>JAPXFQ010002253.1:0-1281139 GCA_028564705.1 Apricaphanius iberus | reverse complement strand
CATCCATCCATCCATCCATCCATCCAACTGTTCATCCATCTGTTCATCCATCCATCCATCTGTTCATCCATCCATATGTTCATCCATCCATCCATCCATCCAACTGTTCATCCATTTGTTCATCCATCCATCCTTCTGTTCTTCCATCCATATGTTCATCCATCCATCCATCCAACTGTTCATCCATCCAACTGTCCATCCAACTGTTCATCCATCCAACTGTTCATCCATCCATCCAACATTCCATCCATCCAACTGTTCATCCATCCATCTGTTCATCCATCCATCCATCCATCCATCTGTTCATCCATCCATCCATCCATCCAACTGTTCATCCATCCATCTGTTCATCCATCCATCCATCCATCCATCTGTTCATCCATCCATCCATCCATCCATCCAACTGTTCATCCATCTGTTCATCCAACTGTTCATCCATCCATCCATCCATCCATCCAACTGTTCATCCAACTGTTCATCCATCCAACTGTTCATCCATCCATCCATCCATCCATCCAACTGTTCATCTAACTGTTCATCCATCTGTTCATCCATCCATCCATCCAACTGTTCATCCATCCATCTGTTCATCCATCCAACTGTTCATCTAACTGTTCATCCATCTGTTCATCCATCCATCCATCCAACTGTTCATCCAACCATCTGTTCATCCATATGTACATCCATCCATCCATCCATCCAACTGTTCATCTATCCAACTGTTCATCCATCTGTTCATCCAACTGTTCATCCATCCAACTGTTCATCTAACTGCTCATCCATCATCCAACTCCCATCATCCTTATTTACTGATTATCCATATTTTATCCATTTTCATCCATCCATCCATCTGTTCATCCATCCATCTATCCGTTCATCCATCCATCCATCCATCTGTTCATCCATCCATCTGTTCATCCATCCATCAACTGTTCATCCATCCATCCATCCATCCATCCAACTGTTCATCCATCCATCCAACTGTTCATCCATCCATCCATCCATCTGTTCATCCATCCATCCATCCATCTGTTCATCCATCCATCCATCCATCCATCCATCTGTTCATCCATCCATATGTTCATCCATCCATCCATCCATCCAACTGTTCATCCATCTGTTCATCCATCCAACTGTTCATCCATCCATCCATCCATCCATCCAACTGTTCATCTAACTGTTCATCCATCTGTTCATCCATCCATCCATCCAACTGTTCATCCATCCATCTGTTCATCCATCCAACTGTTCATCTAACTGTTCATCCATATGTTCATCCATCCATCCATCCAACTGTTCATCCATCCATCTGTTCATCCATCCAACTGTTCATCTAACTGTTCATCCATCTGTTCATCCATCCATCCATCCAACTGTTCATCTGTTCATCCAACCATCTGTTCATCCATATGTACATCCATCCATCCATCCATCCAACTGTTCATCTATCCAACTGTTCATCCATCTGTTCATCCAACTGTTCATCCATCCAACTGTCCATCCAACTGTTCATCCATCCATCCATCCATCCATCCATCCATCTGTTCATCCATCCATCCATCCATCCATCCATCCAACATGTTTCCATCCATCCATCCATTCATCCACTCTGTTCATCCATCCATCCATCCATCCATCCATCTGTTCATCCATCCATCCATCCATCCAACATCTGTTTCATCCATCCATCCATTCATCCACTCTGTTTCCATCCATCCATCCATCCATCCATCTGTTCATCCATCCATCTGTTCATCCATCTGTTCATCCATCCATCCATCCATCCAACTCTGTTCCATCCATCCATCCATCCTGTTCATCCATCCAACTGTTCATCTAACTGTTCATCCACTGTCATCCATCCAACGTTCATCTGTTCATCCATCCATCTGTTCATTCATCATCCATCCATCCATCCATCCATCATCCATCTGTTCATCCATCATCCATCCATCCATCCATCTGTTCATCCATCTGGTCATCCATCCATCTGTTCATCCATCCATCTGTTCATCCATCCATCTGTTCATCTGTTCATCCATCCATCTGTTCATCCAACCATCCATCCATCCATCCATCCATCCATCCATCCATCCATCTGTTCATCCATCTGTTCATCCATCCATCCATCTGTTCATCCATCCATTCATCTGTTCATCCATCTGTTCATCCATCCATCCATCCATCTGTCATCCATCCATCTGTTCATCCATCCATCCATCCATCTGTATCTCCATCCATCCATCCATCCATCCATCCATCCAACTGTTCATCCATCCAACTGTCCATCCAACTGTTCATCCATCCATCCATACAACTGTTCATCCATCCATCCATCCAACTGTTCATCCATCTGTTCATCCATCTATCCAATCATCCATCTGTTCATCCAACTGTTCATCCATCCAACTGTTCATCTAACTGCTCATCCATCCATCCATCCATCCATCCAACTGTTCATCCATCTGTTCATCCATCCATCCATCTGTTCATCCATCCATCCATCCAACTGTTCATCCATCCAACTGTTCATCCATCCATCCATCTGTTCATCCATCCATCCATCCAACTGTCCATCCATCCAACTGTTCATCTGTTCATCCAAGCATCTGTTCATCCATCTGTTCATCCATCCATCCATCTGTTCATCCATCCATATGTTCATCCATCCATCCACCCATCCAACTGTTCATCCATCCATCTGTTCATCCATCTGTTCATCCATCCATATGTTCATCTAACTGTTCATCCAACTGTTCATCCATCCAACTGTTCATCTAACTGTTCATCCATCTGTTCATCCATCCAACTGTTCATCTGTTCATCCAACAATCTGTTCATCCATCTGTTCATCCATCCATCCATCCATCTGTTCATCCATCCATATTTCTCCATCCATCCATCCATCCAACTGTTCATCCATCCATCTGTTCATCATCTGTTCCATCCATCCATCCATCTGTTCATCCATCCATATCATCATCCATCATCCATCCAACTGTTCATCCATCCAACTGTTCATCTAACTGTTCATCCATCTGTTCATCCATCCATCCATCCAACTGTTCATCCATCCAACTGTTCATCTGTTCATCCATCCATCTGTTCATCCATCTGTTCATCCATCTGTTCATCCATCTGTTCATCCATCCATATGTTCATCCATCCATCCATCCATCCAACTGTTAATCCATCCATCTGTTCATCCATCTGTTCATCCATCCAACTGTTCATCTGTTCATCCATCCATCCATCGATCTGTCCATCCATCCATCCATCCAACTGTTCATCCATCCAACTTTCCATCCAACTGTTCATCCATCCATCCATACAACTGTTCATCCATCCAACTGTTCATCTGTTCATCCATCCATCTGTTCATCCATCTGTTCATCCATCTGTTCATCCATCTATCCATCCATCCATCTGTTCATCCATCCATCTGTTCATCCATCCATCTGTTCATCCAACTGTTCATCCATCCAACTGTCCATCCATCCATCCATCTGTTCATCCATCCAACCATCCATCCATCTTTTCATCCATCCATCTGTTTATCCATCCAACTGTTCATCCATCCAACTGTTCATCTAACTGTTCATCCATCCAACTGTTTATCCATCCAACTGCTCATCCATCCAACTGTTCATCCATCCATCCAACATTCCATCCATCCAACTGTTCATCCATACATCTGTTCATCCATCCAACCATCCATCCATCTTTTCATCCATCCATCTGTTCATCCATCCATCCATCTGTTCATTCATCCATCCAACCATCTGTTCATCCATCCATCCATCTACTTCTAAACAAACCTTTTGGTCTGGGAAAGCTGCCATTTCTTCCTCACCCAGTCTGAAGAGAAACAAAGCAGATGTTACAGAATCATGGAGACTCCAAATGGTAAGCTTTAGTTTTAGCTGCAGTGACAAAGCTGGCAACTGTTAGTCTGCAGGAAGCATAAAAATCAGCTTTTCTCTGCAGCTCAGCGCAACAGCATCAACATGAAAGAAACAGCGTGAAAATTTTAAAAGTAAAATAGTGCTGGGCTTTATGGCATCCGCATCAGCTGAGGGTCAGTTCGTAACGTTAGTTATATTTGGTTATGAACATAAAATGAGAAATCCACGTCACCCTCTTTTTCCATGTGCACTTTGTCTTTTACAGATCAAATCTAATCATACTGGAGGCTGGCTGACTTTGTTTCCACCTCACAATAATCTTTCATAAACATTTTCCTTCTCTGTAAGATCATATGTCATGTTGGTGTTCTAATAGAGTTATTATATACATTTAAATACATAATAATAATAACTCGGAATGACCAAATCTTCAGTATTAGGATGAAAACTACGTTTTTTAATCCCCCAAAAAGTCAGTGGAAAATGAGTCACACGGAGGTTCAGAGAGCCGCTTTGCCCCCCGCTGCTTTAAAATAAGGTTTGCCGCAAAGAACGTGAAAGTTTTTATTGTGCACAAATGAAATGCTCTATTTTGAAAGCTACTGAAATAAAGTCTATTTTTATAGTTTAGAACAACTTTTACATAGCAAAAACAAACATTGTTCTGTAAAATGAGTCCTATCCATAAATAAATGCCTTATATTATACATATCCAATGCAAATATCACCAAAAAATTACAGGAGAACTGCTTAAACATCCTTTTCCTTCTGCTTTTATAAATAAAACTTTGTTTTTTTGTCACATTAGGCTCTGGAGATTTCAGCCCCTGGAGCGAGAACCTGATATTTTATGGTGGATCATCAGGGATGCAATACTGATTTGTTCAAGTTTTTAATAACAAAAAAAACTAAAACACTTCAGTCTTCAAATAAAAGATAAAACACTTGTTTTTTTTTACAACTTGTTTTTAAAATGAAATAAAATAAAGAAAGTGAGGGCGTAGGCCACACCCAGAAGTTGATCAGATACAGTGACAGAAAGGGTTTTTTAATAAAACCAAAAGTCGTAGCGCCTTGTTCAGGACATCCTTTAGGTTTACTGGAGGTGTGTTCAGCTTTTTGCTGCTTAATCACTGTGATTTCTGCGACCTCTCCGCCACCAAAACACCTCTCAAAGCTCTGCGTTAAACAACATTTTAAAACAATTACGTGTTATTCTGGTAGATATATTTCCCTAGCTTTACCTGAATAATAAAAAAAGGTAAGGTTTCCCTGTAAATGTTACATTTGAAGAATTCACCCCAACTGGAAAATCTGAGAAGGTTTGGGATGTTTAGGTGTGATTCTCTGTCATCCTACCTGGTATAATCATTACAGGGTGAGTCAAATATTTGCTGCAGTGTCTAGTGAATTCATAGAGCTGTTAAAGTGGAGGAAAACGAGCACAGAGTGAATCGTTGCTGGTATAAAACACTTCACCTGAAGCTTTGCACCTTGTGTCGACTCGATGTTGAAGCTGTAGAGTTAAAAGAGTAACGATGAAAGCTGCCCAGAGCCTTACCTCATCAGCGGGGATCCAGTGTGGAAGAATCAGCTGAGCCCAGTGGAAATGATGTGGATAAGGATGATTGAACTAGATTTAAAAAAAAATTACAAATCCATCATGGTTTGGGAGTGGGGGGGGGGGTAACGGCGCTTTGATTGGCTGGAGTGTGGTGTGATTTCAGCTTCCTGTTTCTCTGACAAATCAATTAAACTAAAATAAAAGAGAGCTTTTAGGGAGAAAAGCGCTGGAAACTGGAGGATGATGGAGACCTACGCACGCCTACGTGGTGTAAACCAAACTGTCTTAGCTTTCAGTTCACCTGAAAAACAATCCGACACACCTGCGTTTACTGTAGACGACACACGCACAGCTCAGCTTTCTGTAGATGGAGATATTCACGCACTTTTATTTCATATTAACCACCAGTTATGACGAGGTCAGATCTGCTATAACTAAACAAAGCATCTCTCCTCTGGAGCTGAGAGACACCTTCTCCAGTTTACTTCCTCTATAACAAATAAATCAACGTCTGTGTCACAAAGATTGGTCTATTTATGCATTTTCTATTTTTTTATTTTATTTAAATGTGTATAATTTGATACAGGAAAAAAAAACATTTTCAAAAGTTTTTTTCTTATGGTTGGAGCTTCTAATTCCATTGAACTCAGTTTATTTATATAGACCCAATTCACAGCATATCATCTCGAGGCACTTTATAAGTAGTTCATTAGTCAAATCAGTTAAAAATGAAAATTTCAACTAAATCAATTCATAACTTTATGAGTTATGTGGCTAACAGACAGACAGACAGATAGGCACAAACATTTTCTAGTGGTGGTAACGAAAGCAAGGCTATAGGCCACAGCAGACGTGTAGTTTCCATTAAAAAAATTTGGGGGGAATTTCTAACAAGTCAGAAAATCTATTTTTTTTAACTGTAGATGTTAGCAAAATTTAAAATAAAATCTGAACCATAATCCTTTAGATTTGAAAAGAAGTCTAAGCTATAAATGTTATCGTTTAGCAATGGTAACAACGTTAGCAATCATTCTGTTGTTATTTTAAAGTCAGCACGTGTGAATATAAAAAGATTCATGACAACCTTTTAAATTCAGCTTTCTTTATATAGTAAGTGAAGCGACATGTGTGAAAATCTCAGTCCCAGGCTTGAGCTAGTTTGGCATTTAGCATTAGCAACAGCAACTAATAGAGACTGTTAGCATGTCTCCAGTAGCTTAGCTTATGGATCAAATTATTTGTTTAAATGCTATTTACTTATTATATTGTCATATGAAACATGTATTTTATTACATATTGTTTATGTACACAATATGTTCTGAAATAAATACAATGATTAGTCATAGCATTAGTGAATCAATTGTTTTAAAGCCAGAATTTGCATGCACTGTCGTGAAATGATATACAAAAATTATAAACAAGCAAAATATCAACGCAAGACGCCTTTTAACGCACTCTGATTTTTTGCTGTTTAGACATGACCAGCCTTAAACTAAAATAAAAATACTTTTGGACATTACTATGAGCATTTTTACCACTGTAATGCTAGTTTTAGGGTGTTTTCATACCAGTCTAGTATAGTTTGCTTAAAATGAACTAATTCATGTCTTCCCTTGGTCAAAGACCTTTATGGCAACCAAACTTTATCCCACCCAGTAAACAAAACAGCTACCTTTTTAGTCTTGAACGGCATTCGTCTTCGTGCTGAATTATGAGAAGTAATGGCTTTTTATTTAGTTTTACTTTTTTTTTATCCTTTAACATGTGAATGTCCCACACAATTAATCAATGTTGCATCAAACGGTCTTGACGCTACAATCTTTAGTTGTCCGTCATATTAAAATAATGTGGTTATAATCAATTGTTTTCTGACAAAAAAATTTTAATGACAACATATTTAGTAGTTCATTTTCCTTTATATTAAATTAAAAAAAACTAACCAGAGAATCCACATAGTAATCTCACACATCATGCAGATTATTAAGATACATGTATTATGAACAGTTTACCTACAGTGAAATGCCTGTGCGTAATGGAGGCTGCACTTCAGTCATAGTTTTGAAATCAGGGAACATTTCTCCAATTTAAGAGAGGAGAATACAGCAAAACTCTTTGAACAAGGGGCTTTTCTGTTTGCCTTAGTGAGAGGAAATCCCCCTGAATGTGTTGTTTTTGCATCAGTAAACTGCAGTGATCCGTCACCGCCAGTCTGTGTCAGGCGTTGTGCCACCGGTGGAGCTACAGTCGCTTTCCAAAGCCTCAGAAACTCTTCAACACCCTGTCAGCTCTCGGTTAACGAGATGCGTTACAGTGTCCAGGGTTGGGACGATGCTCTCATGGGAACCTTTTTCTGATACTGCGTGTGTAAAGTTCAAAATATCTGCACTTTTGCCGCAAGTGTTTGAATACTAATACGTCAAAATGATCAATAAAACCGCTTAAATATACGGAAATTGTTCTGTTAGTGCCACTCTTACGTTCCGTTTACTTGCAGTGTGAAAAATATTGGTTCAGCCCAAAGCAAGTGAACCGATGAACCTTCCTGGTAATATTAACACTGTGACAGAAAATTTTATTATTAATGCTGAGACATTAAGAAAGATTCTCTTACTCAGCTCTTAGACAGCTTTTCTTATTCTAAGGTACAAACAAGAACCAATTGTATGTAAACATCTCATCTTGACTTATGACAACTCTTGTTATTTTCTGGTGTTACACTTATGACAAATCCTGTGAATGTCTTTCTCAGCATTATACAAAGTGTCCCTTGTTATTATCTATATTCTGATTGTCAGGTGAAACTATCTCCTGATTGTTTACTGCTGACTACTGAAGTGAGACTTCATCTTCTGTTTGATTATGTCTGAAATCATCTGTATAATGTAATGATCGGTCAGAAGCTGATTCCATAGGGTGTGGCTTATTACTATATACCCATGAGTCTGTGCTGAAGCTCCAGGGTTCTCAGTAGGAGGCACTCCATGCTCGTAAAATAAAATACGTACGAATATGGCTGACACTTTTGTTTTATTCTCTCAGACACCCAGATTTCCATGACAAACACCCATTATCAGCTCAGGCTTTGGTTCAAATAATAATTAAAAACATAAAAAAAACGATTTTTTTTTTTTTTTTTTGATAAATAATTTTTGAATTTTATTTTTTTTAGAATCCTAAAAATCTCAAAAACTTAATGTTAGCATTAGCATGGGAATCATTAAAATTGTAAATATATTGCTGTTATAGTAATCATTGCCAGTACGAATTAAAAAAATAAGCCACAGAGCAGTATTTCCTGCTTTTCGCTTTTTGCGTTGGAAAACAAATCATAATTGCAAATGTGGTTATGCTAACATTAGCGTCAGTACCTACCCCTTTTAGTCTTGTCATGGTGCATTTATCCTAAAACAATTCACATACTAGTCTACACGAAGGTCATAAAAAAAATTGAATATAAGTCTGAAAACCCTGAGATGTTTTACTTGAACGTTAGCGTTAGCATGCTAGCTTTAGCTAGGTTTAAGGATTAAATTCTTGTTGAACTGTGCTGAAAACAATGTTTTTATTCTTGAAAGGACAACAAAGGTCTTACATAAATCTTTACGACAAGATTTGTTATTATTCAGTGCAACGTTTAAGGAAATGAGCAGAAATTCTGCTCGTAGAAAGTTCCTGTCACTGAAATGTTGATAAGTCTATAGATCGTGAAAATTCTAGCAGGCGATTCTTTTGGCTGAACTCAAACGAACGGCTATAAGATCGACGCTGGGTTTTGTTTGTTTTGTTGTTTGCTGTTTTTGGCATCATAATGTTAAATGACAGAGTAGAGATATGATTTGCTCAGCTGTCAGAGACAGTCTACAAGAAGCCAAACAGTAAATTGTATTTTCTCTGTGTCATTGCAAAAATGAGGTGGTTCCGGATTGGGAGCACAGTGGCTACATGTGCATTTACCTCTCTTGGCTTTGGAGGGAATGCATGATTCACTGCTGAATATTCTCCAGTAAACAAAAAAGTTTTATTGTAGACACTTGTTTACCGCCTGTTTAACAGGAAGGTGTTGAGAGAGAAGGGAACAGGTGCAGCAACTGGTTAATTTGTTCAACCTGAAGACCCTCTGATCGTGGTCAGGCAGTGGATCGGGATGAACTATGAGGAAGGCAATTTATAGGTCTAATCACAAGGTTGAAGTGTTTTCCAGAACGTGACGCGTCTTCGGGAAGGAATGACCTTCAGTAATGAGCTTGAAATGCCATGTTCCCACAATAGCCCCAACCCCGACATACCACAAACGATTGTATGTTCCTTCAATTTAGCAAACAGACGAAGACATGTTGAGTGATGTCTCATGTACCCTCAAATATCCTCCTAAGGGTTAGGGGCTGGTTCAATGTTCCACAGCAAGAAGAAAAACGCATTGATTCCCAAAATGAGCGCTCAGAAACTCTAGTATCCAGTTTCTGAGTTGTGGGACCTTTATAGTTTAAACACAAAGCTTGGTCCCCTTTTTAAAAACTGTCCCTTCAGTCGACAAGTCCCTGATTTTTATTCAACGTTGCACCGGCTTGTCAACAGAGACAGTCCTGCAGCGGTCAGAGAACTCTATGGTCGGTTAGATCCACAAATATGATCACATTTGTCAACCGCGGAATTTTTATTTCATTTGGAAAAATTGCCTTTATTGTCACAATTAACCGGGGTTGTCTCGTGTATTTTGCTGTGACTTCCTGCCAGGAAAAAAACCCAAAACAGATCAGATATATCGGTGATAGCGCCCCCGCGCTGTGAACATAAAAACAGGTGGAGTGCATAACATACATCAGTTATCATTTAAACAGCCTTTCTGGCCTCTGATTGGCTAGAATAGTAGAAGGTTCTCGCATGATTGCCTTTTTCTTACTATTAATTTTCATTTGTTTTTCACTGTATTTCTAATGAGCGACACGGCTGGAACTTAAATATCATATTTCACATTCACACACAGCCCTGTTTGACAACATCCATGCTTGTAATTATAATCATCTATGGTGTCTTTTCATCTTCTTCAGACCGTTACTTTTACAACAGTTTGGACAGAATAAATCTATAGTTTAAGGCTGATAAGCAAACAAGATGTGAGTTCAGACGGCTCTTCATCACTTCCCTCTCTTATCTCCTCAGGAAGCCTTCATGAACTCTGGGTTGACTTCTGTCTGCCCTTAACTTTCTGCTTGGGGAAACTTGAAGCCTAATTGTTAGAGGATGTTGTTGTCTCACTCCACTGCAGTGTACAATAGTCATTCTGTTTCTCATTGCTTCCCATTCACAATAGTTCCCTCTGTTTAACTGTGTATTATTTAATTGGACTTAGTGCTGATTATAATGGAGGTCTATCACTAGTTTCCATTAGTCAAGAACAGGAACTGACCTGCACCGCACACGTGCCTTAATAACCTTTCACTGCTTCAGAACCAACAGAAATAAATAGTGACTCAACTGTGTGATGAATGTGGTGAGATTTTAATCTAAACCTGGTCTAAATAGGCTATGAAAATGTAAACTTGAAATAAAAATATGACAGCAGTCAGCACAGAGTTAGACTGATTTGGTTCAAGTTTGATGCTGGTAGGACTATTCCAAACACGACTAGGGTTGCCAACTTTCATAAATTAAGATAAGGGACACTTAGGCTAAAGGGCGTTATTCAACACGGGCCGCGCCGTCCGACTCGCGAGGAGGTGTGGTGCTTTTAGTGAGGGGGTCATCCAGAATGGCCATTTGTTAATGCTTTATTCACAATAAACACATCAATGTATTAGTGCTGTAAGTTAGGCTACACAAAACTGCAATGAAATGCATCCACATAAAAAAGAGAAAAAAAGTACATACAACTGTTAACAGGATGCAGTGTGATCTAACACATGATTATACCAGGAACAACATGAGGTCGTTTATTGAGCTTCCAGCAATGTATTTTCAACATTTTCTATCAAAAGTGGCTCTGCAGGGATATTGATGAACAGATGAAAACCAAACACCTTTGAACTTGTTTATCTGCTCATTATCTGCTTGCCTGAACAACAATCAAAGCACATTAAGAAATGTGATACAATGTTCACTTAAAATTTGTTGGCTATTTCTACAAAATATAAAATTTCAACAGCCAGAAACCTATCCAAACTTTTTTTTTACTTTTCATTTTAATCTGTTTAGCAGCATAACAATTAATCAGTTAGTATGATTTGTTCTTTAAGTGTCATTTTAGGATTTTCAGGAACACCTGTTCAATTTCTCCTTGATGCGATTATCTAATCAACCAATCACATGGCAGTAGGGGCGTCGTCCTGGTCAAGATAATCTCCTGAACTCCAAACTGAATGTCAGAACGGGAAAGAAAAGTGATTTAAGCAATTCTGATCGTGGCATGGTTGTTGGTGCCAGACGGGCCGGTCTGACTATTTCACAATCTGCTCAGTTACTGGGATTTTGACCCACAACCATTTCTAGGGTTTACAAGGCTGATTTCAAGCTGATAGAAGAGCAACTCTGACTGAAATAACGACTCGTTACAACCGAGGAATGCAGCATAGTGTTTGTGAAGCCAAAACATGCACAACCTTGAAGCGGATGGGCTACAACAGCAGAAGGCCCCACCGGGTACCACTCATCTCCACTACAAATAGGAAAAAACAGGCTACAATTTGCACAAGCTCATCAAAATTGGACAGTTGAAGACAGGAGAAATGTTTCCTGGTCTGATGAGTCTCGATTTCTGTTGAGACATTCAGAATTTGGCGTAACCAGAATGAGAACATGGATCCATCTACCTTGTTACCACTGTACAGGCTGGTGGTGGTGGTGTCATGGTGTGGGGGATGTTTTGTTGGCACACTTTAGGCCCCTTAGTGCCGATTGGGCGTCGTTTAAATGCCACAGGCTACCTGAGCATTGTTTCTGACCGTGTCCATCCCTTCATGACCACCATGTACCCATCCTCTGATGGCTGCTTCCAGCAGGATAATGCAGTATGTCATAAAGCTCCAATCATTTCTAACTGGTTACTTGAACATGACGATGAGTTCTCTGTACTACAACGGGCCCACAGTCACCAGATCTCAACCCGATGGAGCATCTTTGGGATGTGGTGGAACGGGAGCTTCTTGCCCTGGATGTTCATCCCACAAATCTCCATCAACTGTAAGATGCTATCCTATCAATATGGGCCAATATTTCTAAAGATGCTTTCAGCAGCTTGTTGAATCAATGCCACGTAGATTTAAGGCAGTTCTCAAGGAGAAAGAGGGTCAAACACCGTATTAGTTTGGTGTTCCTAATAATCCTTCAGGTGATTGTATATTGATTGCATAATAAACTATGCTTAAGCATACTGGCTTTATAAAAACACACAAAAAAAACAACCCTAAATCCTCCACATTTAATCCAGCAAAAATAAAATTGCACATGCAGGAGACATCTTGGAAAATGCACAATAAATGTAATCTATCATGAATATTTTAGCCTCACAGACGTGTGTTTTCTGCGTTCTTGTGTGCCTGCCGTGCTGTGCAGTGAGTGTTTCTCTGTAATCTGAGAACACTATTTTACAACGTGCCTGGTGTTCGTCTTTACTGATCCTGTCCAGCCAAGGATGGGCCTCTTCCCACTCATCTATATCTCTTTAAGCGTTTTGGGGTCATTTTTAAAAACGTGGGAAGCGGCAGTGTGTTGTGTGTGTCTACCTAATCAGTCCTGGGCGCGCAACACTAGCCAGCCGCAAACGCAAACCAATTTGTGCTCCTTTTAGATCCCACCACCAGAACAGTTCTGCTGACTGTAGTTGGGTGATTTGTACTTTATTTATATATACACTACGTAGCTAAAATAAGGCTATAGCCTATGTCCGACAGACATAATGGATATTTATAAAAATACGGAGCAAATAGCGTCCCTTATTAGTTCAAAACAGGACGCCAAATTTAATTGTCAAATAGGGGACGATTCCGTATTGGCTACCCTAAACACGACCCATATAATCCAGCCCATTTAATTTATGTTTACAAGTTATTTCTCTTATATATTTGAAAGAAATATTTATTGTCAAAGAAGGCAGAGCAGGACCAGGGAGCTTCTGCAGTGGTGGAAAAGTGAATATAAGTGACGAAAAAGAAAAGATCGATAGCACAAAGGAGACTGAGGATAATTAACTGCTACTCATACTAATTAATGATAATAATAATTTCATATCTTTATTGCAGTGATGGGGAAATCACAACCAGGGAGGATAAATAAAAGAGAAAAGAGGTGTTATAACCAATGTTTTACAATTACTTTCATTACCGCTCCAACATGTCTGTATTTTAATAGGTAGTCCAGTATTGATGTCAGCTGTTAAATGGGCCGTGAGCACATCTACTATGAGATATTTATGTGATTTGAGCGCAGGTTGAACATAAATATTTATTTTGCAGGGGAAAGAAATCAAAAGTTGTGTGTGGGCGCATATGTAGCCCAACCAAACTCATCCATGGCATTTTCTGTTGGTTGGTTGGTGGAGGCCTGGGATGGTTTCAAATTCCCGTCCTGAATTATTGTCCCAGTCCACCACAGATACACACCCTAACTTACCCTAACAGACGAAGGCAGAGGGAAGTGTACCTGTCCAATGGGGGAACATCAGCATGAAACCGCCATCTAGTGTCGCGGAGTCGAACGCACTTCACTCAATAGCTCGATTTCCTGAGTGACATGTAAACCGGAACATTACTCTGCTCTTAAAAACCACTCACTAAGCGACTGGTTTGAAGTGTATACATTTTTTTAAGCGTAAGCTACGTGGGCGGGGCATCCTCTGTTGCCAGATGTTTTCAAACAATGGTAGATCATACGGAGAGTTCATTTTCACCGACAGTGGATAGCAGGGCGCTGACTAGCATAGCAAGTATGCTAGAAGAGCACGGCGCTAGTGTTTCAGCCGACTTCAAAACTTCATTTGCGACCCTAGAAGCAAGGCTCGACGAGATAAACGTATCCCCCCTCAAGGAGTAATGGAGGACAGAAAGTAAGTTTTGATTAAACTGTAAAGCTTTTTACTAGAAGTGCAGCTCACAGAATCCTCTAAAAACGCATGGAAACAAACACAGCGTCTGTTTTGTTAGTTTCTGAACCTCCTTGTGCTCAAAATCCTCTTCAGACCAGATCAGACAAATTATCCTTTCATTATAAAGCAAGTAGTGCCTAGACGCTGCAATAACTTCTGAGATCATTTCAACTTCTGGTGAGATGATCTCTGGCTGCTGTTGAGCTGACCAATCCGATGCATACGCTCTCCATTGACGGATAGTTAGAAAATAGGGCTTGACTCCGTCCGTCCTTGTGTAGGTGACGGAGGGCCCTGGCGTAGACGGATAATGGCGTTGGGTCAATCCAATCCGACATAGGAGAAGTATTAACTAGGCTTTAGGCTCCTCCCCTTCTTGTCGGCCCATGGATTCCCTGTGTCATGGAAATGTGGAATCGGAAATGTAATTCATCTTCTAAATGACCCTTCTAAGTGGTTCAGGCGTTCTTGATGATGATTCACTGAAAAAGGGACATTCCTAATCTGAAGGAGATTGGACTGGCTCCTCGTCAAATAAGAGAGATTGGATCGGGAGCAACACGGGACAAACTGTGTCCAGAACGAGATCATGTGAACACGTGAACATTCTGACGTTTGGACAAGCTGAGCTCCGTTCTGCAATCAACACAATCAGCAAAGACGCATGAGGCCCCGTTGGGAGACCTGAGTTTGAGCAAAGAGATTGGCTACTGAAATATTAAGACTGTGAAAGTGTTTATGTATTCAAGGTGTGACTTAGGGTGGGTGAGTTAGGGAATGTACGGTCTAAACATACTTCCTCTGTTTCTATTCAGAACTAATTTTTTTGTAATAAATACTCTAAAATTTTCAAGAATTCTGTCCCACCTTATTTTTAGAACCCTTAGTTACTTTTTCGCATAACACCTGGCCGAAGTTAATGGAGCGATAAAAGTTATTTTGTGTCTTACTTCCTGAATAAAAACTCCTGATGTGCGTTTCCACTGTGTTTGTCAAGTGATTTTGGAAGCATTTGATTTTAAAAATTCGCAAACAAATCAGAAGTCGCATATGTGACGTACGTGAGCTAACACTAGCTAGCACTTGATACACTCAGAGCATCTCCTTCATGCTGGCTCTCACTCCACCGACTGTTTCTCCGCCAGCATAGCTGCTACTTTCCACACGATCAGATTTATAGAGGACTTATCTAAGTTTAATGCTTATTACTTCAACCTGGAGGAAGGAGGCGAATCACGGACATTTTTCTCTATCTTCTTCTTCAGTTGTAGTCCGATAGGTGTCTTTACACAAAAACTAAAGTAACTTCTGCCGTCGGTCGAAATCCATCTTTTATTTATATGAAAATGTGTCTCTTCCTGGACCAACATGTAGAGACAGTTGCCTGAGTTGCTGACTTCACAGTAATCCCACATACTGAGCAAGCATGTAGCAACAGTGGAGAGGAAAAACTCCCCTTTAACAGGAAGAAACCTCCAGCATAAACTGCTGAATCGTCAATAAAAATATTTTTGACCAGCTTCTTAATAAAAAAACAACAACCTTCTCCTTGTTTTGCAGATCTCACACAGTAACACAGGTACCCAGTTTTTCGACCAGGAAGGAACCAGTTTTCCTCAGTGGTTCTTCTGAAAATTACACCAAGGTTATTTTCTTTGTAGTATCTGTTTGGGGCATAACGGTACACATACCTGTACTCTGATTATTCAGTACGGCACAGAGGTGTACAGAGTTCCCACATGGAGGCATAACTCCGTTGCACTTCAGCCAGCAACAGATACAACCCCAGCTTTCAGCGAGCAGAGGTTAAAACCAGTGACTCTTTTAATTGAGAGCAGCAGATTAAAAGTAAGCTTATTCTGGATAAAATGATATTTGGAGACATGAGCTCATGTTTTAATGCTGTTTTCTTTTCCCACTGGTAATTCCTGGTCCTGGTCGTCTGCTGAGATCCGATCTGCAAACTGAGGTCGATCTGGACACGCGGCGACAACACTGAGATCACCAGTTCCCCCACCCCCCTGCTGAGCGGCCTCCAGGCAGAGTAAAGGGAATTTCTCCGATGAAGGGAGCAGTGTTCCTGGCTTCATGTGACTCAGACGATCACCGACTCATTCACCACACTGTCATCGGTGGTTTTCAGGGTTTAAAGAGGGATTCAGCTGCTCAGGGTTGACTTTAATGATCGTCGTCACACTGTGGTGATGCACGCATTTTCCTCCTCTAATCAACAAAACCAGTTTACATCCTTAGCAGGTCAGGATGCATCCTATGACGTCCAGCGCTCAGAAGATGCCTGACTTTCATAATTCCACTTTCAATATTAATAAAATTTTGTTGGAGGAACGAAGGAACTTTCTCCTCTAACCCTCATTACTTTTTATTTTCCTTCCAAAATCGCCAAACTTTCAATGGTTAATTTATTTCAGGAAATCAAAGTAAAATGTGGAACTAATACGTGATGTAGACTCATTACATGCAAATCGAGATATTTCAGGCCTCTATTCGTTATAATTTTGATAATTATGGCTTAATCTCACAGACTTGTGTTTCTTTCAGTAACCCTAACCCATCACAAGGATTTTTTGTTTCCGACTCATTTTGTGATACATGTCTTGGTTGTGACGGATGATTATTTTGTTTAGTAAAATGTGAAAAACGAGATTCCTTGTTTTGGGTAAAACGTTTAAGTTGTTTAAAAATGCTTGAACTACTATATACATATTTATATGTACACTTTTATTGTGTCATTTGGAGGCCTTCCTGTGCTACTCAACATGAACATTTACCAATTGACAACAACTTAGCTAAATGAAATTCTCAACTTGTGTTTTTCCCAGTGACTTATTTATTAGGTCATTTATTTTTAAAGGACATTTTCTATAGAATTAGGAAATCTGCCAATTACGGTCTCACAAACTTCACTTCATATTATATATATATATATATATTTTTTTTATATAGACAATTATTTCACAAGGTTTTATTTCTTTATTTCATTTTGAACACTTTGGTGTTCCACAATTGAAGCCAGACATGCCACGATTCGTTGAATCAAAACATCCCAAGATTGATTTTTATACATGTGACAATTGTATAAAATTATCCACATAAATACGTTTATTTTTATATATATGAATTAGTTGTATTAATATTTTACCTCATTGCTGCAGTTTGTGCTGAAGATATAAATGTATTTTATCTAATGAGTTAAAAAAATCAAATCCCTAAGTAGCTAACACAACGATAGATAAGTAGAGTTTGCCTCTCAGAGTTGTTTTTATCTCATATTCCACCCCTACATGCTAGTAGTTCCCATTCACTTACATTGGTTTATGCTAAGCTAAAGTGAACAGACTGCTGACAGAATAAGGTGATTACTGGGCTGGTTACAAAATGCTTTTTTATCCCTTATATAACTCAGGGGAAAGTGGAAAGAGACGCATATTTACTTGGGGTGGAATATCCCTTTATCCCTAAGTTACTGTGGAGGTTAATCACAGTCAGATATGAGAATTTAACTGGTGAAAAAAGCTTAATGGTTAATTATACTTTATAAATTGTACTTTATAAAACTTGATTAATGAGCTACCAGCTATCCGATGGGGTTTTTCATGTTTGTGTTTGATCAACACATCCCAGCAGCAGCGTCTCAAATAAAAAAAAAAAACAGTTTTCTTTGGCTTTTTATGGTCCCCTAATGATGACGTTTACATATTATGTTGTGATACTTTATTCTATTGATGAAAGTGACAAGTAGCTGATATTTGCAGTTAAAAAACAAGTTTTTAAGTTACAGTTTAGTTTTAAAAAAAGCACATCCCAGTGAATCGTTGCCACTTTTTCTGTTTGGAGCATCACACAGACTGAGCGGTCTTGATTAAATGTTACCGAGTTAATTAACTAAACTTGTATAATAGTGTTAAGACCTAAAACAATAAAATGAGCTGCAGCCACCTAGATTAGAAGTAGTTGCATCTCATTTTATTCATCTTTATTTTGCTAATCAGTACATATATTGCTCACAAAATGCTAATACTGGTGGTTTGTACGGAGAAATATTAGATTATCGATAGAATTTCAGTTTAGAGGAGTGGGAAAGAATGTATGTGGCTAGAAACGCCCCTGATCATTTACATCCTGTTTTATTATTGAGCGACAGCCTGAATGATTCATATGTCAGCAGAACGATTCATAGGATCAGGGTTGTTTCCAGTTTCACTTTTACTCTGTGAGTAACAGGAGTCTGTTACAAAGAAGAAAAAACATAAAGACGTTGTTAGGCGTTTATTTGGCTGCTGAGATGAGCAGAACATCATGTTAGCTTTAGCTTTCTAATAGTGGCCACAGGAGCATCTCCCCAACTGAATGCTTTTGCATCTTTTCAAAGCAAAATACCTGACCTCAGATGTTCTCCCACTGCTAAGATAGTTGCTCCATTACAAACACTCTTCCTGCTTGAAATATAAATTTAAAATCACTTACTGTTTGATTAATTCAGATGTTCATTCTTTTATCTTCTTTCTCAACTCATTCTCATCATTTCCTGACCTGTTTTCTGTTTCTCGTGTGTATCGAGACTTTGATTCTGGCTCCGACCCTACCTGGACTCTGAATATTACCTCACATATTCTGGTTCTGTTCTGCCTTACCTGTTGCTGACTTGGAGCACAATTTCCGGTTTCCTGCGTAAATAGAGAACTCCTCTATACACAGGTCCCGCGGGTGCAACAATCCCCAGTAAACAGACAACCTGTTTTCCTGTGCAGCTGCATCTCTGAGGTTACAAGTTCGTTGTGGTCCGATTCTCCGTGGAGGACCTCCTAGGAAACCGTCTCTGCTGGGAAATCCTCTACTTCCTGTCTTGCCAGCATTCCCTGTTTGTCATCCGAGTCACTCACCTTTTACGTTCACTTAATATAACTCAAAATCTTTTAACCGTTCCTGTGTTGTGTTTGGAGTTTTTTATCCGATTCGTACTGGAATAATTACCTCCTGTTGGAATTCATACTTTAAATCAGAACATTTTTACTAATTAGAAAATAATTTTCTGATATTATTAAAACTTCTTTAACTCAATATTAAGAAGAGTTACTTCCTGCTTCACCAGAAGATAATTAAAGCTTTGGGATGTCTAGTTAGACCTGAACATGAGGAGTCCCAGGACCGTAGAAGGTTTTATAGATGAATAAAACTCATAGAGCAGGTCGCTTAAACCTCAATTTTCAGGCTGTAAGCACCAATACAATCAGGTTATTGCAGCTTTTTAACATTTCTCATTGGCTCCAGTCATATTTGTATCGTGCAGAAGATGAAAGACGTTTTGAGATGATTTCATGAAGGTCTCAGATCCCTTCCAGACATGTTTATCTGAAAGTTTCTCATCTCTAACAATCCTAAACATTTGTTAAAGGTGGAAAAAGTTCTGAAGTGACTGATCTGTCACTGAAATTTAACTTGTTTTTCTATTTGCTTAATGAGGAAAAAAAAGGTTAAAATAAACCAAGAGGCCAGAAGAGAAGAAACAGAGAATTAAAGATGCGAGACGCGCCCCGAATAGCTAACTTTTTTAATTTGCATGTCCACTGAGTGTTAACAAACCCAACACAGAGGTTAGCATCCAGGTCTACAGCAGGGGGCGTTCAAACACACGAAAGCGCTGAGGACATCAGACAGGAAGGAAACCGGCAAACATCTCGACATCTGTACAAATCTACAGTCTGTTGGTCTGCAGGACAGCTTCAGTCGATGGAGGTCAGGCTGCATGATGACGACGATAATCATGATGATGATGAGAGCTGTTTGGTTGCTGCAGCGTCTTTTTGTTCCTTCTTTACAACAAGTTAATGTTTCCTGAGCTGCAACGCAGCTTTAGGGAGGATTAACTTCAAAATCAAGACTAAAATGTGCTTTTTAAGACTAAAAAAATTCAATCCGTGCATCACCAGTCAACAACTAAACTCAAACCGGCAACATCACTCGAAAACTGGGAAAACAAAGCAGAAAAGGGCGCCATCTGCTGGCGGAGAAATGTCTCAGAAACCAGGGAGGAGTAGCTGAAAAGGAGGTGAAGCAGAGGAGAGATGTAGCTGCTTTTGTTTCAGTTCGTTTAACTGGAAGAGGTGAAAATCAGAGTTTTTTTCTCAAGGATAAAACTTCAAATTTCTCTCTGTGGGACGAATGTTTTCAGGAAGAAATTAAACAGATCATCGAACCGTATGTTCACCAGTTTTTATCTGAGCGGACCTACGTAGCAAAAGAACAATATTTTCTAATCATTTATTATTAAACTGGCCTGAAACCACTGGGATGAAAAAAAAACAGATCCAGGATCAGAAGTTTTGGTTTCAATCCTTCCGTTGGTCAGTCCAGAAATGAAACTCGTTTAGAGCCGCTAATGTCGCCTCAACTTTAAAAAAAACAAAACAGATCAATTTATTTTAGAAAATACCTACTGTAGGATATTTATAAAGAAGCAACATTTTGTTTCTGGTTTTAGGTTTCGTGCAGCAGAACAGAGATTTAGAGGGGAGCAAAAGCAAAGGAGGTGGATTAGCTGAGGAGTAACGTCTGTCGATTACTGAGCAGTCTTTAGTCAGAGGCCTCTTCAGATTCGTTGCAGGCCTCCACCATCCACCGATTAAAACTTTTGGTTTCCATTCAGGATTAACAAAGTTTTTATGAATTTAAATCAAAATGGGGGATTTTAGGATGTAAAATGCAATGTAAAACATGTCGTCTCCTTTAAGTCGTTAATATGAGTACTGAAAATATTTCAGATACTCCAAAAGAAAAAAGTATTGATGCGCAGCTTCCTAAAAAGGAAATATCTACACTGTTTTTATATTTTCTTTTATACATTTAATTCATAACTAGAGAATATGTCTTAAGTTGAGAACTCTTACCAAGTGCAAATACAGTATTATTTCACTTAATTTAAGATGTTTAAGATTATAATTGAGTAAGAAATCTAAAAATCAGACACATATTCTCTAAATAAGATTAATAATCATACACCTTCTGCTCTTGCTCAGTATATAAATCTCAAAACAAGATAAAAATACTTTTTAGCTGGAAACAAGATTGTAGGACTTAGATGGGCATTTTTTTTTGCAGTGAAACAGGAGGAATAGGCATCGTGATTCATGATATTTGGCTAGAAAAAGGTCAATCATGTCAAGTCTATGGCTCTTAAAGAGTTAATAACTACTAAACTAGAACGTCTGTGAATGATATTCATTAGTTTGTCTTTAATAAACTTAACGTACATCCACTGCTTTCTCCTCCGTATTCCAGAGACAGCCTGCAGTGAGTTATGGTGCGTTTTTGGGGAAAATTGACATAACTGTCAGGTTTATCCTGATTACTATTAGATCAGACTGTGTGCGAATTATGTTATTTAGTTTGTTATTAATAAACGTATGTTGAATCATGGTGGTTCAGAGTTAAGGCACGCCTTTCAGAGACGATAAAAAATAGGCGTTAAAACCTGTAGACAAAAACAGTTTAATTTCTGATAAATCAAATTGTGCCTAGAACTCCTACTTATTTGGATCACCTCCTAATATTTGCACCTCCAAAAGAAACACCAACATTAAATATTCATCAAGGGTAAAAGTGTCATCTTGCTGCACCTACACAGGCGCAGCCGTCCCTTTGCCTGGTTAGTAAATCACCTGCAGCATTTTTTAACAAGTCCAAACCTTTGATAAATCTGAGCCTTAAAGTCGCCATTTACCCTTTAAAGCTTGACCCAAGAAATAATGGGGAGAACATTCTGATTTTTTTCATTCTAAATTCGTCATTTGGTCCTTTAAGAAAAATAAGAAGAAAAAAATTAGCAAAAATTATTCTTGCAATATAATTCACCATTTATTACTGTGTTATGATGTCAAAATTATTGATTTGTAGGCCTCTGCCCCCTGGTATCAAGTATATCAGATTGTGTACAACCAGGTTTTGAGCAAAGTTTTTACCATAAAATGATGTAAAAAGTTGTAGATGCAAAAAGTTTCAGAAACTGAATGTATCAAATATGATACGTTTGGCTTCATAGGGTTAAAATCCAGTTTTCTATATACATTTTATGCCGACGGGTCTCCCTCTGGCTGCAACATTTCTGGTCTGGTGGAGGTAAAATTTCCTCACGAAAAAAAATTATGAGTAAACCTTATTTAGAAGCAGTTCCTACTATATTCCTCGGAACGGTTGTTTAGGGGACTCTAACTCCGGTTAAAACGCTAAAACTAGGGACCATCAGCAGAAAGAACCAAACTCAGGTTGGGTCAGAACCGACTGGCTTTGAGCAGCAGAACATCTCCCTCCGCTTCAGCCACGCCTCCTGGATGAAAACGGCTATTTATTTTTTTTTACACTAGGCATCGGCATTCAGCAGACATTCACGGGTTTACATTAAAGGTTCTGACGAGGCCGGGCCGGGACCCGACATCTTTCGGGATCCTAGAAAGGTTCTGGAGCGGGGCAGAGGTCGGGAACGTTGCGGGCGGGGAGCATGCTGGCGGCTGAAACCCGAAACGAGGAGGCGGAGCATCGTTAGGAGGCTCTTTGTAGCGGGTTCCTATTGGGTCCTGATGAGGAGCGTTCGGACCTGCGGTTCTGTTGGTAGCTGGAAGTTCTTCCATCTCTGATGTCAGTATTTTCACACAGACATGCGATGAATGCCTTACAACAACAGGGGGAGCCGTTTTTTTCCTTTTCGGATTTCTTTTTTTCATCGTATCGGAGCTCCGCCCCCACGCAGGACACGCCTCCAGAAACGGACGCAGGCGCGTTTTTTTTCTTTTTACTTTTCTTCTTAAATGAAACTGCGGGAATTTTCTTCAGCTTGCAAACGTTGTGGAGGAGGAGAGATAATAGAGACTGAGAGTTTAACTACCATCACAGCAGAGTGTGTGTGTGTGTGTGTGTTGCACATCTGGGTATATATATATATATATGTGTGTGTGTGTGTGTGTGTGTGTGTGTGTGTGTGTGTGTGAGAGCTGTACACTGAGTAGTCTTTGTTCCCCAGTTGGGTTCACTGGTGGAGTGGCTCCTCCTCCCTCAGAACTCGCTCAGGTTGTGCCATTTGGAGATCTGCCGGCGCGGGTTTTCGCACACCTCCCGCCAGTGGGAGGCGCCGGAGGGCGACGGGCTGTGGAGGCCCAGCAGCAGGCGGCCCAGCACCTCGTTCTTGGTGGTCCGGTCAAAGTCCACCACCAGGAACTCCACGGAGATCTCGGGGAGGAGCTCCGGCGGGATGTCGTAGATGAAGGACTCGTTGAAGACCGGGTTCAGCGTGCACTTCTTCACGTGGGTCTTCTTCTTGGCGATGCGCTTACGGCCGTAGAAGACGTTCACCTTCACGTACGGATCTGTGGAAGAGGAAGAGGAGGTGACCCTGGTTCCGACACGTTCTGCTTGTTTCTATTCTAATTTATTCTCTTCTCTATTTTTACGTTTATAACTGTTTATCCCCTGAGATCAGTTTGGTTCTGATATAACAACAACACTTCAACACTAGGACTTTTACTTTTATTACACCTTAAAATTCCTGCTTTTTTCACCCTAAATGTTTAAAAAAAAAACGCATATCCATGTCATCAATACAGAAAAAGATTACACTTTATGTCTACCTGTTTATTTTCTATAAGTACATGCTTTAAAAGTAACACACTATAGGTCTAAATCAAATCAAAATGTATTAATTAAGCACTTTTCATAGAAGAATTGCATTACAAAGTGCCTTACGGATTAAAATAAACCCTGTTCCCACCCCTCCCATGCAGATTTAAAAGCATGATCCCAGTTATACTCCTCTCCCTTCCACCCAGCTCCCACGCACACACACTTATAAAAGCAACCGTAAAAAAAAAGAAGGACATTCTAAACCTTAAAGTTTTATCCACACCAAATTTTACGGCAATAAACCCAAAAAAATTAGATGATGAGAGACGATACTTCGAAAAGTCATGATGCCTTCATTTAAACTCTCAGGATTATCATGTGGAGTATTAGGGCAAATAAAAATATTTTGGAGTAAATTTACGGCCAACAAAATCTGACATTCGGACATTAAAGCCACAAATTTTTCAGAAAAAAAGGGAAATTCATTCAATAAGTAGCAAAATTACCAGTAAAAACTGCAGGTAAAAAAAATAAAATAAAACTAAATCGGAAATTCTCTGTCACAAATGTCATAAATTTACGAGTTAAGAGACAGAATTTTTTAGATAAAACTTAAATATTTCAATGAAAAAATACGTAATTCGACATTTTTATGATTAGAGGCATACATTTTTTCCTACAATTTTCTGACTTTACATGTGTCATAAATATCTTAGTTTAGATATCAAACATGTAAGCCTTTTATCATAGAAATTTCATAGTTTTTCTCTCACAAATGTTCTACTTTTCTACATCACAGAATTACGCTTTTTTTCTTCCTAGAAAATATCTGAAATGAATCTAAACTCATAATTTTACAACTTTTGTGACAGATCATTTCTGAGTTATTTTTCTGGAAAATACGTGCAATTCATCTCAGAAATTCAGATTATTATTTTTTTTATTGTAATTTTACTACTTTATGAGATCAGAGAATTTCCTAGATTTTTCTGTCGTAGAATCTACACCAACGTAACCACGAATCTACGTCAATGATAATGATAAAGTTGATTAAATTAGATCCATATTTTCATTCCATAGTTTAGCTCCATGAAACCTTGGTGAATATTGCTCTATATATAGGAGGATGCAAATGAAAAGCAGACATAGCAGAGCAGTTATGAACGTGTTAGAGTAAAAATAACTGCATTTAGCATCACAGAACACTTTTTACATAAAAGAAAAGGTAAGATTTAAATGTAAAATATTTAGAAGCTGCAATTTATAGAACAGAAGGAGCAATAGGTGTACATGGTTTGGAGTAGGTAGCCATTCTTACACTTTTCTTTGGCGAAACAAGTTATTTAAATAGGTGAGAATTAAAAGTGAGGTTAAAATAAGTTGATTTAAGATGATAAGTTAATTAATAAGATAACTTAAACAATTATAAATCGTAAGAATACATGAATTCTTTTACTTAAGATTCCAATTGATGTATAAACATGCGTAATTTGGTCGTTCCAACGTAGGTTTTCATCCATTATTGTACGGGGTCAGAATGATATCAGCTTGAACTGAAAAATAAAGGAGAAAAGTGTGAAAACGTCAATGTGAGCTAATTTTTTTTGTTTCGTTGATTTGTTTCCCCTCAATTTAAATTTTTATTTCACTATCAATACAGAATTTTTCACAATTATTTCAGATGCAAAATTAAGATTTTTTCATTTACAAATATATTTTTCAGTGCCAATTTTTCCTTTTCAGTTTCATTCCAAGCTGAAATCGTCCTGATCCCGTATTTTAACTCCTACAAAACAAGTTGTTGAAATTTGTAACATTTCTTCATTATTAATTGAAATCATAATCTGGTCAGTGTTGTACTTTTTGTTGCCTCCAAACTTTGTAATATTTAGTTATAGTTTGTTTGCTTTGAAGAAATTTGAATAATGGATAGGAGGAAGATTTAATTCGCAATTAAGTGTGATTCTATAATTATGTAAAATTAAGAGGTTAGTATAATTTACAAAAAGCAGAGAGGATAAAGATTTAGACGATGAAGCAAAATCATTTTTGTGTATCAGAAATAGTAAAGGACCTAAAATTGACCCACATGGCCTTTCAGCGAGAAGTCCCTGGTTGGAATCCCTCCTCTTAGTACTCCAAACCACACCTCTAAAACAAACCGGATCCAGAAAACCTGAGGCTGATTCTGGGCAGCTTCTAGCTGCTTCTGGTTCTGGTCGTACTCACTGGCTGACAGGCCCGTCATGTCCATCTTGGGGAGGTGCCGGGCCTTCAGGACCACCACGCTGAGGCGATGGGACACCGGCTGGTAGGACAGAGACGCCAGCAGCTCGCCGCGAGTCTCGCACTGAAAACACACGTCGTTAAACATTCATTATGATCGCAGGTTTGTCCTAATGAGCCCTGAGGTTGACGGTACGACTCCCTATGTGATTCTGATCAACCCGTCCGTTCTAAATTTTGCTCTGCTAATGAGTCCCACGGATTTGTCTGTTCCCATCTGTAATCATGACAACCAGGAAACACAGAGCTGAGGAACGTCAGCAGATGATCTTGAAGATGTTTTATTTAGGAACACTAAGAATAAAGCAAAGAACCTTCGTCTGATTTATGACGTTTGAATCAGCTTCAGTTCCTCTTATTCATTAATTATTAATAATCAGCAAGATTTCTTCCAGATGGACCCGACTGATCCTCCGACACTAAGATTCCTGGACGTTTAGATAAAATGGTACGGTCCAGCCTGGTCCAGAAGGTTCGACCAGTTCAATTAAGTCGGAACAGTTCAATTAAGTCGGACCAGTTCAATTAAATCGGACCAGTTCAATAACATCCAACTGGGTCAAACTCCAGAACGGCTGACTGGTACCAGAACTTGGACCCAGATCAGTTCTCACAGATGATGCTAATATTCACAGGCAACGTTGGACAGTCGGATTGACCAGTAGGAGACCAGAGGCTGAGCAAACAGCCGATCACCATGGTAACGAGTCGGCCACTCAGGCAGGATCACCAGGACGTCGTTACTGCGAGCTGAAGGTTCTTTAAGAACACCTGAAACAGAACCAGGACGTGTTGTAGAAAGTGTTCCTCACCTGCATGTTCCTCTTGGTGATCTGCTGGCTCAGGTGGACCCGGCCCGTGCTCGGGTCCACGCCTTTCAGCGGCACCACGGCCTCGCCGATGACGTCGTCGCGGGCGAAGCGGTCGAAGCTGAGGACCAGGAAGTGCAGGGTGAGCTCGGGCAGCGAGCTGTAGGCGACGCCGTAGAAGGTGAAGGTCTCGTCGAAGATGGGGTCCAGCGTCTTCCTCAGCACGCGGGTCTTCACGCGGTGCTTCTTCTCGGGCAGGATGGTCATCTTCACGTAGGGGTCCGAGCTGCCGGCCTGCTCGTCCACGGCGGGGAGGCCCCGGGCGCCGACCACCGTCACCACCAGCGCCTTCTTGGGGAAGTTGTAGTCTACGGTGAGGCTGAGGGAGCCCAGGTGGGGCTCGGGTTCTGGCTCCGAGGAGGCGGGGGTGAAGGGCGACGCCGTCTTGCTGCTGGTCTGGCTGCTGCTGGCCGAGCTGCTGTCCAGGCAGCAGTAATCGGCGTGGACCGGCAATGCCCGCTCCAGCCGGGCCTGGCTGTGGGCGGGGCCTGTCCCGGAGGGTGGGACCAGGTGACTCATCTGCAGCTGGCCCGGGACGTCCAGGATGTTGTTCTCTGCGTCCACCAGGACCATCCCTCTCCCCGAGGCGGCGGAGGGGCAGCCGCGCTCGCTGTCACGTTCCGACCGCTCGGCGCGCCGGACGCCGCGGACGATCCTCTTGCTGCCGCTGAGGGATTCTGGGTAAATGCTGATCCCCTTCAGCATGTGGATGAACTTGTAGGGGGGGTCCTCTGCGTCGCAGTAGCGGTCGCCGTGAAGCTTGTAGCGGCCCGTGACCCGGAGGTAGCGGCGCTGACAGAACGACCAGAGCAGGACCAGGACCACCACGACCAGAACCAGGACACCAGCTCCCAGGAAGCCCGCCAGAACCGGAGACATGGCTGACACAGAGACAGAGGAGAGGAGTTAGAAATGCTGACAAAAAAAAGCTAAAGTTAAGTCTCTAAACGGAGCCCAGTGAAGGCGACCTCCACCCAACCTGGACCAAAAGGGGGGATGTCTGTGGAGAGGTCGCAAACTGGGGCTGACTGGGTCCCCCAGATAGGGATGCACCAGTACCGATACTGGTGTTGGCCCAATACCCCTATCATGTACTCGTTAAAGTTAACCAGGCAGGGCCATTTTATCTGTATAGCACACTTTCAACACAAGGCAATTCAAGGTGCTTTGCATGATTAAAATACGAGAAAGCAGTTAAAATAAGACAATAATCAAGACAATACAACGATATTGTAGATAAAAGCAGATAAAAACACAATTTTTATTCACTAAATGATCTCGATGAAAAGCTCACAGTAATTACAGTAATTAGGAAAATAATTACGGTGAAAATTAAACACAAGCAAGTAAAAGCAGTTACTCATAGCCGAGTCTAAATAAGTAAGTTTTAATTTCAGATTTGAAAAAGAGTTCAGTGTCTCTGCAGCTTTGCGTCTCCTGGTAGTTTGTTCCAGATATGAGGAGCATAGAAACTAAAAGCTGCTTCTCCACAGAGCTGATTGGTCTGGATGGTTTGTACCATGATAGCAGATCTCTAATGTACTCTGGTGCTAAACCATTCAGTGATTTATAAACTAGTAGGAGTATTTAGAAGTCTATTCTCTGAGCTACAGGGAGCCAGAGGAAGGACTTTAGAACTGGGGTGATGGGTTCTACTTTCCTGGTTCTACTGAGAACACGAGCAGCAGCGTTCTGGATCAGCTGCAGCTGTCTGATTGATTTTTTAGGTAGACCTGTAAAGATACTGTTACGGTAATCAAGGTAGGCCTTGGGCGGTATACCGGTTCATACCAAAAACTGGTGTTTATTTTCGTTATGATATGAATTTTTAATATACCGCTATACCGGTGAATATCTCGGAAAACTTCCGGGAGGTTTAATGAGGGGAAGTGTTTCAGCCAGGACCGATTTCACTGCTGCGCCCTCTTCAACACAGTGTAGAAAATAACGTTTTTAAATAAGTACAGCTGCTGGCAGGAGCGAAGCTCACAATTCTGATGAAGTAGTTCCAAAAAAGAGGAGCCTCGTCTGTAGTTTTAAAAACTTTATTGGGTGAAATATAAAACTACGATCAGCTGTTTTAAGCAGGACTCCCCTCTCCCAGCTCGCTATGAATGTCTTACAGAGAGACACAGGAAACGTACCCAGGTCGCGTCGCGTTGCTAACCTCTGTGGCTGTTAAAATCTCCCCTCGGTTCTGCTCCCGGTCCTCAGAAGCTAAAAAACGCTTTAAAAAACCCAACAGGGGTTGGATAGACCTGCTGGCTTCAGCTCTCAGTGACTGAGCTGCAGTGATGGAGCCCATCAACACTGGTGAGTAGCTAGTTAGCTTTAGCTTTAGCCTACAGCTGAAGAGCTGAAGGGAATTAGAATAACTTTATTGACAAACTAAACCAAGATATTCTGCCATTAATATTATAAAGTGTCATAAAATGTTTAAAAGATTAAAAAGCATAAAAAAAAGCCTTTAATTTAAATAACTTACATGATTAAAAACATTATGGTTAATAATATTACTTTTCTCTGTATTTACTGATGTTACTCAGGTCTCTTGGTTTGTTTCTGTGTCTTACAAACTTATGATTAAAAGAAGTGTTTGAAAAATTAATTCATTTAATTCTTTGTTAAAATTAGTTAATTAAAGATAAACAAAATGACTGGGGAAGCACTAAAAATATATTTTTTACATTATGTGATTTTAACATCGATATCGATCAATATGACTTTTTTATTGATATGCTCTTTTTCTATATCGTCCAGCCCCAGGATGAATAAGATAAAAACATAAAATATTAACAAAATAACCCCAAAACTTAAATTTCAAGTGAAAAATAAACATTTAGCTTACACCGCTTAAGTATCGGTTAACTGTAACGAATACGTTAGAACGGTATTGGCGTCGCTAACCAAAACATTAAGAAAATGTATTCATTCTGTATACAAAATGACCTCAGACAAGAAAAACAGGAAAAAGTACTAGTGAGGAGATCTGTAAATAAATCCAACTACATAGGCATCATATCTGCCGTTTTTCACCCAGTCCCTTTGGCAGAAAGATGGAGAAACGCGATGAAAACAAGTTTGCGAATGGAGAAAGAAAAATAATGGAGCTCATTTGGATTTACAACGTGATCGAGTGGTTAACTGATTTATTGTGACAGCGCTGCGTCTGAGCAGGGAACCTGCAGAGCGGTTTGGGCGTCGTCGGTCTGAAGCTGGACGGAAACGCGAGGAGTTCTCACCTTCCGTCTGAAATCTGCTCACAAATGAGGCCGTTGTGGATGTTGATGGTTTTCATGTAGGTAAGAGGAGGGAAAGCTGGATAACGATCGACACCTTCTCCTTCAGAGACGGTCAGAGCGAGAGGTCTGGTGGAGGAGGTGGAGGAGGAGGAGGAGGAGAGGAGGCCTTTTGTTTGCGGCGAACAGAGGAGCATTGTTGACCCGATGAGTCCCGGGAGACTCGCTGATGCAGCTTCACCCAGAATCCTGGAAGTTTAAACGTCCAGCAGCAGGACGACGGCGTTCAAGAGCTAATATGATGCAAGGCATCCGCATGCTGACCTGTAGGGGACGCTGTGTGGTAAAAACAGGCTCTGAATGTGCTTCAGGATAAAATGCGCTGCAGCTGATGGCCACGAAGACGCAGCAGAAGCAGCAGCCATTAGCGTTTAAAGCCCCCTTCCTCCCGTTTCCGGCTTCCATTCAGACTCCGGCAGATGATGTCATGCTTTGGAGAGAGCTGAAAGCAGCTCAACACACACACACACACACACATGCAGCTGATGTGTGTGTGTGTGTGGATTACTGATTCAGATCCGCAGCAGGAAAAAGAACATATTTTTTCTCTCGATGCTCGCCCTGAAAACATTTTCTTCCTGGAATATTTGGGATAAACCGGATTCATCGACCAGTTAAATCTCTTCTGATTGGCTCTCAGCTTCTTTTTTGGACCCGAGAACCAATCAGAACTAGAGAAACGCAACGTCTCACCTAGACCTGGGCGGTATACCGGTTCATACCGAAAACTGGTGTTTATTTTCGTTATGATATGAATTTTTAATATACCCCGTATTCCGGTGAATAGCTCGGCCAACTTCTGGAACGTTTAATGAGGGGAAGTGTTTCAGCCAGGACTGATTTCACTGCTGCTCGCTCTTCAACACAAAGTAGAAAATAACGTTTTTAACTAAGTGTAGCTGCTGGCAGGAGCAAAGAACACAATTCTGATTAAGTAATTCCAAAAAAGAGGAGCCTCGTCTAGTTTAAAAAGTTTATCTGCTTTAAAATTTCAGACCAGAACCGAATGGCATACCTTTTACAAGCGCTATTGGGAGTAACCAGTAGGGGGAAGTGTTGAGCGTTATTTGACCGTAGGTAGGTAAACGCGGTCAACGCCGGCAAAACCAGTAGAAATCATTAAAAGCGATAAATATGTTTTACATACCATCAACGATACTTCTGTTGTTATCTGAAAATTAACCAGCTAATAATCTCCTACGGTCGCCATGTTTATTTTACTTCTTCTTTGGCAAAATTCGATCTGAGTCTGTACTCTGCCCCCTAGCGGGATTCTTCAGTACTACATGCAAAGCAATTAGAAGATGCAATTTGTTGTTTGCGCCAACGTGAGGTTTAAAAAAATTATATATTCAGCCTTAGAACATCAAGAACGTCGAATAGAATCATAATCATTTTAATTCTTTCATATCATCCACCTGTGTCTGGAAAAAACAACATGAAGCAGTCCTTATGACAGTAAAATGGGCTATTTAAAACACATTTTTATATTCTTCATTCTTATAAGATAATGTGGATATGTAGCGTTAAACTTTTCCACCGTTCGTCTCATTGCAACCCCTGCAACACCTTCGCTGGGAGGTGGAGCCCATCTAGGCTCCGCCCCCCCCTCCCGTCTGACACGCCTCAATAAAACCGATTCACAGAAAGTTGGTCATCAGTCTAAAACACTAAACAGAGAAATAGTAAACCAAATAATATATTATGTCCAGCAGTCTTTAGCAGGACTTCCCTCTCCGGGCTCGCTGTGAATCACTGTTACAGAGAGACACGGGAAACTTAACCGGGTCGCGCCGCTAACAACACCTGCGGATTTTAAAACGTTCCCTCGGTTTTCCACCTGGTTCTCAGAAGCGAAAAACGCTTTAAAAAACACGACATGGTGGGATTGACCTGCCGTCTTCAGCTCTGAGTAACCGGACCGGGCTACAGTGTTCTGGGCTCCGTCTGCACTCTGGTATCGGTGAGTAGCTGGTTAGCGTTAGCTTTAGCAGCTGAACTGCATTAGAATAAGCTTTATTGACAAACTAAACCAAAGGTTTCAGCCATTAGTATTATAAAGTGTCATAAAATGTTTAAAAGATTAAAAAACATCAAGAAAAGCCTTTAATTTAAATTACTAACAATTAAAAAATATATATAATATAATGGTTAATAATTTTACTTTTCTTTGTATTTACTGATGTTACTCAGGTCTCTTGATTTGTTTCTATATCTTACAAGCTTAGTTATGATAAAAACAAGTGTTTGAAAAAGTTTTTGTTTTAATTTTTAGTTAAAATTAGTTTATTAAAGAACAACAAAATGATTAGGGGTGTGAGGAAAAATCGATTCACGTCTGAATCTCGATTCCTATTTAGCAAGTTTCAGAATCGATCCGAAATGTTTGAGAATCGATTCTCAAAAAATATGTTCTCTGAACCTTTTTACATTTTCGCTTCGCGTACTGTTTGTCACGCAACGGCCACCGTCACATTGACAGGTCTGATGCACCGTTGGCTAGCTGCTAGCGCCAGCTAGCTGTAGCCGCTAGGCTAAAGCTTTAGCATGAAAGACGAAAGAGAAATCCAGCCCGCCCCGTCTTTGCTGAAGGTAAATGTTTGGGCCGTCTAAAAGGTCTTCTCCATGCTAATGACACCCTTGGCTAAAGTTTTTATTTTATTTTTATAAATCTGCAAGTATATAAGAGCGATCTTTCTTTATAAGCTACACATAAACATCCAGCAGCGCTGCACACCTGTGGCGCTTTCAAGGAAGTCCGAAATATATGCTGAGTTCAATAACGTAAGGACTTTTAAAATTTCTAACAAAAACATCGAAAATAATAACATAAGCCATAAATTTCTGTTTAATGATGGTTGATAAGCAACATTTGGTGCATACTAAATATTTTCAATGTATTTTCTACTACGTACCAAAGAACAAACAAAATACATATTATTTTTTTTTCTTCTTAAAATATATCAGCATTTTTTTTTTCAAGACTAGAAATTTTGTTTAAAAGGTCTTGGATGTCCAGTTGCAATTTCATGTCTTGTTACTTTTGAACCAGTTCCCTTCTCTCAACATAGATTGTAAAATCCATTTTGTGTTGATGCCCTATTACATTCATGGCTCACTTCATCACAGACACTTGGCAGATCAAGTTGTGTGTATTACAAACACAAATGATGAATGAAAGAGTATTGATTAAGAAAAAAAAATGATTTGAATCGAGAATCGTTTCTGAATCGAATCGTCACCCCAAGAATCGGAATCGAATTGAATCGTGAGATGATGTAAGATTCCCATCCCTAAAAATGACCAGGCAGACACTTAAAATATATTTTCTACATTTTGAGATAATTATTAATAATTATCAATGACTATTCCGTTTATCGATTTGCTCTTTTTCTATATTGTTCAGCCCAACTCTTGACCTCAAACGTCCTGCATCAGACAAGGCAATTTTATTTGTATAGCGCACTTTCAACACAAGGCAATACAAGGTGCTTTATATGATTACAAAAATGTAAAAATTAAAACAGAAAATCATTAAATTAAAGCATTTAAAATGTATAAAAGAAAATTATGAAAATTTAAAACTAATGAAAGACAAGAATCAACTAAAACATTTAGCATTTACAGCAATTAAATGAAAAAAAAAACATTTAATTATAAGCACAAAAAAGAAAATGTATGTTAAATTAGAAAAATTAATAACAGAAAACATTTAGCGATTGACAAAAGCCATAACAGTAATTAAAAAGAAAGAAAGCAAAAGTCGTAGCAGTTACTCATAATCAAGCCTAAATAGGTATGTTGTAATTTTAGACTTAAAAGAGTTCAGTGTCTCTGCAGCTTTGCATCTCCTGGTAGTTTGTTCCAGATATGAGGAGCATAGAAACTAAAAGCTGCTTCTCCATGTTTGGTTCTGGAGACGATCAGTAAACTAGAGATGGAGGACCTGATTGGTCTGGATGGTTTGTACCATGATAGCAGATCTCTAATTTACTCTGATGCTAAACCATTCAATGGTTTATAAACTAGTAGGAGTATTTAGAAGTTTATTCTCTGAGCTACAGGGAGCCAGAGGAAGGACTTTAGAACTGGGGTGATGTGTTCTACTTTCCTGGTTCTAGTGAGAACACGAGCAGCAGCGTTCTGGATCAGCTGCAGCTGTCTGATTGACTTTTTAGGTAGACCTGTGAAGATACTGTTACAGTAATCATAAATGCATGGATGAGTTTTTCTAGGTCTCCTTGTGTCATCAGTCCTTTAATCCTAGAAATGTTCCTCAGCTGATAGAAAGCTGACCTTGTTATTATCTTTATGTGACCCTGGAGGTTCTGGTCTGAGTCCATTATTACACCTAGATTTCTGGCCTGGTTGCTAGTTTATAGTTGTGCCTGTTTAAGCTTTTTACTGATATGTAGTCGATACTTATTGGGTCCAGATATAAGTATTTCTGTTTTGTTTTTGTTCAGTTGGAGGAAATTATGGGACATCCAGATGTTAATTTGCTCAATGCATTTATTGAGGGTTTGGACGGGTTCAACATGACCTGGTGACATTGAGATATAAAGCTGAGTGTCATCAGCATAGTTGCGGTAGTTAATATTATTTGTTGTTATAATTTGTCTTAATGGGAGCATGTAGATGCTAAATAGGAGGGGCACTAGGATGGAGCCCTGGGGGACCCCACATGTGATTTCTGTGTTTTGTGATGAGAATTTACTTATTGACACAAAGAAGTTCCTGTTCTTGAGGTAAAAAGTCCTGCATCTGGACCTGCGTGCAGAGGATTTTCTCCTGAAGGTTCTGAAGAATTACTCTCCACCTGATGCTAAAGTATCACGAAGGATCCAAACATATCAAAACTTCTGGATGTGAAAAACAAGATGTGAAATAGTGTTGGCTCTGGCCGTCAGAGCTCCCAGCATGCACCTCTCCCCCTGGCCTATCCTGAGTCTCTCTGGGATGGACCGGGTCGTCTCTGCTCCACCCTGACATCCACAGACGCCCTAATCTAGCCAACACCACCCAGAGTTAGCAGGACTGCAAAGCTGCAGGCCTGCAGAGACGCTCCATCACAGACATTTAGTTTCTGATGGCAGGAGAGGCGAAGCAGCGCCGGTTTAGCGGGAGAAAGTCTCCTGGTCTGTGGGTTTGTTCTGCAGATTCACCACCATCCTGGTATCTCATACAAAGTGGTGAGGAAGCTTCTACCTGCAGAGACTGAGGCGGGTTAAGAGGACCAGGCCCGGTTCTGCTTCTCCTCACCCCGATAACAGGACCAGGCCCGGTTCTGCTTCTCCTCGCCCCCGGAAATCGGATTAAACATCCTCGTCAGCAGCGAGAACAACACCGGGACAACGATGGGTTTATAAGGACAGATCATCCCTCTGTCGCAGGGAACAGACATGACGTCAGCCCCTACCCACCCGTTACTGGCACGCGAGCGCACGCACGAGAGGGCGGCAGACCGTGCGTGGGAGCGCCGGAACGCGCTCCTGTTCACGCTCAGTGGGTCGGATTCCCACAGACAGTCACGTCAGCCACTAATAAACGTTTAATGTTTGGTTCTGGTTTCCTTTAAAAACGTTCCGATTAGAGCTGATCGTCCATCCGCTGTCTAAACGCAAAGAAACATTCTTGTCATATATTAATAATGTTTTTTTAAAAAAAATCCCTGATGGATGGTGGGGCTGGATGCGGCGTCCCGGGGATTTAACGACATGAACCGGATCGTTTCACCCCCAGTCTGCCGCTGTTTGCCCCAAGAAGCCTTTAAACACCGACTACAGACAATCAGAGCGGATTAAACGGAACGTTTGGGTGTTAAAACAGAGAAAAGCTTCGGGCTCCGGCCCGGTTCTCACCGTAGGCGGGTCCCAGCTCGATGATGTCCGCCATTTTGTGGTTCAGAGCAGGTTTGTAGCCTGGCCGAGAGGAGCGTAGAGATGGAGGGGAACCGACTCGCTGCCGCCCGCTGTTACTTCACATCCATAAAGGAGGGGGAACCAGTGGCGAGGAATCACCGAAAAGACGCCTCTGATCCGGGGGAGGAAGCCTTCATGTATCCGCCGATGGAGCAGCGTCGGTCCGTTCAGTCCACCTCGGTGTCTTGGTCAGTCTGAGCCTCTGCGCAGCGAAGTGATGCTGCTGGGGATGCAGAGAGTCTGCGCAGAGGCTCGTGCGCGGAGCAGCCCGAGATGCGACTGCGGCTGCGCACATGGAGCGATGAGTCACTGCGTGGAGAAAACGACGCGCAGGGACTGTTTTTCAGAAGGTACTTTATTCTGGAAGGAAGTTATAACTTATAACTAAAAAACTCAATAAAAAAATGTTGGAGAACATATTAAACACAAACCACTTTAGCATTAAGTTTTCAACAAATTGTTTTTGATTTTTTTCTTTATATATTTTTGAGAAATTTACTCCTGGCTTGAAGATTTAAAAAACAGAATTTAATAATGAGAATAATATTTAAATGTAAATTATGGCAAAAACAGGCAACACATCAGGATTCACTAAAAATATTTAAAGAACAAAAAATATTTAGAAATATGTACAGAAAGAGCATGTACCCTAAAGTTGTGCTTTAAAACAATTAACGTTATTTCCAAGGGTTTGCAGAGTATAAACTGTGAAAAACAGATGTGCAAATAACAGCAGCTGACGCGTTAACTAGTGAGTTAAATAGTGTAAATTACAGTAGGGATGTAAACATTATTGAGTTTGTTAGGAGCAGTTCTGGTCGAAGAGTCTAACAGCTGCTGCCTCATGCATCTAGGATGCAGCAATCTGCCACGCTGAAATGTAGCCTACGGTTTTTCGTGACTTATTTCATTCATTAAAAACAAAATAATCAAATAAATAAACATAACTTATAATCACTTGAATTAAAAGATACAATATAATATTACTGCTTTGTGTTTAGCGTTTAATTTTCACAAATGTGATAATATATATTCAAAAAGCAGTGTGAAAATAGTGATTTTTATTTACTAAGGGGAAAAAACTTGGACTTATACGAAGTAAATATCCTCTAAAGGTAACAACAAACGAACCTGCTGATGCGTCTTTATCGTCGCCACTGAGGAATGTTTTGAGCAGAACTCGACTTTCAGTTCTTACTTCTGTCTCTGAACTAGATTTAAAGTCCAGACTTTGACTAGGCCACTCCAAAGCGTTCTTTTGTTTTATTAGTCGCTCAGACGTAGCTTTCTGCAGTTGTATGGTTCATCATCCTGCTGTAGAACCAACGTGTGTGACTGGGCTTCAGGTTCTGTTCTGATGCCTGGACCTTCTGTAACCTTCCTGAAAGGTCCTCCTTTGTCTCTTTAATCCTTATAACGTTATACCAACAGTCCTGAGGATCATCCAGTGAACACTGAAAACTGTTTTTATATTCATTCAGGTTATATTTGTTAATGCTTATGTCATGTTTGTAAAAAAAACTAAAGATAGAGGACCCAAATCCAGCAAAAATACAAAAATTAGAAAATGTAATGAAAAAATTATAAAGAAAAAAATAACAGGAGGCTAAACCAGAGGACAGAGAGTAACGGCATCAAACTAGCAGAGACACGGCAGAACCAGTGATCTTAAATAGTCTGAGGAAGATGAAGAAATTACTGAGAAAGGTACAGAAGCTAATTAAGGGAGACCTGTTGTTGGTTTCCTCATGGGGTTTTGTTGCTTATTCCAGACACACTACATGGTGATGTGCTACAATTTTGATATCGAACTGTTAGCCTTGCTAGCTGACTCATTTGCAGTTGCATTTTTTCTTAGCAGACACATAACATTGAGGTGAGGAGACAATTTTTAATTTTCATGAGTCAGAGTAAATCTTCATGTTGGTGTTTTTGTATCGAGAGCTTGTAGGTTATTAGCCAGTCAAAAAAAAACACCCATTAAAAAGCCAAAAGTAGTAGCTTTATTCATCTTTAGTCATCTTTTAGCTATCAAGTTAACATGTTTGTCAAGAAGTCATTTGGGGATCATTGTCTCATAGCTGGTGGGGTTGGTTGTCACACTGTGCCAGAGTGTTTTTGATTGTTAATTACTTCTGGTTACAATACATTCTAAAAGTAAAAACTATAACCATTTAAAGCCAAGACTCAAAGTTTTCATTTCATGTAGGAATTACTGGTAAAAGATTTTTTGAAGATTGGCGATCCATGCATGAGTAAAAGTTGTGAAAACCAGCCCCGGTCTCTCGTACTGGTAAACGGATGCAGGTTAGGGGAAGAAACAGGTGGGGACAATCAGCTGGGGAGCAGAATGACAAGGAGGAAAACAGGAAACTATCCTAAAAATTAGAAAACTAACTACAGATATCTAAGAGGAATTGTCTCGTCGGAGAACTAAAACTGATAAAACTTGGGGAAAATAAATAAAACCTGAAACAAAAGGTGAAAACGTCTAAGAGCAGGAAGGGGAAAAATATGGAAGAAGTGCCAAAAGTAAAAACTTTTATCATGGCATATTCATGTTTTTCCATCATACTTTCATTCTGTACACACCTGTATGGTGCATTATTTGCCTCGCTTTATCTCTGCTTCTGTTTTTTTCAATCTGGCAACCCCATGGACAAACCAAAATTACACCTATATTCATCCTTGGCGATAGTACATGTCTAAGGTTTATCTTAGCTCTATGAATCCTGTAAAATTTCTAACATGGAATATTCGCGGCGCTAGCTCCAGAGATAAAACCATTAAGATTTTCAACCATCTTACAAGATTGAAGGCAGATGTCGTCTTACTACAGGAGACTCATAAATCAAGTTCAACAGCTAATGATTTAAAAACACCAGATTATCCTAATATATTTTCTTCATGCTATAACTCTAGACAACGAGGAGTAGCAATATTAATAAATAGAAATACTAATTTTAAAGTAATAGACACAGCTACAGATCCAGAAGGTAAATTTATAATTTTAAAACTATATATTTTATAAATAACCAAAAGTTATGTATAGTTAGTATATATGGTCCAAATGTTGAAGACCCCTCATTCTTTCATACTTTCTTCTCGGTTCTGGCTAATCACATGGATTGCTCACTTGTTCTTGGGGGAGACTTCAACTTTGGACTAAATGAAGAAATAGACAGGCTCAGTACAGCAGGGACTCAGCGCAGATGGCAATCCATAGATATAGTTAAACAGTACATGAGCGATTATGGACTCTGCGATGCATGGCGATCGCTTCATCCCAACGACAGAAAATACACTTTTTACTCAAACGTACATCATTCTTATTCTAGATTGGACTATTTGTTAGTCAGCAGCTCACTGTTGAATGACATTTCAGACACTGAGATACATCCTATAGTGATCAGCGATCACGCTCCTGTTTCTTTAAATTTAGCAAATAAAATTGCAACCCTTCAATATAAAAATTGGAGATTTAATACATCATTACTTAAGGATAAAGAATTTATTAAATATATTGAAAAAGAATGGGCTTCATACATGGAATTTAATGATCTCCCTGGTATGTCGCCATCCACTCTATGGGAAGCAGGGAAAGCTGTGATTAGAGGTAAAATAATTTCATTCTCATCAAATAAAAAGAGAACAGAAAATAAACATGTTCAGGAATTAGAAGAAACTATTAAATCATTAGAACCTTCCCTGGATAAAGAGAGCTTAAGTAAAATAAGGAAAGCAAAATTAGAGTTAAATGAAATTATTAATAAAAGGACGCAGTTCTTAATCCAAAGACTTAGAATAGAAAACTTTGAACATAGTAATAAATCAGGTAGCTTCTTAGCTAATCAGTTAAAAATAAATAAAGAAAAAACAACTATATCTGCAATCAAAGACAAAATTGGGAATATAATATATGACCCTGAAAAAATAAACAACACTTTCAAAGAATTTTATGAGACGTTATACACACCAGAGATAAACCCTTCAAATAATGATATTGTACAATTTCTGGATAAAATAACTCTTCCTAAACTTTCAGACAGTCAAGCAAAGGCCCTGGATTCACCGCTAACAGTGTCTGAACTCCAGGAGGCCCTCCAATCTATGCCTAATAATAAAGCTCCAGGTCCAGATGGATTTCCAGCAGAGTTCTATAAAGAATTCTGGAATATTCTGGCACCAACATTTTACAAAATGTTACAGGAAACAAAGGAAAATGGTCGAATACCACCAAACATGAATTCTGCCTACATCAATCTTCTATTAAAACCAGGAAAAGACCCTATGTCTCCTACCAGTTATCGTCCCATTTCTCTTATCAATGTGGATCTGAAAATAATTTGCAAAGCTCTTGCAAGAAGGATAGAGAAAATAACACCTCTAATAATCCACCCTGATCAAACAGGTTTTATAAAAGGTAGGCTCTCTTCAACAAATTCACGTAGATTAATAGATTTAATAGATTATTCCTACTGTAAAAACGTCCAAACCAATATATTATCTTTAGATGCAGAAAAAGCATTTGATAGAGTTAACTGGAAATTTTTATTTGCAGCCTTAAATAAATTCGGATTCAGTAATTCTTTTGTAAACTGGTTAAAAATATTATACAGCTCACCAACAGCATGTATTAGGACCAATAATCAAACATCATCAAGGTTCTTTCTTCAGAGAGGTACCAGGCAGGGATGTCCACTTTCTCCCTCCCTCTTTGCTATTTTTATTGAACCATTAGCAGCAGCAATCAGGCAAAATAATAATGTTAAAGGTATACAATGCAACAAAATAGAACATAAAATCAGTTTATACGCAGATGATGTACTACTTTTTCTACAGCATTCACAAACTTCCTTGTATCAGGTAATTGAGTTAATAAAATCTTACTCAAGAGTTTCAGACTATTCCATAAATTGGTTAAAATCTACAGTCCTTCCAATCAACTGTTCTTACCAGAGTCCTGTTGCTTTACAGCTCCGGTCGGGAAATATTACATATCTAGGTATCCATATCTCACCAAGACTGGCAGACTTATCTAAGCTAAACTACGTCCCACTTTTAAAAAAAGTGGAAGATGATCTGGCAAGATGGAAATCCCTTCCAATATCACTTATTGGAAGGGTAGCTACAATAAAAATGATGGTTTTGCCTAGAATCAATTATTTATTCTCAATGATCCCAAGCAAACCATCACCTGATTGGTTTAGATCTCTGGACTCTTCTGTTTCTAAATTCCTTTGGAAAGATAAACCCCCACGTATCAGCTTAAAAACACTACAGAAGTCCAAAGATAAAGGAGGTCTAGACCTACCAAACTTTCGTCATTATTTCTTAGCCAACAGACTCCAATACACATCAAGATGGGTAAAACACAGTTATATCGATGAGTGCTGGGTAGATGTAGAACAGACACTATGCAATAAGATAAAACTTTCAGATCTACCTTTTGTTAGCTCAAATATAAAACAAAATGAATGTTTTAAAAGTATTAATATCAGCTCCTCTCTGACAGCTTGGTGGGAATTTCTTAAAATGACAAAGACCTCACTAGTCCCATGCAGGCGTACACCCATCTGGAATAACCCGGATATCTTACAAAAAAAATGCATGATTAACTTTCCAGGCTGGAGTTGTAAAGGAATTGAATACCTGGAGCATATATTTGATGGAACAGACTTTATCCACTTTAATACATTGGTTACACAATTCGGAATTAACAAGAATAAATTCTTAGAATACCAACAAATTAAATCAATTATAAAAAATAAATTTAGGCTCAATACAGTTGATTTACAAATTCCAGGAAAAGTTTTAGACTTCCTTAATCTTAACCCTCCCAAACTGCTATCTAAAATATACAAAACATTAAATAGAATAGATGAATCAATAGCCCTTCCTATTTCAAAATGGGAGATGGACTTGTCCATCTCAATTGACCAAAACCTCTGGTCTCAAATTTCATTAAGAACCTTTAAATTTCTTAAAAATCCTAATCTACGATTAATACAATATAAAATCCTTCATAGAGTGCATTATACAGGGCAACGGATGTTCAAGATGGGTTATACGCCGTCTGATACCTGTTTACAATGTACAAGCAATCTACCAGACAATTATATTCATGCTCTTTGGTTCTGCCCACCTGTTAAGAAATATTGGTACCAGATATGTGAAGATCTATCAAAGTGTCTGAAATGTAATATCACACCTGCTCCCACAGTTTGCTTGCTGGGAAATGTAGATGAAGTTACCATGGATACAAAGTCTATGCAATTATTTCACATCGCCTTATGCATCGCTAAGAAAAATATCCTCTTGAACTGGAAAAATAAAAATACTCTGAATATTAATCAATATAGAGATCTCCTTCTGGATTACATTGGTCTAGAAACGGCATCTGCCTCCACATCTGATCAATCTTTCTGGTCACCCTTGATCAGTTCCATCACCTAGTGGGGTCGGGCCCTTGATTCCGTTCTGTGGGACACGGTTGCCGATGTGGAGCTTAAGGGTTGGTGGTGACTGCGGGGAGGTCCTTGGGGGTGGGTCCGCTTGCGGTTCGGCGGTAGGTGCCGTGACCCTCGCCTGGGGTGGGACTTTGGGGGCTTTGTGTGGTGACTCCTAGTGGCTGCATGCGGCGCCTTAGAGGGGTCGTGCTGGCGGACACGGGTTACTGGCCTGGTGCTGTGCTGCTCTGGGGGGGTCTGGGCTGGGCCTGGGGCTCGGGGTTCTGGGGCGGCGTGCCCCCCGGCTGGGGCCCTGGCTGGGGCTTGGCCGGGGGGGGCCGCTGCTGTCGGTGCCGGCTGGGGGGGGGCTGTGGTCGGCCGGTGGTTGGCGGGCGCTGCTGCCTTTTCCATCTCCCCGGGCGGGTTCTTGTCGCTTGCTCCCCGGTGGCCCCTTGCCGCGTCCGGGTGTCGGCGAGAGGCCGCGGCGGGTGGCCGGCGTCTCCGGGCCTGATCCGTGGGCTCGTCACTGCGATCTCTCGGGCCCCAGCATCGCGGCTGGTGGGTGTTCCCCTGGGACTTCCATCTGTTCCTCTCTTGGTGGGTGATCGACCCTGCGCTGATCCGCCTGTGGACTCTGTACTCTGTGGGACGCTGGATGCATACATCTCTTGCCTCTTCCATGTCTGTGCCGATTCCTGTAGGACGGATTGACGGTTCCTTACACCAGCTATCAATCACTTGCATGGGGAAACCTTATTCAGACCTGCATGCCCACACACACATAGGTGTGGGGACATTGGTGTGGACGGACATATCTTAAGCTGAGGTTATCATCATTAGTTAGTTGTTCACAGGAGCTTACCAGAAACATTTGTATTATGTTCATTAATCAATGCTTGTGTGTAGTGAATGTGTAATTCTTTGTTTATTCTACTAGATCCGAACTATTGGTTTGGTTCTGTACAGTTTGTTGTTTTTGTTTTTTATTACTGTTTCTCTGCCGTCCGGCAGAGGTGGAGGACTGGGATGTTTTCTTGTGTTCTTTGTTTGCCTCCCTGTCTTGTGTCGTCAGTTCGCGCCTCTGTTGGTCCGGTTTCTTTTCTTCACCTTCTTCCTTTCTCCCTTCTTGTCTCAGTTTAATGTCCATGACGTCAGGAAATTGAACCCACAGTAGAGAGAGAAAAAAATAAATAAATAAATAAAAAAAAGGAAAACATAAACACCAAGAACTAAAAGTCCAAAGCAAAACTCTCACATCATGACAGCTTCCTAATATATTTGAAACTATCAGTGAGACAAAAAAGCAAAAACTTAAATATATATATATATATGAGTGGAAATGATTTTTCACTGCTTTGAATGTGTATCTTTGAAATAAAAACGTCAAGTTTTAGTAATGTATATAATATGAGACGCTACAAGTCTAATATATCTTATTTTCTTCAGAAATCTGGTTAGAGAGAGACATCGCTGCATCCTCCTCTCTTCCCTCAAATGTTCCTGTCGGATGTAGAGACTCCGCCCCTTTCATGACCTCACGGATGTTAGGTAATGTTCAGGAAGTGTCCTCATACGTCCAAAAACAGAATTTTACTGCAGCTGATATTTTACATTTTGAACTTGTTATAAAGAAAAAAAATATGTTATTTATTTGTAATAAAATACACATAAAAAATCAAAATAAGCCAAATGTAGAAACTGGAAGCAGCCAAAGGAGAATCCAAACCATGATGATGATGATGATATGATCTATTTAATACTCTGATGTTCTAGGGAGGCAGATTTAACCCAAAAGGTAGCAGAAAGCTCCAAGCAGGAAAAGATTAGACATGATAAATCAGATCATTTTAATCATCCTTCTGCTTCCAGAACCATCGCTACATTTGCTGATACAACTCCACAAAACTGTCAGAAAAATGTTGAAAGTATACTTCAGTTGTTTTTCCTGATTTTTCTGACACCAAACTCACATTTGGAACCATGCTTCTTTAGAGCAGGAATATACGACCATAAAAGGTTAATAATTTTTCTATTTGACTGCGACAAATAGACAAAAGGACGCATTTTTGAGGGGAAAAAATCCAATGTGAAAACGATGAAGTTTTATTTGCTTTTTATTTGAACAAGTCATGTAATGTGCGGTTGAAGCAGGACCTTAAAATGAGAATTCTGAAGGATTTTATGATCAAGAAGAAAACTAGAAGGTGAAAGGGAAGAATAAACGAACGACGGAAACGAGGAGCTGAAAATCCTGAAGCAGGGTTGGAAAACGACGAAGGAACCAGGGGATCTGATCAGAGGTGATGTGGAACAGCTGTGGTAGAACAAGAACAGCAGGAACACTGAGCGAGGAGATTAAATAACGCAGATGGAGCTGAACCAAAACTTAAATTACAAACCAAAGGAAAAAAACTAACAGAGAATCACAAGAACTAAATATATATCCAGAGAGAACAGAACAGGAAGATAAAGTAAGCAATACAACATGAAGAGGAGGCTCCATATGGCAACACTTTACGGACAAAAAGGAACACAGAGAAATTAAATGAGTATGGCAAGACCCAACAAATATAAATAAAACAACAAACAAAGTGAGGTAAACTCAAACGTCGCTGGGTCAGAGAAGGATGGAATGGCCGTCTCATTTCCCTGACTGTAATTTGTGGGCGGAGTTTGAACGGTGATGGGCAGTTTTATGCAAATTTGGCTTATTGAGACGTCACAGCACACGATTTCTGACGGCTAAAAAATGGATGGATGGTTTTTAATCATGTTTGGAGCGTTTACGGAAGCAGCCGAGACCCGAATGACGACACAGAGTGATGAAAGGGATGAATGTATGTCTCCTTTAATATGTGAACCAGATATGGTAACTGTTCAATGGCTTTCCTGCTGCCTTGTCTCCATCACTACATCACATTATTTATTTATGTAGAGTTGTAAAGAGATATTGTTTTTGCTTCCTCCTCAACCCATCCATCCATCCATTTTCTTTACCGCTTATCCAATTCAGGGTCGCGGGGGCAGCTGGAGCCTATCCCAGCAATTATGAGGCGTTAGGCAGGGTACACCCTGGACAGGACGCCAGTCTGTCGCAGGGCCAACACAGAGAGACAGACAACCATTCACATTCATTCCTAGGGACAATTTAGAGTGATCAATTCACCTATCATGCATGTTTTTGGACAGTGGGAGGAAGCCGGAGTACCCGGAGGGAACCCACGCATACACGGGGAGAACATGCAAACTCCATGCAGATAGACCCTGGACCGGGATATGAACCCATGACCTTCTTGCTGCAAGGCAACAGCGCTAACCACTGAACTATCGACATAGCAAATACATAGCAAAATTAGAACATTTATGGAATGTCAAAGTGCTCAAAATTAATTAAACAAAGCCTTATGATACATGAATCAATAACAAATATATAATGTGACGATGAAATTGTGAAAAAACTTAATTCATATAAAAGCCTAACCTCGTGATTGTGAAATATTTTTCATTTTTCTTTAAAAATGAAGGTATTAATATAAAACATAATTTAATAATAAAAAGGATCTTATAATAGATTTTATTTTTCTGTCACTTTTATTTACATTCATCAGTTTTTATTCCAAAACGTCTAATTCACAAAATCAGCTTTTATTTCATAATTCTGTTTTCCTCAACTGCTTATATGTTTCAAAAGGCCATTTGATAGATTATCAGCCAATCAGAGTCATTGTTTTTGGATCTGCATGCTTGTTGGCTAATCTTTTTCTACACTTACATATTTTTATTTTAATAAACGCATTTTTTAAGAAAAAATTTAAATATTTCATGATGTTACACTTTTATATGAATTAAGCTTTTTCAAATTTTTATTGTCACATAATATATTTGTCTATTATTTACTCATGTAGACATTTATATCATAAGGGTTTAATTCATTTTGAGCACTTTGGCGTTCCAATTTTTTTCATGTTTGATTGTATTTGCTGTCACAGATACACTTACATTTGTAAATATTTCAGAAAGAGCAGCAATAATAGAGTAATATATAATGTGACAATAGAATTGTGAAAAAGCTTAATTCATATAAAAGTCTAACCTTATGTTCATGTTTCTTTAAAAAATGTGTTTAAATATTTAAAAAATATGTTAATGTAGATAAAGATTTGCCAATAAGGATGCAGATTGGTTGACAATCTCGTTCTGTGGGTAAAATATATGTCCATTGGGGAAAAGACCATAATGAAATAAAAGCTGATTTTGTGAAAAAATATGTTTTGGAATAAAAACTGATTAAATTAAAAAAATATTTAAAATCTATTACATGTGTATATATATAAATATATCGTCACATAATATATTTGTTAAATATTTATTCATGTAGACATTTATATTATAAGGTTTTTTTTCTATTAAATACATTTTTCAGCACATTGGTGTTCCATAAAAAAAAATGCATTTACATCTTTTAAATCAAATATTTTTATTTCATTCATGTCTGCTTGCAAAGATCCAACATGCATATCATTGGTCATTCACAAGGGGGTGCCGCAGCACCCCTAGTACCCACGACCTTGCTCAAATTTCTTTTTTCTTCCCGTCTCCCTCTGAGCTGATGTTCTTCTTGTAGAGGTAAAGGCTCCCAGCGATGTACACCTTGTCCTCCTGGCTGGTGGTCTTCACCTGAGGGTCCAGCATGTATTCGTCCACCTGTTTGGCAGCGACTCGACTCCACAGTCCCTCCTCCTCCATCTGCTGCAGCTCTCGCTCCAGATTCAGCCCGAACTCTTTCTCCGCCGAAGTTGTGTGGCGCCCTCTTAAGATACAGATTAAACCTCCTGCGTGAAAAACAAGACTGGATCAAGAAATGCGATATCTGTGGGTTTAACTGACTAGCTCACTGGTTCCCCTGGTACATCTTGGTAGCATCCCGCTAAAGCAGCAGAGCGTCCATCCGTTCTGTGTGGCTAACGATGCTAAATGAGACCACTACCTGGTTTAGCTGCCCCGCAGAGCTCCCTGACGACACCGACTGGAGCGAACGCAGCACCGAGTCCGCCAACGATGACCACCAGATCAAACATTCCTGGAACCAGGCGAGGAGGAGGAGGAGGAGGAAGAAGAAGAAGAGTGGGTATCAGGGAAATAAATGGCTTATACAGCGGGGGGAATAATTATTTGACTCCTCGCTGATTTTGTAGTTTGTCCAATGGCAAAGAAATGAACAGTATCATTTTAATGGTGGGTTTATTTTAACAGTGATAGATAGCATATCAACAGGAAAAAAAAAAGACTTTAAATAAAAGATAAAAACTGATTTCCATTTCATTGAGTGAAGTAAGTATTTGAACCCTCTACAAAAAGACTTAATACTTAGTGGCAAAACCCTTTGTTTGCAAGCTCAGAGTTAAAACGTTTCTTGTAATTGATTACCAAGTTTGCGCACATTTTAGGAGGAATTTTGCTCTACTCCTCTTTGCAGATTATCTCTAAGTTACTGAGGTTTCCAGGCTGTTTCTGTGTAACTTTAAGCTTCAGCTCCTTCCATAGGTTTTCTATTGAATTAAGGTCCACAGGCTGACTAGGCCACTCTATGACCTTAATGTGTTTCTTCTTGAGCCACTCCTTTGTTGCCTTTGCTGCATGTTTTGGGTCGTCGTCGTGCTGAAACACCAATCCACAACCCTGTCATGGAAATCTGGGTGTCTGAGAGGCCTTGGATGTGAGAATAAAACAAAGTGTCAGCCATATTCGTACATAGTTTATTTTACGTGCACAGATGGCTTCCTACTGAGAACCCTGAAGCTTCAGCACAGACTCATGGGTATATATAGTAATAAGCCACACCCTATTGAATCAGCTTCTGACCGATCATTACATCATACAGATGATTTCAGACATAATCAAACACAAGAGGAAGTCTCACTTCAGTAGTCAGCAGTAAACAATCAGGAGATATTTTCACTGGACAATCAGAATAGAGATAACAATAAGGGACACTTTGTATAATGCTGAGAAAGACATTCACAGGATTTGTCATAAGTGTAACACCAGATAATAACAAGAGTTGTCATAAGTCAAGATGAAATGTTTACATACAGTTGGTTCTTGTTTGTACCTTAGAATCAGAACAGCTGTCTAACATTTTATCTAGGCATGAGTAACACAGTCAGAATTAAAAAGGCATCAGCACTAATTCAAATAAGAACTATCTAGTATGTCATAAAAGAGTGCTTACAATAGAGATTCCCACTACATCATTAACACTAATTAACATAAGAATGAACTTTATCTAAGACCTCAGAGAAGGCAATCAATTTTACCATTATAATCCTTTTTCAGTTTCTTGGCAGAAGGGAGGAGGTTGTCGTTAAGGATTTTACGATAAATGGCTCTGTACATTTTCCCGTTGATGCGGTAAAGTTGTCCCGTGCCCTTAGCAGCCTTTCCATCTCCATGCTTGACGCTGTTTGGGGGTCATAGGCAGCGTTTTTCTTCATCCAAACACGGCGAGTTGAGTTAATGCCAAAGAGCTCAATTTTGGTCTCATCTCACCACAGCACTTTCTCCCAGTCTCTCTCTGAATCATTCAGATGTTCGTTGGCAGACTTCAGACGCGCCTGCACATGTGCCTGCTTGAGCAGGGGGACCTTTTAAGCTCTGCAGGATTTTAATCCATTGCGGTGTAATGTGTTTCCAATGGTTTTCTTGGTGACTGCGGTCCCAGCTACTTTGAGGTCATCAACTAACTCCTCCTGTGTATTTCTAGGATGATTTCTCACCTTTCTGAGAATCATCGACACCAAATAATGTGAGATATTGCGTGGAGCCCCAGAACGAGGTCAATTGATGGTCATTGTATGTCTTTCTATTTCCAAATTGCACCAGTTTTGTCTCTGACATACTTGGACAGCTCTTTGGTTTATCCCATGTTGGAGAGTTTGGAGTCTGCTTGATTGATTGATTCTGGTGACTAGTTAAGACAGGTGTCTTTAATGATGGTGACTAATTGAGTACAAGTGTCTAACAACTCTGTGGGAGCCAGAACTCTTCGTGGTTGGTAGGGGTTCAAATCCTTGTTTAACTCAATGAAATGCACATACGTTTATATCTTTTATTTAAAGTAAATTTTGTAATTTTCCTTTTTATTTGCTATCTATAACTGTTAAAATAAACCTACTATTAAAATTACACTGTTCTGAGACTTTTATTTCTTTGTCATCGGACAAATTTACAAAATCAGCGAGGGGTCAGATAATTATTTCCCCCACTTTAACTGAGCGCTGCAGGGAATGTGTGAAGTGGGAGTGGGGTTCACCAGTTTGTGCTGGCAGTGGGTCTGTTCCCAGCAGGGCCAGTCGAAGGTCTTGGTAGAGTCCGGTCTGTGCAGCTCGCTGCAGCATTCGTTCGCTGCAGTCCACTCCAACAAAGTACCTGAATCCCTGTTCAAACATCTGAAACAACCCATTAAAGCTCATCTTTTATAAAAGTCAGCGCTGGTCATTTTAATAAGAAGCTTCCAGCCTGTTTTACTGCAATCTCCTTCTTCTTCCACCTGAAAATGGTGGAGAAACTCCAATCCAAGACTATTGGTGTCCTGCAGCCTGAAGATACATGTATCTGCTAGGGTATGCCAGCTTTCATAAATGAATATAAGGAACACTTAAGCTACAGAGCGTTATTCACCAGGGGCCAAGCCGTCCGACTCGCCGGGAGGTGTGGTGCTTCATATGTTAAGCTTGAAATGCTTTATTTACAATAAACACATCGATGCCTCAGTTCTGATAGTTAGGCTGCATAAAGATGTAATTAAATGCATCCACATAAAAAAGGAAAAAACAAAGTGAATACAACTAATGTGGACAAAATGCGGTGTGAGTTTGTTGAGCTTCCAAAAATGAACTTTCAACATTTTCTTTCAAAAGGGACTCTCTAAAGGGTATATTGCAGAAAAACGCAAAACACCTGTGAGTTTGTTCATCTACACATTTAAATGCAAATTTAGGAGTGGGACGTCAAATTGTTAATTAAATTGGCTCGCATGGCTTGACTGAACAACAATCAAACCACACTAATAAAAAAAATGAATGCAATGACAGGCAGAAATCTATCCAAACATTTTAATTTTAATCTATTTATTAGCATAACAGTTAATCGGTAACCATGATTACTATCTACTAAAACTGCACATGCACGAGCAGGGGCGTAACCATCATCTTAGAAGTGAGGCGGGCACATTTCTCAGAAGTACGATGATTTCCTGCATTTTGATTTTTACATATGCAGTAAGTATTAGGCCGCGTAGGCTTTGTGCAACAGACGTATTGGACATTTTCGAAAAATACGGAACAAATAGCGTCCCTTATGGTTTTTAAAATGGGACGGCCACATTTAATTGTCAAAAAATGATTCCGTATATGAAGGAACGGATGGAAACTCTAGTTTCTGCAATGACCTAACAGCCACTTGTGCTCGCAGCAAAGTTTCTGGATCAGTATCTGAACAGAAAATTATTTAATTTACTCCATTCCACTTTCTTGGTCATGTTTCTTTCTGCTCATATGCTACAGTATTCTCTGCAGTAGATATGTCATGTTTTAAAAGACTTGTAGTCAGCTACGGGGCAGAGTCCTGTAATGTTAATGGTACCCGTTTCAAGATGGAAAAAATGCAGTTATACAGTTCCTTTGCTATAACGCAGGTCCATCCTTTGCTGTTTCATTGATTTTTTTAATGGCACAATTTAAAGGCTTTCTTTACAGCGCACTAACACGCATTGTGTTCTGTGTCCTAAATGATTGGATGCAGTTGTGAATCTCCTGTCATGTCTCCTGCGCTTTCCAAATTTATCATGTCTGGTTATAATAATTTTCTCATCAAGAAGAAAAAGCAGCACAAACATCTTCCCATAACTATGTTCCTCACTAGGACACGACACCTGTGGAGAGAGACGCACCGAGCGGTGCAACAGCGGTTAATACTTTTGTGTTAAAACTTAAAACTAAAAGTTAAATCTTGACTAGTGAGAAATGTGAGTGAATGTTAATGTATGTCTAGGAAAGTGTAAAAAATGTGTAGTGAGGGGGTTTAAAGGAACTGTATGTAAGAAATGTATTTTAATAATCATAAAATGGCCCCGATATTTCACTAGACATTAACAAATCATGTTCTTTTGAAATACTTATATCACTGTCAACAGTGGTCCGGCCAGTATATTGTTATGTAAAAGTGAAAGTTGCAGCCCTTAAGTGATTTTATTGTTGTCATGTTCTGTTTTCGTCTGAGGTTCCACCCTCAAGCTAGCTACAAATCACGAGTTTCCTCATCCGGGTTGCCAGCTGTGCTCCGTTTACCACAGCTGAAGCTCCGAACATTACGGACAAAACATGTATAACGTTACGAAACCTAAAAGACCTCGTTATCAATCCGGAATACGTTGTGACAAAGTCAGAAATAAAACAAGGATTTGTATAGGAGATGTCTTTGAAAGATGGAGACGGCCGAAAATGGAGAAGAATTTGAATACAGACGTCAACGTCGCCAATTTTCTCCTGGACAGGTAAGACTCACCTGTTTGGCTAGCTTACTTGTACTTAATGTAAATTGACATTTCAAATATTCACGACAGTCGAACAAAGTTATGCATGTTCGTGGAAAGTAACGTTACGTTAGCGCATATGGTGGAGATTGGTCGTCAAATTTAAAAGGTAAGGAATTGTTTGGGGGACAAAAAGGATGAGTCGTCATTGCTAAAATTAGCATCAGGGCCCGTTTCTTTGTCATTATGCTGAACTGTCGAAAACAACAGCACGTCGATTCTGGCAATGTGAAACGTAATGGAGACGTATTGAGTAGCCTATACCTCGGTACAAATAATTCCTCATTCGTTCTTCGCGTACATTGTTGACTACACATGCTGCAAGTTAACCTGTATGACCATTGCTAATGTTATTTAGTTAGGGTCAGTCGTTCCTGGTGGATCCCACAGCAGCTGGCAACCTCGAGTCAGGAAGGGATACACAGTTCTACAGTATTTTGAATGTGATTGCAGTACCGCTTTTTGGCCACAATCCTACATACGTTTTCTCTAAAGCCTTAAAAGATAATGAATGTAAAAATAAAGATGATTACTTTGCGGATTTTGCCTGTTGCGGGTTATTTTAATAATGAATTATGGACCATTGTAAATTAAATTTAATGGGTCTGGTTTCTTTACTGTGGGTTGGTTGCCGGAAATAAAATATTCATTTTTGCTTTTTTTAGACTCCCAAAGATAATATGTTGATATACTGTGTTTGTGTAGAGAGCATGCCAGAATTCTACTTTGTGCTGAAGGCGAAAAATTCTCGCTATCTCTGCATCCAGCTGCCAGAGAGAGACGCTTCTGCAACGCAGCAATGGAGAACCAGGGGGTTTAAAACATTTTAATCAAAGTTGGTGAAAAAAAATCAAAAAGGAAAATAACTTGATCCGTTATTAAAAGTAAATTATAGTGCAGTGAATTATTAGTCATTCTTAATTTGGATACTGCAGCTGAAATGTATGCTGTGCAGAAACCAAACACTGTCCACAGTTCCTGGATTTACCTTGATTTTTCATTCCTGAATCACTGGAAGCGCTGGATGGAGAGATAGTGACAGCATTTCATCATCAACGCAACTTTGGGAAAAATTCCTTACTGCTCCCTCCACCAAAACAACATATGAACGTTTTCCTCTTTGGGATTCTTAAGTAAAACGTGACAACATTATTGTCCCGCTCCCAGTCCGCTTGCATTAAGTAAACTTCCTCCCAGAGCCGTGTGAAATTTAATTTGTTTGTTTTTTTCCACCTGAAACAACTTTATGCGGATCACCCACGGGTAGCTGCCCTATTGCAGGACTCTCAGCTGTAAGTTAAATTTGAAGTTTCTCCGCACAGAACAGTGTTGGGGTAACAAAAGGAGCAGGTTTTATTGTTGCGCATTCGGGTACATATATTGGTGAGGTTTAAAAAGGAAAATTGTTTTAAACTTGCATTGATTTAATAAAGATGTGATTTTCACCGCATTTATACAGTGCAGTGCATATTGTAATCGAACATGAAATGGATAAATACTTAGAGGCTAAATATATATTTCATAACTGTCCCCAGCAATCCTCAAACCGCAACCAAGTTTATAATTATTGTCCCCAGAAATGTTAAAAACAAACTCATGCCCTTGGCTCTGGGTCAGACAGATTCCCTTACAACAACAAGTGCAACCTGTTCACAAAGTCTGTCTGACTTTTCTTTCCTGCTTTACTGTATGGATTCTTTTGGTATCATTTTGGGCCCGGATTCTATTTACCAATTTGGGAATTGGTTGGTAAGAGTGTGTATAAAATGTGAAACATAGATGCTTTTTCTTCCGCAGCATAATTTTGCACCTCTGTGAGTTTGTCTGTTGCATAAAATCCCAATAAAAGACATAAAACATAAAATTTGAAAATCATCGAAAGGTGTAAGAAAACCTTTGCAAGGTAGCGTCACATTTGACCTGCAATATAAAAGCTCACCAGTTTAGCAACCAGTCCGGTCCCACAGGCCACATCTAGAACCTGAACCTTCTCACGATGTCCAGAGAAGTTGGTCATCAGGAAATCGATCAGATGTTTGGGAGCGTTGTATTTCAAAGTTTCCACAAAGTCCTGCAGGGGTCAAAGTTCCAAGAATTATGACTTTTAGTTACGACTAATGTCGTCATGATCCGATTTATGAAAGGAAACTCATCAGATTGTTTTGACTAACTGAGTTCCTACTGAGCTTCCATGTGGAGTATTTTTTTAGGGGTGTAATGGTCAGTGTTTGGCATCTTACATTAAATGAGTAATTAGTTATAGTTACAAATTACTTTTTCCAAAAAGTAATTAAGTAAGTAACTTAGTTACTACACTGTAAAAGTAATTAGTTACTCAGCAAAGTAACTGTTGCGTTATTTTTATGTTCTAAAGGGCAACAGTGGCTCAGGAGTTAGGAGTTCAGCTTGTAATCGGAGGGTTGCCGGTTCAAGCCCCAGCTCTGACTGTCTTGGTCATTGTGTTATTGGGCGAAACACTACAACTGTTCCCTACTGGTGGTGGTCAGTGTCCAGCAGCCTGTCAGTGCGCCCCAGGGCACCTGTGGCTACAAGTTGACTTACCATCCATACCAGTGTGAGGATGAATGGGTGAATGAACAAAAGGTTGAATGGAAAAGAAAATAATACATCCACGGGGCTTTTAGAGAGTGTAGAATGAAAGTATGACATTTCCTTAAAAATTATATTTGAATTAAAATATAATAAAATGTACATATAAAACATTGCAGGTTGACAGATATGGTCTCGATGATCCAACTATATGTTTGCTACAGCTCGGCTGGCACTAGGAAGAATCGTGGAGTCAGCAAGTACAGTAGCTGCTTCAGAGCCCCAGAGATATTGTTATCCGTCTCAGGAGAGGAGTGACCGCAGAAGAACAGAAACTAGAATAGTTTTAGGTGAAGCCTACAGTAGATGGACCCACATAAAACATTTCTATGCCATCAAAACACACGCGGAAATGGCGACTTTCCTCCTGGATCAGTAAGCTGACTCACTAGCTAAACTTAACTAGCTAGCTAACAGAAACTAGAGTAGTTTTAGATGAAGCCTACACTAGATGGACCCATATAAAACATTTCTATGGCATCAAACAGACGCAGAAATGGCGACTCTCCTCCTGGATCGGCAAGCTAACTCACTAGCTAACTTAACTAGCTAGCTAACAGAAACTAGAGTAGTTTTAGGTGAAGCCTACACTAGACGGACCCATATAAAACAGTTCTACGGCATTAAACACTCGCAGAAATGGCGACTTTCCTCCTGGATCGGTAAGCTAATTCAGTAGCTAACCTAACTAGCTAGCTAACAGAAACTAGAGTAGTTTTAAGTGAAGCCTACACTAGATGGACCCATATAAAACATTTCTATGGCATCAAACAGACGCAGAAATGGCGACTCTCCTCCTGGATCGGCAAGCTAACTCACTAGCTAACTTAACTAGCTAGCTAACAGAAACTAGAGTAGTTTTAGGTGAAGCCTACACTAGACGGACCCATATAAAACAGTTCTACGGCATTAAACACTCGCAGAAATGGCGACTTTCCTCCTGGATCGGTAAGCTAATTCAGTAGCTAACCTAACTAGCTAGCTAACAGAAACTAGAGTAGTTTTAAGTGAAGCCTACACTAGATGGACCCACATAAAATATTTCTATGGCATCAAACACACGCGGAAACTGAGACTTTCCTCCTGGATCGGTAAGCTAACTCACTAGCTAAGTTAACTAGCTAGCTAACAGAAACTAGAGTAGTTTTAGGTGAAGCCTACACTAGATTGACCCACATAAAACATTTCTACGGCATCAAACACACGAGGAAACAGAGACTTTCCTCCTGGATCGGTAAGCTAACTCACTAGCTAACTTTAATTCCATTCAATTCAGTTTTATTTATATAGCGACAGTTCACAACAAATGTCATCTCAGGGCAGTTTACAACAAAAGTAATTTCAGTACAACTATACAAACATTCCAATCATTTTAAAGTTTTTTATGTAATGAATCCCAGCAGACTGTGGTGAGTCATCAACGTGAGGTTGTGCCCGGATCATGCAGACTCCAACCACAGCAATTCCTCAGCAATCCCTCATACCGAGCAAGCATGTAGCGACAGTGGAGAGGAAAAACTCCCCCTGCTAATGTTAGCTGCCATTTAAACTCATCTAGGATACATTTCTCATTGGGCACAGTTCAAGTTGGTCACTGGGCGCATCGGCAGCAAACCTGACAACCCAACAGCTGGAATCATGTTTTTACTGTTGTAACTACAACCTAGATACACTAGATGGCGCTATCATGTTTATATTCATCCTTGAATTTTGTGTGAAGAGATTTGGGGTCCATAGGGACTAAATAAAGCGCTATAGAAGTAAAGACCATTTTTCTGAACTGCAGTTATGTTTTAATAATGTATACATTTTATAAATATTTTTTATAACTGAATGAATAATAGAAAAAACACCATATACAGTATTTTACAGAATATTTGGTATTTGACCTTGAAGCAATTAGATAAGATGTATGCATAAAAAAAATATATAAAAAGTAAACATAATCATCCATAATAATTACACATTTTTCATTAAAGTCCAAAACTAAGACACACAAATGTGGGTAAAGAGAAACAAAAGAAAATCTGTCCTATTGAAGGAAAACCTGAAATATTACAGTAAAGTATTAATATTAAATATTCTATGCATTTAAATGAGAAATTGTTTCTGGTTCTTCAGATGTAGTAAGACGTTTAAAGACTGATTTGCTGTCAGCTGATCACATGAACTGGAAGCTAATGAAGAAAAAAACCCTTTTTAAGTTACATATTAATAACATTAAAAATTATTAAATATATGATTTTTTTTAAGAATTAATCTGTGTCATGTTCGTTGGGTGTTGAGCAACAATTTATCAATATTTTGGGGGTAACTTTGTCAGTGCATCTCACAGGTATTTTCTGAGAGGCACAAAGATTTAACGAAAACCAAACCCCAACCAAAACCACCTCCTTTTAGGATGGAGACGATGTTTCTGCTCCATCAGCGCAGTTCTGGAGCGAATGCTGCGTAAAATTAGGGGTGAACTGATGCAACAGTTTCCTAAAGAAAAAATATTTTAACTGTTATATGTTCTTTATTTACTTGAAAAATAAATGCACTAAGTGTCCTCAAATTTGACATACTTTTGTGTACTTGAAGCAACACTAATCATCATTATGCTTCAAGTGTGTTCATGATTAGTTAAATTGAAGCATGCTATTTTGGAACAACCAATTTTGTACTAAATATATTTGAATAGTAATGAAATTGTAGTAAAGCTCAACTTTAAGTTTATTTAGTAAACTTTTATGTGCTATAATGGAAAAAGTTAAAATATATTTAGTATATTTTAAATATATGGTTTTACATGTACTAATATATACTTAATTTGTCAAATTAAAGCATACTTTGTATTGTAAGTAGTGTATATTAAGAGTTATTTGTTAACATACTAAAAATAAATAAACTTTATACTACTTATATATTCTTAGTATGCTAAAATGTTTAATTACAATATTAGTTTACTTGAATATGTAGAGAGAATATACTTTCATAAATGAAATTATTACTGAAACTTCATATTATTATTATCTACCTTGCAACATGTGATGCAACACCTCAGCTCCCCAATAGGACAGAGGATGATGCTATTAATGCAGGTAGTAAGGACCTTCCTGATAATTAAGTTATGCTTTTCCACAAGATTTCTGTTTTGGTAACGTTGTTTTGACTCACGGTTCTGTCAGGTTTCTCCCAAGTGAATTATGGATAATTTCTTCTGTTTTCCTGTTGGACACATTTAAAAGCATATACAGGTGCTGGCCAGTAAATTAGAATATCATCAAAAAGTTGAATTATTTCAGTAATTCCATTCAAAACGTGAAACTTGTATACTGTATACTTTCCTTCCACACATAGTGATATATTTCAAGTGTTTATTAATTTTCATTTTTATTATTACAACTGACAGCTAATGAAAACACCAAATTCAGTATCTCAGAAAATTAGAATATTCTGAAAAGGCTCAATATAGAAGACACCTGGTGCCACTCTAATCAGCTGATTAACTCAAAACACCTGCAAAGGCCTTTAAAAGGTCCCTCAGTCTTGTTCTGAAGGCTCCACAATCATGGGGAAGACTTCTGACTTAACAGCTGTCCAAAAGACGACCATTGACACCTTGTACAAGGAGGGCAAGACACAAAAGGTGATTGCTAAAGAAGCTGGCTGTTCGCAGAGCTCTGTGTCCAAGCACATTAACAGACAGGCGAAGGGACGGAAAAAATGTGGTAGAAAAAAGTGTACAAGCTCTAGGGATAACCGCACCCTGCAGAGAATTGTGACGACAAACCCATTCAAAAATGTGGGGGAGATCCACAAAGAGTGGACTGCAGCTGGAGTCAGCGCTTCAAGAACCACCACGAAGAGACTCATGAAAGACATGGGATTCAGCTGTCGCATTCCGTGTGTCAAGCCACTCTTGAACAAGAAACAGCGTAAGAAGCGTCTCGCCTGGGCCAAGGACAAAAAGGACTGGACTGCTGCTGAGTGGTCCAAAGTTATGTTTTCTGATGAAAGCAATTTTTGCATTTCCTTTGGAAATCAAGGACCCAGAGTCTGGAGGAAGAGCGGAGAAGCACAGAATCCACGTTGCATGAGGTCCAGTGTAAAGTTTCCACCGTCAGTGATGGTGTGGGGTGCCATGTCATCTGCCGGTGTTGGCCCACTCTGTTTCCTGAGGTCCAAGGTCAATGCAGCCGTCTACCAGGAAGTTTTAGAGCACTTCATGCTTCCTGCTGCTGACCAACTTTATGGGGATGCAGACTTCACTTTTCAACAGGACTTGGCACCTGCACACAGTGCCAAAACCACCAGTACCTGGTTCAAGGACCATGGTATCCCTGTCCTTGATTGGCCAGCAAACTCGCCTGACCTTAACCCCATAGAAAATCTATGGGGTATTGTGAAGCGGAAGATGCAATACGCTAGACCCAACAATGCAGAGGAGCTGAAGACGACTATCAGAGCAACCTGGGCTCTCATAACACCTGAGCAGTGCCACAGACTGATGGAGTCCATGCCACGCCGCATTAGTGCAGTGATGGAGGCAAAAGGAGCCCCGACTAAGTATTGAGTGCTATACATGCACATTCTTTTCATGTTCATTCTTTTCAGTTGGCCAACATTTTAAAAAAAACATTTTTTTTCATTGGCCTTTAAAATATTCAAATTTTTTGAGATACCAAATTTGGAGTTTTCATTAGTTGTCACTTATAAATATCAAAATTAAAAGAAATAAACATTGGAAATAAATTGGTCTGTGATGAATATAATGTACAAGTTTCACGTTTTGAATGGAATTATTGAAATAATTCAACTTTTTGATGATATTCTAATTTACTGGCCAGCACCTGTACATGAACTAAAACCCATAAAATAAGGTTTCCTTACAGACCTGTTAACTTCTCTGCTTTTATATATATGAATATCATGTTTACCAAACTGATTGAACATTACAGAACAGCTGCAAGAATTGCTATCTGTGTGATATACACACAGTAAGAAATTTATAAAAGAACGGAAGAACTAGCGTGAATAACTTCACTTCATAATTAGACTGAAATGTAACTTAAAATACACTCAGACTTAATATTACAGTGTTGATATTAAAATGTGTACTTTTAAAGTATGCTTTCAGTGTTTCTTACAATAACAATTCTGACCGTACAATTTAAAATATATCAAAAATATGTGAAAAAACAAATATCAGATAAGTTCACTTTAAAAAGTACACAACTTTCATTTAAAGTACATTTTAGAATAATCTATTTCTGTAAGGTGTAACATAGTACAATTATTTTCAAGTGTTTTAAAAGTGTAAAAGAGTGATGCTAGAACACTTTTTATATATTTACAAAATATAAGTACATTTTCAACATACTATTGGAAATACAAACATACTTGAGATACACTAAAGTACTCTTTTTTTTTTCCGCTTGAAACCGATCTACGCACTGATTTTAACATTGGAGCCCTGTAACACTTTTAGGTTTTTCTTCTTGTCGTGTCTTGTGGAATCGACTCCATTTGCAGACAGGAGAAAGGGAGACGTCATGGTGGCTTAAACAAGATTTACTGACTGAAGACTCGAAAAGAACTGGAGACAACGAAGCAGGAGAAGTCGTCAGCATGAAGGATCTGACAAGGAGGGAAAAACCGACTGGCTTTTAACAGCTGGGGGGGGGGGTTTGAATGAGAACCATGTGAGACCAACACAGTGCAGCTGGGTGACAACCAGGGTTGCTAAATATATCGCAAAAATATTGTCATTGCAGTACCAGTGTGTGCTATATTCATATTAACATGGACGGTTTGGAGGAATAATCATTGCTTTTTGCTTTTATCTCCGTGTCATTTTAGAAATGTGTTTATTGAGATGCATTTCTGTGTTTCAAAAAAGCAGAAACATAAGAAACCTGTTCAGGGAGTGAAAACTTGAAGTCCGGGTTCCCTTCTCAGAGCTGCTTCAGCTCCTGAGGGCGTCTAGACTGACCGTTTCGTATGTTTCCGCATCGCCGTCGTAGAACTGCCTGGTCTGCTCCGAGCTGAACCCGTTGCAGGACTGAATGAGGCTCCTCACGAAGCCCAGATTCCTTTTGCAGCCAGACATGATGATAACGAGGAGGAGGAGTTGAGCCAAAAACCTGCAAGCAGAGTTAATCCTCATCATCAAAGTTCTGGTAGATGTTGGACCAGACTGAATCTGGATCACAGCATCTGGTCTTCTGCTTCATTCCCATTTGGTTTTACCTTCCAAAGCCTGATGCTGGTTGCCGGTTCCTGCTTCGTCTTTGTCCTCGATCGTCTGCAGTAAAAACTCGAGTGAAGGCAGATTTAGAAGTGCTTTTTAGTATTCCTGACTGGCTGGTTGGACTTGTTCAGACCTGAATCACACACATCCTAACTGAATTCTCCTATAAGGAGGATGTATAGATGTCTGTGATTGAGCAGACATCTATGTGAAACATGTGAACAGATGTCATCTCTAGGAGCTGTACAAGACCAGTCATTTCAGTCATCAATCATTCAGAGCTTCAGGGTGGGACTTTACTGGAATTTCAGTTTTCAAAAAACCAGTTTCCTCGCATCAGTTTTCCAGCACCTGTTAGAATTCAGCTGCTGGGTATATGTGGGTGTGTCTGTTCGTCTCTGCCTGAACCTCGTTGACGCTGGTGCTCAACAGAGGAGCGTTTCCTGACTCTGCAACATTCCCCAAATCGGAAAAAAAGTTGGGACGCTACGTTAAATTAAACGCAAGGCAATTTTATTTGTACAGCACACTTTCAACATGAGGCAAATCAAGGTGCTTTACATGATTAAAACTAGAACACAGAAACTAGCTGAACATTATATATATTTTCATGTAATAATCATTTATCTAAACTAAACTTACAGATTGTGTAGAAAAAAACAGCAACGTTTCTTGCCCTCTACTGGTTTGATGAACATTCACCTCGCCAGACATAAGTACACGTATGATGCATTTAAAGACAGCTCAGAAAAATATATTACTGCGTATGAGCAGTTCTTTTTTTTAAAATGACATAGATAGATAGATAGATAGATAGATAGATAGATAGATAGATAGATAGATAGAATCCTTTAATAAAGATCATACCAAACACTCCACATCTCACACTCACAGACACATACACCATAAAATACATATCAACATAAAACACAGTTATACCAATATTGCCATATCTGATACTGACAACAAGCAGCACTGAAACGAATGTTAGACAAGTTCAAAAATGATCTCATTCTCAGAGCTATCCAACCGTTAATACATTTATACATAGAAGTCTGTAATACCGCTGGTAGTGAATTGACTGGAGCACATCCAAACGTTTCTCTGCCTCAACATCATCTTGGTAACTTGGGTAAACGTCTCATAGCAACGCCGTTTTCGCCGCATACTAGCTATTCTTATTGCAGGTCCACAATCGTGCCGTATATAAAGATGTACAAAACGCACAAAAAAATCTTCACATTATTGGAACACGTACCAAATCTGCGCACTAGGGTGTTTGTCTGAGCATACAACCTTCGGTATTCCCTCAAAATGTCTTCATCATCAGACGGTGTATCTGTTAACACATGACCCAAACATTTTACCCCACTAACCACACCTAGAACCGTCCTTGCTAATTGAAAAGCAGGGTATTTCATTAGAAAGGTCATTTTTGGTGCGGCAGATCATCACCATACTATTAGTAACAATATACTTAATATCACGGTCATCCCCAAACACAGAGCATAGCTGCTGCAGACCACCACTACTAGGACTGAAGACAACAAGGTCATCTGCATACAACATGGGGTTCACACAAACACTCCCAATCATGCATCTGCCTAGACAGATCATCCATTTATAAATTAAAAAGTAGTGGTGACAAAACACCACCCTGTCTCCGTCCTAACACCAAACGGGGACGAGATACTTTCCCCCATTTTACACGCATCGTTTGGTGAGCATACCAGTACGCTAGGATACGAACCAAATATCCAGGCGCTCCTCTATCGAGTATCTTTTGGAACAACTTTCCAAGGTTGACACCTTCGAAGGCCTTAGAAGCATCAATAAAACACAGGAATACTGCTGGGTTTTGCCTTCTACAGTGGCTTATAATTTCCTTTAAGCCATAAATACATAAATCAGTGCCATGATTTGCTTTAAAACCAAACTGGTTATCAGTAGAGTCAATAAACACACTCAGTTTCTTAAGCGGAAAGCTTTCTAGAACTTTAGAGATGATACTAGCTACAGCTATAAGCCTGTAATTGTCCGAACTACTAAGCATATAGCTTAAACTTTAAAAAACATACAGTTAAAGCAAGTAGTGTATGTTTTTTTTTTTTTTACACTTTTCTAGTTTGTTAAAATAACTCACAGAAATGGGATAGAAACGCCTATGGATTGAACAACCTTATTTCCATGGTAACCCCTAAAAATGAGAAGTTCAATCACACTTTGTAATACAAGAAGTAAAATCTGCTGTAGGGACTGAGCTCCTGCTTCTCGTTCTGCTTCCATGAAGCTTTTTTTTTGTGTTTCATTTAGTTCATCATTAAATCTGCTGATATTAATGTAGAGAAGTTATGCTTTTTATTTCCTGAAAAATGATGAAAGAGGCATCAGCCACTGAGCTACGATGAACAAGTCCTTCAGCTTTCTGCTCTTCCTTGTTAGATATCTTGCCAGCACAGGAAGCTGAATATTTGATAAGATCTGAGCTGCCAGGAAGCAAACGTGTTATTTTCGGCGCCGTCTGGGTTAACTTCACTTCTACTGCTCATTCAAGGAACAGTAGAAGTGAAGCTTTAAAGGAAAGAGACACAAGAATATCAGAAACTTCAACTGTCATCTAACATCCACATAAACTTTTTCTATAGATTTACAGGAAATGCAGGATGTTCCTGTTTATTGTGGCCCCTTCTATTATTTCTGTGTACATTATTGTTGTCAAGCTGTTGCCGTACATAATTATAGCCGGGTGTATTTTTGGATTTTCACCAACATGCTTGTATTTGTGGGACATTTTTGAGCTTCTGTTTGATCCTTTTAACCCAAAGCTTGTGGTCAGTTTGAAACTTCTGATCCTTTTAGCTCAGCTTTGGCTTTGGCTTCATAATTGTGACTCTTTGGCTCCTCCAGCTGCTTTCTGCAGGAGCTGCTTGGTTTTTCTGCTGCCGATCCAAAGCAAATATTATGTGGCTTTACCCTAAAAAGTGAAAGATCAGAGTATGAACGTCTTTAACGTGAATCAGCTGGAGGTGAGCAAGACTTGAACCAGTAATGATGAAACCCTTCCTGCAGCTCATTTAGCTCCTTTTTACCATCAAGTGTTTTTTTTTTATTTAAATATGAAATTGGAGAGGATGGTTCAATTTAAAACATACAAATGCAGAAAGGAGTAACTAGGAAACAAACGTAAAAGGGGGAAGTCTGAGAGAGAGAACAGGATGTTTCATAATCTCGGATCAGTTTTATGACGGTGCAGAAAGACCAGCAGCAGAGAGGCTGAAGAGGTTAGGATGTGTCCTGGTGGTGAAAAGGTTCTCTGGAGCTTCATGATCCTCCTGGCAGGTGAGACTGAACTAAAACCTAAACGCAGGAATTTAAATGTGGGGAAAAATGTATGAAACTGCTGCAGAATCTGAAGTTTAATAGCAGACGTTGTTCTGCTTTGTTTCTGATTCATTCCAGCTGTTGGTTTTATTACATGATGCAGGATTAGCTGCTAGAATAGAATAGTCCTTTAATTGTCCCAAAAGGGGAAGTTTGGTTGGAACGGCTAAAAAACAAACAAGGAAAACTGATGTACAACAGAAGACAGAACAGAATTTTTACAGAAAAAATATTCACATTATGGACATCGTTAAATGGACTGAATTTTATAGCACTTTTCTGGTCGTACTGACTTTACATTGAAGACACACTCACCCATTCACACTCACATTCATACACCGGTAGGCTCGGTAGGACAATTAGGAGTTTTGGGGTTAAGTGCCTTGCCCAGGGGCACATCGATATTTGACTGAGGGAAGCTGGAATCAAACCTACGACCCTCCGATTGCAAGTCAACTACTCTACCACTACAAAAAGAAAGTACTGTACAGGTATTAAGATTAGAGTACAGATAAAGTGGCAAACGGCTCATCCTGAATGTCAGGAAGAAAAAAAAATGAAAAAGAGGAGAAATTCAGTTTCTGCTACGGAAGCCCTAAAGGGTCATACATACATACATTTTATTTCCCCCGTTTTCTCGTGATAACGAAATAATTAATTTGAGATCTCAAGAAAACAAAATGATATTGTCTTTTAAAACACCGCAGGAAACATTATTCAGTGGAGCAGGATAATACTGATCACCGCATCACATCTTTCCGATCAAGGCCTGACACAGGCTGAAATAGCTTTATGCCTTGCTATTACAGATAATGTACACATTAGTGTGCGTCATCTAAGAAGACGGTTAGCAAGGCTTCATCTTTATCGGAGGCGCAAAATAAGTGACCCTGATGTAGTCATTAATTACATAGTTGACTAGAAACCTAGTGTATGCAGTGCATGCATTATGTCTCAAATTCGTTATCACAAGAAAACGGAAGATAATGATCTTGTTATCACGAGAAAACAGAGGAAAATTGTCTCGTTATCACAAGAAAACGGAGGAAAATGATCTCGTTATCACATGAAAACGGAGGAAAATTATCTCGTTATCACAAGAAAACAGAGTAAAATCTCGTTATCACGAGAAAACGGAGGAAAATTATCTCGTTATCACAAGAAAACGGAAGAAAATTATCTTGTTATCACGAGAAAACAGAGGAAAATTGTCTCGTTATCACAAGAAAACGGAGGAGAATTATCTCGTTATCACAAGAAAACGGAGTAAAATCTCGTTATCACGAGAAAACGGAGGAAAATTATCTCGTTATCACAAGAAAACGGAAGAAAATTATCTTGTTATCACGAGAAAACTGAGGAAAATTGTCTCGTTATCACATGAAAACGGAGGAAAATTATCTCGTTATCACAAGAAAACGGAGTAAAATCTCGTTGTCACAAGAAAACGGAGGAAAATTGTCTCGTTATCACAAGAAAACGGAGGAAAATGATCTCGTTATCACGAGAAAACAGAGGAAAATTGTCTCGTTATCACAAGAAAACGGAGGAGAATTATCTCGTTATCACAAGAAAACGGAGTAAAATCTCGTTATCACGAGAAAACGGAGGAAAATTGTCTCGTTATCACATGAAAACGGAGGAAAATTATCTCGTTATCAGAAGAAAACGGAGTAAAATCTCGTTGTCACAAGAAAACGGAGGAAAATTGTCTCGTTATCACAAGAAAACGGAGGAAAATGATCTCGTTATCACATGAAAACGGAGGAAAATTATCTCGTTATCACAAGAAAACAGAGTAAAATCTCGTTATCACGAGAAAACGGAGGAAAATTATCTCGTTATCACAAGAAAACGGAAGAAAATTATCTTGTTATCACGAGAAAACAGAGGAAAATTGTCTCGTTATCACAAGAAAACGGACGAAAATGATCTCGTTATCACAAGAAAACGGAAGAAAATTATCTCGTTATCACAAGAAAACAGAGTAAAATCTCATTATCACGAGAAAACGGAGGAAAATTGTCTCGTTATCACATGAAAACGGAGGAAAATTATCTCGTTATCACAAGAAAACGGAGTAAAATCTCGTTATCGCGAGAAAACGGAGGAAAATTATCTCGTTATCACGAGAAAACAGGTGAAATAAAAGATATGTATGTATGACCCTTTAGAGCTTCCGTACTCTGCAGTAATTTATGTTAACCTTTTATTTTGATAGTCTACGTCTCCTTATAGCAAATCAATTTGCATATTTGCATCTGACCTCTGGAATAAACATTTAGCTCTGGACTAAATGTTTAGCTCTGGACTAAACGTTTAGCTCTGGACTAAACATTTAGCTCTGGACTAAATGTTTAGCTCTTGGCTAAACATTTAGCTCTGGACTAAACGTTTAGCTCTTGGCTAAACATTTAGCTCTGGACTAAACGTTTAGCTATGGACTTAACATTTAGCTCTGGACTAAATGTCTAGCTCTGGAGTAAAACATTTACCTCTGGACTAAACGTTTAGCTCTGGAGTAAAACATTTACCTCTGGACTAAACGTTTAGCTCTGGACTAAACATTTAGCTCTGGGTTAAATGTTTAGCTCTTGGCTAAATGTTTAGCTCTGGACTAAATGTTTAGCTTTTTTTCTAAATATTTAGCTCTGGACTAAACATTTAGCTCTGGACTAAACATTTAGCTCTGGACTAAACGTTTAGCTCTGGACTAAATGTTTAGCTCTTGGCTAAATGTTTAGCTCTGGACTAAATGTTTAGCTCTTGGCTAAATGTTTAGCTCTGGACTAAACATTTAGCTCTCGACTAAACATTTAGCTCTGGACTAAACGTTTAGCTCTGGACTAAACATTTAGCTCTGGACTAAACGTTTAGCTCTGGACTAAACTTTTAGCTCTGGACTAAATGTTTAGCACTGGACTAAACATCAATCTCTGGACTAAACTTTTAGCTCTGGAGTAAAACGTTTACCTCTGGACTAAACGTTTAGCTCTGGACTAAACGTTTAGCTCTGGGTTAAATGTTTAGCTCTTGGCTAAATGTTTAGCTCTGGACTAAATGTTTAGCACTAGACTAAACATCAATCTCTGGACTAAATGTTTAGCTCTGGACTAAACTTTTAGCTCTGGACTAAATGTTTAGCTCTTGGCTAAATGTTTAGCTCTGGACTAAACATTTAGCTCTGGACTAAACGTTTAGCTCTGGACTAAACTTTTAGCTCTGGACTAAATGTTTAGCACTGGACTAAACATCAATCTCTGGACTAAATGTTTAGCTCTGGACTAAACTTTTAGCTCTGGACTAAACTTTTAGCTCTTGGCTAAATGTTTAGCTCTGGACTAAACATTTAGCTCTGGACTAAACATTTAGCTCTGGACTAAACTTTTAGCTCTTTGCTAAATGTTTAGCTCTGGACTAAACATTTAGCTCTTGGCTAAACATTTAGCTCTGGACTAAACGTTTAGCTCTGGACTAAATGTTTAGCTCTGGACTAAACATTTAGCTCTGGACTAAACGTTTAGCTCTGGAGTAAAACATTTAGCTCTGGACTAAACGTTTAGCTCTGGAGTAAAACATTTAGCTCTGGACTAAACGTTTAGCTCTGGACTAAACATTTAGCTCTGGGTTAAATGTTTAGCTCTGGACTAAATGTTTAGCTCTTGGCTAAATGTTTAGCTCTGGACTAAACATTTAGCTCTCGACTAAACATTTAGCTCTGGACTAAACGTTTAGCTCTGGACTAAATGTTTAGCTCTCTGCTAAATGTTTAACTCTGGACTAAATATTTAGCTCTGGACTAAACTTTTAGCTCTGGACTAAATGTTTAGCTCTGGACTAAACATTAATCTCTGGACTAAATGTTTAGCTCTGGACTAAACTTTTAGCTCTGGACTAAACATTTAGCTCTGGACTAAACGTTTAGCTCTGGACTAAACTTTTAGCTCTTTGCTAAATGTTTAACTCTGGACTAAATATTTAGCTCTGGACTAAACTTTTAGCTCTGGACTAACCGATTAGCTCTGGACTAAATGTTTAGCTCTAGGCTAAATGTTTAGCTCTGGACTAAACATTTAGCTCTGGACTAAACGTTTAGCTCTTAGCTAAATGTTTAGCTCTGTACTAAATGATTGGCTCTGGACTAAATGTTTAGCTCTAGGCTAAATGATTAGCTCTGGACTAAATGTTTAGCTCTAGGCTAAATGATTAGCTCTGGACTAAATGTTTAGCTTTAGGCTAAATGTTTAGCTATAGGCTAAATGATTAGTTTTAGGCTAAATGTTTAGCTCTAGGCTAAATGTTTAGCTCTTAGTCCAGAGCTAAACATTTAGCTCTGGACTAAATATTTAGCTCTGGACTAAACTTTTAGCTCTTTGCTAAATGTTTAGCTCTGGACTAAACATTTAGCTCTGGACTAAACATTTAGCTCTTGGCTAAATGTTTAGCTCTGGACTAAACATTTAGCTCTTGGCTAAACATTTAGCTCTGGACTAAACGTTTAGCTCTGGACTAACGTTAGCTCTGGACTAAATTTAGTCTGGTTAAAGTTTAGCTCTGGACTAAATGTTTAGCTCTTGGCTAAATGTTTAGCTCTGGACTAAACATTTAGCTCTCGACTAAACATTTAGCTCTGGACTAAACGTTTAGCTCTGGACTAAATGTTTAGCTCTTGCTAAATGTTTAGCTCTGGACTAAATATTTAGCTCTGGACTAAGCTTTTAGCTCTGGACTAAATGTTTAGCTCTGGACTAAACATTAATCTCTGGACTAAATGTTTAGCTCTGGACTAAACTTTTAGCTCTGGACTAAATGTTTAGCTCTAGGCTAAATGTTTAGCTCTGGACTAAACATTTAGCTCTGGACTAAATATTTAGCTCTGGACTAAACTTTTAGCTCTTTGCTAAATGTTTAGCTCTGGACTAAACATTTAGCTCTGGACTAAACATTTAGCTCTGGACTAAACGTTTAGCTCTGGACTAAATGTTTAGCTCTAGGCTAAATGTTTAGCTCTGGACTAAACATTTAGCTCTGGACTAAACGTTTAGCTCTTAGCTAAATGTTTAGCTCTGTACTAAATGATTGGCTCTGGACTAAATGTTTAGCTCTAGGCTAAATGATTAGCTCTGGACTAAATGTTTAGCTTTAGGCTAAATGTTTAGCTATAGGCTAAATGATTAGCTCTAGGCTAAATGATTAGTTTTAGGCTAAATGTTTAGCTCTAGGCTTAATGTTTAGCTCTGGACTAAACGTTTAGCTCGTGGCTAAATGTTTAGCTCCGGACTAAATGATTAGCTCTCAACTAAATGCTTAGCTTTAGGCTAACTATTTAGCTCTGGACTAAATGTTTAGATCTGGACTACATGTTTAGCTTTAGGCTAAATGTTTAGCTAGCTACATTAGGCAAGGCAAGGCAACTTTATATTTGTACAGCACACTTTTAACACAAGGCTGTTCAAGTTGCTTTACATGATTAAAATTAGAACACAGCAAAAATCAATTTGTTGATTAAAATACAGGAAAGCAATTACAATAAGACAATAATCAAGACAACAATGTAAGAAAAAACACTAACTGATAACTGATCTCACTGAGAAGCTCGCAGTTCTTCCTTCCACTAACTTTAGCTTGCTAGCTAGATGTTTATTTGAAACGTTCACTTTTATTAACGAATAAATAACATGAAAAAAAGAAAAAAATAACCCACACTTTTTTCTCTTACTTCTTACTGAATGTGTAACTTTACAAACGGGTCCCCATAGGACCTTGGTTCTTCTGGGGCCGGTTTAACAGAAAAAACACCTGAATTGATAAAGCCTGCGATGAGATTAAGTTAGAGTTTCTCTGAGATTCTCTGAGTTTCTACTGCTCTTAAGTTGGAGCCTGAAACCACTACCACTCTAAAAGCAGTGGTTGGCATGACATGGCCTGTTTATGTGGAAGCACAGATACTCTGGAGAACTCTCTGTTAGGAGAGGATTATCATATTATATTTTACCTATTATTAAAACTTGTGGAATATCAAGTGTAGCTACCTAAACAGCATGGAAGCCTGTTATAGTAGAGGTCTGCAAAAGGCAGACAACACCATTAGTAACTGGTAGAATATTAGTCAGCTGATGATTAACCAGAAAAGTGGTCATAATAATTATTCACCCCTGCACTTTTAAAAACAAACTGACGCCCTTGGTTGTGCAACAAGATGTCATCACACTGTAAAAAACTAAACAGAAAAAAGTTAACTGAACTTAAAAGAGTTAAAAAAGACAAACAGCGACAAAGCTTTTTTTTTGAGTTAACTCGGCTGTGTTTACATAGTGTGAACCTAAAAAATTAAACTAACTGAAGTTCTGTTAAATAAATAATTAACATTTAACAGTTAAATAATTGGCTTGTGTCCTTTGTAATTGGCTGTTGAGTAAAAGGCTATGTGTGTTACTTGGATAAGGAGCCCCACATGGGTAGATTTAGCTATTTTTAATTGCATTAAAATGGTTTTTCAAACTCTCGAGACCATAAATCGTTGAATATAAGTGTAAAAACACAGAAAACAAAATTCAATCAGTAGAATATGAGCTTTATTTTAAGTTGCTATACTCAGTGTTGGGCAAGTTACAAAGAAATTGTAATATATTTCACATTACTAGTTACAATGTCAAAAATTTAACATGTTTGCATTACATATCACTGTCTCAAAAATATAACTGAGTTACACTAGGCAAGGCAAGTTTATTGGTAGAGCACAAATCATACACAAGGCAATTCAAAGTGCCTCACAGTTGCATAAATTAAGAAAACAGATAAAGAGGAAAAAAACATCACCACTTTAAGTTACTTTTGGCAAAATATCTTAAATATGCACCACTTCTAACCACTGTAACTTATCAATTTACATTTTACACAAGTGTCACACCACAAATACTGTAGTCTTAACACTATTTTATTAAAATTAAGTCTCTAGCTCCTTTGCATTCCTTCTATTTCATGGTAATGTTTGTTAAATCTAATCAAAAGAAGGCGCTGAAAGTGCTCATCACAAAGATGGTTGATAAAGATGAGACTCCGATGTCTGAAGTCTTATAACAGATGGTTAGGAAAAGAGTGAATAATATTTAAATATACAGTCGGATCTTTTCCTCAGCCGTCCTGATTCTCTGATGTTTTAGTTTGGAGAAACAGGAAGTGGATCTTCTTCTATGGTATCCAACTGGATTTGTCTGTTGCATCAGTCGGCCAGAAAAACTATTTAAAACGCATTTGTAACTAGTAATATATTGCTGTATATTTTATAAGTAATACATTACATTACTCAGTCACTGAAAAAAGTAATCTATTCCTGTAACTCATTACTTTTGTAATGCATTACTCCCCTACTCCTAGTTAAGTTACCATTAAAGGTGTTTGGGTGTATTGGTAGGTTCACAAAATGTAAACACATTAGTTTAGTTTACTCAAAAAAAAAACTTTGCAGATGGTTGCTTTTCATTTCTTTTTTTTTCTTTTTTTTTTTTACAGTGCATGAAGTTAAAATTAGTCAAATATTTATTCCTCAGATGAGTCAGCTGTTAAACCAGATCCAAAAGGCAAGGCAAGTTTATTTGTAGAGCACAATTCATACACAAGGCAATTCAAAGTGCTTCACAGTTGCACAAATTAAGAAAACAGATAAACAGGAAAAAAACATCAACTTAAAAATAATTAATTGCAGTAAAAAGCAAGAGTACAGATAAAATACTTTCAATTGTCATAAGCACGGGTAAAAAGAACTGTATTCAGCCTGGATTTAAACATTGTAAGAGTTGAGGCTTGTCTCACATCCTCATGAAGACTGTTCCAGATTTTAGCTGCCTGAATCTGAAATGCAGCCTCACCGTGTTTATTGTTGACTCTGGGAACCACCAGGAGACCCCTCCCTGAAGTTCTCAGGGCCCGAGATGGTTCATATGTCTCTAACATGTCAGAGATGTACTTTGGTGCCAAACCATGAAAAGACTTGTACACAAGCAGAGCTGTTTTAAATTCTATTCTCTGAGCGACAGGAAGCCAGTGCAGAGACCGGAGCACTGGACTAATATGGTCGTATTTCCTGGTTCTTGTCAGGACTCGAGCAGCAGCGTTCTGGATGTACTGCAGCTGTCTAACAGCTGGTTTAGAGAGGCCAGTGAGCAGGCCGTTACAGTAGTCTAACCTGCTGGAGACAAATGCATGGATAAGTCTCTCTAAGTCTGGTTTCCACACTATTCCTCTGATCTTAGCAATGTTTTTCAGATGGTAAAAAGCTGTTGATGTTATTGCTTTGATGTGGCTGTTTATGTTCAGGTCAGAGTCCATGATTACCCCTAGATTTCTAACCTGATTTTTTGGTTGAAGACAGAGAGGCTCAAGATGACTGATAACACTTTCTCTTTGTGTCTGTGGGCCAAAAACAATGATTTCAGTTTTATCTGAGTTTAACTGGAGAAAGTTGTTTTGCATCCACACACTGATCTGTTCAATACAGTGACAGAGTGTATCTATAGGCCCATGGTGACACGTAGATCTGAGTATCATCTGCGTAGTTATGGTAAGACACATTATTGCTGTTAATTAGCTGACCCAATGGAAGCATGTACAAGTTGAATAAAAGTGGTCCCAAGATTGACCCCTGGGGGACTCCACAGGTCATGGTAATTTTGTCTGAGACACAGTTTCTAATTTGGACAAAGTACGTCCTGTCCTCGATATAGGACTATAACCAGTTTAGAGCGGTACCAGAGATTCCCACCCAGTTTTCTAACCTGTGAAGTAAGATCCCACGGTCCACTGTGTCAAAGGCAGCGCTCAGGTCCAGCAGAACTAAAACTGAGACTTTGCTGGTGTTGGTGTTCAGGCGGATATCATTTGTCACCTTGATCAGAGCCGTCTCAGTGCTGTGTTTATGATTATAACAGATTAACAACGAATCACGGCCTGAGGGCACAGTTACCCTTATGTTTCTGGAGTAAGCTGGAATACCTGGAGAGAACCCAGACATGCACGGGGAGAATATGCAGGAAGACCAGATTCAAACTCACAACCTTTCGGCTGCAAGGCAGCAGTCTTCTGAAGCTCACCCACGTAAAGCCAGAGAGGAACCAGAACATGGCTGGTTTTCTTCATTAATTGTCTTTAGAAAATAAGACAGTTTCATCTGTTTTCAGGGAAATTATCACGTTCATCTCTGTGTTTCTCCAGGAGCTGTGGCCCAAATGGATCAGAAACCATCGATCCGGTACCAGTTCACATCTACCTGTGCAGCAGAAGGATCCACTGTCACCCTGCCCTGCTCCTTCACACCTTTAAAAAAATTTAATGGTGGTGGAAGAGAGATTCCTCTGAAGATTATCAGGGTTCGTTGGTGTATAAATCATGAGATCTGTCACGGAACAACCCCATCTGTGTTCGACAGCAGATCAACATACAAGGACCGTCGATTTCAGTACCTGGGAGATCTGGAGGGAAACTGTACGCTGCAGATCAGAGACGTTAGAAAGGAGGATAACGCAACGTTTCGCTTCAGGATGGAAGCTGATGATCCTTTTGGACATTTTACAAACACAACTGGAGTAAGAATCACAGTTTCTGGTAAGATCAACACGTCACATTCAGAACCAGATAATAATCAGAGATATTAATAAAAACTAATGAGAACTTTGACTTTAGACCAGATAAAAATGAGGATAAAAAGCTCCAACAACATGACAGAGTTCAGCAGAGGTCAAACAGTCTCCCTGCAGTGCACCACGTCAGCCTGTACCTTCACCCACCTGGAGGTCACCTGGCTGAAAGATGGCCACGCCCTCCCCGAGAACGGCTCCACCCTCCAGCTCAGCTCTCTGACCGCAAAGGATTCTGGGAACTACAGCTGTGCTCTGAGCAGGAACCCGAGGAGCCAATCAGAGGCCTTCAGGCTGCAGGTGGAGGAGGTGGATGAAGGTTGGTTCTGGTTTCATCTGGAGACGTTTTATCATTTCGTCTTAAACTCAATAAATAAAGGAGGATTTAAAAAAAACGGTGATATTTCCACAAAGTTCCACATTTTTTGTTCCGCATCTCAAGAAGTGAAACTCGTCTTTTACACAGAATATTTGAAGCTTTTATTTCTTGTAATTTGGACGATTTTAACGGCTTGTATGTTTATAGAAAGTGGAGCGGAGGAAACAAGCGTGCGGGCAACACGTCACACGTACATAAAGCTGCTATCGAAGCAACCCGGGCTTCCAGAACCTCATCAGAACAACAGCCTGATCTCGCCCGCTCCTGTTTTGTTGATCTGGTGGAATATTCTGATGCTCTGTGACTGACTGTTGGCTTTTTGTTGTCTTTAAGCCAGAATCATCAACATCAGGATGAATAAACGCTTGAAATATTTCTTTCTCTGCTTGACAGAGAAATAAATACATGAGTTTCCTGAGACGAGGGACAAAATATATTTTTACAATATTCATGATTTGTTTTGGCTTTACCTGTATTACTTCAGCTATCCGCAGGAGTCACATTTCCGTTTCTTAAAGCTTCAGATTCTCTGTGAAGAACATAAAAACCTTCATAAACAGAGGAAATCATTTAGATTTATGAGAATCTGAAAGGTTTGTCCAGACGGTTGGTGTTGATGGTGTTTCTCCGTCCTCCAGCCTCCGGCCTGCCGCTGATTGCTGTTGTGGTGTTTGGAGTCCTGCTGCTGGTGATCACCCTCATCCTCGTCATCTTCATCGTTAAGAGGTACCTGAATCGATCCTACGGCAATAAAATCCGTCTCATTAGAAGGATTTGAGCGTTTGAATACGTTTACCACGTAAGTGAACAAAGAGCTGGATGTGTCCAACATCTTTTCCATGAAGCGGAACGTCTCCCCTGTTTCCTGAACCTTCCTGAAGACAGATAAAACTTTATTTAGGAATAAAACAGGGTTTGTTAAACCTTTATGTTCTACAGTGATGCCGTCATCAGGGTGAACGCTGAAAACCAAAGATTCATGAGGAATTTATTTAGTTTCTTTCTGTGTTTCAAACCTTCATTTGTTCCAGGAAGCGAACAGCAGCAGGAAGTCCAGCCGCCGGGGGAGGAGGAGGAGGAGGAACAGAGATGAAGGTGACTCCCTGTCTGTCATGGATTTCGTTTCTGTTCATTTTGTTTTCCTCTGATTGGGTTAAAGATTCCCAAGTGTTTACAGCTGCAGTTTGCTTCTGTTTATTACGGGTCTTATTGATTTATTCCAAACATTTTTTAACGTTTTAAATTGAAGCCAGAAGCCGTTTTGTGTTTCTCCGCTGCTGTTCAGTTATTCCTGTTTCCATTTTTTAATCATCGTTTTTGGAAATTCTGCTTGACTTTGGTTCTAGTTGTACAGTCCAGTGTACAACTTTAAAAAAACACAAGCAGCATGTGATTTATTTAAGTAATCCATAGGCAGTGTTGGGCAAGTTACAAAGAAATTGTAATATATTTCACATTACTAGTTACAATGTCAAAAATGTAATATGTTTGCATTACATATTACTGTCTTAAAAATGTAGCTGAGTTACACTACTTTGAGTTACTTTTGGCAAAACATCTTAAATATCTAACACGACTTCTAACCACTGTAACTTCAATTTACATTTTACACAAGTGTCACACCACAAATACTGTATTTTAAACACGATTTTATTCAAATTAAGTCTCTAGTTTCTTTGTATTCCTTCTATTTCATAGCAATGTTAAAAGTGCTCATCACAAAGATGGTTGACAAGGATTAGATGTCTGAAGTCTTTCAGCAGATGGTTAAGAAAACAGTGTGAATAATGTTTAAATGTACAGTCGGATCTTTTCCTCAGCCGTCCTGATTCTCTGATGTTTTAGTTTTGAGCAACAGGAAGTGGATCTTCTTCTATGGTATCCAACTGGATTTGGTCTGTTTCATTAGTTGGCCAGAAATTTTTTTAAAAACGCAATTGTAACTATTAATATATTGCTGTATATTTTGTAAGTAATGCATTACATTACTCAGTTACTGAAAAAAGTAATATATTCCTGTAACTATTTACTTTTGTAATGCATTACTCCCAACACTGTCCTTAGGAATGTTCAGAGGATTTAATTTTATTTTTTTATTTTGCAATTTTTTGGGACATTTTTGGTTTTATTTATAATGGCCGACTCTGCAGAGCTCGCTGTGGTATAGGCAGACTGAACGTCCGTCAGATATCCTGCAGACAGAAGAATCAGAAACGGATTGGTATACCAAATCCCATTTTAATCTTTTTGCTCCCTCCCTGAGTTTTCTTAAAAAGAAATAGTAAGTGACACAAATATTTTTTGAAAAATATGGTTTTATTTCAACTATCCTGTCCCTGGGATGAACGTAATTTAAAGTCCAGCTAAGAACAATTTGTAAAGTGTCCTTCTAAAACAAAATATTTGTCCTGGGTGGAAAAATAGAATATCAGTTTTTCATAAACAGAAAATGTGATTTTATCTATTTTATCAATTTACTGTCATCTCAAGGGAATAAATCCCTCTTAAATAATATAAAGAAACTGTGGTGACAGCAGTATTCCCTCTTGCTGAGCATGCATGTGGCGACAGTGGAAAGGAAGGACCACCTTTTAACCAGAACCAATATGGCTGACCAGACAAACACAAAACACCTTAGAAAATTTGTTTTTTTTTAAAAATAAAATACTCAGAAATAATTGAAGGTTAAAGATAACAAATGTAAAGAAAATAATGAATGATAAGTAGAAATAACCAACCTGTTCCTCTGCGTTCATCGTTTTCCTCTCTCTGACGCTCAGAGCGGTGACATCTACAGCACTGTGGTCCGGCCGCCTCCTCAGGACGACGCAGGAAGTCCGACGCAGGAAGAGGTCAGCTACGCCTCGGTCCAGTTCAAACGCAGCGACCAGAACAGGTAGGAGACGCAGATGTTCGGGCTCCTCGCCCGTCTGGTTCCCGGTCTCTGGAAATAAAACGCAGTGAAAAGCGTCAAAACGACCCTGAAAGCAGCTGATCTGTGGCGGGTTCATGATCATGTGAATCAGGTTTCCTCTGGAGGTTTTCAAACTTTAAGCTCTGCTGTCTGACTCAACATTTAAAAGTGCAGGTTGCAGGTTACAACCCCCCTTAGAACATAATTTAGATATATTATAACTAAATAAAATGTACTAATATATACATTAAGTGACGTGGGGGATGGGCAGGGATCCCAACTTTCATAAATTAAAATAAGGGACACTTAGGCTACAGGGCCGAGCCGTCCATCTTGCAGGGAGGTGTGGTGCTTTTAGTGAGGGGGTCATGCAGAATAGTCATACTGTACGTTAAGCTTGAAATGCTTTCACAATAAACACATGAATGCATCAGTGCTGTAAGTTAGGCTACAGAAAGCTGCAAGGTCAAGATTATGAAACCTTTTAATGAAAATATTTGCAGTTATGCGTAGTGAAATTTAAAATAACCTCAATGAACATTTCAAATTGTACTTTTTTAACGTCGTTTTATATGCATACTAGAAAGCATTTAACCTGCAAGCTGCACTTTAAGTTAATCTGTTTGTAGATATTGATCTGGTTTTGGTTTTGAGGCGAGCCAAGGCGCTGCTCCATAAATAACTTCTCAGTTTTTATATTTACTCTGTGCAGAAAAGCGGAAGAGGATGATCCGACCATCTACTCCTCCATAGCCACCAGAACATGATAACAGGAGGATGTGAGCTGCGGATGTCAACGCTTAATGCTCCTCTGATGTAATAACCTTCAACACTGTCCGGTATCACATCAAAACACAGAGAAAAAAGAAGCTTTCTGCCGCAGAGGAGAGTCCTGCTGAAGGTCAAGCTGCTGCCCTGCAGGAACCGGGTCAGAACTGAAAGAACCAGGAGGTTCTCTTTGAAACGTGGACATATTTTGCTGCTCACTGAGAGCGGAGATGAGGATATAAAATGACCTGATCTGTGGGCAGCAGAGATGTTTGACTGATTGCTTCATTATTTTTGTTTTGTTTATCAGCTGTTAAAAACGTAAAAATAAAAATGACAAAAACAGCTTCTAACGGCTAAAAATGGATCCCGGTTCCTGTCACCGAGGTTTTATTTTGATAGTCCACCTTAGCTTGTCCAAAAGCACAATTTGCATATTAGCTAAATGTTCAACTTGTTTATTTTTGCTTTAAAGTAAATATTCAATTTGAAAGCTAAATATCTAGCTGGCTAAATAAATAATTAGGTTTAAATTGTGAAATTTATAATGGATGAATGGTGTAATAAAAATACAACCTCTTCCGGTTATGACAGACTAAATGACCCAAATTATTGCTCTTCAGTTTTTGAAGGTGTAACTCTACAAACGGCTCCCCACACTGCCTCCACAGGAAGCTGGAGGTATTACACAGCAGTCATTTTTACCTCCTAAACTCTGGGAGATGATCTGTGAGCTTCATCCATCAGGCCCTCTTACGCATCCTCCTCCCTCTCTCCTTTTAAAAAGAGAAACTAACGCCTGTCGTTTATGTTTCTGTCCTTTGCAGTTATTTGGAGTTAAAAGTGTGTCTGTTCTGTTAAAATGTTAGAGAATGTCTTTATCTTTGTTGCAACATTTAGTAAAATATGGCATCATTAGAATTGAATTATTTTTGTCAATGAATTTAAATCAGAGTTTAATCCTGTTCAGCAATGTTTTTTGTTGTTTTTAAGCAAAGATTCCTGCAGAGATTCACCTATAAAGAAGCTATGAGGCAGAAGCAGAACAGCAGGTGATTAGGAGCCGTCTGGCTGCTGTTTCCTCTGGTTAAAAGGAGCCGAACTTATATTTAATAGACTGAAGTTTATTTTAACCTCAATTCACAATTATATACCAGTTTGTGTTGGTCCTAATAAAACCGCGTATTTTTCAGAGATACATGCAGTTATTTTAACCACCAGTAGAGGTCGCAGATAAAACGTGTAAATTGTTGTAAACCCAACGATGCTTGTGTAAAGACCAGAGGTTATTTTGAAACTGAAGACTGCATTAAATAAATCAGTATTCAGAAGAATAACTTCTTCATGTTTTTAATTTATTGTGTCATTAAATCTGTTTTTCTGTTCCTGTTTCTTCTCTAAAAAGTTGGAAGCATAGATTAGGCTACTTTTTGAGAAACTTGAATGTTCCTGTTTTCATTGATGACAAACTCTGTGCTAATGTCTCAAACTGGATAGTTTCTTAACTTCCCACTAAACTTTACCGTCACAGAGAGACTCTCATGCAGAAACAGAGTCATTCTTTTCAACAGACTGGAGTTTCACAACTTTACCTCCTGTTTTCAAAGCCCATTCTGCTTTCTGCAGAAAGGAATGTAGAAGGTTCATGCTACTCATCTCTTTAGCTGTTTGACTGAAGAAGCCTGATAATCACAAATCTCTGCAGGTTTATCGGATCATTATTTATCATTTTATAAAATAGGAAAATAAATGAGGAATATTTCTTAAAATGATAATTGAACATTCAGTTGTATTTAATTTGCATTCATTTAAATCAACATTTGATTCAAACCAACTGAACCGAGACTCCACATTGAGCAGGTTAACACGCTGCATGGAATAGTTATGATGAAAACTTCACCTGCTGTGGCCTGAATGCCTTTGTTGAACATTCTCCACCTGAACTTTGGAGCCACGCTGGAAACTGGAAGGTTTGGAAATCAGGGAACATTCCCAGAGTAAAAATTGTGTCGCTCAAATCTATCACTTTTAAAGACACTTTAAAGAGCTTTGCAGATATTTGTCTTCCGTCTCCCTCTCCAGGTTTACTGTCGTAAAAAACAAATATGCAGGAGCATGTCCCAATGATGGATCTAAGATTTTTCTGTATATGGGGCCATCAAGGGGCCACAATATTTATAAAGGGGCCAAGGATCTACATCCTTACAAGCAATTCCCTGTTTAGGGAGGGCAGATACATTTCACCCCCCACACCATGCTGAAACACTTTAATGTAATTTTGCATGCGGTTTAATTCTATTTTAATATAGATTAAAATACAGACAGAAACAACATTATAAATATTTAAGTATTGTATAATAAATTCAGTAATCTTCTTTTTAACAACTGAACAAATTGGATCTCTTAGGAGGATTTTACCCTTATTTTATCTAACCAACCAGGTGGAAAAATATGTGTTCATAATGGGGAATTTTCCAGGTTAGAGATTTTATTAGGAGAAACACTTCTGGTCTAATATTACATATAAGATACAGAAAAACAGCTTTTTCGTTCCTGTTGGCTCCTTCAATTAATACATTTTACAATGCTTCAAAATGCCACAATTTAGGGAAACCCACTGATTTGAAGAAATTGTGGGAAAGGAAACTAACCTGTAACGTACTTAAGATGAATAGAGTGATAGTTGGAAAAATGTAAAGTCATATACTAAAGTGAAGCAGTTTTCCCAACCCTAACCCTAGTTTTCCCACTCATGGTTTGGCGGGGTTAACAGATTTTTGTCTATTACTTTTTAAACAATAATCCTTGATTTCTGGTACTTGGAATAATTTGACCAATTATTACTGAGGAAAATAAAATAAGGCTCATGTGAATGCTAATTTTCTGCAAGAAAATGACTACACCTTAATGGGATAAATTAAATAAATCAGCTCTAAGATAAAATGGCGAAAGATTATCACGACTGGATATAAGCTCCTCCTCAACGGCTCGTAGTAGCTACAAAATTTCTGGCTGAGTAAATGAATGTAATAACTGCTAAAAATAAGGTTCAGGGCCCTCATTTATCAAGCGTACTTACGCATAGATCCGTGCGTATTTCGTGCGTAGGAACAATTCTACGCATTGTTTGATATCTATCAATTCGTACTTTTGCGTAGAAAAGTTCCTAAATATAAGTACAGTTCTGAATGTTCGTACGCGCAGCATCTAGTGGTAGAACGGAGGAACTGCAGCACTGGAACAGTTTTACTTTGACAGAATTTTTCTCCTGCTGGTTTATCGCCTCCACCAAGGAGCTCATGTTGGCGCCTTTCTGTGTTATAACAAAATAACATTAAAGTTTTGCACGGATTAACAATAAACTTTAAGGAAATGTTTGAAATTTTCCAAGAAATACATAATTTAATGTTGGGTTGATCAGGCATGGCGCTGTAACTCACAATCTGCGCTGTGCGGCCGCAGACCCCTGTCCCGTTTATTTGTCTATTTATTACACCAAGCGCTTCAGTTTAATGAGATTTTGTCACATCTTTAATTAAAAGGTTTGCAAACTGCACCGTGACACTAAATGTTCCTGCTTATCAGTGAAGCAGATTGTCCTTTTTTCTTTTCCGTGTCTCCAATTACGCATGGCCACTAAAGACTGAATTGTGATGATCAGAGCACCCTTTGTATTAGATTTGGTCCAGCTGTGTACTGAGAGATGTTTTATTATATTCAGTTTAATATCAAACCATTTTTTTCCTTAATTTCCAACAGGAACATCTCCACTGTCCCGACCGTATTTACCGCCTGCCATCTGTCCCAGGCGGAGTTATTCTTTTTTTTTTTATTAGTTTCCCCTGATCTGATAAAATCAAACAGCAATCTTCATTATTAAATTATTTAATATGTTCAAAGAAATTAAGGATTTACACAGAAGTTATTATTAGCAAATGACATTATTCGCCGCATTTTTGATTTATTTTTTGTATGCTTAGTGATCAATAACACAAAAACCATGACATGTGCCATTATTGTTTATCCACTTCATGCTCAAGAGAGAACATCATGACTAGACAACGGCTGCGTGTTGGGAGAAATAAACAGAGAAACCGCTGATGTCCAAAACTATCGGTGGTGAAATGAATTTGTATAAACTGACATTTTTCTAGGTCTGTAAATCATGAATACTTTTTTTATTTCCCCACCTATGTTTCACCTTGATCTTTGTGTCATTAAAATTCTTTTTTTTATTTCCTCTCTTGGAAATTGTTTTAAGGAAGAACGTGATGCATGATGTGGTGCTACTAAATATGGTTAATTCAGGGCGTTTCTGTATGCAAATGACTGTGAACGGGCACGAGCACCTGAGTACGCACAAATTGGATTTATCAACAGCCGATTACGGAGGAGCGCGCGTACGAGAGGCCACCGCATGTTTCATAAATCACACTTTGACGTGTACTTACGCACATCCTAAATTTCCTTCGTAGGATAGAATATGGGAACATTTCTACGAACGTTTCATAAATCAGGGCCCTGGTTTAAAAAAACAACGAACTTTCCCTTTAATGTGAAAGGGGGAAGCTGACAAACAAGGGAGAATGTTATGGGATCAGAACGATACCAGCTTAAGATGAAACCGAAAAGAAATATTGGCACTGAAAATATTTTTTTTTATTGAAAATTATAATTGTAACTGAAAAATCTTAATTTGAATGTGAAATAAATGTTGTGAACATCTCTGTACTGAAAGTGAAATAAAAATCGAATGTGGAAAAAGTGTCAGTGAAACTGAAAATAAATGCATTAAAACAATTAAGTCATTTACAATCAAATTTTCAGTTTCATCTTTTTTCAATGCTGCTGCTGCTTTTCAGCTTCGTCGTGCACACGCATGAGGGGCGGGGCTTCAAAGCCGCCGTCGATTGCTTTCAGCCATCATTGAGTCGGGCCGTTTTATACCCCTTTTATAACCACTAGGCATTCATTTAGAGGTTTTATATAAAACAAAACATTTTAGTGTAGTACGTGGACATTTTGGAATTAAAAATATAAAAAAACGACACGTGACCGTTAGAGCATGGGTATAAAATGGCCGATTCACAAGCAGCTAATAGCTAGCACCAGCGGCACTGAAGCTCCGCCCCTCATGCGTGTGCAACGACGTGAAATGTGTATCAGCGGAATGAAGCCGAAAAGCAGCAGCAAGGAAAAAAGATTTGCATTGAAAACAAAGATGAAAGTGTGAAAATGTGCCTACATTTTGAGTTTCATTTACTTTTTTCCCCCCACATTTTTTTCTGATTCAAAATTAAGATTTTCAGTTACAATTATATTTCTCAATACCAAATTTTATTTTCAGTGCCAATATTTCTTTTCAGTTTCATCTTGAGAGGGTATCGTTCTGATCCCATAGAGATGACGGCAGAGCAGGGGAACACACAACACCAGTGGACTGGGACCTCCTTAAATGGGACGCCAGGACTACATCATGCAACGGAGTTTAATTATTTCAATCCATTTAGATGTATCTTAATTTGAGTGTCAATTCGGTGTATTCACTTCATAATTATTTAATTAATATTGTTTTATTTAGTAAAAAAAAGAAGAGATTTTCCAGTTCTCTGGAATATAATTAGATTAAATTTGAAGCGTCCATGTGCGCCTTATTTCGGATTTAATTAAAGCATAATTCTATTTTATTGTATTTTATTTTGATAGTTCCCGGTGGAGAAGAGCGCTCCTTTTCCGGTATCGGAGGTCAACTTCCAGGTGAAAAAGATGGCGGCCCCCGACGAGTTGTTTTGCTGGGAAGGAGACTGGGGCTTACCGTCCGTCGGCACCGACTGCCTGGTGGTTCTGGTAAGGGTTCGGTTTCTGTTAGACGGTGTCGGTTCGACGGCGAGCTGTCGGCGGGCTCAGGGTTACAGGAAGGCGGATTTAGTCCTCCCGCCGGACCGCTGACGGTCTGGTGGTTAAAATGGTTTGAATTTAACACTTTAATTATTTTTTAAATGGTTAACGTTTCTTGTTTAAACTTGTTTATGTAATGTTTTAACCTTTGCGGGTAAACCGATTTATTTCATGATTAATCCGTGGTTTTTTAATGGTTTACATAATTTATATTGAACGGTCATGTGGTTTATTTAAACTGTTAATAATATGGGTTATAATTTGTCTGCTACTGTCAAACTTAGACATTATTATTATTATTATTATTATTATTATTATTATTGATGGATTTATTGCAGGCAAAGCGATTGTTTTATCGCATCAGTGATGATAAAAAAAAAAAGAAAACAAAACCTTTTCATCGTTTAATCCCTTTACCTTCATGTTACGTTCAAGGTCCAAAGCTTGGAAGTTCTCAGAGGTCATAATGTTTTAACCCCAAATAAAAAGCAAAGTGATTTTGCTGTTAATTATATTTGTTTAGCTTCTCAACAAAAAGTGTCGTATTTTCTTGAAAGAAAAGAGGAGATAACCAATTACTGTAGGTCTAAAAAAAAAAAAAGCACATTATTATTACCATCGCTTTTCGTTATTGTGAAAATGTTTTTGGTGCGATGACAATTTTTATTAATTATCCCTATAAATATTCATTAATGAAGCATGAACCCCCCCTGAACCGTTGACATGGTCACTTTTACTATGTTCTCCACTGCTTATTCTAAGAAAGCACCCATTAATATGAATAAGTATAGTCACTGTGTGCAGGTTAATGATTAGAATACCACTAGTGTTTTTAATTTTTGTCATGAAGGAGCTTGTTCAAATTGGGATGTTTGTCGCTGCAGAGAAGCTGTAAACACATTTTCTTCATAACTTTTACGGTTCTAACTTTTGCTGTGTTGAAAAACAAAAAAACAAAATCGATTTTAAGTCTTGTGTCTTAACGCGTTAATACAATCTCCCCTGTTGAACGGTTACTCACCCAGTGTTAAATCATTTAATTACAGGCATATAGGGTAGACTTTAATAAAGTCTTTCACTAAAATGATTCCTGAGGTTATTTTGTTGATCTTCATTCTGTTACTTTGGTAAAACTTCAGGTATCCACTAATCAGGGAGGAATCAACCTTTTTTCCCCTTCAACCTTCTAATTGCTCCGTCTTCTGGCGTACATTCAAACCTGCTGCCGTTCCTATTGAGTTTAAATATCAAAACTCATCCAGGAAAATGCCCTGATTGGTGCATTTTTACTTTCTTTCATGATCGTCTGCCTGGTTTGCTTGTAGCTCTGAAAACAATGGAAAAGATCAGAGATATTCCATGAAACAAGCTTAAAAAAAAAGCCAAGCCTCACCTAAGGGTGGGTGGTATGGCAACATTTTCATATCACGGTATTTAAAAAAAAAAAAAAAAAAAAAAAAAAAAAAAAAGGTATTTAACTGTATTTTTTTTTTCCGTACAAGACCGTTCATATCCACATTATCTTATAAGAATGAATAATATAAAAAAGTGCTTTAAATAGCCCATTTTACTGCCATAAGGACTGTATCATGTTTGTTTTTTTCCAGACGGCTGAACGATATTAAAATAATTAATATGATGATGATTCATACTTGATGTTCTAAGGCTGAATGTATTTTTTCTTTAACCTCACGTTTACACAAGCAACAAATTGCATCTTCTAATTGCTTTGCATGTAGTACTGAAGAATCCCGCTAGGGGGCAGAGTACAGACCCAGACCGGATTTTGCCAAAGAAGAAGTAAAATAAACATGGCGACCGTAGGAGATTATTAGCTGGTTAATATTCAGATAACGACAGAAAAAAGACGGCAGAAGTATCGTAGATGGTATGTAAAACAGATTTACCGCTATTAATGATTTCTTTCCTACTGGTTTTGCCGCCGTTAGCGCTCAACACTCCCCCCTACTGGTTACTCCCAATAGCGTTTGTAAAAGGTATGCCGTTCGGTTCTCTTCTGACATTTTAAAGCCGATAAACTTTTTAAACTATATTACTTCATCAGAATTGTGTGCTTTGCTCCTGCCAGCAGCTGTACTTAGTTAAAAAAATTATTTTCTACAATGTGTTGAAGAGCGCGTAGCAGTGAAATCGGTCCTGGCTGAAACAATTCCCCTTATTAAACGTTCCAGAACTTGTCTTAGCTATTCACCGGAATAGGGGTATATTAAAAATTCATATCACAACAAAAATAAACACCAGTTTTCGGTATAAACCGGTATAACGCCTAGGCCTAGCCTCAGCTGATTTAGCCTTATGGTTCTCTCCTGGTTTATCCGGTTCCAAAAAGCGTAGCTCAGGTGAATTCAATCCAGGCTCATGTGTAATAAGGCTAAATTAAAGGCAGCTCCTGTTAATCGATGCTAGATAAGTGAGAATAGAAGGAAAGGAAAGAGATATGATCATCATAATTACATCATAACCAATAAGTGGAACACCAGCTGCATACAAAAGCTCCTCAGGCTGCATTATAATGTGAATTAAGCGATGTTGCTACACGGACGGTTTAGAGTGTGACACAAGTTATGTTAATAAAATAAAGAAATATTTGTATACATATTTTTATTTTTTCAGGAAAAAACAAAATATTTTTTTACAGGTTTTAGTTTTTTAAGCTAGGAATATTTTTTAATTTATTAAATTTTTTGTCTGAAGGCAATAGGAATTATTTTTTTGGTAGGGCAAGAAAATCTGGAGTCTGTTGTGAATTATTAAAACCCGAATATAAAAATAGCTGAGGGGATAAATTTGTTAGAACATGATTTAAGAAAGGATGTAAAAATATTTAACCATTAAATAAGAACAGTTACAAGTCTTTAAAATATAAAGTCCCATTAATACAGAATAAAAAAAATTATTTTACATTGAAACAGGACAGAATGTGGATTTTTATGGCTCCGTCTTAGACAAAAAGTGAATTATTTGTAATTATTAATAAGCTACTGGTTGCAAGTAAAGATTAAATCCAGTAATGTTCTTCAAAATGGGAAAAAGTAAAAGCTAATTAGAAGTTAACTTTATAACATAAAACCTACACTGCATAATTTAAGCTCCAAAAAGAAAACTGCAGCTGCTGCAACCGATTTGATAACTTTATATTGGAGGGTGGGTGTGGTGACGGAGGGAACAGCAGCAGAACACCAGCCCCGCGGTGTGACGTCACATGGATCGTCCAATCATTTTCATCAAGCTAAAATAAGCCTCACAGTTAGCCTGGCTGGTCCAAGAGTATCTGTTGCCATGGTGAATGGGCGGGGCTTCTGGTTAGCCTCATTAGAGGAACCGACTCAATATATATATATTTCATATTTATCCTGAACAGAGTCCAGCAAATAAAACATGATTTTAACTGATTGTTATAAAAGCTGCTTATCTTTACTGAAAATTAAGCATATCAACCTGAATTAAGCATTCAAGATGTGTGATTTATATAAGATTACCTACCAAAGTACAACAGGAGCTGTAAAAACGAGGATTTTCATAAATGTGTAATTCTCCTGATCACCAGCAGATGGAGCCAACATCTGCTGGAAAGTTTTTTTTTTTTTTTTCGTTGCCCAGATGTTCAGATATGCCTTCCTTAATATTTAACCTGGCAGTTCAGCCTGAATCAAACTCCGCCGATGATGATGTCATCGTAGGAACGCTGCTGTGATTGGCTCGTAGAGGAACTTCCCCGCAGCCTGATTTGGCTCATTCATGTGCTTTAAGAAAACCCGCAGCTGCAGTAACTGGCAGCTATTAAAAGTGTCGACTTGCATCATTGGTATGGATGATGTCGACCACCCAGAATGCTTTGCGCCCCGCGGGCGGGAAGGTTTTTCCATGAGTGACGCTGCGCCTGGAAGGCTGCGGCGGCCTGCAGACCGCGCCGAGGGATTTTTAAACCAGATTCAGACATGTCTGTGTTGGCCTGGCATCAGTCGGCAGGTCCTGGCCGGAAAGGAGGCGGGGCTTCAGCGCTGCTGACAGGTGACGGGCGTGGCGCCGAGACGAGGTGCGAGCCGAGCGTTTAGACATGATGTTTCCTCCTGCAGCAGCAGAGGTTTGAAGTCTGCAGCCACAACCAGACAGGACAGCAGCCTCATGAATCTGATTTACTCTTCCACCAGGACGTCATGATCCCAGAGTCTGAGGATCTCCTCCTACGTCTGGAACAAATGTCTTCACTTTCCCCAACACAGGGCTTCACGGCTGCACCTTTTACGGGCGCATTCCTCCTGGGTTTTTTTCCTGCCTGTAAAAGCCGAGCGAGGCTCTGCACTGGCAGCCAGTCGTTTTCTATGCTCCTTTTATTTCCAGGAGGTCTGAGTCATCCTTTACTGTAAGCGTCTGCTTCCTGCGCTGCTGAGGCCTCGTTCTCATCAACACGAACAGCTGAAGTCATCCGCAGCAGTCGGCCTGGAATTACTGTCTTCATGCGAGACGCGGCAGAATCACCAGATTTAATCAGCAACAGATTCTGCGGCGGGCGGAACCGTTTCCAGATGTTTGCATCAGTTCTCCTTCAGTTTACCGGAAAAGCCTCAGGATCGTTTTTCCTTCCTGATGGCTGATATTTACAGAATGATGACGTGTTTTTTTCTGGTCTGCAGATCCGTCCGAGTCATTAACCCATTAGAGATTTCCTAATAAATATTATATATAAGCATTTTTTCCGATCATTTTAAATTTTCAACTTATCTATTAAGTACTATTATAAAGGGTGTAGGACAGACACGATGCGAGTTTTAATGATTACTACAGTTTCTATTTCTCAATCATTCATTTGCAATCGATTTGTTTATTTTATATATTTTTTTTTTTTTTAAACACAGCCCTATTTTATACTTATTTTTTTCAAAGGAAATAGAATTTTTCTACTAGTTTAATTTCTTTCTTTTTTTTCTTTTATCGGAAAAAATATTTTACAGGTTGTATTTTTATTTTTGGAACTAGGATTATTTATATTTTATTTATTTATAATTTATTTAACTTTTAAATATTGCTTTAAGGCAATAGGAATATTCATGAATATTATTTCAGCCTGGGAGTGAAAAGTAACTTGTGTTCAGGTTTTTTTTATACAGTGTTTAAATTTTACTTTATGAACACAATTATTAACCGATTTTTTTTTTTTAAACTCTTAATTTAATTTAAGTGATTAAATTCTCGTATTGGTTAAATCCTAAAAACAGATTTATTTGTTTTGTTCAGTATCTAAGTAGGACTTTTAAAGGGTCCGCCGTGGCTAATTATTTATTCATATAACTGATTTTTAGTTTCTGTGCAACATCGATTAAAAAGTCATAAATTTATAAATATAATTTTACTTCCAATAAATGCAGATTGGTGAAACTATAGGATGGATTTGCTGCAGGGACACGAATTGTGTTTAGTTCAAAAGTATTTTAAAGATGCGAAGGGAAAATGTATAAAAGTAAAAGCAAAGTTTCTCCAACGACCACAACTTGGCCTAATTTTAGTTAATTATTCAGAACTGTAATCATATAATAGTAAACAGCAAAAGAGTGTTAATTACCGGAATAAAGGTGATTCTCTCCTTTAGGCGTACGCTCAGTTCGCCGGAGCGCCACTGAAGCTTCGGAAGATGTGCAACCCCTGGAGGAGTCCCAGCGGTGAGACGGACGGTTCCTTCAACAGATAAAACGTCTGAATCTTCTCACATCTGACTCCTTATTATGGTTTCATCAGGTTCTCTTCCTGCTCTGAGGACCAATCAGAAGGAAACGCTGTCCCGACCCTCTGACATCATCATACACCTCAGAAAACAGGTAAGCTCCGCCCACCTAAACCAGAGAGTGAATCGCAGTTTAAGATGCAGTGGGTGTAAGAGAATAAAAATCCAGGAAATCTCATTGTTTGATTTATAAAGAGTTTATCTGTAAATTATGGTGGATAATAAGTGTGTGGTCAATAACAAAAGCTCATCTCAACACTTTGTTATAAACCCTTTGTTATCAATGCCAGAGGTCAAAGGTCACCTGTAGGTCTCCAGCAGGTTTCCACTGTAGCTGCTATTTTGGCCCATTCCTCCATGTTTTGGGACTTTCTATGGGGCTCAGATCTGCAGACTGGCTTGGCCAATCAGGGACCTTGAAATGCTTATTTCGGAAGCCCCTCCTCCTTGGCTACCATGGCGACGTGTGTGGGATCATCGTCATGCTGAAAGACCCAGCCACGTTTCCTCTTCAACGCTCTCACTGATGGAAGGAGTTTTTCACTCTAAATGCCACAATACATGTCCCCATTCATTCTTCCTGGTCCCACAGCATGATGCTTCCACCCCCATGCTTCACATTAGCTATGCTGTAGATTTTTTACCAAAAAGTTCTACTTTGGTTCCATCTGAGCATATGACGTTCTCCCAATCCTCTCCTGGATCATCCAGATGCTCTCTAGCAAACTTCAGACGGGTCTGGACGTGTGCTGGCTTGAGCAGGGGTACCTTTCGGGCGATCCATGATTTTAAACCATGACGATGGGTTACAGTTTCCTCAATGCAGTCATGAAAATCCATCACCTGTAGGTTAAAGTCGTTATATTGAATCTGAAATAGGTCACCTATGTGATTCGTTTATGTCCGATGAGGAAATAATCTGTTTTAACCAGTGACGCACGGACAAGCAGCAGCAAGCGGGAAGGTTTCTGGAGAAAAGTCTTTATGTGTGATTTTTTACATCCGCCCAATTATTTATGATTAAAAACTGTTTTGACCGACCTCAAGTCTAGTTTTCTTTTATTTCGGCTGCGCGATAATAACTTCAGCAGCGGATCAAGGAATTTTTTCAGCTCTTGGAGCCCGAGAGCGAAGCTGGTGGTGCTTTTGGTCTAGCAGAAACCAAAGTTACAGTATTAAAATCAACAGACTCGATGGTGCGCTGCGACTAGAGTGAGAAAAAATACTTTCTCACTCTCTCCTGAATGACTCCTGCGAGTTTGTAGAATGATTAGAATCGTTTTATTTTGCTACGGTTTATGTGATAATGTAGCTTTTTAACTCTGCTAATAATGTTAAAAAGTACATATCTTTCTTTTCAAACTATTTTCAAGCGATTGTTAAATTTTTTTAAAAGTAAATCACGAATGAAAACATTTCTACTTTGGTTGCAACTTCTCACAAAAGCTGCTGCAACAATCACAAAAAAGTGCAGCAAAATCCTGTTCTATGCTGGGGTTATTTTTAACTCGATTAATGCGCCAATTAGTGCTACTGCCATTTAATCTGAAGATACATAGATGAACACAGTTTGATATCATTTTTAAATGCAACATATTTTCATTCCAATCCTCATTTATATTGTCTGATCAGAGATTGGGGGGGTTGAAGGTCTAAAAGTCTGAAAATGTGGTTTAAATTCCCCATGTCTCCGTCTCACTGGCTGTTCTGCCAGGTTCCTCCGTCTCCAAAAATGTGTGCAAGCAGCAGGTCTCTTAATGTGCTTAAAGTTTCCTCCCATCTTTCCGTCACGTTTTGTGTTTTTCTATAAATCCAAAAGTGGCCCCTGGTGTCTCTGTTGGATCTCAGCTAATGGAGGAGCGGGGAAACGGGTCCAGCCAGAACCGGCAGCCCTATAAACCCTCCAACACACCATAAAACACACACGCAGAACCTCCTGGTTTCTCTGAATGAAGTTTGTGTCTCCTCAGAAGTTCAACGCAGACTTCGATCTGTCGGCCAAAGAAGGAGCCGACAGCCTGGCCTTCATCTCTCTGCTGGAGGAGAAGCTGGCGCCGGCTCTGGTAAGGCGCTAGTTCCCCCCCCCCCCACCCGTCAAACGTCCTCTTCCTGTCCCGAACCCGGTCTAACCCCACCCCCGCCGCAGATCTACACCTTCTGGGTGGAGCCGAAGAACTACGTGGACGTGACCCGCCGCTGGTACGCCGAGCACATGATGTTCCCGCTGAACTTCTTCCTGCCGGGCCGGATGCAGAGCCGGCAGATGGAGAAGCTGCGGCTGCTGAGGGGAGAGGAGAACCTGGAGGCTGGAGAGGAGCTGGAGAAGGAGGTGAGAGCGTCCACACGGACTTCAGACTGTTAAGAAACAACGGACTAATCCTGGTTGACGTCACCCACGGGTTAACAAAGAGCAGAAATGACCCCCACCGCCGCCATCTTGTCACTCGCCTCGTCACTCTCAGAAACTCCAAAAATGGGCAAAGAGTTGGAGCTGAGAGTGGCGCTGTGAGGCTGGGGGCGGAGGGTTAACGCTCCGAGCCGACGTAGCTACAAGCTAGTAAGAAGCTAGTCGGGAGCTAACTGAAGCTAACGTAGGCTGCAGCTGGTTTCAGCCAGAAGACCGCGGTTAAGAGACTTTTACCCCGTTTTTCGACAACGATCCCTTTAGACCCAGAAACATCTCGAGTAGAGAAAACATATCGATATAATAAGACCCAAATGGGTCGGATCAATACGACCTGATATTGTGTTATTTCCATTACCATCGATGGAGGGTGAGGACTTAGTCGGCTTATCTTAACGACAAATCCAGCAAAAAGCGTCACAAAGTCATCATGAAAACTCAGATCCCCCCAAAAAAATAAAAGGCTTTTGACTCACCTCATATCAGACATCCATTAGTTCATGCCTCCAGCTGTGTTCCTCACACCAGTACTGATCTAACCAGCGATCATCCAGTTTGTCTAAAGTCCAACTCTGTAGTCTTCCAACATTATCTAGCCGACTCCCGCTCTGAAGGCTGCGGTTCATCGGTCCTGCCGACTTTGCTGCTCTGCTTCTACCCGACAGGTTGCAAGCTCCAACTCGCGTGTAGAAAGAGATAAAAGCTCCGACCAGAACAGCATTCCTCTCGGCTACCTGACAGAGACCCCCCCACAGCTGGTGAAGCATCAGCCGGTATAAAGCCTCCCCCCAAAGCGCAAACTTCTTGGACGGTCTGTTACTGGAATCAACACCACAGCAAGCCGTCTTTGTCCAATAATTGCAGATTAACATCCAAAACCGAATAAAAGCTGCAGAGGCAACTGATAGCGGAGTTCAGAAACACCAAATGACTGAAGTCTTTACGTTAGTCCCAGGCTGTTAAGAGCTCCGCAAGCTATTAGCAAGAGTTAGCCAACATCAGCTACAGTTAGCCAACATTAGCTACAGTTAGCCACCATTAGCTACAGTTAGCCACCATTACCTACAGTTAGCCACCATTACCTACAGTTAGCCACCATTACTTACAGTTAGCCACCATTAGCTACAGTTAGCCACCATTAGCTACAGTTAGCCACCATTACCTACAGTTAGCCACCATTACCTACAGTTAGCCACCATTAGCTACAGTTAGCCACCATTAGCCACAGTTAGCCACCATTAGCTACAGTTGACCACCGTTAGCTACAGTTAGCCACCATTAGCTACAGTTAGACACCATTAGCTACAGTTAGACACCATTAGCTACAGTTAGACACCATTAGCTACAGTTAGACACCATTAGCCACCAGCGTTAGCCACTATTAGCTACAGTTAGCCACCATTACCTACAGTTAGCCACCATTAGCTACAGTTAGCCACCATTAGCTACACTTAGCCACCAGCGTTAGCCACCATTAGCTACAGTTAGCCACCATTAGCTACAGTTAGCCACCATTAGCTACAGTTAGCCTACATTAGCCACAGTTAGCCACCATTAGCTACAGTTAGCCACCATTAGCTACAGTTTGCCATCATTAGCTACAGTTAGCCACCATTAGCTACAGTTAGCCACCATTAGCCACTATTCGCTATAGTTAGCCACCATTAGCTATAGTTTGCCACCATTAGCTATAGTTTGCCACCATTAGCTACAGTTTGCCACCAATAGCTACAGTTAGCCACCATTAGTTACAGTTAGCCACCATTAGCTACAGTTAGCCACCATTAGCCACTATTCGCTACAGTTAGCCACCATTAGCTACAGTTAGCCACCAGCGTTAGCCACCATTAGCTGCGTTAGCCACCATTAACTACCGTTAGCCGCCATTAGCTACCGTTAGCCACCATTAGCTACAGTTAACCACCATTAGCCACTATTAGCTACAGTTAGCCACCAGCGTTAGCCTAGACGGACCTGTCAATCAAAAGGACACGCCCTTAATGATTCATAATTTCAAGATTACGTTACAAATAAACGGAGAAGTTAGAAAAAAATTCACCCCCCTCAGAGTTGTCACGACGGTAAACCTGAACTATCAAAAACATAAAAAGGTTTTTTGAACCAGGCTGTAAAGATGTTTATTTTTGCTGTAAAGTTGGCCTTTTAACATGGGAGTCAATAGGAAGTTGCTTCCCCAGTGGATGAGGGAGGAACTGCAGTTTTTACCACTTCCTGGTCGGCTTGACTTTCGGGCGGAGTTTGCCCTTTGATACGGACAACAGGTGTCCCATCATGCACCAGGAGTGCAAATCTGCGTTACAGATGCTTTTCATGGCTTTTCAATATTTATTTATAGTATACAAATCCAGCATATCCGGACCACCTTCATCTCTACATCATGTGATAACATCTTTTTCCTCCAGATATAATCATAAAGTATATTTATCCAATTCTTTAATTGTATGTTTTGAGATATCCAGCAATAGGGCAACATATACAGAGTGTGATAAATCTTCTGCCAAATAGAGACAAGTATTTCATAAACCATGAATTTATTTTAGTTTTTTTAGTTTTTATAATTGAATCAAAATTTAGCTCATGGTGTTCCTCTTTATTTTTTACAAATTAAAATACCAAGATGTGTCATTTCTTCATTAATTGGTATTCCAACAAAACTGGTCCGATTGGAATTTTCTAGGGGAACCAAAACTGATTTATTAATGTACATTTTCAATCCTGATACATCACTAAATGTTTTGATGCCATTTACTGCAGTCCCAATTTGTTTTCTGACACTTCCTGCAAACGTTAAACTTTTTACCGACTGCATTAAATCCTGAGAAACGGAGACATTTTTATGTCTGAGCAACTAAGGGAACCAAAAATGGATTTGCTAAATATTTCTGATGTGCCTGTTTTCAGTTTAACAGAACTAGAACAAGCATTATGTAAGGTTTGGAAATGAAAATGGTTATCAAAACCCAAAAAAGGAAATGCAATGATATACAAAACCGCTTTTTTCAAACCGATACAGAAACTCTGATCTGAGTAGTTGCTGATGCCGGGTAGCAATGCCGAAACTTCTACCACACACAAAAAAAAAATGCAATGAATTCAAGACGCGTTTTATTTTCTTCTCTGCTTGTTACGACAAATGATGGCAAATAAAAAATAAATAAAAATGACCACAAAAGTAAAATTTGAAGTGAAAAATAAACTGCACATTTTAAATATATCGCTTCATGCTATCGGTTAAGTTTCGTTCCTTTGTTCGAACAGTTGGGACTCTCAGATTGAGGGTTCAGGAGGAAAGGAATCCCGTTTCAGACGGGTCCAGAACCTGCTGGCTGGGTTTGAGTGCCGCTCCCAGAGGTTCTGGTTCTGGGTTTTGATGTTTTCTCCTCGGCTGAACCTCTGTCCCGCTCTCCGTTTTCTGCAGCTGTACCGAGACGCCGCCGAGTGCATGGACCTCCTGTCTCAACGCCTCGGCTCCCAGAAGTTCTTCTTCGGAGACTCGTAAGTTCTGTTCTGGCCCGTCTCTCCCCGTAATGTTCTGGACTTCTGAACCGGGTCACGACTCTGCAGATTCCCCCCCCCCCCGAGGACCCAGGCTTTCCTGGTGGGTTTGATTTGGCAGAAAGAGTGAAATTTAAACCTGAGGCGGATTATTCAGTAACTGCTGGATGTTTCTGTGTTTTAATGGAAACATTGAATAATCGAAGGTCTGCAGATGAAGTGAGCGGATCCAGACGGGACATTCACTCGTGTTGTTGATGCTGGAGATGAAAACTGATGGAGTTTCCTTCGCTGCAGCCATGAAACGGTCAGATCCTCTCTCCCCGCAGGCCTTCGTCTCTCGACGCCTACGTCTTCGGCCACCTGGCCCCCGTCCTGAAATGCAGACTTCCCAACGGGAAGCTGCAGCAGCACCTGAAGTCGCTGGACAACCTGAGCGACTTCTGCTCCAACATCCTGCAGCTCTACTTCCCCAGAGACGGCCGAGGTGAGGGGACGTCTGGCTTTAATCTGGAAGCTGCAGCCCGACAGCCGTCTGAGGGGAAACTCAGAGATCAGTTTAGATCACGAGTTCAACGTGACTTTGTGTAAACAGATGAGATCATTCTGGGAGGAGCATCAGCAAAACTAGAGCAGGGAAACATGGGAAAAAAATCCAGTTAAAAGGGAAAGTTTGGGGTTTTCAACCTGGACCTTATTTTTTTAGCAAATATTACCTCTATTTACTCAACCAGACAAGTTTGGAGCATTTGGAGTCCTTCAGGAGAAGTAACTATCCAGTCTGATCAGCCTATATCCATATAATGGGAGCCAATCAGAGCAGGAGATTTACTGCGTGTAATAATGAATTATCTGCCCCATAACTCCTTCCTTTAACCAGGTTTATTTATTAATCGTTAGCATTATTCACCTCAGAGTTCGTAGCATCTCAGAAGTGCTAAAAACCCCGAACTTTCCCTTTAAATTCTCTGTTTGAGGCTTAAATGTTTGGCTACGTTCTGAGTATATTTTAGAATTATTTTTTTTAATGTAAATAAGATAAGATTAATGTATTTAGCTATAAACATGATAGATTTTGTTTAGTAAATATGTAAAAAAAATAAGATACAAAATATATAATTAATTACAATAAATAAAATAAAAATATTTAAACTTTATAATAGTTTTTTAGATAATTTGTTTTTGTAGATGAAACTTTTCTGTTCTTTTTCTTTTTTTTTTACATTTCATGTAAAAATTCCAGATTTTTGTCTTTTCACAAAAATAATAATTTATTTCCTGAGAGGAAAAATGAGCTGAAGAAATGAAAAAATCAGGAATACAATTTAGATTTTTAGATATTAACAATACATCAATATATAATGTTGAATAATATATATTTGATCATAAATTTGTCACTGTTTTTATCTAAAAAGTAAACAATACTAAATATGTAGATAAACAATTTAAAATATATTATTAGAAAAAGAAAAATATTACATTAATAATAATAATTGATAATTCATTGTTTTTGTAGACGAGGTCTAAACTTTGTAGCGGTTCTGTTTTCATTGTTTGATGTAAAGATTTTAGATTTATGTTTTTTAATGAAAACAATAACTTGTTATTCAAAGGAGAAGGGTATAAATGATCTGAACAAAATAAAATCTTACTGTAACAAATTTCTTGTCAACAGTTTAACATCTTTAGAAGTATTTAAAGGAGACATAATATTTTAAACCAGTTTAAAGTTTGTATAGAAGATGTTGACAAAGTTCTTGTTTCAGTCACTTTTAGAACGAGCTGTTTTTGAGGCACTGTCACTTTTATGCAAATTAGCAGCTGCAGACCACGCCCACCCACCCTGTTACTAGGCTGCGACCTTCATTTTGATTACGTTCATTCCTTCCAGCGTCGCGACGAAGCTCTGAGAGTCCCGTGACGTCGGGAGCTCTACGGAGGACTAATCCTGCCAAAATTAAAAAATGGATTGATGTTGAAATGCATATTTCTACTTATTTCCACAGATGATCATTTCTGTATTTATTTTCAATTTTATTTCCTCATACACACTTCTATTTACATCCAATTTGCTTATTTATACGTATTTCCAATTTCATTACTGCATGAATTATTTTATTTCGGCCGAATCAGTCCTCCATATTTTCACACCTGAGAATAGCTTGGAATCAGTGGGCGGGGTTTGACAGGTGACGGGGTAAATACCACGTATTGTGACGTCATAATAAGGCGCTTTTTTCAAACGGTTTGTAAAAATAAAAGGATGTTTTTATTCACGTTTTGGGTGTTTCTAGAGGCAGCGGAGATCAGCAAAACACAAGGATGAAAAAGTGAAATGTCGCCTTTAAAGCTTTCATGGAAGATTCCATCCCATAATTTTCCTAAATATATTCGTTTCTCCTGCAGAAAACGCGGGTCATAAACCGGCGGCGCAGCCGGAGGGCGGAGACTTCGACAACGTCCCCAACAGGCGCAGGAAGCAGCTTCTGTCGGCTCTGTTCGCCTTGGGCGCCATGCTGGGCTACGCCCTGCTGACCGGCATGGTTTCCGTCCAACAGGGGGCGCTGGAGGAGCCGCCGGAGCTGGAACACATCGGCTCCCATGACCACGAAGACGAGGAAGGAGACTGCTGAGGACGGAGAGCGTTGCAGGACTGAGGAAAAAGAAAAACTTTGGGAGGGGGGGGCGGCGACGCCGGACAAGAAACACAAATAAATTATCTACACGCTGATGGACAAGAAGCAGGTCTGGCTGCCATACAGGAAATAAAGAATATTCAGCCTCACTGCAGCTTCTGATTCGATTATTTTAGATGCTTTTTAGTTTCTGTGAATAATTGAACGCCTCAATAAATCCGAATTTCTTTTAGTTTTTCTGGAAACGCTTCGTCTCTTTGCGTGGATCTGCGGCGTCTCCGTCTTCCGGAGAACCCTAATCCTCCAAAGCCCGGGTCTCAGCTCTGACCTTTGACCTCCCGAACCCAGTTGTAAACGGGTAGACGGACGTGAAGCTCGCTGGGCGTCATTTCTGAACCAGCTGGACTCGGTCGGGTTGAACTGAAAATGCTTTACGCTGTAAGAAAAACCCAGATAGTCATTAATCTGCACAGATTCTCCATCATGGGTTTCAAATAATCAGTGAGTTTTTATTGTTTCGCTTTTGTTTTGCACCAGATACTCAGGATGGACGGTGTTTTTATGGTGCAGGACAGCAAGAAGCTTTATCATAGTGGGAATCAGGAATATGATTATTTGTTTCAGATATTACAATTTAAAAAAAAATCCTTTAACCTGATGCACCTACAGGCAGGGCCGGTCCAAAGTCTTCTGGGGCCTTAAACGGATGTTGACTCAGGGGCGCCCCCTTTCTGTTAAGGCCGCTACAATCAAGATTTGGTCTAATGTGGGGAAGTAGGCGGAGTTTATTTGGCTGGAACTAAAACCTAAAAATCAGAGGAAATTGCTAATATAATGAGACAATCTGAAGCGTAATCAGAGCGTAACCGTGGTAAAACAACAATCAAACGATGAATATCAGAAAGTACTTTTAATTCAAATTTTTAAAAATTTAAACGTTTACTAAATTAAAGTTGAAGTTTATACATTTTTATTCCCTCGAATGTATCTGACGATTTAAATATTTTTGCAACTGTTAATAAAATCAGGGATGCAACTTTTTTCAACGATACTTGGATCTGAGTACTTGCAGATACCGAGTACCAATGCCGATACTTCTACCACGCAAACAAAGAAAGCAATACATTGGAAGACGTGTTTTATTTTCTCCTCTGCTTGTTGCAACAAATGATGGTGAATTAGATTTAAAAACATCGCATAAAATTAATAATAAAAAAATGAACATTTTCCGTGAAATTATTTCCGCATTTTAAGTATCTGTTTCGTGGTATCTGTTAACGTTAACCGATAGTAATACATCAGATGCGACCAGGGCCGATACCGGTATCGGTTCGTCCCTAAATAAATAATATAGTTACAAAGAAACTTGCCTAATTGCTTCAAGTTAATTTTTATTAAAATAATCTACGGCGAAACAATGAAATCACATTTTCGTAAATTTATTTACATCTGTGGTCTGCTCAATTTCAGCATTTATGGGGGGGCTTAGGAACCGCTTAGTTCGCATTTGCCTTGGGCCGGCTCCTTTGTCCATAGACGCTTAAATTCAAGAAACATGAGAGTTAAAACTTTAAATCAACTGTTGAATTAAAAGGGATCAACTCAGATCTCAGCACTGAAAAAATATAAATTATCAGATTTAAATGATCTAATTTAGCTGATAAATTACAATTTCTGATTTTTTATTTAATTTTTTCAGTTGGTACGTTCTGGTTAATGCTTCTAAAACGCCTTAAAATTCACCCGCAGAGATTTGCAGAAATCCTGGAAGGAGAACCGAGACTCGTCTGAAAAAAGTGTTTTATTTTTAGTTGGTAAAGAGGGAAGCGTCTGATATTCCGGAAGACGTTTCAGGTTATTTAATCCAGGACTGAGGTGGTTCTAAAGCTGCAGACTGGATCCATAAAGAGAACATGTTGGTTGTTGAGCCCAGCCAGTCTCCACCCGGAGTCTCCACCCGTCCGTCCTGACCCGGTCCGGACCCCCCTCCAGCTGCACATGACGGCACCACGCAGGAATCCTGGCCCGGTTCCTGTTCCTCCCCGACCTGGAACCAGTCGGCGATCCAGAACCAGTTCTTCGCTGCTGGGACGGGAAACCCTCACTTTCTCCACACGGAAAACCAGGTCAGACGGTTGGATGAAGGGGCTCCTCCCTCCTCCTCATCACCTCCTGTTTTTACACAGGTCTCCATGGCAACGCACCAAGAGGGAGGCAGAGGAGTTTGAGGAGAGACTGTGGGTTTGTTTCAGGGCCGAGAAAAACGCCTGATCTGCTGAGATGTGACACCACAAACGTTCCAGCCTCGTGTTTTCTGTCAGAGCTGGACGTCCTCCAGGTGGGACGAGAATCTGAAGTCAAACACAACCACTCGTCCGGTTTTCACGGCGGAAAAAAAGGTCTTCTTCCCCTACTAGATCATTTAATTCCTGTTCCTACAGGGTATTAATGAGCCTTAAAATCATTGAATCTATGAATTTGGAAATGATATCTTCAAAAAAGGTGTGAAATCTGAGTCTTAAAATGTGTGCCGAGTTTAGCTTCTTCAAACTGATTTAATTGATTAATTTGTCCCTGACAATTATTTTTATTATATATATATTAGCATAAATAAAGACTGGAGGAACCAAAAACGAAGCCATGGGAAGGTATAAATACTCTGAACACTGTTCCGTAAATGAAGATTAATGTAAATAAAAGCATTACAAAACAACTTTACATTTTTAGGCCCCTCTCCTTGTTTTTTTTTTTTTGTAATAATAAATCAACACAAGTTCAAGGATCTTGTTTTTCTCTACCGGTTTGGCTGTGAAATAGACCATGAAATGGGTTTTAATTCTGTTATATAAATGGTCTTTAAAAGAACTGAACTTAAAGAAACCTGTAGGAACCGTGTGTCTCTTTTCTCAGCTGTTTAGAAGAAAACCTTAAAATCACGATAACAAAAAATCCTGTCCACAAGTCCAGATCTGTCCCTCATTTCTGTCCGTCTTCCTGTGGTCAACGGTTCTTCCAAGCCTTCTTTATAATTGTTAAAAACATTTATCTTTGGACATTTGGACTTTAAAAACAATATTTCTATAGCTTCTGTGAGCAAATCGTGGATGGTTTAGATGATTAACATTTTCCTTATTTATTTCAGATTGTTTTATCTTAGTGGATCTTATTTTAGTTTAGCTTAGTTTTGTTTAACTTAGCTTCATCCTTCTTTAGCTTTATTCCCATCTTTGTTTACTTTAGGTCAACTTAACTATTTGCTTTTCATTGATTTTCTGTAAATCTGGCTTAATTAGCTTAGCTTATTTTAGCTTAGCTTTTCTTCTGTAAACCTATCTTTTTTGACCTAAGGTTAACTATATTAAAGTTTTTGATTGATATTCTGTTATCTTATATTAGTTTAATTTAGCCAAACTAGCTCAGGTTTATCTTCTGTTAGCTTATAAGCTCAACTGAATTTAACTTGATAATATTATCTTGGCTCTGCTTAATGTAGAGCATTTAAATGTATCTTGTCTTTGATTTCCTTTGCTAGGCTTGATCTTATTTCAACCTATTTATAATTTTGGGATCCCTTGTTTCTTATTATAAATTGAACTTTTTTTAAATCTAATCTTGGTTAGACTAAAAACGAACTAAATTTATCCAAGTTTAACCGAATCTTTCCTCAGATGATCTTAATCTTAGTTTGAGTATAATTTATTTTGGTTTTATTAATCTCATCCTAGTTTAACTTTGTTTGCATTAATTCAGATTAATTGATTTGTTCCTTAGTTTATTAGAGTAGAAATGCTGACAAATCACAGCAGTAAAACATATTTTCCTCCACAAATAGGATTGGTTCCCAGGCCAGTTTAAATTAGCTCTTCTTGCTTTAGCTATGTTTTAGTTTATCTTAGATTTGGTTCTTGTATCATAATTTAACTTATTCTGATTTTAATTTCTTTGGTATCACAAAGTTACATTTATTTTTGAATAATATTCAAATATAGATTTTTGACAAATTTTATATAAATCTTTTTTTTTTTAAATCACGATTTCCTTTTATGCTCCACTGACTTTTTTTAAATTGTTGTTATTGCTAAATGTTTTAATTGATTGCTTGATCAGTTTTTAAGTACATTTCTTACATAATTTCTAGCTTGTTTTTTTAAATGCTTTTCCTAAATTGTTGTTTTAATCAAATGCAAAATGTTCCTTTTTATTGTTTCATTGTTTCTGTTTTTAAATTTCATACTTTTATCATATATTTGGGTTCTTTGCCAATAAATCATGTAAAGCACCTTGAATTGCCTTGTGTTGACAGTTTATCATACATTTCTTTCAATCATCTCATAGCTTAGTTAATTGGTAGTTTGTCCCATAATTTCTTAGTTTTGCTTATCCTCTCATTGAATTTGGAGTCTGGAGTTATGTTGTCATGAACTTGTCTGCTTTATTAAACTTCAGCCTTATTGTCTCATCTCTGCTGCTGCATGTTGACAGTCTGCAGCTTTGGATTCCTGTTCATTTCTGACGTTTATCCTAAAACACGAGGGAAAGGAAATCTTTAACTTTCTTTTTCTCATCTGCATCGACACACTTTAGTTTTTTGAATTCCGTCTAAAACTAATCCTGGTTAGTTTTTCTTCCTTCCTTCTTGGTTTGTTTCATAGTGAGAAGCTGCAATTTATTTTCTGTTCTGTTTGGTTCGGAGCCAAACCCAGTAGCTACTGGGCGCGCGTGAACCTCCCTCTCCCCGGGCGCGCGCCTACAGCAGCAGTTTCCAGCTGTGAGCTCGTGAGGCGGACCGTCAGTTTCTCCTCTGCTGGTTCGGTTCTGGTGCTTTGGTTTTGGACCCAGCCTGTTCTCTTCTCAGGTCCGGTTCACACCCTGCCTCTCGGTTCGGGTTCATCCTCAGCTCTGCTTCTTGCCCTCCTCTGCCGTACGAACTTTTCGAACCGAACCTTTCCTTCTACCGGTCCAGTGATGGGCTGGAGTTTCCTGGTTCTGCTGGCGGGTCTGTGCGCTCAGCTGTCCGCTGGAGTCCTGGACGGAGCAGACCTTCAAGGTAACGGAACCGAGCTGCGTGGGCTTTTATGTCGTTTCTTTTGAGGTTCTGCTCAGGTCAAGGAGGCTGCAGAAAACATCTGAGTTGGCTTAATTAAAAGCTTATTAACGGTTAATTAAACATTATTAAGGTGTCACTGGGATCTTGGAGTTTTTTTTAGTGCTGAAATTAAACAAGACTGCTTTGAACTAATAAACAATAAAGTAAAAAAACTTGATTAAATGATTCTGAAAGTTCTGCATGTCTTAGTGGTCAAGTCCAGCTTAGAGGTTCTGTTATGAGGTAATGAAACAAGACCCTAGCAGTTGTAGCCCGTTTTTAATGGGAAAAATTATTATTATTATTATTACATTGTAGAAATCATCTTAATGTGAAGCAAATAAAACTGATGCATATTCATCTTCTGAAGTGGAAAAATCAGACAAATCTTTTAGTATAATTTCCCAGAAATAACTTTTTACTAACGATTAAAGATTATGAGTTATGAATAATTTCAGCACCAACTCGAGCTTAGTAGCTTATATTGAATGAAGAGGGCCTCAGGATGGAGCCCTGTGGAACCCCACATCATGTGACCTTTCTGAGGCGGCTGCTTCTTCAGCCCCAAACATTAGAGATGTGAATCTTACGAAAAGTCACGATTCAATTTGATCGATTAGTTCTGATTGTTGGGTTGACAATTCGATTAAGAAGCGGTTCTCGATTCAAATCGATTTTTTTTTTCTTAATCATTTCTCTTTCTATATGGATTTGCGAATTTCAGGATCAACTATTATCGTCTATCAACTGGAATATGTTTTTCGTTTTCACGCTGCACTGCAGCCAGCATGTTTGCGGCATTATCTGTAACCATTTCTGTGATTGCTATTCATTCATTTTCTAAATGCAACATCACATCCACGTTTGTGGCTGTGTGGCTTTCATGCTTTAAATAAACTTGTAAAACACACAACTCAATCAGCTAAATGTCTGTGACAGTGATCCGTTAATGTAACAGGGCTTTACGTTAAGTTTTTCAGCTAATTGCGCTGGTGCTACACAGGCTGCTGGTTTTGTAGCATCAACACCAAATTTATTTTACGATTTCTTAAAACCTTGTCTCCATGTCTTCAGGGAGAGACCGTGGAACATGTTATATTACTTTGCCTGAAATATACTGTTAAAAGAAGGGGACTGGTTCAAAATGGTCCTTATCTGAAATTGCAACTGGACATCCAAGAGCTTTTAAGCAAAATTTCTAGTTCGGAAAATGAATATATTTTAAGAAGACAAAACACAATAAAAGAATATAACTTTTGTTTGTTCTTTAGTACTTAGCAGAAAATAAGTCGGGTATATTTAGTTTGAGCTATTAAACAGAAATTTGTGGCTTATGTTATTATTTTTTGTGTTTTTGTCAGAAGCTTTAGAGTCCTACGTTATTGAACTTAGCATATATTTTGGATATTCCTTGAAAGCGCCACAGATGTTCAGCTCTGCTGGATGTTTGTGTGTGGCTTACAAAAGCAAGATCGCTAATATACTTGCAGATTTATAAAAAAGTAATAAAGTTGCTAAGAGTGATAATTAGCATTGGATGAGTCCTTTCAGATGGTTCAAACATTTACCTTCAGCAAAAACATCGGAAGGGTGGATTTCTCTTTAGTATTTCATGCTGAAGCATCAGACTAGTAGCAGCTACATCTAGTTAGCTCTAGCAGCTACAGCTAGTTAGCTAACAAAATGGTAGCGCTTTGCCGGAACGACACTAAGGTGGCACAGCGAATAAAGAGGCTGTAAATGTTTATAAAACGCATTTTTAAGCATCGAAACTGTACCATTTTGAATCGATCCAGAATTTTTTTATTTTCAGCAACCCTTCTGGACATTATATCCCCTACTCTAACATCTCTCAGCCAGGCAGAGGTTTTAAGAGGAGTTGCAAAAGCAAATGAGGTGGGTTAGCAGAGCTTGCTAACAGCTGATTGTGTCATCCGGGACATTTTGCTGTGGAATATCGTCTCTGCTTCCTGGAAACTGAACTGTTAGCGTGTCATGATGGACATGAGGCTGTCTCAAAGCTACATTCTTCAGCCAGAGGCCTCTATAGATTCGTTGCAGGACCGACTGCTACCTGTCATCCTTCCTGCCAACAGCACCATCCACAATAATTCTCTAAAAACACTTAATGATCTGCATTACAACAAGATGTAATTCCCTTTGGGATTGAAATGAAAACATGACACTTTCACCACCGTGCTTCATTGCACCAAAAAGGAAGTTTTAGCAATTTAACAGAGATTAAAAAAGAAACCCTAGAAACCTGTTTAATATGAGATTTAAATGTCATGTCTTGGTCAAAAATTACACCAAGGTTCTTTACATTATTACCAGAGGCCAAATTAATGCCATCCAGATGAAGTAATTAATTTAGCAGTTTCCTTTTTAAAGGTTCTGGTCCAAAGACAACAACTTCCGTCTTGTGTGAATTTAAAAGTAGAAAATTCAGAGTCCTCCAGGTTTTTATGTCTTCCAGAAATGCTTGTAATCTACCTAAATGATTGGTTTCATCAGGTTTTATGGATAAATATAATTGTGTATCATTAGCATAACTGTGGAAATTCATACCATGTTGTCTAATTATTTTACCAATAGGAAGCATATATATAGTTAAGAAAATCGGTCCAGGCACAGAACCCTGTGGTACTCCACAAGTAACCCTTGAGTGTGAACAAGATTTATCTTTGATATGAACAAACTGGAATCTGTCAGACAGCTGTTCCCTGTTTCCCAAAAAGGGTCAAAGGTCACCAAGGCCATTCATCTGAGCTTTCCATAAGTAGTTTAAAATATGCCTGTGAATATTCTCATTCATCCAGGTCATGGTTATCTCAAGGAAATTTCAATCGAACGCAACTGGACTTGTTAATTTGTCTTGGAAGACGTTTCACCTCTTATCCAGTTCATGCTCGCCGCTGACCAGGCTGGGACTGGTCCAACTAACTGGTGTGGAGACTCAGCTATTTAACCTCTTGGAGGGCTTTTACAAGAATCATTATGTCATTGGATCCTTTGTGCTCCACGTCTTAACGACGGTCGTTGGCGTGTCGCCTATTGGTGGAGGTTAGGTTTCACTTCATTAGTGCCCTATTGTGTTATAACCATCTGTCCTCTCTGTCTAATATCTGGACATTGCTGTCCTCATTGCTAGTTGCTAGTTTAAAATATATACTTTCTGTCTTCACGCCGGTCCTTCTTTTGGTGTTTTGGAACAAGCAGATTTAATTTCTGAAGCTTCTTTCTGATCTTAAACACAGTAACTCATTACCAGCAGTTTAGACGGCATTTTGGACTAACATCATGTTTCTGATTATTTTTTTTTAACATGTTTCTAAGAACAGTATGCTTCCCCCACCTGCAGCTTCTTTGTGTTCTTCATGCCTGAAGCGTTCCCCGACCACAGCTCCAACATGTCACCGTTCTGATCATTGAGTCAGCAGTGACACGGCGCTTTTTCACGCTGGAAAATCCATCACAAAGCTGCCCTGGGATGGTTGGAAGAAGCTCGTCCTCTGAGATGTTTTCATGGTTTTCATGATCCCGCCCTTTTTCCACGGCTGGGTTCTCGGATAATGTTCCCAGTCTTGGCAGCTCCCTGCATTTCTTTTCTGTTTCTTTCTGTACTTGGTGGATTTCTGGGATGGACGCGCTGCCCTTCATGTCCAGAAATCCTCTCCTCCATGCGCTCCCTCAGCAAGCTCTGCACTGGTGGCAGCTCGTACATGAATCGTCCTGCATCATGAACTGTCTGCATCTATCAGATCTTTAAATAGCTCAGAGACAGTTGGACTCTTTCCACAGTCTCACAGGTTTCCACATCTTAATTTTTGGGGTCTGGAGGGAGATTTTCTTAGAGAAAAATCATTATTGTATCTGTGTCCACTCCCTTTTTAAGATGATCAGGTTTTTACTCGTTCACATACAGTACACATCAAAAATGTCCACATTGGGTTTGACGGTTTTCTACATAAAGAGAAGTCGCAGTAAAACTAGCTTCCGATCAGCACTTCAGCGATATAACCTATATAGAAGCGGTTTTCTGTTTCCTCGAAGTCCCGTAATCCGTTCCAGGTTTTCAGACGCTCAGGAAGTCCGATCCGGTCCGATTAAGCAGGGATTATGTTACAGGAAATGTAACCAGCAGCTGTGAGTTCAGATCCGGATGGGTTTCATTTCCAGAACCAGCTGAGGTTCTCCCTGCCAGCCAGCTGCAGATGTACCTTTAAAGTGTTGGTAGCAGAGGTGGTTCTATGGGCAGGGCCGTGGGGGGCACTGGCTCCTGATGAAATCTGATTGGCCCCCTGATTTGCTCCTGTCACTCATCAGTCCTTCGCACCATGGTCAGGTTATAGGTGGGTGCAATTCCAAGTCCAAACACTAGTGGTGCTAATGAGCAAAATAGTAATTTAGCTTTATGTATGAAATGTCTAATATATCTTGTTTTGCAAATATATTTATTGAATATTTACAAATTATATGGAACACATAAAATATAAAGAAATAAACATTTGACCTATTGACATTCAGAATTCATAGTTAAAAATAAAAATACAAATTATTAAGTCCAATAAATGACAAAAATGGTTTCCATGTTTTGACAAAAAGTATAGTGTTTAATGTGCAACATTCAGGTCAGATTATCAGGACAGACATAGTCGAGGAAAACCTTTGGCCATTTTATCTCGGAGCTGATTTATTTTTAAGTTATCGATTTAAAGTGGGGTCATTGTCTAGAACAGAACATTTGCATTCAATTGAGCTTTCTTTAGATTTTTCAGTAAAAAACTGGGTCAGTTATTCAACCCAAAATAACGGATAATTGTTTAAATAGACAGAAGTTAGTTAAATATAGCAAATCATAAGTGGGGAAAATTACGTCACTTCAGTAAAGGATTTTATGTTTCTCTAAGCATTTTTCCATTCATCATGAGTAATAATGCAGTTTAGTTTCCTTCAAATCAGTAAGGGTTTCCCTAAATTCTGATATATTGAAGCATTGTAGCCAAAGTGGACAAAAAAAGTCTAACTATATTTATCTTATTTGTCCTTATATAGAAAATGTCATTTTTTGTAACACTGTACTTTTAAACTAGTTAATTAAATATGATCAGGGTGAAATCTTCCCAAAGAGATCCAGTATGTTTCGTTAGTAAGCAGGAGATCACTGATTCCTGTTCTTCCTTGGACCAGCCCAGATATTATTATATTATTCTGCTGGTTTATTTTAGCAACAAATGTACTTAAAAATGAATACTATTTGTGGCTTTAAAAAAGTTACACAATGCAGAAGTTTCTTCAAATGCTGTTTTTGTTTTGTATTTTGTCAAAATAAACTACAAATTCATACAGAATTAACGGGTTTCATCGTGATGAGGATGGTTAAATAAATCAGTATTATCAAAACCAGTGATTTTTGAGTGTGGAAGGCTGTTGAACTAATACTTGGCCCCTTATTAATATTGTGGCCCCCTGATGGCCCCATGCTTAGAAAAATCCTAGATCCGCCACTGGTTTGGAGATGATTCCCTGCATGATTTCCTGAGTCCTGCTGGTCTTCCTCAGGTGGTGGAAGGAGATCTGCTGGATCCAGATGTTTTCAGAGCATCAGGGTCCAGTTTGGTTTCAGGATTGAGTCTAGAAGCTGCCGCATGTGAAATATTGCTGATTTACGTGTTTTTATCCCCGTGTGCGTCTCCTCCTCGCAGTGATCGACGTGCTGAGCCTTCAGGACTCCAAGCAGAGCGTTGCAGCGGTGGAGAAGCTGTCGGGAAGTCTGAGCGCGCTCAGTGACGTCTACGTGGTGTCGACGTTCCGACTGCCGGTGAAGATGGGCGGAGTTTTGTTCGGACTCTACAGCAAGCAGGACAACAGGAAGTACCTGGAGGTCGCCATCATGGGGAAGATCAACAAAGGTTGGTGGCAGTAGGGCTGGGCGATGTGGCGTCTAATCTATGCCGTGATTTCAGTCAAAACTTAAAAGAAAGTTAAAAGTACAAATATTTAATATATATCATTAGTAATGTTAGAAAGTAATGATGGTAGTTTAGACAGCAGTCTTTTGTTTAGTCTGTTTGTTTGCTTTTTCACTGATCTTATTTGAATTTTAAAAAACTTTATGTAAAATGAATGAATCAACACATGTTTAGTTTCCTTTTATTTTTTGTTTATTTGAAAGACAGTATTTAAAATAGGGTATTGTTCATTGTAATTGTTTCGTTGCTAAGATGTGTGAAATAAAAAATAACGATAATACGATAGGTAACGATATCTATTGCGATGTAGTATTGTTTTTCATCATATATGTCAAAATGGCTACTTAATGGCATTCTCACTTTCCAGATATATTTTAGCAGAAGAACTTCCAAAAGGTTTAGCATGCAATTGAAAGAAAATTTATTGTACAAAATGCAATACAATACAACCTGTCCAAGATCGTGACAAACTAACAAACAGTACAGACAGATCCAGGTCACTGAAGGGTTTGCAGCCACAGAGTAGAGCTCCCATGTATGCAGATAAGAAACGGATACACGAGGTCAGGGAGGGTCCTCGGTGGGGGAAAAAAAGCACTCAGCTGTATTTTGATTCCTTATTCCAGAGTTAAAAGACAGGGAATAGAAGAAAAAAAAAACCACCTATAACATTTAAGCACATATTCAGACAGTGACAATACACGTGTGCAGCGGGACGATGGGGCTGGTGTGTGCGTCTGTGTCATATGTTAGTGTGTGCGTCAGTAGATGCAGGTGGATGGGGGAGAAGACTCTGTTTGCATTCCTCTCACGGATTTTGGACAAGTTAAAGGTCCTCAAGAAGCCAAAATACTAATTGTTATGGTTAGCAGGAAGAACAATTTGTCTCTATCCCTTATGTCTGTCAGCAGCAGATTTTTAAAATAAAATAAAAGCTAAATGCTACGGAAAAAAAGACCAATTTGTCTCCGTTCCTGGTTACTTACTTATAAATTTAATATCGCACAAACAGAAACCCCTCACATTTCTTAAAAAGAAAATGTTTAAAAGTTCAACAGGTTTCTTTTCTTTTAAATAAAAAACAAACAATTTTAAACTTGGAGTATCTAGTGACAAACACCGAGCATCAGCATTTATCTGGCTTGTGTATCTGTTTCAAAGAATGTAGGCGCAGCTTGATGCCATCGTCTAAATGCGTAATCGCAGTACAGTGGTATGGTCCGAATCTCTACCTTTGGCGGTTTTACCTCTTTAACTTTCATATTACCCACCGCTTGGTGGCGGTTCAGCGACTTGCCGTGGCGTCCATCATGGCTTCTGTCGTATAAACCACAGAAAATCTCCGTGTTCCACTGATCCTAAATGGGTCAGCAGCTATGGAGGGTTTAGCTTCATCATGGTGTCCAGAACACTATGGTTCTGATTGTTTCGAGGAGTTATTACATTTGTTCAAAAATCTGATCTATTAGAACAAGCTAACGTTAGCTTCGGCTACATGCTACTTACAACAAAAGCAATTTATCATGTTGGAGTCCAAGTTCTGAGTTTGCGAATTAAGGAGTTGCATTAGACATGAAATATTGGTGATGTCGCAGCATGGGCAGCCTAATGATGCATTCAGACCGCAGGCTTTGTCAGCGACGTCAAGATTACATTGTATTGTAATAACTCTTTTTGTAAAGTGCCTTGAGATGACATCTGTTGTGAAATGGCGCTATATAAATAAACTGAATTGAATTGAATTACATGTTAAGTCTATGGCGGAGGCCGTTGGAGGAACGTCATGGTCTCTGCGGCGCTTTGTGAGCTTTGGCTCTGTCAACTTTTCAAGCTTTTCCTGCTTTTCATGCTTCAAAGCTCATAAAACCAGCAGCGCAGAAGTTCAGCTAGTCGAACTTTTGACGGTGCTGACGGCCCTGAAGCGGCGCGTTAACCAATCAGAGCTTATAATTGTAGCGATGTCACTACACGTATTTTGAATGTAGCAGGAGCAGGAAAGACCTACATTTTAAGTCTAGAAAACGCAGATTTAAAAGATCATAAATAACACTTACCGAAGACAGATGGAAAGGCGCTCTTTGGGAGGAATAGAGAACCTGTAGTTGGTGTCCTGGTAGGAGATTTGAGCTCCGATGCGGCCCAGGAGGTCGTAAAATTAGGCGCGGGACAGACGGAAGTACCGCTGAAAGTGAACCTCATCCACACGTAGCTCCTGGAGCAAATGGTTAAACTCCCCAAACTCAGAACGCATCCGTAGAATAGGGTGTATCCACAAAAGGTGCTGATGTTGCCGAAGTCAACGTTGTCTAGCTTTATTTAGCAAATAAAGCCAAGACACTCTCTCAGTACTATCCGCCATAGTTCAGAATGTCCGGCAACAGAAGAAGCCCCGCCCATGCGCTCTTTTTTGCTCAGAAGTGGCAGACTTTGCAAAATCCAACATAGAAGCGTCAAACTAAATGCTTTGTGAGCTTTGCCTGTCACTGACAAAGCGGACCCTTGGTCTGAATGCACCATAATTCGCGGTCTTCTACTTCCGGTTCGTGGGTCCCCTACGATCAAAAGGAATTAATGACAGTCAATGGAGCAATAGTTATTTTCTGATATTAAAAGGGATTTACGTAGGATGTCTGTGAATTTGAAAGACATTTGGTCATTAACGCTGACCCACGCAGCTCTGTGAGCCAACCATTGCCGTAACTTCAAGTTGGTCAGATGTCACAGGAACGGAGCAGCGGAAGTTTTTCCGGATAAATGTTAGTGGCTCAGGTAAAGGTTGCGTCCCGTTTTGAACCGATCCTTGACGCACTAAAACACTAAACGTAGCAAACATTAAACTAAAACTACGATCAGCTGTCAGAAGCAGGACTCCCCTCTCCCAGCTCGCTGCAAATCTGTTACAGAGAGACACAGGAAACTTACCCAGGTGCTAACAACACCTGTGGCTTTTAAAATGTCCCCTCGGTTCTGATCCCGGTCCTCAGAAGCGAAAAACGCTTTAAAAAACACTACAGGGTTGGATAGGCCTGCCGACTCTCAGTGACTGGACTGGGCTGCAGTGTTCTGAGCTCCATCAACACTCTGGTGAGTAGCTGATTAGTTTTAGCCAACAGCTGAACTAGCCCTGAACTGAATTAGAGCTTTATTGACAAACCAAACCAAAAGTTTAAGCCATTAATATTATAAAGTGTCATTAAATGTTTAAAAGATTAAAAAGCATCAAGAAAGGCGTTTAATTTAAATTACTAACATAATTGAAAAATATACAATATAATGGCTAATAATATTACTTTTCTTTGTATTTACTGATTTTACTCAGGTCTCTTGATTTATTTCTGTGTCTTACAAACTTAGTTATGATAAAAAATAATAGTCTTAAAATTGTTTACATTTAATTCTTAGTTAAAATAAATTCATTGAAGAACAACAAAATTACCAGGAGGAACTTAAAATATATTTTTTACATTTTGTAATATTTATTGAAAATTATCAATTTCGATCGATATGATTATTCTTTTGTCAATATACTATTTTTGTATATCATCCAGCTCTACTTACCAGTAACAGACACTCTGTTTTCTGCGGTGACTACAGTATTACAGGTAACTACATCTTCAGTTGAATATATGGCATAAACAAATTGACCATCCTTATTATGGAGGACCAAAACTGACATAATTAAAAATAAAAGCAGAAATATATATATATATATATATTGTGTTTTTCCTTTTCCTAATTAAGTGCATTTTGTCAAAAAAAAATATCAGAGGAATAGTTTTGAAACCAGACTTAGAGAGACTTATCCATGCATTTGTCTCCAGCAGGTTAGACTACTGTAACGGCCTGCTCACTGGCCTCTCTAAACCAGCTGTTAGACAGCTGCAGTACATCCAGAACGCTGCTGCTGGAGTCCTGACAAGAACCAGGAAGTACGACCATATTAGTCCAGTGCTCCGATCTCTGCACTGACTTCAGCTCTGCTTGTGTACAAGTCTTTTCATTGTTTGGCACCAAAGTACATCTCCGACATGTTAGAGACATATGAACCATCTCGGGCCCTGAGAACTTCGGGGAGGGGTCTCCTGGTGGTTCCCAGAGTCAACAATAAACACGGTGAGGCTGCATTTCAGTTTCAGGCAGATAAAATCTGGAACAGTCTTCATGAGGATGTGAGACAAGCCTCAACTCTAACAATGTTTAAATCCAGGCTGAAAAACTTTATTTTTACCCATGCATATGACAATTGAAAGTATTTTATCTGCACTCTTGCTTTTTATTGTAGTTAATTATTTTTTAAGTTGATGTTTTTTTGTTTGTTTTTTCCTGTTTATCTGCTTTCTTAATTTATGCAACTGTGTAGCACTTTGAATTGCCTTGTGTATGAATTGTGCTCTACAAATAAACTTGCTTTGCCTTGGGTGGCCTTTAAAAGAGCCGTTGTTGATGTAAACGCACCTCTCGGCCTAGAAGTGAGCCTTGAAACGGCCTCCTCACCTGGTTTCCTGGTAGCAGCTCCCGCACCACATCCAAAGCTGCTCCAATATTATAAACTTTTACGAACCGCAGACAGATGGACAGCTGCTCAGAAATGTAATTGGTGTTTCGGCAGGCGAAGCTTGGACCTTCACGGCACAAACTGGGCGAGCAGGTCACGTTCTCCAGGCGGTGAGGAGCCGGTGTTTATGAGAGGCTCGCTGCTATTTATGGATCCCTCTGTGGACTGATGTGCAGCGATCCCAGCTTTACCGGAGGCCAGGCCGAACACGTAATCCAGTCTGTCCTCCATCAGATAGGAGACCATAATCCATAATCCACGGCACCGGCTCTGCTGAAGGCCAGTTCGCGAGTTAAAATACCATATTTGAAGCGTGTCCAGTTCGCTTTGTACAAGCTTCAAGGTGCGAATGTACACTCGAACAGCTAGGCGCGTGTCGCGCTTTTTAGTCGCTCCTTTCGCGTTTGGTGTGGACACAGTGTTAATCTCTGTCTCACTGAAATCCCTTTTTTCACTCTCTTTGCCGTTGTTTTAAGAAAGAACAGAAGGACTTAATGCGTGTGACAGATGATGTGGTGTTACTAAATATGGTTAATTGTGGGGGTTTCTGTATGCATATAACTGTGAACGACCACGAGGACCTGAACACACAAGTGGGATTTATCAACACATTATTGAGAAGAAGCGTGCGTACGAGTGGCCGCCGCACATTTCATAAATCAGACGTTTGACTGTTCGTACGAACTTTCTAAATTGAATTTGTAAAATAGAATATAAGACAGTTTCTACGAACATTTGATAAATGAGGGACCTGGACTATGTCTTTTCCTTTTTGGAGACCATGAATTTGGGAAATGGGATGACAATGTTTTTAACTTCAATGCCCAACAATGTATTCATGACCGGGCTGGAGGTGTGGACTGATGCAGCCTATGGGAGGGGACCAAAGACAGCCTGTGATGGAGTTATCCATCCACATGATCTCTCTAGGCAGGGAAGATTCACACACACACACACGCAGGTAAGCGTAGGACACATTCAAGTCAATCACAAAACGTAGGGAAAGACGCTAGGTTGCAGACTTGTTCTAGTGTGGAGGTTGATCAGCTGGAAGAGGATAGGTGAGTGCCGTAACACTCTGTTCACTATTTTAACATTTTCCATGAAGTCTGTTCTTCCCTGATCCACTTGAAGACTTTCTTTTCTTCCTCTTCTCTCCCTTAGATGAAAGAAATTAAAGCTGGACCACTTCACCGTCTGAAGATCATATTTTCAGTGTCAAATGTCACGTCTTTTTGTGTAACAAACCTGAAGGTCTCCTCCTCTTCCTCAGTCCTCGTGCGGTACGTGAAGGCTGACGGGAAGGTCCACACCGTGAACCTGCAGAACTCCAACCTGGCCGACGGACGCACCCACTCCATCATCGTGAGGCTCGGCGGCCTGCAGCGCAGCAGCATGCAGGTGGAGCTGTACGTCGACTGCCGCCTGGCCGATTCCAATCAGGGCGTGCCCCCGTTGGTCCGTCTACCCAGAGAGGCGGAAATGGTGGAGATCCGTCACGGACAGAAGTCGTACGCCCGACTTCAGGTTAGACAGAATCAAAAGCTGTGTTTCCATTACCCATAAAATTCCGCAAATTGAAGTTGTGAAAATAAATTTGCCTAATGGAAACACTGCAATAAAAACAAATGGCCATTTTCAATAAAAAGGTTTTTGGATGAGGTGGTTTATCAAGCTTATCGAAATTCATATGTTTTTGCAAAATAGCAATGAAAAAAAAAAACATTCGGATCATGAATCACTTGATCAACAACTGCAAGCGAAAAAGACGTCGACGTTGATGACATCCGAAGTAGAAGTAGGAGGAGAAAGATGGCACAGCATGTTTGGGTTCACGAAGAGAAGAGCGTTTTTTTTGCGTTTGGTTCATGATAAAGGCATAACTAATATATTAGATTTAAAACAGCAAAGAAACGCGAGTATTTGTCGCTCCAATGGCTCTACAAACCGTTTACGTCTCCTCCTCCAATAGCGCTAGATCCATGCCTGCAATATGAATATATCTGTCCACACCCTTTGCCACTTTTCTTACTCGCATGAAAACTTGGACAAAGTTTTGCACATATTTGTACAAGATTTCAAACAAGATTTCACATTTTTTTTACCAAAACATCTTATTGTTCTTATGAAAAATATCCCCAGCCCTCCAGAGCTGCTAACTTTGAGATGCATCCTTCCTCCAACATACCGCACAAGATAGTTTACAATGCCATGAACATTAAGTTGCAAACATGCAATGTACTGACCCAAGATAACCAGCGGAAGGCGCTGTAGGCAAGGCCGTACCATTGAGGACACCTCGAGGTCCGGACCTCTGTCATTTTCTGTGGTTTATTTAATGACAACATAATTAAAAATAATTATTTTGAAATGCCTGTGTAGTTATCTGCAGCAAATACGGTGGAGGCATGGGGGTTAAGGACATGGGGGAAATGTCATGCACTTTCACTGTGTTGTTGTTCTCCTTTTTTTCTGCCACTACAGCCATTTAGTCCGTTGATGTTTTTTTAGATGTTAATTTAAGAGTATTTATTTATTTGACAAAATAATATTCCGCAGCAATAATGTAAGTTAAGAAATTAAACAGTCGCTCCGCTTCTTGGTGAAAACCCTTTTGTGAAAAAAGGCTGCAATGTTTTTATTTGCTTTCATATTACATTATCACATAAACCTTAGCAAAATAAAATGACTTTATATTTAATTTTAACAGATGAAAACTATAAAATGTGACCAGCTCAGATTGGGTCCCCACTACTAGAACATCTCTGCTTTAATTTTGGTGCTACAGAGCCACCCTGGGCCCTTTTAACCCCTCTTTATTAACCTCCTGGATACTCAGCAGCTCTGAACGTTTATGAATAATCACTATATATCATTCCAAAATCTCGTAGGAGTCTCTTTGTCAGGGGAGAGTGAGAAAGTGGTTTTTTCTTCCTAGTTTGGTTGCAGTGCAGCACTGAATCTTTTGATTTTGATGCTGTAACGTTGGTTTTTGCCAGACCAAATGCAAAGACTTCTGACGACCTGCGGCTCGTTGCTGCGCCGCCGTGCGTCTTTATTATAGCTGATTCACGAAGGTGACCTATTTTTTATGAAAAACTGCAAATTTCGCAGAACATGTGATGGATTTTCATGTCCAGAATGAAGAAACGTGTTCACGTATTTAAAATGTGACATGTTTCATTCTCATTCCCTCTCACATAACAAACAGGTAGTGTACATGATACGCAATACCGTCAAATATCGGGAGAAGTTCGGGAGAATGGTGGCCCCGGGAGATTTTCGGGAGGGGCAATGAAATTCGGGAGTCTCCCGGGAAAATCGGGAGGGTTGGCAAGAATGATTGGAACACGCCTTGGAGGTCCCTGGTGACGTATCTCTTAGGCAATAGGGCGGGACCAAGGCATCAAGGCAAGGTTCCTAGGCATTGAGAAACCGAACTCTAATGGTGCTTTCACAACGCTCCAAACGGCAGCGTCAGTTTCAGCAGGATTACATGTAAAGTCTACGGTCGAGTACGTCAGAGGTCCGTCAGAGTCTCTGCGGTGCGTTGCGTGCGTTGGCTCCGTCAACTTTTCAAGCGTTACTTGCATTGCAAGCAGCAACGTAGCAAACGCTATCAACGCAGAAGTTCAACTAGCTGAATTTTTGATGGACTTTACGCAGTGCGTCTCACTGTAGTGCTGTCACTACACACGTATCTTGAATAAATCGCGGGTGCAGTGAAAATATTTTCAACAAACGCAGATTTAGAAATTCAGAATTAACACTTACCGAAGACCTGTAGTTGGTGTCCTGGTAGGAGATTTAAGCTCTGATGCGACCCAGGAGGTCGTAAAATTAGGCGCGGGACAGACGGAAGTAGCACTGAAAGCGAACCTCATCCATAAGCAGCTCCTGGAGCAAATGGTTAAACTCACCAAACTCAGAACGCATCTGAAGAATGAGCGCTGATGCACCCGATGTCGACGTTGTCTAGCTTTATCTAGCAAATAAAGCCAAGCCACTCTCTCAATATGATACGCCATAGTTCAGAAGCCCCGCCCACGCACTCTTTTTTGCTCAGAAGCAAGCGTTGGAAGCCAAATGTACATACGTCAAACTTCATGCGTTGGGTACGTTGCCTGACGCAGACAAACTGTGGGGTGTGAACGCAGCATAACCCCTCGTGTCGGCTATCATCCGTAGGCCACGCCCCACTGATTTAGGCACGCGCATTGCCACAGAAGACGAGAGAGCACAAAACACCAGTCGTAGTTTGGTCACCCGTCTTTTGTTTTCCGTGAGTTCAAATTGCGTTTTTCTTTCTGGGACTCCGGTAGTTTGTCCTACAGTTGGAGTGGTAGCAGCCGGCTGTTTCTCCTTCCCTGAGATTATTGATTGAAGAACCTCTCTCTCCAGTGTGGTTCTGTTACAAAACGTTGAAGCGCGTGATGAATGGAGGACCCACTGTGGAAGTGTGCTTGTCTGGTGAGTCAGACTACCAGCTGGTTTAGTTGGACCGATCCACGTTTTTGGATCCGAGTTTTTTAGACAACTGCTAGAGAACCACTTGATTATTAATAAAAATATTTATAGCTATACTGTGTTAAAATGCGAAGAGGCATGACATTTTTTTCTAGCTAGCTTGTTTTGCTGATTTGGTGTAGCAGCTTTACCTGGATGATGTTGGCGTAGAAGGACCGTTTTTGTTCTGTTGTGTCATTGATATGTGGCTTCTAACGGGGAGTTGCGCATTAACTTGCTTCTGATTGGTTTGACAAAGTGTCTACTGTGTCTAAAATTATGTTTGTATCCTTGATTGGCATTCATCACTGGAATCCCAAGAATCTCAGCTTTCCATTGGTGCATAATATCTAGGTGTACAAAAGATGGATGTAGCAAAAACCCAGAAGTAGCGTATGTAATGTACCACCAACGGGGAGTAAAAATGTAAAGAAAAGTCGGTTGCTAGGCAACCTCTGTTTCATCGTCCCTCTGTCTGTCAGGGCGCAGTGGAGTCTCTCCGCCTGGCTCTAGGGGGTAGCGTTGCTAAAGCAGGAGCCCTGACCGACTGCCCTTTCCAAGGAGACGCGTCGGCCTACAACTCAGGTGAGCTCACCTGGTCTGAGTGACGTTCAGCTGTTCTGATCGGATCCATGACACGTTCTCTGTTTCCTCAGCGAGCGGAGACGTCCACTCCATCCTGGGTAAGGATCTCTTTATTTAGTTTGCTACAGTCAGTGACGACCTTTAACCCTGATCTTTGATTAGACATTCTCTTTGTGACATCATCTCCTGTCAGGTGAACACACCAAGGCTCTGATTGGTCAGCTCATCATCTTCAACCAGATCTTGGGAGAGCTGCGGCAGGACATCAGAGAGCAGGTGAGACAGACAGACAGTAGAGACAGGTGAGACAGAGAGACAGTAGAGACAGAGACAGAGAGACAGTAGAGAAAGAGAGACAGGTGAGACACAGGTGAGACACAGGTGAGACAGAGAGACAAGTAAGACAGAGAGACACAGGTGTTAAAGAGGAGAGGTGAGACAGTGGCTGAAGCTAACAGTGTGTCTTTGTCCTCAGGTGAAGGAGATGTCTCTGATCAGGAACACTATCTTAGAGTGTCAGGTTTGTGGTGAGTCAGCAGCTCTGTGGACGTCTCTAAAGGACCCGTCTCACATCTGAGGACCTGATCAAAGCCGTCTTTCTGTCCCTCTGTCTGTCTCCAGGTTTCCATGAACCGCGTTCTCGCTGCTCTCCTAATCCCTGTTATAAAGGTGTCTCCTGTATGGACAGCCTGCAGTACCCAGGCTACACCTGTGGACCGTGTCCACCAGGAACCACGGGTAACGGGACGCACTGCAGGGACATCGACGAGGTAACAAGGGGACGTCGTCAAACACCCGGCAGATTACACTAGATGCTGAATGTGGACTTTATTTTCTTCTTAGTGTGAGCTGCAGCCCTGCTACTCTCCAGAAGCCTGCATCAACACGGTGGGGGGCTTCAGCTGCAGGCCATGTCCTCCAGGCCTGTGGGGTGCGCCGCTGGCTGGAACCGGCCTGGACTACGCTAAGGCACACAGACAGGTCTCACTTTATCTGTATTTCTGTCCTATCCACCTATATCCACTTCACCTCCGTTTTTAGGAATAGCTCCATCCACGTTCACAGATCTGCCAAACCTGTAGGGGGCAGTAGTTCCCAGAATCCTATCCACTCAGGAGAACGGTCTACTTTCTAACTTGGAGCAGTAATCGAGCGCTAGGACAATCAATTATGCCGACACAGCTCAGAGGGCATCCATGTTGTTTCCGAGTGTAAAAACAGGTGATTTAGGAACATCTCTAAAACTCCAGTTATTTGTTAACACTAGCTAATTACAAAGAACTGGAAATTCATTGCTTTGCTTCGAAGTTTTTGAAAGAACCAGTTTTTGATGCCGTAAATCTGCCCCTTCATATAAATGACTCAGATTAATATTCGGACATTCGGTTTTCTGGTGAAATTTACGGAAACCGTGAAAAGTACCCGTTACATTAAAGGTTGTATATGGAACACGAGCATGATAGCGCCATCTAGTTTATCTAGGTTGTAGTTTCAACAATAAAAAGATAATTACAGCCATTGGGTTGCCAGGTTTGCTGCCGATACACCCAGTGAGCCGTGTCCAGTGAGGAATGTATCCCAAAGGAGTTTACCTAACAGCTAATGTTAGCAAAGTTAGCTAGTGAGTTAGCTTACTGATCCAGGAGGAAAGTCTCCATTTCTGCGTGTGTTTGATGGTGTAGAAATGTTTTATGTGGCTCCATCTAGTGTAGGCTTCACCTAAAACTACTCTAGTTTCTGTTAGCTAGCTAGTTAAGTTAGCTAGTGAGTTAGCTTACCCATCCAGGAGGAAAGTCTCTGTTTCCGCGTGTGTTTGATGGCGTAGAAAAGATTTATAGAGGTTTTCTCCTTGATTAATGCTCCTTTCTTTGTCCTGGAGGCTACAGCCCTCACTCTCCTTCTTCTTCTGCAGTTGTAGTCCGCTAAATGTTTTCAAAACAAAATCTGAAGTAACTTTTGCCGTCGGTCAAAAAATCTGTGTTTTCTCTGCACTCCATTGACTCTCATTCATTTTTTTTGGCAGTAGGGGACCCATGGACAGGAAGTAGAAGGGCGTGGCTTAGGTTCCCCATGGCCACTTCCTCCTGAGCACTTACTGTCTGAAACCTGGTAATGATGACATTCTGGTCATTAGCTGTGGGGTGTCCTTTGGCTCACCTGATGTCAGAATGTGTAAAGCAGGATAAGGAGGACCGATTATGTTGGGGTCTGGTTTATTGGTTGATTCGTGGATCTAATACTTCCATTAAGCTCCTCGTTAGGCAAGGCAAGGCAATTCTATTTGTATAGCACACTTTCAACACAAGGCAATTCAAGGTGCTTTACATTATTAAAATTAGAACATAGCATGAATCAATTTGATGATTTCTAATAATACAACAAAGCGATTACAATAAGACAATAATCAAGACAATATAACAATGTAAGGACAAGCAGGTAAATACACAGTTTGTATTCCACTAACTGATTTAGCTGAAAAGCTCACAGTTCTTAATTTAAAAAAAACAACAACAAAAAAACACTGAGAACACTGAACAGTTCAGAGTTTAAAGGATGTCACATGAAGGTAATCTGGAAAGGACAGAGTGTATTTTCATCCTGATCTTTCATCAGAAAGCCGAACATCAACAAAAGACAGTTTTTCTTAGTACGTGCAGTCGGCTCTCTGCCGCCTCATTTTAACATCTAGGTAACTTAAATGAGGTCATTTAAGATGCAGCAACAATGAGATCAGTGTTCCTCTTTAATGAAAGATCAAATCCTCCACTCACATAAATGAAAGACGTCCATTGGCCATAATTACATATATACACATAAACAGAAAGGTTTGAGGTTACGCCTCTGCTATACGCCTTCCCTCCTGGTTCCAACACGGGGTGATAAGAAGCTGGTTGGCTGCATAATGTGTACTTTATGATGTACAAAACACTAGAAACCCTTCAGGGTTTATCTTTTAGTATTAAGTTAAGCGCTAAAACCGGATCAGTTTGCACACAGCTGCCTGGCAATAGTCTATTTTGTTCTCAAGACCAACATGTTTTGACTAATTATAAAACAAAATATGAAAAGATGGAGGTTCTTCATTCAAAGTCATTTGCATCAATGTTATTTATTTATTTATTTATTTATAAATGTCAAAGTTTCAAGCTAAGTATTTTAATTCAACCTAAATATTTAGGTAGCTAGCTAAAGTGGATAACTCAATATATAGCTTTGAAGTAAATCTTTAACTTGGAGCTATTAGCTGGATATTTTTGCCAATATGTAAATTCACTTGCCATCAAGCAGAAGTGAATAAAAAGCTAAAATAAAAGCTGTGTTCTGCGACCATTTCGATTGCCATGTTGATACAAAAAATGCTAATGCAGCCTTTAATGCTATCTTAGACTTAATTGGCTGTACTCAAAAAGTACAGGGACCCACCTACTCTGGACATCACACTTGGGATCCTTAATGAATGGATCTGCACCAGAGGAATTTAAGGTTGCTGTAATTAAACCTTAAGAAATCGTCGCTCGATTAAGATGACTTAACAAATTACAGCGCTACTTCTAATCTTCCTTTCTAATCTAAAATCCTTCACAAATTAGTTGCTAATCATGTATACAGTATGAGCATCTAAACCGCAACAACCTGTTTGAAGACTTTCAGTCAGGTTGAAAGTTACTAATGATATTCTAATGGCCTCAGATAATGGATTTGTGCCTGTTCTGGTCTTGTTAGATCTCAGTGCTGCTTTTGACACAGTCGGTCATTACATTCTCTTAGAAAGGCTTGAACATTTTGTAGGGATAGTCATGCCGTGCAGGGCCCCACCACCCCTCTCGAATCAGTGTAAATGGTACGACCCGACCCGCAGGTGCTTCTGCTTATGAATCAGTTGGGGAGACAGGAGCTTGAGGAGCGGTGGAAGTGACTAGGCAAGGCAAGGCAATTTTATTTATATAGCACACTTTCAACACAAGGCAATTCAAGGTGCTTTACATGATTCAGTGATAATGATACCAAATACATGGCTACAGAAACATGATTAGAGAAAACCAGAAGCATATAGGTTTAACAGATAGACACAATGGGCCTCATTTATCAAACTTGCGTACGACCAAATCAGGGTGTAAATGTTGCGTACACAAAAAATTTACACTTTTCGGCATTTATCAATCTGGATGTTACTTCCTTCAATTATATAAAGTACTCTTACATCAGTTCTTTTGTTCTTCTCGGAACCCCAGACAGCCGTTGCAGATGATCGCTTGTACTGAGCCAGGTTCTGGTTCTGGTTCTGCCAGAGGTTTCTTCCTGTTAAAGGGGAGTTTTTCCTCTCCACTGTCGCTACATGCTTGCTCAGTATGAGGGATTGCTGAGGGATTGCCGTGGTTGGAGTCTGCCACAGCAGGGAACAACTGCCAGTCAATGACTGGATGTAATCTGCTGCTTAGATAGGAAACTTTAACTGATTGGAATGTTTTTAATGAAACGACTTTTCTTGTAATGTGCCCTGAGATGACGTGTTGTGAACCGGCGCTGTATAAATAAACTGAACTGAGTTAATAGAGTGAGTTTCGCAGAACTGCAGCTGGAAACAATTAGAGCCTCTCAAGCGTCACAGAACGCTTCCAGCTGTGGAAAAACTGCTGTGTGTGTCTCGTTCGGTCGACGTAGCATCATTTCACTGCTGATAAGGGAGTCGTGAACCTGCTGGGGTTCCAGAATAGTTTAGTTCTAGACTGTCTTAAGGTTTCACAATAATCTTCCAAATAAAAATCAGATAACTTCCATCCGTTTGCTTACAGGTTCTGGAAACTATTCCTCAGACATCCATAGTTCTGTTATTTTTAACGTTCCGACATGATAAAGTTCAGAGACATGAATATTCTGTTCTTGTTCCTGACATGTGACATGTTCCTTCAGTCTGCTGCAGACGAACTTGTTGAGGTTTCTCTTGATCCTTTATAATCCCGGCTGAATTTGTGTTTTCCAGGAGTGCGTGGACATTGATGAGTGTGTGGATCTTCCTGATGCCTGTGCATCAAACTCCGTCTGCATCAACACCGTGGTGAGTTCAACCCTGGAGGTTCACACAGAAGCTTAAGGCTGTAATGGTTTTATTCATGATTCCTAACGCTGGGTGACTTTAAACATCTGGTTTTCCTCAAGGGTTTTCACCGTTTCTTTGTTCAGCCTCCTTAACTTTGACCTTTTGATCATTCATGCAGGAAAATGCTCCTAAATTCAATGAAAAGAAACCAGTTAATGGTACAACTCTGGTGTCAGTAGAACCTGGGAGAAACCCAGGGAAGCAGCTCCCCCTGCTGGACACTTATCTTTAGTGAACTGTCTCTTTCAGGGTTCCTACAAGTGCGGAGGCTGTAAACCCGGTTTCTTTGGCAACCAAACATCTGGCTGCTTCCCCAGGAAGTCCTGTGCTGCGCTGACCTTTAACCCTTGTGACACCAACGCCCACTGCGCCATGGAGAGGAACGGGGAGGTTTCCTGCAGGGTGAGAGCGTGGTCCAAAACAATGACAGACTTAGAAGATCAACGTTTCCAATCTGTCCTACAGCCACTATGGGCATTAAGGTCTTATTATGTCTGGGCTTTAAAAGTTTTATTTGAACCATTCTGGGTGGGATAAGATAAATGAACATTTGGACATATTTTTATGATCATTTCTTGGTGGAAAACCCAACTGTGTCCACGTTTCAACCATCTAAACTAAACTCAGCCTGACGAGAGGAAATGGATGGTGAGGAACCAGAAAGTCTCAAGTTTGCCTTAAACTGGAAGCTATTGGTTCACCAGTTAACCATCACCACAAGAAAGGGCCAATCAAGAAGGACACCCACCCTTCCGAAAAACAGAAGATAATAATTTTCATATTAATTAAAAAGTAGCATGACTACCTTCTTCAACTTCACCTCAAAGTGGCATCAAGTTAGTTGGAGCTCTGACTCTGTTGATTCTAAACTGGTTATGGAAGAGATGAAGCAAAAAAAATGAACCTCATGGACCCTAGATCTCCAGCCAGACTAAGCTTAAAATCTGTTACTGTAAAGAAACTAATTTAGCCAGAAGATTGTTGAGATGTATCAAATGAAACAAATGTAAATAAAGTTTTCACTTAAATTACTTGTAAAAAGTAAAGCAATATAAGTTTGACCTCTCTTCTTTTTTTTCAGTGTACCAATACAGTTTCATCAGTAAAATAAAATCAGTGTTCATTTGAATAGTCATAAATCCCATGTAAAGGTGTTCAGTATTTAATTTTAAGACGTACTTATGGAATGAAAAGGCTGACTTTTAACAGTTTTATCAATACTTTCTGCCAAAACCGGCCCTTTAAGGATATTCAACAGCTTGATGTGGCCCAAAATAGAAACGAGTTTGACACCGCTGGACTAGAGGCAGGAAGGTTCTGTGGAGGAGGAGAACAGCCCTCAGCTGTATCGTTTGGAGTTTATTGCTCGCCACGGAGGTGTGGCTGAGACCGATCTTCTTTTATACTCCACACCGGCAGGACGCTGCGATCAGAAATCCGAGGCTACGTCAGAAACCCGGGCTGAGCATGTAGCAAAGCCTGATTCAAATTCAAATGCAGTGCAGTGTAAATTTTTAAACAGAAGAGGGCACGCAACTAACGGTTTTTGGTAGAAAATGAATATTTTTACTAAAATGTGCTAAAATACCAAAAATAATGACCAGACGTGTATAAAGCACTATTACACACTCATTTATAGAGTTTATCAGCAACAATAAGGTGAGTTTTTGGGTTGAGTTGCTCTTTAAGAACATTAAATAATTTTTATATATTTCTTTTAACATCAGAACAACCAAATGTGTTTTTTTTGTGAGGAATCTGGTCTGGGATCAGTCCAGAAGCTGAAGAGTGTTGGGTAGCAATGTTCATGAATCTCCTTTGACATTAGAGACAAAGATTAAATCAAACTTTATGTTTTAAAATGTATTTTCTCTGCGTGTGGAAGCCTGAAGGTTTCTCCCTGTGCTAGCATCATGTGCTCACCGTCACACACGTGTTTCCAGTGTAACGTGGGCTGGGCCGGGAATGGACACACGTGTGGAATGGACACGGACATCGACGGCTACCCCGACCGCTCTCTGCCCTGCATGGACAACGACAAACACTGCAAACAGGTCAGATCGCACGCTTTTCCTGCAGGCGCCCATCACGGCCCGATGATGCGTTGGTGACACGCTGTCCTCGTCCACCAGGACAACTGTGTGTTCACCCCGAACTCTGGTCAAGAGGACGCAGACAACGACGGGATCGGAGACCAGTGCGACGAGGACGCGGATGGAGACGGCATCAAGAACATCGAGGTTGGAGGTCATCCGGGTGTGGTCACAGTTATGGGGCGCAGTTTGTAAAGATACACAGATAAAAATGAACTCTATAATTTGGGTTATTTAGCTTGGCGTAAGAGAAAGCCATAATTGCATCAATGTTATTTATTCATTCATAAATGTTACTCAGGCTGGGTATCCAGTCGAATTTCAAGCATTGGCTAATTTCCGATTCTCAACAGTTAGAATCGATTATTACGATTCAATCTGATTCGATTTAATCTGATCTAGTTTGTGTCAGTGCTATTAAAAAGCTGTTGAGCTTTTATCTTACTTATATATTTCATCTTAATTATATATTATATTATTATATTTTAATTATTTACCCCTGTAATTCAATGGCGAAACACTGGGTGAGTAACAGTTTGCTGCAGGAAACTGTACTAACCCTTTGAGACACAAGACCTAAAATTGCCGTATGGACTTTAATTTTCTATTTTAGCTTTAAGAAGAACAAACTATTTTAAAAATAATTAATTTTTGACTTTGTGAATCCATTCAGAATAAATTTTTCGGTTATTATTTTAGCACTAAATTTTACTGTTTCAAACTAAATATCTACTAAACTTTAGTTTCAAACTAAATATTTAAGTTTCAAATTTAATATTTAAAGCATTCAATAAATTCGATCTTTATTGCTAGCTAAATATTTAGTTAAACTAACCAGGTAAATATATGGCTTCAGAGTATATTTTTAACTCTAAACATTTAGCTAATATCCAAATTCACTTGCCTACAAGGAAAAGTGGACTATCAAAATAAAAGCTGGATCACACACTCCTGCTGGTGCATCACTGTTGCTGTAAATCCATCGGTAGACGTTTGTGTCGATACTACAATGACACATACTGCGTTTTAAGCTAAAGTGTTGCACATGTAGAGAGGAAAAGAAATCATGATGAGATGATATTCGGTCCCGCCAGCAGCTTATATAGAGCTCAGGACGCCATGTGATTCTCAGAGCTTCGGTGTGACGCTGGCAGGCAGGAACCTATTAAAAATGAACGTCGCCGGCGGGAATTTTTCATTTTAAAACCGAAGATATTTTTGTATATATACCAGGAAATTAAAAAGATTTAACATTCCGACACAACTATGCCCCTGGGATACTTTGTAAAACTTTAGAAGCTGTCAGAGCTGACCTCTTACCGGACCTGAGATAGCCGGACACACTATTTCCTGATCAACTTTCTCTCGTCTTACTCCGGAGCATCGCTTAGATAGCAGATAAAAGACTGGAGGGAAATAAATGGACACAATCAGGGTTTGTTATCCAGATCCAAATCTGTAATCTTCCTGTAAAGCACTGCGCGACAGGAAGGTAAGCGGAAACTTGTCCTCATTTTAGCTACCCTGTGTGACGGGCAGCTAGGTTATGGCTCTCAATATCGGAATATTAATCAATCATTGCCTCAAAAAAGTAAATTACACCATAGTCTGTTCCTCGATATGTTCACAAGACATGTAAACAGCAGCATGCAGACACCACAAAGTTAGGATTCTGCCTAGTTTAATGTGATGTTTACTTGTTATGTGAGCAACAAGACAGAAAAATCCACAGAAAAAATAACTGTAGGAGGTCCGCTAAGAAGTTTAATAAAAGCAGATAATATGAATACCATAAAGTTTAGGAAATGTTAGCTTATCACTAGCACGTTTGATTGCAACACTTCAGCGTTTTCTGGATCCTTGGGAATGTTGTTAAAGTCTCTTCCCATGTCTTGTTCACGTCTTTTATGGCATCCTGGGGCACAGCAGGTACCCACCATATTTTCTGTTTTTAGGTTTCGGTTAGCCGCATCTATCTATAACTATAATGTAGCTGTGAGAGACTGCCTGCCAAAGTGGGGCCCATTTGATATGAACTGTTGAATGCTGGGAGAAGTGACGTCAACTCCCGGAGCTTTATAGAGGTTTGAAAGGTCCAACTTTTATTTTATACTTTTATACTTCCGCTTATTGGCAGGTAGATTGGCATATTAGCTAAATATTTACCTCTGAGCTAAGTGTTTAGTTCAAAGCAAAATTTTTAGTCTACAAATTAAACATTTAGCTAGCCAGTTGAGCTTGAAAGCTAAATATAAAAATTTGAAATACATATTTAGCCAGCCAGATTAGCTAGTTAGTTAAATATTTGACTTCAAACTAACTATTTAGCTCAGGGCTAAATGTCTAGTTTGAAGTTAAAAAATTTGTCTACAAACTAAATAGTCAGCTAGCCAATTTAGCCTGAAAGCTAAATAGTGAACTTAGAACTTAATATTTAGCAAGCCACTTCAGCTAGTTCGCTAAATATTTGATTTCAAACTATTTAGCTCTGGGCTACATGTTTTCTTCAAAGCTAAATTCTTTGTCTACTAAGTATTCAGACAGCCAGTTTAGCTTGAAAGCTAAGTATTACACTTCACACTAAATATTTAGCTAGCCAATTTAGCTAGTTGGCTAAATATATAACTTCAAATGGAATATTTAGCTAGCCAAATTAGCTAGTTAGCTAAATATTTGACTTCAAACTAACTATTTAGCTCCGTGCTAAATGTCTAGTTTGAAGCTAAAGATTTTGTCTACAAACTAAATAGTCAGCTAGCCAATTTAGCCTGAAAGCTAAATAGTGAACTTAGAACTTAATATTTAGCAAGCCACTTCAGCTAGTTAGCTAAATATTTGATTTCAAACTATTTAGCTCTGGGCTACATGTTTTCTTCAAAGCTACATTTTTTTGTCTACTAAGTATTCAGACAGCCAGTTTAGCTTGAAAGCTTAGTATTAAACTTCAGACTAAATATTTAGCTAGCCAATTTAGCTAGTTGGCTAAATATTTAACTTCAAATGGAATATTTAGCTAGCCAGATTAGCCTGTGAAAGTGATGAAAGTGCAGCATTGTAAATTGCATCACCTATCTCCAATTTACAATGCTGCACTTTCATCCCTCCCTAGAAGACTCAAACAAATTAGCCTCTAATAACAGAAACAACTGTGACTCCAACGACTGTCGTTATAACACAATAGGGCACTAATGAAGCCGAAACCTAACCTCCACCAATAGGCGGCACGCCAACGACCGTCGTTAAGACATGGAGCACAAAGGATCCAATGACATCCTCTTGTTCAAGAGGTTAAATAGCTGAGTCTCCACACCAGTTAGTTGGACCAGTCCCAGCCTGGTCAGCGGCGAGCATGAACTGATGAAGCCTCTTGGATAAGAGGTGAAACGTCTTCCAAGACAAATTACCAAGTCCAGTTGCGTTTGATTGAAATTTCCTTGAGATAGCCAGATTAGCTAGTTAGCTAAATATTTGACTTCAAACTAACTATTTAGCTCCGTGCTAAATGTCTAGTTTGAAGCTAAAGATTTTGTCTACAAACTAAATAATCAGCTAGCCGATTTAGCCTGAAAGCTAAATAGTGAACTTAGAACTTAATATTTAGCAAGCCACTCCAGCTAGTTAGCCAAATATTTGATTTCAAACAATTTAGCTCTGGGCTACATGTTTTCTTCAAAGCTACATTTTTTGTCTACTAAGTATTCAGACAGCCAGTTTAGCTTGAAAGCTAAATATTAAACTTCAGACTAAATATTTAGCTCGAAATGTAATCTTACGTTTGTAAATGGTAAATGGCTTGTACTTGTCAGCGATTTACTTGGTCGGTTTACGGAACCCAAAGTGCTTCACGCTACATTCAGTCATTCACCCATTTATGCACACATTCACACAGTGACTAAATATATATTAAATGCAGATATATTCAGTTCACTAGCCAAAAAGGCGCCTTGTACAAAGTGCGATCACATGACGTGTTGTTTGTGGCTCAGGACAACTGCCGTTTGGTCCCCAACAAGGACCAGCAAAACTCGGACAGCGACTCGTTTGGAGACTCGTGCGACAACTGTCCCACCGTCCCCAACAGCGACCAGAAGGACACGGACAACAATGGACAGGGAGACGCCTGCGACCAGGACATCGATGGAGATGGTGAGGAAAAATAACAGCTATCTCCTCTCCTGAACATCTTTCCTTCAGCTTTTTGAGGGACATCAGAGGAGAACATTTCAGAGATCAGCCTAAACCGATGGAGGTCGCTTGTGTGACAGATAAAACATACAAACGCTTCCAGAGAATAAAACAGTGTACTCTGCCCTCTGCTGGCGTACAGGGGAACAGTCGTCTTTTTTCTACTCAGTCCACCGAAGGAAATGTGGAGGCAAACCTGTGCTGGTTTAGTGTAGGCCTGTCACCATAGCAAATTTTGCTGCACGATGAATTGCGAAAATCATTGCGATAATCGATAAATTGTAGCTTTAAAGCAAATTTTAACTTGTGTAATAATGATGCATCTACAGCCTCCGAATGATAGAACATTTACCTTTGCAGACATTTTTATTATCCAATATAAATTACAAAACAATAAAAAAAATTGGTAAACTCCAAACAAAATTGCCCTTTAAACTAATATTAATAATTTCACTCAGGCAAGAAAAAAACGGTAAAACTCCCGGCTAGGAACTAACAACAAAAACACTCAAATATTTGAACCATATATGGCTTTTTTCTATTCAGTCTCTTTGGTAGAACAATGAGACATGCGATGAAAAAAAGTCAAGCATAGAACAGGGTTTCCACAGAGTCCTGATAACTATACAAATTTAATAAATTCATTCAGGGAATGTTCAGACACTTAAAGACCTAAATTGATTTTGTAAGGTATTAAATTTAGTTAGGATTGTCATTTTTTTATATAAATTTGTTTATAAAATATAGACTTAATCTAATAAAATAAAATACTTTTTTGTTCTTTTATGTCGGCTGTGTGCATGGATTTCTGTACCACGTGACTTTACTTTCTATTGCTACAGACGACATACAATTCTTATTTATGATTAAGTGTAGCGAAGCGATGCGGTTCTACGAAAATTGTGTAAAGTTTTTAATTCTTTGCTAGAAGGTTAGGGTTTTACTCAGTGGCTGAAGCCTCTGGACAGCTACTGTGCTTTTGTAAAAAGGAAATTAGTGTTGCCTCAGTGGGAATCAACGCAATCAAAATCGCACATGAAGGGAGCTAGCTATATAATGGCTACCGTGAACATCCGCTACAATCGCTCTGCCGTTTTTGCTCTAAATCCATTGCTGTGACACCAGGATCAGCTACAGCACCTTTAGTTCCTGAAACACTTGTGAGTCGACCGCTCCCCAACACAATTGCCTCCACAGTAGTACCGTCGTCTTACGCATCCACCTTTATCGTGACGCTAGCAGGCTGAGGTGAGTCATTAACCACGACTTGCTAAACTCTTAACGAGGGAATAAATTGAACTTTCCTGGGTATTTCTTAATTTCGCGATTCTAAAACAGTCAAAAACAGTCTAATGTCCCAACCATTTTGGAAGGAAATTTACATTGAAACAGATTTCAACCTCAGCCGACTGAGTGGTTGTAAGTTTTTGCTATTTTAAAAACGCTGCAACTGGACATACAGTAGTCATTGTTTACAATATCTTCATACTTCCTGGTTCCAGAGCCAATCACCTGGGACCTGCAAGGTTGCCAAGTCTTCAACACGAAACAGTGCGCCGCCATTTGTAATCTGACACCAACCAAGCCAAAGGCTAATGTTGAGCTAACAATTCTAGCAGTAAAATAGTTGGCTCTAAAAATATCTCAAGTTACTTTTTCAATTACCACCAACTTAATATTGCAGTGAAATGTATTTAGCTACTTATCAACTTACTGTGTATAAGTCGTCTTCTGTCATCACCGTGTATCTTCTGACCTGTCAGTAACTGGCAACCAGTGATAAATGCACTGCCTCAACCAATAGCCTGCCAACCACCAGGGGGCAAACGCATGGCTAAAGCTTCATTAAGCTGACCAAATAAAAACGGCGCGCACGCCACTCAGCACTCGTAATGGCTGCACTACGCTTGCTACGTGAAAAGGAGTATTTGACCAATGTAGTAGATCCAAATCTCCATTATGGATCTGACCAGTAAGCAGAAAGTTCCCGAAAGTGTATTACCGCCACAGTAAGCAGCCGGTGGATGCTACGCTATCCCACAATCCGAAATCATAGAAGAAGAAGGACCTAGCTAAAAATGGCTACAGACGAACTGTCAACCATTGACACCGCCGCAGTTTCGGCAGATAAATGTACATGTAGCAATGTTACTGATTACTGTAATAGTTTTTTGACTGATTAAACATTTAAGTTGTTAAGTCATACCAGACAAAATAACGGCTAGCGGGACCACAGGCGAACGTAACGCAAACATCTGAGTCAACAGAAGTCATATGGATCAAAGGACATGCAAAATGGTGGAGCAGTACGTCTGATTTCATGTCTATTACGTGATCGTTTGCTATGCAGTATTTACTACATTAACAGTAATAGTTGCTAAGTAGCATATAGTAAATACTAAGGATTTGGATGCAGGGAATGTCAAAGGCCTTTTCTGTATACGCTGTAATAGTTTCCGTTAAATTGGACTTTAAGATTGCACTCTGCAATAACATATTTAGCTTGTACTTTTAAATATATACATATATATATGTATCTTTCCTGAAACATGTAGACACCTAGCCTCTTCAAACGGTACACCTCCAACGTTAAGTTCAGGTGGAAGACGCTCTGATCAGACGTACTATGGGATCTGTGTGTGTGTACAGGTATTCCCAACGTTCTGGATAACTGTGTGAAGGTTCCCAACCCCATGCAGACGGACAGAGACAAAGACGGAGTCGGAGACGCCTGCGACAGCTGTCCTGAACTCAGCAACCCCATGCAGGTACGAACGCCGCCGAGGCCAACCCTGCTCCTCCAACAGGAGCATTCGCCTGACAGGCGGTGCTAACAAAAGAAGCTAACGCCGTTCTTTTATCAGTAACAGGGGAATATAACTAATAAATGTGTCATTACTACACTGTGACTGTAAAGGTTAACTATTTCTTTGTCTACTATGGAAAATGTTTATGAGCTTTTATTTTGAAGGTTTCCAGTAACAGGAAGTAAGGTGACGTGAGTTGAATTAAACACGTAAATTTGTTGAGAGAAAGTTGGCGTTATAAAGGTAAACTAACGGTAAACGGAGAAGGAAATACGGAAGGTTTAAAGAATAAATAATTTCTAGCTTCAGTTGATAAGGGGAACAAGGTTTGTAACTATAATTAAGCTTACTTATGCGACTAAGAATGTTTATGAACAAGGATGTGATCATATCTGTAGAGAGAAAAGTACCAATGTAATCAGCTATGCATGATGGCTAACAATTGTAACTTTGGTTATTTCATTCTTGCCTAGCTCTTACGTTGGTTGATGACACGGACAGCTTAATAAATCGTAATTTAACCACCAGTTCTGGCCTTCTCAATATTGACTGAATGCTACAGTAAGAGCTTGACCGCCGCCTCACGCTGCACAACGTGGTCTCAAGGTCCTACGGTAATACCCGCGACGTCCAGCAGAGGGCAGAAGTAGGTCAGAAATTAAAACTGCTCAAGAAAAAGGTAAATTGGAAGAATTGCAGGCTGCAACAGTAAGTGAAACGGCCATAAATGAACAGATTTCAACTCTGCAACAAGAAATTAAAGATTTAAAGGACTCACTTCAAGATGAAAGTGAGGACAGACAGGACATTAAATATACAATCAAATGCAAAGAACAAATGTTAATTGAGCGCCAAGATAAAGCAAAAAGCATGTCAGATCTGCCAAGACGTTAAAGTTCAAACGGAAAGGATGATAATGTATCAAAAGGAAGAAGTTAGTAAAAAAGACTAACAACTCTTTATGATCAATGGAAGGCGCAGGCACGTGAAACAAGAGAAAGATTAAAGACAGACATCACAGAAAAGGAAACGTCTGAGCTTGCAGACATGTTAGAACAAAGGAGAGATGATATATTAAAGCTCTATTCAGAAATTAGAACCCAAATGGCACCATCTTCAGACATGAGGAGAAAAATCGATGCCTGCGAAGCAGTAACTCGTGACATTATACGAATAATTATAGAAAGAATAAGTGGTGTTGATGGAGATTTTGATGCAGAGCATGAAATAACTCGTTTAAAGGAACTTTTAGAGCATGACTACGCCATTTCTATATACGGATCAACTGCAACATCAAATCGCAGCCAGCGATCTTCAGCCTCAGACCTTACAGCAAAACGAGCTGACGCAGCAGCGGAACTAGCAGCAAAAGAAGCTGAATATGAGGTCATACTGGAGGAACAAAGACAACAAGAAAGAATAAAGATTTTAGAGGAAGAGCACAAGAAACAAGTGGCAGCTCAAAATGCAGAGTTGGAACGTTTGAAAGCACAAAAGAACGTGAAAGCTGCTCGAGCCAGGTTGGAAGCATATGACAGGCATTTATCAAAGGTGGGTGATGTGCAGTCAATTAAGGATGAACAGGTGAGCCCAAACATCACACCCAAACAGCCTGCAATAGATTTATCCTCTGTTCCTGCCCACAGAGCTCCCCCTAGTGTTATTGAGTTGGCACAAGCAGTGAAAAACAGCATAAAAATGAACAGACTCCCCACGCCTGAACCAACAATTTTTAGTGGCGACCCAATAAACTTTATTGAATGGAAATCCACATTTATGTCACTGATTGAACAAAAGGGCACCTCAGCAGCAGATAAACTGTACTATTTAAAAAGGTATGTTACTGGATCAGCCCGCAAATGCCTCGAAGGGACCTTCTTCAGGAATGATGAGGAGGCATATAAGGATGCTTGGGACAAGTTAAACCAAAGATATGGCCAGCCCTTTATGATATAGAAGTGCTTCAGAGAAAGGCTGTCAAACTGGCCGAAGGTGCAGTCTAGAGATGCTGATGGATTAAGAATGTTTGCAGACTTCATAAATGCATGCATGCTCGCTATGCCTCATGTAAAGGGTTTACAAATACTTAATGACTGCGAAGAAAATCAAAAGCTGTTGCACAAACTACCGGACTGGATAAATGCAAGATGGAACAGACAGGTAACAAAGACTCTAATGGAAGGTGGTGAGTTTCCAAGTTTTAGTGATTTTGCCTCCTTCCTCTCGGTTGAAGCTGAAGTTGCATGTAACCCAGTCACCTCCATTCATGCTCTTCGCCGCATTGAAGCAAACAGTGAAAAAAGGAACGCAAGAGAACTTAAAGGTAACAAAGCAAGTGTATTCAACACAAAATCAACTGAACAAAGCAACACACGGTCAACAACAAAAACATCAACATATTTTTCATGCCCAATGTTTCACGACGCACATCAGCTTCACAAGTGTCAGGACTTCTTGAAATTGTCTCTAGATGACAGAAAAAAGTATGTGAGGGAGAATTAACTTTGTTACGGTTGCCTGAATTCAGGTCACAATGCCAAAACCTGTAAACGCCGCTTCAGTTGTGAAACCTGCTCAATGAGACATCCTACCTGTCTTCATGATGATAACTACAGGAACGGTCTGCAAAGAGAAACACATGTGAGTAATGGAACTCCAGGTAACTCACCTGCAGCAGCTACAGCCATGTCACTCAGTGTTGCCAGAGCTGAACAGACAACCAGCACATCGATGATTGTTCCAGTGTGGCTGTCAACTGCCAACAACCCACTCAAAGAAAAACTGGTTTACGCATTATCAGACACTCAAAGCGATGCTGTCTTCATTGATCAGGATGTAGCACATGACCTGCAGGCAGATGTTTGCCCAGTAAAGTTAAAACTGACTACTATGATGGGTAAAAATGCAGTTGTAAGCAGTGGAAGGGTGTCTGATCTTTTAGTCAGAGGTTATAACTCAGCCACAGTCATAAAGCTCCCGACAGCATATTCAAAGGACTGCATCCCCTCTAATAGAGAACACATATCTACATGTGAAACAGACAAACAGTGGAGTCACTTGCTGTCTATCGCAGATGAAATCCCTCCACTCCTCAGTTGTGAAGTAAGTCTCCTCATAGGTTATACTTGTCCTAGAGCTCTAGCACCTAAACAAGTAATCTTAGGTAAAGATAATGAGCCTTTTGCTATACGCACTGATTTAGGATGGAGCATAGTTGGCAACTCAGCACCTTATGAGGAATCAGACATGGCAACCAGTCTTTGTCACCGAGTCACCGTTAAAGAGATCCCTCCCTCCACTCCTGCAGATGCAATACGTACTTTGGAAAGAGATTTTAAGGAGATAGAGAGGAATGAAAGAACTGTGTCGCAAGAGGATTTATTATTCCTTCAAAAACTTGAGCAAGGCATAGTTAAAACTGAGAAGGGACATTCTGAAATGCCATTGCCGTTTAGGATAAGGCCACAAATGCCAAGTAACAGACAACTTGTTGAAAACAGACTAAATCAGCTGAAATGCAAACTCATGAAAGATGAAAGATACAAGGAGGATTACATGAAATCCATGAGCGACATCATTAAAAGAGGTGATGCAGAAGAGACTGATGACACTGGACCACCAGGTGAGACATGGTATATACCACACCATGGTGTCTATCATCCAAAGAAACCTGACAGGTTACGTGTAGTTTTTGACTGCTCCGCAAAATACAAAGGTACCTGTCTTAAGGAACATTTATTAAATGGGCCTGACATGATTAACAGTCTAGCTGGTGTTCTTGTGCGCTTCAGACAGCATAAAGTAGCTCTGATGTGCGACATTGAGAAAATGTTCCACCAGTTTAAGGTCAAAGAAGATGATCGCAACTCCTTGCGCTTCTTATGGTGGAAGGATGGAGAAATGAATTGTCAACCACAAGTGTACAGGATGACAGTGCACCTTTTTGGCGCTGCTTCATCACCCGGATGTGCGAACTATGGACTCAAGCATCTAACTAAAGAAAACAGCCTTGCATATCCTGTGGGCTCACAGTTCATAACCAGAGACTTCTACGTAGATGACGGAGTCACCAGCGTTGAAACAGTCAAAGATGCTATTCAACCAGCAAAAGAAGCACGCGAGCTATGTGCACAGGGTGGATTAAGGTTGCACAAGTTTGTATCTAACAGCACTGATGTTTTAAACAGCATTCCTGAGTCAGAGCTCGCAACAGATACAAAAACGAAGGACTTAACATTTAATGAGGCACAAACAGAAAGAGCACTGGGTATTTATTGGAATGTAGAGAAAGACTGTTTTACATTTAACATAATGCTGAAGGACCATCCCCCAACCAGGCGGGGAATCCTGTCCACAGTTGCAGCAATATTTGACCCCCTTGGATTTATAGCTCCTTATGTGCTCAATGGCAAAGGACTCCTCCAAGAAATGTGCCGTCAGGGAACAGACTGGGATGACCCAATACCTGAACACCTCAGGCCACGGTGGGAGTGTTGGAAAGGAGACTTGCAAAACTTGAAAAACGTGCAGATAAACAGATGCTACGTTCCTGCAGATTTTGGAGAAGTGGTGAAAAGAGAATTGCATCACTTTTCAGATGCAAGCATGGCAGGATATGGACGATGTTCCTATCTCAGACTCACAAACAAGAACAAAGAAGTCCATTGCACCTTCATTATGGGCAAAGCACGTGTCTCTCCCACAAAGGTCACCACCATCCCCAGATTAGAACTCACCGCAGCCACAGTATCAGTCACTGTGAGCAACATGCCTAAAGGAGGAGCTGCTGTATGATGATGTGGAAGAGTTCTTTTGGACGGATTCCAAGGTAACCTTAGGTTACATAAACAATGAGGCGAGACGCTTCCACACATTTGTTGCTAATAGAGTTCAAATAATACGCAGTCACACTTCACCAAAACAATGGTTTCATGTGTCCTCGGATGAAAACCCGGCAGACATGGCTTCCAGGGGCACATCAGTCGAAGAGCTGCTTTCATCCAACTGGCTAACCGGCCCTCAGTTCCTGTGGAAAAGGGAAATACAGCTTCCAACAAGAAAGACTACTGAGTTATCGATAGGAGACCCAGAGGTGAGAAAGGTGCAGACTTTAAATAGATAGATAGATAGATAGATAGATAGATAGATAGATAGATAGATAGATAGATAGATAGATAGATAGATAGATAGATAGATAGATAGATAGATAGATAGATAGATAGATAGATAGATAGATAGATAGATAGATAGATAGATAGATAGATAGATAGATAGATAGATAGATAGATACTTTATTCATCTCCAAGAGAAATTCACAATACTCAAGCTGTTAAACATACAAGTCTCAGTGACCGCCTCTTAAAGTTCTCATCCTGGTCTCGTGCAGTCATTGCAGTAGCACGTCTCAGAAGACATCTGCTTAAAGATAAATCAACGACAGTCACTACTGTAGCTGAAAGACAAAAGGCAGAAACTGTGATTATCAAGGATCTACAAAGTCAAATATATCAAAATGAAATAAACATACTAAAGAAAGCAAAGCAACTCCCAAAGAACAACAAAATCAACAACTTGGATGTTTTCTTGGACAAGGACAAGTTCTCAAGATTGGAGGAAGGCTTCAGCTTCCATCTCTTCCCAATATAGTCAAACATCCAACACTCATCCCCGGAGAACATCATATTGCTAAATTGATAATTGCGCAATGTCATGAAAGAGTTAATCATCAAGGAAAGGGCTTCACCATGAACGAGATACGAGCCAGCGGTTATTGGATCCCAAAGTTAGGTCAAAGAGTTAGCTCCTATATCCGTCAGTGTGTGTTTTGTCGTAGACAGAGGAGGCCTGTGGAAGGACAAAAAATGAGAGACCTACCCACAGAGAGGACTGAACATTCTCCACCCTTCACATACTGTGGTATGGATGTTTTTGGACCATTTGTAACCAAACAAGCACATAAAGAAAACAAAAGGTATGGACTCCTTTTCACCTGCTTCTATTCACGTGCAGTGCATATTGAAATGTTAGAGGACCTATCTACGGACGCTTTTATAAATGGACTCAGATGCTTTATCGCTTTAAGAGGCTCTGTCAGGCAAATTAAATGTGATCATGGTACTAACTTTGTTGGTGCCAAAAATGAACTGAATGCAGCACAAAGTGAAATGGACACTGACAAACTATCAGCCTTCTTAGCAGAAAAACAATGTGATTTTGTTCTAAACACACCTCACGCGAGTCACGCAGGTGGAGTATGGGAACGACAAATAAGGACTGTGAGAAGTGTTTTAAATGCAACATTGGTTCTCACACCAGGTCGACTCATTGACTCATCTCTGAGGACCTTTCTATATGAAGCAGCTGCCATAGTGAACAGTCGCCCTTTAACTACAGACAATCTCAGTGATCCAAACAGTTTGGAGCCACTAACTCCAAATCATCTCATCACAACGAAAACTTCAACTGCTCTGCCTCCACCTGGAACATTCATAAAAGAGGACTTGTATGCCCGAAAAAGATGGCGGCAAATTCAGTACCTTCTGGAACAGTTCTGGAGCAGATGGAGAAAAGAATATCTTCAGAACATCTTAACCAGACAGAAATGGCACACACCTAAAAGAAACATGCGAATTGGAGACATTGTGATGGATAAAGAGGAAATGCTACCACGTTCTCAATGGAAACTTGGACGAATCCAGGACATTGTACAGGACACAGATGGACTTGTTAGAAGGGTCAAAATAGCCTTTGCAGATAAAAACCTCAACAAAAAAGGCCAACGCACAAGCAAACTCTCTGTAGTGGAGCGCCCGGTTCATAAGTCGGTTTTGTTGTTAGAAGATTGTGATATGTGAATTCACAGTGCTTTAAAAATGTTCAACTTTTTAAGGTTGATGTGACATGTTTATAAGACTACTGTTATTGTGGTTACAAAATTATTTGTTCTGTATGTTCACTTACAAATAATTTGGTGGGAGTGTAAAGGTTAACTATTTCTTTGTTTACTAAGGAAAATGTTTATGAGCTTTTATTTTGAAGGTTTCCAGTAACAGGAAGTAAGGTGACGTGAGTTGAATTAAACACGTAAATTTGTTGAGAGAAAGTTGGCGTCATAAAGGTAAACTAACGTTGAACGGAGAAGAACATTTCTCCAATTAACCCTTAATAGTCCCTCAAATAAATGCAACACTGAGGGATCTTCTGCACACAAAAATGTCCAAGAGCAAAAGGTGTAAATAAAATCATATAATATTTCATTATTCTCATTTGTTTTTTGCACAAATGCTATTCTTAGCTTCAGTCCTCTCAAAACATAAAAACATATTTGTCTGTTTTGGAGATTTAAACACTTTAATGCCAGTTTTTTTTTATCTGCACTCTAAAAAAAGAAGGAAAAATGAAATTGTTTTTTGTGTATTATATCTAGAAGACTTATTTTTGGGTTGATTTTCAGGGTGTTTTGGAGTGTCACTTATGGACATAAAAATATTTTTGATATCTTGCTACTTTTTGTTTAGTATCAGATCTTATTAAAAAAAACACATCAAGAACCCTTGGCACCAAAAAATGCTCAAATAAAACTTCATATAGAAATATTATAATACTACAAAAGTGTTTATATTTTGACATGAATCTCACCCTTGGCCTCAGTCCTCCCAAAACATAAAATAGTATTTGTGTGTTTCTGAGGTTGAACCCCTTTTAACGTGATCAGAATTCAGCGAGGGATTTTCAGGTTGCTTTAGGGAGAGGAAATCCCCCTGGATGTGCCCTTGTGTCCGATGTGGTCATATCGTTTCTCCATAACTCTTCAGCTCGCTGTCAGCTTGTGGATAAGAAGAAGCATTAACTACGGTGTCCAGGTCTGAGACGATGCTGACATGATTTCATGGGAATCTGTTTTTGTTTGATTTAGTTACCTGGACTCCAGGGGTCACGATAACCGAATACTTTCCGTATTTGACCTGTTTTTTAGAACGCCCACGGAGAAATCTGGAGCCTGTCTGTCATTTTTACAGATTAGCATTCACAGATTTTTTTCAACTCTATGCAGAGTCCAGGCAACTAAATTCCATCCATGATTTATCCCACTTCTCCTTAAAGGGTCGTGGGGGTCTGGTGGGTATTCTCAGAGGTCATCGGGTGAGAACCGTGGTACACATCCATCCCAGTGCGCCCGATTAGACGCGCTCCATAGAGCCAGATCTGTGCGGTTTGGTGCGGCGCCTGCTGCTTGTTTTTATGTGTAGTTCACTGGTCAGGTTGTTTTGATTAAATAATACTTAAAATGAATTTTAAAAAAAGAAATAGATTCTATTGAATAGGTATTAACTTGTCAGACGAGTGCTGGTGACAGGCAATCCCCCAACCCGTGTATGATTTAAAATTTGACAGATAAAAATAAATTGGGAAATGACTTTCTTTTCTTTTGGCCCTGCCAGTCAAAATTACGGACAGAAATGTGTCAAGCGCAACCTCTGCTGGACTCTGCACATGAAGTGTAAAATTTCTACATTTATATGTGCACGTCTTTAATCCAATCATAGTTTGGATTAGAATTTGACTGCCTGCATGGGCCCAGATAAAAATCAATCTGATCATAACGAGCGTTCACATCTGCACCAGAATAAATCATTCTGACACATGCAGAACCGTGCAGAACTATTTAAAACACCGGAAATGGTGGTAGAAGAAGACGTAGCATACTTCTGTTCTAACGCGCATTTAAAATGGAGCAGTACGATGTTCTTCAGAGCGTGCTTTTTATTTTTTATGGGGGGAAATTCTTGCCATTTATCATGTATGTCAACATAATACATCAGAAGAATATCACAATATTACAAGTTTACAACTTTTATTTATACTCTTAATAGAAAAAATGTGCAATACAAAAACAAATAGAAATTGTATGAATATTTGGAATGTATCAAATACATTTTCCATTTTTTCTCTGTTTATCCAGTGGGCAGAACAGTAACCTGTAGGCGCAGGCCAACACACAGCAGAAAACAAACGCACCCTAAAGCAGGCTGCAACTATATTAGGAGAACTCTCATTCTATCGGCTGGAACAGTTGTTAGGCAACGACACTTCTCGATCTGCGAGCGAGCACAAATAATCCACAAGCAGAGAAGAGAGTTTCATAAGCACAGTTTTGATCTACGTAGAGATACAGTTTGCAAGCGTGGAGAAAATCTGTGAGCAAGAAACATAGAATTTGAGAGAGAACAGAGAATATCTGAGAAAGAGCAGAAGTTTTGAGCTCATGCATTACAGGTTTTGTTGGAGAAGACAGAATGATCCTCTCCCAAATTGGAATTGTATTCTCTTAATAAATGGCAGGAATTTTCCCCCATAATTTTTTCTGGTCACAGTTTTTCATCTACAGGCCTTCATTGTTATGTACAGATTCAAATTATCACCAAAATCCCTTAATTTTTTTAGCCCGACATATTTAATGTCTACGCGTGACTTAACAGACATGGGCAGGAATGACCCACATTTAGAATAAAGGTTTACACGCACAGTGATCGGCTCAACTATTCCCATAACACATTCTGCTCAGTCGGAATGAAATTTTGACCTGAATGAGTGTGATCGGGTGACACGTTTTTGCACAAGGCATTTTTATTCCAAACAAGCTTTTAATCCGATTACTTCTGTCCTTGTAAACGTAGAAAATTTGCATTATTTACACCAAGTGGTCAGACGTATGAATACTAATCTAGAAAAAGACTGACAGCCTTAAGATTTTTCTGTCACTTAAAAACAAAGACATTAAATATAGAAAAGAGCCTAACTCTTGCTAACCTCCACAATGTGTAATGTGGTTATTTTTATCAATATTTTATATTTTTATCTAATTCACCATCATTTGTTTTAACAAGCAGAGAAGAAAAGAAAACATGTGTTCCAACTCATTGCATTTTTTTGTGTATTAGAAGCATCGGCATTGGTACTCTGGAATGACAAGTACTCGGATCCAAGTATCGGTATCATATTGGCTCAAAAATAGTGGTTTCGTTGCATTCCTACTTACACTGGTAACTAGTTACTTTAATTATAGAGTAATTCAGTTACCAACTCAGTTAGTTTCTGGAACAAGTAGTTAGGAACTATCATTTGAAGTAACGTACGCATCACTGCGTATCACAGCTTTAAAGGGACTATATCATGTTGTTTTACAGCTTTCAACTTCTGGAATAGATATATATATGATAAAATGTTACCATTGGTGTTATACAGTATTGATTTGTCTTGAAATTTAACTTGTATACAGTAGTTAATGTTGGTCCACAAAGTGAAACAGCTCGTTTCTCTAAGAACCCATCTCCTGCATCCCAATGCTCCGCTGTGCTGTACAGCCAGGAGCAGATCACACTGAAACAAACAGTGCTAAACTTCATCACAAACAGTATTCTCACAATTAATAAAAAAAAAAAAAAGTACCACAATGAAACTCTGTTAAATTAAGGGCTCAGACGTTTGGTTTATTTTATTTTTTTTTGTAAAAAACTGAGTAAATAAAACTTATTTCAGTTGCTAAATCTCCAGGCTTTAGACAGAGCCCAAACCAACATAGCTGCATCCACTGAGCTAATCTTTCCAGCCCATTATATAAAAAAGCTGTGGGTGTGGTTTGCACCCGTTTACTGAACATTCTGAGATGCTACAGATCAATTAATTAACCACACAATGCTGTTATAAGATCACATAAGCAGCTTGATAAATGGCTAACATACATTAGCATTAGCATGTAGCCGCTTACTTCTCTGGCCATCAGGTGTCTTTGTTCTTTGATCCAGCTGCTGTTCTTTAGGAATGTAGAATAAAATTCTGTAATCCATGCAGCCAAGCGAGCGTTTTCACAGAGAAAGTAAAAAATCTAACAAAAAAAGTGATTTAAGCTGCCAAAAACCGAAGCAGCTATGAGCTTTGAGAAGGAGGAGCTTGTGTATGGAAATCTACCAGGGGTAAGCCGCTCTGCCTGCAGGGGCGGTGCAGACAGCTCTCGCACTCCCTTGTTATGAACTAGTGATGTCACTAGTTGAACACTCAGTCGTTTTCTAGGAGAGGGAGGGGCAGCTGCTCAGGGAGCAGAATTCAGGAGGATTACTCAGACATGCGTGAATTAAGCCAAAAACCACTCTGGTGGGGGTTGTTATGAGAAAATTGCATTACTAGATGGTTGAAAACGCGATTTTACATGATATAGACCCTTTAAGCAGCTGTAATTTGTCAGAGTTTTATGTTTTCTTTGATGAAGCACCAATCGGACATGTTTTCTCAAAGGCTCCAACATCTCGGATATCAGAGTTCTGAGCTTTACTTCGTCCTTTCTTCCTCAGACTGACGTGGACAATGATCTGGTGGGGGACGTCTGCGACACCAACCAGGACACGTATGTCCCTCACACACTCGTAACTGTCTTCACCGGCGGTGGGAAGCGCCGGCAGCTGGTCTCTTTTTTTTCTTCTGTCCCCTGCAGGGACGGGGACGGCCACCAGGACTCCAGGGACAACTGTCCCGACATTCCCAACAGCTCCCAGCTGGACTCCGACAACGACGGCCTGGGTGACGACTGCGACCACGACGACGACAACGATGGTGTCCTCGACGACTACGACAACTGCAGACTGATCGTCAACCCCAACCAGAAGGACTCTGACGGTACCGAGCGGAACAAGAAGGTTCTGGTTCCGGTTCGCTCTGTCCCCAAGCCGGACTCAGTCTGAACCTGCCTGTCTTATCTCTGTCCGCAGCCAACGGAGTCGGAGACGTCTGCGAGAACGACTTTGACAACGACGCCGTGATGGACCTGGTGGACGTGTGTCCCGAGAGCGCCGAGGTCACGCTGACGGACTTCCGGGCCTATCAGACGGTGATCCTGGACCCTGAGGGCGAGGCCCAGATCGACCCCAACTGGGTGGTTCTGAATCAGGTGACGGACTCGGATCAGAACTGGAGGTTGCTGGAAATAAAACAGATGTTCTACTGTATTCATGATCGGGAACCAGACGGATGAACTATACAGTAAAGAAGCCCCGCCCCCTTTCAGGCTTAGGCGATTACACATCAGGAAATAATGAGAACAGCAGCAGAACCTCCTGATTGTGGAGTAGTTCTGGTCCAACGTTTCTTCAGTTCCATCAGGTTTCTGCTCGGTTCTCTAAAGGTCCCACTGCAGCATTTCAACCAGGTTGAACTCTGGACTTTGACTAGGCCACTCCGCTGCTGAGTTTGGATCCTGGTTCTGTTGATGACGAAGTTTGGACTGAACTTCAGCAGGCACATCGGATTCTATAATACGTTGATCTACAGTAGGGCTGCCACAAACGCATATTTAGATAATCGACTAATCACTAATTATTTGCCGTTAAGTCGACTAATCAGGTTACATGTAAATTGTTTGTTATTGCGGCAGCATCCAGCTGCTTTAGTATTAGCGTATTACCTCTAAGTGTTATGTAGTATCTAAAATACTGACTATTAAGATGTTAGCTCATTTAATAGCTATTAACAAATTATAAAACATTAGTGTTACAGCAGACACATGACGTGACCTAAGGGTATCGCTCCTTGACTTCCATTCATTATTTTTTTTGGCCAGAGAAGCCACGGGCCGACCGGAAGGGGAGGAGACTTAGGTTCCCCTTCTATCATTAAATATGTTCTACATTTGTTAATAAAATCTTCAGAAAGATTTTAGAAGAGCATTAAATCTGTTTATGGTCATAAATGTTGCTCTTTATGTTATAAACACATGTTGTAAAATCAAAACAAAACAAGGTAATACCGAAAAAATGCCTGCAATGTTTTCTTTCTTCTTCTTTTTACTTCCACAACACTAAATTAATTTGAAAAAAAAATCTAACTCAAACAGCTTTTCTTCCCAGGGTCTCGGTAGGATATTGTCCCTATAGTTGAACTTTCCGTAGCTGAGGAAACAAATTGATTGGTTGTGAGAATTTAGAAAAAATGAAACAGTTTTAGTGTCTTTGGGGTAAACGTATTTCTTCACCCTTCTATGGTACACTATATTATATTCCTGTTTTGTCCCTGAACAGACTTAATAACCTATCGTCCTTTGTCCTCCTCAGGGCATGGAGATCGTGCAGACAATGAACAGTGACCCCGGTTTGGCTGTCGGTACGTGATTTCCTTCGTTCAGAGCCGTTCTTTGGTTCACATCATTCTGCTAACCTCCTCCGTGTCCCTGCAGGCTACACGGCATTTAACGGCGTTGACTTCGAGGGGACGTTCCACGTCAACACGGTGACGGACGACGACTACGCCGGCTTCATCTTCGGCTACCAGGACTCGTCCAGTTTCTACGTGGTGATGTGGAAGCAGACGGAGCAGGCGTACTGGCAGTCCGTCCCCTTCAGGGCCACGGCGCAGCCGGCCCTGCAGCTCAAGGTCTCTGCTGCTTTTTGTTTGCTACAGTCAGGGCCATGAAGGCAGCAGCAAACCTGCCTAACCAAAAAAACATCGGGAACTTCCCATGAATGTGTCCAATTTAAAAGGATATTCCACCCATAGATAAACTATTGTCTTGATCTGGCAGCAATCTATTTGCTTTAGCTTAGCATAAAGAATGGAAGTGAATGGGAACAACTAGCATATTGTGTGCAAAAATGATTAAAATTATTGAATTTTGATCCTAATTATTCCTAGTGAACTCAATCATATGGACTGCAAATGAAAATAAGTAACATAAAGGAATTACTGTGGCCGATTTAGACCTGGGACTACTTTAAGACAAAGCATTGCTGTAGGCCGCCGCTGCATGACAGACGAAGATGATGATATCTTTAATTTCCACTTTCAGAGGATTTTAACTGACTCAAACTACTGCTATAAAAACTCTGTGCAGCTTTTGCATTTGTGCTCACAGAAGGAGGTTTCCTTCGCAGCGCTGCATTGTGTCTTTGCGCCTTACATTGGCAGCTTACAAGCGCTGATTTGTCGTAAAGTAGTTACAAGTCTAAACTGGCACCTGTAATTCCTTCCTGTTACTTATTACTTTATATTTACAGTCCATATGATTACCAAGTTCACCAGGAAAAATTAGGATTATTATTGAGTCATTTTCATGACTTTGGCACATGAAATGCTAGTTGTTTCCATTCGCTTGGATTGTTTCAGTCCCTCCAGGATTTCATGATGTTGCGATCGCAACTATTAACGTAAATTCAGCCAATCCCTGCAGACTCGGCATGTCTTGCAATTTTATCCAATTATCACAACTTTACCGCACCTTTTATCAATGGAGAACAAAATGTTTCATTTGCATTTTACCAAGGAAGGTGTTATGGGTACAGTTTCCTCATTCCAGTCATGAAAATCCATACGATGAAATTCATCATTTTGAATCCAAAATAGGTCAACTACGTGATTGGTGTACGTTGAGTGAGGAAATAATCTGCTGTAACGCACTAACACAGCAGCAGCGAACCTCGAGTTTTCAGGAGAACAGTCTTTACGTGATTGACAGAAGCTGTAGTTTCAGTTACATCCACCAAGTTATATAGGATTAAATAATAGGATAATAACAGGATTTTGGGACGATGCAATTATTTGACTATGAATGGTTATGAAGGATTTCTTATGGCAATCAATAAGATTAATAATTAATGGGAAATTATTATATGTGGGGCACCACCTGCCGAGTCAGGAACTATATTAATGGACACATATTTCAGACTGTTCTAGTTTACTATGTTCTTGGTTAAGTCTGAAATGATGAACACATAGTGAAGGGTGAGCTCTAGACGTTCATTGAACAGCAATCACTACACACCTGTGTGGAATAAATGACAAACAACAACTTTCCAAAGTACAAGAATTTATTTAGAAAAGAAGAAGAACAAGGCAAACATTTGAATCAACCAAGCTAGTAACACACACTACTAATTAGAAGAAATTAATAACTACCAAAAGAAAACAATAAATGGATAAATATGCAATAAAATAGAAACCATAAATTCTGATGTCACCGTTCTGTAGTAATATGGATGCATAATAACCCAGGTTTATATTCCAATGTAGGAATGAAAGATAAATTAGTTTAGTAATTGTGATTATTTTAAACTAATCAGCACCATTGATTTATGTCTAAACCAATAAACTATGTCAGGAAACATAAAACATTTGGATTAAGTAATGTTTTGGTGATCTTGATGAGAAGAACCTTTAGAAAATGACTTCTAATTATAGATTGATAACGGAAGTAAACAATCTAATACCAGTATTTTTGACGCATTAAGGCGGGTTCAAACACGGCTAATAAGACTAGTTTTGTGTTGAAACAATCTACTTTAAACCGATCTCTATTTGAACACCGTCAATAGCAATCGTTGTTCATGAAATGCAGGCCTAAACCTAACACGTGGGCTAATCTTCGCATGTAGCTCACAGGTAACCAAGATGCGTCGCACGAAGCTACTCTGATTCGTTTATCAACATTAAACAAAGAAACGAGAACTGTCGGATTCAGCAACACAGATCGTAGGATTTAAAAACAACTTTTGGTCGGAGAATATTTAAAAACAGTGATGGCCGAATGGCCTGGTTTTACCCAAACAATAGCAGATGAAATCTTATAAACAAAACTAATCTTAGTGAAAAACCACACAAGCCTTAAATCTTGGTTAACCTTAACTAATCTTGTCTGTGCTCAGACAAACCTTAATGAACGATTAAAGTTCTCCAGGTTTCTCTGTGGTTGATGGGGGAAAGCTCAAACAATGTTAGCCGACTAGCCGACGAGGCTAACAATAAGCTGCGGTACCTAGTTAGAAGTCTACCTCATTGCCGTTGGGGATGTAGGTAGCTCGCCTTTGGCTGAACGTCAGCTCGTCCTCTCCGATTTGGCTAAGCAGCGATTAGCTTCAACTTTCCTTCAATGAAACAGTACCTCTCACCAGCTTCTCCAGTACAGCATCCGATTCCAAGGGCGGGGCTGGGAGCAAAGCCTTTATAAAGGATTGTTCTTCTCCTGTGGAACTAGAATGTGGATTAGCGCCACCCAATGGCTGTGTGTGACACAGCATTAGTTTCTTTTTATTTCGGCTTTCGTGATGGTAACTTAAGCAGCGGATCAAGGATCTTTTTTCCAGGGCAAGGCAATTTTATTTGTAAAGCATACTTTCTAAACAAGGTAATTCAAGGTGCTTTACATTTGATGGTAAAGAAACCAAACACATAATAAAAGCATCCAAAGTAAGAAAAGAAAAAGTATGAAAATTAAAAACAGAAAACATGAGAATCAGTAAAAGAAAAAATGTAGCATTTGATTAAAAACAGCAACTTAGCAATCAAAGGCAGCTCTGAAACGTTTTGTAGGGCTGTAACGACTCGAGAAAATCAATAAAATTTGATGATGAAAAGCGTTGGCAATGGAATTTCGTCATGGATTCGTTGTCTAGCAGCATAACGCGGTCTAATTTGGTTTACAGTCGCGCAACTTTTTTTCCCCCACGTAATTTTTAACAGTCAACGCAAGCAGTTCGTCATGAATGTTGTAGGCAGCAGCTGAGCGTTGCAGGAGCAGGTAGACCTAAGACAACAAAAAAACGTTTTAGATTACTTTATTTTATACATGTACCTGCAACATTTGTTAGTCCAAGTTAGTCCACATTTGATGGACACTTGTGCAAGTGGCTTGCCATTGGCCTCAAGGGTGGTTCTGCACATCCTCATCGAGTTCGCAATGAATGCTGTAACAGTCCTGCTGATGTTGTATAACTTCAAGCATTCGTTGATGTGTGGGGCATCGAGTCGTAGGTTTATTTGTAATCAATCCAGGCAGATCACAGGTTGGTCTTTTTGGATATGCAGTCTTGGGCAACTGTTCTCTCAACCAGGAGCTGATGTTTAACAACTCTGGTATATCTACCAATTCCTTTTTCTCATGTATTGATCCATCTGTCTATATATATATATATATATATATATATATATATATATATATATAAGGTTGCTTTTCAAACAGTTTTCAAGTGATTGACGAAAAACCATTAAAAAACCATTAAAAATTTGCAACTTTTGTTACAACTTTTCACCGAAGCTGGAGCAACATCAAGTGTTTTACGCCCCAAAAATCTCAAAATAGTGCAGCAAAATCCTGAAGGGACAGTTTTATGCTAAGCTAAAGCAAACAGACTGCTGCCAAATTAGCAGAATGTCTGGGCTGATTAGAAAAGGCTTTTTCTCATTTACCTAACTCTGGGCTACTGACATAATTTACCTACGGGAGGAATATCCCTTTAATACCATCAGAGACCTAAAAGTTCTGTATTGGTTTATTGAGAATAAATTTTTTTGAAGTTGCTAAAAATTTAGATCTATTGGAATTTACAATAAACTTGATTAATTCACAGCCATATATTGGAGAATATTAATTGGTCCAGTATAAATAAGTTCAATTGAAACATAGTCTGGCTTCAGATATAGGAACTTCTTTCAGCCAATCAGGAAGCAGGATTTTTGTTCAGGAAGTAATAGAACCCGATCCTGAAGGTGCTGAAAGGTCTTTCTGAAAGGTTGTTTTTGGTTTCACTCACCCAAATAAACCCATCACACCTCCATGTCTTCTCAGAACTCACATTTGGACCTCTTGTCTGGTTTTAATGCAGATTTATCATGAAATGAAAGATCCCCCCTTTGTGTCCTGCAGGCAGTGAAGTCCCAGACTGGACCGGGGGAGTTTCTGAGGAACGCTCTGTGGCACACAGGAGACACACACGGTGAGGTGAAGCTGCTCTGGAAGGACCCCCGGAACATCGGCTGGAAGGACAGAACCTCATACCGCTGGCAGCTGAGTCACCGGCCACAGGTGGGATACATCAGGTGAGACTACCGAGGCTTCCCAGGGTTACATTAAGGCTCATTACTGCAACAGCGTCCTCACAGGTCTACCTAAAAAGTCAATCAGATAGCTACAGCTGATCCAGAACGCTGCTGTGGATGTTTCTGGAAGGTTTGTGGTCCCATTATGTTTAAAACTATCACAGAATTTAGAGCTGCAATATCTGACATACAGTCAGACACAGTGATGGTAGTGTGATGATCTGGGGCTGGTTTGCTGCCCTATTACGACTTACTATCACTGATGGAACCACAAGTTCTGCGGCGCTCCCTCGAGTCTCCGGCCGTACATTTATGACCTTGAAGCTACACTGAAGGGTTTTTACCACTTTAAGATATTTATTTCAAACTGGTTCCAGTAATTCTTGAGCCAAAAACCTGAGTAGCTTCACTTGGGAGAGCCCTCTGCTGGCCACAAACTGCGATAAAAACTGCTTTGGTGGTTCAATAATGCACTAGTGGGAGGGTCTAATTGCTTCACAGCAACAGCTGATTGGTGGATCAATGAACAGGACGGTTAAAAGATTTTAGCCATTATCTAATAATCAGAATATTTTATTTGCCAAGATGGCAACAACAAGGAGTTTTACTGTGGTTTCCCTCTCAGATACACAGCTATAAGGAGAGATAGGAAACATATGTTGCTACATAATAACGGAGCAATGCAACCAGAAATCTGTTTTCATCCGTCTATGCAAAACAAAATGCCCCAAGGTTATTACAGTAGATGCAAATTACTTTTACATGTTAAACTGGATTTCATCTGTCAGTTAATCGGACCAGCTATTTTTGCTGTGTCTGGTCATTTTTATAGTTTCACACCATCTAAAATAGTAGCAAGTAAAGTTCTCATTCTATTTTTATTTGTTTCTGAACTGCCTGTAATTGTACACTCATAATGACATTCAGAATCCACCACTTTGTCTGACGATATCATTATTTGCAAAGCAGCAACACTAGTTGTAATTCCGCTTTCGACCAGTAGGGAGGAGAAGCACTTATCGAGTGCTGCTTTAAGTTCAATCTAACTTGGCTTCAGTGGCAGGACAGTGATCCAAAGAAAAATAACAAGTTCAAATTAAAGAAACGTAAATGAAGGTTTTGGTCCGGCCTAGTAAAAGTCTGGACTTACACCTAAACGAAAGCATCCCGACGCTCCAGATATTCTTGTACTAGATGTCAAATCAGTTCTACAGTAACATATCTATTTCTGGATGTCATGTCTTGTCTAGTTAAATAAATACTGAGGATTAAGAGAGTTTTACTTCAGCATCCAACATGTCCTGTATGAGCCTCTGTAGTACTGAGAACTACAGCTACTGCATGGCTCTGTGTCGAGCTGTAGTACTCTGTGTAGCGCTGTAGTATACCGTGTGGCGCTGTAGTACTGTGTGTAGAGCTGTAGTACACTGTGTAGCACGGCAGTACACTGTGTAGCGCTGTAGTACTCTATGTAGCGCTGTAGTACTCTGTGTAGCGCTGTAGTACTCTGTGTACACTGTAGTACAATGTATAGAGCTGTAGTACTCTGTGTAGAGCTGTAGTACTCTGTGTAGTGCTGTAGTATGCTTTGTAGCGCTGTAGTACTCTGTGTAGTGCTGTAGTACACTGTGTAGCGCTGTAGTACTCTGTGTAGCGCTGTAGTACTCTGTGTAGTGCTGTAGTATGCTTTGTAGCGCTGTAGTACTCTGTGTAGCGCTGTAGTACACTGTGTAGCGCTGTTGTACGCTGTGTAGCGCTGTAGTACGCTGTGTAGCGCTGTAGTACTCTGTGTAGTGCCGTAGTATGCTTTGTAGTGCTGTAGTTCTCTGTGTAGCGCTGTAGTACGCTGTGTAGCACTGTAGTACTCTGTGTACCGCTGTAGTTCTCTGTGTAGCACTGTAGTACTCTGTGTACCGCTGTAGTTCTCTGTGTAGCGCTGTAGTACTCTCTGTAGCGCTGTAGTTCTCTGTGTAGCGCTGTAGTACTCTGTGTAGCGCTGTAGTACTCTGTGTAGCGCTGTAGTTCTCTGTGTAGCGCTGTAGTACTCTGTGTAGCGCTGTAGTACTCTGTGTAGCGCTGTAGTACGCTGTGTAGCGCTGTAGTTCTCTGTGTAGAGCTGTAGTACGCTGTGTAGTGCTGTAGTACTCTGTGTAGCGCTGTAGTACTCTGTGTAGTGCTGTAGTACTCTGTGTAGCGCTGTAGTACTCTGTGTAGTGCTGTAGTTCTCTGTGTATCGCTGTAGTATGCTGTGTAGCGCTGTAGTACTCTGTGTAGCACTGTAGTTCTCTGTGTAGCGCTGTAGTACGCTGTGTAGTGCTGTAGTACACTGTGTAGCGCTGTAGTTCTCTGTGTAGCGCTGTAGTACGCTGTGTAGCGCTGTAGTACGCTTTGTAGCGCTGTAGTACTCTGTGTAGCACTGTAGTACTCTGTGTAGCGCTGTAGTTCTCTGTGTAGCGCTGTAGTTCTCTGTGTAGCGCTGTAGTTCTCTGTGTAGTGCTGTAGTACTCTGTGTAGCGCTGTAGCTCTCTGTGTAGCGCTATAGTACGCTGTGTAGCGCTGTAGTACGCTCTGTAGCGCTGTACTACTCTGTGTAGCGCTGTAGTATGCTTTGTAGCGCTGTAGTACTCTGTGTAGCGCTGTAGTACTCTGTGTAGCGCTGTAGTTCTCTTTGTAGCGCTGTAGTACGCTGTGTAGCGCTGTAGTACGCTTTGTAGCGCTGTAGTACGCTTTGTAGCGCTGTAGTACTCTGTGTAGCGCTGTAGTACGCTGTGTAGCGCTGTAGTTCTCTGTGTAGCACTGTAGTACGCTGTGTAGCGCTGTAGTACGTTTTTTGCGCTGTAGTACGCTGTGTAGAGCTGTATTACTCTGTGTAGTGCTGTAGTTCTTTGTGTAGCGCTGTAGTATGCTGTGTAGCGCTGTAGTACGTTTTTTGCGCTGTAGTACGCTGTGTAGAGCTGTATTACTCTGTGTAGTGCTGTAGTTCTCTGTGTAGCGCTGTAGTACGCTGTGTAGCGCTGTAGTACTCTGTGTAGCGCTGTAGTTCTCTGTGTGGCGCTGTAGTACGCTGTGTAGCGCTGTGTAGCGCTGTAGTACTCTGTGTAGCACTGTAGTACGCTCTGTAGCGCTGTAGTACTCTGTGTAGCGCTGTAGTACGCTTTGTAGCGTTGTAGTACTCTGTGTAGCGCTGTAGTACTCTGTGTAGCGCTGTAGTTCTCTGTGTAGCGCTGTAGTACGCTGTGTAGCGCTGTAGTACGCTTTGTAGCGCTGCAGTACTCTGTGTAGCGCTGTAGTACGCTTAGTAGCGCTGTAGTACTCCGTGTAGCGCTGTAGTACGCTGTGTAGCGCTGTAGTTCTCTGTGTAGCGCTGTAGTACGCTGTGTAGCGCTGTAGTACGTTTTTTGCGCTGTAGTATGCTGTGTAGCGCTGTAGTACGTTTTTTGCGCTGTAGTACGCTGTGTAGAGCTGTATTACTCTGTGTAGCGCTGTAGTTCTCTGTGTAGCGCTGTAGTACTCTGTGTAGCGCTGTAGTACACTGTGTAGCACTGTAGTACACTGTGTAGCACTGTAGTACACTGTGTAGCGCTGTAGTACTCTGTGTAGCACTGTAGTACTCTGTGTAGCGCTGTAGTACTCTGTGTGGCGCTGTAGTACTCTGTGTAGCGCTGTAGTACTCTGTGTAGCGCTGTAGTACACTGTGTAGCGCTGTAGTACTCTGTGTAGCACTGTAGTACTCTGTGTAGCGCTGTAGTACTCTGTGTAGCGCTGTAGTACTCTGTGTAGCACTGTAGTACTCTGTGTAGCGCTGTAGTACACTGTGTACCGCTGTAGTACTCTGTGTAGCGCTGTAGTAATCTGTGTAGCGCTGTAGTACCGTAGTCTCTCTCAGCCTGCTGTGTCTCCTGCACCCGTCCGTTATTCCTCCCTTTTCTGCTTTTCCTCTTTACTGCATTCTTCCCCTCTAAACCTCCTTTGTGGCCCCCAGGGCCCCCCAACCCTCTATTGTCCCGGTCTCCATGGTGACCAAAGCCCTGGCAGGAATCCGCCTCGGCAGCCGTTCACATGCAGATTAGATGCAGAGCGAAACTCTGGCCCTGTTCTGAATGTATGAGAGGATTTCATCCTGCAGGGTTTCTCTGAACATTTATGTTTGTTAGACTCTAAAGGCTTGGAGGTGGAGGTCCGCAAACTCCTCTGATCAGAACCTGGAGGTCCAGAAGCTCCTCTGATCAGAACCTGGAGGTCTGCAAACTCCTCTGATCAGAACCTGGAGGTCCAGAAGCTCCTCTGATCAGAACCTGGAGGTCTGCAAACTCCTCTGATCAGAACCTGGAGGTCCAGAAGCTCCTCTGATCAGAACCTGGAGGTCCAGAACCTCCTCTGATCAGAACCTGGAGGTCCAGAAGCTCCTCTGATCGGAACCTGGAGGTCTGCAAACTCCTCTGATCAGAACCTGGAGGTCCAGAAGCTCCTCTGATCAGAACCTGGAGGTCAGAAGCTCCTCTGATCAGACCTGGAGGTCTGCAAATCCTCTGATCAGAACCTGGAGGTCCAGAAGCTCCTCTGATCAGAACCTGGAGGTCTGCAACTCCTCTGATCAGAACCTGAGGTCCAAAGCTCTCTGATCAGAACCTGTTCCAAACTCCTCTGATCAGAACCTGGAGGTCCAGAAGCTCCTCTGATCAGAACCTGGAGGTCCAGAACCTCCTCTGATCAGAACCTGGAGGTCCAGAAGCTCCTCTGATCAGAAACTGGAGGTCCAGAAACTCCTCTGATCAGAACCTGGAGGTCCAGAAGCTCCTCTGATCGGAACCTGGAGGTCCAGAAACTCCTCTGATCAGAACCTGGAGGTCTGCAAACTCCTCTGATCAGAACCTGGAGGTCCAGAAGCTCCTCTGATCAGAACCTGGAGGTCCAGTACTCTCTGTAGAGCTTTTGGAGCTCCACAAGCTAGCATGAATGAATGAATCCTTCCTTCCTTCCTTCCTTCCTTCCTTCCTTCCTTCCTTCCTATCTTCCTTCCTTCCTTCCTTCCTTCCTTCCTTCCTTCCTTGCTTCCTTCTTTCCTTCCTTCTTTCCTTCCTTCCTTCTTCTGACTATTTTCTAAACTAGATCTAGACCTCTATTGTTTTAGAAACTGTTGCAGACGTGTGGTAGATACATGGAGAGTAATAGCTATTTATTTATTTATGGACTATTTATGGGATTTTATTTTGAAGGGTAAATGTTTGGATGTACTGGATGACTTCTCGGTCTAACTGAGGCGGAATTGGGGAATCTTGGATTTATTTTGGTTGATGAATATTTTGAAGATTTACTTGGTTTGTTGGTTGGCCGATTGGTTGTTCGATTGTCTGTTTGGTTAGCCTATTGGTTGTTGGGTTGGCTGATTGGTTGGTCAGTTGATTGTCTGACTGCTTGGTTGATGTCTGGGTGGTCAATTGGCTGGTTTGTTGGGTGGTGGACTAGTTTGTTGGTTGGCTCGGGGGTTGGTTGGTTGGTTGGTTAGTTGGTGAAATGGTTGGTTGGGTGGGTGGTTGATTAGTTTGCTGGTTGGGTGTTATCCAGTTGGTTGGTTGGTTGATTGTCTGTCTCACTGGTTGGTTGATCAATTGGTTTGTTGATTTTCTGGGTGGTTAAATGGTTGGTTGGGTGGGTGGCTGGTTGGTTGGTGGAATAGTTGGTTGGTTGGTTAGTTGGTTGGGTTATTATTGGTTGGCTGGGTGGGTGGTTGTTTGGTTGGTTGTTTGATTGGTTAATTGATTGGTCTGTTGGTTGGTTGGTTAATAGGTTAATTCATTGGTTGATTATTTTTCTGGTTTGTTTTTGTTGTCAGGGTTAAGCTATTTGAAGGAACGGACATGGTGGCGGACTCCGGCGTCGTCATCGACACCACAATGAGGGGAGGCCGACTCGGAGTCTTCTGCTTCTCACAGGAAAACATAATCTGGTCCAACCTGCGCTACAGATGCAACGGTAAAACATGCACAGACAACCGCTCTCTCTTTTTCTGTTTTTACCTTTTCCTTAAAGGTGATTTTGTCCATTTTTTAGACACGGTGCCTGAAGACTTCACGGCTCATCGTCAACAGTTTCTCCTGCACATTCAGGTCTGAGTGCAGCAGAAGGACTGTTTACAGAAAGAAAGGGGAGCGTCGCTGGATCCTTGTTACGTGTAGTTTGATTGGGAGTTGAGCTGTTTGAGTGAGTCAGTGCATTTGTGTGACTGATGGGAAGCTAAAGGAACCCAGAAACAGTTTCATCTTCAGTGTTCCTATCGTTCCCTTCATGGTTTTAACTCTGTGCTACTGCAGTACTTTAACATGTTAGCCCATTGATTTGTTTCCATGAAATAATCAGGATCTGCTACAAAAAATGAAAAGAGACGTTCCGACCATGTTTGCTTCTATCGTGATTCAGATATCCTGAAGAAAAGCTGTTGGAGTTTCAGTTTGTTTCTGGTTTTATTGCTGCAAAGTTTCTGGAAACCCGACAATCATCTTTGCTAACAGTCTCATAAATAAAACCCAAAGTGCAGGGTGCACATGGATCCGAGAACCTGACTCCTTTGTGACCAGTTTTCATATAAAAATAGATTAAGAAATGTAAATAGGAAGTTAAGATTTGTGGCCAAATTAGGCTCTGCTCTAATTACTCTCAAAATTACTGGAATCCCTCTCTGAGACATTTCCATCTTTAATGAGTTTATTGGTATAGCCAGTGTAAACACAGAAAAACTTACAGGGCTTGGTGGAGCTCTGAAACTGGTTTAACCAGCAAAAACATGAACATTTTATTCACTAATTTATCTTGTTCAACCAGCAAAAATAGAAACATCTTATTTACTGATTTAAATGGTTTAATCAGCAACATTTTATTCACTAATTTAACTGGTTTAACCAGCAAAAACAGGAACATTGCATTTACTAATTCATAAATGTCACATTTTAAAACTAAATATTTAGCTAGCACGCTAGAACAGCTAGCTAAATTTTTAGCCGAACGCTAAACGTCAAGTTTAGTTTTTCTTCTAGCAGTTTTATGGATACTACTTAGGTTTCTAGATGAATTTATAATAACAGTGATGAACCAGCAGGAGTTTAGAGAGGTTAACAAGATCCAGCTTCTATTTTGATAGTCCACTTGTGTGAACGTGGATACTAGCCGTATCTTTAGCTCTGATTTAAATTCTTCCAAGCTAAATGTATATATATATATATATATATAAACATTTGTATTAATGTGCATAAAGAAGCCAAGGAAAGATGGAAACGTCTCCAAAAGGCATTCAATTACAGATGAGACATTCTCATAATGTGTCAAAAAAATTGATTTTATTTTTATCATTTACACTTTCAAAATAACAGAAAACAAAAGAATGGCATCTGCAAAAGTTTGGGTACCCTGTGGAGTTAATACCTTGTACTGCCCCCTGTGGACAGCTGAGACATGACAGTGGCATGGATATTTCACGGTCATCGTTTGGAAAGACCAGGTGATATCAATCTCAAAGGCTTTAAAGACTCATCTGACCTCGCCCCAACAATCAGCACCATGGGTTCCTCTAAGCAGTTGTCTAGAACCCTGAAACTGAAAATTAAGTCAACTGAAAAGTAAGTCAAAACCCACATTTGACTGCACGATCCCTCCAGAAAGATCTGGCAGACACTGGAGTTGTGCTACAGTATTCCACTATGAAGAGATATTTGAACAAATATGGTCCTTGTGGAAGATTAACCAGAAGTAAACCTCTTCTACATCCTCATCAGAAAAATTAGCGTTTGAAGTTTGCCAATGAACATATAGACAAACCTGATGCATTTTGGAACAAAAGTTCTGTGGACTGATGAGGTTAAAGTAGAACTTTTCGGCCGGAATAAGCAAAGGTACATTTGGAGAAGAAAGGGCACAGAATTTAATGAAAAGAACCTCTGTCCAACTGTTAAGCATGGGGGTGGATCAGTCATGCTATGGGGTTGTATTACAGCCAGTGGCACAGGGAACATTTCACTAGTTGAAGGAAAGATGGATTCTATTACATTTCACCAAACTTTGGACGGTAACTTGATGCCACCTCAAAATCCACCATGAATTACATCAAATTACAAAAAGCCGTCACAAGCTGTGATACCTGCCAAAGGGGGCAGTACAAGGTATTAACTCCACAGGGCGCCCAGACTTTTGCAGATGCCATTTTTTTGTTTTTTCTGTTATTTTGAAAGTGTAAATGATGAAAATAAAATCTAACTTTTTTTGACACATTATAAGAATGTCTCATCTGTAATTGCCTTTTGGAGACGTTTCCATATTTCCTTGGCTTCTTAATGCACATTAATAAAAATGTTTACCTGGGGTGCCCAAACTTTCGATCCCCACTGTATATAGCTACCCAGTTTAGCTTGCCTGTAGGGATGTGTTGGAAAAAAAATAGTCGAAAAATCAATTCTGAATCGATTTTTGTAAAGAATTCTAAGAATCGAATTGATTCACAAGTTCAAAAGTCGGTCTAGTTATTTTACGTAGTTTGTCCTTTCGTACAGCTAAACTAAGAATTAAAAATCCAAACAGCCGTTTTAAGGCTTACTTCTGAAAGTGTTAATATAGTTTTTTACTGCTAAACTGTTACTCACCCAGTGTTTTATTTAATTAGAGGGACATAATTAAGATAACAACTAAAAAAAAGTAAAATGTTTTTAATAGTACTGACCCATATCTATATTGCATTGGATCAGATTGAATAATCATTTCTAACTCTTTGGAATTGGAATAAAATCGGTTATTGAAATTCTAATAGATACCAAGCCCTACTAGCTAGCTTAACTTGCTAGCTAAATCTTTAGCTGGCTAGCTTAACTTGCTAGCTAAATCTTTAGCTAGCCAGTTTGGCTTGCTAGCTAAATCTTTAGCTCTAAACTGTGACATTTTTTTTATATGAGTGAATAACAGACACAAATATGATGTTGAACAATGAGAGCCCTTTTTTCCCTCTGAGATGTTAAATAACTCACATTATTGCTGTTAATTTTTGGCTGTTATTTTACAAATGGCTCTCCATAAAACTGGAGGTGACTGAAACAGGATGCTGGGAATGTTCCACATATCAGAAACGTTTAGCTCCACCACAAAGCTGCAGGTTAGGGTAGAATTACACCATGGTTGGTTCCTGCAGTGGAAATGGACCGGGTACCACCAGAAAGCTAGCCTAGCTCCTGATCAACGGTTCCTGCAGTAAAAAAGGCACATCGGCGAATCTAGAGGCAGACTGGACTGAGGGAACCATGGTGGGAATGTGTTGCAATCTGTTTCTCTTATTGTCACAATTGGGCATTAATAAAGTCAACAAATATCAGCTCCAGTCTCACTCACATCTCCTGAAAGCACAAAGAATAAAATAACAGCTCCTGGGTGTGTTATTTCTAGCATGCATTTCATTCATTTACTCACCCAGGACAAGTTTGGTGCTACCTTTAGGTCTTTTAGGAGATGTTTAGATCCATATTGTGATTACTCATATAACCATATAATGGGACTTTTTGGGGCAACCAAAGGGTCAGCCTCTAAATAAGGCATCATCTGGCCACAAAATCTTCATTATCACCAAAGTTTTGCTATGAATCACTAGCACTATTCCACCTGGGAGTTTGGAGGGTCCGTGGAGTTGCCGCGTTGTAATTCTGGCGGCGGCCCATCCCAGTTCATGGTCACGTCAGTGGTACTCGGTACCCGTCTTGTTTCTTTCGTCATCTCAGTCCTGCTAGCAAAAGTGAACTTATCTCCCTGCTGTAAAGGGTTTTTTGAGCAGTTAATTTAACTCTCTTCATTTCCTGCTAGACTAGATTGATTGCAACTCTTATATTGTGGCCTGGATGAGTTCCTCAACCTAATCGTCTGCAGATGATCCAGAATGATTGATGAGAACAAAATGGATAGGAGCATATCAGTACAATGCTGAGGTTTCTGCACTGGATTCCTGTATTTTAAAGCATCCAGTTCAAGCTATTGCTGTTTGGTTTTAAGTCTTTGAACGATCTTGCTCCACCCTATTTATCTGAGCTTTTAACACTTCATGCCCCCAGATCCAGGAGATCTAGCAACCAGGATGCTCAGACTTTGAGTAATTATAGGGCACTTCTAAAGCTATTTTTATGAGCTGGATTTTGACTAAGAATAAACAATTTTATCGGCGGTTTTATATTTTGTATTACCCTGTTGTTTCAACACGGTTCATGTTTGCATGTTTCCAAATTGCACAAACAAAATGACCAAGTGGACTAAGTTCGGCTTCCACATGCTGCCTTTCTGTAACCTGCTCACCCTACTCACCCAGTGTTTTATTTAATTAGAGGGACATAATTAAGATGACAACTAAAAAAAAGTAAAATGTTTTTAATAGTACTGACCCATATCTATATTGCATTGGATCAGATTGAATAATCATTTCTAACTCTTTGGAATTAGAATAAAATCGTTTATTGAAATTTGAATAGATACCAAGCCCTACTAGCTAGCTTAACTTGCTAGCTAAATCTTTAGCTGGCTAGCTTAACTTGCTAGCTAAATCTTTAGCTAGCCAGTTTGGCTTGCTAGCTAAATCTTTAGCTCTAAACTGTGACATTTTTTTTATATGAGTGAATAACAGACACAAATATGATGTTGAACAATGAGAGCCCTTTTTTCCCTCTGAGATGTTAAATAACTCACATTATTGCTGTTAATTTTTGGCTGTTATTTTACAAATGGCTCTCCATAAAACTGGAGGTGACTGAAACAGGATGCTGGGAATGTTCCACATATCAGAAACGTTTAGCTCCACCCACAAAGCTGCAGGTTAGGGTTGAATTACACCATGGTCTGGTTCCTGCAAGTGGATATGGATCGGGTAACCACCAGAACGGCTAGCTAGCTCCTGAATCAACGGTTCCAGCAGATAAAAAGGCACCATCGGCGAATCTAGAGCCAGATTACTGGCATGAGGGACTACCCCCCCCCCCCCCCCCCCCCCCCCCCCCCCCCCTTCCCCCGGTGCGGAATCCCCCGTCGTTGACAATTCCTGTTTCTCTTATTGTCACAATTGGGCATTAATAAAGTCAACAAATATCAGCTCCAGTCTCACTCACATCTCCTGAAAGCACAAAGAATAAAATAACAGCTCCTGGGTGTGTTATTTCTAGCATGCATTTCATTCATTTACTCACCCAGATAAGTTTGGTGCTACTTAGTCTTTTAGGAGATGTTTAGATCCATTAGTGATTATCATATAACCATATAATGGGACTTTTTGGGGCAACCAAAGGTCAGCCTCTAAATAAGGCATCATCTGCCACAAAACTCCTTCATATCACCAACGTTTTGCTATGAATCACTAGCACTATTCCCCTGGGAGTTTGGAGGGTCGTGGAAGTGCCGCGTTGTAATCTGGGGGGCCCCATCCCAGTTATGGTCACGTCAGTGTACTGGTACCGTCTTGTTTCTTTCATCTCAGACTGCTAGCTAAAGTGAAACCTTATCTCCCTGCTGAAGGTTTTTGAGCAGGTAATTTAACTCTTCATTTCCTGTAGACTAGATTATTGCAACTCTCTATATTGTGGCCTGGATGAGTCCTCACCCTAATCGTCTGCAGATGATCCAGAATGTATTGATGCGAACAAAATGGATAGAACATATCAGTACAATGCTGAGGTTTCTGCACTGGATTCCTGTATTTTAAAGCATCCAGTTCAAGCTATTGCTGTTTGGTTTTAAGTCTTTGAACGATCTTGCTCCACCCTATTTATCTGAGCTTTTAACACTTCATGCCCCCAGATCCAGGAGATCTAGCAACCAGGATGCTCAGACTTTGAGTAATTATAGGGCACTTCTAAAGCTATTTTTATGAGCTGGATTTTGACTAAGAATAAACAATTTTATCGGCGGTTTTATATTTTGTATTACCCTGTTGTTTCAACACGGTTCATGTTTGCATGTTTCCAAATTGCACAAACAAAATGACCAAGTGGACTAAGTTCGGCTTCCACATGCTGCCTTTCTGTAACCTGCTCAGACTACTGCTGCAATGGCGGACGGCTGCGACGTCAGTGAAATCATCAATCGGTGTAAATTGGAATTGGTTGGATTGAAAGCCTGTAAAACTCCCAGAAAAACTCAAAGTAGAGCTAGTGATTCACAACCAAACATTGGTGAAATGAAGGACCTTTGTGGCAAATTATGCCGTATTTAGAGGCTGCACTTAGGCTGCCCCATTTACTCCCATTATATGGATATACGCTGGATCTATACTTCTCCTGAAGGACTTCAACTGGCACCAAACTGGTCTGGGTGAGTAAATGAACGTATTGCATTCTAAAAATAAGGTCCAGGTTAAAAAAAACAAAAACTGTACGGTTCCTGCTCTACATGAAACTGAAATGCTCACCGATTTGTGTGTAGTCAAGTAGTGGGATCGCTGCAGAGGTTATTTTCATGAAGCTTTTGGATTTTTGCCTCAGGCAGATGACTCCTCAGGGGTTTAGATGGTCTTCTGGAGGCTGAATCCGCGCTCCACTGTCTCGCTGGAGACTGGGATTACGCTTCATTTTAGCCAAAGTTTTAAAATGAGAAACACTTCTCCAATTTAAAGTGATCGTCTGGACTTTGTAAGAAAAAAAGAGAGAGACGGACATGATTTGGAAAAAAAACAACCCAAACTCGCTCACCCTACCTTTCTGATTGGTCTTGAAGCCGCGCCTACTTTTCCGTGCACGCGCCAGAACTTTTTAAATTTCTTTTGAGAAGTACAAGGGACACTTGAAATCGGTATCGTCTGCTCCTTAGCTGAGTGTTGATCCATGGCTGCGCTCGGGACTAATGGCGGAGGCTTGATTGGGAGGCTCCGTGTAAACAGAAAACTGAGCATGCGCGCAGTTACGAGCACACAGCGTTCGTAATGATTGACAGCCCTTAGCATCACTTGATTGGTTCAAATGGACGGCACCGTGGCTTTTGAGCCATAGCTGAGATACGGGAAGGCGGGACTTACCCGTAATGTTATAGTTCATAAAATGACTTATTTTTAGGGATGTTCGATATTGGCTTTTTTACCGATATCCGATATACCGATATAGTCTAACTCATAATTTCCAATACCAATATGTGGGGACCCTCTATCATAAAAAAGCAAAAACTACTAAACCCTTTTAGATAACCACAATGAAATATCTTTTATCATGCATACTTTAGCTTTAAACATTTAGAAAATGTAATAAGTACTAGAATTTTAGTTAGGCAATTGAAAAAGGTGCCATTTTTATTTTATTTTAAAAGTAGCTGGAACATTTTCTCACACAGAGAATACTGACAAAGGCCCACCACTCAGGACAAATTTCTTCTTTTAGAAAATGTAAACAATATTATGACTTTATAGCAGTGAGGTAAAGTGGAAACAACTGAAACAAGAATAAAAAATAAAAAACCAGCAAACATTTAAGCAGGGCCAATAATTAACCTACCTTTTGACATATTGAAAGTTGTCTCAAACAAATAATATCTCAAAAACTAAACCTCAAATCTGTCATATTTTTACATTCTGAGAGAGAAAAGAAGTAGCTGAAGAGTTTGATATATAATATGTGTATGGAGGTAAAAACTCATCTTATAAAAAAATAAAAACCGATACCGATAATTTCCGGTATCGCATTTTAATGCCAATATCGGCCGATAATGACTTTAGGACGATAATATCGGACATCCATACTTATTTTATGTCAACATTTAAGGCCAGGAGGTCAATTTAATACAATTCTTAAAATGTGTAATTCATTTAGAGATCTAGACTATCACTTTAACCAATCAGCAGTCAGAAAGAACAAACAATTTCTGGGAAAGCAGCAGCAGGTGCCGGTGTTTGTCACACCTCGGCCTTTTTAGGACCGTCCAACAGTCACGCTCCAAAGCCTCAGTAACTTTTCAACGTACGGTTAGCTCATGGAATCTCTTCTTTAATTGATTTATTTATCTGGACTCCGCAGGTAAAGTTGAAAGTATCTCTGGATTTGGTCAGAGGGGTGAACACTAATCTTTAAAACCGACAGAAAGCTTTCAGATTTTTTTCGTCACTGTTCGCGACTCCTGCCTAACAACATGCAGACGTCATGTAGGAAGGGCGGTATCTGTCAGCAACTGACAGATACCGCCCTGGGCAGAGAGCCGTATCACTCTCCAGCTGTACAAATCAAACCTGTCGATACATTAGAGAACCTGTCTTTTTAAGAAACGAACTCTTGTTTTCAGTTTTTACAGAACTTCTGATGCAAACCACGTTATCTTGTTTCACTAACCCACTGTGGATCTTCGCCGTCCGTCGTCTCCCGAAGCCGACAGGGCTTCCCGTCCGTCCGGAGGCGAGTGCGGGGTCGCGACCCCTGGGCCGGGGAGGCCGGGACGAGTGCAATATTGGAGGGAGAGGACATGACAACAGTGCACCGCATCCCGAACCTGCCCGCCCCCGGGAGGAACCAGACCGAGCCTCCTGGAACAGAAACGTTGGGACTTTAACCTCCGATCAGAACCAGAACCTCAGCCTGAACTGGACCTAAACATGAACCCAACTCAAACACTTTGCCTCGAACGTTTATCTGGTATCCAATAGACATCAAGTTCTGCTGACCCGTTCATCCAGATCAGGAGCGATGAAGCCCAGAAGACGACCTTAACTAAACCTGAACTATTCAATTCAGTTTATTTATATAGCGCCGTTTCACAACAGATGTCATCTCAAGGCACTTTACAAGAAAAGTTATTACAATACAATGTTTAATTTAGGAATTAGAGAACCACAGACGATTGCGCCGTGACTTATCAGCAATCCCTCACACTGAGCAAGCATGAACTTGCTAAACCAACTAAACCCAACTTTCTTTAACCGATGAGTAGATTCTCTTCAGAGTGACACGTTAAAGCTTCACGGGAACCAAATTTGACTGGATAATATGGCTGTAGAGAGCAGAATGAATCACGCTGATATCATTTCTGTTTTTAGCTTCCAGAAAAAGCTCAGTTTGAATCGGTAGAGTTTCCTCCCAACCGGTGGAGGAAAACGGGACCTCATTCCAACTCTTCTGCTTCATTTCAACTGACTGATTCTGGTTTGTGCTTTTAGTTTTCACAAACCATGTTAATGTTAAACCACAAAGTGTAGGAGGTAGTCATGCTTACGAAGCTTCTGCTCTCATCCAAAAGTTTGTCATGAAAATCAGTTAAACAGGTCAGATTTAGGATGATTATAGAAGGAAAAATACAGTTGAAAACTGATTATAATTTGTTAAAGCAGTTTAAACTTCCAGCTAACCATTTACAAACTTTTTGTTTTTGAGCAGTACTAACTGTTTCTGTTTTAAACCAACAGAAAAAGTTTCATATTTACATGAATCAGTTTCAGTTTAATTGTTACCTCTTAAAATGTTCCTTTTTAATAAAAGGTTCATGAGTTTTAAGCCTGAACATCTTTCACTTTTTCATATTTAGACCGACTGACCTGAAACATGTCAGTTTTGGTCTGGATCTGGTTCTTCTAACCTTAAAAATCTGAATCTTTAAAAAAAAAATCTGCAGCTTGAGCGGTTTCCTCTGGTTGAGGCCCCATCAGGCTGGACTGAGAGAAAGGAACAGAAGCGGAATGAGAGGCTCACCTCCACGCAGCCTCTGGTCGTCCTGCAGGTCCGGCTCTGGGGGGGTTTCGGCCCATCAGGCCTGCTTTTATCTCCCTCTGCCTCCTCCCACCTCTGAACACCAACAAAGACCCTGAGAGCTGGTCTGTGAGGCGTGGAGGGGCCCCGCTTTAAGGCAAATTAACCTGTTCAACTCTGTCGCTCCAACCCTGCAGACTTTACAGTTAAAAACAAAAAAACAGGTGAGGTGGAAACACCTGGAAGTGGCTCACCTGGAGAGGAGCAGCACTCCCCAGCTGCAGGTGGAGCTGTGAGGGCGCCACCTTCAGGTCAAACATCCCCTGGTTTAACTTAAGGCGGCCGCAGGTGAGGGTTAGTGTCTCACTGCTGCCCCCTGCTGCCTCCCCCTTCTATTACAGGATGGGCTGATTTTTTTGGCTTCGCATCTTTTCTCATTAATAAATAATTATTATTTGGATAATTCCAGAAGTCGAGGATGTTTCTTGTCCCACACACGAAAAAAAAAATCAAACAATACATGCAAAAAACACATATTTCTACCTTCAATTATTCTCGCTCCACAAATTGTAATTATAGTTAAAAATATGTTTCAAAATATTATAGAAATCTCATAAGATGCTTTTTATCTCAATTCCCGCCATCTAGGATTAGAAACTATCAAATACAACTGTTAAAATACGTTTTTCTTCGGCTTGATTTTGTTCCAATGGGTTTCTAGTAATTGTTAAAACACTTTCTATAATTATCTAGACATTTTAGATGATAATAATAATGCAGTGAATTTTTGTCCCACAATATGAGCATAAGCCTGTTATCTGAACATATTTAGCATAGCAGAAAAGGAGGGAAAATGGAGTCAAATAAAACAGAATATAAACGCCACGCCTCTCTTCTGTTTCTCATATTTTTTGTATTCCTTTCAGTCTTTTCTGATTGTGCCAAACTAACCAAAGTAACGCTGTTACTCATCTTGTCCCAATATGACACCTTCATTCAAAAGGTTTTCGGTATTTAAGTTTTTCCTTGATGCTATCAGTAACACTAAATGTCACAGTTTGCATCTATTTCTGAAAGAAAAAAAAAAGAAGTTACCTTTGGGTCATGATACTGTAATTAGAGTAACAGGGTTAAAAATGTAGTGTGTTCAGTAGATCCCTTTTTGCACAATTCAACCCTGTTAACATATAGCTAGAGTCTATTAGAATATTAAATTATTATGGCTCAAGCTTCGTGTTTTTAGAAAAAAAAAAATACTTTTTCAGGTTTCTAAGTATCCGTAACGGGGTTGTAGTTGGGAGGATTACGCTATTGATGCAAAATCTGGAGAAATCGAATAATTTGATGACATGTTACTTGGAATTACATGACAGAGAAGTAAAAATGACACTTAAATTGTCCTTAAACCGAACATGGAACTGATTTCTTATTTCCAGTCTAATAATAATAATAATAATAATAATAATAATAGCATTTTATTATTCAATCATGTTATTTTATTGTTATTGTGAGAACAAAAATAATTATTAGTAGTATTTTCTATGATTATAAAATACTACCACAACTACTACTACTATTGTGTGTCTTTAAATTATAAATATTTTAGGATTATTATTCAATACCAGTATGTTGTTAATGTTAAAACATGACAAAAATCATAATTTGGTATTTCACAATACTTTTACTACTACTAATAATAATGCTATAACATACATGATTGTATAATAATGTAATTTATATACTATTATATATATGTTGATATTTTAATCATTTTAAAGTAAAAAAATATTTTTACTGTTATTCAAGAATCAAAGAAGAGTGATATTAATGTATTGTTAATATTATAACATAATTATTTGTTATAGAATAATTACGTCATCTATGATAGTAACAAAAACAGAGAACTGTGCCGTTATTAAGGTCAAGTTCAGATAAAGTGGAAAACCCCAGGTTGTAGTGTACAAACAGAGCAGGATACTTAAATAATTAGAATAATTAGAAATATGTAAAGATTTTGCATTGTACCGTGCATTAAAAAGTAAACGTAACTTCCAATAAGTTATTATATATAGTCTGTGAAAACAGGGTTAATCTTATTCTGCAGTTGTGTTGTTCTGTGGATTTGTGCAAATTACAGTGCATATTATTTAAACCAGAGTCCTTCTGTCTCCCACCGCCTGCACTGGACGCGCTATAGAACAGAGCTTTTATATATATACTATGTTATGTATTTATGCTAAATATTATTCATATTATTATTATATTATTTTAAATATTATTTTTGCTATTAAATACTTCTACTCTTGAAAACTAATAATAATTACAAAGGAGTTTTCAAGGTAATAGAGATTATAGATATAAACGCTTAAATATATATTTTTTCAAATGCTATTTTATTTGTATATTTTATTAATCTTATATAAAATCAGATCGTGTCACATTTTCATTGTGTGGTGGAAAGATGATTTATCTGCACTTTGTAATCAACTGTGACGCACGTTTACTTAATGTTGTAGTATTAGTTTGAATGTTTAGTCTTATTGAGAGACGCTTTTACCCGAGTCATGGTCAGAGAGTTTTGATAATGATAGTCCACATCCTGCGTTACCATGGAGATGGCTCTTCGACCGGGCATCCTTAAAGGTCTACAAAGTTCACAGCTTCCTAATCTAAGATAAAGGCGCCACAAAGTCTCTGATTTCCACCTTCAGAGTTGTACTTTATGGAGTAGAATAAACAGACCAAGGTTGCTAGAAATAATATAAGCTTGTTGTTGTAAGATTGAGACAGGTCAGTATTCTGCATTCTACTGTAATGGTTACTGTCCTCTTGTATGATCAATTTAAATCATATTAAAACCTCCAAAACGTTTAAAGGAATCTCTCTCATTTTATTAAGAGTCTAAAATCCGACTACGATTGAAATCTCTAAACCTCCCAGAAGAATTTGTTCCATTTTTTTGTTTTTTTCCTAAGAACAAACTGGGAACTTGTCTCCAGTCCAACTGGAAGCTACGTTCAGGTGAAGCTGTTTCATCGGATTTGTTGTTTTTTTGGCTTATTAAAATGTTATTTTTATGGAGAAAAAAAAGTAAGACGTGTTGCTTTTTATTTATTTATCTGCATTTTGGCTTCACCCCATTCGCAGGAGGAACAAACCAAAAGTTTCCAACTGTTAGTTTGCTGCAGATTTTTAGATGAAATCATCAGAGTTTAATCCTGTTAGAATCAATAAATTATTAGAGAGAAAGAAAAGTTTCTTCAGAAATGAATTCAAAGTTTTCTGCTGGAGTTAAACGCCTGGTTACCGACAGAGTTCAGCTTCTGGAGTAAAAATAAACTGCTGCAGGAGGTGTGTGTGTGTCTGTGTGTGTATGTGTGTGTGAGGACAGTTGTCGTGCAGCAGGTGGTTGTGTTGTTGAAGGTTTTTATTTAGAAACAGCCCAAGCTCACAGGCAGCAGCTGCGATCCCAACACGAGGCTCGGACCAGAACCGGACCCGGCTGAGACCACCACAGAACCCGGGCCGAGTTTTCTCCGGGACGGCGCTCATGGACGGACTCTGATCCAGGACCAGCTGGAGGTAAAACAAACACAGAGTGTGTGGAGGTGAATGAGTTCTGGAGGTTCTGTTGGGCTCAGACAGTTTTCTCCTTTTTGAGACAAACGGCTGCTGAAAAGAGCTTTAGTTCGTATTTTATTCACTTTCAACAGTTGAAACAGGATTAATGTTATTAAAGTTGCTCTAGGCAAGAACACAGAGCGTTAATAAAATCACGTAGAAGTCAACGAGGCTGTAATATGACTGCTGAACAACTACAATTATGTTCCATAAAAACTAAATATTTGACATGTTTGTCTCAGATTCAGACACATTCACACTGTAATATCTGAAAAACAAGTCAAATTAGTGTCAAACTAAGGTAAATAAACTGAAACATCATCTAGGGTTTGATCCTTTTCTATGATAATTCATAAATATTTGATAAGACAGGAGGATCAGATTGTTGTTGGGGTCCACGCAGTCAAACGAGTTGTGTGTATTTATAAGAGCGAGAGGCAACTGGAGCTTAAATTTAACTCTCAGACTCAAGCAGAAGCAGGTTCAGTTGTTCTGATCCTGTTCAGAAACAAAGTCGTTCAAATTTAGGAACTAAATAAAACACAAAACGTCATAAAACACGTACAGTAGAGTTGAAGCAAAATTGGGAGATGCGCTGATACTGACACTGGTATCGGGCCGATACCGTTGTAATATACTCGTTGAACTTAAAGTGACAGTGTGTAGTTTTTGCAGTACATCTTTGAAAATAGCCATTAAAATATTAACATAACATAAAGCAAATTAATTGCAAAAACTTTAAAAATCAGTTTTAAAATACATAGGCGCGGGTCCTCTTTTCAGGGGAAAGCCATATTAGATGACGTCTTTACTTCTACAAGAACCCGGACGGACAAAACGCACAGAACACGCCCGCTATTAAAACATTGATTTCCCCTCAAAATGCTAAAAAGTTTCTCCATAAATACATTTTTACATCTTTGCTAGTTCCAAGCGATGAAAGAGAGACTGATGTGCTCGTCATGTTGCTGCAAATAGATCATTCTCAGGGAACTGAGCGTTTGAAAACAGCACTAGTTGGACCTCTGTTGTTGAGTTTCTTACTCCAAGACACAGATACCGCATGCTTGTCATAATTTAGGTATGCACTGCCCCCTACTGGCCGAAAATTACACACTGTGCCTTTAAAGAGTAACTCAACACCCTACCAGAGTATAACCCCGCCCACATTTATTATTGAAAAACGGCTCAAAAGAAGGCGTTGCCTGGCGGACCAGGAAAAACGCGGGGGGAATACTGGCTGGGCGTGGTCTGGGCTGTGACTGACTGGCAGGCAGCAGCGCAGAGTCACAGACGGACAGAAAGGCGGACAGAGCCACAGCAACGCGGCTCCTTTGCCTCAAAGGGAAATAATCTGTAGGTTGAGTTTTTCTCCAGTTCTGTGGAGTAACTGAGTGGCTCTGAGTCAGATCATTTCGGGCCGATGTCTCGTTCTCAGCAGCAGGTGCCGAAGCTGTAGCGGCATCGCTGCATAGAATGAGTGCCGTCTCTGAGTGGTACATTGTTACCAAATCTAACGCTAAATATCGATTAGCTCGAGTCATTTCGTGTGATTCTGCCTCGACAGGCGCACCTGCAGCCACTGTACGTCATTGTCTGCAGCAGAAAATGTGTTGCAGAGAGATGCCCGGTATAAAGTATCTAAGCATGACGAGAAAATCATTCAGCAATGTGCAAAAAAAAAGAAAAAAAGAAACACCATCACAATTATTCCATTAAAAACAAACTCTTAGCCCATATCTTATTTTCAATTCACTGATGTTAGTTATCCTTTATCATAACCATTATCATGGGTAATGAGAAAATGTCAGTAAGTTGGGGTAACTCAGGTTTTGTGCTGCAAGCAGTTCATAGCGCCTCGCTGAGGAGGTGTGGCCGAGTTCCCCTCTCTTATACAGAGCCGTAGTAAAAAGAAAAGTAACTACACTAGAAACGCTAAAGAACTAACTAAATACTATGCTAATGATAACTTGCTAACATGAAAATCGATGTAAAACGCTCGCTCACTATTCCAACCCGCTACAGGGCGTATGCGAGCCTTGACTGCTTTTATACCCCAAGCGTCAGAGCGACGGACGTCACACACCACCAAATCACGTCACACAAACTTCTGAGCAAATGGGGAGGACAGGAATGAAATTCAAATGTAGTGCAACCGAAAACGCACAGATGGCGCCACACAGACGGTTTTAGGCTCAAAAGTGAGATTTTATCTAATTTGCACTAAAATGTCAAAACAGGGACCAGGAAATGTGGAGAGAACTATAAGAAACATATTTATGCAGTTTATAAGCTACAAAAAGTTTATTTGGTGCTTAGTTGTCCTTTAACCGATACTTTAATTATGGAAACTGCAATAATTTCACACAGAAAAAAAAAAAAAAAAAATCACTGGAATTTTTTTTTGTCTCATTTATTTCTATTTTTTTTTTATCTAATTCACCATCGTTTGTTGTAACAAGCAGAGAAAAAATAAAACATTTCTTCCATTTCATTGCATTTTTTTGTGTTGTAGAAGTATCAGTGATGGTCTTCTGTATCTGTACTCAGATCCAAGTATTATGCCGTATGTTGCATCCCAGATTAAAATGTTAATGGGATGGAAATGATGAATATGAGCTTCTGACCTGAGGTCCTGATTTAAAGCAACATCTCTGGTTTTCGGGCGTATTGTTCCGGAAACGTTTCGTTTCTGGTTCATGCTGTCATACAGGCTCAGCTCGCAAAGATTTTCTAAAACTGTAGCCCTCGTTTGGTCACATTTCCCTCCAAACCAATCAGAGACAGCGATGTTCATCCTCAGGTTTTCAGGTGACGTTTCGCTCATCCGTACACTTATCTCAGCGTCAGTCCTCGAACCAAACCCAGATTTATTATGTTGATCATTAAGGCTGAACCCTGCAACATCTGATTGTTTCATACGTGGTTTTTGAAACATCTAAACTTTTTAGGAAGCTCGTTTAATCTGCAGAGATCTTGTGGTGATAAAAAACCGGCAGAGGAAATCTGCATACGTTTTAACAATGAATACCGATCAGAGATTCACTCATTCAGAGGACCAGCTTTCCCTCCATCAGTGATGGTTTAGCCAATGACAGCACAGTGTCAGACTAAGCCCTGCCCCCTGCTGGCTGATGTTTGGTTTGCTAAAAGTAAAGGAAACGGGTAAACAGACTAAAGTCCACGTTTCGACACGCCGCCTCATGTGGAGTCAGAGCAGCAGGAGGAACTCTTTCAAACCAGCAGCTCTTCTGATGGACAGACACCAGACGGTCCAAACATCCAGGAACCGTTTGGGTTCGGTTCTGACCCGTCCCAGAGACGCTGTGGAGGCGGCCACGATGGGTTAACACGCTGATGAGTCATGAAAGAAGCAGGAAGTCAGAGAACGCTGAGTCACTGGTTGCTATGTTGACCTCATTCATTCCTGGGGGAGGAGCCCACAGCATCACTAAACCAAGACACAGTCACTGAGTGATTATTGAACACTAGAGCACGTCTGCAGCACGATCAATTATGGGATGTCGATTGTAAAGTTCAAAATGTATCACTGGTAATATGGGTTATTCAGTCATATTCTAAATTAATTTATTTATAAATGTTAAAATTTATACCTAAATATTGTATTAGGTAGATTATGTTAAGTTCAAACTAAATATTAAGTTCCAAAATAAGGTGCTAAATATTAAACTAAATATTTTGGTAAGGAGCTAAATATGTAGTTTGAAAACTATATAATTAGTTGACAAACTCATTATTTTTGCGTCTAAATTAAACATTTAGTTTATAAACTAGTTAAGCTGCAAAAACATTTAGTTAAAAAAAACAAAGTATTTCTCTTGCTAACTAATTATTTAGTTTATAAACTAAATATTTGATTAAGGAGCTAAATATTTAGTTAAATAATAAATAAATAAATGGTCAAATATATAGTTAAAAATCTAAATATTTAGCTCCCACTATTCTGTAGAGATGCTAAATATTTAGGCCGCTAACTAGCTATTTAGTTAAGAAGGTAAACGTTTAGTTTCCAAAGTAAATATTTATTTTTTAAATAACATGTCAAATTAACTCTAATTTTCTAAATAACCCAAATGATCTGAGTTCAAATCTGACTGTAAGTTTACCAACGGTCCCCTATAATAGGACATCTGTTGAGTCGATCCGAATGATAAACTGGACCTGACCCACAACACTGATGCTCTCTACAGGAAGGGTCAGAGGTCAGACTCCACCTGCGGAGGAGGCTGAGGTTATTGGAGTTCAAGGAGCGCTGTTAACGACCTTCTATGACTCTGTGGTAGCATCTGTTTTGTTTTTTTACAGTGTTGTGTGTCGGAGCAGCAGTTTATCGATAGCTGAGAGGAAGAGGTTGGATGAACTCATCAGGAGGGCCAGCTCTCCTGTAGAGCGCCCCCTGGATCCCCCCCCCACCACCGTGCATGTAATTGTTGCTGAGCTCCTTCAGTGACAGACTGCTGCATCCTACATGCATGAAGGAGCGTTTCTGCAGCTCCTTCCTTCCTTTTTCAAAAAAAACAAAAAAATTGTGGTAAAAAACTAAGAAAATGTATATGATTTAAGGCATACATTTTTGATATCTCAACTAAGATATTGCTGAGATTGTAGACTCAGAAAATTGTAAGAAAATATGTATGCCTGCAATTTTAGAAATGTAGTTTTTTATCACAAATGTTCTACTTTGCTACATCAGAGAATTACGCTTTTTTTCCGCTAGAAAACATCTGAAATTGATCTCAAAATTTCTGTCTTTTAACTCATACTTTTACGACTTTTGTGACCGAGAATTTCTCATTTTTCCCCCCTGGAAAATATGTGCAATTAATCTCAGAAATTCTGATTTTTTAAATTGTATTTTCACAAATTTTTGACATCAGAAAATTTCTGAGGTTTTTCTGAAAAATATGTGACTTTAATTTCAGAATTTTTTGGGTGGAAATTTACATCCAACATATTTTTATTTCGTGTACAATTGGACAGAAGTTCAGGTTTAATTCTCTAACATAAAACTCGACTGAAATTTGCTGCGTTGAAATTTTGAGTTTTTTTTTATTACAGTGAGAATATAAACGTAGAAAAACAGATGTGCAAATAATAGCAGCTGAGATGTTAATTAAATGAGTTCAAATTGCAGCAGGGAAGTAACCATTATGGAGTTTGGTGTTAGCGGTTTTGGTTGTAGCGTCTAACGGCTGCAGGGAGGAAGCGGACCAGCGATGATGCACGTCTGTCCATCAGTGATGCAATGAGAGGAACCCGAAGCTGGCTCCCATTTAGCGCCGCTTACAGAGAAAGCTGGAAGCCTCTACAGGAGCTCAGTGCTCAGCGTGAACTTTCCTCCCCTCTGTCGTCCTCCAGGTCACCGCCGCCGATGGAGGTGCGGCTCACGCTGTTACCATGGAGACGCTACATCCACTTGACTCTGTTGCTGGTTCAGCTGGGGTTACCTGAAGGTACGAACACACACACACACCTGGACCCTCCTGCATCTACACCCTCTGGACCTTCCTGGTTCTGTATTCACCCCCTTCACTCTGATGCATGTGACATGGTGGTGGCAGCATCATGCTGTGGAGCAGGGAAGATGGATGGGGTTAGTTGGTGCTCTTTGTGTCCCGCAGGTTTACCACCAAGATTTACATTTAAAATAGAGCACAAAATACTTTTATTTTATTTTAAAACAAGAAATAAAAAGGATCCATATTTCTTTGCATTATGACACACAAACATATTATTATTTTTTAAATGTTTTGGCTTTCTGAGTAGATATCAGCCACATACTCATATCCCAATTAAGCAGAGTTGCTAACAAAACTTTTGTTTTTATTTATTTATTTTTTGAATGTGTAATAACCAAAAAATAATCATACATTAATGGATTGACATAAATCATGAAAAAAAGAAAAATAAATAAATAAAACCTTAACAAAGTAAACATAAACTGAGAAAACATATTCAATTTACACATTCGAAAAGGAGTGGGAAGAAGTATAAACTTATTTTATGCCACCCCTTCCTTACAAATCAATATTATCTAATTAGTTAGCCTCTGGCCAATACAGCAATAACAACAATTAATTATGATAATATCGACAATATCAACAACAGCATCAATACTAATAATTAATAAATAACCAACGCTAATGACGTTAACTGTCTACAATACTACTACTAGTAATAATAATAACTTTACCACTAGCCCTACCCCTAAGAGCAATAACAATAATAATAACAATAACAATAATAACCTCAACAAAAGAAAGAAGTAGAAAAAACACCCCATCAAACTCAAACACCCTCTTCCTTTCTACACCCAGTATAAATTGTTTTGTTAATATATATTTTTAAACTGCCTTATATTTGGACCTTCCCTGAGTGTCCTCTCTTAACTATTCCACAAACTGAAACACAAAATGTTTTCCTTGTTGTACCTGAAGAGTTCTGAAGTTAAATTGCCCCCTAAAGTTATAACCCCCTTTCCCTCCCCCAGTGTATAATTTTTGAATATTTTCTGGTAAGAGATTGTTTTGTGCTTTGAATAGAATCTGTGCTGTCTGAAATTCCACAATGTCTCTGAACTTTATAAGTTCTGACTGTAAAAATAATGAATCAGTGTGATCCCAATATTTTTGCTAAATGATTAGTGTGTGTATTGTACTAATGTGATTATTGCCCCAGACTTCTGCACAGAAACTAATGTATGGAAGAACTAATGAACAGTAAAGTATTCGGAGACATTTATAACCCGGTGCCTGTTTTGCTTTATTTAATACTGCTGTGGGTCTTGACATTTTGGTTTTTACATGTTTAATTTGTGATTTCCAGTTCATTTTGTCATCTATGATCAGTTACTCCGTTCAGCTGTATATCCAAATGGAGATTAGTTTTGTGCTTACCAAAAAGTATTATTCTTGTTTTGCTCATATTCGATGATAATTTATTTTTGTCCAGCCATGCTTTTAATTTAATCAATCCAGTATTAATCGCTTGTGTCAGGATTTTTAAATCACTACCAGAACAAAAAATATCAGTACCAAACCTTACATATATCATTTATGTAAAATAAAAAGAGTTTAGGACCTGACACTGACCCCTGTGGGACGCCACAAGAAATGTCCAAGCATGATGAACAAACATCACCTAATTTCACAAACTGCTTCCTGTCAGATAAATAACTTTTAAGCCAGTCTAGTGATTTCCCCCTGATGCCATATCGGTCCAGTTTTTTTTAATAATATGTCATGATTTATGGTGTCAAAAGCTTTATTTAGATCTATGAATATCCCCACTGAATACTGTTTTTGTTCTAATGAATTTGTGATTCCCTCAACTGCGTCAATTAATGCCATTGAGGTTGATCTGTGAGATCTAAACCCATATTGACTTTTAAAAATAGTTTATGTTTATCTATGAATTTGTCCAGTCGGTTATTAAAGAGTCTTTCTAAGATTTTTGGAAAATTGAGATAATGATGACACAGGTCTGTGTTAGTTCTGTTGGACCTCAGTGAAGCGTTTGACACTGTTGATCGTAAAATAATACTGGAACGATTGGAGAGCTGGGTCGGACTCACTGGTACAGCTCTTCAATGGTTTGAATCTTACCTCAAAAATAGGAAGTTCTTTGTGTCCATCGGAAATTTCTCATCAGAACAAACAGAAATCACATGTGGGGTCCCCCAGGGCTCCATCCTGGGGCCCCTCCTGTTCAATATTTATATGCTCCCACTAACCAAGATAATAGCAGCCAATCAGATATGTTACCATAACTATGCAGACGATACACAGCTATACGTTACATTGTCACCAGGTGACTTTGATTCTATCCAGACCTTAAATGAATGCATTGAACAAAATCAACGACTGGATGTCCCATAACTTTCTCCAGCTAAACAGAAACAAAACAGAAGTAATTATTTTTGGACCTAAAGAGGAACGATCCAGAGTCAGCACACAGCTTCAACTAATACAACTAAAAACTACTCATCAGGCCAGAAATCTAGGTGTAATAATGGACTCAGACCAGAACCTCCAGGGTCACATAAAGGCAATAACAAGGTCAGCTTTCTATCAGCTGAGGAACATTTCTAGGATTAAAAGGACTGATGACACAAGGAGACCTAGAAAAAGTCATCCATGCATTTATGATTACTGTAACAGTATCTTAACAGGTCCACCTAAAAAAGCAATCAGACATCTGCAGCTGATCCAGAACGCTGCTGCTCGTGTTCTCACTAGAACCAGGAAAGTAGAACACATCACAAATTTGTTCCTTAAATTATTTTTTATTGTTGTGGTTTAATTTCTATTCTTCCTTTTTTTTATTTCTTTTTTAAGTGATTGTCTAATAATTACGTAAATTTGTTCCTTACATTATCTTTTCTTACTGATTGATTACTGTTAAACTTCTATGTTTTGTTTGTAATCATGTGGTTTCATCATCACTGAATCATGTAAAGCACCTCGAATTGCCTTGTGTTGAAAGTGTGCTATAGAAATAAAATTGCCTCGGCTGTTTTCATTTTGTCTGGAAATGTACCAGTCTGAAATGATAAATTACAAATGTATGCGAATGGTTTTGAAATCTCATCACTCTTTTGACCACAGTCGTATTTATTCCATCACAGTCATCAGATGTTTTGTTAATGCATGAAGCCACAGTATTTATAATGTCACTCTCATCCACTGCTGTGAGGAACATTGAATTCAGATTCCGATCTATCAGATGATCAAATTCCTTTGCAGCTTTTACTGGATCAGGGATTTGCTCTGCAAGATCAGGTCCAACACTTATAAAAAATCTGTGCATTCTATGAGCCACCTCATTCATATCATATTTTTCTGTATTATTGATAATAAAATACTTAGGATAATTTGATTGTTTAGATCCATTGTTTATTACAGTGTTTAATATGCTCCATATACCTTTAACGTTATTCTTATTGTCATCTAATAATTGGATATAATGTCCTTTCTTAGCTATTCTTAAAATATTAGTCAACTTGTTTTTATATTTCTTATATTTGCTTCCGGCCTCCTTGGTTCTCCGTCTAATAAATTCTCTGTAGAGTGCATTTTTCTTTTTACAGGAATTCTCTAACCGTGTTCTGTAAGCGTATTTTAGCTTCCTGTTAATGATTTTTACGGGACAGTTTTTATCATATAGTTTTTTTTTAAATAAACATAAAAATTCATCATATGCACTGTTTATGTCATCTTTATCATACACATAAACCCCAGTTTTGTAACATTAAATCGTTTTGGAGTGCTCCCATTGATTCTTCTGTTCTCATCCTTCTGTATACAGTTGCTGTGTTTAGGTAACCTTGTCTTGTGGACATTGTCATGTACTACAAAAACTGGCAAATGATCACTGAGGAGTAGTCCACTTTTTGTACTGTTTGCAATGTCATTTACGAATATATTGTCAATGAGAGTAGCACAGTGAGACGTTATCCTGCTGGGTCTGGTGATTTTGGGATTTATGAAATCATCTGTCCCTTTATTTTATTTTTGGGTTGACCAAATCTATACTGAAGTCTCCACAGAGGAAAAGTGTTTTATGGCTCTTATTTATAAATATTTCCTCCATCCAGTCTTTAAGCAGTTCAATCTGGTAAGCAGGTGTCCTATATATACAACTTATAATTACAGATTTATTCTTTTCTCTATACAGTTCAATTGATATGCATATTGTCAACAACCATCGGCATACTGTCCAGCATTGTGAAGTTAATATATTTATCCACATGTAATGCAACTCCACCTTTGTTACGTCGATCCACATGCACAAACTCATAACCCTCCAGATCAAATCCCACCCCTTTCTCTGTGGTAATTCATGTTTCCGATTTTGCAATAATGTTAAATGGTTGTGTGAACTGTTTTAAGTAGTCTTTGAGACCGGAAAAGTTTGCATACAGGCTCCTGCTATTAATGTGTACGATTGATAGCGTTCCATCCTTATTGATTTGATTATATTGATCATCAGTGTAATATTAGCAGTCATTATTAACGGAGGTGAAGATGTAGTTATCCGGATCTATGTCATGTTCCATATCCAGTACACTGTGATCAGTATACTGAAATGTTTGTAGTTCCAGATGGTCAAGCTGACTGATCCGCCGCATTATGTTACCATTGTCTCCGATGAGTTCAGGGAGTCCTGTCGTTGTGAATCATGTTTGTGTAAATGTTGTTACCTTAAAGTCCAGCCTATGTTGGTCAGTGATATTTGTCCAGCTCGTCGATGTTCTTTACCTTCAGCGCTTTGGCCTCCTCCGGGGTCCCATTCGGTTTGATAAAGATGTTGCCATTTGTAGTCCAGGTGTGTTGATTTTTTCCCCCTGCTTTTTTAGCTAGCGTGCTTGTCGGGCAATATCTGCGTTATGTTTGGTAAGGTGGTCATTAATGAAGACGCCTGTGCCTTTTAGCTGGCTCCCTTGTTTCAGCAGTGCAATCTTGTGCTTTCTGTTAACAAACTTCATTATGACAGCTGGTTTATCTCTGATATTTCTTCTGGGCAGAGGGCAGCAAGCTTCGATATTCTCACAGTCCAGCTCTATGCCCCTGGTCTGCAAAAAAACAGCCAGGTGTTGCTCCGTGGAGCTGACATCCAGGTGCCCGGCCTCTTCCCTGTTGTCGAAGCGGGTTTTATATCAGGCCCAGCGATGATGATGTCGTTAACCCTGGTGTATATCTCCAAGTTGACAACCCTGCTTTCCAGGAAGGCGATCTTCTTATCCTTCTCCTCATTCTGGATGCGGAGAGATGCCCTTCTGCTGGAGCCTGACAGCAGAAACTCCTTCCGAGAGGAAATCAAGCGACCTTTTAAATGTAAACGTCATCGACCTCCTCCGTTACAGGTGCCTTCTTCGGGCCCATCTTTGATGTGCAGTCAGGATCAATGCTGCTGAAAAAAAAACACCTGAGATGGTCAAGGCATAACATCTGACTTAGCTGCGTGACAAACCCTGCTCAAGAAATGTCTCATCGTCACCGTTACTGCGTATTTAATTTAATTTCTGGTAATATCATTATTTTCATGTCTTCTTTAGCCTACATAAAAACGACAAAATAAATGATGTATAAAATAGCACAACTTAATCATGTCTCTCAGTTTTGTTCATCGCTTAAACAGCAAACAAATCTCCACCTTTATAAAAATCATTGTTCAGCACCAAGGAAGTGACTCAAGTCTTTTCCTGTTTTTACAGTAAAGAGAGGGAAGTATCATAAGGAGTCCGGCAGGGGACAGGTGCAGAAATATTTTTTGAAACGCCAGAATCCGTAGCCTCGCTTTACTAATCCGTAGCGCACGGATTACGAATCCGTAGCCTCGTGCCTGCAGGAAAGTAGGCTATGAACATAACCGTTGTTGAATCCGGGACATTTCCGCAGCATTATTTATGAATTATAGTTTTGTCCCCACCACACAAAAACCAGATGTGGATTTTTTTTTTTAACAGTGCAGGTCTAACCTCCACTTATGCTCCCATTGCTAGTTTCACATAATCAGCTGGCTATACAAACTGATATTCCACCATCTTAAACGGTTTATGTGCGAATGCTGTAGCATTCTTAGCAGAGATTCATCTTACGCCCAATACAGACTTGCATTCTAAGTGGGCACTGTATCAACAAGTTAACTGGTTAACTCATATCTTTAACGCAAGGCGTTTAATGCTGCACCACCTGCTCCATCTATCCATGCAGATAGCGCAGGACTGTGCCTGTATTCCAGTGGGCGAGGTGGGGATACACTTTATGATTTATGGCCCATTTCTAGGCCGTTTTTCAGCGATGAAACACATGTGCATGGACCCTGCAAGGCTGCATAGGTGGCTACAAAACTGTTATCGTTAAATATGACACCTACGTTTATAGCCTTCTTTCTTGCAGGGACCTGATTATAATTTTCTGATTATAGCAGCCTCTGAGGACAGGATTCAATCCAACGATTCCACAAGTGCTAAACATCGGTACCGTCACATATGATTCATGAATCCGTGCGCACGGGTTAGTAAACCGAGGGAACGGATTCTTGAGTGTCAAAAATTATTTTTGCCCATGTCCCCTGCCGGGCTCCGTAGTATCAGCATAATATGTGACATCATTAAGGTCAACCTTTCATCACATTCAAAAATGGTATTTATGTTCGTCTTGAAAACACATTGAATTATTTTTCTCATGGATCTCCAAAGACTAGCTAATGTGGATTTAATGGCTACCTTTAACTAAAATCTTCAATCCCCTTAAAAAAAACTGCTTTAAAATGACCAAATATAGCGAAAATGTTCTTTATAATGTATTATATTGTATGCCTCACATGAATATTTTTTTATATTGTTTGTATGGCACCTTAACGATTTGACAAGCCTACATGAAAGCTCAAACACTACAACAAATAAAACAATTAAAAGGATAAATGAATAGATAAAAACAGTGACAAACAGCTAAAAATTAATTTAAAAAAAGCAATAAAACCACATAAAAACGCACCAGCAGAACAGAGTCTCATGCTGTGTCAAAGGCATGTCTATAAAAATGGGTTTAAAGAATGTGCTATAAAAGTGCGCAGTGAGGATAGCTGAAGAAGCCGTTCCACAGCATCGCTGCACAGATTGAAAAAGCTCCTTCCCTTAAATAGATTTTCTCGGAGGAACAGATAATTGCATTAAACGTCCCTCAAAATAAAAGATTAAAAAATCTGTTGCTGGGTTTTTATTTTTCTATTCGTGTGGTTTAACTAAAACTGATTAAAACCTTCTCTCCTCAGTTGGAGCTTCGTGTCGGATCCTGAGGTGCAACTCGGAGTTTGTTGCTGCGACCGTCCACCTGAGCGGCGGTGGAGGTGCAGCCCCCCTCAGCAGGGAGGCGGTGAAGTCCGCCTACTGCGGCGCCCTGCGCTCCTACGCCGTGTGCACCAGGAGGATGGCGCGGCCGTGCCGGGGAAACCTGGCCTACCACTCGGCGGTGCAGGGCATCGAGGACCTGCTGATCCAGCACCGCTGCCCCCGGGCGGGGCCCACCATCCCGCCGCGGCCCCAGCTGCCGGGCACCGTGTCGGGGGATGCCTGCCTCTACGAGAGGAACCACCTGAGCAGAGAGGGCCACATGCCAGAGTACCTGTACTGCAGCGTGTTTGGAGACCCGCACATCCGAACGTTCAACGACGACTTCCACACCTGTGCTGTTCAGGGGGCGTGGCCTCTCATAGACAATGACTACCTGTACGTACAGGTCACCAGTACGCCAGCCAAGCGTGGGAAGTTCCCCACTGTTCTAACCAAGGTGAGTTGCTGCTTGAGCTGCAGGATGACGTTCATTTACTGGAGATCCAGGTGGGTGTGTCTCTCCTCCACCCCCTGACGAAGCCTGATTACCACCGAGCAACGCACCCCTGGAGACGTTTTTCACTGAGTGAGAGCTTCCTTTCCCTTTGAATCAACTTGTTTGCGCCCTCAGGATGAGGCTTGTGCTGCTGTTCAGGAACGGGGAGCGGCAGCTTTGTGCAGTTATCACTAGTGCTGCTACGGCAAGCCGTTTGGGAAGTTACACAGTCAAAACATTTACAGCTATCGTTTGGGGTATTTAGCCTGTCATACGATTAAAAAAAGAGCAATCAATTTTTTTCTCTCAAATTGTTTAGGTTTCCAGGGAATTTATTCATTTATAAATGTCCCAGTCTCAAACTAAATATTCAATATTTAGTTTACAGATAAAATATTAAAGGTTCGATGTGGAACACTTTCATAAAAAGTTACATCCACTGGGCTTGTAAATATGGGGCACCAAGTGTAAAATTTTCGTTATTTAGTAGAAATGCACTTTTTTTGAACATTTAGCTTCATTTTTCCACATTTAGCACACTTTGATACATTTAGGAAGAAAATGTTTCTAAAATTCAACATTTACCAGCATATTTACATTTTAAAAATCTAAATTCTAAATATTATTTCAAAATGTAACATGTTAAATCTAAATGTTAGATCTTAATCTAAATGTTAAATCTAAATGTTAAATCTAAATGTTAAATCTAAATGTTAGATCTTAATCTAAATGTTAAATCTAAATGTTAAATCTAAATGTTAAATCTAAATGTTAAATCTAAATTCTAAATCTAAATGTTAAATCTAAATGTTAAATCTAAATGTTAAATCTAAATCTAAATGTTAAATCTAAATCTAAATGTTAAATCTAAATGTTAAATCCAATGTTCTAAATGTTAGGAACATTTAGAACATTGGATTTAACATTTAGATTTAACATTTTGATTTAGGTTTAACATTTAGATTTAACATTTAGATTAAGATGTAACATTTAGATTTAACATTTAGATTAAGATGTAACATTTAGATTTAACATTTAGATTAAGATCTAACATTTAGATTTAACATTTAGATTTAACATTTAGATTTAACATTTAGATTTAACATTTAGATTTAACATTTAGATTTAACATTTAGATTTAACATTTAGATTTAACATTTAGATTAAGATCTAACATTTAGATTTAACATGTTAAATTTCGAAATAATATTTAGAATTGAGATTTTTAAAATGTAAATATGCTGGTAAATGTTCAATTTTAGAAACATTTTCTTCCTAAATGTATGAAAGTGTGCTAAATGTGGAAAAATGAAGCTAAATGTTCAAAAAAAAGTGCATTTTTACTAAATAAATAAAAATTTTACACTTGGCGCCCCATATTTAAAGGGGTGCAAAATTAAAGTACAATATTTTCTTCAAAGAATAATATTTGAATAAAAATTGAATAAAATACACAGTGTAGGGGGGGTGGCATGTAAAATCCACTTTTTAAAGTGTTTTATCACATTCTTATGGCATTCCCTCCTTGAAAACATGCCTAAAGTCTTTCTTAGGTTACTTTATGTACGTTTGAGTAATCTTTTAAAACTCTTGCAGCCGCTATGTTGAGCGCTGAACGCCTGAGTCCTCCCAGCTACGCCCCTATGTTTTGATTACCGCCCCCGTCTCTCCACAGCCCTCCCTCCCCGAACACGGAAGCAGAATGTCGTCAACAGCAATCAGCTATCACCTGTGGAAATCGGCATATACCTAGTTATTTTTCCCAATTGCGCAAAGCCTTCTTGGAAAAATATAAAAAATAAATCTGGCGCACCGAAGATGCTACAGTACAGCCTCAGCAGAACATGGAGGAAATACTGATAAACACTGTGGCTAATCAGCCCGAGCTACATGACACAAGCAGTTTTCTATACAGAGACAGGAATGAAAAAATAAACATTATAAAGAAGTTTTTTGTTTTTAGTGAGGAATGCTCTCACGATGTTTGTGGGTGGCTCTTACAAGAGCAGTTGTTGCTGCAAAGAGGGCACCATCTCCCCCAAGAAGTCAGCCACGAACGGCTTCCTCACCTAGACAGCCTTTCTGGAGGAGTGAACTCGACCCGTCCTGGTAATGGTCCTACCACAGCACGTCCCGCGCCTCTCACATATTAAATTATACACTTTCACTAACCGACGACATATTTACAGCTGCTCAGCATAGTAGTTGGTGTCTTGGCGGGTGATTCTTGGACCTACACGAGACAACGGCTCCTATAACTGGGACTGTTGACGCAGCGAGGGCCCGGTGTTTACGGATCCCCCCCGATTCCCCGCTGTAGCGGTCCCAGCTCCGCCTGAGGCTAGCTCGAACACGTAATGCGGTTCCCAGGTTGTGGATCCCTCCCCGGCTTTCGACTGGGTCTTTAACTGCTGTTGTGATGACGTTGAAGACAATGTGTCGAAGGGGGAATGTCCGAGGCTCTTAAAGAGACATGCAGCTAATTTCAAGGCATTAAGTTCGGATTAAGTTTTGGCTGCAAAATTTAAAATAGGTAGTATATATAATTTATTGAACTTATAGATCGATTTTCGGTTATATTGTAGCTATACTGTACAACAGAATTACTCTGTCTGCCTGCGAAGAATGTGCCCCCCCACCTTAAAACAGGTGCAAAATTACCGTTATGTTTCTATCTACCAGACAGTAGTCGGCGCCACAGCGTGTTGCCAGATACTGTCTCTATGATCCGGCTATATGGTCGGCACAGCTAGGCTGGTACAGGGAAGAATGGTGGAGTCAGCAAGTCCGCAGAGGAACAGAAACTAGAGTAGTTTTAGGGGAAGCCTGCACTAGATGGACCAAAATAAAACATTTCTGCGCCATCAAAAACACGTGGAAACGCTGACTTTCCTCCTGGATCGGTAAGCTAACTCGCTAGCTAACTTAACTAGCTAGATAACAGAAACTAGAGTAGTTTTAGGTGAAGCCTGCACTAGATGGACCAAAATAAAACATTTCTGCGCCATCAAAAACACGTGGAAACGCTGACTTTCCTCCTGGATCGGTAAGCTAACTCGCTAGCTAACTTAACTAGCTAGATAACAGAAACTAGAGTAGTTTTAGGTGAAGCCTGCACTAGATGGACCAAAATAAAACATTTCTGCGCCATCAAAAACACGTGGAAACGCTGACTTTCCTCCTGGATCGGTAAGCTAACTCGCTAGCTAACTTAACTAGCTAGATAACAGAAACTAGAGTAGTTTTAGGTGAAGCCTGCACTAGATGGACCAAAATAAAACATTTCTGCGCCATCAAAAACACGTGAAAACGCTGACTTTCCTCCTGGCTCGGTAAGCTAACTCACTAGCTAACTTTGCTAACGTTAGCTGTCAGTTAAACTCCTCTAGGATACATTCCTCACTGGACACAGTTCAGGTTGGTCACTGGGCGTATCGGCAGCGAACATGGCAACCAAACAGCTGGAATTATGTTTTTATTGTTGTAAGTACAACCTAGATACACTAGATGGCGCTATGGTGCTCATGATCCATAAATAACCTTTAAGCAAAAAGCTAATTTTGGAGCTAAATATTTAGCTTCAATAAACTCAGAGTTAAGTGTTTAGCTAATATGCAAATTCCAACTCCAAAAGTGAAAAAAACATGCAGTTCCCCCCTCATTCACTAGGGGCTGGCTACAGAAAAGAGCAACTTGCCATTGACTCCCATTTAAGAAACGTCAACTTCACTGCAGAAATAAGCATGCTATCGCCTGGATACAATCATGGCAACTCTGTGGAGGGAGTTTTTTTAAAACTCATCCCATTAGATATAAGCTTGAAATCATGAATTATAGGAATGGCTTGTGGTTAACAACTTTCGAGTCCAAATCAAAAAGCATGGTGCAGCGCCGTGCCCCATGTTGCAATGACAGAAATACCAATAAAATGTTCAATGTGCTGCTAAATCTTTCCTCTGGAAGAAAACGAGAAGAAGCGATGGCTTTAACTGATAGGCTAAACTGGATCTCTAATCATGAAAAATGATTTGAAATGTGGGCTGGATCCAGTATTTGGACAAAACGTTAGGCGAGATAAAGTTACCTGTTGCCTTTTGCGATGGAATGGGGCCACATAAGAGATTAAAAGAAATATTTACGAGAATAAAGTTGTTTTTATTAGTTTAAATGCATTATTTATGAAAACATAATTATTTTGTACAAAATTAAATTCATTTACAAAAAGAAAGTAATTTGTGAGCATTAAAGTTATATTATATGCTGATGACCCATTCATCTCACACAGGGAACCATTAGAAACATGCATTGTTACTTCTTTTTTTATCCCACGGTTTTTTTACCCCCATTATTTATCACCCAGTTCCTCCCTCTGCCAACCGCAGGAGGGCCCCACACTGAAGCTCAAGCCTCCTTCCTGCTTGAGGAGTGAGAGGGCCCTTCTTTTCACCCGAGGGGGCGGGGCTTCCCTGGCTGGATGTAGTGCGTGGAAGGTTCACATTATTCCAGCCAGATCCTCCCCAACCCCTCAGCCAGGAGGAGGCAGTATACAGCCCTGAACTGGTGCATGTTTTTGTGGGAGAACATCCAAACTCCACACAGTAAGGCCCTTTCGCCAACCCAACCCAGGATCATATGGAGGAACAAACACAGCTTCCCCGGCAGGAATCGAACCAAGGACCTTATAGCTTTGAGGTACTTCTTAACTGGAACCAGAAAGAAGCTTCTGTTTTGTTTCTTCAAACATGGATTAGGGACTAATCAGCTGGTTGCAGTGAGAAATTGTGCCACTAGATGGAGATAAAAGCCACACATTGGGTATTTAAACAGTGATTAAGCTCCTTTTACTGGTAATAAAGGCTAGAACACGTTCTTCTGTCCACTTGTGATATTTTCCTTGAATTAACTGTAATACAATTATTATCTGTTTAGAATCACTTCCATCAGAAACATAATTTAGTTCTGATTTGTTGATCATTTTTGGTCTTATGTCTCCTCCCTGGTTCCGTCTCTGTTCAGATCACCATCATCTTCAAGAGTTGGCGTCAGTGCATCGACCAGCAGCTGTACCAGGCGGAGCTGGATAACGTCCCCGCAGCTTTTTCCGACGGCTCGGTGTGGAGCGGCGAGCGCCGAGGTCACCGCGTCCTGATGGTGCGGACGGAGAGCCCCGGCAGCCACGCGGAGATCCGGGCCGCTTACATCGGCACGCTGCTGGTGGTGCGCCAGAGCGGCCGTTCGCTCAGCCTGTCTGTCCGCTCGCCGCGCCGCGTCGTGGAGGCCTTCGACCCGGATCACGACCTGCAGCTTTGCGTGTGGGGCTGCCCCGCCTCCCAGAGGGTGGACACGCTCCGCCCCCCCGCGCCGGACTCTTCGGCTGCAGCCGGCGCCAATGCAGAGGCTCACTGCGCCGCGCTGCTTCCCACTCAGGACGTCTACTTCCACGCGTGCGTGTTCGACCTGATGTCCGGCGGAGACGTGAACTGCAGCGGAGCCGCCGTCGGCGCGCTGCAGGACGCGCAGAACATGGTCGGCAACAGGCAGGCCGTCCACCTGCTTCCTGTCGCCGCTGCAGGACGCGCCAAACCGCAACTCCTCCTCCTGCTGCTGCTGCTCAGCATGCTGGGAGTTCTGGGCGGGGCCCAAATGGAGCTGGAGCTGACCTGAGACAGATCTGATCATCTCAACGCAGCGACAGAGGGGATGAGGCTGCAGGACCTCGCTGACCGTCCAACAGTTACAGTTCTGAGCCGGTCGGAGTCACAAAGATCTGTTTTTCCCGGTTCCAGGAGCTGGAGGAGATTTCCTCTCAGCTGCTGAGCATTAACCTGATTATTGGGAAGTCTTCTTCGTTAACTGAAAAATCCTCAATAAAATCAATTTCTTTCTGTAGTCAAAAGTCACATTAGTCCAAATCCCTCTTCCAGCATCACCTCTAGTCAAGAGAACAACTGTTATTCTGCCTCTCCTCCTCTCTGGTTCTGTGTATCTGTTGGGAAAATAAAGCTATTCATAGGAAGAAGATGTAAAATAGATCTTCTGTCATTCCAGTTGTGGTTCTGGGTACCTGCTGCAGGAACTCCAGGCTGACTAAGTTCACGAACAGAACCTGAAGGAAAACGGTGAAACTGCTGCTGATAACTATAAAAACCTGTCATTTTTATTATAAATCATTTAATTAGAGTAAACAATGTACGACGGATTAGTAGGTTCATTGTAAAAATAAAAATATTTTGGAGTAAATTTCTGCCTAAAAAACTTAAAGTCACAAATAGTTTCAGAAAAATTCTCGGTCAAAAAGTGGTCAAATTACAAAATATGAGAATTTCTGACATTAACTGCACATATTTTACAGAAAAAAACGTAATTCTCTGATTTATAAAAGTAGAAAAATACAAGCATAAATAAGAAATGTTCATGATTGAAAGCTTAAATTTTTTCTTACAATTTCTTGACTTTACAATGTCAGAAATATATTAGTTTAGAAATCAAAAATGAAATTTTTACTCGTAATTTTTCTACTTTTTGAAATCAGAGAATTGCCCATTTTTAGAAAAATATGTGAAATTAATCTCAGAATTTCTGAGTTTTTTTGGTGGAAAATTACTCTGAATATTTTTTATTTTCTGTTTATAACAATGGCTCTAATACACCATCGTAAAATATGTTAATCAGTCTGTAACCTCAAAACAAACAATAGATAAGGCAAGTTTATTTGTAGAGCACAATTCATATAGGAGGCAATTCAAAGTGCTTCATAGTTGCATAAATTAAGAAAATAGATAAACAGAAAAAAAAACATCAACTTAAAAAATAATTACAATAAAAAGCAAGAGTGCAGATAAAATACTTTAAACTGTCATATGCACGGGTAAAAAGAACAGGGTAAAAGTAAAAACAGGATTCAAAACTCTGCATTGTTGGGTGTTTAATGTCAGCTCAATCAATACAGCAAAGTATGAAGCATCAAAAACCATCAAAATAAACAAGTTTATAAGAAAATTAACTCTCATTGGTGAATATATGAACAAAATTAACACTTGGGTGTGAAATGTTAACTTAAATAACAATGAAAAGTGTTAAATGTATGCAATTTCTGACTAAATAAACCAGCATCTATCTATCTATCTATCTATCTATCTATCTATCTATCTATCTATCTATCTATCTATCTATCTATCTATCTATCTATCTATCTATCTATCTATCTATCTATCTACAGGGCCAAAGCTTAAAAAATATGACAAATTAAAGAGCAATTCAGATAAACCATCAAGCTTTTTAATACGTATTCAGTGTCTAAATTCACTTCTTTCCTTTCGAGCGTTTTAGTTTTTATTATCTTTTAAATGGAAAGTTAGTTATTTTTCAACCTGGATCTTATTTTTAGCATTTATTACGTTCATTTACTCATCCAGACCAGGTTGGAGCCACTTGGAGTCCTTCAGGAGAAGTTAATATCCAGTGTGATCAGCGTATATCCATATAATGGGAGCCAATAAGGGCAGGAGATTTTATGCCTGTAATAAGGAACAATCTGCTCCATAACTCCTTCATTTAACCAGGTTTTGTTATTAATAGTTAGTGATATTCTGCTGGGAGTTCAGAACGTCTCGGATGTGCTAAGGTATTAGCATCTGGGTGTTTTACCGGCTTTTAATGTAACCGATTGCAGTTTACACTGACCTCGCATTTCCGTGACGTATCAGTTGTCCTCCGTTCCAGCTGTAGTCTGTGTAGGTTGTAGAAATAGGGCCTGTAGAAGCTGAACTTAGTCTGATTGGTCATTCTGTTTGTGTAATTTTGGAAACATGCCAACGTGAACCATGTTTGTGTCTGCTGCACCAAGTTCAGACTAGCTAAAGTCATAGATAATGTCATCTAGAACATAAAGAAATAGGGGACTTTTGGATCTGCAGAAGCACCTAAAAATATCCGAGACGCTGTAGAATCTAAAGTGTGATAAGGTGATTTCTGAGACTAACTACTGAACTAATAATTATAGAAGTGTGATTTCAGCTGCTGAAGGAATTTTCTTTCCTTGTCAAGGAATGGACTGCGGTTGCTGCGCATCTGTTTCTGGTTATTTCTTTAGATAGATATTGTCCCGTAGAGATCCTCTTTTTTTCACACACGTTAACACGTTCCACGCTGTTGGAAGTGACTCCGCCTTCACCCAGGCCTCCGTTCTCATGCAGTCTGCTGCAGGCCGCTGGCTGACAAGCTGGGATCCGCCTCCACTCACGGAGAGCCGGTGTGTAACTGATGCAAAGCCGTCCCTAGATCTTCCAGGGAAATAGTGCTGGGGGCAGAGATGATGCAGTGTTCCTGCAACAGAGGAAAACTATTCCCCTGAAGCCACCATCGTCATCGCCAGTTTATAGCAACATCTCTGATGCAGACAGAATGGGGGATTTTCTCCACTTTTGCCCCAAAGAAGCAGAGAAGCAGACAGAACTGCTGCACAGTTAATCCGGGCATTGAATCCGCTGCATCCGGCTGCAGGATGGATCCTCATCCTCCCTCTCTCCGTCTGCTTTCAGACATTAGGAGTAGATAAAGAGTGCTCAACACTGATCGATGGTCCAGGTTGTGTTCGAGTTTCTTAGTGACTCAGAGTTCAACAGAATCTGCAGAAATCGGAGGAAGCCGTGATTCACTCCTAATGGGAGGAGTTCAGGACCTGATACTGAATAAGATCCTTATCAGATCTGAGACGAAACATTAAGATCCATCTGTCTACGAAAACAATCCCCAAACGGACCCTCCTTCTGCAGGTCAAAGGTTACATACATAAAACCTGTAACTCACCCCCAACTCTAGCAAACTGGATGTTTCAGACTCTCAGCTGAAACACTCTCAGGAAATTTCCAAACTCTGATGTCAAAGCTTCCGAGAAGATGGCGGGCGGCTTCCGAAGAACGAGCCCCGATCCAAGATGGATGGAGGATAAATATCGGCACCGGCAGGGAGGATGTTCCACATCACGGGCTGCACGGGTCGGGACCAGAACCAGGACCAGACGCAGAGATTAACCAGAGGTCTGCGTCGTCTATGCTGCTTCAGCCTCCACCACCATAAAGCAAGTCAGTATCTCTGATCCAGGCCCATTTACCAGAAAATGTTCTGCTTTGTTGTAAAAATGTTTAAACTGATTCAAGAGTTTTTATGTTTCATTCAAGATCCTGAAACCTGAAAAAAAATGTAAATTATAAAAATTAATTCATTTATGAATGTCCAGCAATTTTAATTTATTTCATTCCTGCAGCAGAAAACATAGTTTTTGAACGCGTGACAATTTAAAGTTAGTTGTAACAAAATAATAATAACTTTTTCAATTTTTTTATTATGCAAAATTTGACAAAAACTAGAAACATTTTGGGAAATTAAAAATTATTTTTTGTTTTCTTGCTCATTTTAATGTTTCAAATTTTCCAAACATCCCTTTTGAATTTTAAATGTTTTGTTTTTATTTTGTGAGAAAAAAAAACATTTTAAATTATAGTTGGAAAAAATTGTAACACTTAAGTATGTTTCCTTTTCAGAAGTTTGTTTTGTAAATTATCTACTGATACTTAATAGAGTTGATTGGATTTAAATTATGTACACAGAAATCTGATGTCTTTTTAGGGGAGAAACTTTTTTTTTGCTTTCCAGTAAAACAGTTTTAGTTATTTAAGTTAAAAATCAAATACTAAATATAGATTCATATATTTTCATTCCTGCAACAGAAGATGATCTCAAGGGTTTCTGTGACCGTTTAAAGTTAGTTGTAATAAAGACATTTTTATTTTATTTGCTATAATTCAAAGTTTGACAAAAAGTAGAAATATTTTGGGAAATTTGAGTTTACTTTTATTTTCACTGACACTCTTATTAATTTTAATATTACAGTTTTTCTAACCTTCCCTTTTGACTTCCCAATGTTTTTCAACTATCAATTATTAGAGTTAATTAGATTTAAATGATGTGTACAGGAATCTGATTGGTTATTTTAACTTGTAGATTTTGCTCAAAAGCCCAACAGTTCAAGCAATTTAAGTCAAAAATCCAATCCTAAATATAGATTTACATATTTTACATATTCAGGTGATTCAGAGTTCGGCTTGGGTAAAACATTTAAACTACAGGAAAAATGTATTGTAGTTTTATTTGATTATGTTTTTGCTGTAGTTTACAGATGCATCTAAAAAGTGTGTTTTTTTATTTAGTTGTTCACAGAGAATCAATCAAAAAATATGAGTGAAATTATAACAAAAAACATTCTGTGAACAGGACAGAACAGAAGCCATCCTGGGCTCATAAACTTAAATGGTAAATGGCCTGCATTTGTATAGCGCTTTACTCAGTCTCTACAGACCCCAAAGCGCTTTACACTACATTCAGTCATTCACACACTGATGATGCTAAGCTACGTTGTAGCCACAGCTGGACACCGGCACCACCCTCTGACCACCACCAGTAGGCGACGGGTGAAGTCTTGCCCAAGGACACAACGACTGAGACCGTCGGAGCTTGAACCCGCAACCTTCCGATTACAAGGCAAACACCCAACTCCTTGAGCCAAAGTCGCCTGTCAGGGTTTTTATTTTATTTTTTAATTTTACTATTTAAAGTTGTGAAGTTAAACTCAAATGTTTACATGATTAATTATTCATATTGATGTAATTTTGGTGTTTTATTATTATTATTATTATTATTATTATTATTATTATTATTACAACTTAAAGATAGTAAATAGCCACATAAAAACAAAAAAACTTTATTCAGACCAATAAAAATTATATTTTTTATGCAGAAATATTCCAGAAATTTTCCACAATAACTAAAAGCCACAAACAGAGATTAATAGAGAAGCGCATCCAACGATGCTGATGGAAAGTTGAGTGTAAGGAAAAACTGTGTGAAGTTTCTGTGGTCAGTGATTATCTGGGGTCATCTGCTGGTTCTGGTCCAGTTCCAAAGTCAGCTTTGATCAGATCCTCATAGAGAACCTATGAAGTCAGAAGGAAGATGAGAAAGAAACAGAACCAGCAATGCAGATGACCTGGAGGTTCTATCAAAGCAACCCGGGCTTCCAGAACCTCAGCAGAACCTCAGGTCTAGCTCCTCCATCCTGCATTGATGCAAAAGGAGCCCAGACCTGGTTCTGAATGCAGATTCTGAACAGAACCTGGAGATTTTATTCAAAATACTTTTTATTGCAAAAGCATGAGAAAGTCATGAACATTAACAGAAGTAAAGGTTGTAAAAACTATAATTTATGCTGTGTGCAATAAGTTTATATCAATAAGTTTCACTTTTTCAACAAAAAAACAAACATATTTGTTCATGTTAATCTAATTTACTGGATTCAGATGTAAATGGATAATGTCAGAATATGTAGAGTTTTTCATGGTCCAGGCTGGAGTGGATGTCTAATAATTATAAGGAGTCCGGGTCGAGCTCTGCTGATGGGAACCACATTCGGTTTCTGAGAACTCCCCCCACAACACGACCTCCACACTTACTGTAAAAATGAAAGTTGCATGACTCATCATCTGTTGCTGATACCGACTGGTCCCGGAAATAAAACCCAGAGAAAGATTCTTTAGAACGTCTTGCAGAAACATCTGGTTTTAATTTTTTTTTTACAGCTTTCAGCGCAGCGGGTTGAAAACTAATAAAAAAGGAAACTCGGCTGTGAACTTTGTGTCTCCAGGATTCAGTTCAGCTGTCATTAAACTCACAAACTGTGAATTTTCCTTACGTGAATTCACTTTTAAACTTAGAAAAACGCATAAATGCAAAAGTTTGAAATTATAATTTAACTGCACTTATTGGATTCACACATTTTAATGATGATAAAACTGAATTCTGTTGAACGAGGAGATATTTATTGGATGGAAAAACTGCCAGCATTCAGATTGTGTTAATCTGTCATTTTTATGAGTGGGCAGAAAACTGTCATATAAACAAATTAATTCAAACATTATTTACTTTGGATATGCATTTTTACCTTTTACAGACTTTATGTTTTTGGCAGAACTTTTAAAAAAAGCGTAACTTCAAAACTTCAGCAATAAAAACTTTTACTTTGCATAATAAAGAACATTAAAATCTTTTATTTCAAATTAAAACACTTTATCCCAAAGGGACGTTAAATACAGTAACTCAAATAATCCAAGTATCTTTAAAGAGTCGCAGTGGATGGTGATTCTGTGGGCAGGAAGGATCTCCAGTAGCAGTCAGTGTTGTGCTAATCCAACTCCTTTGCTTTTGTTTCTCCTCTTTAAACTTCTGTCAGAGTATGTGGTCTGAACTTCCTCCTTCTCTCTCTGCTTTTTGGTCCTGCTCTACATCCACAAAACCTTCTCTTCAGCTCCTCTGGGATTCAGGGTCAAAGTTCAGCTATTATCATAGCTTTTGGACACAAGTAAGTGAGATGATGCAATAGGAACTAATGTAAGAGAGCCTCTATAACACGCTGTAGAGTATTTCTCGAAGAGTTTCATGTCAACTATCAGGTATTTTAGCATAATCTTGTGATCTTATTTATTCAAACGTTAAAAAAAGAAAAGAAAAAGTTTGTGTCGATCAGCTGCGCATATAAAGGTTAAGGTCAAATTTATTTGTATAACACATTTCCTGCTCAAATGAGCACAATGAGATCAAACAAATGCATTGCCAAAATTACATCAGCTTATTAAAAAAAGTACAAACATTACAGCTAAAACAGATGAATGCTTAGTTCAGCTTTAAAAAAAAAACGTGTTTTCAGAAGCATTTTAAAACAGTTTCAAGTTTCAGCTGATCTGATTCTGCGAGTTGGGAAAAAAAAAAAAATGAAAGTTTTGTCCTTGGAATCACTAAAAAAATCTGGATGTTGGATCTCAGAGTCAGAAGTAATTCCCACAAACATGCCGGTGCAAGACCGTGAAGAGCGGTCTGAAAGACACAGACATCCATTTAGTCTCTCAGCAACCAGCCTAGCCGAGCCTGGATGGATTGGAGCTGTGAGCTTCTCCATCAGTCCTTACTGGTTTCTATGTGCAACGAAACTCAGCATGGTGGGGCGTTTATTTTCTAAGAGACTGTGGATTTTTTACGGCGAATTAAACCCATCCCTCCCTTCTGTTGCAGTGAATTGCCGTCTCCTTTTCTACCTGTTCCTGGGCTTGTGGGCGGAGCTTGTGGCAGGCGGGACGCTGCCAATAAATGCTGGACTGAGAAGCATCGCTGAGGACCTCCTGAAGGCGCTGCAGAGCTACAGCGGGAAGCTCAAGTCGACGGTAAGTCTCCATGTCCGCTCTCCTCTAACATGCAGCAATCATCAGCACCCGGCTGGTTTTGATATTTGGGGTTTTTTTCTGCAGGACGTCCTGAAACATCTCCATCCTATGAAGTGCAACGAGCCTCCTGTCCCGTGGAGCAAGGTAAGCTGGGGTTTAAAAAGTGCTCTGCGGTTTTCTCCCGTTGAACCCAGGAGAAGTTGTTTAATTGTTTCATTATCCAGATGTGCAGCTTGTAAATTTAACACTTACATTTTAGAAGAATGGCGTTAACTGTTGGATATAACGGATTTAAAATCCCAGAAAGGTTTTATTTCACGATATCTTTTCTGACTTTAAGTTGTCACAAAATATTAAAAAAATTCTCCCTTTACTGAGGGTTTTTTCTTTTCTTTAACAAAATGGGAAAAGAATCCAAATATTTCACCAGCAAAACAACTTTTAGTCTGAGGTGTGCTGAAACGCATGTGTATTACTTGATGGTATGCTCTTCCATCAGAACACCTGTTTAATATCAGGATTGGTTGGTTTAGTAAATTCTTCCGTTATAACCTTAAGAAGGCATCATGTAAAGCGGTAAAGTGTTGGTTTAAGAAGATCTGTGCTAGCGGGAGCTTGCGACCAGCCTCGAGGATAAGCAGTATAGATAATGGATGAATGGAAAAACTCATTGGCATTATACGCTTTCTCAGATACACTTAGCAAGGGATTGGCCCCTTTTAGCCTTCAGTTCCGGCAAATTGTCCGACCCAACCTGTTGTCAGCTGACAGGAGACGCTCTTGCTGAGGTCGTCTGCTGCTGTAGCTCATCTACTCCAGGGTTCAACATGTTCACGTGCATTCAGAGGTTGTGTCCTACCCATCTCAGTTGGAACCAGCAAGGATCTGCGCTACTTTGGCTAATTTTCCTTGACCACTGAAAACATCAAGAGACCTTTGATGATCCAGTGCTGTGAGGAACATTCTAAGTTGTCCAGATTCTTATGAGATTTTCTCATTGCAGACGTCCATGGTGGCCTACAGACTCCTTCAGAAGCAAACATGCGTGCAGGAACTCCAACCTTCCCCTCAAGTGGACATCTACTCGCTGATGATCCTGAACCAAGACCTGCTTCAGCACCTGGTGAGTCCCTTAGCGCTGATTGGAGGAGAAAAGATAGAAAAGCTACAATCAAAATGGAGAGATTGATTGGTTGGTTGATCTATTGGAATACTGGTTTGTTGGTTGGTTGATTGGTTGGTTGATTTGTTGGTTGATTGTTTGGTTGGTTGATTGGTTGGTTGGTTGATTGGTTGGTTGATCTTTTGGAATACTGGTTTGTTGGTTGGTTGATTGGTTGGTTGATTTGTTGGTTGATTGTTTGGTTGGTTGATTGGTTGGTTGGTTGATTGGTTGGTTGATCTTTTGGAATACTGGTTTGTTGGTTGATTGATTGATTGATTGATTGATTGATTACAGAGACCTGGACAAGAAACCACCAAACATCTGACCTCATCCACCAGCCGCCCCCTGACACCGTCTCCTACCCGTGCCCCAGACTACAACATGCTGATCAGATTCATGTTGTGCATTGACTGTTGGAGCCAGCAGGTGGAAGCACTGCTCACATAACACGTCGGTTTGAGGAAACCATCAGTTCTCTCCTCCTCCAGCCTGTTTCGGGTCTTCTCGGTGTGATGGGGGAGGAACCTCAGAGAGTAACCTGAGGATAATTTATTGGCTTTTAGCTCATGGCGGTTCTCCATACTTCAGGTCAGCTGGACTGATCTTCCTAAAAGTAATCTTTTAAATTGAACTCAGGACATTAGCTTCTCAATTTTTCATCTCAATATGAAAGTCTTCTCCTTTGATATATTTAGTTCTCTTTTTTTGCACTCATAAAGAAAGAATATTTTTATTTCACTTCCAAATGAAATATTCTTCGTATCCATAACTGTTGAAATGAATTGATATCTTCTGGTTTCCACTCGCGTTCATCCTTTACCTTACTACATTTTTATTTCTTTTTATTTTGAAACTGTTTTTGACTATTGAAATGCCCTGCACAAACTCTAGAGGGTACTGTTGAGTTTGGATTGATCAGTTTCCTTGCTTTTAAAACTTTTGTAAAGATGATTCAAAATATTTTTCTATTTATTAAAGACTGTTTAAATCATTTATTATTTAATAAAAATGTTTGTACTACAAACTAAAGCACCTTCTGACTCTTTTCACCACATTTAATCCTGATTTTCACCTTCTAGTTCTCCACGGTTCTTTTCATTTTCTTTTATCAAACCTTGTCTAGACGGCATGTAAATCCACTTAGTGGCAGAAGAAAGGTTCTTCTCCTCAAACCGATACCTTCCCTGCATATGAATCCTTAGCTTTTACTACATGCTACGTAGCAGCTACTACTCGCCCGTTGATGTAGTAAACACTGCGTAGCAAACGAGCGAGTGGTAGGCATGAAATCGGACGCACTGCTCCACCATTTTGCGTGTCCTTTGACTAGCATGTTTAGGCTACGTAAGGTCACCTGTTGTCCCGTTAAACAATAACTTATCAACTTCAGTTTAAAAAAAAAACCAAAGTAATCAGTAACATAGCTACACCTTTACATTTATACGCCAAAATTGTGGTGGTGTTAATGGTTGACAGTTCCTCAGTAGCCGAGGTCACTCTTCTTCTATGATTTTGGGGCTTCTGCTGCATTGTGGGATAGCGTAGCGTCCACCGGCTGCTACGTGGCGGCAGTACACATCCAGGAACTTTATGCCTACTACTCCAATCCATTCTAGAGATTCGGATGTACTACATCGCTCGCTTACTCCTTTTCGCCTGCTACGTAGCAAGCTTAGTAGAGGGATTCGGATACAGCCCTTGAATATCTACTGGAAAAGTTGTGTCTCCCATAGCAACAGGTGATGCGATCATGTCTGCACCATTGTTTTTTGTTACAGCCCTTTAAGAAGAGAGTTAAACAGCCGACACGCTGGTCCTGCTTAAACTTTTACTTTGGTACCCAGAAAGGTTCATGGTCCACTCAGTGACCACCCGGTTTCCAGGTCCTTTAGCTGCAATGCAAGCCCACGTCATCATTCCTCCACTACCGTGTCAGACACTGGGTGTCAGGTGTCTTTGGTCTTATGAAATAAGAGGGAAGTCACTCCAGAACCTGCCAATACAGGCCTGGGGACTTTCAACATAGTTTGGAAAAAGAAAACTAAATTAAATGATCAAAAACAAACAAAGAAAAAACTTGTATTGAAGATTAAGATATAGATGAAATTTTAGGAAGAAGTTTAGAGCATGTTCAGTCCGAGGGAGTTTAGTAATGCTGAACAGACTCTTGGTAACCATGGTAACCCTGGTTCTGGTGATCATAAAGTGGCTCCGGGTAGCTCTGGTTCCAGTTCTGGTTTTGGTGATCATGAAGTTGCTCCTGGTAGCCCTGGTTCTGGTTCCAGTTCTGGTTTTGGTGATCATGAAGTTGCTCCTGGTAGCCCTGGTTCTGGTTCCAGTTCTGGTTTTGGTGATCATGAAGTTGCTCCTGGTAGCCCTGGTTCTGGTTCCAGTTCTGGTTTTGGTGATCATGAAGTGGCTCCTGGTAGCCCTGGTTCTGGTTCCAGTTCTGGTTCTGGTGGTCATAATGTGGCCCCTGGTAGCCCTGGTTCTGGTTCTGGTGGCCATAAGTCATGTCGCTGGCGTCTCCAGCAGCAATGTAATTCGGGTGTATAGGGCCTTCATCCGGTTCTATGAAGGCGTAGTTCTGCTCGCCGCTATCCGGGTCAGCCTCGGAGGAGGAGGAGGAGCCTAACTGGGCGTGGTGCTGATTTTTTTTGGAGGTTCTTTTTTCTTCTTTTTTCCCAAACTTGCAGAACAGAGACCCGGCGATTGCCACTTCGATGATCTGTGGAGAAAAGTGCTGTTAGCACCATCTTCAGGCAGCCGAGGTGATTACAGAAATCAGGCTCGTTATTTAAACTTTAGAGGATTTTTCTGACCTGGAGTAAAATCAGAATCACATCCATGGCAATGATGGTTAGGAAATTCTCCTGCAGCCAGTTTGTGATCTTCTGACTGCAGCTCTAAGGCATTAAACAGAATAAACTCATTGTCAGCCTCAGACCATCTGCTGAGCATATCATTTGGATTTCTGTAGGTAACCATGAAGGTGTTCGGTTTAGTCTGCTGTACCTGATTAAAAGTCCCATTTCCATGTCCAATCAACAGCTCAGTGAAGCTGCGGCTTTCTGAGCACCAGGACGAGTTTACGTTGGGCTTAGAGTACCTGAAACAGGAACACGGCAGCACGTCCGGAACCGTCAGGTTCAGAGTTTGAATGATGGAGTTATTTAGCCAGTCAGCAGGGCCGTTTCTGCCGCAGCACTCTGTCTGTGAGCCAGAAATGAGACGGATATAATCGAAGCGTCTTTTACTTGAAGCAGGACGGAGGTGAGACTTACAAAGTGCTGGACGTTGTCCATGATTTTGCTGCCGCTGTCTCTCTCGCTGCTGTTTCCGTACTTCACGATGATCCCGTCCACGGTTGTAGTCAGACTTTCATCAATCTGATGAAAGAAACAGTAAGCTACAACCTTCAACATGGACAGCAGCATTAAAAAGGATAATACTCTAAAACGGACCGAGGCTGAACGCAAAAACACGAAAGTTAAGAGTAAATGAAAGAGATCTTACATATTTTATGGAGCCGCTTGCAAAGTTGTCATAAAAAAAGAAAATTTTAAGTCATATTTCCGTTTATGTTATTTGTTCCTTTATAAGTGCCACAGTTTCAAACTAAATATTTAACTAAATGTTAGATTGAAGGTTAGATATGGAACTTGAACAAAATATCGCCATCTAGTGTATCTAGGTTGTAGTTACAACAATAAAAACATCATTCCAGCTGTTGGGTTACTGGGTTCACTGCCGATATGCCCACTGATCAACCTGAACTGTGTTCACTGAGGAATGTACTTCAGAGGAGTTTAACTGACAGCTAATGTTAGCAAAGTTAGCGAATGAGTTAGCTTACCGATCCAGGAGGAAAGTCCGCGTTTCTTTGTGTGTTTGATGGTGTAGAAATTTTTTATTTGGGTCCATCTAGTGTAGGCTTCACCTAAAACTACTCTAGTTTCTGTTAGCTAGCTAGTTTAGTTAGCTGGTGAGTTAGCTTAGCGATCCAGGAGGAAAGTCTCCGTTTCTGTGTGTGTTTGATGGTGTAACAATGTTTTAAATGGGTCCATCTAGTGTAGGCTTCACCTAAAATTACTGTAGCTTCTATTACCTAGCTAGTTAAGTTAGCTAGTGAGTTAGTTTACCGATCCAGGAGGAATGTCTCCGTTTCTGCGTGTGTTTGATGGTGTAGAAATGTTTTATTTGGGTCCATCTAGTGTAGGTTTCACCTAAAACTACTCTAGTTTCTGTTAGCTAGCTAGTGTAGTTAGCTAGTGAGTTAGCTTACCGGTCCAGGAGGAAAGTCAGGTTTTCTGTGTGTGGTTGATGGTGTAGAAATGTTTTATTTGGGTCCATCTAGTGTAGGTTTCACCTAAAACTACTCTAGTTTCTGTTAGCTAGCTAGTGTAGTTAGCTAGTGAGTTAGCTTACCGGTCCAGGAGGAAAGTCAGGTTTTCTGTGTGTGGTTGATGGTGTAGAAATGTTTTATTTGGGTCCATCTAGTGTAGGTTTCACCTAAAACTACTCTAGTTTCTGTTAGCTAGCTAGTGTAGTTAGCTAGTGAGTTAGCTTACCGGTCCAGGAGGAAAGTCAGGTTTTCTGTGTGTGGTTGATGGTGTAGAAATGTTTTATTTGGGTCCATCTAGTGTAGGCTTCACCTAAAACTACTCTAGCTTCTGTTAGCTAGCTAGTTTAGTTAGCTAGTGAGTTAGCGTACCGATCCAGGAGGAAAGTTTCCGTTTCTGCGTGTGTTTGATGGTGTAGAAACGTTTTATTTGGGTCCATCTAGTGTAGGTTTCACCTAAAAATACTCTAGTTTATGTTAGCTAGCTAGTTAAGTTAGCTAGTGAGTTAGCTTACCGGTCCAGGAGGAAAGTCAGCGTTTCTGTGTGTGTTTGATGGTGTAGCAATGTTTTATTTGGGTCCATCTAGTGTAGGCTTCACCTAAAACTACTCTCGCTTCTGTTTACCTAGTTAGCTCTAGAGTTAGCTTACCAATCCAGGAGGAAAGTCTCCGTTTCTGCATGTGTTTGATGGTGTAGAAATGTTTTATTTGGGTCCATCTAGTGTAGGTTTCACCTAAAACTACTCTAGTTTCTGTTAGCTAGCTAGTGTAGTTAGCTAGTGAGTTAGCTTACCGGTCCAGGAGGAAAGTCAGCTTTTCTGTGTGTGGTTGATGGTGTAGAAATGTTTTATTTGGGTCTATCTAGTGTAGGCTTCACCTAAAACTACTGTAGCTTCTGTTAGCTAGCTTGTTAAGTTAGCTAGTGGGTTAGCTTACAGATCCAGGAGGAAAGTCTCCATTTCTGCGTGTGTTTGATGCCGTAGAAACGTTTTATTTGGCTTCACCTAAAACTACTCTAGTTTCTGTTAGCTAGCTAGTTTAGTTAGCTAGTGAGTTAGCTTAGCGATCCAGGAGGAAAGTCTCCGTTTCTGCGTGTGTTTGATGGTGTAGAAACGTTTTATTTGGGTCCATCTAGTGTAGGTTTCACCTAAAACTACTCTAGCTTATGTTAGCTAGGTAGTTAAGTTAGCTAGTGAGTTAGCTTACCGGTCCAGGAGGAAAGTCAGCGTTTCTGTGTGTGTTTGATGGTGTAGCAATGTTTTATTTGGGTCCATCTAGTGTAGGCTTCACCTAAAACTACTCTCGCTTCTGTTTACCTAGTTAGCTCTAGAGTTAGCTTACCAATCCAGGAGGAAAGTCTCCGTTTTTGCGTGTGTTTGATGGTGTAGAAACGTTTTATTTGGGTCCATCTAGTGAAGGTTTCACCTAAAACTACTCTAGCTTATGTTAGCTAGCTAGTGTAGTTAGCTAGTGAGTTAGCTTACCGGTCCAGGAGGAAAGTCAGTTTTTCTGTGTGTGGTTGATGGTGTAGAAATGTTTTATTTGGGTCCATCTAGTGTAGGCTTCACCTAAAACTACTGTAGCTTCTGTTAGCTAGCTAGTTAAGTTAGCTAGTGAGTTAGCTTACTGATCCAGGAGGAAAGTCTCAATTCCTGCGTGTGTTTGATGCCGTAGAAATGTTTTATTTGGCTTCACCTAAAACTACTTTAGTTTCTGTTCTTCTACAGTCACTCCTCTCCTGATATGGATAACAATCTCTGAAGCAGCTGATGGACTTGCTAACTCCACCATTCTTCCCAGTAGTAGCGCAGCAGTGACAACCGTATTGTGGCAACGCAGAGACCGTATGTGTCAACCCGCAATGGGGGCTGCTACAGACCGGTAGATGTAAACATGACGGCATTGTTGTGCCTGTTAAAATTTACATTTTACATTTTAATTTAAAAAATTTACTTTCATTCTGCACCCTTCTAAACGCCCCATGGAGGTTTTATTTTATAATAATTTTATATTTTTTATCTCTTTATGAAAATGTTTCATATTCAACGTTTAAATGTTTATAATTTCAACTAAATATTTAGTCTACAAACTACACATTAAACGTAAAACTAAATACTTAGCAAGATAGCTAAATATTTAGCTTTGAACTAAATATGCAATATACTTGCTGATAAACAATAGTGGACTTTGTGACAGGAATATTATCAAGTAATTGAAATAAATAGATTTGTTATATGTTAGCAAATACAACTAGGGAATATGTCATGTAGAGATCATCAGAGTGAGTAAATGTTGCAGAAATCCATATCTTTCTTCCTTAAACAAGGATGAGGATGCAGTCTGTATCAGCATTTTCGTAATTTTTACTACTGCCAGTCCTGCATTGGAGCTCATCTGGGCTACTTCTTAACACTCCCATATAGTATTAGGACCAGGAAGCTGCACAAACCGCTAAGAAAAATGTAGTGTAAATGCACTATCACCAGTTATCCCAACTCTCAAGTTGCAGAAGTCTCCTGTATTTATCTAGCAAATCCGTGATGCAAAAAGTCAGATAAAATCTATTGAAATCTAGAGTAAGCGGTCAAGGGCGCACACAGAAACGCATGCAGGCGAGACGCACTTTTATGCAGCAGAAGCGGTAAAATTTCATTTTTTGCAAAATGGAGTGATAGCCTTCCTTATTCAGAATCCCTTTTACCCTGTACAAATCTCCCACCTTACCAGCACCAAAGCAACCCCAGACCATCACATTACCTCCACCATGCTTAACAGATGGCGTCAGGCATTCTTCCAGCATCTTTTCAGTTGTTCTGCGTCTCACAAACGTTCTTCTTTGTGATCCAAACACCTCAAACTTGGATTCATCCGTCCACAGCACTTTTTTCCAGTCTTCCTCTGTCCAATGTCTGTGTTCTTTTGCCCATCTTAATCTTTTTCTTTTATTGGCCAGTCTCAGATATGGCTTTTTCTTTGCCACTCTGCCCTGAAGCCCAGAATCCCGCAGCCGCCTCTTCACTGTAGATGTTGACACTGGTGTTTTGCGGGTACTATTTAATGAAGATGCCAGTTGGGGACCTGTGAGGCGTCTGTTTCTCAAACTAGAGACTCTAATGTACTTATCTTCTTGCTCAGTTGTGCAACGCGGCCTCCCACTTCTTTTTCTACTCTGGTTAGAGCCTGTTTGTGCTGTCCTCTGAAGGGAGTAGTACACACCGTTGTAGGAAATCTTCAATTTCTTAGCAATTTCTCGCATGGAATAGCCTTCATTTCTAAGAACAAGAATAGACTGTCGAGTTTCAGATGAAAGTTCTCTTTTTCTGGCCATTTTGAGCGTTTAATTGACCCCACAAATGTGATGCTCCAGAAACTCAATCTGCTCAAAGGAAGGTCAGTTTTGTAGCTTCTGTACCGAGCTAAACTGTTTTCAGATGTGTGAACATGATTGCACAAGGGTTTTCTAATCATCAATTAGCCTTCTGAGCCAATGAGCAAACACATTGTACCATTAGAACACTGGAGTGATAGTTGCTGGAAATGGGCCTCTATACACCTATGTAGATATTGCACCAAAAACCAGACATTTGCAGCTAGAATAGTCATTTACCACATTAGCAATGTATAGCGTGTGTTTCTTTAAAGTTAAGACTAGTTTAAAGTTATCTTCATTGAAAAGTACAGTGCTTTTCCTTCAAAAATAAGGACATTTCAATGTGACCCCAAACTTTTGAGTGGTAGTGTATGTTAGATAACCTATCAAGGGTACTAATTTTATTTCATATAGCTGCAGACTGAAAGAAAAAGATTATAAATGGACATGCCTTGATAAATGAGGCCCTATAATAATAAAATCATTTTAAGCATCAGATAAAAGACAGATTTGAACGGAATTTCAAACATTTGTTCAGTAAATTTTTCTAGTAGAAACCGTGGTGTGTGACTTTTGAAAAAGGTTGGGCCGTAATTGGTTTCAGGCTTTAATAAGCTGTTAAAAATATACTCTTCTGGCTGAATTCTCTGGTCGGGCCCAATTTTAACGGCCAGATTACAGCTCTAGTCTGTGGTCACGGTCTTTCATGCAATCTGGCCAATCTTCTTATAACATATCAAAAACGTTTAAAAGGACTCCAGTTACATTGTTGTCTAAGAAGAAGCCTTTTTTTTTATGACAAAAACTTAAAAGCTGGGTCTTGAAAACGTCCATACAAACTGCTGTTAAGACTAAAAGGTTGATTGTGTCGGCTCCAACGTTTCATGTTAAGATGTTGGATTAACCATTTTAACTGCAATGCAGATGTTTTCCAAAGGATTAATTGCATCTGGATAGTTTTGAAAGTCCACTTCCGCTTATCATCAAGTTAATTTTTATATGAGTTAAATATTTAGCTCTAAGTTAAATATTTACCTTGAAGTTATTTATTTAATATATTGTACTAAACTAATAAATATTTAGTTTATAAACACATTATTTAGTTTATAACTAAGCACTACGAATTAAATATTTGGCTAGCAAGCAAATATTAAATTTTTAAAATAAATATTTGGCTTATTAGCTTATTATTTAGTTTAAAACTGTGACATTTATAAATGAGTAATAGTCATAGATGCTAAAATAATGTTGAAAAATATTCCCCCATTTTGTTCTCTTATGACAGACTTCATTACCCAAATTATTGTTGATAATTTTTAATTGTGTAACTTTACGAAAGTGTTGTCAAATAGAATCTAGGACGGAAATCTGTAAGAAATATAAAAAATAATTGGCTCTATGATTTTCAACTGCATCCAGGAACACAATAGAGCTCTGAGGAGTTCCTCAAGGCTCTATTCTAAGGCCTTTCTCATTCACTCTCAAAACTTTTGACCTTTTTCAGAGCATTTCTTTCCAATCACATGTCATCCTGAATGGAAATCAAACTTTTGTTGATGGAGAAAAGGGGTAATTCAACTTATTTTCGTTACAGTCCTATATTGGGGAAAAATATTACCCACGATGCCTAGCTGCAGCAGTGACTTGTTTCTTTACTCCATTTTTCCCTGCAGCAGCAATCTGCTTGTTTATCTGAAACTTAACCAGCACAAGTGATGGTTTTGTGACAAATAATATGTTGATGTAATAAAACTAAAGTAGCTGGATTCCTGGAGTTTAAGCTGCTGGGCAGAACGTCTCCTTGGAATAACGACAGCTTCATTCCTGGTTCAGCTAAACGCTTTCGACTGAAACACATACGGGTCATGAGTAGAAAAGTGAGACTTTTATCTGCTTCCATTCCATGTTCACATGCTTTATAAAACGATTGCACGGGTCACTTTTAGCTGGTTAACCAACTGATCTTTGCAGGTGAGAGGTTAGAAGACTGACCTTGTCACTGTTAAGGCGCAGCAGTATGATGATGAACACCTGACCCAGGAGCAGAGCGATCAGGAAGCCCAGGTACTGCAGAGGAAGAGCATTCAGAGAGTTTAAGCTGCAGGTAGCAGATGGCTAGCTTGGGGACAGATGCTGCGGAGCCTCACCACCAGGAGCAGGAATCTTTTCTCCATGGTTGCTGCTGCACATCCCGTGAGGCTGACCAACGCCACGACTCCACCGATGATAAACAGGCCGCCTGCGATGACACTAAGCTCCGCTGGAGACGAAAAACGAGACGCTGACACGGAGCTACACATGCCAGGAAATCACGTCTTTGCTATGTTGGATTCGTGACCTCGTTATGATCTGCAGAAGTTTCCCTGTTTAGGTTGGAGGTTTCTGAACCTCCACCATCAGTTTCAGCCTGGTTGTGGAGCACGACTGGAGTATGGGATAAGATTTGGGCCAAAAGGATCAACTCAAACAGTCTCAAACAAAATATACCAGAATAAAGTAGGGCTGGGCGAATCGATTTTACTCTTTATGAGAATGTAATTGTTTGAAAATCAGAGTCTGTTTTCTTTTCGTTTTTTGCCCGTGCCCAACTTACACTTCCATAGCTCAGAGTGATGCCAGGGGTCTACCATGTTGTTTCATACTTTACAGCTTGTTCGTAGTTGGACATTGAATTCAACTCAGCAAGATGATTGAAACAAAAGTACCTTTTTGAAAATATTGTTTGTTACTTTCAATTTATTTATAAGAAAACACGGATAAAAAAATAATCAATCAAAACTGGACATTAAATTAAGTATGAAAATGTGATTTTATTTTCATGTTGCCCAGCCCTAGAATAAATAGAATAATCAGTTATTGTCCCACAAAATAATTAGATGTCACAGCAGCAAAGTAACATTAGCGTTACAAAAAGTATAAAAAGCTGAATTTAAAATATTTTTTCTTAACTGATAAATTAGGTTTCCATCCCTTTTCATTGTAATTCCTCACACTTTGCTGCTATTACAACTAAAAGGACAAGATTATTCTATTCTGAATTTAGAAATGAAAAACAACACTAGAGGCGGAAAAAAGAGGACTTTGCAGTTTTAAAGCTAAACCACTTTAGTAGGAGGAATCAAAAAATATATTTTTAAAAAATGTATAAAGCTACAAAACAAAACATTTTCAGAAGTGAAAAAAAAATTACTCTAGTATATATTCATATTTCAAAACCAAAGATGAATTTGTACTTCTTAGTTATTCATATTTAACGAATTCATATTCATAAGTTTAAAAAAAAAATCTGGTTCTCTCTTAATTCTGCTTAACTCAGACTATGTAAGCTTTTATTCTGAAGGGCATGTTTTACTTCTGATCTCAGTTTTTGTTTTTCTGTTTGGTAGAAATTAAAAGTGGGAGGGGCTTATCAGCGCTCCGATTGGTTAATGAGGTGATTTGGACAAATGTCAAATTTGATATATTTATATAAAGCAAAGTAGCGTTAATTCTACACTTATGGGATTTTGTGTGTAGAATTTCCAGGATATAGCAAAAAGTGAATTTAATAAATTGTGTAAAAAGGCTGTACTGTTTTAAATGAATGAATTTATTTAAAGGCCTCTTAGCGCATCTTTAAAACTGGGAAATTGTTACCAGAGGAGAGAAAATTCAGCAAGCTTCCGGTGTCGAAGAGGATCCAGACGCCACATCCCATAACACTCAGACCCAGAACCTGCAGAGAAAGTCCAAATGAAGCCAATAGGTCAGTCCTGTTTTGTGTTGCATTCAGGTAAAACACGTTACAGGTGAGGGGAAACATCTGCTCCAAAAGAAATCCTGCTGCCGGCTCAAAGCTTCTGGCTGCCAGACGAGGAGACCCGTTAAGATGCTCAAACAAGTTATCCTCCTCAGCCCTGCTCCTCAGAGGCCTCCTCCATTCATGTCTTAGAGCTTTTAACTCTGCCTGATTTAAACAGATTATTTAGTAACTTGTTTTTGAAAAATCTTCTGAGATGCTGGGGAAATATTTTGGTCATCAGCACTGAGCATGATCGGACACAAAGGAGAGAAGCGCTAAATATTAGGCAGATAATTCCTGATTCTGCTGCTGTTTGGCAGAGAAACATGCTAAAAATAACATTTCCGCTAAAACAGTAGTGAAGATATGCTAGAAAAAAAAACATTTATGACACAACAAAAGTGAAGAGAATGTTAAACAAATTCATGCTAAAACTGAAGTGAAGCACTGCTAAAACTATACTGATACAGAAGTTAAGCTAAAACTGAAGTTATGATAAACGTGCTGTGATAACGTCACTATGTGTATTGGTTCTTTCTGGGCCTCCATACTTCTAGATACCTAATTACAATGGTCGAATCCCCAGGTGAGTTAAAGCTAGAAGCAACATCTAAACCCTGCAGTAGATAGTCAGAGAAGGAGAACTGGTTATCGCTAATCCGTTCATCAGAAGCCAGAATGTGGGAAATACTGTTGGTAACCGGGTCATTTCTGAGAAACGTACGGAACAAAAACAGTCCGGAGGAGCAGAGGGACTGACAGGAAAAGGTTCAGAAAAAATAAGGATCTGGAAACAAAAAAATGCATCTAAACTTTAATTAAAGAATAGTCATAAAGTTAGAAATAATTCTCTGATATTGTATATCTACTCTTGAGAAAGGTTACTCTAGTAACAAGTTTAAAAAAAAAAATAATACAAGAGAGTTTGTCCTTATAATGAGCTAAAACATCTGCTAATAGAACAAGTGAATTTCTTTTTGAGAAGATGCCTTGAAATAACACAATTTATTCCAAAAATGAGAAAAAAATGTTGCCGTTTATTCCTCAAAAAAATAAAAAAAAAAACACTTGAGAAAAACGATTAAAAGGTGACGAAGAAAAAACCAAATCTCCCATTAAAAGGTATAAAGAACCAGATTTAAGCCCTTTTTAAGGTAGTAAATGGGTTTATTTATTCAGGAGAAACTGCCGTCTCACCAGGAAGATGGAGTTTAGAACTGAAAAGCTGAACTTGAGCAGCTCGATGGTCGCCTCCAGCTTCATCCTGACCAGCAGCAGCAGGTTTTTCTGTTTCAGAACTTTTTCTGGGTCCAGAAGGAGACGAAGCCTCAGGGATGTTCTCCACCGCTTCAGTTCCCGTCAGACCCTCAGAGAGCTGAATCTGCGCTGGGATCAGAGGTCACTTCCTTATTGTCTGGGAACATTAACCCACTCATGCGGTTTCCATGGAAAACGACACACGAAACAGACGTCGACTCACGGACCTGATGTTGCCTCTGATTCCACCTGAAACCCTAAAGGCTGTTTTCATCCGTTTTCTTTACCCCCCCCCCCTCCCCTCCCCTCCCCCCAGAGTAAGAAACCTCAAAATGCTTCATTAGGACAGACACAAACAGACTACATTTCCCATCATCCATTGGGGCATTTAGAAGTCAGCAGTAAACTGAGAAGGAACAAGGAAGCAGAAGGTCTGACGCACATTCCTGACCGATCCTGTCCATTCATTAACCTCACTTGTTTTCACCTGATGCTGTTTACAAGGTTTTTATTAATGAAATCAGCTCATCTTTTTTATTTTATTTGAAATGTTCTGCCATTTAAGGGTTTAGAGATACTTTTTAGTTTTCAAAGTGGTTCTTTAGTTATTGTCATCTTGTGATTATTCCAGTGTAAGCAGAGCTGGGTGGAGTAGCCAAGAATTATACTCAAGTAAGAGGAGCACTACTTCAACATATTTTTTACTCAACTAAAAATTAATTGTAGCCTCCCAAAGAAATTATTTCAGGTAAGAGAAAAAACAGTATTAGGTAAAAGGCTACTTGAGTAACATCTGATCTAATATTTATTTAATTATGAAATCAGACTGACAAAATATAAAGTTATGGGTGAACTGTGGCGTATTAAAGACTGGAAGTAGAAATAAAAACAAATAACTAACATAAATAATAAATAACATACTTTAAGCAGAGAAAAAAACACTTTTCTTAAGCTTTTTTCATGATAATGCATAAATACATCTTAGAAAAAAAGTAAAAAATACTTTTAATGACAGTTTATGGTGTTTAGTCTATATTCAAATGATCTATAAATTCAACAACAAGCTCAACAAACAGAAAATTACTTTGGAAAACCAAAGACTGTAGAAACAGGGGAGCTGCTTTGGTAAACTCTGTCTGTCGTATTTTTGGTTAAAATATGTTCCTGATTCAGTGAATTTATTCAGTAGGTGGTGTATCCAGACATTTTACACAAGGGAATATTTCATAGGCAGGTCAATTTGATTAATATAGCAAACGTTCAACACAAGGCAATTCAAGGTGCTCATGATTCTGTGGTAAAGAAACCAAATCCATGACAAAAGTGTGAAAATTAAAACAGAGAATCACTAGAAGAAATTATAAAAGAAAATGTGTAAAAAAAATATATGAAAATTATGAAAATTGAAAACTTATGAAACACAAGAAGCAATTGAAACATTTAGCAATAAGAGTAACTAAAAAGAAAGCATTTAGTAATTGGAGCATAAAAATCAAATTAAATTAAAAACAGTAAACATTTAGCGATTAATAAAAGCAATAACAGAAATTAAAGAGAATAAAAGCAAAATTCATATCAATAGTAATCATAGTAATAACCCTTTAGTAAAAGTAAAAGGTACAACTTAGAAAAACTACTCTTAAAAGTACATTTATTCCCAAAAAGTTACTGTAATGTAATTAAAATAATTTTTAAAATGATTACCATCTTTCTGATTTTTATTTGAATACATGAAGCTTCTTTTCTCATCAGTGACTACAAAACAGATTTTTGTCTTCACTTCTTTTATCATTTTTATTTTATATTATTTATTATTATGCTTTTTATTCAGCTTAACGACCAACAGGCGGCGCTGTTTCGCTCTTTCCTTTCTTGTTGAATTTAATCTTCTCGGAACCCAGAAAAAAACCCCAAAATACATATTTTAATTTCTTTTTGAAAATCTAAATAATCTAAATAAATTTTAAGATGATACTGAACATAAAAATAATCAGATTTATGACCCGTTTTCTGATGTTCGGTCAGCAGCAGGCCTAGAGTTTCCCATTCCCAGCCCTTCTCTGCCATTAGGATGGATCTACTCGGTTCTGACCCGGCTTTAGTAGAGCTTTCCCTGCACAACATTAATCAGGTTTTAATGTTCGTCGCTTTACTAAAAAAAGAGCTGCACTACTTCAAAATGTTTTACTCGAACAGAAGTAAAAAGTATTTGGTAAAAACTGTTGGATTATAATATCAGTTTGTCTGTATTTCTGGTATTTAAAAAAAACTTAATTTACCTGGTAAAAGTCTGATCTTTCTGTTCTTGTTTTTTGTTGTTTTCCAGCAGCCTCTAGTCTAGGGAAAGCCTCACCACTGATTAAGGTTTGCACCGAGCTGTTTTTGGGTTGAACTTCAGAGGAAATGTATCCAAACTGAGGAGTGGAAGGATCTCTGCAGCTCGGTCCGACTGACATCTAAAAGCTGCAGGATATCTCTGGGAAATTTACGCTCAATGTTTAGTAAAAAAAAAAAAAATTCCTGAGTTTTTCTGGGGACAAGATGACCTTTTACCTGTTTCTGCTTCTCATGACGTCCTCCAGGACACCAGAACAGCGCTGGACTGTCCCCTGGAGGGCCCTCAGACCTCGGTGTGAGAACCTTAACTGCAGTTAATTTCAAACACAAACAGTCAGAGCAGGAGGGCGCTGCCATAAAATCTGCTTCGTTCCCACGTCCATCAGGAGCGGCAGCGTCTTTTTTTTACTGCCGGGCAATAAAAACACAGCCCTCAGATGAATGGAGGCTGCAGATCATTCACTGTCGACGAGCTCAAGGAGATTTCTGCTGCCTCACCTGAGAAAGTCCTGCAGAGGGCGCTGCAGTGCATGCAAAATAAACCAACGTGCTTACATCATGTCAAATGCTGAGCAACGGAAAGCAGAGACTTCGGCTGATGGGTTTCTTTTATCATGTGTCACAACCTAGAAGCATTTCTAACATTTTTAACTTCACCGGACCGACGTCTGTCCAGCAGGTCTGGAGAGAAAACATCCAAACGGAGGATGCACCCATAAAATCCTCCTCTGGTGTGAGCAAACATCCATCCATGCTTTAGAAAGCGTTTCTCAGCAGGAAGAATTCCCTGCAGGCCAACAATCCATCAGGAAACCCGGATCCCCACCCGCCAGCATGTCTTCACTGGTACGCATCACTGGGAACAATGGAGCTATAAACCAGTTACCGTAAACGTGTGTGTGGGGGGAGGGGGGGGGGGGGGGGGGGGGGGGGGGGGGGGGGGGGGGGGGGGGGGGGGGGGCTGCACAGAGGAGCAGATCTCAACCAGAAACTATTTGTTAAATAATTTCCAGTTCTTCAAGTGGTCCTCCTCAATCAGCAGGAGCTTCAAAAACTCATCCTGCAAGACAATGAGCAGGGCAGTAAAACAAAACAGGTCAAGAGATGGAAATGCAGTCTGTGGTCAAAAGCATTTAGTAACCAGCCCAGTCATTGTCCTGATCTGGCAGGAGTCCGTTAGCTTTAGCTTAGCGTAAACAGTGGGAGTGAATGGGAACGGCTAGCATAAAAGTGATGAAAATTACTCAATGTTGCTCCTATTTATTCGTGGCGACCTAAATATTCGCATCGATTGCAACAAAAAGGAAATACAGGAGCCAATCTAGAGTTGGGACTACTTTAGGGCAAAGCAAAGCTGTAAGCCGCCGCGCCGAGGCGCAAGAAGACGACGCAAGCGCTGCAAAAGAACCCTACTTTCCTAAACACAAACCTGTGACTTTCCCCTGCCGTTGTTTGTGTACTTTATAACGGTCCGTTCCTTTTATTCCATTAATTGTTACTTTAGGTTTTGTGAAAAAAAAATGCTGTGATTCTCAGCACGGAGGAGAAGCTCTACAAGTCACAGGCTGCGTCCGAATATCTCTTTTCGCTTAATACGTAGCAGGCGAGCGATGTGGTAGATCTGAAATCTCCAGCATGGATCTAAGTAGCAGGCATAAAGTTCCCAAACGTGCGGTACCGCCACAGTAAGCAGCCGGTCGACGCTACGCTGTCCCACAATGCAGAGATGTCCAAAGTCGGAAGTGCCGATGGGCCACAAACAACTGTTTTTTAACCCGCTTAACGTTAAACAGGTTATATTTTAAATGAAACGTATAACGTTGGAATTATTAGAAAGGGATATTTAAAGAATTCTAGATTTGAAACAGGGCTTTATGATTTTCAAAAAGTCTTAAAATATATCAGAAGGACCAAAAAAATCTGGGGGGGGGGGGGGGGGTGTCAGCAGAAAGAACAGAGATTTGGTCACTCTTTCTTTCAAAATATATCTTATTTTTTTAGCTATGTTTGGTTGTCTCTATGTCTGTTTAAATGATGAAATTAAAAAGGCAGCAAAAAAAGTATGATTATTAAAAGGTGAGTAATTAATTTTGAGCCATGGCACATTTTCTAATTCTTCTTAATTTAGTCAACAAAAAATTATGGCCTTATAAAAGAAAGTCTACTCTTACGCTTATGTTGTGGTGCCATTTTCAGACGGTACGAATCTTAAAAGGTGGTCAAGGGCCGTGCAAAATCAGTCCAAGGGCCAAGCCCCTGCGACATTGCATCGGAAGCCCCAAATTTGTAGAAGAACGACCTAGCTAAAAATGGCTATAAACTAGATGTCAGCCATTAAAACTGCCACAATTTCTCCAGACAAATATATTTGTAGCAGTTATACTGATTACTGTTTCTTGACAATTCATTAAAAATTTAAGTTGATCTGCTATACCAGACAAAATAAACGCTAGTGGACGGCAGGATCACAGGCGACCTTAGGGAACGCAAACATCCGGGTCAACAGAACGGCCATACGGGTTAAAGGAGACGCAAAATGGTGGAGCAGTACGTCCGATTTCATGCCTACTACTTGCTTGTTTTTCTACGCAGTATTTACTACATTCATGGGCGAGTAGTAGCTACGACGTAGCTTGTAGTACATACTGAGGATTTGGATGAAGGGTCAGTGAATGTTTCAAGTGCTAGCTAGCTAGTGCTATCTAGCTAACAGAGATCAGCTAGCGACAGCCGGTGCAAGCGGTTTTTTTCAGCATCGATTGTGGTTGGCTAGGCAGCGTCGCCGTCGGGCAACGTCACCACAGTGAGATGCTCTGATTGGTTGACGTGCTGCGTCAGAAGTTCATCTAGCTGAACTTCTGCGTTGCTGCCGTTTGGTGCTTTGTACGCTGCAAAGACTTATGGGTAATGCGTTCTTGTTAATTGTAGACGTTCTCCATTTTACATTATAGTTTGTGTTCCAAAAACAAACATATACCTTAGTTATCTTTTGAATTATGTTGTTTTCAGTGTTTGGTGGTGTTCGTCCGCGCCCCATCTCATAGACAGCGGAGCACGGGATTTAAATGTTTGCCTTGATAGTTAAATTGTTCTTCCATCTCTTTTGTCTGTCTGGTGGTTTTGTGCTGCAAAAATGATCAGAGTGCAACTTCAGTGACTCACACGCTAGGTGCGGTCGAATTATTAATTAAACTCTTCATTCTTATCACGTTTGATTTAATAGTTTTATCATATTAACAATGCATGTTTCACCTGCGAAGATTCGACCTAGAAACTGGTGGTTGATTCAGGCTCCGCCCATCTATGTATCAAATCTTCGACTATTCTCTATTTTTTTAAACAAATAAAACCCAAATTACTTGATGAACACCGTCGCAACGCAAATCATTAGTTATCATTTAAAATGAGGTACAACATATGTTTGATTATGAAAATAACTTTTGACTTTCGCTCAGTTGACTTCTATTCCTTATTTTTTCCCCAACAGGAAGGGGAGGAGACTTCGGCTCCCCGCGTACGTTTTTTTTCCCCCCAATTATTAAACCCTGCAGCGTGAACCACGCCTTACAGAGGTTTTACTTGTCATTTACATTTACAATCAGTGTGATTATTGAGGAACAATTGGGATGATTATTGAGTTATTTTCATGATTGTTGCACATGAAATGCTAGCTGTTACCATTCACGTCCATTGTTTATGCTAAGCTAAAGCTAAATTTATTTTCATGTCTCTAAGTCTGTGGTCAATGGCTGCAGGCTATGTTTCATTTATTAACGTAATATTCCTTTAGGAAGAACTAAAATCTAAAAGTATTGCTACTTTATATGGGGTGTCATTTTTAAAGTTACATATTGAAAATTAACAGAAATTCTTTGGGTTATTTAGCCTGTCATAAGAGGAAAAAAAAATAGCGGCTCATTTGTTATAAAGTCGCTTTTTACATCAAGGAGGCTAAATAATTAGCCTGTAGCTGTCTGGTGTCATGTGGTTCATTTTGGGTGCTGCAGGTGGCGCTATCATTTTTTTAAGGCGTTAGGAAGCTGGAGTACCCAGAAACAACCGGCAGACACACAGGGGGAACATGAAAAAGACCTCAGACAGGATCTGCAATTCCAGGTGGTTCTGTTTATTCAGAGGTCCATGTTGTGGTTCTGGTCGGCGGAAGGAAGGCCGGTAAGTTCTGGCTCATCCTGACCTTCACCGGCAACGACCTTCACCGGCTGCCTACTGGTGTTGGTCAGAGGAGCTGATGGCGCGGTGAGCCTCGCTTTGTTGCTGTGGCTAAAATCATAGCTAGCTTCCAGCGCGTGAACGCATATCGGAATTGTAAAGCGCTTTGGGTGTCTTCATAAAGTGCTCTGTAAATGAAATCCATTATTATCATTATTAAAACGCTGCACAAGATAATATACAAGGAAAATGTTTTTGGTAACAAAATAATTGGTTGTATGTTTTGTACATGGATGGATATTTTAGATGGCTGGACAGACAGACAGATGAATGTTTTAGATGGATTGTTGTATGTTTTTGCAAGGATTGTGATGTATGTTTTAGATAGATGGATGTTTTGGATGGATGTTGTAGATGGTTGGCTGTATGTTTTGGATAGATTGATTGGTGTATGTAAGTTTTAGATGGATCGTTGCATGTTTTTTTTTCCAAGGATGATGTATGTTTTAGATAGATGGACGGACAGAAAGATGGATGTCTTAGATGGATGCGTGTTTGTTTAGCAAGGATGGATGGATGTTTTAGATGGCTGGATGGACATATGGATGTGTTAGATGGGTGGCTGTATGTTTTGAATGGATTTAGTGATCGATGTAAGTTTTAGATGGATCATTGTGCGTTTTGCATGGATGATGATGTATGTTTTAGATAGATGTACGGACAGACAGATGGATGTTTTAGATTGATGCTTGTTTGTTTAGCAAGAATGGATGGATGTTTCAGATGGCTCGGTGGACAGATGGATGTTTTAGACGGGGGCTGTATGTTTTGGATGGTTATATGTTTTGCTAGGATGATGATGTATGTTTTAGATAGATGGACGGACAGACAAATGAATGTTTTAGATGGATACCTGTTTGTTTAGCAAGGCTGGATGGATGTTTTAGATGGCTGAATGGACAAATGGATATTTTATATGGGTGGCTAAATGTTTTGAATGGATTGATTGATGTATGTATGTTTTAGATGACTGGACAGACAGACAGATGTATATTTTTAGATGGGTGGTTGCATGTTTTCAATGGAAGCATGGATGAACGAATGGATGTTTTGGATGGCTGGAAGGATGGTTGGGCAAATGCATGTTTCAGGTGGGCGGTTGTATGTTTTGGATGGATGGATGTCAGATGGAAGTGTCGCCTCCTGCTGGTTTGTACATGTAATGCTATCTCTGATGTTGTTGCCCTGTTTCCTTTTTTACCATATATGGTAACGTTCTTGTGGAAACGTGACTGTGGCTCAGGGGTTCGGAGTTTGCCTTGTAGCTGGAGGGTTGCTGGTTCAAGCCCCAGATCCATCTATCTCAGTCTTGTCCTTTGGACAACAAACTTCACCTACCGCCTATTCGTGCTGCGCGACATGTCAACCTCGCTTCTGTCAGTCTGGCCCAGGACAGATGTGGCTACAATCATAGCTTACCTCCACCAGTGAGTGAATCATTCCATTACTATTATTGTTCCCCCCCCCCCCCCCACCATACATTGTTCTGAGTGAGACAAAGTGAGGCAGATGTGAAACATTGAACCCTGTCAGGCGTGTGAAGTTTGTGGCCTAGATGCGTGTAAACTGGGACCAGTGGTGTGGAGTTCCCAGTGTTCTGCTGCGTCATCACTGGGTACATCACTTTTTCTGTGATGCCACTATCCTGATCTTTTCCTTTTCAGAGATCAACTAAACTTCTGGGAAGTTTTACGCTCTAGAGTGCCCTCTGATGGTCAGATAGACATCAGATGAAGGGACCACACAAAGACTCTTGAGCAGCGGGGCTTCAATGGGGATAAAAAAGAAGCTGCATCCAATCTAAATAGTCTGTTTACCGTTGATTCACGTGTCTCAGGGTTGATACGCATATACGAATGAACAAAAAGCTCATTGTTGCCGTCACTGATGGGATCATTGTCTTCTGAAACAGGCCGGTGATTGTTTCTGGGGATGTCTGGGCCCCCCTCTTGGAGCTGTTACCTCCACATCCGGGTCCTGATGGATGATTGGATGCATCCGAAATATTGGCGAACTTCCACCAAACTGTAAGCGAGATCCTTTAACGATTTGACCTCTGATGGATGTTTGAATGATTATGCAGATGGGTCCAAAGCAGTTATTTCAAAGCTGTGATCGGTGAGTCCAGGAGTGTAGATGCTGAGGCTCTGAGAGCTCTGTAGGTTCCTCTGTGTTTGCAGTGAAGACTGAGGCACTCGGATCGATCCGGACCAGAACCGAGCAGCTCTCAGGCTGGGACGGCAGCCCTCCGCGTCTCAGCTTGTTTAGGAAGGATTTAGATGTTTCTCTGAGGACACGCCTCCCCCCACACACCGCTCTCCCTCTGGGTTTCAGTCAGCTCGAGCCTCTCGTTCAGGATGAACGTCCCGCTCCCTCTCTGGATCGCCCTGATACTGCTTTCCGGCTACGGTGAGTGACCTACGACCCCTGACTTCCCAACAGACCTCAGGCAGACCCGGAAACGGCTGACTGACAGCTTGGTTTTACACCTGGTACCGGCCTAAATATCTGTTCTGTTCTTCACTCACAGCTTTCTCATCCATCGGTTTTTATTCTGCAGAACCTTTAAACTTTCTTCCTGCTGCTCTTCAACATTCAAATCAGCTTTTATTCTGCAGGATTTAAGAAAAATCATTGGGTTAGGTGTGTCTTAAAGGAAACGCTGCCCAGAAAAGTTTTAATTTACTAAATGTAGCAAGGTATTAATTTAGATAATTTGGATTTTGAGCTGAGCTTTATGTAAAAGGTGAAATTAAAGTTACATTCTGCTGCTTTTCTGTTAGGAAATCTTAAAGTAGTAGTTTTACATTTTTGTGATTCGACAGCTTTCCATACTTCTTTTTATGCAACGTTTGAAGCTTTCTTAATGAGATCATCAGTAATAACTGTGATGTCACATTGCTGATTTTGTTGATCCGCCAGTTTTATGTCCGTTTGACTTTTCTGCTGACTTCACAGCATCACACCCGGTTATTTCCCTCAAACCATGAGGCACGTCTGACTAGCACTTTCGGTTGCACAGGATTTAGAAATCCGCCTTCAAGTCTTCCTCGAACTTCGGTTTTCCGCCTGTAGCGGTTTGATGACGTGAATCAGAGAGCCTGAAGGTCTCTGCAGAGCTGGGGAGGCTGAACGAGGCTGTGTGACAGCCGCTCTGACCTGCAGGGACCTGAACGCTGCAGCAATGGAGATCATCCGTCATAGTGAAGGCAACTTTTCTTTTTTGAAACGTTAATCCTGTTATTGAGTAACAACCCAAAGAAACAGGCAGGAAGGGGAACGCTGGGATTACCTGAGTTTACGGTGAAGTGGGTCTGAAAGCCGCATTCGCTGAGCTGCAGCTGTAATCAAGCCTCTTTCAACCAATAATACACAATAATACTGTTTATATAAATTACAAAACAGGCCGATTACAGCATTTCATAAGTTGATGCATTTAGATGTTGTGTTACGGATACGTCTCATGGTAAAATGTACACTAAAGCTAAAAATAAATAAACAAAGTGACCGTTAGAATCTCTATTTTGCCCACAGGAGGAAAAATTCACAAAAAAAATAATGAAGATGACAGACGTTTGGTTAAAGCAGCGATGAGGCCATCATGGCTGCCACCACAGACCCATGTGATCTCCTGCTTTCTCTGCAGAGTTCGCTTCTTCTGCTACTAAGAGCCCCCCAAAAAATGTTATTAATTTAGTTTTTCCTGCTTGTTAGACTGAAAACGTTTAATATCAACAATAAAACATGAAGACGACTGCGGGTTTCATATGGGCTGCCATCCATAAACGTACACAATCAAACATTTTCAGGGTTCATTTTCCAAAGTCATATTTTCATCACATTATTTATATATTATGATTAGATTTCAAGTTAGCAAGCTAAATGTTAAATTTGGCGCTAAATATTTATTTTACAACCTAAATATTTTGTAATCAGTATGCTAAATATTTAGCCTCAAACTGAATATTTAGTCGGATGCTAAATATTTAGCTAGCAAGCTAAACTTGCAAGCTAAATATCTAGCTTTGAACTAAACATTTAGCTCAAGGATACATATTTAGAGAGCCTGTTTAGTTTTCCACCTAAATATTTAGCTTGAAAGTGACACACTTATAATTTAACAAATAACATGGCGCCTCAATAGCATTTAGCCTCAAACTAAGCATTTAGTCTGAAGATAAAATATTTTGCTAGTAAACTAAAGAAGCTAGCCTCAAAATAAATATTTAGTGGGTGCTAAATGTTCAGTTAGCAAGCTAAACTAGCTATGAACTGTTCATCAAGCTCAAAGTTAAATATTTAGCTAGCAAGCTAAACTTGCTAACTATGAACTGTTCATCAAGCTCAAAGTTAAATATTTAGCTAGCAAGCTAAACTTGCTTTGAACTTAACATTTAACTCAAAGCTAAATATTTAGAGCGTCTGTTTAGCTTACAAACTAAATATTTAGCTTAAACTGACTCATGCATCACTAAATAAAAAACACGGACACAGATATGACTGAAAAAAATACTTGTTTTTTTCTCTTAAAGTGATAGTCTGGATCTCTAAATGAATTACATTTTTTTTAGAATTGTATTAAATTGACCTCCTGTTCTTAAATGTTGATATAAAATAAGTCATTTTATGAACTATAACATTACGGGTAAGTCCCGCCTTCCCGTATCTCAGTTTTGGCTCAAAAGTCACGGTGCCGTCCATTTGAACCAATCAAGTGATGCCAATGGCTGTCGATCGTCACAAACGCTGTGTGCTCGTGCTCGTAACTGCGCGCATGCTCAGTTTTCTGTTTTCACGAATCAAGCCTCCGCCATTAGTCCCGAGCGCAGCCATGGATCAACACTCAGCTCAAGAGCAGAAGTTACCGATTTCACACCAAAAAAGCGTCATCACCTCCGATAACTCCATTGTTTTCTCGCTGTCCTCCGCACGTCTTGGCGCACTGACCTGGCGCGTGCACGGAAAAGTAGGCGTGGCTTCAAGACCAATCAGAAAGGGAGGGGGAGGGAGCTTGGGTAATTTTTTTTTTTTTTTAAATCATGTCCCTCTCTTTCTTTTTTTTTAAAAAAAGTCCAGATAATCACTTTAAGACAGGAAAAATTATGTGTTTTTTTTGGTAAATTTTTGACCGTATCTTTACGAACGGCACCATATAGTTTTATGTTACACTTTCATGATGCAAATGTGCCCGTCTGACCCCGACAGGAACCAGAGTACCGGCGCTGCAGTAAAGACCTGCAGTTCTTTCTCTGGGCAGCAGCTGGTTTTACCGACCCAAAGTTCTGGAGAGCCATAGAACCAGGCTGTGGGGTTCTGTCCTGTTAAAATACGCTTCTGCTCTTTGGTCCTGGGTACTTTAAAACTCATTTTCTTACCAATATTCTGTTGATCTTAAGTCCTCGGGTGATTAGCTTCTTTAAACCCAAATGTTAATTTACAAGAAATAAGAAAAGTTCCAACTTTCTCGTTGCTCTTGATATTAATAATAAAAGTAATTTATGGAGACGCTGATCCCGTGTTTAAAAGTGAATGTTCTCCAGGTGTTCTGACGGTCTTCCACAACTTCTCTTTTGGACTTTGGCTTCTTTTCCCAATCCGTTTCGTTCCAGAATCCGATTCTTTAAGGGACTGTTTGTCCTTTAGAAGCTTTAGCCCCTTAGTTCAGGCCTGTGAGACATCCAGGTGGAGGATGGAGACAGGATGTCCTAAACTGACCGGGTTTAGAAGCAGAATCCCCCAAAATGAACCATTTCTCAACCTGATCTTCAGTCTCTTTTCTACAGGAGATCATAACAGAAACAAACTTTATTTCCACTTTCTGTGACAGCAGATTGTTCTCAAAGAGCTGTTGGCTGAAGGTGCATTTCATCAAAGTAAAATATAATCCACAAGTTTATTCATTAAAGTCATTTGCAGCTCAGGAAAACCCCAAACATCAGTCTCTCAGAAAATGTGAAAGTTAAACCAGGCAAATGAAAGTTTTTAATCCAGAAATTTGGTCCTGCTGAACAATTTCAAGCTGTGTTCCACTTCTTGTGAATCTCCAAACTCTTAAAGTCATCATTTCCCACCCCAGTTTTTCCTTCCACTTAACTTTCCTTAATCTTCTTGGATACAGCATTCTTTAACCAGAATTTATAAGTTTTGTGGATTATCATTCATATGGAGGTAGTGAGTGATTCTCTGCTGCAGGATATCAAATCAGTATTCTTCCCATAACATAACATGGAACATAACATAAATCAGAACATTTCGGCATGAAAAAAAGCTAAATATTTAGCTAGCAAGCTAAACTAAAAATGTATTTATCAGAAGTGCTATAACTAATTTAGTATTTTTGGCATTCATTGGCAGATTAAAATAATCGGACAGAAATAATGTCACTCTTAGATAAAAACTATGTATTCGGTTCACTTTTTAAATAAAAATTCTAAAATAAACAAACTTTTTGAAGTCATTCTGCTTTGCTGAGATCCAGCTTTATTTCTCCAGATAACGCTAAAAAAGTTTGACTTCCTAAGACGCCACATTAGTCCGACTTGCAGAACAGGTTTCCACAGAGAACCTTGAAGGAACCCATGACAGCAGTAATTAACGCTACGCTCTGCGGGGGCGTCGCTGATTGTGGGAATCTGTGGGAAACCACATAACAAGTGAAACCAGAGGAAAAACTCACAGTGAAGAAACCGCTCAAAGCAAACTGTGATTTACTGTGAAAAACTGAGAATTTGGTTGATATTAGCCAGAAAAAAAGTCTGTTTCCAGAAGATGGTGTATGAAAGGTTTAAAAATACGACTTCAGTTGAGTAATCAGAAAGAAACAGCAGAAATAGAGAACAGCTGCAGGGAACAGAAAAGATGGAAGCTGGTTTCGGTGATAAATGATTCCCTAATCCTGACTTCATCCTCATATAAACCAACTTTTCCTTCCTTCCTGCCTTGATCTCTGCTTTGCTATGAAAACACTTTCAGATAGGAAAAGACCTGCGTACCAGAAATCTATCAGTTTTTAACTTTGTCGTCTTCTGGTGTGATTGTAAAGGTTTTATTTAAGGTTTTATTTAAGGTAACGTGGGAATCTTTCTTACCACTACACTGTAGCTCTTTAAACAGTCAACAACACACCATAAGTGGAAAAATGACACGGCTACAAGGATTCAGAAAATGTATAACATGCCAATATTAATTCGCTGTCTGGGGTGTTTCTGAGCATTAAGTTCGAAGAGAATGTTTAGGCTGCTAATAAATTTGAACATCATAAGAAAAAACAGGGAGAACAAGACATAATTTTTACCTTTTTTTATAGTAAAACTGCTGACATCAAACAAGGTAATTAATGTTAGTAAAAACTGTCATTTCAAATACACTCAATTTTTTATATATACCCAGTGAAACCGTTGCAAATCTGACAGGACTGATCCATTTTCTTGCCGTCGGTTTGGACTGTGGATGAGCTGTACACCTTTTCTTTTTGCTCTGCAGCTGCGGTAAGAAAGTAAATGGCTGAATGGATTGGAAACAAAAACGACAAAATAGTGTTCTTCCTCACAGTAAATGAACACACCAGGCGTTTAAGCTTTAAAGGTCTCATTCGCTTTTTTTCTGAACTGATGTGCTGTGGTCTCCACGCTAAATGGATATCTTTGGAGCCGTTTTAAACTGGATAAATGCTCTGGCAGTCCTGGTTCAGGAGGTTGCAGCTTTTCTGAGAAGTGGGTGGGAGATAACATCAGAATCACAAGTCTAATTTATTATTATTTACAATATGCAAAAGGCTCTCCTCTGATTGGCAGCAATGCCACTCTCACAAATAAATTACTTCACTTACTGACAAAAGTTTTGTTCCTCAGTTCCTGCAACGCTGATGTGCTATTTCCCCAAAGCCTGACCCTGTTCTGCCATGATTTGGAGTTACAAACAGTTAGCTTCATTGCTAACAGTTAGCTTCTGCTTCTAGCTTCTACTAGCAGAAACATCCTTCACTCTCCAGGCTGTGAAATCAGCTTTCCCAGGAGCAAATGCTGGAAATGTACCAGCTTAGAGGAAAAATCCCCTGCCTTTCTCGCCTCTGATTGGCTGACCCATTTGATTTATTTACTAATCTTAACGTTCGAGAACCAATTCCTAACTCTGCTTAATTTTCTAACCCTAATATTCAAGGACCATTTATGAATTATAAAATTTAGGACCCGTACCCAATCATAATCTGCAGAAGGTGGGATGTTGCCCCTAAACAGGTACATTTCAGAAAATTTGCTTCCAGTGAGGTTTGGTTTTAAGAATATGACAAGAAGTTAGTATGTTTTATTACAGATTTTTATCATTTTTCTACAGTGAAGGAGAGAATACTGTCATCTCGTTAAAAGTTCAACTAAGAATACAAATTAATAGAGAATACTTTTAGCTTAGCTTATTTTAAAGTCATGGCGCATAATCGGATGGAGGCATAGTGACTGGACTCCCGCACTGTCACATTAGCTTAACTTGACTTAATTTAGTTTTGCTTACCTGACCTTAGTTTGTCTTAGTTTTGCTTAACAGCTTAGTTTATCTTAGTTTTGTTTAACATAGCCTAGTTTATCTTAGTTTTGCTTAACTTAGCTAAGTTTATCTTATTTTTGCTTGGTTGATCTTAGTTTTGCTTAGCTTAGCTTAGTTTATCTTAGTTTTGCTTAACTTAGCTTAGTTTATCTTAGTTTTGCTTAACTTAGCTTAGTTTATCTTAGTTTTGCTTAACTTAGCTTAGTTTATCTTAGTTTTGCTTAGCTTAGCTTAATTTAGTTTTGCTTAGCTTAGCTTAGTTTATCTTAGTTTTGCTTAGCTTAGCTTAGTTTATCTTAGTTTTGCTTAACTTAACTGAGTTTATCTTAGTTTTGCTTAACTTAACTGAGTTTATCTTAGTTTTGCTTAGCTTAACTGAGTTTATCTTAGTTTTGCTTAACTTAACTGAGTTTATCTTAGTTTTGCTTAGCTTAGCTTAATTTAGTTTTGCTTAGCTGACCTTAGTTTATCTTCAGCCTAGTTTATGCTTCTGCGTTTTGACGGAGACGGATTGACGCAACGCCATTATCCGTGAACGCAAGGGCTCTCTGTCACCTACGCAAGGACGCACGGAGTAGAGGCCCATTTTTTACCTATCCATCGACGGAGAGTGTTTGCATCTGATTGGTCAGTTTCAGTTACAGCTGTGTTGTTCATCTCATAATGACGAGTTATTGTTTAGTGAACAAATTAATCTGATGTTTTAATTAGCACCATTAGCACATTCCGTTTTCTAGTTACAGGAAATCCTTCTTCTTTTTGTGTCACTCCTCTCTAACCTAGATCACTGTCTCCATAGCTTGAGATCTAGTGCCCTCTGCTGGCAACACAATATACAACATATCACGACAACAGCCAGCGATCGCTTCACCAGAACGGGGAGCTATAGTCGCTGTAATCAGTAGTTAATGCAGCGTTTGGCCACTAAATGCTTTATATTGAAAGGATAACTTAGCTAATCTGTTCCTTTGCCGATTTTGAACACAAGGAGGTGTAGGAAAACAACAAAAAACGGCTGCAGTGTTTTGTTTCCATGTGTTTCTAGAGGATTCAATAATCCACGCATTTCTAGTAAAAAGCTTTACAGCTTAATCAAAACTTACTTTCTGTCGTTCATTGCTCCTTGAGGAAGAAATGCGTTCACAAGCCTAGAAAAAAAATGAAACGACACTGTGATAGTAGGCAGAGACGCTATGAAAGGTTAGCACCCCCTGCTGTCCTGGTTGAGCAAAACAATAGAGAATGGAGTGGAAGAGCGGAGTACTATAAACAGAAAATGTCTCTGTCAAAACGTCTGCATCTGAGTGCAAATTTGCGGTCGGAGAAGCATAAACTAGGCTTTAGTTTTGCTTAGCTCATCTTATCTTATCTTAGTTTTGCTTATCTGCTCTTAGTTTTGCTTTCTGCTCTTAGTTTTGCTTAGCTGATCTTAGCTTTGCTTAGCTGATATTAGTTTTGCTTAGCTTAGCTTAATATTGCTTCCTTTAGCTTGGTATAACTTAATTTAGCATAGTTTGGCTTAGCTTTGCTCCCTTTAGATTAGTTTTTGCTTATTTTAATTTAGTTTAATTTTGCTAAATTTTGTTTGGCTTAGTTTAGTTTAGAGTAATTTAGATTAGTTTTGCTTAGCTTTGCCTAGTTTCACTTAGTTTTGCGTAGATTAGCATTCAGAGCAGAATCCAGGATAGACTCTTAGTCTATTTTTGTTGCTGTTTAATTGGTTGCAGCAGAGCAATCTGTAGCTTTCAATATTCCATCAGATATTTTCCGTTTAAAGGAAAGAAATGTCTCCAAAGCTTTGCAGTAAAAAAAAAATCAGACCAGAGCAGTTTGTACACTTTCATTTTCTTTTCTTCTAAAAAAAAAACTCTTTTATCTAAATAAACCTATCGACATGACCAGCTTTGGATGCTATCCACATTTAAAGATGTGCATGTTGCAATTTGAAAATAAATTAAAGTTTTAAAATGAAATGTCTGTAGATATACTTAGCTTAGAGCTAACTGTTAGCTTGTCTTCCTTCGGGTGTTGAATTTCTAATTTAGATCTCTTGTCTTCTATGATTTAGTGTTTTCAGATAATGGAGTGATTAATGAAGAAAATATGAGGTGTTAACAGAGGATCTCTCTTTCTGTGGCCCACAGTCAGCCTTTCTTTGTATAGTGGTGAAACTTAACCAGCGGGATGTGATCAGACAGGAGTAAACGCTGCTCTGCTTTCACTCTCTTCTCGCCAAACCACCAACAAACTGGGAGATGAAACCCTGAAACATGAGTGATCATGTTCATTGATACAGAACAATCCACCCGAGCTCAGCGGTATCCCAGCCAGCGGATCGTCATTGTAAAGAGGCATGGCGGTCACAGTCAGAGATGGAAACTTTAACAGTGAATACATGTTTCTATCTGTCTGTGGGGGGAAAGAGCAGAAATCTGATTGTGAAACAATAAAATAACAGATAAAGGGGCCCATAAATACACATTGTTCTCATGTTTTCTCCTGAGTTAGGAGGCGGAACGTCCCAACACGTTCAGCCCAAGGTCAGAGCGGGAAGCTCGGAGAAAAGACAACATACCCCAGAGCTCCATCTGCGACTCTGTTAGCAGGCCAAAGTTTAACGGTCATGACCCTGGACCAGCATGGCTGCTTGGTATGGTTGAAGGAGAAAGAATATGGCAGCAGGACTGAGATTAGCAGTGCTACACTTGGCAGATAATGCCTTATTTAGAGGCTATACTGTGGCTGCCCCGACCACTCCCATTCAATGCATGCATGCTACTCACCAATGGATGACCAATGGATCTAAAGTTAATGCACTGCATGTAAAAAATGGTACTTCCCCTTTAAAATGACTACAGATCAGAATGATTTGGCTTGGCTTTCAAGGGAATCTTTCAAAGATGTTAATGTCACCTCCACCCTTATATTGTTTTATATTATGATGACTTTGTGATTTAACTTGCTTGAATTTTCCTCATAAGAAAGTCATTTATTTGGGTGGGCCCTGGTCCAAAATGGGTGGGCCTATTCCCCCCTAGGCCCACCCATAACCATAACCCTGTTCCACACAAATGGTAAATGGTAAAAGCTTACAAATCTCACAACCATTTTTCTTCTTCTTCACCTTCTTCAATTAGATTTCTGTGCGTCAAAATGTGTCTTTAAAATTCATATACATCATCTGTTAAAGGTTGGATATGGAACATGAGGACAACATTGACATCTTAGGGTGGGTATTGATTCAAATGTCAATAATCGATTCTATTCTGATTCTCAAGCGTTAGAATCGATTCGATTCAATCTGATCCAGTTCGACATTGATATCGGTCAGTGTGATTAAAACCGTTTTAAAAAGTTTAAAAGCGAACCTCATCCATAAGCAGCTCCTGGAGCAAATGGTTAAACTCCCCAAACTCGGAACGCATCTGAAGAAAGAGCGCTGACGTACCCGATGTCGACGTTAAAGCCAAGCCACTCTCTCGATACGATTCCGCCATAGTTCAGAACGTACGGGAACAGAGGAAGCCCCGCCCACGCGTTCTTTTTTTGCTCACAAGCAAACGTTGGAAGCCGAAAAGTACATGCGTAAAACTAAATGTGTTGGGCACATTGCTTGATGCAGACAAAGTGTGCGGTCTGAACGCAGCATAAGGCTTCCCGTTGGGTTCGACTTCAGTTGGGCTGAGGCAATAACTTGATTATCTCTTACTGCATGTAAACACACTGACTGTGATATCAGGCAGCTCCCTACAGAGAAGAAACACTGTGTGGGTTTATGATAAGTATAGCTACAGGGTGAAAGTTTCCATGATCCCAAACTTTAATCTGTTGCATCAATGTAAAGCTTCCATGTTTTTCTCTGAAACTATTCAAGCTATTTGCTGATTGAATCAGAGTCCAGGTTTCTGATTCCTGATGAAGACATCGGGTGTTTTCCTTAAATCCTGGTCCGTCTGGTTACCTGGCGCAATATGATGTCTACTTCTTCTACATTTTTTCTTACGATGTCACCTCTTTCATGGGGATTATTGCCTAAAAGCCCAGAAAGCAACGTGAGCGGACTGATCCTTAAAGCCTGAGGAAGATAAACTGCTGACAGCAGAGTTTCTGGGACCTTCTGTTTTGTCTCCCTGCGGCTCAAACGTGAGACAGGCCTCGACGTGTCTCTGTTTTCCTCCTAACTGTCAAAAACAGCTTCAGATAGAAGGACTTGGGAAGTTCACGCTGTTGTCTAAACAATGGATGGTCTTCTCAGAGAGTGGAGCCTCTGAGCCAACATGTCCGCCCTTCCAACCTCGCTGCTATCGGCTGTTGGTGATTGAGAAATATTTCAGTCTTTCTCTGTCTTTAACCGTTCAGAACGTTTGACAAAACTCCTTTTAGAAAACTGTGTGAAGAATTCACTGCTGAATTTGCTGTAAGTTGCTTTGGATGGTGACCAAAGTGGCAGACTGGGACTAAAAAACAGCCGTGGATTGTGCCCCCGGCCCAGACCACAAAAACAGATGCGCTCGACAACTCATCAGCAACAAACACGGCTCTCAGTATACTTATATCTTAACCCATTATATTTTACCTTCCAAATTATGGCGTTATCACTGATGTTGACTAAAAGATGTGTTAAAAGCATAGTGTAGAATAATCACTGAGAAATAAACAAGGCTCTCTTTATAAATCTCTCTGCTGAACAGAAGGTGAGGTGACTTCCTAAAATACACAAAAACAACTGGTATGAGTTGGTAAACGGTACTAATCTAACCCATAAAATACTTGATTTTAGTCAAAATCTTCTTAAATTAAGTGAAATAATCTGCCAATGAAACAAGAACTATTGCACTTGGTGAGAGTTCTACAAATAAGACATTTACTCTAAATAATTAATGAACTAACACCTTCAGCTCTTGCATAGCATATAAGTCTCAAAACAAGATTAAAAAACACTTTTTAGCTGGAAACCAGATTTCTTGACTTGATTAGATGGGTAATTTTTGCAGTGTGCACAATTATTTTTATTAAATATTTCTTAATTTCTTATTTCTTAACTGTTAAAAAGTGCAATAGTTTTGTTTCACTGGGGTATAGATAACAATGTATCAACCGGAAATAAAATTAGCTAACGTCAGATTACCTAGCAAGTAACCCTAATTTATCCTCCTTCCATACTTACGTGCCCTGCATTTGTCTGGGGAACTTCCACCTGCTCATGCATCTGTCCCTCATCTTTCTGTCCCTGTGCTGCAGCCGCAGCCTCCTGCACAGCCATGTGGCAGGGTTGAGCAACGAGCATTAAAGAGTGAGCTTGTGCATCTATTGGCCTGCAGGTGCATGTGATTTCTGTTTTCTGTTTTCAAAGGAAGAAAAAGACACAAAAAAAAATCAGTGAAATTGTTGCAGAGTTTGCTCATATAAGTATCGGTCGACTAACTGATACAAGTACATCGTTAGGTACATTCCTAATAAGAAAATATCAAATAAACTTGTCTTTTACCTCGGAGTCTAGATGTTTTCGTCTTTTTCTGCTTAAAATCTTTCAAAGCAGGTAAAACCAAAAAGTTGTTGGAAAGGTCAGTGACCCTCAGCTTTGGTCAGGAACAACTTTGGGGTCAGAACCTCAGGAGGATCTGAAGTTCATGCAAACATCAGGTGGTCCCAACAAACAGAAAACATGTAGTAACAGCAAATATATTAACAGGAGTTATGTTCTTGCAGTGAAATTAGCACCAAAAAAAAATGCTTTTAAAAGATTCTAATAAACTCTGAGACTAAAAGTGAAGTTTTCTGTTTCCTGACAGGAAATGTTAGAAGTTACGGTGACGAAGAAGAAGAAAGCACAACGACGTACAATGAAACGAGTGTAACGCCGACGCCCGACTACGACTACAACGCCACCTTCGATTATTACTATGGTAACAGCAGAGCACCAACGCAGCGGCATCAGCGCTGCTAGCATCTTTATGGTGAAAGATTGAGGTACTGACAGAACAATCTGGGTCTCTGTGTCTCTCTAGTGAATGCCACTCAACGTCCAGACGACCAGTCCGCCACTGATGGTGATTATTGTTACGTTTCCTCATCATTCCACGTTAAGTTTTTAGAATCCTTCTTTTGTTCTTTGGATTCTCCTCAGCTCTTCAGTTTATCTTCTAAATCAGCTGAAGCACATTCTATTGTTTAGACACCTGATTTCAATCTTTTGGGGAGCATATCAATATTGAACAGGAGGGGTCCTAGGATGGAGCCCTGGGGGACCCCACATGTGATTTCTGTTTCAAAGGAAGAAAAAAAAAAATTTCTGTGAAATTGTTGCAGAGTTTCCTCATTTAAGTATCGGTTGACTAAGTGATCCAAGTACATTGTTTGGTGCATTCCTAGTATTAAAAAAACAAAAAAACTAAACTTGTCTTTTTCCTCGGAGTCCAGATGTGGAAATCTGTGGCATCTTTGAGGAATGCTTGTTGTGAAAATATGCTTATCATTGCGCTCAGGCGAACACATGCTGGTGCCCACATAAACCTGGTTACAACATCTCTCTGCAGGCGGCGGGAATCAACCTGCAGCACAATTAAACAGCTGCTGTTGAATTAATTTAAGTTAACAGACCCGACAGTTTTTTGACTGAACTTTCCGTGGGAGGGATTTAGTGGATTATATCACCTGTTGGCATCACCTGTTTCAAAACAGCAGCTGGTTTAAATATTCCCGTACCAGAAACCGACTGTTTCAAGAAGTGTTTCAGCTTAAATTTGAATAAGAAAGAAAAGTATGTTTAGTTTCACGGTATTTCTACACAGGGGGGGTTAAAGGTGCTTTACGTAACAAATAAAGTACAATAAAAGGAATAAGTGCATTAAAAGAAGAGCTGAGAGAAGTTGTCACGTGTCATTTTAATATGAAACAAACTGGAGTGAACCCAAATAGTAGTTTTCCAATTAAGTGTAATTAACATTATATAGAATTATGTTTGGGCCTAAAGTATCAAGAAAAACCCTGAGAAAGTCAAACAAAAATCAAGAAATTGAGAAAAAAAAATAGAAGTAAAACTTAGTATCTGCAATGAGTTTCCTGTTTTCCTTGAGCCTTTTGGCACAAATATAATTCCATACATTATACTTTATAAAATCCCATATGAACGGTTTCTAAACGGTAGCAGTCACACTGACACCTGGTTACAGCCACACCTGTGGAATAAAAGATAAATAAAAACTGTCTGACGTCATAAAGTGGGTCAAAGGTTCTCAAAAAGCAACGCATACTAACCAGATCCAACAGAACAGATCCACATGTTCTCAGCGGGTCACGGTCTGATGGAACTAGAGTTCAGATGCCTTTTATTTGATGCAGTGAAACACGGTGGTGGCAGCATTATGATCGGAGGTTTTCTGAAGGTGTTAGGAACAATCTTGATCACCAGTTAGGTCAGCCGTCTGCTGGAAATCTGAAGAATAAAAAATATCTGCGTCAAAGACGGAAGGTTTCACCAAAAAAGAAACGTAGAAAGGTCGAACCCAGAGTCCAGAACCGAGGCGGGTGGAGAGTCTACGGACTCACCTGAACAGCACTGAGATCAGGTAGAGAATATGACCAAGTGAAGAGGTGGGAGGCTGAAACTGGAAAATAGGAACACGGTGAAAGACTTTTTAGTTTCATCATTTCCCAGACACATTGATATCAGCCTATCTGAATTAATAAAATCATACACATCTTTTAATGATTCATCAGCTTGGCTGAGCCAGTTCTGTCTCTTTATGCCGACTCTGCTCTCTGACCGACGGCTGTTGGCTCTGGATGACGTCCAACCAACACATCTCCCAACCTCTGGGATTCCTGCTGCAGTTCAGCAGGCTGGGAAATCTGACGTGCATCCATAAAATCAATAAAAATTGTTTTTAAAAAACGGCTGAAAGTCGTCGCACAGAACCAAAAGGAACTAAAGTTCTGAGTGATTATTGCAACAGTGGATTGTCTGCTGTGACCGTGCTCCTACAGTAGCCCATGATGGACAAACCCAGTAAATGTGGATGAGACCACTTGTAGTTTTATTTGAGCTGGTAGTTCATGTTGTTTAAAAAGTTGTATCTCTCTTTTGCTTCCCTTTCCGTTTAAACTGGTTTTGGGTTTCTTTGGTTAGAGGTCCAGTTTGTGCCTTTATTTTACCCCTGCAAACCCAGTGTTGTTCCTACTGAATGTGCATCAGTATTTTTCTCTTTGCAGGGATATATTTAGATGGAAGTTGGAGATACATGATCAGGCATAGGCTTAAATTGTGTAATTTAGTTAAAGACAATTTTCTAAAGACTTTATTTGAGGTTTGGTACAGGGATGCTATGTATGGAGGACCATCTCTACCAATGTTGACAATAAATAAATAAATAAATGTGGATAAAATTAAGAAAATAAGTGAGGAAAAACATTTGTAAAATAAAAAAATATATAAAAAATAAATAAATGTGGGAATAAATAAACAAAATGTAAAAAACATTTGTAAAAAGAGAAAATTTAAAATAGAAATAAATACATTTGGAAATATATTTGAAAAATATACATATAGTAATAAATGAATACATGATTAAATAGAAAATAAATGAATAAATGCAAGGAAAAAACTTTATCCTCTAAGTGTTTCTAAACTCTCCTGCCAGAACGTCAGATTTCAGATCTGATTCTTTTCTAATTTGCAGAAAATGTCCCCAGATTCAGGTAGGATGGAGCTGGTGCATCGAAAGGTGGAGTTCAGAGATAGTTGGGTTCTTTAAAAGCAGGTAAAACCAAAAAGTTGTTGGAAAGGTCAGTGACCCTCAGCTTTGGTCAGGAACAACTTTGGGGTCAGAACCTCAGGAGGATCTGAAGTTCATGCAAACATCAGGTGGTCCCAACAAACAGAAAACATGTAGTAACAGCAAATATATTAACAGGAGTTATGTTCTTGCAGTGAAATTAGCAACAAAAAAAAATGCTTTTAATAGATTCTAATAAACTCTGAGACTAAAAGTGAAGTTTTCTGTTTCCTGACAGGAAATGTTAGAAGTTACGGTGATGAAGAAGAAGAAAGCACAACGACGTACAATGAAACGAGTGTAACGCCGACGCCCGACTACGACTACGACTACAACGCCACCTTCGATTATTACTATGGTAACAGCAGAGCACCAACGCAGCGGCATCAGCGCTGCTAGCATCTTTATGGTGAATGATTGAGGTACTGACAGAACAATCTGGGTCTCTGTGTCTCTCTAGTGAATGCCACTCAAAGCGTTATCAACTCAACTGAGGTGAGTAACGGTCCTTCGTTTTTAACTGATTCTTAATTTCTAATTCATATTCATGTATTTATTTTAAGCCTAAAATTGTTTCCTTCACTTTTAGCTGCACCAGATCTGGTCAAAGGAAAACTTTTGTAATTTAAAGTTTGCACAAACTTAAGAATGAGACGAGTATTTGTTAAAAATAACAAATCTCATAAATACATGAGAGAAAATTATTCGTATCGTCCAAATCATGCAAAAGCTAGAGCTGGGACGTTCAGTCTGAGTCATTCTTTGTTGATTTATGAATTCATAAAATGGAAAACCCTTCAGATTCAGGAACAAATCATTGTTTCGATCCTAGGCAGTTCTAGCCCACGTTTGTGCTGAATCAGCGCCCTAAAACTGCATCAAAAATGTGAGATTTTTATACTACATGTGCTTTTTTTTTTTAACAAACTAGAAAAATGCACAAAAAAAATGTAGAATGTAAGAAATGTTGTTGTTTTTACCAAATAAGTTATGTTGTTGCAGAAAATGTTAGCTAAAATGACTAGTTTATACATGCCAATATAATGTGTTAAGCTGTTACCTGTTCCATCTTACTGCAGCGTATTGCAAAATGATAGAAAGCATTGTTGTTTTTACAAAAAATACAGTTTTTCTGAATCGACGCAATACATTTTACATAAGAAAAAAAACTATTTTCATAGTTTAGAGAAGATTGTTCCTCACTGTCTGAATACCAAACGAAATAAAAGTGAAATTAACTAAGCAGAGGAGACATGTTTGAGTTCCTGTTTCTTTGAGAGGAATAAAAGTGCTCAAGGGAATAACGGAGACCAGGAAAAAAAAAATCTGCCTAGTTCGCTTTCAAAATGTTACTTTCCACTTCACAATTCAATATTTTTCACTATTTTTATCGCCGCAATAGAAAGAACAGATTCAGGGAAGAGACTTCAGACCTGATACCAGAAGCTTGGACAGTGACAAAGGATCTTCAGAGGTAAGAAAGGATTAGAACTTATTGAATTAAGTTATTTACTCCTGATGAGCAGGCAGTGTCCCGTAATTGCTCATTTTATTATTTACATCAAATATTCACATCCAATTTATAAAGTGCTTTTCAGACAAAATTGCATCTTAAAGAGCTTTACAGATTAAAATGACCCCGGATAAAGCACATTCCCATCGCTCCATCATGCAGAAAGGTTGGCCAGTCTGTAGCTCCCCCTAGCCTAAAAATAAATAAAATAAATATATTTAAAATCTAAAAATGCAGATTTTCCGAAGTAGTGCTGGGTGCTGCAAGGCACTCTTTCAAGGATTGGAAGTTCACTGAACTGCAGGAGAAAGAGAAGAACATGTAATAAACCAATTTATTCATATTTTTGAATTTTTCTTATATTTTCATAGGTTTAAGATATTTCTTCTCACCCCTGGTTTATACAAAACAAATTTAATGACAAGTAAATCGGCTTTATAAATGACTAAAAAACAAACAAAAAAACTATTTGCAGATAAAGTTTCTGATGTGAGGGAGTAAAAACATCTCCTGGCCACCGCTAGAATTACCACTACAACCCTGCAAACCCTCTAGATTATTTTATGTAATTTAATAGCTTGATTTAAAAGTGTTAAAATAAAAACCAGATGAACACAAAATAATTTTATTGGCCATTGGAACAATCTGACTATAAAGCAGGATATAAAAAGGACACGAAGTCCTGGTAACTATTACGAGGTGTGTTTTTTTCTTTTCTTCAAATAAAGTTGTGAACATTGATGGAATCAGTTTATATTTCTGAGACGAATCTTCTTTTGCAGGGGAACCGGGTCAGACAGGTCGGCCCTGTGGACCAATCACTGATCATCAGCACCCTGCTGGCGTCTCTGGCGGCTCTTCTTCACTAACCGCGCCGATCAGCATCGAAAACAGATTCCTGAGTTAACATAACTATGCTGCAACCAAATTCAGTTGTTCTGTTTTATTATTTTTTGTGTGTGTTTTCATTGTGTAACAAATGATTTAGCATAGCTACACGAGGCGCCAACGGTGTTGGAGAAGCAGCTGTTTTGTACCCGACATCACTGAGGAAGCGGTTCTGTCCTGTCCATCCAGGAGGGATTCATATGTTCCTGTTAAGAAATAAAACCTGGAAGAGCACAGAAGAGGAGACGAATGATGCAGTTCATGATCTGGAGTAATCTTCTTTATAATGCTGCTCTGAGTTTCTGTTTGTTGTCTCTAAAAAACAAAACTTGTGATTGTTTTCTCTCAGGTGAAGAGTTAGTGATAGTGAGAAAGAATTGATCAGCCATTAGTCCAGTATTACTTTATCTTCATCAGCTAACAATGTGTTGCTGACACGGCTGGTTTAAATTGTGAGGTAATCAAGACGGATAAATTATGGGGTAAGACCATTTGTAGAGTTACACAGTCAAACGTTAACGGGAATAATTTATTTAGCCTGTCATAAGATAAACAATGGGAACTAATTTTTCAGTCATATTTTCAACAAGTTATTTATTCATTTATTAATATCACAGTTTCCAACTGAATATGTTTATGTATTAAATATATAATATATAATCAAATTACCTATTAGGAAACAATGTCAACTATGATGTTAGTCTACAACCTAAATATTTAACTAAATGCCTGGTTACCAAGTTCATATTTCATTTTAAGCTAAATATAGGTGGTTAACACTAAACTGGCTAACTAAACATTTAGCATTTCCACTAAAAGTTTAGTCTACAAACTAAATATTTACCTACATGTCTAGTTTGAGTGTCAATATTTCGTTTGAAGCTAAATATAGCTAGCTAACATGCTAAACTTGCTAGCTAAATATTTAGCATGTCAACTAAAATGTTAGCCAACAAACTATATCTTTACCTAAATGCCTAGTTAGCAACTTAAAAGTTTAGTTTGATGCTAAATATAGCTAGCTAACACGCTAAACTGGTTAGCTAAATATTTAGCATGTCAACTAAAATGTTAGCCAACGAACTATATATTTACCTAAATCCCTAGTTACCAACTTAAAAGTTTAGTTTGATGCTAAATATAGCTAGCTAACACGCTAAACTGGCTAGCTAAATATTTAGCATTTCCACTAAAAGTTTAGTCTACAAACTAAATATTTACCTACATGTCTAGTTTGAGTGTCAATATTTCGTTTGAAGCTAAATATAGCTAGCTAACATGCTAAACTTGCTAGCTAAATATTTAGCATGTCAACTAAAAGGTTAGCCAACAAACTATATCTTTACCTAAATGCCTAGTTAGCAACTTAAAAGTTTAGTTTGATGCTAAATATAGCTAGCTAACACGCTAAACTGGTTAGCTAAATATTTAGCATGTCAACTAAAATGTTAGCCAACAAACTTTTACCTAAATGCCTAGTTAGCACCTTAAAAGTTACTTTGATCCTAAATATAGCTAGCTAACACGCTAAACTGGTTAGCTAAATATTTAGCATGTCAACTAAAATGTTAGCCAACGAACTATATATTTACCTAAATCCCTAGTTACCAACTTAAAAGTTTAGTTTGATGCTAAATATAGCTAGCTAACACGCTAAACTGGCTAGCTAAATATTTAGCATTTCAACTAAAAGTTTAGTCTACAAACTAAATATTTACCTACATCTCTAGTTTGAGTGTCAATATTTCGTTTGAAGCTAAATATAGCTAGCTAACATGCTAAACTTGCTAGCTAAATATTTAGCATGTCAACTGAAATGTTAGCCAACAAACTATATCTTTACCTAAATGCCTAGTTAGCAACTTAAAAGTTTAGTTTGATGCTAAATATAGCTAGGTAACACGCTAAACTGGCAAGCTAAATATTTAGCAATTTCAACTAAAATGTTAGCCAACAAACTATATCTTTACCTAAATGCCTAGTTAGCAACTTAAAAGTTTAGTTTGATGTTAAATCTAGCTAGCTAACACACTAAACTGGCAAGATATTAAATACTTAGCATGTCAACTAGAAATTTTGCTGGGAGTTGAATATTTAGCTAATAAGCAAATTTACTTGCAAAGGGGACTACTAAATAAAATCTGGGACTTGCAAACCTCTAGGTTATATAAACTGCTGCCAAGGCTAAATGTAATCTCTTCATCTTTATGTATTTTTCTTATGACATATGTCTTGTCTTGAAGGGTCTCTGGTTCAGTTTCCTGCTTCTGGCTGTCACATGTCTGTGTGCCCCTAGACAAGGCACTCAACCCCAAGCGGCTTACTGAGTTCTGTATGAATGTGTATACGTGTGAAATAAATAGATATAAAAACCTCATGAATGCATATCAGAATTTGAAAAACAAAGCCCCATATTTTTCTATTGTGACATAAAATAAATTATTGCCATTGATTTTTCACTTCACAAATACTTCCTTTGCACCAGGGAAGGAGTTTATTGCAGGACTCTTTCTCTGCAGAGCTAATGTCTTGAGGAAATTAGTTGGGCTCTTAAGAAAACATTTCAAACAAGCATTATAAACCGGACATTCCTGCTGCATATTCGAAATAGGGCACAATGGAAATTTGTTTCTTAAGTTGAATTTGTCCACATGGTTTACTGATCTGATTGTACACGTCTTTTTTATAAAAATGGGGTCTTTCTGTCCAATAATGTGTCCTCAGTTGTCATTTGTTGAGTGTTGATATACATTGAACTGACTGGAATTTATTGTTAAAAAGAGTATTATTAATTTTAAATGCTCATATTAGAGCCTGTCAAGATAATGCTGTCTGATTTATTAAATTTGGAAGAGTTTCAAGAGTAGGATCACATCATCGGCATAGAGGGATTTTTGGTTCCAGTTGTATCCCCAGGATGCTTTCTATTTGCTTTAACCAGAAGAATTATATTAATTGAAGGGCTCATGAGAGACATCTACCAGAGTGAACAGCTTAGTAAATATATTGCTCACATAGAATGTCACAGTTTAGGAATAGATATTTATTTAGCTAGCTAAATATTCAACCCACAAACAAAATAATTAACAAATTAAATGTTTAGCTCCAAAATAAATATTTAACTTGTCAACTAAATATTCTACAAACTAAATATCTAACTTGTGCTTTAATATCTAGTTAGCAAGCTGAACAGTTATTTTGACGCTACATTCAGCTAGCAAGCTAATCAGGCTAACTCAATATTTAGCTGCAAAATAAAAATGTGGCACAGAGCTAAATAGTTAGCTAGTATGCAAATTTGCTTACCCATAAGCGGAGGTGGACTACCAAAATAAAAGCTGGGTCTGGAGAACTGATAGTCTCCTTTTTATCATCGTTTATTTTCTTCAAAGCATGTCCATCATTTCAGCTTAGTACGCAGGATGAGGTGATGCAGCAGGAATTCATACAGAGGTTAGCAAGACGCCGCTTTTAATTTGACAGTCCACTTCCACTTACCGGCAAGTGAATCGCCATATAAGCTAAATATTTAGCTCTGAGTTAAATCTTTACTGTGAAACTATAGCTAATTAGCTAGCCATTGTAGCCAGCTTGGCTTGTTGGCTAAATATTTAGCATGCTAACTATATATTTAGTTTGAAACTAACATTTATAAATAAATAACATGGATGCAAATATGAATTTGAAAAAATTAACCACCAATTTATGCTCTTATGACAGGCTAAATAACCTGAATTATTGATAATTTTTCACCGTGATTTTAACGACGGCATCCAACATGTCAACACCTGTTGCCTGTATGACACTTCTGCTGTATTTTTAAAAAATTTTTTAATGAATTGTGATAAAGTGATGCCTTACAACGCCCCTTAACCAGGTGGTCACATGGTTAACGCTTCGTCCAGCGCTCCTAACGGTCTAAATAAAGGTTCTGTAGAAAGTTGGCCTGGTTTCCATGATTTCCATCACCACCGCCAACCTTGAAGACATTTTGATTAGATTAAACACACCAGTTAAAGGGGAGGACAAACTTATTTCCTTCAGATTTGACTTAAAACCTAATTTTTCTTGCTTTAGGAAATTCTGTTAATGGCTGTAATTTCTTTTCGTAACTGATTGAGTTCTGAAATTCTCTTTCTTTACATCTGCTTTGCTTAGGGCCACGTCGACATGCAGCAGCTGGTCGGAAACAAACCTTCACCTTTTAGATTGCAGGACTTCTACTCTTCATCCTTATGGCCGTTAAAAGTTTCATCGTAGGCCAGCAGTGCAGAGGTTTGGGGCCTTTTAAAAAGTATCCCCATCCCTGCTCATTTTCCTAATGTGAAAAATTAATTTAGGCTTTCATGGGACGTTTCAACACAACGTAGAGCAACACAGGGTTTTTAAAAGTTTTTCACTGTTAAAAAACTGAAACGCGTTTTCATCCTTTCCCCTTTATGCTGGCGCCCCAAAATAAAACCTATTCCAAGCACTTTTCTTTCTCAAGCTCTTGAAGATTAAAAACTGTATTCTGGTAGTTTTCATCTTTGAATCAGGGGGTCAAATCTACTTTAAAGCCTGTAAGTTAAATAAAGAGCTACTGATGTTGCAATAATGAATGATCAGAATATTAACAGATTTATTAACAGGAACTAATTTATTTCTGTCTAATTCTATTCAGCAGAACTGTTGAAAAGGCTTAACGGTCCAGCTGTCGGGTCTTCACATTTAATTTAGGCTCCAAGTACTGCACAGTTCTGCCCCCTACTGTTTAACACAGGTAATATTCTCCAGTCAAATCAAAGTTAAATTTAAACACTGTATTCACATCAGAATAAATGGTTTTTGGATGACTGGTGTCCTGACAGAGAACATTCTGGGTCTGATGGGATCAGTCTAAGTATTTAGATGCTGAACTGATTAACTGGATACAGGAACATATTACCTTCTTATTTAAAGTTGATTGTAACTTTTATTTCCTAAAGGGAAATCTATCAACTTTGCTTGAGAAAGAATATGTTCACTAATGTCCTTGAAAGTAACTGTTTTTAAAACCATTTGGTGTTCTTAAATATTTTTGGTAGGTGTAGGGCTGTTTTAAAAGAGTATTTTAATCTTTCATTCTAAAAGAGGAACTTAAGCACCAGGGTTTGGTGATCAGAATGGCACTAAGGCGGAAAACTAAAACTATATGAGCGACCGCGCTCTTGTGAACAGTGTGGGAAAACTTTTAGGGTTCATGAAAAATTGCTGATCCACTTCAGAACCCTCAGCGGATAGAAACCGTTCTCCTGCAGAACCCGTTTTTGTCACATATAGTTTATTGCTTAACAAGAAGTTGGATGACTTTATCACACAGGATCGGTTTGCTTTTATGATTAAAATCACCAGTTTAAAAATACATGTTGAATTTATTTCTGTTGTCTTTTAAATTATTTGATGACCTGAGTCATTTAAGTTGAAGTGAAATGTAAAAATGGGGGGTATTTTTTTTTTTTGTATGGAGGACTGATTCTGTCTAACCTGAATAAATCAATAGAATAATTCTTTATTGGCTCACAAAGAAAATTCAGTTTTAACAGCGAAAAATTTAACAGAAGAATGTTATATGTTAATTAAGGAAAACTAATTACAAAACTAAAGTACTGTGCAGTTATTAAAAAGTGAAAACGGCAAAACCAGAATTAAGGAATGTCCAGCTGAGCAGGATCATTTAAAGTTTTTTTTCCATGCCTATTCATGCATTACAAAATGCACATTATTTAGAAGTCAAGAATATAAACGTGCAAAAAGAGAGTTGAAAATAACAGCAGAGATGTTATTTAAAAAGAGGAAAAACTGTGCAAATTACATAAGATATATTACAATACATAAATTTTGAATTAAATACATAGATTTGTAAATAAATGAGGAAATCAAAAAAATATATATTTCCATATTTATGAATTTCCAAATGCATTTTCAATTTGGGCAGGATCCATCCTCCATATTTGATATTAATATAAGATTAATAAAAATTATATATACTGGATGAAGAGTAAAGAGATACATTTTAATTTGATTTGATGTTTGGGTGAAAAAGCAGCTTCGAGAAAAAAAAACAAAAAAAACAACGTATTTGGCTGCAATCACTTTAAGGCGTCTTTATTTTTCAGTCTGTAGACCTGGAGAACAGATGGAAACCTCTGCACAGAGAGATGAAGGTCTGAAGAAGGCTGATGTTCACCTGGAGGGAAACAGCAGGTCAGGGACGAACTCCTGGATCTAATCGCTAAACCTAAGCAGAGACATGACTCCAAAGGGGCGAATAAAAATCACATCGTAGCTGGAAGCACCTGGGGAGCAACGATGCAGGAACACCTGGAGGTCTCTGGTCAGCGTGAGAAAGTCTGCAGGTAGAGGTCCAGGTGGATGAAGCGTTTATATGATTAGAGAAATAAAAAATTTGAAACATAAAAATCAACATCTACAAAACAAACAGCAGCCTTTGATTAAAAGCTATGTTGGATAAAAACATGTAATAATAGTATCAGTTACTAGTAGGGAAGTTTAAATGGGTATGTTTCTATTTTAGATTTCAAAGATTTCAGTGTCTCTGCAGTTTTAAGCCCAGTTTATGCTTCTCCGACGGCAAATTTGCACTCAGACGCAGACGTATTGACGGAGACGTTTTTCGTTTATTGTTCTCCGTCTTTTTCCACTCCACTCTTTTTTTTTTTCCAGCGTTGCTCGACCGGGACAGCAGGGGGCGCTAACCTTTCACGCCGTCTCTGCTATCGTTTCATTTTTTATTTCTAGGCTTGTGAACGCATTTCTTCCTCAAGGAGCAACGAACGACAGAAAGTACGTTTTGGTTAAGCTGTAAAGCTTTTTACTATTAGTGCGGATTATAGAATCCTCCAGAAACACATGGAAACAAACACAGCAGCCATTTTTGTTTTTCCTACACCTCCTTGTGTTCAAAATCACCAAAAGAACAGATTAGATAAATTATCCTTTCAATATAAAGCATCTAGTGGCCAAACGCTGCATTAACTACTGATTACAGCGACTATAGAGCCCCCTACTGGTGAAACGATCTCCGGCTGTTACTGAAACTGACCAATCAGATGCAGACGCTATAAAAATTGGGCCTCTACTCCCACCGTACTTGCGTAGGTGACGGAGAGCCCTTGCGTTGGCGGATAATGGCGTTGATTCAATCCGTCTCAGTCTAAACAGAGAAGCATAAACTAGGCTTTGCATTCTCCTGGTAGTTTGTTCCAGATATGAGGAGCATAGAAACTAAAAGCTGCTTCTCCATGTTTGGTTCTGATCAGTAAACTAGAGCTGGAGGACCTGAGTGATCTGGATGGTTTGTACCATGATAGCAGATCTCTAATGTACTCAGAATCAGAATCAGCTTTAATGGCCAAGTGTGACACATACAAGAATGATGCATACAAGGAATTTACAGATACAGTACAACCTGTCCAAGATCATTACAAACAACAACAACAACAACAAACAGATCCAGGTCACTGTTGCGCATGCAGCCACCGAGCGGCGCTCCCGTTTATGAAACATAGAGAAATACACATCTGGGGAGGGGAGGGTTCCGCGGTGAGGGGGAAAAAACGCTCACCTGTGTTGTGGGTCCGTACAGCACTCACAACGCAGGTAATAGAAAAAACCACACCAACAAACATTTAAGCACATATTCAGACATTAACAATGACACATCAGGAAGGATGGGCAGGTATGAGCTCCAGTCCACAGGTTAACGCGCTGCCGTCGAGGCGCGCTGTTATCCAGCTTCCTGTTGCAGGAGAGAAAATGAGGAGACAGCGAGACGGTGTGTGTGAATGTGAGTGTGTGTAACCATGTCAGTGTGTGCGTCAGTAGATGCACGTGTACGGGGGAGAGGAGACTCTGTTGATATTCTTCTCAGGGACATTTGATAAGAACCAGGTTGAAGGTCTTCATGGGAGCCAAAATATAAATTGTTTGGATTTCAGGGAGAGATCAAATATTCCTCTCTGTCCCTTCAGTCTGTCAGTGGTTTCTTTTTTAGTCTAATTCAGCCAAATTGTAGTTCAAATTAAAGTTCCAAATCCAAATTAATTCCCAGATTAATAGTTCCAAACCCAATAAATTTCCAGTTGCCCCAATCCGTACCGACAGTTTCTCCAAGTCCGATGACAAATTGCGGATGAGTCCCAGAGCGCCGGCCAGATCGCCTCTTACAGCGTCTGTTCTGCGTCCCAGCTCCCCCAGCATTTGGTTCTGAGTCCCATCAGTACGAATCAACGCATCCGGCTGTTCCTTCAGCCGTCCAATCGCTTCCAGAACAGTGACCAATCTCGACCGTGTTTCAGATCTTTGTTGCTCCATTTTTCGGTAGTTCCAGTAACTGCCCATTCCAATCAGCAGAAACCCGATCACCATGATTGATTGACACCCCGGTTGACCCTTACCGGTGCTTCGTAGAGTTGAGTAGATTTTATCAATAGCATTCAGAGACCAGCTGACCATTTCCATCTTCGCTTATTCAGTTTGGTTTCGGAGAAAATTGCCAAAAGATACTCCAGATAGAGGCACAGGAGACAGAGAGCTGTGGGATAAGACACAGGAGGAGGAGGGAGGGAAAAAAGCGACCGTCCTCGCTGAGAGCTGAGCAGAAGCTCTGGTGCTAAACCGTTGCAATGGGAAACTTATTTCAATATTTCATTATGTTTATAGTGTAGTAAATAATAATTATTAGTAAAGTTATCCAGTGAATGTAGCATCATGCTTGGGACTTTGAAACTGAAGTTGGAGATTTATTGATATTTTACCAACTCTGGGTCAACTGAAGGTCACAAAGAGATATTGTTGTGTCTCTGGAACAGTTCACTCAGATCCTAATAAACACTTTTAATAAATACTTTTAAAACTTCAATGGAGACCGACGCCCTGTCCACAGGTATCCGGGTATCTCACAAAGCGGAGATATTTTTCTACGGTTTGGCCTGTCCTCCACACGTAAACGGAGATTTTCGGCACCAAAAACAAATCCTTTGAAAAACCCCGGCCAAAGTGGAGATGTGCGTTTTCTCTTTTTTTAGTATATCTGCGTGTGGACGGCCGACATGGGATGTTTTGTCACTATACGCGACAAAAAAAAAAAAAGCTCTTTAATTTTACATAATGGAAAGTCAGACGCGCCACAATTGGATAAATCAAAACGTGCCTAAACTGATATTTACACATGTGAAAACGCTAATGAAACGTATCCAAACATCCATTGTTTTTATATAAAGAATGTTTGTAGTTTTTGATAATAATTTACCTCACTGCTGTTTTGATCTCATATTCCACCAATGCATGCTAGTAGTTCCCATTCACTTCCATCGGTTTATGCTAAGCTAAAGCAAACAGACTGCTGCCAGATCAGGATAATTACTGGGCTGGTTACAAAATGAGTCTTCATCCGTTGTCCAACTGTGAGGAATACGGAGACAGACGCATATTTACTTGGAGGTTAACCAATCAGATATGAGGGTTTATTTATTGATTAATCACTGCAATAAAACTTGTTTAATGCGCCACCAGCTATCCTATGGTCCTTTTTCATGTTTGATCAACACATCCCAGCAGCAGCGTATCAACAGCAACATTGCACCACTTCAGATAAAGAACAGGCTACTTAGGCTTTGCACGGTCCCCTACTGATGACGTCATCTTGTAATAGTGTTTTTCTATTGTTGGACGTTAGTTGTTGCTACTCAGAATAATACACAGTTGCGTTGTAAGTCGTTTAAAAATGTCTATTTGTGGCCCTTTTTGAATTTTGAGCACCTGCCCCTCTAAAGGTCTCTGCGATGGGAGTAATATATTAAGTATTTTAACATGTCTGCCAAAAAAAAATGCAGCCACTTTTGTTATTTAAATAAAATATTTTCTGACATTGTAAATGTAGAAAAAAAAAACAAACTCTGAAGTTTGAGATTTTAAATCCGCCTTTTTCCGAAAGAAAAAAATTATTCCTGTTAAATTACAAGGTATGTATCTGGAGTTTATGAATAGTAGCTCCTTCCGACTCTTACTGCAGAACCACTTATCCCGGGTTCAGAATTTTGTTTTCTATCACAAGTTTCTGACTTTTCATGATCACAAGTAATTAAATATCTCGGTTTTATGCATTTAATGTTGGACATTTTTTCGTTTTCTATTCCAAATTGTTGGCTTTTCTCTTCTAAATCGGAATTTCTGTAAAATATGTGAAATGAAGCTCAGAATGTGAGGATTTTTTACTCCAATAATATTCATCCTCGTTTATAACGCCACTGAAACACCTAAAGCTCCAGGCTTATTGGAGGAGCTGGTGGTTCTGATCGGGACTTCATCACCAATAAGCTGCTACGGGCTCCGCATTCCTCCCTCTGATTGGCTGGACGGGGATCCTTTAGAATATTCTGTGAAACTTTTAATATACATCTAGAAAGAAGCTCTGGATGAATGACTGAAAACAAAACCCAACAAAACGTTTTACTTGAATTCAGTTTATTCAGGATTATAAGGCCACTGTGGACTGTGCAGAAGTAGGAAAAGAGAGCAGAACCGACACCAGAACCCAGTGAAAAAAAACAAAAAACACACCTGGAGACACTTCAGGAGTTCACGGATCAGAACCGTTCTGGAGCGCCTTAAGGACACTTCCCTTCTAAGAGACGAGTCTGTTTTCCAGACTCCGCTTCAGCAACACCGACCGGGAGTGATATGAAGAGCGAAACGTCCTCCGCCGCGTGTGGAGCGCAGACTCCCGATATCAGCGTCTTCTTTGGTTTCTTCGGCCAAACTCACAGGTTCAAGAGACTTTTTCACACAATCAGCTGTCGGAGTGAAGAGAATGCAGGAAAACAAGGCAGGAAGGTGGAGGAGGTCCTTCATCATCACCGCCCCCTCTACTGGTCCTCCATACGGCGCCGAACCGCCGGCTCTGGAGCGGACCGGAGGGAAAAGTTCTGTGGAAAAGCCTCAGAAACGGCGCCGGCTGCTCCTCCTGCAACACGCTACGGTCTACGTGAAGAGAAAAGTGGTGATTCTAAGGCCTCACGCGGTTTTACACAGCGGCTACAGCGCCATACGCACAAACTCACAGAGTCCAACCCAGCTCCTCCCATCAAGGAGCCACAAGGGGGAGCTGTCGCTTCGTGTGTGCAAACATCAGTTCCTGTTGTGTAGAATCCCCCCCAACCTGCACCCAGCAGCAGGATTATTTCACAGCCGCTGCTTTGTCCTGGAGTTTGGTCGAAGAGTCTACCGCAGGTTTCGCCGCAGCCTGAAGCGGCTGCGCAGGCGGGCGCAGGCCGGACTCCGTGCCGATGTCGACGGTGATGTTGGTGTACAGGGGCAGGTATTCCCGGGAGAGGATCTTGTACTCCACCGTGTTCATCCCGTCCATCTTCCAGGTCTGGCGGGTCTTGGCCAACATGTTGAACCTGAGGGCAGAAGAGGAGAGGTTCTGGTTCTGATCGCCTTCAACTGGAGGAAAACTATAGGTCATCATCTAATCGTTTTATTATTTGTTCCAGAATCAGATAAGTAGTACTTCAGCTGAGCTCATTTTGGTTTGTCAGCAACGATTAGATAAGATTCAACCCATTGACTTTACGTAACCGTTGCTGATTATCATGTGTGCTGTGAGACGATATTCTTGTTTTTAGGTCTCATGATACGTTACTGAGAAAGAATGGAGACAATGATGATGGGGCCACCATGTCATGCTCAACACTGATAGCTTTGCTGTGTATGAAGTAGATTGTGAGCCTTTAAAGGACAGAGTATCGTGTGAGCTGATCAGGATTACATCATTCTCTCCTTGCTGGTAAGTAAAACCTTTTAAAGTTTCATTTAGACTCTTCTGTGTTAACGGGGTTGTAATGGCATTTAAGACTCTTAATAAAGATGAGAGAGATTCCTTTAAGAGTTTGGAGGTTTTAATAAAAGTTGAATTGATCATACAGGAGAACAGCACAGATCACAGTGAATGCCGAATGCTGCCCCCCTCCTAACTCCCTAACTACCTACTACCCCACCACCCTACAAGCTCATATGAAAATATTTATAAAGTTCAGCAACCTTGCCTCTATCACTTTGAAGATACGAAGAACGAACTAGAGCAGAGAAATGCAGATGCAGCAGCTAAAGAACCACCTGATTGGACAGTTTGGACTCTCATTTGACAACCAAACCAGCCCCGACCATCAGCCCACCACCTCCGTGCTTCACAGCGGAGCCGGGTTGATTAAATGTTTAAACCAGAGTTGTACACTGCGACACAGTGGAGCAGAAAAAAGTATTTAGTCGACCACCATTTATACAAGTTTTCCCGCTTAAAACGATGAGAGAAGCCTGTCATTTCCATCAGGCCTGGGCGGTATACCGGTTCATACCGAAAACCGTTGTTTTTAAATATACCGCTATACCGGTGAATAGATCAGAAAACTTCCTTAACGTTTAATGAGCGTTAGTGTTTCAGCCAGGACCGATTTCACCGCTACACGCTCTTCACCACAGCATAAAAAAGTAACTAAGTACAGCTGCTGGTAGGAGCTTCCAGAGCAAAGCAAACAATGCTGTTTCGCGTCTGTAGTTTATAAGTTTATCGTCTTTAAAACGTCAGACCAGAACCGAACGGGAAAATCTTTTACAAGCGCTATTGTTAGTAACCAGTAGGGGGGAGTGTTGAGCGCTATTTGAACGTCTGTAGGTATACGTGGTCAACGGCGGCAAAACCAGTAGGAAGGAAACCATTAATAGCGGTAAATATGTTTTACATACCATCTATGATATTTCTGTTATCTGAATATTAACCAGCTAATAATCTCCTACGGTCGCCATGTTTATTTTACTTCTTCTTTGGCAAAATCCGGTCTGAGTCTGTACTCTGCCCCCTAGCGGGATTCTTCAGTACTACATGCACAACAATTAGAAGATGCAATTTATTGCTTGCGCCAACGTGGGTTCCGACGTTTAAACGGACCCTGAGGATGACGTACGTTCCGACGTTTAAACGGACCCTGAGGTGGATGACGTACGTTCCGACGTTTAAACGGACCCTGAGGTGGATGACGTACGTTCCGACGTTTAAACGGACCCTGAGGTGGATTACGTACGTTCCGACGTTTAAACGGACCCTGAGGTGGATGACGTACGTTCCGACGTTTAAACGGACCCTGAGGATGACGTACGTTCCGACGTTTAAACGGACCCTGAGGTGGATGACGTACGTTCCGACGTTTAAACGGACCCTGAGGTGGATTACGTACGTTCCGACGTTTAAACGGACCCTGAGGTGGATGACGTACGTTCCGACGTTTAAACGGACCCTGAGGTGGATGACGTACGTTCCGACGTTTAAACGGACCCTGAGGTGGATGACGTACGTTCCGACGTTTAAACGGACCCTGAGGTGGATGAAGTACGTTCCGACGTTTAAACGGACCCTGAGGTGGATGACGTACGTTCCGACGTTTAAACGGACCCTGAGGTGGATGACGTACGTTCCGACGTTTAAACGGACCCTGAGGTGGATGAAGTACGTTCCGACGTTTAAACGGACCCTGATGTGGATGACGTACGTTCCGACGTTTAAACGGACCCTGAGGTGGATGACGTACGTTCCGACGTTTAAACGGACCCTGAGGATGACGTACGTTCCGACGTTTAAACGGACCCTGAGGATGACGTACGTTCCGACGTTTAAACGGACCCTGAGGTGGATGACGTACGTTCCGATGTTTAAACGGACCCTGAGGTGGATGACGTACGTTCCGATGTTTAAACGGACCCTGAGGTGGATGACGTACAGTCCGAAGTTTAAACAGACCCTGAGCTGGTTGACACTGGTTGCTGCGGTCGGCCCCTACCTCTTGGGGTTGATGTCGTTGCCCTTGTCCAGCTTGTGTTTGATCATCTTGTAGCGACCGACCTTCACAGACGGCCGGCTGATGTACATCCCCGCCAGAGACACCCTGAGGACACAGAGCAGAAGCTGAATACGCCGTCGGGCCGGACCGGGCCGGAGAACCTCGGGACCGGACTGACCTGACCCCGATGTCGTCGTCCTCACCGCCCCAGCCCCAGTAGTTGTTGGGGAAGCCATTCATCTTCAGGTAGTGCAGCGGCGACAGAGCAGAGACGCCTCCAAAGTACATCTTGTAGGGAAGCCTGGAGGGGACGAAGAGCAGAAGCAGAGGGTCAGCGCTCCAGTAGAAAGTGCTGCAGACCCCGAGGTCGGCGCTTTGGCGGCGTACTTATAGCCAAACTTGTCCATGGCGATAGCGGCGTGCTTAGGGTTGGCGTCGCAGACGTAGAGGTTGCGGTCGTCCTCCGGGATGAGGTCGACGTCGTGGAAGAACAGGCAGTCCCAGTCGTCCTCCCTCATGGCCTCCTTGAAGCCCACGTTCATCAGCTTGGCTCTGTTGAAGGTGTAGTTTCCCGCCTGCAGGGGGAGACATGGAGCACAGCTGTGAGAGGAGATAGAGAGTCCTGCAGCAGGAGATACGGCTCTGTGCCCAGGGCTACAGGGGGCGCCGTCTATTCCAGACCAGGACTGCTGCTTGACATCAAACCGTTTCCATTTTCTAATGTGTCCATCACGACGCATCTGAGACGTCTTCAAGTGTTAAGAGTTGATTTAAGGGAAATGAAGAACCACAAAAAGTCCAAACTTTGGTTATTAAGCGCACGTTTTAAACTAATATAGAACTATAGAAAAAGAAATAAGGAAAGAAAAAGAAAAAAAATAAGAACGAAAAAGAAAAGAAAGAAAAAGAAAGATAGATTAACCAATAAGATAATAATTTGTGTGCTCTAGAAGCTGAAAAACAACCATTAAAATCATCCAGAACCAGATTATCTGACATCCGGACCTGAACTGGTTTCCAGTATAAAACCTGTTGAGTCACAGGAGGAGCTGCAGCATCTCTGCATCATTTATCCATCCTAATGAACCGTTTCTATGACGATACAACCTCCAACAACAACAACCTCTGCAGTTTTCCCTCCATGTCGGTGGTACTTATAGGACAGTTATAAATATTTTTAAAACAAAAATTCAAACAGGTACACTTTGCCTGTTATAATGCTACTGTTTTGTAGAGTGTGGCAATCAACAGTTCCCAATAAATAATCGTTATTAGGAGTAAATAAGTGTACTCTATCTTCAGATTGGTCATGATGGTGGTACTGGGAGAGCTCAACACGTTCATGTTTTATTCCTCTACAATCGTTCTCTTTTCACCTCTTTTGGATTCAATATTATTTAAAATGTATAAAAATAAATACTTTTATTTTAGAAACTTTTACTAAAATATTTTCAAACTATAAATACATTTGTTGAGGGTCAAACTTATCAAAGAAAACTTTATTTAAATTAATCTTTTTTTGCTTTTAAAAGAAAATGATCAGATTAAATTTTAAGAGATGCAAAAAAAAGTCGATATATTGCAATATTTTATGTGATAATGTATGAATATTCAAAAGCAATGAACTGATTTTTATTTCTTTTCTTTTTTTTAGAATCGAATGGAAGCATTAATGATGACAGTAATTTTTGTAGTAAAATGTAAAGTCTGGTTGGTAGTTGGTGGTTTAGTGATGAAACAGGCTGGAGTGCGATAGTTTTTCTGCGGTGGAATCCATTTTTCTAATCCTAATATATCGTATCCTTCCCTACAGCAGCCTCAGACCTGCGCACGCAGAGAGCAGCCACTAGAGGGAGCTCTCTGGCCGTGACTCACCTGGTGAACGACGTAGATGGCGTAGCTGAGCTGCTGCCGCTGCAGGAACGGGTGCAGGTAGTAGAGCAGGAACTTGAGGTGGTGCTCCCGGTTCCGGTGGGGGATGATGATGGCCGTCCGGTGTCGGGCCTCGCAGCCGGGCGGCCTGTAGCGCCCCCCCCTCACCACCAGGGGGTTCTTCCTCCGGACCTCGTCCAGCGTGAGGCCGGACGGGAAGCTGACGTGGATTGGCCCGCCTGCGGAGACACGGGTTCTGGTTTAATGGACCGGAGGCAAATGAGTTCTGCTCAGAGAGGGAGAGGCGCTGATTTGAATGCAGGACTGCAGAGTCACAGGCATGGTGGGGATTTTCCACTTCCTGCTGTTCTGACTCAGATCAGCAGGTAGTCAGCTGGACCAGGGGTCAAAGGGCAGAGCCCACAGGGTGTAATGATTAAGCAGGAACATGTTATCAGCTCAGACGTGTGAAGGAGCAGAAAACATGAACAGATCCATCACTGCTTCATTATCACCCCAAGAATCATTTTAAGGTTTATTGGCTTCATAATCGGAGCTAAAAAAAAACAAAAAACAGCAATAAAGAGGAAAAAACTCCTCAGGTTTTCAGAGGGTGCAACCTGAGCAAAGACTAGCAGAATAAGAGCTGACCTCTGACCTCGACTGATCGACTACTGATGGAAGGGGACAGAAAAATGTAGCCCAAGAAGTCCAGAAACGTTCCACGTGAAAAGTGCGCGAAAGGGGGGTGTGGCCTAAACAGATTCATTGATCAGAGTCGGGAGAATAGGCGCATGTTCGGCGCAAAAGTGTTTTAAAACTGGGAAGTTAAATGTTTTTATCTCAAGAAGAAGAAATAATTCTTTTTGTCAATAAAAAAAAATCAGCCTAATGTTGGTTTTTACTGTTGCTTTTAGGTGTGTGGGAAATGATTTCCATTTTGGTTGTTTTCTCTAAAGAGATATATATATATATATATACACACATTTTTTCTCTTACATAGGCGTTAATGTCCTCCGAGGCTTCGTACGTAATTTAACGTCTACGTAAGCTGGTACGACTCGCCCCTCTGAACTACGAAAAATGGCAGCAGACATGCGAGTTCTGTGCTAAATGTGCACAACGAGTTTCAGCCAATCATTGTAGAGAAGCGGAGTATAACGAGCCAATCGAACGCAACATCTGCGCCATTTTTTTCCCTGTGCGAATCTTCCGGCCTGCTGAACATGAGGGTCCATGTTCCTCAGAAACGTAAAAAAGTACTTCTTTAGTTGATTTTAACTAATTATGAAATAATAAAGTGTGGTTAACCTGTCGCCATAATCTTGTACAAGCGCATATATAATCAAAGCAAGAGGAACTTTGAAGTTTCACTGTTCAATATCAAAATGTCCGGTGCAGATATTTTAGATTCGGGTCAAAATGTAAAAAAATAAAATAAAATGTTTATCACTTAACTAGTTAAAATAAGAACCATGAACATGTGTGTGTTTTACAGACTGAAAAAACATTAAAGATAGAAGCCAGTACAGTAAAAAATGTCTATTTTCTTTATTTAAAGTAATCATAAATATAGGTTTTATAGAGTGTTGCGTTTGACACGTGTAGAAAAATAAAAAATTATTTTTCTGCTGCTACGTTTCTTCTTCAAAGGCATTAAAGGTATAACTGAGCAGCTTATGATTGTATTAAGCAAATGGCCGTAGCATTACCAATATTTATCTGTGTACCTTTATATAAAATATATATTTCTGACAGGTAAATAGCATTTGTTTTTGCTCAATTGAGGCTAAACTGTGAATGTAAGATTCAGTTTGCCATTTCTGCATCGCACTTAAAGAATTGCAAAGATCAAACTGTTGTTTTGTGTTTGTGAAAGAATTAAAAGAAAATCTACGATTACAAAACTGCTACAAAATCCTCCTTTGTGACTGAAAACTTCTCAGTTACGAGACACAAATACGTCGGCGTCAAAAACACGTCCATAAAGGAGCTTCCACCGCGTTGGGTCCAAAAGCAGGAACATTTATTCTTCATGAAAGCACATCAAACCTCCATCAAAGGACCACAGGCACAACTTCTGGTGTTTTAGACCAGGTCCCTAAAAAGGAAGAATAATAAGCCTCATAGTTTTTAGACGCAAAGCTGCAGCCGGTTAGAGATGAAAACAAACCATTTCCAGCTTTCACTGAGATAATTAATCCCACACCACCCAAACACGCTGCTCTCGTTAACTAAATTAGCGTCGCTGTGACTTTAAGGCGAGCGCTCGCTGCAGGAGGGTTACATAAGCGCGGATCTGTCAGCGGAGCGGCGCGCAGGGCGACAGGGGTCGCCGAGGTCGAGCTGGAGATGCAACGAGGAGAAGATGAGATGCAAATGAGAAGCATGAAGGCAGCGCCGGTTTCTGACGCCGCCTGAAGGCATCACGAGCTGATTACACAACAGGACCCCAAACTAACAGAACATCCTGAAGGATTAACAAACTGTGGCTCTGCTGGAAGGAGAGAGTTTGTTTCTGATTTGGAGGCAGAAGCTTTGCAGCCGATCCGGTTCTGCTCAGCTGGACTCCTTGGAGCCAAAATGGTGGAACAAATCTTCCCGGCAGCAGAATCATCTCAGACCTTTGATATGAAACAATAATTCTTGGTTCTGCCAACATGACGACTTTCAGCTGTCTGGTTCCTCTCTGAGGCGTTCATGAAGAATTCTGCTGATAAAACCCAAAGAAAAATAATAAAAAGACCCAATTCCACTCCTCTGGAGGAGGCCATGATGCCCCGCCGAGGTCAGAGGTCACTGTTGCCCGCAAACACCAGAGACAATTCAATTATAAAACCATTATTTTTTTCTTACATTTTAACACCATTTAGGTTGCACTTTTCCCTCTTCATTCATTCTATAATTTCTGCTGTTAAATCCATTCAGTTTCCATTAATCAAAGAATTAAAACTAATTTTTATTTATGTTTTATCATCATTGATGAAGCTACAGGAAAATTGAGTTTGCAGTAGAAGTATAATTTAGGGCGACCATGTTTAGATTTCTAAGGAAGAAACATTGAAATCGTTTTCCGTTTCCATAAAGGAGATTTTTGATTTGAACATATTTAAAGGGCTTCTGCTCTATGTGGTTTGAAAGAATATAAGATAAACTTCAAATCAGCTTTTATTGTCAACCGTTAATTAAATGACTTCACAGTCTAAATGTAAATAATTAGCATTCTTGCTGGAAATCAAACAGCTTGACTTTTAAGTCTTTTTAGGACAAAAATTACACAAAACCTGAAATTATGTTCTAAGGAAATTAGTATTATTTTATATTAGAAGGTACAACAGAGAATTAGGGCCACTGCAGACAAAAAAAATAAATATTTTGGAGTTAATTTCAGCCCCCCCCAAAAAAACGCACATATTTTCGTGAAATTATATATATTACATTAGACCTGAAACAACTAATTGATTTAATCGATTTTTAAAACGGTTGACATCTAATTAAGTCATGGATTAGTTGCTTTATAATCACGTTTTCCCGAAACCCTTTACCGTTCCGGCGGCCCGCGGCCGGGCCCATCCGCCATTTTTACTTTTTAATCCATGATATTCTGATATATAGCTATGAATTTATACGTTTTATATTATTGGAAAGCTAATAGTTGTCTTTGTCACCCCTTTTATTAATTCTGAGGCCCCAATGTTGCCCCAAAATATTGCCCAACTAAGTCAGCCTCCTTCATTATGGGCTGAGATATTTTTGTTAATATGCTGTACATTAATTTGTATGGAATTCTGCCTCATTTTGTATTTTTATGCCTAAAGATTTTTCTGGATAAATATCTTGCATTGTTACGTTAATTTTACACTGTTAACTGAGTTCAGGTCCAATAAAATAGATCGCAGTGAACGGCACAATTCTCTTGTTTTCCTTGTTCTTAATGAAAATTTGTTTCTAATAATTTATATATGTAAAAGTAAAAGCCAAATAAAATTATTAATAAAAGTGATTAATCGTAAAAAATAATTGTCAGATTAATATATTATGAAAAGAATCGTTAGTTGCAGCCCTATATTTCATGATTGAAAATAATAGGAAAATTTTCTCGCAAGTTTTCGACTAAAAATTTGAATTAAAATTCTGGAAAATATCACATTAATCTAAACATTTCTGCATTTTCTGGATGGAAATTTACTTCGCAATACTATTTGGTCTACAGTGGTCCTAATGCTCTGTCGTAAAAATGAAATAATATTAAAAAGTATTTCTCCGAAGGCGCCCAAAACTTACACTCCAGTTTAGTTTTTCCCTTTAATTTAACACATGACCTCTGATCTTTCTCAGACTTTGTTTCTGCGTCAGTGCGACCAACAGGATCTTTGGTTGGCAGAAAAAAGTCGGGTCTCTAATCTGCAGGGAATATCAGCGAAGGAGTTTCACTTTGAGTAGCAAAGGACTGTGGGAAATGTCTTTACGCGCAAAAAGGAAACAGGAAGTCATTAACTACCGTGTTACAAAGTCCTCAGCTCCATCAGGGACTCATTTTAGGACCGATTCTACCGGTTCGGGTCGGACCGTCCAGCTAGGACAGGACAACACTCACCAATCAGAGGGGACGTCTTCGGGCAGTAAGGCATCTCGTCCCCGCGGCCGTGTCCCCGGGACAGGTGGGAGAGGTTGGCGTAGACGTCCCCCCCGCCCAGGAGGGCGGTGCGGTTCCGAGCCTGCGGGCCGGCCGCCTCGCTCTTACGGAAGATCCGGATGAAGTAGCTGACCCGCTTGTGGTATCCCTCCCTGGACAGCAGCGCCATCACCACCAGCTGGATGCCCAGGAACATGAACAGGAAGCGCCACTTGGACTGCAGCGTAACCATGGCGACGGGTTTAACACACCCCGGGGGGTGGTGGTGGAGAAGAAGAAGGTCGGGTCCACAGTACAGCGCCCGACGAGGCGATACGGAGCCCAGTTCAGGGTTAAAAAACCACCCGGGGAAGTCAGAGCAAGGCACTTCTGGTATGTCCAACGATGATGACGTCACGTAGCTCCTCCCCCCATCCTTCGGCCCGGGAAGCTCATCCTCCTGCCGGCTGTCGTCCCGGCATGGTGGGAGGGGGCGGTCCAGTGGACGGGGAGGAACCAGCAGGCTCTGTAACACAGGAGGAGGAGAAGGTCACACCCAATGAACTTTGAACTCACAAACCAGCTCCGACAGAAACCAGACACCCAGGCGCCGCAGTCAGGAGCGAGAACGACCTCTGACCTCAATAAACCTGAGCTGTAAACGAATTAGTGTTGGTTAAAGCAGCCGGCCCGACGGCGCTAATCCTAATCCTAATCCCACTGAAGGCTACCGGCTCCCGGCTAATCACCTGATCCACAGAGAACGCCACCGGGGGGGTTAGAGTACAGAACCGGGGTTCTGGTCCGATCCTCCAGGTATCGGAGGAAACCTGATACCGACAGAGAATCTGGTTCTGATGCCAAGAGGAATAATGAAGGGCTTTTCAATCTATAACATGCAATTGTTCCAATTGGACTGCTCGTCACCTAAACTGAAATTTGAATTTATTTTAATTTAAAATAAAATTACTGAATTTTACTCCATTTTATTTTCAGCTAATTTTGTAAGTGTTGTTTTTGTCCGTCTTTAATTAGTTTCTATAACTGCTGCTTCACTGGGCCAGGGTTTCTCAATGAGATTCTCTGGTTTAATAAACACATTATTATATGGTATCATGTTGGAGCCAAACAGAACGGAGTGAAAACGTTTTTTTTATTCCCGATACCGATGCATCTGTCGATACCGGATACCGATCCTATTGTTGTATTCATAAAATGTATACCTTCAACCTTGTACCTTGTTTGAAGACACTAAAAGGCACCAGACTTTACTAACTAAAGTTAAATACGAATAAATTTGATGTAACAGTATCGTTATCGGTGGATCCCTACTTCATAGTAGGGCTGGGCGGATTTATGACCGTTACGTCATTTTGCTTGGGGCTGTAAATTCAGTATTTAAAAAATAAGAAAATACGTGTTTTAGTTTAGCTGTGCTCCTACCCCTTTAATAAATGACACGTACAGTCATGTGACTTCATCTCACCCAGAAGGGAAAAGCGCTGCCAACAAAGCGACTGTGTTTCTATATTTAGCGAGTGTTTAGACTCCTCCAGTGACTATTAAAAAGAGAAAAAAAAAGCGACTAGCAACAGATGTAGGGACTTTTTATGGTGTTGGTGGATTTAATCCAAGGATAAACGCTACATGGATAAAGGGGAAATTAATAAAAGGTGTCACGGTCTCGATTTTGTATCGAAATCGATCGATATTGCGTTACGACCTTGAACACCGAACATCCTGCCATGTTTACACTCCGTGTGTCCCATTTGGGACTCCGTAGCAACAGTTAGCAGGCGGCCGTCTCATCACAAGGAACCACACGTTGTATTTTCCCCCAACAAGTAACTCTCACCTGTTCTCATAAAAACTGGTAACGTTTTAACTTCCTGTATCACATCCCCCGGGATCAGAGCACGTTAGCTGATGCTAGCAAGTAGCTATTAGCTAAGCTACAACTCGACCACGGCTAGGACAGATGAAACAGCGGGACCAGAATTGAATTGGCATTGTAAACAAGACGACCGCTGTTAGCTGCATTTCACTCGGTCCGTACGAGATATCGGGAGCACTGTGTCAGTCGTTCTGCAGGAACTGTAAAGAGTCACTAGATGGCAGCCACCCTCGGTTACTAATCATTTGTTATTTGAACAATAATGTTACTTTATTGTAAATAAATTATTTAAATTTGACCATTAATCCCTAATGTGATACATTACACAAGAATAATAAAAATTGCATCACTTTTGTCTTTCAAAATAAGATCTCCGTACAAAATTTAATGAATATAACCAATGATTGTAGACTACAAAATTGACATAGGGATCTGTACTGTAAAAGGAAATATTTTTTGTTAATCGCTAATCGAATTGTGATCGTAAAACCGAAAATCAAAGAAGAATTGGAGAATCGTGACACCCCTAGAAATTACGTATGGTGCTGCGTTCAGGTTTCGCATAAGCTTGTGTACGCGAAACGTGGCAGATAGCGCTCCAAATTTTACTCGCCAAACTTAAATATTGCTTGCATTTGACGGGTGTCAATTTCGGACTCTGACAATACTGTTTCGATATTCGGAGGCAAAATATCGATTTCTTTATGTTTAAGAATTTGAATGGAACCATTAATGAAAACAATTTTTGTTGTAAAATTAAAATAATGATCGCTAGTCGGTGGCTGTTTTCTCCTTCTTGGTTCCAGTGGATCAACTAGATCTAGTAATTAAACTGGTTTAGAATGCTGGGAGAGTTTTTCTAAAGTTAAATATATAGTCGTCTTTAGAGCTGAAACAAATAATCGGATTAATCGATTAGTTGCTTTAACCCCTTTAGCCCTAGGGTACCCCAATTGGGGGACTTTGTGATATAACATTTTTTAGCAGGCCTTAAATACCACACTACAGAAAAAATTGTAATAATGCACATTAAATTAAACAGCATACCAAGCACTACAAGGCTATCTGAACAATTTTTTACCAACCACAATCACAAGTCAGATGCCACGTAAATAAATATTTGCAAACAAACTCAGCCACCACATTTCTGGCTCTATAGCAACAATCCTTTGTGCTACGCACAAAAACAACCACTCAAATAAAAGCAGAGAGCCGGCAGTGAAAGCACCGCAGAGATATGAGCCAAAGAATGACAATCCTATTTGGTTTTCCTTGTTCTTAATGAAAAGGTGAAAGTAATAGCCAAGTATAATAATAATAATAAGTGATTAATCGTAAAAAATAATCGACTGATTATGAAAATAATCGTTTGGTTGCAGCCCTAGTCGTCCTCAAGTTATTGCGATACATCACAATATATCGTATCGCCAGATTCTTGCCAATCCCTGGTTAATATGGGAGGAAACGGATCTGAAGCTCCTCGTTTGTTTCATCAACCATCAGCGCTTAGAGAAGATCAAGGCACAGAACAGCAACCAGGAGTTTTCACTCACATTTACACGTTAATAACAAATAAACTTTACTCTGACTTCCTTCAGATGCAGGGATGTTCCTGTAAAATGTCTGCGATCCGCGGATATCAGACGTTTCGGGGTCGGCTGATGGGAGCATCAGAACCGCCGCGGACGACCCCAGAGACCATTTGAGTGCTCCAGAACGCCTCAGATGCTCGGTTCTACTGAATCCTGCTCCCTCTCTGCGTCTCCACTCATATTTCACCACAAAACATCCATTATGGAGCAATTAGAGCTCAGATCAACTAAACAGAAAACCGGAGGAGCTGGAAGACGCACTGACCGGAGGGGACAGAAGGAGAAGATCTAGCTTTCTGAGGAGGTTCTCTGTTCCAGCCTGCAGCTTTAGGAAGCGTCCCCGCGGTTCATGACCGGGCCTCTGCAGCGCTGGAGCAGAGGGACGCATCCCAACGCAGAAGGCAGGGATCGCACATCCGAAAAATGAAAAATAAAATAAAATAAGCAAAGAGGTGGGGGTAGATGATTGGCAATCTGAGTTAATGTAGCTCAGAGCTAACTGAGCTAACCTGGAGTTAACCCTAGGTAGCGGAGGCTAGCGGGCGCTTTTAGCCTGAAAAACACAGCTGAGCGACTCCGCTACCCTCTGTCCGCAGGGCAGGTTCAATAATTTAGTCAAAACCAGGGCTGAACGATTAATTGCATTTGCAATTAAATCGCAATTTGATCAAATGCGATTTCCTAATCGCAAAGGCTGCGACCACCATCTATGAGAGTTGAACGGCTAACCTGACCGCCACCGGTGTTTAAATTTCCAGTAAACAAACTTCGAGGCGACAGGGATCGCTGACCGAGCTGTTTGAAAGAATCGCTCCTTACGAACATAAAAAAACGGCACACTGAAATAATTAGTGCTATAACGGGTTTTATAGCCAAAAGTTTGCTTTGTTAACCATGACGAATAAGCTAGGATTCAATCTCACGAACACGTTTTAGCCACATTTTACCTGCGCTGTATAAAAAATGCCGACAGAAAGTTAAAGCCGCACCGAAAACAGCGGAATATTTAGCAATAACTGACCTGAGATCAAACCGCTCTATGGAGCCATACCAGAGTCTGAAAGTGCATTAGATCGATGGAGAATTAAAAATCAGAGCTTGTTCCTTCAAGCATCCTACTTCCTGGATAACCACACGGAGGAAAACATTGCAGCCGGAGGGAATTATTAGCTGGGATCAAAAGGAAGAAAACCTTGATTGCAGAACGACGCCGATGACCATCGAGTGTGATGATTAAAAGTAGATAAAGTTGTTAATATTTGCCTTTGTCTTAAAATAAGTCTATCTTATGGAATAGAATAAATTATGTATAAAGAAATCCGTTTATAATACACAATATTTTTGCTTGCATTAATTAAAAAAATGCATGAGAAAAGACCCATTAAAATAATTGCAAATTAAATCGCAATGTTGAAGAAAAAAATAAAATAAAATCGCAAATATTGTCCAAGATCGTTCAGCCCTAGTCAAAACGATGAAGCTTGTTGGTCCTTAACCTTCACTAAAACTACGTCAATTATAATTAAAAGAAGTTTTAATAATCAATACGTAAAGAAGAAAACTGATCAATTCAATCCATTTGAAATATTACTTTATTGCTGGAAAAAAAACGGAGAAGAGGTCTGTTTGTGCGATCAACACCACAGCAGCCACCTTTGTCCGATAAGTTCACGATTAACATCCGAACATGACCACCTCTGAGGCTGCGGCCTAAACTAGCCGTTAGCCACCAGCGCTAACGCTGACGGCTCATCCGGGCACGCCCCTAATAATTAATTCCAAACTTAAATTGTGGCTAAACAGATTTGTTGTTAAATATTCACAACCCACAGAGTTGCCATGACGATGAACCTTTTTAGAACCATCACGTTTATTTCTGCTGGTAGGTCGGTCTTTTTATCATGCGAGTCAATGGGAACTTGCCCCTAGTGGAGGACGGGGGGACTGCAATTATTGTCACTTCTAGTTTGGCTTCACATTTTGGCAGGGCATATTTTCTAACCTCTAAATAAAAACAATATTCCTTAATGAACCCTCGTGACATGCGAGTCTGATTGATGATTCCAACCAATTGAATAATACATGTGGTAAAAAAAAAAAAAACAGACGTCACCTCTGTGCCAGGCCGGTTTTGATCCGATTACGAGGGCTGACCGGAAGGAGGAGAGAACATCCTGCAGCCGTATCAAACATGTGAAACAATAACCACCAGCAGAAGCTCTTCATTATGGCTCAGAAGAGAAAATAAATGTCCGTTTGCTCAACCCTAGAAGACCCAGAACATTTAAACAAGAAAGTTGAAAATAAGATGTTTTCAGGTGTTTTTTTTCGGTAGCGTTTTATAAAGATTCTGTATTTTTAAAAGCAATCCCCATGTTGAATTTTTGTTGCAGATAAATTAAATGTGCGCACGTTCTATAAACTATTAACGATACCGCTCATGTACTGTACAGGTTAAAGTTAACAGATACTTAAACTATGTAATCTCTGCAATAATTTTACAGAAAATGTTGATTTTTACACATGAAATTTTATTTAGTGGTCATTTTATTCATATTTTATTTTGTATCCAATTCAGCGTCATTGTTTGTACGATAAAGATCCACGTATCTGTTTGAATTAAATATTATTGTTGCGCCCAAAACATTTCAAAAATACATTTTAGTTACATTTTTTTTATCCTTCTCTGCAAATGATAATCTGTTAATTTTTGTTAACATGTTTAGTTATTTGTATTTTATAAAATGATTTTTACCTCCTCAGTATTCAGATTATTTTTGTTTTTTTTACATTATATTCACTAAGTTACTTTTATCTTGTTTTTTATATTCTTTTTTATTATTGAGTGTTTTTACATTTTTTTATATCTTTCATTTTTAACCATTTTCTTTTTCAATTTCAATTTGTGACTCTGGGGAGAATTATTATGCAAATGTCCAATCCAACAGCACTGAAAGACCAACATACAGGTTAAATATGTGCCGGGAAAAAAAAAAGGAAACATATGTGAAGAAAAAACTTTTGCTGTAATAATAAATGACTGGATTTTATGGGATTAAAAATTATTTGAATGCATCAGACTCTCCAGCTACCCCTGGGCCTTTAACGGCCTAGAAGAGGGAATAAACGGCTGAATTTGATCATTCTAATGGAAAATTGAGTGGGAGGAAAAAGTGTGGTGGACAGCAGTGAGGATTATGAAGGAAGCCACATTGTTTCAAGCAAGCCGGACTTCCATTTTCAGCTTTGATGAAATAGAAGCTGAAATAATCAGTTCCTTTATAAAGCGCCGGTTCACAACACGCCATCTCACGTTAAAAGCAAAGCGTTTTCCGTCAAACTATCCAAACGTTCCCATCACTTCAGCGGTTTTCTACCTAATGAATCCCAGCGGACAGTTCCACGTTAACCGAACCGAGTCGCCTCCTTCCTTCCTTCCTCTGGTTGGAGGTCTCATCCGCGATGCTTTCAGGCTGCAGCCCATTAATATTACATCATCTGCTGTCAGAGAGAGAAGGAAGCAGGCGGGCCGGAGGACCATGAATGCATCGACACGTTTAATACTGCGTCCTTACAAACGCCTCGCTGAGCACTGATCCGCGTCAGTAAAGCCGGTTCTGATGTTGGCCCGTTTAATTTAAACCGTCTTCCACACAGTTGGTTTGGATCAGAACAGTAAAAAAAAAAAAAAAAAAAAGTATTAAAACAGAAGCAATAGGAAGACGATTTCTGAAGTTGCTTCAGAGTAAAGCATTCTGGGAAACGTCCAGCGGCCTTGACCTCCTGACCCCGGGGCGCTGCTGAGGACGGCTTCTCCAGCCCGTCTACGTTTCAGAACCAGAACCGGGAATCCAAGCCAGGTTCTGCTGCTGCAGAGACGGTCGGCAGGAAGTCTCTGCTCCTGAATGGCAAACGTGAGGAAGTCTTCAGACCCGGGGCAACCTGCTGGTTGGCACGACAACCAGCAGGAAGCCAGAACCATGTGCGCATGGAGCGTTTTAATGTCGGGCCAGGACCGGATCTCTGCCAGGGATCTGGATTCACTTTAAACTAAATGAAGGAGTCAACACGGGTCGATTTGGATCTGTAAAGCGCTTTGAGGTCCATTTGTTGTACGAGAAGCGCTTCATAAATAAAGTTTGATTTGATTTATTCCTATAATAAACTGGTTTCATATTTTTCTTATCAATAAAAAATGAAAAAAATATATTTTAAGTGCCTCCCCGGTCATTTTGTTATTCTTCAATGAACTAATTTTATCTAAGAATAAAAATAATTAAGTTTTCAAACACTAGTTTTTAATCATAAGTTTGTAAGACATAAATCAAGAGACCTGAGTAACATCAGTAAATACAAACTAATATTAACCATTATATATATTTTTAATTATGTTAGTAATTTAAACTAAACGCTTATCTTGATGCTTTTTCATAATTTAAACATTTTATAATACTAATGGCTGAAACCTTTGGTTTGTCAGTAAAGCTGATTGTAATGCAGTTCAGCTGCTAAAGCTAACGCTAACCAGCTACTCACCGATACCAGACGGAGCCCAGAACACTGAAGCCCGGTCCAGTTTCTCAGAGCTGAAGCCAGGAGGTCTATCCAACCATGTCGTGTTTTTTTGAAGCGTTTTTTCGCGTCTACGGACCGGGAGATTTTCACAGCCACAGGTGACGTTAGCACCTGGGTACGTTTCCTGCGTCTCTCTGTAAGAGATTCGTAGCGAGCTGGGAGACGGGAGTCCCGGTTAAAACAGCTGATCGTAGTTTTATATTTCGTTCATTATCGCTACGTTTAGTGTTTTAGTGCGTCGAGGATCGGTTAAAAACGGGACGTGACCTTTACCGGAGCCACTGAAACATTTATCCAGGACAACGTCCTCCGCTGCTCCGTTCCGATGGTTCGCTTACGGAGTATCAGCAAAATTCTGTTTCAGCTCGAATCATTTCATCCTTTTTGTGGTTTTAAAGCATAGAGGGTGGCTGACAGAGCTGCGTGGGTCATTGCTAATGATTTATTTGGAGTAAGTAATGATTGTTGCATTAAGCTACCTGATGGGGTAGAATGAAAAAATGAGGGGAAACTTTTTTTCCCCTATCGCACCACGTGTCTATCGAGCAATATTTATTGCCATCGAATTATCGTCCAGCCCTAAAATACCGTGATATGAAAGTTTTGCCCACCGCCCTACAGCAAAGTCTTCTTTTAATTTGAAGTTAATTGCAGGAGATGGCAAAAAGCGCAGTTATTTAAAGATAAATTAATCGGCTTCTTCACCAACATGGCGTATTGCCAGAAGGTTTTGATTTGTTCGGAAACATTTGTATCAATCCTGAATTGAAGTCCGCACTTTGGCTTGCAGCTCGGAGACTACAAAACCCGGTTCCAGCCTAGGGTGCAGTGAACGCACCACCATATCGTCTCTCCCGGTCCTGGCGGTGGCTGAAACGTCTCCTCTGATACAGTTGGAGGAGGGTGGAGCATCTCCTCATCCTCCCGGAAAAGCTGAACAAACACCAGGAAGCAGGCAGGCAGGCGGTCCCCCGGTCCCCCCCCCCCCAGGAGGACAGGTCCAGGCTCGGTGGACGCTGCCAAGGCGACCAGGCCGCCTGCAGGGAGCCGACCGACCCACAACAACACCGGAGCGCCTGTTTGCACACAGCAGCAAACATCCCATAATTCACACAGCCACTCTACCTCACACTGTAAACACACCCGTTGTTACGGACCAGATTTTACTCCTACAACTGTTTACAGCTGAAAGGTCGGCCCCAGGGAGTCCAGCGCTCCCACCGGGATCGTTTCCAGCAGACCCATCGCTTTAATCTCCCCCCAATCAGTCCCATCATCTATAAATAACCTGAACCTAACGAGGGACAGACGACGGAGATCAGAAATATGAAGAAACCTAGAAGAAACACATTCACAGGCCTTCACGTCATGCACCCTAAAACTAACGAACGCGGCTCAGAAGGCGTCGTTCTACGGCTCACTTGCCGCTTCATAAATGCTGAATATTTGCGCGGAAAGCGCGCCTGAAAGGAACCAGAAGTTCTGATCCGGGTGAGGAAGACGGGAAACACAAGCAGGATGTGGGCAGTAAAATTAAAACCGATTGTTCCGTTACAGATTTGATACATTAAAAGTAGGAGAGTCAAAGAAACAGACACTTAAAATGTGGAAACTCTGCAATTATTTAATAGAAAATCCTTATTTTTCACTTGAAATTTTAGTTCATTAGATTTTATTTTTTAATTCACCATTATTTGTTGTAACAAGCGGAGAAGAAAATAAAACTTGTGAATTTCAACGTATTGGCCATAATCGCATCCCTAGAAAAAAAAAAAATGTAAATTCAGATTTGTGCGTACCGTGTTGCACTTTAGCCAGAAACGGATGCGGTTCAGGAAAACAACTCCTGCCTCCTGCTGGCAGAACTTATTTTTAATTCAGAGCAGGAACGTAAAACTCAGCTTCCCCAGCTTACAGATTCACACCTTTCTGAGTTAAACGGTTATCGACCTCTGTTAGCGTCTGCTGCTGTTAGCTAGCACGGATGTTACTGAGCCAAAGGACCCCGTTTAGCTGCCCTCGTTGGCGCCTTTCTCTTAGCGTAGCAACAAAATACGAGCAGACTGGACGTCCGGCTACAACAATATGCGCTAAAAATTATATTTACAGGAATTAGTCAGTGACTCATGTTGTTTTTGGGGGTTTTTCCCCACATAAAAAAAATTAAAATATAAATTTAACATCTCCGATTGACTTGACTACTAAAAAGAACATTTTTACGTTTTATATTAACCAAACTTATTTTCTGCGTACCTTAAAACCTTCAATTAAAACCGATGTAAAGTCACTTCGAACCAAACATGGAGCAACCACAGAAACGCTACATAACGACTGGGATTCAAACCCACAAACTACTTTTTTACACTGTAGGCCTACGTTCACACTACGCTTTGGATACTTTAGAGAAAATACATATTTGTAAAATTGTAAATTGTTACATAAGACATTCTCTTATTAAACTGTGGTTCTGGTCCGTAATTGACCCATTCAAACCATCTCTAACATCCATCTCAACCGTCTTCAGTCAGAGGTCTCTTCAGATTCGTTGCAGGACTGACAGCTACCTTAGATCATCCCCTTCCCGTCGAAGATACCTGGTTAATAGAAGTTTTAACATTTTCCATTTGGAATCATTTTTGTTATACGACGGAGTATTAGGCCCATCGTAATCAAAATAATTTGACAAAAATTTCACCCAAAAAAAGGAGGAAAATCTTAGATTAAAGTCACTTAATTTCCAGGGTGGAAAAACTGGGAAAAAGTAGCAAAAATACGAGTAAAAATTGGGAAATTGTGAGATTAATTTCATTAATTTGACTTTACATTGTCAGGAATTAATTTGTTTAGATATCGAAAATGCCTGTCATTAATCACAGGAATTTCTTAGTTTTTCTTCTTTCCTACAGCATAAAATTATGTATTTTTCCTAGAAAATATTTGAAAATAGTCTCAAATTTTCTGTCCTAACTTGTAATTTTGCAATTTTTGTGATAGAGAATTTCCGAGTTTTTTTCCCCCTCGAACATATATGCGATTAATCTCAGAAATTTTGAGTTTTTACTGGTAATTTCCCGAGTTTTTTTTCTTTTCTTTTTTTAAATCATGTGACTTTAATCTCAGAATTTCAGAAATCTGTCCAGATGGGTCGTTTTAGTTCCCCAGAAGTTTGGCACGAAACTCCCGCAGAGCCTGGAGCGGCTCCGGTCATTATCTGAAGGAAGAGGCGGCCCTGCTGGGCCTTTTGTTGTTGGAGAACACAGAAACTCCGCCGAGGAGACAAAACCCAGTTTAACTGGAAACCAAGTTCCTTCAGACGGAACCAAGCGGGTCCAGATACCGTCGCAGTTGACCCAGCGTGGCCGCCGATGAGAGTAACGGAGTTTCCGAAGATGTTGAAACTCGGAGCGAAACTTTTCTTTGTTCCTTTTAAGATTCGGGTGGTGGTGGGGGGGGACTTGCGCAAACATTTTTAGAAACGACGCAAACGCTGTTCGGAACCGAGCGGAGACAATGAGCCGCTGGTGTGTTCAGGTTTCCTGGGATCACCAACATTTAATCATCAACAGCTGCGGTTCTGGTCCAACTCTGAAGAGCAGCTAACCTCCCCGAACAGAGTCACAAACAGTCCCCGCTTTAGATCAACTGGAAGCGGGTCCGGGTAGCGGAACCAACTCCTCAGCCCAGCCGAAGGTGTCCCCAGATGTGTGGGGGTGACGGAACCGAGCCGAACCCAGCTAACGGCCGTTAGAGTCGGTCAGTTAGCTCGCTTAGCTTGCTAGCGAACGCGACCGGAACCGCAGCCTCGAAACTCCATTGATTCAACTTTATATGCTCTGATTTAAAGGTGAAAACTTACCGGGGCGGAATGCGTGGAGCCCCGGGAGGAAGTGTGAGCAGGTTCTCGGTGCTTCCCGCTGCCGCTCCGCCGCGTTTCTGACGTGTTTTTCGAAGTGAAGGCGGTCTGAGAGGAGGAGGAGGTTCCCCACACCGCCCACCGACAGCCAGCGGAGGGGAGAAGCTTCGCTCTGCCCCGTTACCGGTATGGAACTACGGAAGTGCCACAACCAGGGCCGAGGAGAGGAGGAACCATTCAGTCTACCCAATCAGAAGTTACAGACCTTTTCAGGGGCAAAGATGATGGAATCATGCTACCCTGTTTAAAAAAAAAAAGTACGGAACTACTGAGGTGCCAAAACATACCTAGAAGTATTAGGGCCATTGTGAGCAAAACAATTTTTATAAATATAAATTTCCACCCAAAAAAAAAAAAATCAGAAATTCTGAGAATAAAGTTATATTGTCTAGAAAAAAATTAGAATATCTCTGTCAAAAAATAAAAATAAATAAATATTACGAGTAAAAACTCTTTTACATTAATTGCACATATTTTCCAGAAGAAAAAAAAATCTGAAATTGTCTTTCACAAAAGTCGTAGAATTAGGAGTTGTGGAAAATATTGTTAATTATTCTCATAAATTCTGAGTTTTTAATTGTAATTTTGCTACTTTTTGACATCAGAGAATTTCCACGTTTTTACTAGGAAGAAATATGACTATAATCTCAGAATTTATGAGTTTTTAGGTGGAAATTTACTCCAAAATATTTTTTGTTTTGTTTATAAAAAAGTACAGAATTGGAATTTCAAAATCACAATCAATATGAATTTAATTCTTACTAATAAAAAAGTGCTGTGGTATTCTATGTTAACTTAAAATAAGTATCAGGGCCATTTTAAACAAAAGAAAAATATCTGAATCTGAAATTCTCCAATGTCGATAAGTAGCAAAATTAGGGGTAAAAATTAATTGCACATATTTTCTAGAAGAAAACACGGAAAATCTCTGTCGCAAAATTCATTAAATTACTAGTAAAAAGACAATATTTTTAAAATTAATCTCAGATATTTTCTAGGGGGAAAAAAGCGTAATTATCTGATGTATAAAAAGTAGAAAATTAGCGAGAAAAAAACAAATAAATTTCTATGATTAAAGGCATACATTTTTTTTATATCTAAACATAGATATTTCTGACATTGTAAAGTCAAAAAATTGTGAAAAAAAATATACTTTCAATCATAGACATTTTTTTAGTTTGTTCTTGCAAATTTTCTGTTTTTCTACTTCAGAGAATTACGCTTTTCCCCCCCAAGAAAATCAATCTAAAAAAATTCTATCTTTTAACTCGTAATTTTACGACTTTTGTGCGTTTTTTCTGTAAAATACGTTCAATTAATCTCATAAATTCAGATTGTTTTAAGTTACAATTTTACTACTTTTTCACATGTTGAGTATTTTTGTCAGCAAAATATTTTAGTTTAGTTTAAACACTTAAAGTATTTCTAATATATATATATATATATATATATATATATATATATATAAATAATATATTTAATTTTGTTTTGCAGTCTGCGTGTTTTCTGTGGCTAATGCAGGCAACAGGGATGGGAGATGCCTACCATGACCGTTAACCCACTGGGTGAATGGCTGCTCAATGGACACGTACTTGTTTGCTCTTGGTTACTTATTTTTAGATTAGATTAGACTTTATTGTTTTCCCGAAGGTAAATTCTTGTGTATTGTCGTCATGTCTGCCACCTGCTGGTTATGTAAAGGCACGACAGGAGAAACTACATTTCAGAGTATAAACTCACACAGAAAGGCCTTGGTGAACTATTATAGTTAGTAGTAGCTACTATTAATGTTTAATTGCTTATTTACAGTGAAAATAAGCTGCTGATATGTATTTTTTTCAAGCGGAATTCATATTCATGTTTCATATTTTCCGTCTTTCAACCTAAATTTCTCAGTTTCACCATGATTTCCTTGCAATTTTCCACATTCATTCACATAATCCCCGTAGACCTTCCTATTATGTGAGAGCAATGTAAACATTTTAGACATTTTACACACTTTAAAAAGCCTTCCAGAGTGTAGGGATGGAAAAGGTTAACTTATTTAACATTTCTGCTGCTGTTTTTTTGCACGTTTTTCTCAGTTTATATTCTGTCAATTTAGATTTTTTTATTTTTTTTTTGTGACGCAACAACACGAATCTTTTTCACTGTGTTTGAGCTCGACTTTTTTAGCGAATTAAACTCTCCTTAAGACCCTGTAAGGTCCAGCCTGGCGTATAAATCAGTTTACTGTTTTAAACCAGCTAGGAATCGTTTCTGATACATGAATGCCAGAATAACGAGACGGAGATTCTTTTCAGAAATGCATAGATTTTTCCTCAGTTTTGGTTAGATTTAGGTTTTACAGCATGTGATCTGGGTCAAGCATTTTGGGTCTCTGTCCTTAAGCTTCTCACAATAGCTTGCTGGGATTTTGGCCCATTCCACGTGACAGAACTGGTGTAACTGGTCAGGGCTGCAGGTCCTCTTCCCAGACCTTTTTGCCTCTGCCCTTAAGTTTTCTGTAAGACTGAGATCAGGTTTTTCCAAAACCTAAAAATCAGTTTGTAACAAATGTATCGGTATGTTTTTATTTTTAAATTTTATATTAAAAATATAATATCTCCACGGTAATTTGTTTTTTGTAATTGTGTCCTTATTACACATATTTATTCTGGTTTTATATTTGTTTCCTACCTTTCTTGTGTGAATCTAAATGCTTCTGTTAACTGTTAAAGCTGAATTCGCCTTTTTGGGACAGACAATAAAGGATTATTATATTCGTCGATTTGAAAGTGGGGAAAATGCCACTGATAGAGGCTTATAATTGCTGGAAAAATGCAAAGAATTCTCACTGAAATGAGACAAAACACAAGAACTGAAGCCCTGAATGTTTGTAAAATGAAATATTTTATTCACATAACATTGGAATAAGGTTTATTGGAGCAATAATGTGATTTAAAGCAGACAGATGAGGAAAACTGCTTTTTATTTATCTTTATACTCATCTCCTGTTGTCCTTTCAGGCTTAACACACTGGTTCTTTAAAATCTGCAACATTTCCAGGTAGTAGACTGCATCTTATAAGTCTGTTACCTGAATGAGGTTTCCGTAGAAACATCGCAACAGGTTTCTACGTACTTTTTAAAAATGTATTTGTCACTATTTATTATTTTACAGTTTTCTAGACGATGATGTCAGAGTCGAGGATGAACGAGGTCATCGCTGCGGAGTATCAGAAGTTTTTGTTTGAAAAATAAAATAAACAGCTTCTAGAACAAAATCGGTTAAAAGTCAACATTTCACCCAGAAGATCGGCTTTGAGAGTCACAACTTCCCGTAAGTGACATTTACCTTTATAATAGTGAACTAGAAGGTTGAACCAAAACCTGACGTTAGGGATGTGAGAAAATATAGATAGGGTAATATATCGAGAGATTTTACGTCATGATACGGTATCGACATTCAAAATCAAATTCAATTCTTTAGTTTTAAGAATTTGAATTGAACCATTAATGATGACCGTAATAACTGTAGTAAAATTTAAAGTATGACTGTTAGCTGGTGGCTTTTTTCACTTTCTTTGTTCGCACGTCAAACTCAAGGCCCGGGGACCAAATCCGGCACGCCGTAGCCTTTATGTGGCCCATTTAAACTCTAAACGACCATGTAAATATAATCTTTAACTTCTATTGCACCTAAATACTATGACTCAGCGTTTATTTAAATAGTTCTAAATCGCATCTTTGTAAAAAAGATGTTCAGCATGATTTAATTAGGAGTACTTTGCAAACTTTAAGAAATACTAATTTTTTAGCGGTTTGTTGAAGATGGTTTTATCAGTTCCTTCTGCCGCCACTGGCCCTTTAAGGACATTCAAGATCTTGACGTGAACCAAAATGTAAATGAGTTTCGACGGAGATCCAGTAATAAAACCGGATGTTCTGTATCCGACACGTTAGAGTTCAGTTTTTCTACAGCTAAATTTGGTTTTAAAAAAAAAATCACAATGTACAGTCTTCATTGTATCGCAATATATCCTATCGCCTCCTTTGTATCGTTAGGCATTTATATTACCAGATTCTTGCCAAGACACATTCCCTTTCTGGTTCCTTCATCTGATACCAGAAAAGCAACTTTGTCATAACGTTATGTCAGAAATGAAGTGGAAAAAGTATGAAAAATAACCCCATAAACTAAGATTTTCAGAGACCGCAGGAAGGGCGATTAAAATTTCAAGAATCGATTATCACTGTATCCGATTTGATACAGATATGGGTCAGTGTTATTAAAAAAGCTTTTGAGCTGTTATAATTATTTGTCATTCAGTGACTTAACACCGGGTGAGTAACAGTTTACCAGGAAAAATCTGGATTAGCACTTTCAAACTAAGCCTTAAAACGGATGAGGTTTGCAAAGTTATGCAGTCATATATTAGCAGCAATATTATTGGTCATTTAGCCTTTAATAGGAGAAAGAAAATGTATAAAACGTATATATCCACCTCGTTATTTATTTATGCTACATTCACCAAGTAAAAATTTAGATGGCAAGCTAAATATTTAAAGTTAAATGTTTATTTTCCAAACTAACTACTTTCAAAACTAAATATTTTCCAAACTAAATATTTAGCTTCTAACTAAATAATTAGTTGGGACATAAATGTGTAGTTTCTAAATTAAACATTTAGTTGGAAAGCTATTTAGCTTCAAACAAAATATTTATTTTGGAGCTAAATATTTATTGTTAGCTACATTTTTCTTTTGTAGCTAAATATTTAGTTTCCTAACTCAATATTTAGCTTGGAAAATAAATATTTAGTTTGGACAAGATTTAGGTCAGACCTAAATATTACATTGTTAAACAAAATATTTATTGTACAAATTAAACAGTTTTAAAAATAGTTTGCAAAATAAAAATTTAACTCTAAATACAATTTTTAGCTTGCCATCTAAATATTTAATTTGTGAATATAAAGGTGAAAATATGTATGAAAAGTGAACCCCAATTTAATCTCCAATGAAAGGCTAGATAACCCAAAATATTTCCGTTAATAATTAACTTTATTAATTCCTTTTTTAGCTTCTAAAAACGGACAAACTATGTTGAACGGTTAAATCCGTTTTTTGAACTTGTGAATCGATCCAATAGGTCCTATGGGTCTAGCCATCTGGAACATAAATCCAGAAAGAAATGTGATTTAGACCAGTTCTATCATTTTACTCTCCTGGACGTTCTGCTGCAGAAATGACCCAAACGCGTGAGTACCGGCTGCTTCCTCACCGGGTGTCGGCAGCCCAGACCCAGATGGACAGCCTGGTGCCGGCCCTGTGGGACAGGACGTTCCCCGGTCTGGAGTGTGGGCCGAACCACCAGCTGGAGCGAGTCTTTGCCGGCATGCGGCTCCACCCGGAGCGCTCGGCCCAAACCGTCTGCCCCTACTACTTCGACCAGGTCACCTGGAGGCTCCCTGCGCCGTCGCCTCAACGGTCGGTCCTCCTGCTGAGACGTTCCCACCCTTCTTCCTGCTTTGTGCTCACACTCCCCTCCCGGCTTTAAGACAGAGCAACCTGGAGCTGCACTGCTTCGACTCCTGGGCGGACCTCCGGAGGGAGACGCAGAGGGGCGGAGGCCGCCGCCCTGGAACCACACCCAACGCTGGGGTCTACCTGACCCGGCTCTGTCGGCTCCCAGACCTCCAGACCGGAGGGAGCGTGACCACGCAGACGTTCATCCGCCTCATGTACGACTGCAGTGGATAATAAAACAGCTCTTATTTAGGGGGCGGAAACATTATTCAGCGAAGGTGGTGTAGGTTAACCCCACCCAGGACGAATGGCTGCTGATAAGTCAGAAGCTCTGATGAAGCAGCACAACCAGTAATGACCTCAGAGAGGCAAAGGTCACCAGCAGTCGGTAAGAGAATGAGAAATACAGGCTGCAGTCGGTAGGTTAAAGGTCACAATGGCACCAATAGAAACACTGAACGGGTTTGGCAGGTCTGAGGATGGAAAACAGAAGTGTTGGAGGATAAAACCAACAATCCAGCACGGCGGTGGAAGACTCATGATGTGGGACAGTAGATCCTAAGATTAGATAACCTGTGAAAAGCTTGATTAGCTCTAAACATGAAACTAATAATTTATATTTTAAAAGTCGATCAGAGAGAAGAAAAACAAACATTCACTTCCTTCTTTATGGAAAACGTCTTTAATGGATTTATTTAAAGTAACACCTTGTTTTGGGAGGTTCTTCTCTTCCATCTACAGTCTGATGTTCAACCACCAGACAGTCAGATTACCGCCCCCTGCTGGTCGTATCGGGGTTCAGGCTAATCTGACGTCAGGCCCGGCTCAACTTAGTCCAGAAATAAAGAGGATGATAATAAATCCACACGGATAGAAACAGACGGAGATCAATAACTAGACGGGTCTGTCTGGACAGCTTCTAGCCTGCGTAGCTCTACTTGTAGAACTCGTGCTCCTGCTCGTCCTTCTTGATCACCGTCTTGTAGGCCTTTTCGAAGTCTTTGGCGAGGACGATGTACCGGTTCTCCCGCACTGCCAGCATGCCGGCCTACAGGCGGAGAAAAGGAAGAATGAGCCACGAGCCGACCTTTGACCTGTGGAGTTAAAAAAGTGGAGGGTCAGCTCACCTCCTGGCAGATGGAGTTGATGTCCGCTCCGGAGATCTTGTCGGGCCGGGCGACATCTGGGCAGCAGTTAAAGACAGAACAGCCCAAAACAAGAAGAAAACAGCAGGAACTCCGAAGCGGGACTTTGTCCCGCCAGGGAACTCCAAAGCGGGACTTTGTCCCGCCAGGGAACTCCAAAGCGGGACTTTGTCCCGCCAGGGAACTCCAAAGCGGGACTTTGTCCCAATAGGGAACTCCAAAGCGGGACTTTATCCCAATAGGGAACTCCAAAGCGGGACTTTATCCCAATAGGGAACTCCAAAGCTAAACTAGTCAAACTGCTGGTTGGATTTAAAATAATTTTCCTTTAACCAGGAAGTTATTTTCTGACAGGCAATGAGCTGGGCAGCTCCCTTAATACCGTAAAGCTAAAAGGAGGATTAATTCTGAAATGAGTCAGCTGTTTTAATTAAAGCTTAATGATCAATTACAAAAAACAGAAGCAGGAGGTTCATGTAGGGAACCGTCTGCTGGTCGGGACGCGACTCTGTTGTGGAAGGATACAGTCCTCCAGGTCCACCTCCTCAGAAAGGTTCATTTTACTGGTGATGGTGGAGAAGATGAGACGTTTCTGCCTGCGGTCGGGCAGCGGGAACTCGATCTTGCGGTCCAGACGGCCGGGTCGGAGCAGGGCCGGGTCCAGAGTGTCGGCTCTGTTGGTGGCCATGATGACCTGAGGGGTGGAAGGAGGAGTTTTCCAGATTACAGATACACGGACTAAATGCTTTTCTTTAAAGAGGATTCCTTCCTTCTACTGTACGTTGATTCGGACCCAGCTTCCTGAAGAACCCATGAGATCCAGGAGGTAACACAGACAAGCAGCAGAGTTTTTAAACGCCTGAACTTTAACCTTTATGAAAGAAGTTTTAGCCTTTGCAACTGACAACGTCTCGTCTTTAGATCCGAACTTAATGACGATCATTTCCTGATCTTTTTAGAGCCGACAGGGAGTCAAAGACTGAACCCGTCATCCTGCCAAACAATGAATGCGTTTTTAAACTAGACGAGCCCTGATGACGGCAGCCTTCATTCATCTATTCATTTATCTATTCATCAATCTCATTAAAGTATTTAGCAATCAGAAACAAGAGACGTTCGGTTAAAGGCGGAACCTCAAAGGAAGCGTCTAAAATGGCAAAAAGAAAAATATTTGATTTAACGTTTCATAACTGCAGTCGGATCTTTACTGCCTGGTTCTGATCGGCTGATTCCAACTTTTACAGAGGCAGGTTGTTCTTTTTATTTGACAAATGAAAGCAAAATCAATGTGTTGCAGCTTCTGGGAGGTACAAGTTTGCAACAGGAAACACAAGTAACCCTAAACCTTTGTGTAATTTGATTTTTATTAAACGACATTCTGTTTGCTGCGTTTAGAGACCAAGAATGGTACAATTTTTGGTTTTAATGAATTGAAAAGACCAGGATTGTTATTTTTTTTAAGCATTTGACCGGCTTATCAGAGATCAGAGCCAATCCAGGGCTGACTGAGTGCTGTATGTTTATGTAAAACTGATGCTTTTAACCCCAAAAACTTGCAGAATAAGTAGCTCATCATCTACTGCTTCTGAAAACCTTCCTTTAAAGAGAGAAAATGGAGCGGCGCTCTCTGTGCCGCAGCTGCAAACAGCTTCCAGGCAAAAAGTCCATTTAATGTTTTGCATAGTTTGTACAGAGGCAGACTTTCACTCACAGAGACGGCGCGACCACGCGGGATCAGGAGGACTCACCTTGACGTTGACGTTCTGGTCGAAGCCGTCCATCTGATTCAGCAGCTCCAGCAGGATCCGCTGCACCTCCCTGTCGGCTGCAGGGGGGGAAGAGAAAACACGTCAAACGGGGATGGCCGCTTCGGGGAACGACGGGAGCCGTGAACGCGGCCGCACCTCCGGTCTGAGCGTCGAAGCGTTTGGTGGCGATGGCGTCGATCTCGTCGATGAAGATGATGGCGGGGGCGTTCTCCTTGGCCAGCCGGAAGACGTCCCGCACCATCCGAGGGCCCTCGCCCAGGTACTTCTGGACAAACTCCGAGCCGACCACGCGGATGAACGCCGCTGCGCAGAGAAACGGATCAGATGAACGTCCCGCCTGGGTTCTGACTTCACCTCAAACACGCAACTAATCTGGCCTTCCACGACTTCCTGTGGAAACTGGAAACGTTCCGAATAAAAGGGAACAGAATTCACTGGGAACGTGGAGGGCGATGTGGTCCGGATCGACGGTTCTGGAGGCGCCCCGAAGGGTCCGACGGACGGCGACTCACCTGTGGTGTGGTGGGCCACGGCCTTGGCCAGCATGGTCTTCCCGCAGCCTGGGGGGCCATACATCAGGACTCCTCTGGGCGGGTCGATGCCAATCTGAGCGGAGAGAGAAAAGCAGCTGGACGTCAGGAACCGGAGATAAACTGGTTCTGATCCGGACCGCAGCAGAATCTGGCCCCCAGAGAGGCTCAGAAATACAAGCAGCTAATTTCTCAGCAGCTTTCTGGACACTTCCTCACTTCTGAATCTGCTCGTTTGCTTTTATCCGTCTTCTAGAACAGCGCCTCGTGGTGGCAGCATGTTGGAACAGCAATGCAGCATTGGTTCCAATGAGTTCTTCCTGGTTGAGGTGGTTCTGGGCGGCGTACGGATTGTCTTATTTTTTCCCTTTCAAACTTATCCGAATCTCAAAAGCTCCAAAAATCCCTGACCTAGAGCTGGCCGATCGGCCTCAAATCTACACTGCAAAAAGAAAATGCAGCTCTAACTTAAAAAGAAAAAGAAGTAAAAATTGCTTCATTTGGTAACAAGTAATTGAATTAAGTTTCCTGAATTTAATTCAATTACTTGTGACAAATTGAAGCAATTTATTTAAGTTAGAGCAGAATTTTCTTTTTTCAGTGTATACTACGATATAATCTAATCCATTCTTTCTCCCTTTTTAGAATTTTTTTTTGCTTATATAATAGCATAGTATAGAATATTTAACAGTGTGATAAAAATCTATTCCTGCACTATTACAGAAATCTATAATAGTAAAAAATCCCATTTAAAGAACATTTGTTTTGCAACACGCGTGTAAAATTTTAAAATCTTCTTCCAAAAACTTAAAACACAAAAATTTCTTACAACATAAAGCAGATTTATATTAAAAAGTAAAACATTATGAAAGGAAAGTTCAGACGCAAAATGCATAAAGAAAACATTTCTTTGCGCTTTCTTGATTTAGATTTTTTTATAACACAAAAAAAGAAGCTAGAATTGAGGCACAGCTTGATGACGTCATCAAAATTAGTTAAAAACTCTACTTTTGGCTAACTTTATATCAGCTCTACCTCATACTGTATATATTGCTCACTACCACCCTGACCTCTGACCCCAGTGGAACTGGACATCACGGATAATCTCCACTTCAGACAGATTTAAATTAGAGCAGACTGTCATCCATCACGTTACGGTGGGACAACTCCTTGTAAATACATGAATGATACGAATTAAATTTCTCTTTAGAAAGAAGATAGGATTCTCTAATTGTCACCATTTACTGTATTTGAGGGGATTGATCATTAATAGTAACTAAATTCTGTCCGTTTCTTTCAAACAAAGAAAGAAAAAAAAACACGCAGAGAAAGGAGGTGAGAATCCTAAAATAAAATACTATTTTATCCAATTATCGCAACTTAACCGCACCTTTTACCAATTGTGACTCTTCCTTTCGTTATCTTATATCCGACGGCGTCACATATCATCTACACTCACCGTTTCTTATGAGAGGGATGGAGAATAAAACACTTATGAAAATCCATTACATGCTGGCGAAATTTAACGCTTTGAATCCAAAAAAAGTGGTCACCAACGTCTTCGTGTACGTCAGATGAGAAAATAATCAGCTGTAAACTGTGATGCACGGAGACAGCAGCAGCAAGCGGCGAGTTTTCGGGATAAGGAGCTTCAACGACTTACGTCCGAGGAGTTACTTAGGAGTAAAAACCATTTCGACCAACCTGAAGTCTAGTTTCCTTTTTAGGCGGATCGAGGAGCTTTTCCAGCTCTTTGAGCCTGAGAGCGCAGCTGGTCGTCCTTTTGGTTCGGCAGAAACCAAAGTTACAACATCAAAATCAACAGACTCAAAGGTGCGCTGCGACAAAAGTGGGGAAAAAAAGAAATGCTTTCTCAATCACTCCAGACACAGAGACTCTTGTGAATGGACAGAATAATAAGTGATTATTTCTAAACGTTCATTGCTGCTGAGCAGGGCCGTATCCAGGGGGTGAATAAACAGGGGCTAAAAGGGGCCCAGGGTGGGTCTGTAGCACCAAAACAAAAGCAGAGATCTTCTTCTATTTGGGACCCAATCTGAGCTGGTCACATTTTAGAGTTTTCATCTGTTAAAATATTTAACTTTATAGTCATTTTCTTTTGCTAAGGAATATGAGACAAGGTAGCCTCTTAACTCTGCTAATAATGCTACAAATTAATAACAATTAAAAGCTTGCTTTTCATATAATTTTGATAATTGATTATTTGATAAAAAGAAAATTACACGTAAAAACATTGCAACTTGTGTTGCAACTTTTGACAACAATCCTGGAGAGACCCTTTTTTTAGAGACTGAAAGCTTCCTTTGGTGCTATTATACAAATTTTAAAACCTAAAAAAAAAATCTTTAGTCTTAAAATAAAGTCTCAAGCAGAAAATCTGATTCAAATGAAACAAAAAATACAGTTGATTTTAAACTTTAGTCTAAAGCTGTAATAGAGTGGTGGAAAAAACTATTTAGTCAGTGCGATTGTGGAAGTTCTCCAACTTAAAAATAAGAGAGAGGCCTGTTATTCTTATAGGTGAATGCTGGAAAAATATACGTATAATTTGCAAATAAATTCTTTAAATATCACACCATCCGATTTTCTGGATTCTTTTCCTCATTTTGTCTCATCGTTGAGGTATACGCATCATGAAACTTACAGGCGTCTCTCCCCTCTTTAAACGCTGGCTCTATATGACGGTTCTGTTAGAACGCGGCTCGTCTGACCTGTTTGTAGAGCTCAAAGTGTGTGAGAGGAAGCTCCACGGCCTCCCGGACCTCCTGCTTCTGGATGTCCATGCCACCGATGTCGGCGTACATCACGTCAGGCTTCTGGTCTGTGAACACAAGCACAGCGGGGTTAGGCGCTCGCCGGCTCCGGCGGCCTCCTGGACCGGGGGGGGGGGGGGGCGTACCTGACGTCAGCATCATGATGCTGCTGTCGGCCTCCGGAGGAAGGACGTCCACCAGGGCGTTGCTGTGCTTGTGCAGAGCCACAGAGGCGTTGGGCTTCAGCAGCTCCCTGTCGATGGTGCTCAGGATGCGGACGTAGTAGTTGGACCCTGAAAGGAGCAGTCAGAGCTGAAAAACGCTGAATAATTGAAGATGGACTCCGCTCTAACTCCCCAGAATTCAGTCTACAAGCTCTGAACCTAGAAAACCATTAAAACACATCTCCAACGCAGATTCTGTCGCTTTGACTTATTTCTAACATCTAGAAGCTTCATTTAAGCAGTTCATACAAATAAAAATGATTACCCTGAAATGAAACATTAAACACATCTGGAGTAGCTGATTATCAGGCCTCTGCAGAGCTGAATGATGCCGATGAATGTGGTTCAGGTGTGTTGGAGCAGGGGTCATGGCTGGATGAAGCACCGTCTGCCCAAAGCTGAATCCTGAGGGGCACCAGCTTTTAGTAATCCTCCTCGCTTCTCATGGACGTCACATTTTATACGCAGCGACTCTTCTGACAGTCGAGCAACGATAATCGGAGCCTATTTTTGGTTACATTTTCCTAATCGACTCATTTTATCCGCCCGCTGTCGTTAAAGGGGACGCATTGTGTAAATATCGCTTTCTTCATCCTGTTTTTGGGATTCTGATGCATCTTTAACTCGTCCAACCATGAATAAAAACCATCCGTGTTTGCTTTATGCAAATGTTTGACGTCAGAAAACTCGTGCTTAATGTGACGTCACAATAAGCTGTTTTTCTACTGTCTTCCCATGGCAAATTGTCGCTGTACTGAGCCAGGTTCTGATTCTGCTGGAGGTTTCTTCCAGTTAAATACTGTATGAGGGACTGCTCTGGAGTCAGTGATTCAACGCAATCTCCTGGGATTCCTTAAGAAGAAAACTTATATAAAATGATATGAATGTGTGTACTAAGATGACTTTTCTCGTAAAGTGCCTTGAGATGACATCGGGTTTGAATCAGCGCCAAATAAATGAAATGATTTTAACCATGTCTCACTTCTCAAACTCCGCCCACCAATTCAAATTTCATGTAATTCTCATGTGTTCCATACGGAGGTCTGATCCTGCCAAATGTTTATAAATAAATATGGAAATAAGTACATAAGAAAATTGGAAATACAATTGGCCATAACTAGTGCTGGGTGATGTGGCTAAATCTTTACATCACGATAACGATATAATTCATAATATAGCAGTTTTTCTGTTCATTTATTTCATGAATAGTTTATAAAAATGTACAACGTGGAATTGCAGTTTTAAATGATAGATGACAGTAACACCACACAGACTCATCACGTACTGATCTCCTTCGTTCTGTGGGAGCTAGGGCTGCACAATTAATTGGATTTTGATCGTGATCACGATCTCGGTGGCCACAATTAAATGAACCTGATCGTCAACGATATTTACATTCAAAATGCGAGCTCTTGTGCTTTATTCTTTATCACACATCGACTCAACCAATAGTTTACGAGCCACCAGGGGGCAAACTCACGGCTAAAGCTTCATTTTGCTGACCAAATAAAAACCGCGCACACGCCACTCAGCACTCATAATGGCTGCACCACGCTTGCTACGTAGCAGGTGAAGAGGAGTATTTGAGCAATGTAGTAGATACAAATCTCCATTATAGATCTGACTAGTAAGCAGAAAGTTCCCGAAAGTGTACTACCGCCACAGTAAGCAGCCGGTGGATGATACGCTATCCCACAATGCAGCGGACGCCCCAAAATCATAGAAGAAGAAGGACCTAGCTAAAAATGGCTACAGACAAACTGTCAGCCATTGACACCGCCGCAGTTTCAGCAGATAAATGTAAATGTAGCAATGTTACTGATTACTGTAATTGTTTTTTGACTGATTAAACATTTAAGTTGTTAAGTCATACCAGATAAAATAATGGCCATAGGAGGCGGGACCACAGGCGAACGTAACGTAAACATCTGGGTCAACAGAACAGTCATACGGGACAAAGGACATGCAAAATGGTGGAGCAGTATGTCTGATTTCGTGTCTATTACACGATTGTTTGCTATGCAGTATTTACTATATTAAGGGGCGAGTAATAGTTGCTACGTAGCATAAAGTAAATACTAAGGATTTGGATGCAGGGAATGTCAAAGGCCTTTTCTGTATAAGCTGTAATTGTTTCTGTTAAATTGCACTTTGAGATTGCATTCTGCAATAACATATATAAGTATAACATAACATAAGTATTGGAGTTTTTTTGTGTGCATTTTTATCATCTATTCTAATCTAAAGTTTTATTTTTCGCAAACAAATGTTGCAACATTGTACGTTTATGATTGGTGAAATAAAAATAGATATTTTACAGGAGTGGATGAATGATCGTGATTAATAATTGTGATTACAATATTGATCAAAAATAATCGTGATTATTATTTTGGTCATAATCGTGCAGCCCTAGTGGGAGCTACGGATATCAGTGATCTTTTAGGAGAGCGGCTCAGCTCTACACTCTGCCTTTGAATTAAACACATTATTTGAGAAGCAGCCAAAATTTTGCAGCAAAACCTGCTTTCACTCGTTTTCTTAACAGCACGTTTTGTCTGTAGCGTTTTTTCCCTCTACTCATGCAGCATCTGGTTTTTATTTGTTTCACTATCTGAGTGTCTGTCGCATCGATCCCGTTTGGATATAAGACGACCGACGCAGATCAGACAACAGTTGTTTGTGAAGTTTACCAGCTCCCGCTCCGACCAACGGACTCCAACACCGCACATTTATTTTATTAGAACCACGAGAACGAATACAGAGAGAGCCGACGAGGAAAAGCAGCATTGAGTCGTGGCGTAAGCTCTGATAAACTGTAGCACGCCACTGATGTGTTGCTAGCGAAAGAAAGAATCGGCTTTTAGAGCCGGTATCGTTCTGTCTGAGAGATGCTTTTTTTCTGTTCAAGCTGCGCGTCGGGAGGGGAGTGCAGACACGCAGAGAGAACAACTTTGGGTTGTCTGACAATCTTGTTTAGATCCCTGGTCTGAAACGTGTTGGTTACCATCTTCCTTCCTGTTTTTTTCATGTATGGCAGAACAGGAATGCCTTAAGCTGCATCTTGATGTAATTTAGCGATGTAAAACATCGCGGCTTAAAAGACATTCATATAAAACAATAGACGTTTTCTATCGTCCGGACGATATATTTCGTCCCATCACCCAGCCCTTCACATAAGTAAATGAAAGTGTAAATTATGACGTATTTAACTGTGTAGGTTTTTAATAGCTATTTCAAAATGTTATATCGTTAATATGGTTATAGATAAAGGCATACTGTAAACGAGAAAATTTTTTGTATGACCAAAAGTTTATGACGGGAGCAAATGCACTCATCTAAATTGCATATTATGACATCATCAGGTGGAAGAGGTTTATCTTTTTAACCCTTTTGAGAAACTTTTTTAATTAAATATTTTTTACATTTGATCTGTTAGAACTGGTTAAAAAAAAAAAAAAAAGAAGAAGAAGACCGTCTCCCCTTTAGGTCACATACAGGCGACTGATGTCTTGAAATAAGCTGGAGCAGTAACCGGTCCATCAGAGCTGCTAAAGAACCGGTTGGTGTATCAGGATCTTCTGGATCAGATATTCACTCAAACTTTTTCATGCAGACTGTTCATCCCTGCAGCAGCAGCAGCATGTACAGACCACATACTGGGCAAACAGAACGCCGGCCCTTTAAGGCCCGGAGGCCTGGGGAACCACATTAAATCCCCTCCACCAGAGTCGCAAACACTTCCTAGTTTCTGGCTGGGCCAAAATCTGCTCCGTGTCGCGATCAGAGGAGAGCGTTACCTAAACTACGACTGACTGCAGCGAGTGAGGCATAAAGCCGGTCCCGGTTACCTGTGGTGGAGCCAACAATAGCAGTGTTCTGGTCCACAGCCTCCAGGAACTGGCCGATGACCAGAGGGATGCTCTGTATCCTCTTCACCTCCTCCTGAGCGTGCAGGAACTCCTTCTTCAGGTTCTTCTGTTCATCCTTGATGTACTCCTCCTGGACCTCCAGGAACTCCAGCTCCTGCTGCAGCTTCTGGAAATAAAAACACACAGAGACACAGGAAACGTGAGCATCAGGAACCCATCCTGGAAACCTGCTTTTAGTTCAGTCCCTCGGTTCAGTGGAGACCATAGGGAGACTATATGAGACCTTGTATCTGGTGAACAGATCCTCCAGATCTTCTGGTTCTGGTGCCAGGAAGGAGAGACCCGTCTGAGGTCTGGAGCTCATAACGGTGGGAACCTCTTCCTGTAACACAAACACCCGTTTAATATCACAAACCTCCAAAAACCCTGTAGTTTATTAAATCATCTGGAAGATTTAGTCGGTTTTTTAAAGATCAAACCATAAATTAAAACCAATGAACCTAGGCCTGAGCGATATATCGATTAATAGAAATTTCTGTTTTTGAAGATTTAATTTTACAACAAATACAAAAAAGGAGAAGAAAATCTAATTTTTTTATTCTTTTTTAACCATTCCATTACTTGGACTTCCATAGCTCAGAATGATTTCCATCCACCCAGGATCTACTTTATGGTTTGATTCTAGTTGGATTTATAATTCAAATCAGTTCCAGATTGGGATGATTGAAATAATTATATATATATATATATATATATATATATATATGTATATGCAAATATTTTTTGCCAATTGCAATATTTTTTAAGAAAATACAGGTAGGAAAAAAAAAACTATTAAAATAGGTAATTGGATTTGGTATTTTCAAAAAAAGCCAACAAAAATATTAAAAAAAGATTTATTTTTAAGACATATCGCCCACTCTGAATTGAAATCTTTTTTCTTTACTTATAAAGTCTGACATGTAAACCACCCTGAATTGTGCTACATAAATAAAATTGCCTCATAATTTTTATTTTGATTTTAAAAGTCGTTTCTGTAATTATTGACTTGTAAAAGCCATTGTGGGGTTTATTATTTTTAACAACATAGATAAAATGTTTTAATTAAACAGAATATGAAAGAAGTACTTAAAGATTGGACCAAGTGTCCTCTTTTATAAAACTAAAATATTATTATCCTATATTATACTTATAGTCCTACTACATTTCCTTTAGCTTTCATGGAAAATTTTACTTTGATATAATTATTAAACATTTTTTGGACATGTGTCGGTGTTACATAGAATACTGGACATAAATTTGTTTGAATACTTCAATTAAGGGAAACTGAACAGATTTAAACGTAGGAAGTGAACAGCAATTGAAGAAATCAAGAAAAACTGCCTGATTGGGGGGGGGGGGGATCTAACAAAATTAATCGTTTTAAAATCAAATTGCAGCACCTAAATCAAACTTTAAATCAGGGTGGGGTCCACTCCTAGACGGAGTCCCGAATGAATACGTCAAACATTTTAATTCTGCTTCCCTTCCAGAGCAACAAGCGGGACTAGACGGGCTCTTTTAGCTGCTGAACAACATTCTAGGCCATTTGGTTTCATTATTTTATTGAAATCATTTTCACAGATGGATTTCAGATAGTTGCTAAGACAGAGAGGAGGTTCCCTGGCAGAAGGAGAGACTCTCTGAGACCCACTGCTGGTCAGGAAATCAATCCTCTGTGAACGACGTCTGACTGAAGGCTCCTCATTAATCCAGAAGGGATCCAACAGGCAGCTGTCTGACTGACAATCAATTCGTGCAACATGACAACCGTAAAACGGCGGCCATGAACTGACGTTTGTGTCCACACCTAATTGGATCCACTGAGACGGACGACGACGCGGAGCAATCAGGAAAACGTGGGTTAATCCCAGTCACTAACATCAGTAACACCCTCATTATATTCAAGGATTATTTATTATTACATGTTTTTAATCGACCTAACATTCAGCCTACATACAGGTCCTTCTCAAAAACATAGCATAATGTGATAAAGTTAATTATTTTCTGTAATGTACTGATAAACATTAGACTTTCGTATATATTCTAGATTCATTACACACAACTGAAGTAGTTCAAGCCTTTTATCGTTTTAATATTGATGACTTTGGCAAAAAAGTAAAGAAAAGACACAAAATCTCAAAAAATTTGCGTGTTTACTCCGACCGATAAAAGAAAAGTGTTTTTAACACAAAAAAAGTCAAGCTTCAAATAATTATGTTCAGTTATGCACTCCATACTTGGTGGGGAATCCTTTTGCAGAAATGATTGCTTCAGTGCGGCGTGGCATGGAGCCAATCAGCCTGTGGCACTGCTGAGGTGTTATGGAGGCCCAGGATGCTTCGATAGCGGCCTTAAGCTCATCCAGAGTGTTGGGTCTCTCAACTTTCTCTTCACAATATCCCAAAGATTCTCTATAGGGTTCAGGTCAGGAGAGTTGGCAGGCCAATTGTGCACAGTAATGCCATGGTCAGTAAACCATTTAGCAGTGGTTTTGGCACTGTGAGCAGTTGCAAGGTCATGCTGAAAAAATAAACCTTCATCTCCATAAAGCTTTTCAGCAGATGGAAGCATGAAGTGCTCCAAAATCTCCTGATAGCTAAGCTGCATTGACCCTGCCCTTGATAAAACACAGTGGACCAACACCAGCAGCTGACATGGCGCCCAGACCATCACTGACTGTGGGTACTTGACACTGGACTTCAGGCATTTTGCCATTTCCTTCTCCCCGGTCTTCCTCCAGACTCTGGCGCCTTGTTTTCCGAACGACATGCAAAATTTGCTTTCATCCAAAAAAAAGTACTTTGGACCACTGAGCAACAGTCCAGTGCCGCTTCTCTGTAGCCCAGGTCAGGCACTTCTGCCGCTGTTTCCCATTTCCTGCACACGCCTGCTGTGCACGGTGGCTCTGGATGTTTCTGCTCAAGACTCAGTCCACTGCTTCCGCATGTCCCCCAAAATCTGGAATCGGTCCTTCTCCACAATCTTCCTCGGGGTCCGGTAACCTCTTCTCGTTGTGCCACACTTTTTCCTTCCCACAGACTTCCCACTGAGGTGCCTTGATACAGCACTCTGGGAACAGTCTATTCGTTCAGAAATGTCTTTCTGTGTCTTACCCTCTTGCTTGAGAGCGTCAATGATGGCCTTCTGGACAGCAGTCAGGTCGGCAGTCTTACCCACGATTGCGGGTTTTGAGTAATGAACCAGGCTGGGAGTTTTTAAAAGCCTCAGGAATCTTTTGCAGGTGTTTAGAGTTAATTAGTTGATTCAGATGATTAGGTCAATAGCTCGTTTAGGGAACCTTTTCATGATATGCTAATTTTTTGAGATAGGAATTTTTGGTTTTTCTTTACTTTTTTTTGCCACAATCATCAATATTAAAACAATAAAAGGCTTGAACTACTTCAGTTGTGTGTAATGAATCTAGACTATATGAAAGTCTAATGTTTATCAGTACGTTACAGAAAATAATGAACTTTATCACAATATGCTATGTTTTTGAGGACCTGTATATATATATATAAATAAATAAATATGGACCATAACCATTATATTTATGAATTCCTATTTTCTAATCCAAGTTCTTTGTGTTTCCAATGTGAGAAATGTGACAAAATCTGATGAACTGGTTATTTGGTCTTTTATAAATATGATGTAGATCATCTAGTCAAATCCAACAAGTAAAGGTTTAAATATCAAGTTAAGATTTGTTTTTGTTATGCTGCTTGAAATACGTTTTATATTCTCCACTATTATTATTTTTTTTATTTTGTATTTTAAGAAAATTTGAGAAATTGTTTCATACTAAAATAATAAAAATGTATTGATAAAGGTTACCACTATATTTTAAAAATCTACTGAAACTCTGCTTGTAAGTTTATCTATATAAATATTTGCTGCAATTGAAAAGTGAAAACCCTTCAATATTAAATTATTATATTTACAAAAGGCTGATTTAAAAAAAAGAGTAAATAAGCGACTAAATGATCAACCCTCTGTTAGGCTTAAAATAAACATTTCAAGCTTTACTTGATAATTTCTGTTTCACGTTAAAAAAGCTGTTTCATTATTGTTTACCTCTAAAGCAACTGGTTTTAATTGATATTTTAATATTAAACACGCTACTGTTTGTCAGTTGAAAACATCCCCAATTATTTCGCTAATTACACATAAACCCCAGAGCTTTTAATCATTCAAATTTAATTTCCAGGCATTTTTTCGTCAGGATTTCACAGAGACACCTATAGTTAGCAGCCAGCTAGCATTAGCAGCTCATCATAATAAAAAAAATAGCACCGTGACATCAGGGTTCTCGAGCAGAAACCCAATAATAAACACATAGATAATAGATACACAAACATGTAAACAAGTTTTACAAACTAAATTAACCGTAAACGTTAAATAAATCGTCTTCATTACGCTTTATTAGCGATGCTAAGGCTAACAGCAGCCGCTCCGAGCGGAGAATGAATTGGCAGGTTTCAGCTTCAACTGCTATAAAGAGCTAAAAATGTGAAAAATACGACCTCAAACTAACTCTGAGGAAGAAACTCAGAAACATGTTAATCCACCAAAGTCTGTATCTACATCTAAACTCAACAAGAAAAGCCAAAAAACAAAATATTACCGGACTCTTTTCTACAACAACGCAGTCCTCCATGTTAAAAATTCTCCCTAGTATGACGCACTGACGTAATGCGTCAGCGTACAGGTTTATGGGTAATGAAGTTCTTTCCTTCCCTACTTAGGATTCCCAACTCGGCAACTGCCGACTCATTAGCGGCGTTTAGTGGTGGAAAATAGGCAACTGAACTTTACAAAAACATTTAAAATGGATTAAATGATCGATAAAATATAAACATTATTATGATTAATCTACATTACTTTGTTTTACATTCTATTTTTCAAACTGATCACTTGTTTTCTGTTACGATGATTTAGGTCCTCTTTGACGGGCCTCTTATAAATGCCAGAATTTTAACACAAACCAGAGATCTAACATTTGAAATATGTTTATCCAGAATGAAAATAACAATACTATTGTCAATATTAACTATTTCACTATTTCTGCATAAATGCATTAAAAAATTAAGAAGTTTGAAATTAAAATAAAAAATTTGAAACCATAAATGCATTCATGTCTTGAGATGAGGGTATGCAGGCTGTGAGGGTTTTAGTTCAGTATTTGTATCTGTATTTGTATTTGTTGAAGGGGGGAAAGTAATTGTATTTGTATTCAAGTAAAATTCAAAATAGGTGCAACAAACTTTTTTTTTTCTCGTAACACTTCTAATTTACATTATATTTAATTATCCATTATAATAATCATTGGGGTTGGACCGTTACTGGTAGTGGGTATCGGTGCCGATACCATTCTTATATACTGTAGCGGTATCGGTTAACTTTAACTGATACTTTAACTTGGTGAAACTCTGTCATAATTTAATAGAACTTTTTTTTTTCACTTTAAAGTTTAGTTTTGTGGTAATTTTGATCTATCTATCTATCTATCTATCTATCTATCTATCTATCTATCTATCTATCTATCTATCTATCTATCTATCTATCTATCTATCTATTATCTAACTAAACATCATTTGTTGTAACAAGCAGAGAATAAAAGAAAAAAACCTGGCTTCCATTTGTGTTGTGTGGTAGAAGTATCGGTATTGATACTCGGTATCGGCAAGTACTCAAATTCAAGCATCAGTACCGTATCGGTTTGAAAAAAGTGTTATCGTTGCATCCCCAATAATTACGGATATGCAACATTGGTTGATGTATTTCCATTATATATCTAGCAATGAACATTTAACAGGAACGTCATTGATGAGAAACCAACAGGGGCAGAACATGGTTTTGGTGGGAGGATTGGTGCTTGTGGGGGGGCAGAGAGAAAGTACCAGGAGAGGGCGCTGTAAGTGAATGTGATTATGCATAGAAGATGTTGACAGATCTTTGATACCTTGGCCTCTGCTGGATTACCTTTTGCACATACATGTCACTTTTTTAGAACTTGAGCAAGTTTTTCTGGAAAGGTGGAGGAACAAGAGATGGCTCAGCAGCAGAAACACTCTTTTCTGTTTTGTTCCCTAAATCAATGTGGGGAGTTTCAGCTAAGTTAACAAATGACCGGAACCTTTTTAACTGAACGTTAACATTACTCTCTCAACAGCATATCATCTAGATTACCGAGTAAGCAGAGTTATTTAAACATGGCGGACATGAGAGCACCTGACTGCAGACAGTAAAGAGTAACTAAACTCCAAACACAACTTTTTTCTCGCTTATAAACTGTATAAATAGGTCTTTACCAATAAAATCTTTAAGTTTCAGGGAATTTTTTTTACGTTTACGTGTAAACTTGTTAAATTCCAAATTTTTTGGTCTAAAATCGTCTTAGTGCTGCCGCTGATGGTAATCGTGTGGTACTGCATTTGAATTTACTGATTGGCTGCGAGCGGTAGGCTACATCTTTGTATATGGTTTAAACACATCGTGAATAAGGAAACAAAAGCTGAGGCAGTTCCCTCCAAAGCTACTTAGCATCGATGCTAGCGCTAATTTGCTAGTCTGCTTGTTTGCTATACATGCTGCTCAGCGCCCTGAGCCAAAGGCTCAAATTGATACGTTGTTTGACCGCTGCGCTCCATAAAGCCTCTCTTTACATATGGTGGATGGTGAAGAAGAGACCTCATTTCTCCCTTTACCATAGGTAAATAGAGGCTTTACAGACCACGGTGTTAAGATGTGACTGTCTTCCAGACCACACCCCCACGCCCCCCCTGCACTCATCCTCCATAAGTGGCCATGCCCCTTTGTGTCTCCTGGTCCCGCCCACTTTGGTAGAGTTTTTCAAATGTTGCCTGGGTGCGGGCTAAATGGAACTAGAGTTGGGACTTATGTATTGTGACCTGTATCTGCTTATGTGTAACTTGTACACATGTTTTTAGTCTTCAGAGAGAAATTTTTGTTTATGACAAACCGACTGACCTTCAGAGAACTGTGTGTGGTGACGACAGACGGAACTTCGGCTGCACTTTTCCAAGGGTCAAGTTAGGTTGTGAACACAGAAGAACACCGCCCTCCTCTCTCCGTGATTGGTTAGGGAATCGAGAAATCTGATTGGTTCTGGGAGTAGCATGATTTGTACTTGGGTTTCTGATTTGTATTTGTGTCTGATTTGTACTTGTATCTTTGAATTGTACTTGTATTTTCAGATTTGTACTTGTATTTTTGATTTGTACTTGTATTTTTGATTTTTACTTGTGTTTCTGATTTTTACTTGTGTTTCTGATTTGTACTTGTGTTTCTGATTTGTATTTGTGTCTGATTTGAGCTTGTATCTTTGAATTGTACTTGTATTTTCTGATTTGTGCTTGTATCATTGAATTGTACTTGTATTTTCTGATTTGTACTTGTATTTTTGATTTGTACTTGTATTTTTGATTTGTACTTGTATTTAGTGACTTGTATTCCCTGATTTGTACTTGTATCTTTGATTTGTACTTGTATTTTCTAATTTGTACTTCTATTATGAAATTAATCCGTACTCGTATTTTTCAAAACATGTGTACAAGTTACAAATAAGCAGATACAAGTCACAATACATTAGTCCCAACTCTAATTCCATAGGGGTGATGATTTTTCATGGGGTTCAGTTACTCTTTAATACTAATGCAGCGCAATGGAATAATCTCCCAATTAAACTCCGCTTCCAGAAAGTCATAAACTTCCTCTGGAACCCAGTTAAATTAAAAACATCTATTCAACAAAAACAGTCATCTAGTTAAATTTTTTCGCTTCTTCATCCCTTCTCTGTTGCTGTGTGGAGCAGCTGGGTGGTGGTGTTTTTTTTTGTTTTGTTTTTTTTGCTTTTATGACCAAATTTCCTCTTGTGGGACAATTAAATGATAATTCTATTTTACCCTCCAATCCCCGGCTCCTGAATGTCACACACCCACCCAGGTCTCATAAGGAAACACAGCTTTTTGGATACGAAAATTTATTCAAGTATTTGTTCGAAACAAGCATTCTTAACAAAAAACACACACAAAAAAACGTTATTTGTGCCTTTCCGGATAATCTTTCATATTCTGGTTCGGCTCCAGCCCTCGTCTTCATGATGTCACCAGCTGAACCTCCTTAATAAACTGAAAGAATGAGATTGTTTTTAGATGTTAGATACATCTATTGACAGAGGGCGTAAAGTTTTAAACTGTTCAGAGCGGAGGAGCAACATCCTGTTACGGATCAAGCGGTGGTCTTCACGCCTCTGCAACATGATCAACTCAACTTCTGTTGCAACCGTTGGTGGGGCCGATTACGGGCAGGAATCGGTAGGAAAAAACTGAGCCTGTCAGACAGCAGGATGAAGATCTGTGGGGTGGAAAGTGTGAGATCGGTTTTAACAGAACGGACACGAACTCAGCAGATAAATCCAACATTATTTACGGAAGGAAAACTGATCAGAGGGACTGAGCAGATAAATAATTCTCAGCTGAATAAAAAAAAAAACATGAAGCAGAAAGTTTCCTTTCATTTTTCTTAAGCTTTTGGTAACATATTGATATATGGAGACGTTTGGAGCTTAAAAGCCCCTGAAATGTGTCATACAACAGAGAAAAACATTCACAGCCAGTTGGGAGGGGATAGAAACCACATCCTGTCTTCTTTTTTTCATTTCACTTGAAGTTTTCAGTTTTGTGTCTGAAGTCTAGGGGTGAATTCAGTTTAAAAAGCTTCATATCGCTGCCTAGGTTTGGACATAAAATCCTCAAAATCCCAGTTAAATGACGCTTGCTCTGATGAGGTCAGAGGAACGTCATCCTTCGCCTCATCTTCCTCCAAACAGAAGCTCTAGCAGCGTGTGAAGTCACCATAAACGGTTCATGGAGGAAACATGTTGGTTTTGAGCCTCTGTGGAAGGATGTTGCTTCATCTCTGCTTCATGATCTCAGGTAAAAAAACACAAAAAAACCAACTAAAAACTGTCTGCTGATTATTAGATAGATATTTTAATCTAAAAGCGAACGGCACACCATTTGAATTTAGGATTGTATTCAGTGTGAAGAAGTGACATACTGATTGCACAAACAAAGAAACTTTAGTAGGGCTTAAAAGTTCAACAAAGCTCTTATCCCACTGCTTAAACAATAATGTCTATTTACTAAAATATAAAACAAGTAATGCTTACAAGTTGGTTTTTGTATGCCACAAAAAAGCAAAATAGTTACCAGCACTTTGACTCATGGCAAAATAATACAGAATTTAGACTGTAAATCAATTCTAACTCCTACCCTGATTGACTGTAATCATTGCCATGAACATTTATTCATTTAAATTTTGGCAGGATCAGTCCACCATACAGTAGGTTTCTGCAGACAAACATTCAACATAAAATTGTTGGCTGATATAACTCTCTGATGGGAGGCTTTTTTTTTGCAGGTAAGTTAAATCTTCTGGCAAAATCTCGGCGGTCGTCTTTTATCAAACACGTTTCTGCTTTTAGTTTAATTTAATACGAAATAAAACCACAAACATCCAGTGACTCTAACTGATAATCAGACTTGGGTGCATTTCTTTATCAAATTTTGCTGAATAAAAGAAAATAAAGCAAGATTCTGGCTCTGTTGCTGAATATACATTCATCATAATTATAGACTAATATACGAAACCTGAATGTTCCATACATGTTAAGTTTTTGTTTTTAACCTTGTTTGTTTCAGATCTGTAAGGATTTTCAGATCGCTTTTCTGCAGAGAGAGAAACATAGTTTATTTTGAGGTTGAGCAGGAAAAAAAGGAACAAGGATAAAACAATTTTTAGCTCATCTTTTGTCAACATTAAGTTTTTATATTCCACGACAAAAAGTTTGCACTCAGTTCCAGAAGATGGAAAACTCATACCTGCAGTGATGTTGCTCTAACGCAGAATGTTAGAGTTGTCTTTTATATAAAACATGCTTTTTAAATATGTAGCTAGTGACTACGTTTTCACTTTAAAGATATTTTTACAAACGTGTACTTATTACAGTAATAAAATGATGAATGATGAATGATGAACATATTCATATTTCACAGGAGAAAACAAAGATGTCAGCTTCTAACTGCTGACTATATATTCTTCTCTGTGTGAAGATCGTACAGTCATATCAATCTTATATTATATACTGGTTTAATAGTTTGTCTCTTTATGGTAAATTTAAATTTCAAAAACCATAATTAAGGTTAAGGAATAGAGTAAGGATGGTTTATGCAAAAATGAAAAAGACGTCACTCTACAGACTTTTCGCCTAACTGTGCTACAAACACTATGGCCACAGTATAAAACCGTCGCTAATTTTATCCTAAAATCCTCCACATATTCTCAGAAAATAAAGAGTAATTCAAACTGAAAGCAGTGTTGAACAGCCCCCGCAAAAAGTGTTAAAAAGGGGGGTAATGGCAGCTTTCGCACCAAAATGGCTGTCCTGCTTTGGGTAATGGACCCTGGCCTTAAAACAAACGTATGGGTTTTCAGAAACTTCATATTTAATGAATTTTACAATTGTAGTTGAAAGCATTGCTTGAGGAGGGGCGCTGTGCAGCTATAAGTCCATGCCCACAAAAATGTTTGCACGTTTATCAGTTAGAGGTCGGACTAAGATTGGTTGAATTTGGTGCAGATCAGAGGATGCATGTGGAAATCAGAGCCGGACGTATGATGTATAGTTAAACGTATCATCTTTTTGGGGTTCTCTTAAAAAATGAACAGAAGAAAACATTTTTACATCGTAGGAAAATCCGTCAAAAACCCGGTAAATAAGAACCTGCCAAACTGTGTCCAAAGCCCATGCGTAAAAGAGAAGTACCAGAAAAATGTCATGTTTTCTCAATGTCCCCACAGGATCTGTTATTAACATTTATGTCGCTTAGGGTAGTTTGTCAGAGTCAAGTTGCCGTAGTGTGACATTTCAAGCAAGCACAGTGTGGTGGTTTTCTTTCCTCTTTTTCAAACTGTTTTTGTTCCTGGATTCAGTTTTCATTTGTAACAGCCTGATGGAGTCCTCCTTTGGTAATTTTTTACTCCAAGAAGCTAGATGGATAACTATTATCAGTTAAAACCAGCTCTTTTTCTAAAAATATACAACCTGTTTCTCTCCGTCTGACATGAATGGCAGATTTCCCTGTTTTAGGACTAACTATATTATTTCTCTTTTTCTAAACGTCTGTAAACGAGACTTTTAGACAATCTCTTACCTTTCTTCATTTTCAGAATTTTATATCCTTTTTCTCACTTTCTGGTAGAATCATGTTTAAACAGCAGGTTTAAATGAATGATTCTGCCACTGACGTACTTCACAGCCACACAGTTGTTCTCAGGGTTACTTTCAGGCTAATCAGAAACATGCTTCTCCACATATGAAGCTTTTTCATCCTAAGTGTGTCTGCAAACTGTAATCTGGCTTTGGATGTTGTTTTTGGAGTGATGGCTTCTTCATCTCTGTGCGGCTTTTCAGACCATGTTGCTTCGTACCAGCTCCCTTCACAAAACTCAAACTGCAACACATTTCTTGACCTTAAAACCTGATCTATTTCTAACCACTGTTGGTTTATTACTGCCCATATTTACATCCGTGCTTCACAGAAGAGCTCTTTTTTTTGAAGTGAACAGGAAATGACTCATCTGAGTGGTTCTTTTTCCAGGTGCTTCTGCTCTGATCACCCTGAAGCAGCCTCCCGTGGTCACCGCCCCTCTGGGTCGTGATGTCCTCCTTCCCTGTGAGCTGCAGGATTCCCAGGATGAGAAGATACTGAACCCCCCCGTGCTGTACTGGGTGGCCGATGGGAAACATCAAGTACTGGCACCTGATGGGAAATATGCAGGACGAGCAGAAAGCCTGAACCAAACCTCTTCCAACAAATCTATTGTTTTGAAAAACGTGTGGTGGTCCGATGGCGGCATTTACGACTGCAAACTGTCCATCAGAACCGACAGGAGAGGAAGCTTCAGGCTGAAGGGAAACGAAACAACACTCATCATCTACGGTAGATTCCTCTGTATTTACTGTAAAAGTGCAGAAAGTTGTTTTTCTGCAGCACAAAATTCGACAGAAGAGGGAAGTTTATTTTTTTTAACAGAGTTGTGTAAAACTGATGAGTTATAACAGGTAGAAATGCGAGTGAATCACGCCAGGAAGCTGACCGAGCAGCCGAGTATATCAGGGACAGAAACATGAGTTTAAAAATGAGACAAATAGATTCATTTGTTTCTGCTGGTTTTAAGGGACTTTAACTCTGATGGAAATGAAAAGATCATTAGAAACAGGAGGTTTTTCTCTTATAAAACATTAAGAAAGTTGGCAGAAAGCTAAATATTCATGATAAAACTTCAGCAAAAAAAAAAAAAAATTTTTACAATCAGAGATAATTACTTTCATCTGGCTCCACTGGACTGGATTAATTCGAGGATGAACTGATCTGAGATCTGCTGAGTTTACTCCTAAGAGCTCTCAGTGTTGGTATTAAGGGTTTTGTGTTTTTAGTTTGTTCTTTCCCTTACTTAGCTTAAATTATCATTTTTATTTATTTTTCGGTGTGTTAGTTTAGGACCTTCCGGGATTTAATTTGGACACTACCCTTTTTTTCCATTTTATATGTTTTATCTGTATTTATGTTTCCTCAGTTTATCAGTCTGTGTTAGTTAGTGGTTTGTTACATAGTGTTTGCAGTGTCTCTTTTAGGATTATATTCTGTTTAGTATTTCCTGTTTCCTCCTTGTCATTCTGCTCCCCAGCTGATTGCCTCCACCTGTTTCTTCCCCCTCACCTGCATCCGTTTACTAGTAATTAGGTTCTCAAGCTTTCTCAGTCCATTCATCACTCCTCCTCAGCATATTTAAGCTCCCAGTTTCAGCCACCTTCTTGCTAGTTTGTTTTCATGGCTCCCTGTTGCTATTTTACTTTCCTGCATTTGGGTCCTCCTTCATCTCATTCCTGACACAAATTCTCTCTACTTGACTGTCGCTATTCCTTCTGTCGCGTATGGGATGGAGCAACACTCAGAGCATTATCGGGAATCATTTTCAGCCCTGGAGTTTCAGGCCTCAAACCGGCCCACTTTATATCACAACATATTTTTATAGAAATTAGTGATGCACAGATATTGGGGCCGGTACTAATCTAATGCACTATTGGTTAAAGTTAACCGATACCATGAACTGATATTTGACGTGGGACAACTGCAATAATTTCTAACATAACTTGTCATCTTAATAACATAGTGGTTTTTAGGGTTCCCCATGTGTAGAGGCCCTAACCCTCAACGAGGTGGATGTGAGTTTGACCCTTGCTGCATGTCCTTCCCTTTCAAATAAAGGCCATAAAACCTTCGATATTGGTGTACAGATATCAGCCGAAATTGGCATTAAAATGTAATATTGTAAGTTATCCAAATTGGTTTTTACTCTACATGTACATATCATAATTTAAACTCTTCATCTGACTCTCCTCTCTCACTCAAAATGTCTATATATGAAATATCTAATGTTGAGATATTCGTTTGTCTTCATTAGACTTGTAGGTTGAATTGCCACCTTTGATTGTGAATTATTTCAAAGTGTCTCTGGGCATTTTATGAGGAGGGACCCTGCATATATCGGTATTGGTTAATATCGGTATTGTAAGTTCAGCGATTTGAGTATGTCGTTATATCGGAAAAAAGGCATGTATCAAACATCTTAGTTATAATTATATGAATTCAACTTGGGATGCAACAATATATTGTTTTAAAAACCTATATGATACTGATCCTTGGATCTGAGTACACTCTAATACCAAGTACCAATGCTGACATTTGTACTACGCAAAAAATACAATTAAATGGAAGACAGGTTTTTATATTGTTTTCACTGCTTGTTATGACAGATGGTGATAAAATAAAAATAAAAATATAAAATGACTACACAACAAAAATTTCAAGAAAAAAAAAATTTCTATGAAATTATTGCAGTTTTCACCCGTTAAAGGGCCTATATCATGCAATATCATGTTTTTGGAGTTTTCAACCATCTAGTAATGCAATTTTCCTCATAAAAATCCATGTAAATCTATGTAAGGAATCCCAGTAGATTGTGTTGAGTCATCGATGTGAGGTTGTGCCCGGATCATGCAGACTCCAACCAAAGCTATGCTAACCCTATGCTGCAGCATTTTGGATCAACTGAAGGCTTTTGATTGCATTTTGTGGACTTCCTGATAATAAGGAATTACAGTAGTCCAGCCTCGAAGTAACAAATGCATGGACTAGTGTCTCTGCATCACTCCTGGACAGGATGTTTCTAATTTTAGCAATATTCCGGAGGTGAAAGAAAGAAATAATAGAAACCTGTTTAATTGCAGGATACAAGTTAAATTTTAGGACAAATTAATACTATATAACTCCAACGGTAACGTTTTTTCATATATATGTCTATCTTAGAAGTTGAAAGCTGTAAAACTGCATGATATAGTCCCTTTTAAGTATCAGTTCATGGTATCAGTTAACCTGAACTAATACCGATACGAGTACATTAGATTAGTACCGGCCCCGATACCGAATATCTGTGCATCCCTAGTTTTATTTTTAGATTTTGTGTATGGCAAATAGTATCCAACTATGCTAAACTAGTGAAACATTTTCCCCGACAGGTTTAAACCAAAATAATTTAAAAATACTGTTTCTAGGACATCTTTTTTGCCTCGTTGCACATTATACACAATAGTACAACTTGCTTGCCATAGAACCGGCCCTTGTGGCCCAAATATCAGACTAGCCCACCGGGAAATGTCCCGGTCCTCCCTATTAGCCAATCCGGGCCTGGTTGAGAGTAAATTCTGTCTGGTTTAAGTGTGAATTCGTATCCAGCTTGCATTTCCATTTCTTAAAAGGGAAACAATCACTGAATCATCTGCAAATTTAATATGGTGCCCATTGTAGCAGCTCTGGCAGTCATTTGTGTATAAAGCAAATAAAGGAGAGAGAACAAAACCGTGAGGCGATCCTGTTGATGATACACGAGGCTGAGATAAAACACCATTAACTTTAACTCTGTAGAAAAAACTCAGTTCTGTAGAACCGCCTCTGGGGTCGGTCTCCACCAGCTCTGAATGATGATGAGCGCCAGTTTGGATATTTCCCTCCAGATTCTAATTAGGATTCAGATCTGGGCTTTAACTAGGCCCTTCTGAATCATCCCATAATACCTTTGGCTATACGTCCAGGGTGATGAACCTCCACCCCAGTCTGAATTCTGCTGCAGCCTCTAACAGGGTTTCCTCCATCCATCTTCCCTGTTCCACAGCATCATGCTGCCACCACCATGTTTCATCATATGCAACATGTCTCAAATTTCCTTCTCACAATCATCCACTACTTTGTGTTGATCATTAAATCCCAATAAATTACTGAGAAGTTTCTAGTTTTAAGGTGATTAAAGGCCTCTGTAGTTGTGTTTTTATGAGCGGCTTCTTCGCTGCAAACGAAGAAAAACCTCAGAGTTTGGAGAAGTATTGATCAAAACCATGATAGAAAGATGGCAGGAGGTTCTGGCTGCTTGGAGAGAAAACTTACAAAGAGGCATCAGGTATCAATTCATTTTAATGCGGCTGCATCTCATTTCAGACACCTTGACCTTTAACCTCGCCAACCACAACGACTCCTTGCTCCGCTGTGAGGTAAAAGTGTCCCAGGATCTCGGCTTCTCTCTGTCTGTCGTCAAGGACCGATGCATCCTCCAGAGCCTCGACTCTGCAGTGAAACGCCCCATCAACCGGACCGTCTCCAGTCTGTCTCGGACCGTCCCACTGAGAGGGAAAGGGACATACGAGTGTCGGCTGCAGCTGGGGGAAGATCTGATAACGAGCAGAACCTTTCATAGCGAGCTGACGGGTAAATATCTGGTCAGGATGAAGCTTCCGGACGCTTTTAGCCGCTTCTAGCGGCTCCCAGTAGCCATGTTCTGCTTCTAACAGCTTTCTCCTATTGGCTACTTCAAACCACTTTTAGCATCTTCCAACAGCTTTTAAAGGAGCAGGGGGCTGCATTTCTAAAATTATATTCATGTTCGGTTTTGTAATTGTATTGGGTAATGTAGTGTTTCCAACCAAGTAAAATGAGCCCACCCATGTGTAACTCAATTAATAGTCTGCGATTCGGTGGCTGAATTTCCCGCGCTTACACTCGGATGCGACGTCAATCTACAATTCTTGCGTGTTCTCGATTTAACAGGAAGAAGGAAGAGAAAGAACCAGGACTTCAGACGCGGTCGATCAAACACTGTTACTTCCTTCGTTCCCAGACATGTTGCTTGTTGTCGTACAGCTGGCGATGTGCGGTGGCCTGAAAGTAAAACTTCAATCCGGCCCCCTGGTCCTTTTAAAAGGAGCATAACTTTTAACCTTTTAAAACTTTTAAACATCTAAAAGGAGCATAAGGGTAAGATGAAAAAAACACAGCTCACGAATCACACAGCCGGCGCTGCAAATCACTGCAGCCACTGGCACAAACTCTTCACAAAAAAACAAAACCTGCTGAACCACACGTAGAGCAATCAAATTTGCAAAATCTTCCTTTGGTCCAGGTGGGCAGAAACGTCTCCACAGATTTTTTTTTCCGCCACATATATTTCGCAGGTAGAACAGGCATTCTGATGGGGAACCGAATGCAGCATAGGCGGCTAGTTGCCACACAAACGGAAAAAAAACTCTACCATACCTGCTAAAGTAGTGTCCCTGCTTACAGGTTGGGCTGTAGGTCCAACACGATATAATTCAAAAGAACCCAGAGATAATGTTTTTTTTATTTTTTATGTCTGGTCTCTAAACATTCAGCTTTTGCATGGTTAGCCTACAGCTAATACTGCTACATGTTAGGTCTTTGAAGTCATCACTGAGGTCATATCATTATCATATGAAGCTCTAAACACGACCTATAATGTTTCTTAACTGGTCACTAGGAAATGAACCATGTCAGCATCTGTTTTCTGTCTCAGATGTAGTTGAAGCAGCCTCCATCCGTCGATCGCGTATTCGAAATGCACCCGGGGGTCTGACTTTTATCATATATTTTTCTTTTGACTCATGAGATGCCACTAATAAAACTTTATTCTACTTAGAGCCACTTTTGAGTATTGCTTGGTGTTTTGCCGGTTGCAGGAGAATTGATTGCTGAATAAACCACTTTCTGTGTTAACGCTGCGGAGAACACGCAAGCAGTGTCGACAGATGTCACACCTGTAGGATAGCGCGGTGAAATTCAGGCCCGAAATGCAGCACATTTTGCTGCACACGGCCCACTTAAGAAAATGGAATGATATGTTTGTTTATAACGGTTCATCACCCAATAACATTGAAAAACTGACGTGCATGTTTAATTTTTTTTTTTTTAGAAATCCTGCCCCATGTTCCTTCAACAGCTTCCAGCCGCCATGTGTCGCAGTTTCAGCTCTCATTAGGAATGTTTTCATCTGAAATGGAAACAAAACAAGTCTGAATGATTTTTCATTGATTATGGATGATTGTTCTAACAGTTCTAATTTCTCAGAGTCTTTTTTTTTTATAGGGGTAGGGGTATAAATGAAGTGAGCTAACTCCAAAAGCCAGGCTTACTTTGATAATCCTGGCTCAATTTCCCCAGAGCCGGTTCCATGAACGAGCCCCGCCCCTTCACCACAGAAACATGTGCTTTTGGTCCAAACTGTGAGCCTTATTTTAGCTTGATGAATATAATTGGATGATCCAGGTGATGTCACACTGCATGGTTGGTATTCGGCTGCTGTTCTCTCCGTCACCACATCCACCCTCCAATATTAAGTTATTAAATCTTTTGCAGCAGCCGCAGTTTTCTTTTTTGTGGTTAAATTATGCAATGCAATGTAGGTCTTGTCTTTTAAAATGTAGTTCGTAGTATTCAATGATTTATTCAATGTAATATTACTTTTACCATTTTAAAGAACATCAAAGTATTTCATATTTGCTTGCTACCAGAAGTTTTTTGTTCCACCAATGTCACACCTGACACCAAGCTATTAATAATTACAAATAGACCACTTTTTTTCTAAGATGGAGGCATCATCAAAAAATAATTCTCAAAACGAGGTTAAAAAACAAGTATATTTCCAGCCTTACAGTTAAAATGTACTTATAAAAAGTATAAAATGAGTATTGGAGAAACTGGTTATTGTTTCTATGTTGAGGTAGTGGGGAGTGTTACTGGCAGCTGCTTAAAGTAACTTGTAATCTAATGTATTACTTCTGAAATAAAGTAATCAGTAGGGTAACTAACTTACTTTTGGATGGTGTAACCAGTATCTGTGTAATCAGTAACTGTGGCAACAGTAATTCTAACCCAATGCAGCCTGAGGAGGTTTTGTATGCAGCTGCTTTCCCCTTATGATGTAATTATGATGCTCATATGCTGCATTAATAACGCTTTCTCAGACTGCGAGAAGAATGTGGCTCTTTCCTTCTTTTCTCGCGTATCTAGCATTGATTGACGGGAGCTGCCTTTAATGTAGTGCAGATGCACATGAGCCTGGCTTGAATTAGTGGGGATTGAATTCACCTGAGCTGCACTGGTGGAACCGACTGATCCTGGAGTGAACTGTTAGGATAATTCAAGTGAGGATATTTTTCATGAGCCTCGATTTGTTGAGCTCGCTTCGTAGAATAGCCCCACAGATGGATCCAAGAGGAAAACACGGATATAAGGAGGAATAAAATACACAAAATCTGTCTGAATATTAAAGTTATCTGCAGGTTATCGGAGAGGTTTGCAGTCTGAACAATTTCAAAAGATTTAACATAAAAACAGTCATGCAACAATAATCTGATTTATTGTTTTTACCTCAGCAGCTGAAGAAGATGAGAAAAATACAACATGTTCCCCAGATATGTTAAGTGAGTTCTTAACATTTATTCATTTTTTACTTTTCTTTCTACTAAAATGTACATTTAGACACATAGGATCAGTTAAAATGGTTTCTTATTTATGGACTTTGATCAAATTAATCAATTACAATTTCGTGTTTTATTCCTTCACAGACGTGAAACAGTATCCAGAGCCGTGGTTTCTGTACTCGTCTCTCCTGCTGGTGCCCATCCTGGTGCTGCTGATCCTGGGTACGACCATGCTGATGCAGAGATGATCTTCGTCTGAACCATTTAAAAAGCAAACCTGTCAGCAGCGGAGAAACCGAAGAGGTCCTGGATGAGGATGTGGCCACTGCGCTCCCAGAACTTTTTAATGGCGCGGAGTAGCACTGACAGTGCTGTGACTGTCGAAGGAGGAGGACGTGTTTTCCTCTCCTCCTCCTCCACTCCAACCACCCACCCCCCCCCAGATTATATTCCTTATTTTCTTTTTTCTTTTTATTTATTCACCCTAAGGATACTAGACCACCTCGCTTGGATGGATTTTATCCCTCTTTTTCTTCTTCTTCCACTGTGGACAAAGAACTAAGACTACAATGGCTCTCAATGCTGATTTCACTCTCCAAAACATACTGGAAAGAATGAAGGACATGGAATTGAAGATCCGACGCCTTGAAGAAAACGCCAGAAAAAATACTACTCTGAGTATGACATACGATTTTTAACAACCTGGCAGGTCGATGTCGACAACAGAGTACCCCTCCGAACAGACGGCGTCTATCAGGAAGAACCCCCCACTCATCAGAAGAGTGGCCAGCACTCAGACGTCAGACACCTAAACACTTCCTGTTTTTCTGCAACCATCAGAGACTGAAATTGTAGGTTTTACTGTTTTTCATCAGACTAAGTGATTTCTCATTAAATGTTGGGGCATTGATTAAATATTAAGTTAAATGATGTACATTTTTGGGATCTTGTCACCCTTGGATTCACAATGCAAAATATATTTTAAACAAATATGGTTTGAGGGATTTTAAGAGATGTCATACATTAGTGTGCATGCATATTTTAATTTTTGTGAATTCTGTTTCTACAGTCTTCATTAAAAAAAATCAGTGTTTGTCCGTAGAAGAATATCAGTGAATTGTCGTTATGACAGTTTTATATCTGTGTTGTGTGACTATGCGCACATGCATGCACTTATGACTCAAAACACTTCATAAATATTCAGAGGAAAGATATGTCTGTACTTTTTGGGTGGTATGAGGGTGTTGCCGTGGTGTGGGGTGGTGGCCACAAGGTGGGTTCTATATGCTTCTTTAGAAAGCAATTATTTTCATGAAAGCCTCCATGCAGCTGAATAAATATTGTAAATGTAGCATTTTTTTTAAATTTGATGACAAATTTACTGTTGGAAATTGTGATTTGAACAATTATAAAGGATACACAGTGAGCAAAGCTCATGAACCCATAATTATCAAGGGTACAGCTCTGCAGGGACAAATTCCTGCAAAGAGCTCTCCACAGCTCTGTGCATTGATTGTAGGAACTAAGCCCCACCGACCCCCACTTCTGCATGCACTGAGTTGAATGAGTTCACAAATCTTCAGAGGAAAGATATGTCTGTGGTTTATGGCTGGGGTGGGGGTGGTTGGATGAGGTTTGGTCATGCCTAGGTGGTGGTCATTATAGACACCTGTAGGAATATATAATTTTCAATCAAGGCCTCGCCATAGCTGAATAAATATTGATTATGTAGCAAATTTTTTAAATTAAGTGATCAATTTATTGTGGCATATAGTAAAATCAACTACTATAAAGCATTTTCAGCTATCATATCTCATTAACACACAATTATCAAGCTACAGAAAGCTACAGCATTGGGAAAAAATGCTACTATAAAGCATTTTCAGCTATCAAAGCTCATTACAATTATCAAGCTACAGCATTGGGGGAAAAAATCCTTCCTAATCAGCCTGATTCCAGCAACTAAACCCCACCCTGTGCACACACACTCACACACCACACACACGCGCACATGCAAACAAAAGCACACACGTGATCCTAGTAAGTCCTGTTCTCCGACGGTGCGCTACTTTAACTCCGTGTTCAGCGATCCTTGGTCTAGCAGTACCCCAGTCTGTCATACCCGGGTTAGGAAGATATAAAAAATATATATTTTCATTCCCATAAGTGACACTCCAAAGCCCTAATAAATCATTCCCAAAACAAGTCTTCTGGATGTAACTCACAAAAAATTATATCATTTTTACTGTTTCTTTGTTTTTTTAGATTGAAGATTTTTTTTTATAAACCTGGTATTAAAGTGCTTAAATCTCAAAAACAGCCAAATATTTTATTATGTTTTGTGAGAACTGAAGCCAAGGATGACATTCATGTAAAAATATAAACACTTCTGTAATTTTATAATAATATTTCTATATGAGGTTTTGATTGAGCATTTTTTTGTGCTGAGGGTCTTAGATGTGGTTATTTTTATAAAATCTAATGCTACACAAAAAGTAAGAAGATATCAAAAAATATTTTCATGCCCATAAGTGACACCCAAAGCCCTAACAAGCCAACCTCAAAACAAGTCTTCTGGATGTAACTCACAAAAAAATATTTCATTTTTTATGTTTCTTTGTTTTTTTTAGATTGCAGATTTTTTTAAATAAAACCTGGTATTAAAGTGCTTATATATTAATGAGGATTTTTAATGTGATTAAATGTTTTATGCTTGCTGAAAGTTGCTAAAGGCCTAAAGAAGAGGTAATATCTGATATGAGATGTACTGTACCATGCTCTACCATATATGGAGTTGTTTTTTAGAGCAGAAGCTGCAGGATCAGGCACCATCAGGCACCACCAGGTACCTGTTATCTCGCAAGATGTAACTGAAATGCGTGTATAGGGAGAATAACCAGCAAATGTATTGATGTGTATGTGCTATGAGCCACTCCCTGTTGAATGAATAAAACGAGCCGGTCTGCATCGGGGCGTCAGAACGCTTGGGACTCAGCCTGCTGGAGACAGGTCTTCTCCACGCTCTGCAGAGGTGAAACTAAATTAAGTCTCAGCCAGGTTTTTCTCTACTGAAGATTTGAAGCTCCAACGAACTCCTGAACGCGGGGGTGGTTTGAGACAACGACAATATCAAAAACAGCCGAATATTTTAGTATATTTTGTGAGGCCTGAAGCCAAGGATGAGATTCATGTAAAAATATAAACACTTTAGTAAAAATATAATATTTCTATATGAATTTTTTGTTTTAGCATTTTTTTTGTGCTGAGGGTCCTAGATGTGTCTTTTTTTAATAAAATCTAATGCAACACAAAAAGTAGGAAGATATCAAAAAAAAAATTTATGCTCATAAGTGACACCCCAAAACCCTGACAATTCAACTCTAAAACAAGTCTTCTGGATGTAACTCACATTTTATTTCATTTTTCCTGTTTTTTTGTTTTTTAGAGTGCAGATTTTTTTTTTTTTACAAAACCTGGTTTTATACTGCGTAAATCTCAAAAACAGGCAAATAAGCTTTTATGTTTTGAGAGGACTGAAGCTAAGGATTTGTGAAAAAAATAAGAATAATGAAATCCTATATTATTTTATTTACATCTTTTTGTTCATGGACATTTTTTGTGCAGAGGATCCCAAGTGTAGCATTTATTTGAAGGACTATGAATGGTTAAAAATAATGCCTTGCAAACAGAATCTCTCAATCTCGCAAATAAATATTCACGCAGCTATACAAAACATAAGATCACTATCAGAAAAATCACCGCTAATCAATGACTACATCATCACACATGATATACATGCTCTTTTTGTCTCAGAAACTTGGTTAGGTGAAAATAAAGAACAAAATGTATTAATAGAGACTTGGTCAACTAATTATCACTTCATTAGTGAGACCAGGAAAAATAAAAGGGGGGGGGGGTCTGGCTACAATTTTTCATAATTTGTTAAACTTCAAAAAGGTATCTCTAGGTGAATTCAGCACCTTTGAAAATTAAGCTACTGAAACAAATGAACCAAACAAAGTCATATTTGTAAAAATATACAGACAACCAAAACCAAAACTTAACACAAACTTTTATACCGACTTCAATGACCTATGTTCGGGAATATGCCTAGACTATGACCACATAGCAATTGTGGCGTACTTCAACATTCATACTGACAAACCCCAAGACAGCGGAACAAAAGTACTAAATGACGTCCTTTATAACTTTGACCTAATCCACCACATTAATGAGCCAACGCACAACCGAGGACACACTCTGAACCTACTTATTAGCAAAGACTTAAATATCTCTAGCATTGCCGTAACTGATATTGCATTATCTGATCATTTCTGCATCTCATTTGAAAGCACCATCCTAGCCAACATATCTAATCAGAGTAAATCTACTGTTAAAAAAAACGCTTCCTTAAAGAATAAATCATTGAATGGGTTTAGCACCAGAGTACATTAGAGATCTGTTATCATGGTACAAACCATCCAGACCAATCAGGTCCTCCAGCTCTAGTTTACTGATCGTCCCTAGAACCAGAACCAAACATGGAGAAGCAGCTTTTAGTTTCTATGCTCCTCATATCTGGAACAAACTACCGGAAGAATGCAAAGCTGCAGAGACAGTGAACTCTTTTAAATCTAAAATTAAAACTTACCTATTTAGACTCTCTTATGAGTAACTGTTTTTACTTGTTTGTTTTTAAGTGTCACATTAATTATTGTCTTAATTACTGTAAATGCTTTCTTGTGTTAAAAACTCTGAGCTTTCTTCAGCAAGATCAGTTAATTAACTAAACCTGCGTTTTTTTTACTCACTTGTCCCTACATTGTTGTATTTTCTTGATTATTTTCTTATTGTAACTACTCGTTTGTATTGTAATCACATGTAAAGCACCTTGAATCGCCCTGTGTTGAAAGTGTGCTATACAAATAAAATTGCCTTGCCTTCCCTTAAATTTCAATATGTGCTCAGCGTCATAAAGAGTGTGTGAATGAAGTACACTAACGGACAACCACTAACTAAAAATGACAAAATGTCATTGATGATACATTAATGATTCAAGAAAAGTGCAAGAAAATGTGTAGTCTAAGAATATTTAGTTAAAATTTGCGTACCTTTTATATTGCATTTTACATTAATTTCAATGTTTCATGAGATACTTTGTGAGGTCTGAATGATGTTTATTAGCGGCCACTTTTCTACCACTCCCTATGTTGCACTATTTGCTGTTATTTCAACCGTTAACTTTGTTTTTTTTCTCAGTGTTTTTCTCTCAATAGAAGCTACACCTGGTCTGGTATCCCTCTCAGCTGCGATGCCTTTTTAGAGGGAGGCATCCAGACTGGAATGAAGCTCCCAGTAACTGAACGTCCATGGCCCTTTATACTTTAACATAGAAAGTACTCTTACATCAGTTCCGTTGTTCTTTCTGTGTCTCTTCTGTCTGCTCAGACCCCCAGACTGTCGTGGCAGATGGCCGCTCGTACTGAACCAGGTTCTGGTTCTGGTGGAGGTTTCTTTGTATTAAAAAGGAAGTTCTTCCTCTCCACTGTCGCTACATGCCTGGTCAGGATGAACGATTACTGTGATTAGAGTCTGCATCAACAGGGAACAACTTCCAATCTATGACTCAATGCAATCTGTTGGCATTCTTTGGATTGAAAACTTTTAAACTGATTGGAATATTTGTGTAGTAGAATTTAAATATTTTTTTAATGTAAAGTGTCTTGAGATGACGTATTGTGAATTAGTGCTCTATAAATAAAGATGCAGAAAAATGGGTTATCACAGACCAGTATGAGTGAAAGTGACATTTTCAGCAGTGGTTCAGAGGGTCGGTGTTGGTTTGAATGTAGATTCTCCAAATCCTTGATTTGATTTGAATTTCGACTTTAGTGTCACGATTCAATTCTCGATTTTTATTTATTTATTTGACCCTTTTACAGTACCAAGCTCTGTCATTTTTAGACTGGTCTACGATCATTGGTTTTACTCATTACATTTCGTAGTAAATCTTATTTTAACAGACAAAAGTGTTGCAATTTTTATTATTCTTGTGTATTATGTCACGTTAGACAAATAATTTATTTACAATAAGTGTAACAGTATCGTTTAATACTAACGGTGGCTTGCTGCCATCTAGTGACTCTTTATTGTTACTGCAGAAAAACAAGTGAGGACGCAATGCTCCAGATGACTCATTAGGCTTACTTACTGTTTACAATGCAAATGGGGACTTAACTCGCCGGGAACTCAAAATTTCCTCACCGGTGATTTGAGAGTAGAAGGTGCGACTTTAGTTCTGCTCCCGCTGCTTCTTCTATCCAACTGTGGTTGAGTTTTAGCTTAGCTTTAGCTACTTGCTAGCTTCAGCTAATGTGCCCTGTAGACGTGCGCTCTGATCCCGGGGGATGTGATATAGGCAGTTTATAATGTTACCAGGTGATGTTATCAGTTGTATGAGAACTGGTGAGATTTACTTCTTACTGTGTGTCCAGACCAAACGCGATAGGAGCGACTAGAGCTTCAGGTTTACATGTAAAATCAATGGAGGAGCGCGATGAAGCGCGACTTGGTGTCCCGCGACTCTTCAGAAGCAGATTTGCGTTGCGAAAAAGCTTTTCTGCCTGATTTGCGCGAACAATTCGCGCTACAGATGCGATGGAAAATTCCACTGCATTTTATGTGGTGCATTTTGTGCATTCGCGCTCATGGCGTCTATCGCTCGAGTTGGAAAAATCTGAACTCCAGCGTCAAATTTCGCTGCGACAACCAATCAGGGGACAGACTTTCAGTGATTCTGTGACTGTCATGGAGTCACAGCATCAGGACGTGGAGGAAATAATGATAAACACCGTGGCTAATCACCCCGAGCTACATGACACAAGCAGTTTTCAATACAGAGATAGAAAAAAAATAAGAAAAAAAAATATTTAGACAGGAATGCACCTCTTGGCCTAGAACTGAGCCTTGAAACAGCCTCCTCACCTGGTTTCCTGGAAGCAGCTCCCGCACCACGTATCCGTAGCTCACCAAACCCCCAGAGCAGCGGTCCCAGCTCTACCGGAGGCCAGGCCGAACACGTAATACACTCTGTCCACCATCAGCTCGGTCCATAATCCACCGCCAGCTGCACTGTAGCCCCAGCTCCGCTGAAGGCCAGTTCGCGCGTGAAAATACAATATTTGAAGCGCAACCAGTTCGCGTTGTACATGCTTCAAGGTGCGAATGTTCAAGCATCCAGCTGGGGGCATGTGGCGCGTTTTGACGCTTTTGGTGTGGACACACAGTTAGAGAAAATGCAATCTGTGGTTCCTTGTGATGAGATGAGCCTGTGAATATTCTCATTCATCCAGGTCATGGTCAGGTCAAGGAAATCTCAATCGAACGCAACTGGACTTGGTAATTTGTCTTGGAAGACGTTTCACCTCTTATCCAGTTCATGCTCGCCGCTGACCAGGCTGGGACTGGTCCAACTAACTGGTGTGGAGACTCAGCTATTTAACCTCTTGGAGGGCTTTTACAAGACTGATTATGTCATTGGATCCTTTGTGCTCCACGTCTTAACGACGGTCGTTGGCGTAGGTTTCAGCTTCATTAGTGCCCTATTGTGTTGTAACGACAGTCGTTGGATCCTGTGTCGTCGTTGTTATAAGATAGTTGTCTGCTAAGTGTTCCTATGGAGTCCTGAGTGGGACACAGGATAAAAAGATGGCAGGAGATGACCGCGATCCTCTTTTCGATCGATTTCGATATAACATCAAGATCGTGACACACCTAATATATATATATATATATATAATGTAATATGGGCCTACTGTGATGAGTCCAAGTCAAGGGTTAACATCTGAATATTTGTCGTTTTCATGTCTGTTTTTTATAATCTGATTTACTGTCGCATCTGCTTCAGAGAGACTTTCTACGGATTCTCTGTAATGATATCCATTATGATGCAAATATTCACCAGCCAGAAAGGCAAGGCAAGGCAATTTTATTTGTATAGCACACTTTCAACACAAGGCAATTCAAGGTGCTTTACATGATTAAAATTGGAACACTGCATAAATCAATTTGATGATTAAAATACAAGAAAGCATTTACAATAAGACAATAATCAAGACAATAATTATATAAACATTTAAGGACAAGCAGGTAAAAAAATACAAGAAAGCATTTACAGTAATCAAGACAATTCGAGTGAAAATTAAAAACAAGCAAGTAAAAACAGTTACTCATAGGCATGTCTAAATACGTAAGTTTCAATTTTAGACTTAAAAGAGTTCAGTGTCTCCGCAGCTTTGCATTCTCCTGGTAGTTTGTTCCAGATATGAGGACAATAGAAACTAAAAGCTGCTTCTCCATGTTTGGTTCTGGTTCTAGGGACGATCAGTTAACTAGATTTATTGTTATGATCTGTCTCTGTCTGCGTCATTCTTTCCTTCCTGTTTGTTTATTCCCCATCTGTCTGTGTTAATTATTCCTAGTTTGTTTCAGCCGTTATCCTCACTTTGTCTTCCCTCCAGCACCCAGGTGTTTTATTTTTCCCTGATTACTCTTCCCCTGTATATATACCTCCCTGTGCCTGTCTGTCCTTGCTGGGTCCTCGTCGAACTTCCCCTCGTGTTGTTCCTCCTCCTGTGCGACATATTGCAGAGCAAACGTAATTGAAGTCGTTCAAAAAGTTTGTGTTATGTTTTGGTTGTCTGTATATGTTTACAAATAGGACTTTGTTTGGTTTGTTTGTTTCAGTAGCTAAATATTCAAAGGTGATGAATCCGGCTAGCGATACCTTTTTGAGGTTTAGTGAATTGTGAAAGATAATGGTAAGACCCCCCTCCCCTTTGTTTTTCCTGGTCTCACTAATTCAATTCAGTTTATTTATATAGCGCCGTTTCACAACAGATGTCATCTCAAGGCACTTTACAAGAAGAGTTATTACAATACAATGTTTAATTTAGAAATTAGAGAACCACAGAAGATTGCGTCGTGTAATTCTCAGCAATCCCTCACACTGAGCAAGCACGAAGCGACAGTGGAAAGGAAAAAGTCCCTTTTAACAGGAAGAAACCTCCGGCAGAACCAGGCTCAGCACAAGCGGTCATCTGCCGAGACCGTCTAATGAAGTGATCTTACCTTATGTTTTGTACAGATGCATTAATATTTATTTCCGAGATTGAGAGATTATGTTTGCATGGTATCATATTCAGATTTCTTTCAGTGAATGAAATATAATTTTTACAAGGTATTATTTTTAAATGCTGTACTGCTCGGTTATATGTACTTTTAGTGTGTGAAAATCACTTTTTTATAATAACCGGGATATTACTTTCAAGGTGAGAATGAGAGTGAGAATGACCGAACACCTCCTCCTGGCGGGTGGCGTGTCTGGTGACAGTGTCCGGTCGATATCAGATGTTAAATATGGTAAATTGAATTAGGGAGCCACATTGTTTATAACTCCTGTTTGGGCATGATGTTAAAAGAAGAATTCCCTTGTACACCTGAGTCTGAAGGGCATCAGAAAAGTTCCAAGAATAGTGAGCCTGTAATAGAGTTAGAGGTGGAAGTTGACGATCTGTTGCTGGTCTTTCTGTCAGCTGGTGTGTTAGTTGGATCTGCTGTGTAAGGGAGCATTTTCTGTAGAGTTAAATCTGCATGGTCAGCTGGATTTGTTATAGGTCCCAGGGGGTGACGTAACTCATCTGTTTGAGCTTATGTATTTCTGCATAGAGATGCTGAAACTCTGTGTTTCTTTCAGAGGTCATCAGATGGCGTTGTTTTACAGTCAGCTGACATGTTACTGGCGGGCCTATCACTGAGGGGTGCAAGGACTTCATGGTCTCTGTGTGTTCCAGGTGGTTGTCGTCCACTGTGTCTCGGTTCGAGAACAGGGTGGTGAGTTAACATGAGATTGCAAATTCCAAAGATAAAGCTTCTGACCTTTCTTATTATATGTAATTCATCTTTTGTGAATAGATGTCTCTTTTAACAGAAAATCTTAAAGTTATTTAGAAATCGAATAGACCTTTTAGCACAGACAGCTTTAGCAAACCTGCTGAACGATCTGATCCCTCTAAATTCTTCGTCTGAGGGCGCTGCTGGAATTGGTACAGAAACGTGAAGTTCTACCTTGTGGTTGTTAAAGTTATGGAGTAAATCCAAGAATTTTTTTTTTTAGAATTTCAGATTCCTTTAGAGAGATGTCAGTGATATCAGTGAAAGTGATCACAGTGAAACAGATCCAGCACCTTAACAGTAAAAAAGTCCTACTGATTTAAAATATGTTTTGTTCAGAAATGACATTTAACCTTAAAATGTTTAGATAATCCAGTTTGATACTTTAAACGCTGACTATCTTGTTTTATGGTAAAAACTATTTCTGTTGTTTACAAAGGATCCAGATATACCAACATTTCATCCTTCATTTCTTTCGCTCGTACTGAGCCGTGTTCTAGTTCTTCTGGAGTTTTCTTCCTGTTAAAGGGGATGTAACTGCCCCATGGTAGTTTAATGCAGTCTTATTTATCTTATTGTTTGGTTCTACATGTTACCACTTTAATAATGCAATTATTAAAAATGTAATGTTTGGGAGAGCACAGCAAGGAAGAAACGTGTTGGTTGTCTCCACTTTCCGTTAAAGTTAAGATACGACAGAGTTAAAACATTAAATGTAAAGGAAGGAGATAAGGACAGAGAAGACAGACAAGATTAATCCCCATTGGTAGTGTGCAGCCTGCAAGTTGTGTTTTACTGTGTATTTGAGTAATTACGTTAAGCTACAACTGTTTTAGCACATTTATGTGATTGTTTTTTACTTTCTTTTAGTTCTCACAGGTAGGGCTGTGGATAAACTCTGTTTTTAGAACTGTCTCATTCTTTTGAGAGGAGGTAATTGGGAGTTTTTCTTCTCCACTGTCGCTACATGCTTCCTCAGTTTGAAGGATTGCCGTGGTTGGAGTCTGCATCAGCGGGGCACAACTCCAGTTAATGACTTAATGCAAGCTGCTGTTATGATTTAAATTAAAAAATGTTTAAGCATAGTTTGTACTTCCTTCATTTTGACGGAGACGGATTGACAGCGCCATTATCCATTGTCGCCAAGGCTCGTGATTGGTCAGCTCAGCAATAGCTAGAGATCATTTCACCAGAATGGTGCTCTATAGTCGAAGTAATCAGTAGTCAATGCTGTGTTTGGACAATATATGCTTTTTAGTGAAAGGATAATTGATCTAATATGTTTTTTGGTGATTTTTTTATTATTAAAATTTTATTAAGGAAGATTTTTACACAGCACAATACCTCTTTCTTCATAATCTTCCTGTTTAGCCATATTAACCCACTCCCAACTCCTCCCCAGTCGCCACCAATCAACCAGTCCAAATTAAATTTATCATGTTCAGAAAGCTTCCTCTTAAGGATAGTTGTTAAGTCAGTCCAGCACGTAATTGTTTCAGGGGTTGCTTTATTGATCCTTGCTATTAATAATTCCATGTAGGCAATGTCTAAATACATTCTTATGGAAGTAAATCTGTGCCATTGGATTTTGAATTAGAATTTTTAGCGGCAGTTTTTTTTACATTCAATTTTTAACACTACATTTTTTTGCATAATCTAAATCAGACTGAATTTTAAAAGAAATCAAATTTCTTGCACTGATTTTTTTTTGCTTATGACATTTTTTCAATGTTTCAAAAAATTCAATGTAAAAAAATTCATTGTCTAAAAAAATTCAATGTCTAAAAAATTTCAGTGTCAAAAAATTCAACATCTCGAAAAATTCAATGTAAAAAGATTCGATGTCTGAAAACATTCAGTGCAAAAAAATTCAATTTAAAAAAAATTGTCTACAAAAAGTAATTGTCTAAAAAAAATTAAATGTCTAAAAAATAAAATGTAAAAAAATTCAGTGTTAAAAAATTCGACATCTCAAAAAATTCAATGTAAAAAAATTTGATGTCTAAAAAATTCAATGTCTAAAAAATTTCAGTGTCAAAAAATTAAACATCTCAAAAAATTCAATCTAAAAAGATTCGATGTCTGGAAAAATTCAGTGCAAAAAAAATTCAATGTAAAAAAAATAATTGTCTAAAAAAATTCAATGTAAAAAAATTGGATGTCTAAAAAAATTCTGTTAAAAAATTCGACATCTGAAAAAATCCAATGTAAAAAAATTGTCTAAAAAAATTCTGTTTAAAATAATTCAATGTAAAAAAATTTTATGTCTAAAAAATTTCAGTTAAAAAATTCGACATCTCAAAAAATTCAATGTAAAAAAATTTTATGTCTAAAAAAATTCTGTCTAAAAAAATTCTATGTAAAAAAATTTGACATCTCAAAAAATTAAATGTAAAAAAATGTGGTCTTAAAAAATTCAGTGTAACAATATTCAGAGTCAACATCTGGGGTAACCAAGGAGAAGCAATCGATCCCTGTATCAAATCATCCACCATCCAGCCAATCAAGTTACTCTCCATCGGTCATGTGACAACAAAACAGGAAAGCGGTGAAGTTCAAGTAAACTCTGATCAGCGCTCTGGTCACAGGGATCTCAATCATCAGTAAGTATCAGCAGTTCCTTCCTCGCCTCTGATTGGATAGAAATTTTCTCGCATGATTTGTTATTTCTTTTAGGGGCTAGTCCCGCCTTTTCTTCCCTCTGATTGGCTAGAAAGTCTCTCCAGCGACTACAAACCGTCACAGCATTTTGTTAGGAGGTTGTTTTTGAATTATTAGTCTTTCCACCAACAGAACCAAAACAAGTCTATATAGCACTCTTATCAGTGTGTGCTCTCATATGGGATGAGAGACTTTCTTCCCCCCAGTGGTGTCTTGTGATGTGCAACAGCTGCAGGTTCTACAACTATCAGCTCAGGAATCACGTGGCTGTTAAAATACAAATAAGCGGTAAATCTAGGATGGCCGCCAATTCTTGTAGCCAATCAGAGGCAAGAAAAGGTGGGAGTAGTCCTTAAAAGCTAAAAGAAATAGCCAATCATGCGAGAGAAGTTCTATCCAATCAGAGGCGAGGAAGGCAGTCACTGCAGATACTTACTGGAGCGCTGACCGGAGCATTTTGAGATGTTGAATTTTTTTACACAGAATTTTTTTAGACATTGAATTTTTTGAGATGTTGATTTTTTTTTTTTAAATTGAATTTTTTGAGATGTTGAATTTTTTTACAGAGACATCTTTTTTGACATGAAATCTTTTTTACATTGAATTTTTTGAGAAATGTGGCCTAAAAAAATGTCATAAGCCAAATAATTTAGTGCTACAAATTTGATGGCTTTTAGAATTCAAAGTCTGATTTAGATGCAAAAAAATAAATAATCTGTGTTTAAAATTGGATGTAAAAAAATTCGGTGCTAAAAATTCGAATTCAAAATCCGTTGGCACAGATTTACTTCCATACCAGTACACAAATGATGTTGTATGAAGTGGCTTCCATCTTTGAGCTATAATTTTCTTTATTGCTGTCAGTCCTGCAAACTAGATTTTACTGTCTTTTTCCGTCTCAATCAGCTGTGAGTCGTCATTTAGTACCTGAACAATACGGTCCAAAGGGAGATGAACCCCAGTTATCTCAACAATAATGAGAATTATTCTAACCCAAAGATCTCGAATCCCTGGAAATTCCCAAACAACGTGGATAAATGAGCCCAGAGTCCCAGGGGAACAGAATGGACAATAAAGGTCTGCTGCAGCGCCCAATTTACGTCTGATAATTGGTGTCAGGTAGGCTCTGTGACAAAATTTCATATGAATATATCAATGATTAGAAAGTTTTTAGACCTTCTTGATGTTATGCCAAATTTTCTCCCAATCACGCGTAGGGTCCCATGCAGGTAAGTCATCTTCCCAAGCTTTCATTCCTGAACATAATATTATGGAGAAGTGTACACTAGGATTTATGACCCAAGGATTCTCTGGTTGGGACCAGAGCTACGGTGAGATCTTTGCCTAAAGATCAGGGTGGCTGCATCAGTCGTTTGGTTTTAATCCCACTAGAAGAACTTCCCAGGTGGTAGTTTGAGTAGAATCGGATCGTGACGTGGATCTGGTGTCATGGACACGACCTCCTCTGTTCCTCTTGTTTCTGCTGTATGCTGACAGGTGGGCGTCTTAAATGGTTCAGATGAAGATCATCTCTGCATCAGCATGGCTGTGCCCAGGATCAGCAGCACCAGGATGGGCACCAGCAGGAGAGACGAGTACAGAAACCACGGCTCTGGATGCTGCTTCAGATCTGTTCAGAAATAAACACCCAAAGCTTATTTATCTGGATCATTTGATCAAAATCCATAAAGATGTAATCATTTTTAATGATCTAGTGTGTCCAACTTAAGATGATAGAAAGGCCAAAACATGAATAAAAGTTATTGAGAACTCACTAAAATCATTTGAAAGTCTTTCATCTTCTCCACCTGCTGAGACAAACAAACAAATCTATAATAATGCTGCGTAAAGTGAGAGTTCATCTATAAATTTGCTGAGGATGAAGATGAAAACAATACTCAGGTAGTCGTTATTGTCTTTTTCAGACTGTTGCTTTTTACTTTTATTGCAATGAAAATAAAAATAATCCCTGTTTTCTCAGAATATTATTTCGGCTTTACATCTTTCTCTTGTATTACCTAAAATGTGAACTAATATTGTTACCAGATTTTTTTTCTAATTTGGCCGAGTATTTCTTTCTATTATTAATTAATTTCCTGATATTTAAAAATCCTTCTTTAACCTATGTAAACTTACCTGACGTTTGCAGTTTAACTGTGCATTCTAACAAAATAAGGAATGTGTGCTTTGAACATGTTAAAAATGTCAGTCAAAAGCCCTCATTTTTTGGAAAACACTCCCATAACCTGCAGATAGTTGTAATATTCTGGTAGATTGCTTTTATTATTATTATTCCTCCGCATATATCCGTTTTTTCTCTAGGATCCACCTAGACCGCTGCTTGTTGAAACATTTGGAATAAATTCAGATTAAATGCATTAATATAAATGAAGCTCAAGCAGCAGGGAAAAAAACTGAGAAAAACAAGACAGATGACAACTGTTAAACGAACAATAAACAATAATCAATTAAAATCAACCAGAAATGTGTCTTTTGTTTCCATTTCAGTTATAGACTTCCCTAGCCAGAGAGGGAACTAAAACAAGTTTGCAGAAAGCGGCAAGAAGCTGCATTATTAAAGTGGCTAGAACAAGCTAAAAGCGTCCGGAAGCTTCATCCTGGCCAGATATTTACCCGTCAGCTCGCTATGAAAGGTTCTGCTCGTTATCAGATCTTCCCCCAGCTGCAGCCGACACTCGTATGTCCCTTTCCCTCTAAGTGGGACGGTCCGAGACAGACTGGAGACGGTCCGGTTGATGGAGCGTTTCACTGCAGAGTCGAGGCTCTGGAGGATGCATCGGTCCTTGACAACCGACAGAGAGAAGCCGAGATCCTGGGACACTTTTACCTCACAGCGGAGCAAGGAGTCGTTGTGGTTGGTGAGGTTAAAGGTCACGGTGTCTGAAATGAGATGCAGCTGCATTAAAATGAAGTTGATTTTGTTTCTGTCAGTTTTCTCTCCAATTTGCTGCACGATTATTCATAGTTGTTACAACTCCTCAGCATTTTGTTGGGATTTAATGACATGGACCAACACAAAGTAGTGGATGATTGGAAGATGCAAGAAATTATGAAAAGGTATTAAAACATTTTTTTTTTGCAAATGATTTACCTCTTTAACCTAGAGTAACATTTAACTTTCAACCAGGGATGCAACGATACCACTTTTTTCAAAGCGATACGATACCGATACTTGAACTTAAGTATTTGCCAATACCGAGTACCAATGCCGATACTTGTACCACAAAAAAAATCAATAAAAAAAATCAATGAATTGAAATACAGGTTTTATTTTCTTCTTTGCTGGTTACAATGATGCTAAATTAGATTAAAATAAAATATTAATACAAATCACTACAAAACTAAAATTTCAAGTAAAAAAGAAACATTTTCTGTGAAATATTTGCAGAGTTTTCACATTTTAAGCATCGGTTTATGGTATCGGTTAACTGTAACCGATACCGATACAGTACAAAAGAACAGTATCGGCACCGATACCCAATACCAGTATCGGTACCGGTGTATCCCTACTTTTAATTATTTGCGATTACAGACACCAACGGTTGGTTTAAAGTCAATAAGATGGAGTTGTTACTATTTATGATCCGCATTTGCTTCTTTATAATGAAAACAAGCTGCTCAATCATCTATAATGTGTATATTTGTCAGGCGGAATTCATATTTTCTGTTTTCAACCTCAATTACTCATGCCCACTAAGATTTTCTTAAAGGCACAGTGTGTAATTTTCGGCCAGTACGGGGCAGTGGATACCTAAATTATCACAAGCATGCGGTATCTGTGTGTTGGAGTAAGAAACTCAACAACGGAGGTCCAACTAGTGCTGTTTTCAAACGCTCAATCCCTGAGAATGATTTATTTGCAGCAACATGACGAGTACATCAGTCTCTCTTTCATCGCTTGGAACTAGCAAAGATGTAAAAATGTATTTATGGCCAAACTTTTTAGCATTTTGAGGGGAAATCAATGTTTTAATAGCGGGCGTGTTCCGTGCGCTTTGTCCGTCCGGGCTCTTGTAGAAGTAAAGACGTCATCTAATATGGCTTTACCCTGAAAAGAGGACCCGCACCTATGTATTTTAAAACTGATTTTTAAAGTCATATTTTACAATATCGCCAAAATTTTGCAATTAATGTGCTTTAGGTCATTATTATTACATAATATTTTAATGGCTATTTTCAAAGATGTACTGCAAAAACTTAAAGTAATTTTCACATTCACAGTATTCCCATTGACCTTCATATTATATGAGAGCAATTTGAACATTTTAGACCTTTTACAAGCCGTAAAAAAACCTTCCAAAATGTAGGTATGCAAAATTAGGAAAAAACAACCTCAGGCTTTAGGGGTTAATCCTGGTGGTGGCAGCATCATGCTGTGGGACAGGGTTGATAGACGGCGAGAACTCCGCAGGACAACCACCATGAACATGTAGCCAGAGGTGTTACGGGATGTTTCAGAATGGCCTAGTTAAAGTTTAGATCTGAATCCTAATTAGAATCTGGAGGAAAACATTCAAACTGATGCTCACCAACACTCTCCAAAAACGTTCAGAGGTGGTGGAGACCGACCCCAGAAGACCTGCAGCCAGAGGCGGTTCTGCAGAGTTCTGACCCAGTTGGGCTGGATACAGATTCACACTTTTGTCATTTTAAGGTTGAAATCCACAGTTTACAAACGTGCTCTGAGTTCTGCTGCTTCAACACATTACTCAGTTAATGGTAAATCTGGACATTTTGCCCGACAGACAGAGAAACCTACCGTAGATGATGAGTGTGGTCTTTTTTCCCCTCCGTCTGATCCCGCCTTCTATTTTGGTTTGGAGGGACATTTTACACTCGTATATTCCGACGTCAGACCACTTCACGTTTTTCAATACATAAGATGAGTTACTGGTTTTTCCCTTAGTGGATAACTGTTCCCCATTAGCCACCCAGTACAGCACGGGGGACTCCAGTATCACCTCATCCTGGGATTTCTGAATTTCACAGGGAAGGAGGACATCATGACCCAGAGGGGCAGTCACCACAGGAGGCTGCTTCAGAGTGATCAGAGCGGAAGCACCTGAAAAAATAACCACTCAGATCAGTTTGATGACAGGATGGCGCCTCTAGACCCTTCCGTTTCCAGTTGCGGTTAAAAAGAAGAGCTCTTTTAAGAACCGAGGGTGTGCACATAGGCAGCAGTAAACCAACAGTGGTTATAAACAGATTATAAACTGTGAGTTTATCGTCCTGTAATGGTAGGAAGTGCAAAAATGTTTGGTTCACCTAACCATGATAATAAATATATTAGTAAGTTTTAATTCATTTTTTTAAACAATTCGGGGCACCACGTTTTTCTTTTATGGAGGAACATAGAACCAAACTGTCTGTCTCTTATGAAGGAACGAACTCGATGTCATAAAACGGTATAATTTAACGCTGACCCTGGAATAAGCACAAACAACCTCTCTCTCTAAAATATAAGACTATATCAGCAAAATAAGTAAACTTTACGGCCATTTTATCAACAAATCCCTGCTATCATAAAAGCATGCAAACTAAACCTACTAAACTAAACTGACTAAAGAAAAGGGCGAATATGACTGTTATGAGACGGTTAATACCAATAGAAGCAGAATGGAGCAAACAGTGAACATAAAGAGGAGCTGTAGGTACTGTTTATCTTCACCAAACTGTATCTTTGAACTCCAACCAGAGGAGCAAAGCTGAAGCTTCGATTTTGGAGGAATACATTTCAAAATTACACCAGTTAAATATAATCTATAATATAAAATTCTTATTTATAACCTGGGATCAATTCCCAGATGATAATGATGCTTTGTCTCTCTAAGCTTCTGAGGTTAATTTACAACATCTGAGCACAAAACTCTTTTTGTACAACTTCCAGATGGAGCAGTGAAACATCTTATGAATGAATCTAGGAAACACTGAGAGACGGACAGGATTTTGAAACTCCAAAAACAACATCCAAAGCCAGATAACAGTTTGCAGACATGCTCTCAGGCAAAAAGCTTAATATCTGCAGACGTGTGCTTCGGATGACCCTGAAAGCAACCCTGGAAACACCATCCCAGCTGAGAAGTTCGAGGGTGGCAGAATCATGCTGTGGGTTCTTTTTTTTTTCTTTTTTTTTTGCAACCCTCCAGTTTAAAGATGAATCTACCAGAAGCTCAGGGGCAAAAACTTTTGAGATCTGGAGAGGTATGTTTCTGATAACCCAAAATAAGCGTGTTTGGTTGTAGTGATAAAGTGGGAGGAGCAACCCTGAGAACAACTTTACCACTGAGAAGTACAACAATGGCAGAATCATGCTGTGGGGGTGTTTTCGCAAACATACTAATTACAGGTGAGTATGCCAGAAACTGAGAAAAAGGATGGAAACTTCTGAACATGAAGAAAGTTAAGAGATTGTCTAAAAGTCTGATTTTCAGAATAAATTGGTTAATCCTACAAGAGAAAAATCGGATTTAATCTCAGAGAGAAAAGGAGGTTGTATATTTTTATACACTTTAAACATTTGGTTTTAATGATAAATGAAGGGTAAACTTCATTACTTTATATGTTTCAGATGTTTTCTATTCAGTTCTTTCCCTGATCTTCCTCCAGGCAGATCGTCAAAAAGGCCATGAAAAGTTGAGGAGGAATTTTTTGACTGTATCAACGGTCAATGAACTCTTTCAGCAACAAAAGTCACTCTATTAAAAACTACTTGAACAACATGAGAAGAGCTACTGATCATGTGTCCAAGCATTGGTTGACTTCATATTCGCTCACATAGACAACATAGTCGAGGATGTGTTGAGACTTTCAATGATGTCAAGGACCTAAAATCAAGTTGTCAGTTTTCTCAAGGTGATTCGGATGATCTGAAAGCAACTTTATCAAATCGAGACAAAAATCTTCAGGCTACATACGACAGCCTTGCTAATTAAGTCACCATTAAATACTTGACAGCAAAATTAGACATTAACAAGCTCCTAAAACATATCGATTGATGGAGCTCTTGCTGAAAAATCTGAGATGGGAAGTGAAACTGAGTTAAAGGTGAAAAAAATAGTTTGTGAATATCTGAAAATAGACCCAAAACTTATTGAATTTTACAGAGCGCATCGATGTAGAAAATATGATCAGTCTGGAAGAGCAAGTTCTGTTGTGATTGAACTGCTACGTTATGAGGACAAACAGGAAAAAAAAACTGAAGAGCTATACCTCGAAATATTTAAATGTTTCGCCTTTTAAAACTGATATGAATCTGATTTTAAGGTTCTAATCAAAAGTTTAACTAATCAGGGTAAAAATAATATATTTACCAGTTTTAATTTTAACGTATGCAAGGACAGTTTTGATCATATCATTAATTATTTAGTAACTTTGTATGTGATTGCTTTGATACAAACATGGCTGAAAGATGATATTACACAGTATTTAGTATTTATCGCCCACCTGATAATGATATTGGAGTCCTTATTTAAATATTTTCTTTTTAATCTATTTCGGAGTTAAGTGCTAAGAACAAGGCCTGCATCCTTCTTGGGGATTTTAATATTGACCTTTTAAAAAAGGAATAAAGTTATTCAACTAAATTTTCTAAATTAATTAAACTTATTCATAAACCAAAAAGAAACCATGAAGAATTAAAAACTAACCTACGACTTTAATTGAAAATATATCAACAAATTACTGTATCGATTTGATCAATTCTGCGCTATTACTTACTGATATGTTTGATAATCTTCCCGTTTTACTTTTTTTTTCTTCTTTTTTTTTTACAAAATACGTACAAATAAAATCTTTATTCATTACAGAATCTCATCAATTTAATGATGTTTTTTTATTTGTTAATATTGGTCCTGTGGTTGCTTAGTAGGGCTGGACGATATGGAAAAAGAGCATATCGATAAAAAAAAATAGTCATATTGATCGATATCGATAATTATGTATAAAAAGTGCCTCCCCGGTCATTTTGTTATTCTTCCATGAACTAATTCTAACTAAGAATTAAATTAATTACATTTTCAAACACTTTTATCATAAGTAAGTTTGTAAGACACAGAAACAAACCAAGAGACCTGAGTAACATCAGTAAATACAAAGAAAAGTAATATTATTAACCATTATATTATATATATATTTTTTTATCATGTTAATAATTTAAATTAAAGGTTTATTAATATGCTTTTTTATTTTTTAAACATTTTATGACACTTTATAATATTAATGGCTGAATCCCTTGGTTTAGTTTGTCAATAAATTTTATTCAGATTCACTTCAGCTGTAGGCTAAAGCTAAAGCTAACTAGCTACTCACCAGTGTTGATGGGCTCCAACACTGCAGCTCAGTCACTGAGAGCCAAAGCCAGCAGGTCTATCCAACCCCTGTTGGGTTTTTTAAAGCGTTTTTTAGCTTCTGAGGACCAGGAGCAGAACCGAGGGGAGATTTTAACAGTTACAGATGTTAGCAACGCGGCGCGACCTGGGTACGTTTCCTGTGTCTCTCTGTAAGAGATTCGTAGCGAGCTGGGAGAGGGGAGTCCTGCTTAAAACAGCTGATCGTAGTTTTATATTTCATTCATTATTGCTACGTTTAGTGTTCAAAGGATCGGTTCAAAACGGGACGTAACCTTTACCGGAGCCTCTGAAACATTTATCCGGGACAACGTCCTCTGCTGCTGCATTGTTGTGACGTCTTAGCGCGGTGAAGTTACGGTGATGGTTCGCTTAGGGACAATTAAAAAATTCAGTTTCAGCTCAAATCATTTCATCCTTTTTGTGGTTTGAAAGGAGAGAGGGTGGCTGACAGAGCGGCGTGGGTCATTGTTAATGATTCGTTTGGAGTAAGTAATGATTGTTGTATTAAGCTGCCTGATGGGGTAGAAGGAAATAATGAGGGGAAACTTTTTTTTCTGTCGAACTTTAAAAGCAACCTCTTTTTTTTCTATAGCACCACACGTCTATCGATCGATTATATATTGCTATCGAATTATCGTCCAGCCCTATTCCTTAGATAGAAATATTGCGGTTCTGGCCGATCCTAATCCTGTTCATACTATTCCTAATCATGATTATTCTTACTTAGATACGTTTGACCCTCCAACTCCTAAAGAGGTACTTCAATTACTACTTATCATGAAAGATGACCCTCCAGGCCATGAAGAGATAAGATCCAGTCTTATAAAGAAAGTAGTTCCCTATTATTGAGGATGTTAGTTTATTTAATAATTGTTGCCATATTTCTATCTTACCATTTTTTTTAAAATAAAATTCTTCCAAAAATATTTTTATTCAGAAATTCCAAAACATCTGATAATTGTATTTTGTATATTCGTCCATGTAGATTTAGAGGAAAAATAAAAAAAGATTTCAACAGATTTAAACAATACGAAATATTCTCTTGGTGTTTTTTTTTTAGATCTTTCAAAAGATTTGACGCTGAATATTTTAAACTTTTTTTGTGCTAAATTTTACAAAAAAACTACAAAATATAAAATGCGCCTTTAAGCTGATTTCATAGCCATCTTTCTGAAGAGAAAAATATGTTTGCATTAATAATCAAAATTCTAACTGAGCTAAACTAGCATCTGGAGTTCCCCAGGGTTCTATTTTAGGACCATTTCTATTTTTAATATACACTGATTTGAAATAAGCTTGTAAAAAGGCACTGCCTTTGATGTTTACTGAAGATACTTTGTCTGTTAATGTCGCACTCAAACTTACATGATCTGGTAAAAGAAGCAGATTAAGTATGATGTAATATTTCTGATTGGTTTAAAGTAGGGATGCATCAATACCAATATTGGTATCAGGGCAATATCATTCTGATGTGCTTGTAGTGGTATCGGTAAAGGTTAACAGATACCATAAACCAATACTTAAGTTGTTGAAACTCTGCAAAAATTTCACAGAAAGTATTTTCTTTTCACAAAAAAAGTTTTCTTTTGTGGTAATTTTTTATGAATATTTGATCTTTTACCGAATTCATCCATAATTTGTTGGAACAAGCAGAGACGAAAACAAAACCATGTCAATTCATTGCATTGCTTTGTGAGGTAGGAGTATCGTCAAGAACTCAGATCCAAGTATTGGTATCGTATCAGTTTGAAAAAAAGTGGTATTGTTGCGTCCCTAGTTTAAAATTAATTAACTGTGGGTTAGGGTTAATCCCCACCCCAACCTCAAAATCCCAAAATCAAACCACTTGTTCCTGGTACCAAAGCAGACGTTCCTTAAAAATATTATCAAATTTTGTCTTTAGCTTTTTGAGTTATGTTGAAACCAGCCAAACAAAGATGAATCAGAAAATTACCTTTAAGAAGGTCTGCATAAAAAACATTAATTATTGGTCAAATGTAATATTGTAATCCTCAATGTTTCATCAGCTGGAAGCAGAACATTTTCATAAATCACCAAAAAAGGATTTGAATACATCAGTTTGAGCAGAATTAATGTATATAATGTCTTTAGATTCTGGGATCTTATTAATATTGTGATTTATTAATGTGTCTGTAGTTTTGTAAACTTGGTGCCCCCTAAGAGCGTTTTTCCTGGGGTCAACATGAAACTTAAAACCACCATGCAGACATAAGAATTTGTGAGAAAATCTTTGCTGAAAAGTTATGATAAAGGGCAAATATCTGACTTAAAGAAAGGGAAGAAAAAAACTTTTGTCATATTCAATGAACATAATATAAAGTTCTGCTAAACGCTGATAAATTACATTATTCTGCTGTTATTCAATGACAAACAAGGACGTCTCTTTAATTACATTTATACAGATGTTAAAAACCAGATTAAGTGACTTTTAGATGAAACAAATTCTCTGATGTTCTTATCTTCTAATTATTGACTTTTTTTATTTTTTTTACCTGAGGTCACGAAGCAGAGATGCAGCAACATCCTTCCACAACGGCTGAAAACCATCATGCTACCTGTTTGATCTTCTCGGCGCAGACAGATGAAGTGGAAGAGAAGTTGTCTTTTATTCAAATGTTGTCATGGATTTTTTTTTTTTTTTACTTGAGTCAGAGTTCATCCCCCAGACCTCAGAGACAAAAGTAAAAACAACTGAAGAGGAGCCATACAGGATGTGGTTTCTGCTATAACGGTGTAGGACCCCTCAACCCCCATCCTCACTCAACTTGTCTTAAGCCTGTTAAAAAAAATAATATGGGTTCCACTTTGCCACAAAGCAGAGTATATTCTGTAACTGCAACGTCTACTTCAGATATTTTAGTCAAATATTAAGTGGAAGCCTTGTGAGATTTGCTAAGATGTGTAAATGTCAGTTTATATGTTATTGCTGAAGTGTAAATCAACATGGCAAACTGTAAAAAAAGGACTTTTAGTATGAATAACTCTTTGGAATAATGCAGCTGCAACTTAAAACTTCAATGAAATTGTCAGTGAATGACGGACTCGGTAGTTGCTTTTATTACAGAGATTTCCACAAACACCAAAGACAATGAAGAGGATATCACGACAGGGAGGGTTAGACGAGAAACCAACAAAGGGCGTGAGAGACGATATATAAAGGGAAGGACAACAATGGGAAGACTAATGAGACAACATGAGACAGGTGTAGGTAGTTAGCTCACAGGGACTGACGGAAAAGTTACACCATGAAAGAAATCATAGTTAAAAATCGTAACATCATCTGTAAAAAGATTGATTCCAATAAATGGAGGAAAAAGAATGTTTTTATACAGAAACCTCAGGCAAGTTCTCCAAAATGGGAAGAGTCTACAAGAAGGGACAGAAAAGACTGGACTTTTTGAGGAAGCTTAGATCCTTCTACAAGTCTGAGGTGAAGAGTGTCATCTCTTCGTCCATCATCAGTTGGGGTAGCAGCATCAGAGCCAGGGACTGAAAACGCCTCAGCAACCTGATGAAGAAGGCTGGTTCTGTTCTGGTTCTGTTCTGGGGAGGACTGTGGAACAACTGGACATAATGATGCAAAGAAGGATTCTTAAAATTAAAGAGATTATGGATAACCCTGAGCATCCTCTTCATCAGACTATCCTACAGCAGCAGAGCATCTTCAGTCGGAGTTTCTCTGCAACACAGACCGCTACAGGAAATCCTTTCTCCCCACAGCCATCATTGTCTACAACAACTCCTTAAAAACCGAATTATCAAAAATTATTATGGCCCGGGTCGGCGGTGGCGTGTGTCGTCCCTTGGCCGGCTGCGGGTCCCTCCTGTCTTGTAGCGGGGAACCCTTGTTGGCCGACCCCTGGTTGGGGCCCTGCTGGGCGGCGCTCCTGATCCCCGTGACCTCCGGGTCCTGGGCGGGGCCCGCCGTGGCGTATCCGTTTACCGGCTGAGCCTGTGGGCTCGTCCCTGCGATCTCCCGGGCCCCGACATTGTAGCTGCTGGGTGTTCCCCTGGGGCTTCCCTCTGTTCCCCCTTGGGGCGTGTGGTCTCGCCTGCATTAGTCCACCTGTGGCTTGTGGACTCTGGGGCCCTCTGAGCGTCTGTGTCTCCTTCCTCCTTCATGCCTGTGCCGATTCCTGTAGGACGGATTGACGGTTCCTTACACCAGCTATCAATCACTTGCATGGGGAAACCTTATTCAGACCTGCATGCTCACACACACATAGGTGTGGGGACATAGGTGAGGACGGACATATCTTAAGCTGAGGTTATCATCATTAGTTAGTTGTTCACAGGAGCTTACCAGTAAGATTAGTGTTGTGTTCATTAATCCATATTTATGTGTAATGAATGTGTATTTCATATTACTAGATCCATTTGGTTAATGTTGTTCTGTTGGTGGTTTTTGTTATGTTTTTCCTACTTCTCTGCCGTCCAGCAGAGGTGGAGGACTGGGATGTTTTCTTGTGTTCTTTGTTTGCCTCCCTGTCTTGTATCATCAGTTCGTACTCCTACAGGTCCTGTTTCTCTTCATCTTCTTTCTTTCTTCTCTTTTGTTTTCTCATTTTCGTGTCCACGACTTCAAGAAATTAAACCCACAGTAATCACTAATGAATATTTCCCACACATATTTAACAAGTGGAGTACTATAGCAAAGCTGTGATGCTCTGCTTGGGAAAGCAAATCTGTTAGGCTTGTACTTGATACTCAGACACCAATTCTGAGTAGCAAACTGCCAGACAGGACACGTAAAAAATCATACAAATAAAAATAAATGAATAAATAAGTTATGAGCTACAACACTTAATTTCCCACTGGGATCAATAACGTTTTTTTTAATTGAATTTGAATTTAATGTTATGTTACTATTTATTACAATTTCTAGAACCTGTCTCTCAGTATTTAACCCTGTCTGTGTTTAACTAAAGCAGCTGCTGCCATTGACTCTCTACTTTTCTCTTACATAGAAAGTACTCCTAGATCAGTTCTTCTGTTCTTCCTGCGTCTCCGTCTTCTGGAACCCCCAATCCGTCATGGCAGATGGCCCATCATAGGTTTTGGTTCTGCTGGAGATTTCCTCCTGTTAAAGGGGAGTTTTTCCTCTCCAGTGTCGCTACATGCTTGCTCAGGATGAGGGGATTACTCAAAAGTCAACGACACAATGCAGACGAGTGTCTGCTGTCGCTACATGTTGGTCCAGCAGGAGCATAGGCATAATTTTAACCGGGGACGCCCGGGGACATGTCCCCAGCAATATTTATGATTGACAGGTTTGTCCCCACCAAAACTGATGTGGACATTTTTACTGCCCTAACAGCCACTTCTGCTCCCAGCAAAGTTTCTGCATCAGTATCTAAACAGAATATTATTTAATTCACTCACTTCCAGTTTCTTATGCAGTCATGTTTTTTTCTGCTCATATACAGTAGAGCTGAAGATCTTTGCCCGAACCCGACCGGGCTTAATTTCTATCATTGTCCACGGTCTCGGATCGAGCGCGGGCTTTAAGGGTCACCTGATCATCTCATTAGCGCGATAATTTATAATAAAGTGCTGCAGTGAGCCACTAACATTATTCTACCTGTCAAGATTCTCCCGGCACACCGCATGCGTCATGATGTGAAAGACCCGCTCCTCTCAGATGAAAACGTTCTCCGACTGCTGCGCTGCGCTCTCACAGAAAATGCTGAAGTATAAATGCTCTATTATCCCAAGTCTCAAGTTGCAGAAGTCTCCTGCATTTATACAGCAGCTCCCTGATGCTCACAAGTCAAATAAAATCTCCTGAAATCTAGAGGAAGCGGTCAAGAGCGCAGACAGAAACGCACGCAGGCGAGACGGACTTTTACGCAACGCAATATCATGTTTTTAAAGACTGGTAGTCCAACGCATCCTCACTCCCAACTCGTCACATATGGACGCAAGATCAGACTCCTGACCGTGCGTCCATATGTGACGAGTTGGGTACCCCCCTCGCGTCATTTTTTGACGCGCTCAGAACAGGTTGTATGGTTGTTGTCCTTTATTGTAAAGCATCTGAAGTTTATTTTGTTTCAGAGCCGTTCGATCTGGCAGAATAACGTACCGTACGTTTAGTTATCTCACCAATTTTAACCAACCTACAAGTTTTATGTTCTAACCTTAAGGTCACAGAAGGACAAAAACACATTCTTATAAACAAGCAAGCAAGTAAACGGATTCCTTGTCCTCCCCGTGTCGTCAATTACTGACGTCTAGGGATCTGTATAACATTCAACGGGAGCGCGTCATCACATGATGCGAGGGGGGGACCCAACTCGTCACATATGGACGCTTGGTCAGGAGTCGGATCGTGCGTCCATATGTGACAAGATGGGAGTGAGGATGTTGGGCAGTCAGCTACAGGGCGGAGTCCTGCAATGTCACTGGTACCCGTTTCAAGATGGAACAACTGCAGTTCTACAGTTCCTTTGCTGATAACACAGGTCCATCCTTTGCTGCTTCGCTGTTTAGTGGATTTTATAAATGGCACAATTTAAACGCTTTCTTTACAGCATACTAACGCGCATTGTGTTCTGCGTCCTAAATGATTGGAAGCAACCATTAATCTCCTCCTGTTATGTCGCCTGTGCTTGACAAATTTATCATGTCTGGTTTGAATAATTTTCTCATGCAGAAAAAAAAAGACGCACAAAAAACTGCCTATGATTAAGTTCTACACTCGGAAACGACACCTGGCTGCTCAGAAACTTTCAGTGGAGAAAGACGCACCGAGCGGCGCAAAAGCAGAGAGACCGTACTGCGTGATACTTTTATGTTTTAATTCTACGAAGGTTTGAGTGTTAAAACTAATGAGAAATGTGATTGATGAGGGTTTTACAGCTTTAAAACATAATAATTGTAAAAAATTAAAAAAAAGATGATTACAGATATGTGGGTTATTTTTAGACTTGCTGCCAGTCAATGACTTTATCAAATCTGCTGGGATTCCTTAGAAAATGTTTAAATTGTATAGACTAATGAACTGAGCTTAATGCATTGTTTAATAACTACGACCAGTTGAAATGTAAGTATGTATGATTGTACTTTTTTTTATGAATAAAATAGATTTAAATTGAAAAATTGTACATTTTTCGGGAAAGATCTGAGGTCCTGTTTGTTCTTTTGAAACCGATCTCACACCTAAGGCCTAACCTTCTCTGCTCTGCTCACATTTTCCATCTCTCTACCCAAAGGTGACGTGTTACCATGGAAACCATCTTATTTCTGACATTTCCTGAGAAACCATCAGTACCAGCAAACAGGAAGTTGCTCCTCCGCTCTGTAAACGGTAACAGCTTAACACCTCAGGTCTACCTGTAATAGAGCCATCAAACTCTCATCTAAGTTATTCTGTATCACATTAATATAAAAACAAACTGAACTAGACCAGTTGTTGTAAATATTACTTAATTGTTTGAGCATGAGTGATACATTTTCAAGTCAACTTGAACAATTTGGTTGTTGTTTTTAAAAAGAACAAAACTTAAGTCTTAGGTGAACAACATTTTCCCCATGATCTGTTTTAAGTAGGACCTGCTCGTGTTTTATAATTACTTTCTACACATTCATAGCAGAGTACTCATTATTTTCAATTTACCTCTTATTCACTTTAAACTGGATAAACACTGTTTTCAATTCCTTTTTCCCTTAAAATATTATCTAATCAAACCTGTTTTTTTCATTGGTGAAAGAATAACTGCACATCTAATACAGTCGCACAAAAAAATCTCCTTTGAAAAACAGATACGCTCAGTTGTCCAGGCGCCTTTCTTTAAACAGAGGCTTTTATTGAAAGTGAAATGATTTCTATCCTTTAAGAACCTTGAATTGATGGCCCATGCTTTTATCACATCTCAGCTGGACTTTAGTAACTCTTTATATGTCAGAGTCAATCAGACCTGCTTTACAAGACTGCAGCTGGTCCAGAATCCTGCGGCTCATCGCATACCAAGAGGCATGAACATATTACCCCAGTGCTTGCCTCCCCTCACTGGCTTCTTGTTCACTACAGGATCCATTTCAGAATTTTATTGTTGACTAACAAAGCCAGAATGGACAGGCCCCTGTGTATTAATCCAACCTCTTGAAGCCCCATGCACCCCGTAGAGCTCTCAGATCAAAATGAGCATTTGCTTTTAGCAGTACCAAGGCTCAGGCTGGTTGAGCCAGCTTCTCATCCCCAAAGAAGACGTGATCAGAAGAAGCGAAGAAAAGAGACTGGGCTGATAGAGCAGCTGAAAGCTGCCTGAGCTTCACTGCTGGAGACGGCTTTTTCACCTCTGATTCATACCGGGACGCATCCGTTCTGTGCCTGGTAAGAATTGGGGGTAAGGAAAATTGCAGCATACTGATCCACGGAGCTGGAAGATGGGAGAATACACAGGTTTCCGTCCCTTCAATTTATTCAGTTAAGTTTACTTCATTTCACAGCATATTCTAATTCCACCTATATGCTCATATTTTCATATGATAGTTCTATTGTCCATCCTTTATTAGTTCAGTAAGTTGCTTTATTAGCAGACTGGAAAGGTGCAGTGTTGTATTCTGGTAAAATAATAAGTTATTGAGGATTTGTAGCGCCATCGTGCCGCTACCTGAGCATTCCAGTAGGGTGTGATTGGCTTTCTTTCTTCCTCGCTTCTTGAGATGCCGAATTGGAGGAACTCTCTGACATCTCCCCAACATACTTCCTCGTTTCCCTGGACACTGAGTATAATAAGATGGCGTAGCATAAAAACGCAGCAGCACTCCCGTTCAAATTCAGTATTGTCGAGCTGAACTACTTTGCTTGGGCAAACAATACTGGCCATACATTACTTAAACATCAGATTCACTGGCCATTCCATCGGAGATCAGGCACCAGCACCAGGAGAACCCTGGAAAAACCTTCCTCGTCTCGCCTCTGAGACGCCGTAAGCAGCGCAGACAGCGCCATCAGAAGTTGGCCAAGAGAGTTGGCCTGCAGGCCAGGCTAAGAGCTAGCCTGCATCGACAAGCCCTACCGAGTTTCCTCCTGTCCAACTGCTGATCACTTGTCAATACATTAGATGAAACAAAGTTAAGGATAATTTCAGACAAGACCTGCAGGTGTGTGGCGGTGTTTTACAGAGACTTGGCTGGACAACAACAACCTGTGGTGAAGCTTTCAGGCTGGCCGGCTACACAGATCACCAGGCTCTCACCGAGCCAACACAACTGCATGCTCAGGTAAGAAGAGAGGCGGAGGCGTGTATGTTTACATAAACATCAAGCGGTGTACACCTGTAGACATTACTGGGACTTACTGCTCACCGGATTTGGAGTACTTGGCAGTGAACACAGGCCATTTTTTCCTGCACATTTACCAGAGGTAAATAAACTTACAGATTTCCCCACAAGACACAGCAATATTTTACACCAGGTGTACACAAACATCAAAGGAGCTTACAGAGCTGCAGCAGTCCCACACATGGGTCCAAATCTCTCTGCCTACCGATGCCTTGCTACAGACCAGTAGGGTGTAGAAGCAGACCCACTAAAAACACTCTACAGGTATGGAGTGAGGAGGTCATTGCATCTCTGCAGCACTGCTTTGAGGTCACTGAGAGAGACGTGTTCGCTGGGGGATCTAACACGGAAGGTTAGATGGTTGTCCTGTTGGACTACATCAAGTTCTGCACAAATTTCCCATCAAAACCATCAAGGTGTCCCCAAACCAGAAGCCCTGGTTTAATGCACTACTGAAAGCTAGGGACACCGTCTACAAGCCAGGAACTACAGCGTAGGGCGGAAGAACCTGACAAAAGGCATCAGAGAAGCCAAGCATAACTATAGACAATGCATAGAGGGGCTATTTGAGAACAACAGCCCCCACAGCAGTTGGACAGGAATCAGGTTCCTGACGGGCCACAAAAATAATACTACACGGGTCAGACAGGACAGGGTTCTCCCAGGCACGTTGAACCTCTTCTTTGCTCGGATTGAGAAGCAGCAGGGAAGAGCAAAGGCTGCAGAGAGGATGCAGCTGGTGGGGGAGGCAACTCTTACCCTACCAATCAGTTGCAGTCGGAGTCTCTTAATGTTGAAATATATTTAAAGTAAGTACATAATAATCACACAGAAGATGAGATTTAATGATGTAATTTGGAGTTTATTAACAATATTCAAAATGTAAAACATAACTTAGTAACTTTTCTCACTAACACCCAATTACATACATTTACTCTCACTCACACAGTTACTCACACATTTACCATCCACACCATTTTGCTATGAAGAACATAGTGCAAGTGTTAGATGACCAGAGATTTTATACAGGTTCAAAAAAGCAAAATCCTTCGGTTTGCACTGCTCTGCAAACTCCTCATCCTAGGCCTGGAAAGTGTCTGTAAGGGCACCTACTAGATCCACGGCCCTCGCTTGATCAAGAGTGCTGGACTGTAGCATATCGGAAAAACAATTGGGATCACCAGGCACTTTACAAAAGGTAACCAAAAGTCCTATGAACTGTAAATCTATCGGAGAAAGAAGACCTCTTGCATCTACTGATCTCTCGACGTGTCTTTCAAGTGCAAGATCCTGCAACAGTCTCAGAACTGGAAGTCTGTCTCTGAGATTACAGCATGCTGTTTATCTGCATGCCCACCTTGTGTTGGTAAGTGTCTGTAGCTCCCTGGTCTGCTGCTGTGGATGGAGCTCTTTCTGAACCTCAAGACACTTCAGACGCAATGAGGAAAAGACAGGGAGCAGAACTGCAGGTTGCAGAACTCAAAATAATGAGATTCTCTTTGGGAGTGACAATGATGGATAGGATCAGGAAAAGACCATCAGAGGGACTGCTCAGAGATAAAGTCAGATGTCAGCCTGGCCCACCCTGGCCCAGAACGGTCTGGTTTTGTTTCCATTACCATCTCAAGATCGCGGCAGTAGGCGTGGACATATTTGGGCTCAGCATGACAAAAGTTCCAGTAGAAATCAGTCATCACTCACCATTTTCTGATGTTAGAGATGCCGATGTTGGAGTTGGTGTCCACCTCACTCTCTCTACCTCTGCTCGCCGGCCTTTTGCCATAAATGTCGTCCGTTTCTGCAAATTTCTTGCAGTCTTCCCCATTCCGGCCATTGTGGCCCCATATTCACACTTTCCATAGTTTCCCTCAGCAATAATCTTGAGGAAGCCATTCTCTGTGACATCTCTTTACACTCAAACCGCCAAGACAATCAATGGCTACCATTACTAGGTAGGAGTGAGAGTGATATCACTTTACCAGACAAATCAGACCATAGGTGGGCATGTTGGGTCACTTCAGCCAATCGAACCAAGCCAGAGGTAGTCCAAAACAATGGGTCGGCTCGGCCCAGACAAAGGTAGTGGAAACACGCTAAATAAGGGCTGACCAGAGCCCGGCCGGTCTGGGCCGACTGCAGTAGAAAGCAGGCAAGAGAGGCCAAACTGAGAAGGTTTGGACATGTTCAGAGGAGAAGTGAGGATTATGTCAGTAGAAGAATGCTGAGGATGGAGCGTTCCTCAGGTGAAATTCAGGGTCTTCATATCATCGATGGGGGCTGTCTGATCCAGAGCGGAGGAACTGAATGAGGATGCGTTATTTCTTCTCCAAGCCTGTAACGGACTGATCATTTTGTAGCTACAGTGGTGAGCAGCCTAACAAACTCAAGGTTAGATGTTTGTTTCTCATGGCGAAACAACTTCTGTGTTTGGGAAGTGGATCTGAAACCACGATTGCAAGGACGATGGGGAAGAACAATTAAATAAATATGGTTTTATGTAACTTCAAAATCCAGACTATAGTTTCCTTCACAAACAGGTCTATTTGAAAACAGTATTATTGGCTATACTATAATCTGTGTTTGTCCAGATGACATAAGGTTCTGTAGGCACGTTGCCGGAGGGGATAGGTGAGTGCAAACAAGAAAGTAGTTGCTTTGTGTGTGGAGTTTATGAACCTGGACAAAATCTTTATCCCCTAGCCATAACCCGGTTGCCTACCCTTGTTTAGTTTGGCCTAGAGTGGTGTGTCGTAGAAATCTGGTTGTCTGAGAAGCCTCGGATGAGAGAATAAAACAAAGTGTCAGCTACATTCGTACATAGTTTATTTTACGTACACACTCCTGCTGAGAACCCTAAAGCTTCAGCACAGATGCATGGGTATGTATAGTAATAAGCCACACCCTATTGAATCAACTTCTGACCGATCATTACGTCATACAGTTATGGTAAGACTCTGTTCTATGCATCAGAGGATCTGTCATGAGGCAACAAAGGATGTTTCACTGGTCAATCTGAATATAGATAACAATAAGGAACACTTTGTATAATGCTGAGAAAGACATTCACAGGATCTGTCATAAGTAAAGATTAGATGGTTACAGACAATTGGTTCTTGTTTGTACCTTAGAATCAGAACAGCTGAGTAAGAGAATTGAACCTTTCTTAATGTCCCAGCATTAAGAATAACATTTTCTGTCACATTCCAGCCTTTTGGGCATATACTATAACAGATATTTTCAAGTTTCGGAATTCAACTCAACCGTTACATCTCTAGAAAAGATGCTGATTGTGCATACCTTCACTGGGAAGGGATTCATCTCAGTAAAGCTTATTTTCTAAAGTTAAAACTTTATATTCTGTTAACCCAAATACAAGAATTAATGATTACATTGCTTAAAAAAATGTTTAATCTAATCAAGTGGATTTAGTCTCTCTCTCTCTTTTTTTGCTTTTTTATTTAAATATTTCATATTATTAAAGGAATTTTTAAAATTTATTTTTAAAATTAATTTTATTCCCCGCCTGCTCCAGCATTCTTCTCTGGAAAAGAATTCCAGATAAATCGGACTCGATGGAGAAAATCTGAGAAAATCCCAGTTGAGTTTAGGTCTAGACTTTAACTAGGCCATTCTAACAAATGCTTAGATCTAATTCCTCTCTCTGGCTGAATGTTCAGGGTGGTCGTCCTGCTGGAAAGTCAGGCTCTACACCAGTATCAGGTCTTCTGATGCCTCTAAATGGTTTTAACTCATCTTCTCATTAGCACTGTAAAATAAAATAAAAAAACATTTACGCAACATTTTGCAGAGTTCTGCAAGGCAACTGAGGAGAGCACCTGTTTGCTGTTTTCTGTCCATCTAGGTGGACGTCCATGTCTTGTTGGTCCATCCTCTCTCTTCATGTCTCCGGGAGATGCTGTTGTATAACCTAACCCTGCTTTAACCCGGACCAGAACCTCTTTCCCGACCTGCTGCTGGATGTTCTCTAAAAGTCTACCTGAAGAAGTTCCTGTTGAATCACTCAAAGCAACCACAATTCTGCCGTTTGGCCTCCAGGTGGCAGCATTGTTCTATTTATTTTTTCTGCTTGGTGAGTTGATCTCCTCAGATTCAATGATGCACGCTGTGGTGCAGAGAAGGATCTAGTCTCCATCCGGTTGGTTCTGACTGTTCCCAGTAAATGGAGCTGGAAGCAGAGGGGGTGGTTTAGGTGAAGCTCATCTCCCTCAGCCACCTGCTCACATCTCATCTCTGCTCACTTTGTGTCCGTTTATTGTAAAACAGCTCAGCTCAGAACAGAAATATGGGATGCAGTTTGTAAAGTTCCACAGTCGAAAGTTAGCAGCAATAATTTGGGTTATTTAGCATGTCATAAGAAAAATTGTATTTATTTATAAATGTCGCCATTTCAAACTAAATATTTAGTTGACATTAAAATTGACAACAAAATATTTAGTGTAGTCTAAAAACTCAATATTTAGCTTAACTTTTTAACTATTAAACTATTTAACTATTTAGATAACTAAATAGTGTGCTAAGCATCTATTTTGGAAGCTGAATATTTAACAGGCAAAAATGGTTAGCTATATGGGCAAATTTATCATATCAGAAGTGGACTAGCAAAATAAAAGCTGGGTCTTATGAATGTCTATATAAACTAATGGTAACATAGTTTATTTTCTTCCCAACGTGTCCAGTATTTCACTTTCCAACATAGGAGGAGACGTTTTTCCGACCTTAAAGACATTTACCAAAGTATTTAAAGCAACAGAGATGCACCAGCAGCAGTAGGTCATATAGTTCCTTTCCCACAAAGATTGGCTCAAGTCTAGTTTATTTATAGGGAGGCGGATTGACGCACGCCATTATCCGACAACGCAAGGGCTCTCCGTCACCCACGCAACAACGCGCGGAGCAGGGGCCCAATTTTTAACTATCCGTCTCCGTCAACGGAGAGCGTATGCATCTGATTGGTCAGTTTCAGTAGCAGCCAGAGATCGCTTCACCAGAATGGGGCTCTACTGAAACGTCACTGTGATAGTAGGCAGAGACGCTATAAAAAGTTAGCGCCCCCTGCTGTCCTGGTCGAGCAACGCTGAAAAATCAATAAGTAAGAGGAAAAAACTGTAAATGAAAAACGTCTGCGTCTGAGTGCAGATTTGCGGTCGGAGAAGCATAAACTGGGCTTCAGACTGGACTGCCAGGTCAGCCCGGACCAGAATGGTCTGGTTGTGTTTCCATTGCCACTTCAGGATTGCAGCATCGGTCATTACTCACCGTTTTACGATGTTCCAGATGCCGATGCTGCCGCCGGTATCTATCCCACTCTCTCTCCCGTTGCTCGTCGGTCTTTCACCATATGCGCCGTCCATTTCTGCAAAGCACTTCCAGGGCTTGAAGTCTTCCCCACTCCAACCGTTGTGGTCCTTAACGGCTCAGTATTCACACTTTAATTTCTTTAGTTTTGCTCAGCAATGTTTTGAACTCACTGGAAGCCATGCTTCACCATTTTATGTGACATCAGTTAACATGCACACCACCAGGCCAGTCAGTTGTTTTCAGTACAACTAATCTAACAGATTACCACTTCCATACTTAAAGTTGGTTGTTCAAGCCACTGTGCATTACTTTTGTTGTAATTGTCGTATGCAAAAACATATATTTGGGACACTGAGTCAATAGCAGGAGAAACAGGAGGAAAACAAGCAATGGTGGTAAATATGGTGTTAGATGCATTCTACAACACTGCTGTTTTCTTTTTCTGTTGTAATCTGAAAATTAAACAACTGATCATGTCCTCTATGGTCCCCATGTTTGTTCTGGTTCTACCCTACAAGTCCAGCACTCTATGCAGTCTGAGTTTTGTACTCTGAAATACTATTTTGTATGAAAAGCGCTTTATAATTAAAGTTTCATTTAATTTGATTTGATTAGGCGGCAAAGTGCTTTACAGATTAAAATGATGCCACATACCCCCCCCCCCCCCAACCCAGATTAAAAACATGATCACAGCTATACCCCTCCTCCACCAAACCCATTTCCCACACACACCTAAAACAAACGCAGCTTTAGGTGGAGTATAGATGAGCCAGGAAACGCCATCATGGGAGCCATCTGCATCGGCAGCATATCAACAGCAGCAGCCAAGGCTCCGACCCAGGGCGCCCAGAGGAGGGAGGGATGGTACCCCCCACCTCCATCCAAACACAACCTTCAGAGCACCCTGGCAGCTACAGCCGACCCCCGCTCCCGATGCAGAGGGCTCCCACAGAGGAAACACTGGAAGGAAAATTTAAATAAGTTATTAAAATAAACAGTAGATAATGAGATTAAGTAGTAAAATACTGATTGAAATTTTATGACTGATAACATTTAGAATTATTTAGTGTAAACCATTGACAAAGGTGATCAGAACAAACATGTGGAGCAATTAAACAGATATTAATAAACAACAATCAGTTTGAAAGCTTGACAAATTTAACCAAGTAAAACCTGCAGAGCAATTAAACGGATATTAAAAAATAATAATCCGTTAAAAGCGCTGCTAAAAAGGTAAGTCTAGAGGCTGCTTGATGAAAACATCAACATTCTCTCACTGCCTCCATTTGCTGTCAAAAGACAAAAAGATGGCAGCCAGTGCAGTAGTGAGGGCTTGAGCTCCTCTGAAAACTCAGTCTACAGTGTATTAATTTGCTCATTCCTTTTTGATTCTGCGTCTGTTTTCACTAATGACTCTCAGTAAGCTTGTCCTTCACAAAGCTACTTAGTTGATCGCTTTATTGACGTTCTTTTGTCTGAGAGACGTGCGCACATGGTGTGGCTATGGCTCAAACAATTACTCAAAGTTCTCTGTTGGAAGCCCTACAGCAAATGAAGACCGATCTACAGTCTCACTTCGACTCTAAACTCGACAACATCCAAAGCAGTGTTAATGCTCTGTCTGATTCTCTCCACTCCCTGGGAACCAAAGTTGGCGAACTGGAAAGCAGAGTTGGCACCAATCAGGACAGTATAACCAACCTGGAGACTCGCGTAAAAACCCTTGAGCAACAGAATGCTCACCTGGCGGAGAAAGCTGATGAGGCTGAGAACCGGAGCAGAGCCTCGAATCTGCGCTTCCTTCGGGTCCCTGAGAAATCTGAGGGACGCGATATGATCAACTTTGTCGGGCAGCTTCTCGCTCAGCTCTTCGGCCATGACCAGTTTCCGTCTTCACCTGTGATTGAACGGGCACATCGCACTCCAGGGGGTGAATCCAGAGGCGGTAATTCCAGATCTGGACCAAGGCCAATACTGGTGAAGTTTTTGCAGTTCCAGGACAAGCTGAAGATCCTTCGTCTTGCCCGGGAGAAGAAGGAGCTTGTGTTCAAGGGAACCCGAGTGCACATATATCCAGATTTCAGCGCCGGTGTGATGGAGAAGCGACGTCTCTTCATTCCCATTAAAAAGCGGCTCCGTGACTTGGGCATTAAATACGCTTTGCTGTATCCTGCTACGCTCCGAGTCCAAGCGGACGATGACATTACTTTACTTTTCCGATCTCCAGAGGAAGCTGATGGTTTCATCCGTGAGGCCGCCAAGAAGAAGTCCACTTAACGGTAGCCTACTTTACTTATTGTTTTTTTGTTTTGTTTATGGTAACCACATCCATGGTGAACGCCATGTTGAATTCTCTGTTTGCAGTAAATGTGCTTGTCTTTACGACGCAGTGTCGGACTACTACGCAGCTTGTTTGTTTGTTTTGTTGTTTGTTTTTTTTTGTTTTTTTTTCTCTTTCTCCCCTCCCTGCGTAGCCTATTTTATTTTCCGGGTATAACGTATTGACTGCAATCTATGTATTGTATTTGAGCTTTGAGATATTAAAAAGGGATAGATATTATTTCAATTAGCCTAGGTCTATTTGTCCTTTTTCTTGACGTGTGTTTCTTCTTTCTTTATTATCACCATTTATCACTTTCTTCTTATTTGCATGTCATTATATTTTAACGATTTATTATGTATAACCCAGGCTAATGTTGTAACTCCATAGACTAGTTAATTTATTTCCCTTTGTTATTTCTTCTGACTGAGTGCCTCCTTTTTATAATTTCTGTTCTGTGTGAGTGTTTTCCTTTTCCCCTGTGTTTAACATTTCATGTTACGTTTAGGTCATCTGTTTTGTGATATGTTTTTGAATGTTAAGATGTTTGGGTTACTGTGTGTATGTGTGTTTGTTGATGTGACTGTGTGCTCTCTTGTAATATTTTCTTTGGGTTATAATCTGCTTCTTTCATATTACCCTCATTTTGATTATGGTTAATGGCCTATATATTATTCATGTTAATATTAGGAGCTTGTTGCCTAAAATAGATCAGCTCAGGGCATGGCTCACTTATAATAATCCTAGCATTATCACCATTTCTGAAACGTGGCTTTCTAGCCATATTTCTGACACTGACATTAGTTTAAGCAACTATACTTTGTACAGAGCAGATAGAAGTTCTAGAGGGGGCGGAGTTGCCACCTATATTTCTTCTAATTTACACTCTCAACTTGTCTCCTCAGAGGAAGAACCAGTCAATTTTGAAAGTCTATTTGTCAAAGTAATTCTGCATGAAAATAAACACTTATTAATTGGAAACATATATCGACCTCCAAATTCTCCTTCCGATTCTATAAAGAATATAATCAATACTGTGTCTTCTTTAGGTAGATCCAGTGAAATAATTTTGCTGGGTGATTTCAACATTGACTGGCTATCTTCTTCATCCAACCAACGTAACCTATTCAACAATGCAAACCTTTCTCAACTCATTGATAAACCTACAAGAATTAATTTTCAGACCAAATCTCTTCTTGACTGGATTTTAGTTTCTCATCCTGATAGATTTTTGGAATCTGGTGTTTTGTCTGACTGTTTTAGCGATCACTGTATTATTTATTGCCGCTGGAAAATTAAAACCCCTCATCTACCTCCCAGATTTATTACTGTTCGTCAAACCAAACATTTTAACTGTGTCAATTTTTGTAATGACTTATTAAATATCAACTGGAGTAGGATCAAATTAATTCCTTATATTCATGATGCATGGAAGTATTTTTATGAAGAGTTAAAGAATGTAATTGATATTCATGCACCTCTCAAATTGTTTAAAGTCAGAGGTCGCCATCTTCCTTGGGTGAATGGAGAATTGCTGCATATTTTTAAGCAAAGAGATAAAGCGTGGAAAAAGTATAACTTAACTCAAGATTCTGCTGACTGGGATGCCTATAAACGGCTTAGGAATACCTGTACAACACAAACTAGAAACGCTAAATCAAACTATTATAAAAATTCGTTATCAAATAATTTTAAAAATCCGCAGCGCTTCTGGAAGCAACTTAATAATATGCTCGGTAAATCTGATTGTGCTTCTGTAAACTTTACTATTGATGACAAAATTGCAACTGATCCAATAACGATTGCAAATGCTTTCAGTCAGCACTTCTCTCACTTACCCAAATTGCAATCTCCTCCTGACTTGGCCTTGTCTTTTGATTCCCAGTTTTGCAGCAGCTCTTTCTCCTTTAGACAAGTTAGTCCAGCTGATGTCCAGCAGGCCATTAGTGGACTCCCTTCTAAGTCTAGTGCTGGCCCTGATGGCATTGAACTCAAATTCATTAAACTTGCTTCTCATATTCTCTCGTTTCCTTTGGCAGATCTTTTTAATTTATCGTTTTCTACTTGTGATGTGCCTATTGACTGGAAATGTGCACGAGTTATACCCCTCCACAAAGGGGGTGACCCTGGTAATCTTAACAACTATAGACCTATATCAATTATTAACAGCACAGTCAAAATTTTTGAGAAAATTATTTATAATCAACTTTCGGACTATTTATCTGAAAACAATATTTTATCCTCGGTTCAATCAGGCTTTAGACAATTTTTTTCTACATCCTCTGCTTTACTGAAGTTTACAAATGATATTTTTACTGGCTTTGATAATGGTTTGTCCACTGGTGCTTTGTTTATTGACCTTACTAAAGCATTCGACATGGTTGATCACTACCTCCTTTTAGATAAGTTGCACTCTTTTGGTCTGGACACGTCTTCTCTTCTTTGGTTTAACTCTTATTTTCATCATCGTCAACAATGTGTCTCATTCAAAGATAGTTCCTCTGATTTTCAGTCCACAGATAGAGGTGTGCCCCAGGGTTCCTCTCTTGGACCTCTTTTATTTTCAATTTTCATTAATGATCTTCCCCTCACTTGTACAGACTGTGATATGCAACTTTATGCTGACGACACCATCATTTATTGCACAAAATCCAATATTACTGATATTCAGGACACACTTCAACATGATTTTGACAAAGTACAGTTATGGCTCTATGCTAATAAACTACTTCTCAATAAATCAAAATCTCACTTCATGTTATTTCAAAAAAACAATATTTCTACAACAGCACATACACGTAATCTTTTATTTTCAGATAAATCTCCAATTGTATCGGTTGAGAAATTCAAATATCTCGGTCTGTGGTTGGACCCCACACTTTCTTTTAACTGTCATATACTTTCTCTTACCAATAAAATCACTTATCGTTTGAAATCACTGTATCACTCTGTCAACTGTTTTAGTTTTTCTGTTAGGAAAAGAATTGTCTCACAACTACTGCTACCCATATTAGATTATTGTGATATTATTTATCAAAACACCACAGCCTCTAACCTTCACTCACTCAACGTTGTCTATAACAGTCTGTGCAGATTTATTCTTCGTTGCCCCTTCAGAACTCATCATTGTCATCTGTACTGTCAACTATCCTGGCTCACTCCATCCTCCAGACGACAATTTCATTGGTTATTATTTATTTTCAAGTGCATTAATCTCAGTTATCCTTATTATTTGAAACAATATTTAGTTCCTTTTAGCTCCTCTTATAGTTTACGGCATGCTAACCAAACTTTTTTTGTTGTTCCAAGAACTAAAAAGGAACTTGGCAAATATGCATTTCTATTCAAAGCCCCTGCTGATTGGAACAGTCTTCCATCCTCTATCCGCTCCATAACCTCCTATCAAATGTTCAAAAATGCCCTCCTGCAACATCTTCATACTGTATGCAACTGCTTTTGATTTTAATTACTATTCTTATTATATATGCTTTGTATTTTGCATTTCTGTATTTAATTATTTAATGTCATTTTTGTAACTCGTAGCATCTCTAATCTGTACTATTATTATTACTTTATTTTATATTTTTATAATTGTAATGTCTGTACTCCTTATTAGTAGAGAGCCCTGTGTGCGTGGTTGTGTGGCTGCTCGTGTGTTTGTGTGTGCTAGGCGTGTTGTTTTGTTTATTTTATTTTTATTTTTATTTTTTATTATTTTTTTTGTTTGTTTCTTTACACAATGTCTGCATCGCTGCATCTGTTTTGTATTTTTTGTTCCATTGAGGACCCTCTTGAAAATGAGATGGTTGCATCTCAAGGGGCTTATCCTCTTAAATAAATAAATTCTAAAATTCTAAATTCTCTGTGGCCCTGAGGTCCTCCGGCAGCCCGTTCTAAAGGTGAGGGCCATAATAACAAAAAGTCCCTAGAAAAAAACCCCCTAGAGGAACTCTCCAGTAGTTCGTTCAGTGCTCAAGCAGATACGCAAGACGCAGTCTGTTCGTGTCAACGCAAGGTTAAAATGCAAGCATATTTCTTGCCTTACTGTCAAAATACACTTCCAAGAAAGTGAGGATTGTTAAAACCAGTTTTTTTTTTAAGTTTAAGCAGTGAGGAGTGTTACTGGCAGCTGCTTAAAGTAACTAATACAGTAACTTATAAGCTAACCTAGTCACTTTTAAAACAAAGTAATCACTAAACTTAATAAATTACTTTTGGAAAGAGTAATTGGTAGTCAGTAATCAGATTACTATTTCAAAGTAACTGTGGCAACACTGGTGGCTTCCACTACTAGGTAGGCATGAGGGTGACATCACTTTATTGGACCAATCAGTCCATAGTAGAAGGTGACACGGTAATCAATTATCGCTCCCGTCCCGATCCCAAAAAAATACCCCCGGCACGTCCCGATCACGTGACAGCCCCACAAAAAAAATCTTGTCCCAAAAAAATCCAGAGAGAAAGACTCCCGTCCCGAACCAAATCCCGTAGATTAGTAATTTTCCTCCTATGGCGCTCGCTCCCCCCGCCCCCCTTTAAACCATAGCCTAGAACAGTATCAAAGATAATCTATTTAGCTTTATCCGCCATCTTTAACCATATCCTGCATTCTCGTTTGGCCACCTTACCACGTCATAAATGGACTCGACTCGTCTGACTACCAAACTTTTAAGATGCACACATTTTCAGTCGGATATCAGATGCTTACCAGTTTATCCAGGTGGTGCAGCAACAACGTAGCAGTTTCAGTTTTGGTGCGTGCCGTGTAGTAGACCCGATGGAATTGCATTTTGCAGCGGAGTTAATAACCACACACATTGGCACCGCATCGTAGCGTCATTTTTTAAAGCTAATTCCCTGATATCTGACCAGATAAATGTAAAAAAAAAATGTTTTAATTATAATTTCCGGTTTCCCGTCCGATCCCGTGGATTATTTCCTGTCCAGTAGCGATCACGTTACCAACAGTGAAATTGACTCCCGTCCCGTGGGAATCCCGCACGAATCACGTGACCCGTGGGAATCCCGAAAAATCGTCACCCTCTAGTCCATAGGTGTGCAAGTTGGATTGCCTCGGCCGCTTCGGACCGAGCTAGTTTCGAGATATTTTGAAAAAAAATGCGTCGGCTCGGCTCAGATAATGATTGTTGGAATGAGCTAAATACAGGCTGACCTGACCCGGTCCAGGCTGACCGGACCACAGTGGGAAAGGGGCATGAAGAGGTTCACGGGACACAGCTTTTATTTTGATAATCCACTTCTAGTTCTCAGCAAGATTTTATATATTTACCTGATGCTACATATTTAGCTAGCTAGTTTAGCTAGCTTGCTACATATGTATTTAGCTAGCAAAATAAATATTTATTTTGGAAAAAAAATGCATATTCATTTAAGTAAATAGCTAAATTAAGTATTTACGTGGCTTGTTACCTAAATATTTAATTAAGCTAAATAGTCCATCTGTAAACTAAATATTTAGCTTGAATCTGTGACATTTATGAATGAATAAATACCAAAGACTTAAATGTGACTTTGAAAAATGAACCCTCGTTTTTTTCTCTTATGGGGGGACTGTAGCTCAGTTGTTGTCTTGCAATTAGAGGGTCAATGGTTCTGTTCTAGCTACCTCCTGTCACATGTTGATGTGCCGCCGAGCAAGGCACTTATGCTAACTTGCCGACCAAGCTTTGTAACGTTGTTTGAATGTGTTTGTAAGAGTGAATGGTGAATGTGGCTCCAGTGTAAAGTGCTTATATTGGTCAGCATAACTAGAAAGCGCTATATAAGTTCAGTCCATTCATGATAGGCTAAATAATCCAAAAATATTGCGGCACATGTTTGACTGTAACTTTACAGGCAGCGTCCCATAAACAGTGAAGGAACTCCTCAGCGCCTCCTGCTGGCCTGTTCCCTGAGCAGCGGTTCGGTTTGCTTCTGTCTTGGGCCGGCTCTGCCTAAACTTTTCTTCTCCTTTTAATCTTAAATAATTTCCATGTTTCTAATTTTAAAACCGATGCTTTAACGGGTAAATATGGAGCCGATTATTGTGACCGCATCGATCCGATGATTTAAAAGGTTAACAGGGCCGTTTTGAGCGGCTCCGTCTCACTCCACCTTCTGGACCTGTTGGTGTTTTTGCATCTCCTCCTCTCTAACACGTGGGAGCACAACATAGGAAAATCTGTTACCATAGCAACAGCTCTATACCCCCTCCTCCTCCTGGTCCTTCGTTTCTCTGCAGCAACGCACCACCTCCCTCCCCCATCCTGACGAGCGCAGCTTCCCTCCGTCCTCCTGGAGGTCCTCCCCTCCCTGTGAGTTTAGTTTCAGCGCGTCGTTCGCTCTGAGGGAACAACGCTGCTTCCTCAGTGCATGTCTCCACCAAGGAGTGCCTGCAGGAGGAAAAGGGTGGAGGTAAGCCTTCCTACAGAGGGACTCCCAGCACCCCGTCCTGCTGGTGGACAGTGGGATGGACACAGAGCACCTTTGACCCAACAGGTCGAGTCGTTGACCGGGAAGCGTCCAGGATTTATGCATCTTTTATTCAGCTCTGCTTTTAGGTTAAATTTGTGTTAGATTCTCTAGAATACGGAGGACTGCAGATGCATGAGCATAAAAAGCAGCGCTTCATCTGATGAGGCATGCAGTGGTTGGATCTGCAGCCCAGGCTGATGATGATGAGGAGCAATAACTCCCACGGGAGATAAAAACGTGTTCCAGAAACTTCTCTCTGCTTCCACCTCCAGCTTCTGTTTCAGCTCAGGGCTCGTTCAGACTCTTCGTCTTCCATCAGATCAGCTGCAGCAGACAGAAGCTTTCAGCCTGAAACCTGAAACCTCCTCTTCCCTCCGCTGCCTGTGGAGGTGGATGATCCCTGTGGGTAATAAACACGCTGCTGCTGCTGCTGCTTCGACCAGGGCTTCCAGGTGCTTCTGAAGGAGCTTCACCCCACCCACCCCACACTCTGCATTAGGAGGAGAGGAAGAGGAGGGCAGATCACACCCAGAGTCCCAGCTTCACCCTCCTCCTCCTCCTCTATCAGTCAGGACGTGTCGCTGCTTCCTGCTGCAGCTCCAGAGTGTTTTCCGTCTGAGGAGAGTCTGCCACGATGATGATGCTGCTGCTGCTGCTTCCTTTGACCCTCCTGGCTCTTCAAGGTGAGTGGGCTGAGCTGTGGTGTTTACACGTGGGCCGCCATGTGCTGAAGAGTCTCCTGTCGTCTCGTGGGTAATTGTCGGCCCTCTGTTGATTGTTGTGTCAGTTCGGTTCACGGTGACGACCCGAGGTCAGGTAAGCGCAAGGCCAAAGTGAAGCTCAATAACCAGCTGAATAGCCAAGACTTTTACTCGTGCATGACGTTCAGAAACACCAGCTGTAAGGTTCATCAGAAGGTCTGGAGAGATGTGCAGAATAAACATGCTGGGCTGCAGATGGAACCTGATTGGTGCAGCAGCAGGTGACCTCTGGACCTTCTGACGTCTCCATCAGTCAGGAAATATTCCGTTTAAGCTGCATTTAGAAGTAAAGATGAACCTAGAGAGAAAAGAAACTGTGATTAGTGGACAGTGAAAGCTGATGTTCCTTTGGATTCATCCGATCTGACAAACCTCACTGAAACCTGCAGGAAAACAGCCACAAAAACAGCGAGAAGTCATCAGGGATGGAGAGGTTTGGTGTTGAACAACAGATATTATACAGAAGCATCAGTTACCTTATTTTCCCTAAACATTATCAGTATTTAGAGATATTTTAATCACTGGAAAGTTATAAAAAAGCCTGAAAATCAGAACGTTGCAAGACGTTTCCACTTCCACCGAGCCGTTTTATGTTCCTCTGCAGCAGCAGCAGCAGCGTCTTCCTGAAATCCTCTCAACTTCACTCTTTCCTTGTTTAAAGCACAGTTTATATTAAAATGCTGGGAAACATGTTTAGCTGATAAATATGTTGATTTCATTCAAGCTTCATCTTTGGTAGTTCAACAGGAACAGAGAGGTGTGGGATGAAGGGATGGTCAGTGGCGGACTGGGACTAAAAAAACAGCGCTGGACTTTGACTAGGCCCAGCCCACAACAGATGCGCGTGCAAACTCATCTGCAATAGACTCGGGTCTCAATATACTTAAATATTAACCCATGATTAACCCAGTGCTTCCACTTCAAGCTGGTTTCCAACTGCTCTCTTCAAATATCTCTCTGCTGAACAATATACAGGTGAGGTAACTACCTAAAACACACAAAAACAAATGGTATGGTTTGGTAAACGGTACTAACCTAACCCATAAAATACTTGATTTTAGTTGACAGCTTCTTAAATTAAAAGAAATAATCTGCCAATGAAACAAGACAAATTGCACTTGGTGAGAATTTCACAACATTTACTATAAATAAGATTAATAAACTAACACTTTCTGCTCTTGCATAGTATATAAGTCTCAAAACAAGATTAAAAAAATACTTTTTAGCTGGAAACAAGATTTTTTTGACTTGATTAGATGGGCAGTTTAAAACGGTTTGATTCATTTTATTAAATATTTCTTCTGCTTTCATGCTGATGCTGTTGCATGTTTATATTGCATGAGAAAAAGTGGAGAAAGGGTAAGGAAAATGAGTGGGATGAAAAGATATAAAGAGGAAAAAATGGGAGAGATGAGAGGAAAGTTACAGGATTGTAAAGAGGAAGATTAGTGGGATGAAAATGGGCCCTGAAGAGGTTGAGTGAAGAAAAAAGAGAAGTTGTAATAGTGGGAGAAAAATATGTAAAGAAGATGAAGAGGAAGAATAGAAGCTTCTAGAGTGGAAAGAGGAAGATTAGTAGGATAAAAAGTGGAAGGGAAGAAAGATAAGTGGGGAAAAAATAGGATGAAAAATGTGGAATATAAGTGGGAGGAAGAATGTAAAAAGGAATAGGAGGGATATAAGCAGGGATGGGAAGGGTTTGTAAGGAGAAAATGTGATTAGAGGGATAAAAAAAGCAGGAAGAGGGGGAAACAACAGAAGTTTTATAGAAGAAAAAGGGTAACAGAGAGGATACAGGATAAATAAAGGTCACAGGAAATCAAATGCATCTGTTTATCTTTCCTTTTTTTTATTTGAAGAAAAAAAATCTATAAAACACAACCTCCTTAGTTTTTCGACATTCAGCATTTGAACATGTTTTCCTGCGACTTGTTAAAACCTCAGAGATGAAGGAAGGAGCCAAACCTCCAACTTCTGCTCCTGCTGGTGGTTTCCCTCCATCTCTAGGTTCAACCAGCAAACATTTACACTTTAAAGCACGCTTCTACTGACGTAGATACAGGCTCAAACCTGAAGAAACCAAGAACGTTTTATTCATGGTTTATGCATCTGAATCTAAATGCAGAAGAACAGATAAAAGTGGCAAACCGCTTCTGCAGCTGGACACAAGGCCAAAGTCAAATCTGAGCAGAAAAAAATCGTTGTACTGAGGTTTATTTCCTGCTGAACCTCGAATAAACGAGCTCAGAAGACAAAGAAGAGGATGCATCTGCAGAACCACTAAGGATCTGATTCGGGAATGATGGAACGACTTTAATCTTGCTATTAATTGTGAGAATGGAAGAATCCACAAGCTAAGAGCTGTTTCTGCCATAATTACTGGCTTCTCTGCACTTCTTACGGCCTGAAAGCATCCGACGGCAGCTGCAGCTAATGCGCCCAGCGCTCAGCCTCTTTGTGTCCGCAGCCGCATTATGGAGCCATTAGTCCGCAAATGGTTTCAGAGAAAACTTCTGGTCAAGGCAGATGGCTTTCAATCATTCAGTGAGAAGACTGCAGTGCAGCAATTTCCCATGAAGTCCACAAGCTCTGAATTCTAACCCAAAAAACAGCAACAAACTCCTAACATCTGCTGTTTGTCTGCAGCTTTTCCTGCTCTTCATCGTTCAGGATTCAAACTTTCTGCACATCCTAACATCTCCAGTTCTTCTTTGGTGCTCCTCTATGTTCTCCAAGGTTCTGGTCAGTCCCTCCTCTTCCTCAGCCAGGCCTTTGGACTGTCTGGTCTGGAGGAGCCCACAGCATGATACCACCTCCTACCATGGAGATCTGGATACAGAACCTTCAGATTCGCTGATGGTTTTGTGACGTCCCGATCTGCACAAGCTCCTCCTCCCAGCCATGGAGGTGGGCGGGAACCGGTTTCTTATCTTCCACCGTGGCTCCTTCCTGATGGTTTCTCTCAGACCCAAAGCTTCATGACTGAAGCTCCTCATCAGACTCATCGTTCTGATTCTGTTTGAGCTCCAGGTTTTCTCCAGGCGTCCGTCCCGTCCCAGACAGAAAATCTGGAGCGAGATAATTCGCTGCGACCTAATTACAGGCATCGCCCACCCACACACACACCTGAAGCCGCTGTCAGCTGTAGCTGCTGGAGAACGACAGGAATCTTCTAGAAGCTTCTAAACTCAAAAATCTCTCCTGACTAATCGATTTATTGTGTTTTAGTTTCGGTTCATATTCTTGAAATAAAGACATAAAACAAAATTAAAACATCTTTTCTAAAACGTTAAACTAAAATCCGTTAGTATATTGCTTAAAGTACAATTTTTACCATTTAAAGATGTTAACCAACGATCGGTGTGAACTACAGTCAGATATTCTTTTCATGTTTGTGACAGATTTATTCGTCTTTAGGATTGTTTCTACTGTAGCAGAATAAAATCAGAGCCATATGCAGGTTTCTCTGAATCTCAGTTCCTCCATCCAAGCTGGAACTGGATCCGATCCTGGAATTTTTGGGACATAAGTTCCTGGAGCCTGGATGGAGACCAGGATGATGGAGCAGAGGAGGCTGATGTCCTGGAGACAGACGGACCAATTAGGACAGAGACACTCTGCAGCTTCGTCTGTGTTGGTGGCAGCACCTCCTGCTCCTCGGGTTTCTCTGTGCAGAAAGAAGCTCAGGAAGGATCTGTGAATGATGACAAACTCGCCTTCCTAACGGTCAGAGCTGCGGTTCAGCCAAAAATGTCTCCAATCTGTCCCAACATGGAGGACAGGGACAGTTGGACGTCCTATTGATGGTTCTTTTCTGGGAGAAGTAAAGATCTGCTCAGGGAGAACGTTTCTCCAGCCGTGCACCATTTTTATATATATATATATATATATATATATATATATATATATATATATATATATATATATATATATATATTAATTTTATATATAGCTAGATAGATAGATAGCTAGATAGATAGCTAGATTAGATAGCTAGATTAGATAGCTAGATAGATAGCTAGATTAGATAGCTAGATTAGATAGCTAGATTAGATAGCTAGATTAGATAGCTAGATAGATAGCTAGATTAGATAGCTAGATAGATAGCTAGATTAGATAGCTAGATAGATAGCTAGATTAGATAGCTAGATTAGATAGCTAGATAGCTAGATAGATAGCTAGATAGATAGCTAGATTAGATAGCTAGATAGATAGCTAGATAGATAGCTAGATTAGATAGCTAGCTAGATAGATAGCTAGATAGATAGCTAGATTAGATAGCTAGATAGCTAGCTAGATTAGATAGCTAGATAGCTAGATTAGATAGCTAGATAGCTAGATTAGATAGCTAGATTAGATAGCTAGATAGATAGCTAGATTAGATAGCTAGATAGCTAGCTAGATTAGATAGCTAGATAGCTAGATTAGATAGCTAGATAGCTAGATAGATAGCTAGATAGATAGCTAGATAGATAGCTAGATAGATAGCTAGATTAGATAGCTAGATAGATAGCTAGATAGATAGCTAGATTAGATAGCTAGATAGATAGCTAGATTAGATAGCTAGCTAGATAGCTAGCTAGATAGCTAGCTAGATAGATAGATAGCTAGATAGATAGCTAGATAGATAGCTAGATTAGATAGCTAGATAGATAGCTAGATTAGATAGCTAGATAGATAGCTAGATTAGATAGCTAGATAGATAGCTAGATAGCTAGCTAGATAGCTAGCTAGATAGATAGATAGATAGATAGATAGATAGATAGATAGATAGATAGAATCAGGAGAACCTCTCTGACTGCCTTTGGTGTTTTTGAGTCAGTTCGTTTCCTGTTTTGGTCTCACTGGAACAAAGTGGACCTTTGAATGAGACGATGAGATGCAGGAAGACATTCTTCAGATCGGGACGGCGGGACAGAGGACATCATTGTTCTTTTTTTCTTCTGCTGGAAAGTCTTTTTGCTCTTTACGAGTCAGGGGAAAAAGGTCACGGGCGCTTAGCATTTCCCGCTTGTCCTCAGGATGTTGTTCCTGCGTGCAGCCAAACAGATTCTCTCCTCAGAACCAGAACCGGGCCTGTTGTGTGTCTCCTGCAGCTCCAGAAGATGGACTTTTTCTGCAGCTGAGGGACATTTTAGTCCTCTGAGATGAACAGCTGCTGATGTGAGGGATTATAACCAGCCAGCACCCAGTCGGGAACTAAATCCTAATCTGCTGCTTCTGGAACGTCCTGTTGCATAATCCTGACCCTCATCTTTCAGACTGCAGGATGGATTTGCTGCTGTGCTGCTGTTAAAGTGAATCACTGTTAGAAGCTCTGAATGTGTTGATTCTGCACTTCTGGACGTGTCCTTTCTGTCGCTCTGCATCTTCGCATCTCTTCACTCTGTCTTTTCACCGTTTCTCCTCTGCTGCAGCCAATCAGCAGCAGCTCGGCTCAGTTTGAACGGCTCAGCCTCGGCTGCTCTGTGCTGAGCCATGAGGAGGGGAGGAGTTATCCCGCAGAACCACAGGTGCTCCGCGTCCCTCAACTAGCTGGGACGATAGAGTCCGGACACGGATTTACTGGTCGGGAACAGTTAATGTCTGCAGCTGCAGCTTATTTATCTACATCAGCGTCCATCTTGGCTGCAGGATGGTTGGAGAACCCACATCAGAACCTGAGACCGACCCAAACCTGACCGCCCACGCTGACCTCAGCGACCCGAGCGTGTTTCTGCTAAAGTTCTGCCGTTAGAGAAAGGAAAAGCAGCTTTTAAACATGGAAGTTGTGAAGAGTAACCCCAACATGGCGGAGATTAATGCAGATAAACACGAGGTGACCCCTGATGACCTCCACCAGGAGGGTCAGAGAAGTCCTTCAGCCTCTTCTCTGATGCTCCAGTAACCAGCTGATAAAACGGTCACACATCCCCTGATACATTTAGGTTCTTCAGCCGGTCATAAGAGAAAAACTGGGGTCTCATTTTGAAATTCAGTGTCTGGTTAAGCTGGCTAAATATTTATATTTGAACTAAACATTTAGCTCAGAGCTAAATACTTTGCTCATATACAAATCTACCTGGTGATAAGCGGAAGTGGACTACCAAAATAAAAGATGAACCTGAATTTCACCTCTTAAACACAGTTTATTTTCCCTCCGACATTTAAGATTAAAACACGGGTTCATAAAACACTCTGCTTTTTTTTTTCATAGTTTACTTCTGCTTCTCGGCAAGTTGATTTTCACATAAGCTAAATATTTAGCTGTGAGTTAAATAGTTACTTCACAGCTACTTTTAGCTAAGGTAAGGGTGGGGTATTGATTCACATTTCAAGAATCCATTTGATTCCGATTCTGATGATTTAAAATTGATTATCTTAATCTGATCCAGTTCAATATAGATATGAGTCAGTGCTATAAAACATTTTTTTTACTTGTTATCTTAATTATATGCTTGTAATCAATGACCTAAAACTTTTTTTATTCCTATTTAAGGTAGCCCCATACTGAGTGTTTCTTAAAACACATCAAATAAATCAAAATAGGTTGATTGCTGTGGTTTCTAACTTTAGCTCTGCAGTTTTTATCTCCAGAGTTCGGGATTAAATTTAGCAGCTGTGTTCATCACCGACCATCAGCCTCTCTGACCTCCAGAAACTTATTTTTTTTCCTCCTTTAATATAATCCAGACCTCCTTTTGTGACAGTTTCCTGTTTTACGTTGATGAGTCCAGTAGTGTCTCGTCGGTTTATAAGGAGCCGTTTTTAAGGTTACACAGTCAAAAAGTAACGGCAATATTTTTGGTTATCTGGCCTGTCATGAAAGAAAATAATTGGGTTTAATTTTTCTAACAAATTTTTCACCTTGTCATTAATAAATGTTACATTTGCTAGTGTGTTTTTTAGCTAAATATTTCGTTTGCCAGCTAATATTTAAAACTAAATATTTAGATTGCAGTTAAATCTTCATTTTTTTCAACTAAATAGTTAGTTAGAAACTCAACATTTAGTTTTGAAAATTATAATTTTGGTCAGACCTAAATATTTAATTTGTAAACTCAATATGGAGATTTAAATAATAATTATTTTGACAAATAAGTATTAAGTTTGCAAGCTAAATATCTAGTTTCAAACTAAATATTTAATTCCAAATTAAATATTTCGTTCGGAAAAGAAATATTTATGGCTTACCTAAATATTTTGTTTCCCAATTAATATTTGTTTTGTAAACTAATTGATATTTAGTAAGGAAACTAAATATTTAGTTTACACGTTTTTTTTCAGCTCCAAAATAAATATTTAACTTTCATACTGAATATTTAAGATGGAGCTAAATGTTCAGTTTCCTAATAAATGTTTTTTTTTTTTTTTTGGAAATTAAATAATTAGCTTCAAACAAAAATTTTAATTCCAAAATAAATATTTAGATTTTAAACTAATTATTTTATTTAAAAACTTTTTTTAGTTAGGAAACTAAATATTTAGTTTTCAACCTAAATGTTTAGCTCCAAACTAAATATCTAATTATAAAACTGAATGTTTATACTGGAGTTAAACATTCAATATCTTAATTAGATATTTAATTTGGAAAACAAATATTAAGGTCTGACCTAAATTTTTCATTTGCAAACTAGATATTTTTGTTTTCAAACTATTTAGTTTTATAATAAATATTTAATTAGCAACCTAAATATTTAGTTAGGAAATGTAACATGAAACATGAATGATAAGGTGAATTTATGTTTTTAAAATAAAACCAAATTTTCTCCGTCTTATGACTAGATAACCCAAAATATAGCAGTTAATTCTTGACTGTGTAACTTTACAAACGACTCACACTGAGCCTTTCCAGCCCACAAACCTTTCCCTCTTCTCTGTCTCTGAGTCATGAATAATCTCCATATTGATGTCTGACCTGAGCTGTTGCTCTGCCGTGAGCCTGCAGAGATAAATGCGTGTCGTGGATTAAACGCTGGCAGCTGCCTGTAATTAACACGAACAATCGAGGCTCATTTGGAACAGACAAAGGACTTAATCGCTACAAAGATGAAGCTGAAACGCACTAAAAGCCGCATGGCTGCTCGGCTTCCTGTGAATTAGAGCACTTGCTCTCTGAGGAAGTCCAAACAGGAAGTATTTATAGAAGCACGTTTTGCCTCGGGTCTGCTGATCGGTCAGATAAGCAGAGAAGCCGGCTTCGGATCAGCTGTCGCTGCAGGGTAAAGCATCCCATCCTAACCTGCGTGAAGCAGCTGGGCCCTCAGAACCAGCCGTTAGTTTGGCCTTAAACGCTCCACGTTTTACAGAGAAAGCTCGTTTTCCCTTGTGAAGTGGGGTTGTGTTGCGTATTTCTGAGCTGTTGATATCTTCCCTGCAGTCAGAAACTTTAATGGAGGAGTCAAGCTAACAGCTAACAACTTTCTTCTTGGTAGTTTGACAGAATACCTAGAAAACAGATTGTAACATTTGAATAACAGATTTTTCTCTCTGAAAGCCCACTTATACTGACCACACTATTCCATAGACATTCACCCATACGGTACATCTCATCATAGGGTTTTTACACAGTGTTGACAACGTCTTTGGTGGTATTATAGGGTCCCAGATGTTCTGTACAGTGCAGTGTCTTGGTGAAGCCCTAAAGATGGCTTAGATGGTCTGTCCTGGATGGTCTTTATATCCCAGTGAGGTCTTGGGTCGCCTGTGTAGAGTCTTCATTCAGCTCAAAAATACATACGAAGTGTTGCTGTAGTGCATACTATTCAGTGGATACTGTTCTTGTAGGATAGTCTAATTAAGAGGATGTTCACGGTTGTCTTTAGTGTTCTTGATTTTATGAAGAATCCTAATTTACATCATGATCTCCAGTGGTTCAACAGTCGTCCCCAGAACAGAACCAGAATGGAACCAGCCTTCTTCATCAGGTTGAGCCTGGCTGCTACCCCAACAGATGGTAAATGGGCTGTACTTGTATAGGGCTTTATTTAGTCTCTAATGTCCCCAAAGCGCTTCACACTGCATTCAGTCATTTCGCCATTGGTAGCCACAGCTAACAGAGCCGGGGCTGGAAAACACCACCAGTAGACAACTGGTGAAGTGTCGTACCCAAGCACACAACGACTGAGACGGATTAAGCTGGGGCTCAAGCTGGAAAGCCTGAGGTTGCAAGACAAACTTCTAACCCCTGATAGCAGAAGAGATGACAAACTCCACCACAGACGTGAAGAAGATCTGCAGCATGTTGCTGCAAACCTGGACGGACCTAAGCTTTCTCCAGAAGTCCATTCTGCTCTGTCTCTTCTTGAAGACACTTCACCCTTGATTCTCCAGTGCAGTCTGTTCTCCAGGTGAACTCCGAGGTATTTGTACTCCTCAACCATTTCCACTTCTTCTCCCATGATGGAAACAGTCTTTGACTTATCCTTTAAATCCACAATCATCTCCTGTGTTTTGTTCACATTCAAGGTAAGATGATTGTTTCCACACCGTGCCACAAAGCGCTCCACCAGCCCTCTTTGTTCAGCTTCTTCTCCATCTCTGATACACCCGACAACTGCAGAGTCGTCTGAATATTTCTGCAGATGACAGGTGTCCGTCTTATACTGGAAGTCTGAGGTGTACAGAGTGAAAAGTAATGGTGAGAGTACAGTGCCCTGTGGTGCTCCTGTGCTGCTGACCAGCTGGTTTGACACACAATCCTTCAGTCTCACAAACTGGGGTCTGTTTGTCAGGTAGTCATTGATCCGGCTGATTGTTGAGGCCTCCACCTGTGTCTTCAGGAGTTTCTGACAAAGCAAATCAGGCTGAATTGTGTTAAATGGAGAAAACAAAGAACATGATCCTCACAGTGCTGCCTGCTTTGTCCAGATGACAGTGAGTTGGTTGAAGCAGGTTGATGATGGCATCATCAACTCCAGCACCACAACAATGATGTATTCTAGTTTGCTTACTCAGAGGGGGGCAACAGGTGGTGATGTGGGATGTCAGGGCGACAGGTCTGTAGTCATTGGACCGATAGGTGAGTTCTCTTTGATACTGGAACAGGGCGAGAAAGCTTTCCCAGTACTGGAACCTTCTCCTGGGTCAGGCCAAGGTTGAAGACTGGAGGAGTGAGTTTAAGCTCCGTCTGCAGACGGTAGGAAATCAGGCCTGAAATTCAAGTTCTCGCCTTTTTTTGTTGGCTGTGATTGTTGAGTAGAAGACTGGACAGAAAAAGATGGAAAATCCAGTCAAAGATTACAGGAAAGTGATGTACGTTCTGAATGTCTGCTTGGTATTTATTGATCATCTACGTGAATCTCTGTTTTAGTTGTTAGCTTGACTCCAAACAGAGTTCCTGCCTGACGGCTGCTTACTGCAGGTTGGACATTGACGGCCTGTGGTGTTCTCTTATATCTGTGTTCTCTAATATTGTGCTCCTAATATTCTCTTTTCCTCCTTTTTCCCCTGCAGCCAACCTTTAACCTCTCCCTAATGTCCCATCCTCATGCTCGTTGTCTTTGCTAACATTTTCCTCTCATTCCTCCCCTCCATGCTGCTCTGAGGTCAGATGGCCTCAGAGACGCTGTTCGCCGTTTCAAACCCAACACTCTAACGGTTTCATCAGCGCTGACCTGACTGGGCGTTGTATGTTTCCTTTCCTCTCCCTTCACTCCCTTCCCCTCATCATACGATTCAAAATGAAAGCCCCCTCCCTCCCCACCTCCGAGGTGAGAGTTGAGTCTAGCACATCTTTCGTTGCTGAGGCCTCAGTGGAAACTGCACGGTGCAGTTTGAGACAGAAACTTGTGGAGCTCCAGGTGTGTTACTCTTGGCCGATGACGAGTATGTTTCATGATAAAAATTGGCATATATAGACTCACACTTCTATATATGTTAGCTCCAGTTGGCAACTGACAGAATGCAAGAAAGCCGTCTTAACTGCTCACTGCAACATCTTTATTTCCCCTCAGTTTCACAATTTCAAGAGTAAATTCAGCAGAACCGAAACCCCAATTGATCTGACGCCAAAGTGGAGTGATGAGTGGAAATAAAAACAATGCAAGAAAAAAAAAAAGAAACCTTGCATGCGTTAAACATTTAGAGAAAGCACGCAGAAACTACAATTACTGCAGCTCCTGTTGTTTTCTGAAGTACTGAGAGTTTGCCTGCAAGTACTGAGAGAAAACACCGCAGCTCCACCTGGAGTCACGGGGAAGAGAGACGCGGACGGCCGCCCACGGCTCCCCTCTCCGACCCGCTGACCCGCCAGCCGCTTCACCACTCACCCCCGTTTGTTTCTCCGCAGCGACTCCGTGCCGCGGCGCCTGCGTGGAGGTGGACTCGGACACGGAGGCCGTGGCCAACGAGGGCTTCAAGCTGGGCTGCATCTCCTGTAAGATGAGAAGCGAGGTCGAAGCCGTGGCTGTCGTCAGCTGGTACTTCAAGGCTTTCGACGACGAAGCCTTCTCGCCTGTAAGTGATGGTAGGATCCATGAAACGTAGTCAGGCTGCAGGGAAGTTATGAACAAGAAAAGGAGAGACACAGACGAATTGATAGTGTTCTGGAGAAAATGTTTCCTGCTTCTGGTGTAGTCTGGAGTTGTCACACGGAGCTACGAGCAGTAACTGCTGCTCCTGGGATTCAGGACGCGTCACCTCCAGATCCAGTCCTCAGCAGCTAACCAACCAGGATACTCTGAACTCCTACTTTTCTATCTTCCTGCCACCGCTTGCTGTGCCACAGTGTTAGCGCTAGCTTGTTCATGAGCCAGAACACCAGAAGGAGATCCAGTTTCAGTTTACAGGCCAAGAACATTTTTATAAAGAGTAGATTGTCATTTTTTTTTTTTTGTGTTCCTTTTTAAAAAGGAAAGTTTCTGTTGCATTGCAGTATCCTGTCGTCACCACTAGGGGAGCTGCAGATGTTTGCCTGTCGCAGAGTGAACAGAACTAGCTTTCAGCTCCTGTTTGGTCACCAGAACATAGAGAAATCCTGCACACATCCATGCAGGGCAGCTGCAGTGATCTTTCCTGCAGGATTTCTGTTCGATCTTTCTTTCTGATGGAGCAATTCTGCCTGTGGGAAACAGATGCACTCATCAGGAGAGAGCGGATTCTTGCATTTTAATGACAATATTCCTGCCCTCTGGGAGAGGATCGACCATTCACTCAGCGCTCTTACTTGACGAAGTGAGGAAAAGCAGGAAGCTTCAGCTTCTGCATCCTCAGAAAATACAGCTGGGCTGAAACAAATGGAAGAATTAACATCAATAATTTCAATTATTTGGCCTGTGATAAAAGAAAAAAGTGGGGGGTTCATTACTTAAATCTAAATTGCATCCGTGTTATGGTATTTCCTTACAAATGTCACAGTTTCAATGTAAATATCTAGTTATGATGCCAACATTTTAGATTACTATCTAAATATTTATGTATAATGTAAGACATTTTTAAATTAATGAATAACATGGTGAAAACATGAGTTCTAAAAATAAATTCCCACTCCTGTCTATTCTGACAGGTTCATTTTTTGATTATGCAACTTTACAAACAGCATCCCAAAGAAACACAGAGCAGCAGCAGCAGCAGCAGGAGGAGGAAGAGTAGTACAGTGAAATGCAAACAGCTCCAAGGAGAGATGATTTTCTGCCTGGTTTCTCTGTGTTCCTAACAGCTCTGTCTTCTTCCTGCCTCACGTTTCAGCTGTACATATATGAAAACAAAGTGGGCGACGTGCTGGACCCTCGCTTCTACGATCGTCTGGAGTGGAACGGCAGCAAGAACACGCTGGACCTGCAGGACGGCTCCATCTACATCGTCAATGTGACCTTCAACGACACAGGGACTTACCTATGCATCTTCGACCGCACGCTCACCTACTCCCAGCACAAGTTCCCGGTCAACCACAACAAAACCATCCAGCTCCACGTGGTGCCGAAACGTAAGAACTGGGTGAAGTGAACCGTTAGAAGCTGCAGGTTTCCCGCTTCTGGCAACAAAAAGACAGAATTCTCTCATTTTCTCTGATATTTAGGAGAAAAATAAAAGGACATCTGAACAGTTTCGTTTTTATGATAAGAAAAAAAGCAGAAATGCTTCTCAGCTAATAATCTATGGGGGGCTGTTTGTACAGTTATGCAGTCAAAAAAACAAATAAAAACTAATAAGGGAAGAAAAAATAGACATCATTTTTCTGATTCATATTTTCATCATGTTAATAATTCGTTTTTAAATGTCAAAGTTTATACTAACAGGCTAAATATTTAGTTCACAAAGATAATATTTAGTTTGCAAACAAGAAGCAAAACTTTTAGTTTAAAGCTAAATATTTATGTGAGCAGTAAAATATTTGGTTTGCAAACTGAAAGGAAAGTATTTAGTTTACAAACTAAATGTTTAATTTAGTAACTTAATATTTGCTCAAGCTAAATATTTTGTTTGCAAACTAGATATTTATGTGAGAAGCTAAATATTTAGTTTAAAGAAAGATATTTATGTAATAGGCTGAATATTTAGTTAGCAAACTAAATATTTACACAAGAAGCAAAACTTTTAGTTTAAAGCTAAATATTTATGTGAGCAGTTAAATATTTAGTTTGCAAACTGAAACAAAAGTATTTAGTTTACAAACTAAATGTTTAATTTAGTAACTAAATATTTGCTCAAGCTAAATTTTATGTTTGCAAACTAGATATTTATGTGAGAAGCTAAATATTTAGTTTAAAGACAGATATTTATGTAATAGGCTGAATATTTAGTTTGCAAACTAAATATTTACACAAGAAGCAAAACTTCTGGTTTAAAGCTAAATATTTATGTGAGCAGTTAAATATTTAGTTTACAAACTAAATGTTTAATTTAGTAACTAAATATTTGCTCAAGCTAAATATTTTGTTTGCAAACTAGATATTTATGTGAGAAGCTAAATATTTAGTTTAAAGACAGATATTTATGTAATAGGCTGAATATTTAGTTTTCAAACTAAATATTTACACAAGAAGCAAAACTTTTAGTTCAAAGCTAAATATTTATATGAGAAGTTAAATATTTAGTTTGCAAACTAAATGTTTAATTTAGTAACTAAATATTTGCTCAAGCTAAATATTTTGTTTGCAAACTAGATATGCATGTGAGAAGCTAAATGTTGAGTTTAAAGACAGATATTTATGTAATAGGCTGAATATTTAGTTTGCAAACTAAGTATTTACACAAGAAGCTAAACTTTTAGTTCAAAGCTAAATATTTATATGAGAAGTTAAATATTTAGTTTGCAAACTGAAACAAAAGTATTTAGTTTACAAACTAAATGTTTAATTTAGTAACTAAATATTTAATCAAACCAAATATTTTGTTTGCAAACTAGATATCTATGTGAGAAGCTAAATATTTAGTTTAAAGAAAGATATTTATGTAATAGGCTGAATGTTTAGTTTGAAAACTAAATATTTACATAAGCTAAATATTTAGTTAAAAGCTAAATATTTATGTAAAGTAAATAAATTTTAATATTCCGTTTGTAAACTACAAGTAAAATATTTAGTTTGAAGCAAAATATTTATGTGAGAAGCTAAATATTTAGTTTAAAGAAAGATATTTATGTAATAGGCTGAATGTTTAGTTTGCAAACTAAAGATTTACATAAGCTAAATATTTAGTTTAAAGCTAAATATTTATGTGAGCAGTTAAATATTTAGTTTGCAAACTGAAACGAAAGTATTTAGTTTACAAACTAAATGTTTAATTTAGTAACTAAATATTTACTCAAGCTAAATATTTAGTTTGCAAACTAGATATTCATGTGAGAAGCTAAATCTTTTGTCGCAAACTAGATATTTATATGAGAAGCTAAATCTTTAGTTTAAAGAAAGATATTTATGTAATAGGCTGAATGTTTAGTTTGAAAACTAAAGATTTACATAAGCTAAATATTTAGTTTGCAAACAAAATATTTACACAAGCAGCAAAACTTTTAGTTTAAAGCAAAAATATTTATGTGAGAAGTTAAATAATTAGTTTACAAACTGAAACAAAAGTAGTTTACAAACTAAATGTTTAATTTAGTAACTAAATATTTAATCAAGCCAAATATTTTGTTTTCAAACTAGATATTTATGTGAGAAACTAAATATTTAGTTTAAAGAAAGATATTTATGTAATAGGCTGAATATTTAGTTTGCAAACTAAAGATTTACATAAGATAAATATTTAGTTAAAAGCTAAATATTTATGTAAATATATAAATACATTTTAATATTCCGTTTGTAAACTAAAAGTAAAATATTTAGTTTGAAGCAAAATATTTAGAACACAAACTAAATTAAAATGAATTAAATATTTTTCTTTTTAACTAAATATGTAGTTTGCAAAAGAAATACTGATTCTTGAATTTGCAAAGTAATTTTTTTACTTTGTGAACTCGTTTTTTAATTGCGACGTTCTTTAAATGAATACATAACATGGACGTATATGAGAGTTTAAAAAAAATTAACCCCCATATTTTCTTTTTGTAACAAATAACCCAAATTTCTGCAGCCAATTTTTACCGTGTAACTTTACAAACTACATCCCATAATAATGCAGCTCATGTTTGACCTGCTGCTGATCTGCCAAACTGTAAACTGGTACAGCGGAATATGCCAGCAGCTGTGGACGAACGATCATTTGTTAGGCAAACATCGTTTCTGCTCATAGAGACACAACAGGAGGAGCGTCAGCTTCTGCAAACACTGCAGGAGTCGCTCTGTTTACCGAGCTGCTGCTCTGGGTTTCACCTTTTCGTAGGGGAATAAAAGCCGGACATATTCCTTACGTTTTGTTTGATGGGGCTAAAAGTAATTCATATGAAAGGAAACCTGGGGTGGTTCAGATATGATCTTATTTTCCATCTGTTCCCGCTGCAGGATCCAGGTAGAGATGAGTGACGGCAGACTCTAATTTAAAAGATGAAATCATGAATTATAACTCTCTCCTGTAAAAGATGGACGAACCCTCGTTCCTCTCTGGGTCAGAACCAGTCAGCTTGTCCCCCTCCGTGTCTCCGCAGTCACCAGAGGAATGGCGTCCATCCTGTCCGAGGTGATGATGTACGTCTCCATCATCGGCCTTCAGTTCTGGCTGGTCGTGGAGATGATTTACTGCTACAGGAAGATCGCGGCGGCTGGAGAGGAGGCGCTGCGCGAGAGCGAGTGAGTGACCTCCAAACGTCTCCTCCCGCTCGTTGTTCCCCTCCTGCCGCCACAGCCACGCTGTTTCAGTCTGTGGCTTTAAAAACCACACCATGTTCCGCTCTGATCTTGGCTGTTTCTGTTCCTGCAGAGCCGAGTATTTGGCCATTGCTTCCGAGAGTAAAGAAAACTGCGCAGCCGTCCAGGAGGCAGAATAACCTGAGAAGGTCAGACCTTCCTTCCTTATTTTACAGCTATAAATTAAAAACTAGTCGCCTTGTGGTCAAAACTAAACAAACAAAAAAGTGTCAATTTGACTTACAACGGTCAAGTTTTGCATCATAAAAGCTCCTTTTGGTCGGTTTATTTTTATTGTTTGTGGTCCTAAATGTAAATTTAACCCTGTTTCTAAGAAGCTGAGCTGTGGTTCTCTTCCGTTTTCTGTTTGAAATCTCAGGTTGAGGAGGAGTCCAAGACGACATCCCTGAGGAACTCCAAATCTGCCTATCTCTCTCTCTCTCTCTCTCGCCTCTCCTCGTGAAGGAAATCGTGACAACCAGAAGCTTAAAGTGGACTGAGATCCACCAGAAAGCGACTGCTGAGGAAGACATGAGGAACAAAAACGAAACGTTTGGCTCCACAGGAGGGGCTGTAAATACGCCTGCAAACACATCCAGACCGCGTTCCTCCGGGTTCTCCATATCTGCATGCTGAGGAACGCTCTCCGATGTACTTCACCAACCACTCCTTCCTCTTCAGGATTAACTGGACATTTTTTTGTTTTCTGTACCAGAACAACAGCAGCTCACTGCCTTCCTGCTGAAGAAGCCAAAGTTTTCCTCCCCGTTTGGATTTTTTTCCTGCAGTTTCTCCTTTTTACAGAAGAGAAAAGGCGAACAGATAATTATTCATCCCTGATGGATCAAATAAAAGCTAGCGTCATGATGTACGCCTCTGCATGTTTGCCTCATCGGATCCAGAAAGAGATGGCTTAACACTAGAAGACCCAGGATTTTTTGCTCTACCTATAAAGCCCACAGGTAAGCCGAAAGGCTGGATGGCCCCCTGTGAACCCTCCTTTTGTTATGTAAACGGGTCAATCACTGGGACACCACAGGGGGGGGAGATTTTTTGTCTGTTTTGCTCTTTCCCTCTATTTTCTCTTTTCCTGTCTCTCCCTGTCTCAACTCATAAAAACCAGACTGACTGTTGCTGTTTGCCCACACTGTGATGTTATGTTATGTCAAAGATATGATATTATATGTCTGATTTCAAAATATCAGTTATGTATTTGAGCAGTGGAAATACTCTGGAAATGCTAAGTTCCATTCGACACTGTACTGTTGAACATGCACGGCAAATGGAGCATGTGGACTGGTTCATGGCCCTCCCTGAACTAATGGCATTTATTGCTATTGTTATCTTGCGGGGGCTGACCAAGGTTCCATCACTGCATGACTGCTGGTCAGCAAACCTGGGAAACCCCCAGATCATGGCAACTATGTCCCGAAATCGCTTCCAAGAAATCATGCAACACCTACGCTTTGACGACAAGGACACCCGCAGTGAGCGAGCAAAGACGGATAAGTTTGCTGCAATTTCCGGTGTGTGGGGATCGTTTGTCACCAACTGCATCACATCCTACAACCCTGGTCGACACATCACCATTGATGAACAGCTTTTCCCGTCAAAGACTCGCTGCTGTTTACTGCAATACATTGCAACGAAACCTGACAAGTTTGGGATCAAGTTTTGGGTGGCTTGTGACTTGAAATCCAAATACATCTGCAATGTCCTCCCATATCTTGGCAAGGACCCCAGTCGTCCCAGTGGGGAGAGGCTGTCCGAGAATGTAGTTATGAGGCTGATGGAACCATTCCTGGACAAGGGCAGAAATGTTACCATGGACAATTTCTTTACATCGCTGTCACTTGCACGACTACTTAGCCGGAAAACCACCATCCTTGGCACAGTCAACAGGATTCGGCGAGAAATTCCACAATCAACAAGACAGAGGGACCACGATGAATTCACCACTCAGGTATTTTCAACCACTGGTGCCAAGCTGACGGTGTATGCGCCCAAATGGAAGAAGACAGTCTACATTCTCAGCAGCATGCACAGTGTGGTTCAGACTGAAAATACCACCAAAAGGAAGCCAAACACTGTCACCCTTTACAACACCACAAAGTGTGGCGTTGATGTGATGGACCAGATGGTGCGGGAGTACACTGTCCGCACAGGAACACGGCGCTGGCCAGTCGCTGTGTTCTATAACATGATTGATATGGCAGCACTGAATGCATATGTGCTCTATCAAGCATGCACCGGGAGGCAGGAGAGACGGGTGGACTTCCTGGTGGAGCTGGTGTCTGGTGGGGATGTTGGAAGCCCAGTGTTGTAGGGTTCTGATAACGTCTACATCCTTCTACATATATTACATTTTGATTCAGCTCATATATTCTGCTCAGACAGTCAGTTAGCAATCCTGCTCCTACCTGATTCTCCCCCTCCCCCATTTTATGTCAAGGTGTTTTGAGTGAAGTGGCTCAGCATATCCCCCCCCCTGTGGTGTCCCAGTGATTGCCCCGTTTACATAACAAAAGGAAGGTTCACAGGGGGCCATCCAGCCTTTCGGCTTACCTGTGAGCTTTATAGGTAGAAAAGCCAAATGGCTGCTCTCTGGTAGTTCTAGTGTTAAAGTGCTGCGACAGTGACACCCAGTGGACAGAAAGAGAAACTACTCCCTGCAGCGTTCAGCAGGTTCAGGCCTCAGTTTCTCAGAATAAAAAATATATTCAGATGCTTCATTCTATAAATATTTAAGCTGATTATCCGCATAGTATCAAACTGTGGATGTTCTATCAATAATCTGCAGGAATCATAGTAAAAATATTAGTTCTGCATGTTTATTAACCTGAATCTGGGGCGATCTGCAGAAATCCAGGCTGCAGCTCCTCCCACACAGACATCGTCCTGCTTCCAGCTTCCTTAAAGTTGCTCCAGGACCAGGAAGAGATTTACAAGTCGTTTTGTCCCGTTCTTCCATCACACAGTTCTTAAAGCGTCCCACTGTACAGTCGTGTCTTCTGGTTCTGATCCATCTGAACTCTGTCCTCCTTAAGGCGATGCTCCATCCCAGAACCTCTGAGCCCAGAGAAGATGACACCTCCTCCTCTGACGGGGAATGGGAGATCTTCTGCTATTTTCTATGAGAATCTTTAGTAAAGTTAGTCAAAAATTAACACCACTAATCTGGGTTATTTAGGAGTTCATAAGATTAACAAATGGTGGTTCATTTTCCAAAGTCATATGTGCATCCAGATTATTTAATAATTCATAATCTCACAAAATATTAAGTTAGTTATGATATAGTTATGAAGCTAAATGTTAAGTTAGGAAGCCATCTTCTTAACTAAACATTTAGTTTGCAAACTAAATCAGCTTAATACTGAGGAAGCAAACTGTAGCTTCCAATCTAAATGTTTAGTTTCCAAAACTAACCTAACTTTAGTAAACAGGCTAAAAAATGTTTTAATATTAATCTTATTAACTAAATAGTTTCCATCTTAAATTTAGTTAAGCAAAAATTATTAGTTGGAAAGGAAAATATTTGAATATTTAGCTTTTTCACTAAATATTTAACTTCTTAAAACGTATAAGCTAAATGTTTAGTTAGAAAACTAAATATTTAGGTTTCAAACTAATATTTTGCTTCTTAAATTTTATAAACAAGCTAAATAAATAGATATTTTGCTTCTTAATATTTAATTTGTGAACAGAATATGAATCTTAATTGAATATTTAAATACAAACTGACATTCGCAAATGAATAACATGGTGAAAATATGACTCAGAAAAAAGAATAAACCAGTTTTCTAAATAACTCATTTATTCCCATCAGCTTCTCTGCTTGGATGCAACTGTGGGACCAAATTCGGCGTAAAACTGTCTTTTTAAAACATGCTCTGCCCAATCTACTGTAAACATTCAAACACGGGCTGCTTTGGGTTTATTCGGGAAGTTTTTGGTAGTTAGTTAATGATTGCATGACCCTCCAGAAGTGCTTTAATACGTCAACACGAAGCCCATTTCTGCCTCCCACCAATAAGAATCTGTGATTTCTTAAAGATGGTTTCAACTGTTAAAACTGGAAAATGCTTCAAAGGTCAGAAGAGACAAAAGCACCAAGACGGATTCATCGGGCTGCAGCTCAATCTTACATTTAATAAGTTTACATTTCTATATATTGTTAACTTTTCTATTATGGTTTAACAGCCGCATCAGCGATTATATTAACAGCCATTTATCCACGAACGTCTCAGTTTTTCCTCCAGCAGAGCAGAACCCGAACCGAGCCCTGCAGAACATTAAAATCCAAGCCCATGTCAAAAAACGTTCACAGTTCAGCTTCAATTAAGTTAAATTCACACATTTTTATAAAAGGAAAACTGTGAAATTTGTTCCCACCTCTTTCATTTATGGTCAAGTTGTTCTTAGAATAAACCTGCAAAGCTTTAAACTTCTACTTCTAAATAAAAGTTTTCATGTTTGGTCTGGAAAATTGAGGGGAAAAAAATCATGGTTTTTATTTCGTTTCAATCCCAAATTTCACTTTTTAGCGTGTTTGATCATCCTTGTTGTGATGTTCCCTTTCGCATCTTCAGCACTTTTAACTCATATCTGTCCAAGATGAAATCAGAAACGGGTTCCCAGAGACCGGAACCGCTTCCCTGTCCTCCTGGGAGCTCCAAGAGAAACAATCAGACCCAGAAACGTCAACCACTCTTTAGAAGCTACAGTTTGACGGAAACCTTTAGCGGATCAGCAGAACCTCAGGGCTTTCCTCTAATCTCACTGTCGTGCAGCAAAAGCACCACAGAGCGAGTCCAGTGTGCCTCAAAGAAGGAAACCAGGTCAAAGAAAAGGTCAAAGGTCAAACTTTGAATGAGAAAAGTTTGTTTCCTGATTATTCTTTATTGCAACTTTAGCTCCAGGAGCTCCTCTTCCAGCCTGCCTCGAGCGAACACTAGGGGGCAGCAAAGCTCTGCTCATCTCTCTGTCCTGGTAACATTTCAGAACTTTAACCTGGATCAGAACCACACATGAAGCTGTTCTGGTTCGTCTGCCTTGAAACAGGAAAACTGCAGGTTGTCTCCATGGAAACGTTGCTCCCGTATAAATAAATCAATTAAAGTCTTACAATTAAATTCTGAGCCTTTTTTGTTTGTTTTTCTGAGTGTGGATGGGATGGAGAAGTATGTTTGCTTCAACTGAGACGGTGTGAAGTGACCAGAACCAGAACCAACGACCCGTGGAGCGGAGTGAGCTGTATCTGGATCATAAAAGTTCTAAAAGGTACAGAAGTTAAGACTGCAGAGGGGATTTTAAACAGCAGAACTAAGAACCAAAAAATAATAAACAGAAAGTGGAGAAATCCTTCCAGTCGACTGAATTACCATGAAAAATACGAATTAAGTGAAATTTGATTTCTGATGGAAAAACAGAGATGAAACAAATATAATATAAAATATTTAAATGGATACAATAAATCTACATTTAAGCACACTAAACAATGTAAATATGTTCTAAATATTTGTTTAAAACCATGAAAATTAATGTTTGAAATAATTAATTTGAAATAATTAAAGCTTTTGATTTAATATTTAAACATTGTATACGTTAATAAATGAATCTATGGAGAAAAAGTTCTAATAATTGGTTTAATATTCAAAACACGATCCTAAAAGGTGATTGAATTGTAATTTTTTTTATTAAATTCTGCATTTGAGAGTAAACAAGTTACAGAAAACTTCATACTAAACAGATTATTAAGAAGAAAACATTCTATTCATAAATTCTCATTTTTAGGATATAAACAATCACTTTTATCTGCATTTCAATAAAGGAACAAGTGTTTAAAAATGTGGATAAAATTATTTAACACAAAGTTTTCCACTATGAAATGTTTGTTCACATTTTTTAAGGATATTTTCTTTAAATATTCTCTTTTTTCCTGAGGAAAACCAACGGATTATCATTTTTTATCATTTCAATCTTGTAATAAATAGCACAACATTATAATATTTTTTTAAGAAAAATTAATTTAAAGGTAAAAGAATTGTTAGATATAATTGGAAGTTTAACTTGATTATTCGAACAATTTGTTTTAGGTTTTGCAAACTTAGGCAAAAAAATCGGATATAAACTAAATATAGTCAAATACTTTTTATATACAGAAATGCAATAAACCTGAAATTATTTAAGCTTTTTTTTTTTTTACAATGCTTTAATTATTAACAGTCTGCTGTAAAAGTTAGATTAATAAACTGATTTTATTCAGAAAAGAATCTATTGACAGGGGAATATAAATGTTTTAATCCCTTCCTTTAACTGCATTTAATTAAGAGCACAGAATGTTTAAATATCTAGATAAAATAAATTAAAATGTATATTTTTTTAGATTTTCCACTGTAAAATAAAAACATTAAGTTGCATTAATTAAAAATTTTATTTGGAATATTTAAACACTTAAATCTGCTATTTTCCAGAATTTTATACACCAAGAAGAAAAATCCACAGACTCAGATAGGAGCGAGTTGTTGCATGTTTTAGGACTTTCATTTCCTCTCCATCTTGTTTCGTACAATCATAACTTTACAGTACATTCTCTCCCCGTCCTTCAATAATAAATACATCAGCCTCCTATTTCCATGACGACCGTGCACAGCAGGGCCAACCGGCTTCTGCAGCCGCTGAAAACCAACAACCCGAAAACAGGCAGAACCCGAAGCTCAGAGCGGAAGAAGACGATTGACTTCAGAGGAAATTACAACGGGAAGTGAAAAAGCGATAAAAAATAATAAAGACGGACAAAATTCTGATCCATTTCACGTATAGATGAAAAAGAAAGACGAAGAAAAAACGAAACGACAAAAAACACTATTTCCCTTTTTGTTCTTCCGGGCCCGAAAAGTTCTGCTTGGTCCTTTTGGTTCCGACTCGGCTGAAGTTGTAGACTCAAACGTGAAGAAGAAAAATTAGCAAGAAAGAATCATAACACTGATGTGAAAAAGTAACCTAACCGTGGCGACTCGTTCTCCACTCACACATCATCGCTATTATTATCGTCATCGATCTAGTTTCAGTGAAACATTCGTGAGGAGCAAAGATTTTCATTATATCTGCACCTCGTTCTCCTCTTGGTCCAGAACAGCAAATCAGAGCGCAGAACAGCCATCACATGACCCGTTCAAAGCAGGACGAGACTTCGGAGGTAATAATAAATACTGAGATGGTCCGTCTTACGGCCGGATCCGATCCGATCCTGGCGGAAAGCAGCAGGTCGGGAAGTAGAGTCTGGAAACTGACGGGCCCACCAGTGGCCCGTTTCCATGCAGTATTTACAGATAGGGGGGGGGGGGGGTTATTGCTGTGGTTCTGGAAGCTTCTCATTGGATGAAGCTAAAGGTGTCTGATGCGACTTCAAGTCAGTCAGGAGAGGAGAGTTGTGGGTAGTGTAGTTCATGTGTTTGTCCCACCCAGAACTGGGTTCTGATTGGAAATGTTGCAGACGGCGTCCTGACACCAGGCTGGGGGGGGGGGGGGGTCAGGTCTCAGACAGGGAATCTGTGAGGGGGTCGGCGGAGGGATCCGTCTCCCCCTCCTGCACCACGATGTTCCTGTGGAGTTTCTCCAAAGAATGCTTCATCTGCGGAGCAAACAGAGGCGGTCAGTGAGGAGGTGAAGGTCGGCCCGTTTCACCCGCTGCATGTGGAGCTGATGGAGGTTCTGACCTGGTCCAGGAGGGAGACTGAGGACTGCAGGATCTGCTGCCATTTACTGAGCTGAGCCTGATGAAACTGCCGCTGGAGGTGGAGAACCTCAGCCCACTCCCCCGCCGTCTGGGGCAGAGGACTGAAGGAGGACAGGAACAAGTTAGAGTCGCAGAACTGTTCAAAAGTTCTGATCCAGTCCACAAGTTTTCCCTCCAGGAAGCCGCAACTGCGTACTAACTGCATGAACCTAATGTGGAATCTAAAGTTAAAGTTAACTAAGCTAGTCAAACATAAAGCAAGACATACTGCAGTAACTGAGCTGACATAAAACAGGCTACGCTAAATAATAAGCTAGGCTAGCTAAACAAGGATATACCAGAACATTAGCTACCCTGTACTAAAAATAACCGCGCTACGATAGGATTATTTAAATAAACCGGACGAAACTAAAATACATTATGTTAATCTATAATGATCAATTCACTAAGCTAGTCCAAGTTACCAAATATATTGTAGAAAATGTTGAAGTACACAACGCAATTAGCAAAGACACGAAAAACAAAAAAGCTCAGCTAAGTGATGCTAACTGATGCTAAACCAACCAAGTTATCGAAAAAAGAAGAAAAGCTAACATATTTAAAGGGAGGTAAGCCAAGTTACCTGAAGATAAGCCAACTAAGCTAACTGGTGCCTAGCCAAATAAGCAAAGATATTGTAGAATTAGATGGGCTACCATAATTAAACCCAACTAATAAAAGCTGACAAGTTCACTAAACCAACGTAAAAGATTTACAATTAAAGCCAACTAAGCTAGGCCTACTGACGTTAAGATAACTGGCACCAAATAAGCTAAAATACTGTAGCCCAAGATAAGCTAACATAATTAAAGTCAACTAAGCTAAACTAACCGACCATGAGTCAACTAAGGGAAGCGAACTGATGCTAATTCAACAAAGCTAACTGACGAAAAGCTCACTAAGCCAACGTAAAAGCTGATAAGCTAACATAAGCTAACCAACAATAGTCATACAAAGACAAGCTAACTGTAGCTAACTGCTAACATACATAAATCTTTCTAACAGAGCAAATTAAACTAAACACACCTAAACCACCTAAATGTGTAACGTAACCAGAACATTTAAAAGATTACATTTAATTTTCGTAATATTTAGTCAATTAAGAGCAACCTAGGCGGAATTAGCATATTTTCAAATGAAAAATCCTCCCTAACCCTTCAGCAAACATCTAATCAAAGATGCGAACACATCTTTGTTGGAGCTAAAATATGTTTTTCGGTCAATTTACCATCTCTGGGATTTCAAAATGATAAGAATCTTTAAGAGTCTTTCAGGTCTAAATGGATAACAGAAAACTAGTAAACTAGAAAAAGAGTCAGAGCGCAGATCACCATCTTTGTATTACATTTTTTGACAGTGATAATTCAGAACTCAATTCACACTGATATTAGTTAAACAGTTATTCACAATTCATCGCGCAGATTTTCTAAAACTCTCATCTAAATCCACCTAAACTTTTTGGTATATGTTGCTAACTCACAGACAGAAAAACAACCCTGGTGAAAACACAACTTCCTATGTAGAGGTGATAACATCTACCAGATGATCAGTATCTCAGCTAAATATTACAAAGCAGTTAAGTGGAGGGAAAATGAAGAAAAAAATAAAATAAAATAAGAGGAGCTGGCGTGAGAGTGTAAACCTACAGGGGGCGGTAGAGTGAGTGAAGCGGCTGCGTGGCGTTTACCTGTCAGCGACGGAGTAGGAGTGCCATCTCTCCAGTGTGTGAGCTGCCCTTTCCAGAGCGTAGAGCTTGTAGAACAGCAGCATGTTGAGCGCCACCAGCACCACCAGACTGAGGAGTTCAGGGAGACGGAGAGGCGTGAAACAGCGGCTCAGAGGACACAATCAGGACGAATAAGAACAAACAACGGCAAACAACCAATCAGGATGGAGAGGAAAGCGAAACGTTTCAGGGTCGGTTGATGGCGACTCATTTAGAAACCACAGTGATGAACTCATGGGAACAGTCCACCAGTAAACAGCATCGTTAAATCTGTTGTTGGGGTTTTGTTTCTGCTGTTTTTCTACATATGGATGATTTTAACACTCAGGCTGGGTTCTGAGGTACCGCTCAGTGACAAACACCGAGTCCATTCTTTACATCAGACCTTTAGGCTGCGATGTTTTGTAGCAGCTGGAAGCTGAACCCAAGGAGCTTTAACTCCACCAGCGTCCCACATAAATACTCAAACAAAGCCATTTATTAAATATCTTTTGTGTGCAGTTTCCTAAAAGTAATCTATTAAAACTCTCAAATGTTTTGGGGTTTTTCTTTATTTCAAACTGTTTTCAAACCGATTTATTATACAGTATATTGTAAAATAATGTTGGATATTTAAAGTTCCAAGTGTTCAGGAAAAATAAATGACGCTAAACATTGAAATCATACGACCATTTTAAAGTTAAAGGAAAAAAATGCGAGGCGGACATTTTGAGGCTTAGTTTTTAATCGTTGGCCTGGTTTATGTTTAGTTTTTGTTGTGTAAGAGAAGGAAAAAAAATATTTGTTAACATGTTCTGATATTAAAGTTATTATTAAAAATATGTACTTCTTGTTCATCTGCAGTGTTTTCTTTTCACCAAAAGCTCTAAAACCAAATTCTGATTCTGACGAACAGTGTTTAATGTTGGTTTGACAAAGCTGCAAACGAATAACTAATACTATACCGATGTTTATCACTGTCTTAATAAAGTTACAAAGCGTTCATTCATAGTTTAGAATGAATCTGCTGTTTATTTTGAGCCTTTATTCTAGTGTAACATGGCATTTAACAGTAGAACTCCCCTACATCTAAAACCAGTTATTCGTTGTGAACCACAGCGGCTCGGTTATTGAACAATGCGTTGAGCTATTATGGAAATCACCAACTAACGAATATTTATTTTGGGCCGACTGAAATGAATAAAAATAAACAAATCACGTGTCCTCCCAGGTCCACCAATGGGAACCACCACTGACCTTTTTTGACCTAGGGAAAACCCTGGAAACGGGATTATCGGCATAGCGTTACACACCTAGACGTGTGGATCACAGCTCTGCCTCCTGTTGATGTAATCTGGTAACTACAGCTACCTGCTGGACTACTGTGAGGATTTTTTTCAGGTTCTGACTGACGGAAAACAGTTTGTAAACCTAGAAGAGGACTCGGCGATAAACTGATTTTATTACATTTATGAAAATTTAATTTCTGGACTACTTGGCCTTAAATAGGTCAGAGTGATAAAAAATCTGCCAAGGATCAATCTTGTTTTACAAGGATACTTTACAGCTGATTGTTGAAATAAAAATACATTTAATTTCGTATGAAAAACATTGGAGAATTCACTTTTAAGCCGCATTGCCCAGTCCTAACCTAAACGCGCCGCAGCGCAGTACATCCTGTAGCCGCTTGGGGGCAGCCTTTAGTTTGGAGGCTAAAGCCGACTACCCGACACCTTTGAGCAATGCAGCAGTTGAAGATTTTCCGTAACATCTGTTAGTTTTACCATTGAAAACACTAATAACCGTCTGAATCAGAAGCTGCAGAACGCAGTAGGCTGTTCAGTAACTATAACAACTATAATTAACCTTCTACTGCTCTCATCCAGGTCTTTAGATTGTTTAATAAATTGCTTCCTTTAACGTTCCTGCACCGTTTTTATTACAGCCACATGAGGACATAAGTAGATTAGGATTCTGTGGATCACATCGGTCTGCAGAGGTTCCAGTTTTCTCATCAGCTGATTTTAATGGTGGACTGTTCCCCGTCACATTTATGCAGCAGTGGTGGAAAAACCAAAGCGTCGTATACGAACCTGATACAGATCCTACGCAGACAGGGGGGGTTGGATGAAACAGGAAGAGACGCATCGTAAAAAGGCTGTTAGTCCGACCCAGACAAGACAACGGCACCAGAACAGAACAACAGGATTTAATGGGACATCTTTTTTTTTTTTTTTTTTTTAAACATCCAGAAACGTCTCAGCAAGTTAAAGAAAATCATTGATCATTTCATTCAGTAGCTTTGCTTGAAAACTAAAAGTGGAGCGAAATATTTCAGCCAGTTTATTTTTAAATATTATAGTTTACAGACAAATTATTTAGTTTCTCACGGGAAGATAAAAATCAGAACAATATAAAGACTGTGATAGGGAACTGATTCTGTTGTGGTCAGATCTCCAACAGTCCGTCGGTGACACCCTCCAAACATATTAGTGGAAAGTTGAGTGGAAGGCAAAACTGTGTTCACAGGAAATGGTCTGTGTAACGGTGTATTGAGAGCAGACTTGGTCCGGACTATTTTTTTCCCCCTTTGGTTTGTATTCAGACTGTTAACTTTTGCAAGCGGGTTATATTTTGTAAACACATCCACGTGTGTGACGATCAGCGCTGCTATTGGACAGCGACGACGCGGGCGGAACTAGCAAAGACCCGGAAAAGGAGGTAAACAGCTGTGAAATCATACGGATATCAGAGATGTTTGGACGTTCCAGACGCGGAGGAGAGCCGGAGAGAGATGACAAGGCTGCGAGGTGAGCGAGCACCGAGCCGAGCTATGGAGCTGAGCTGCGGATGAGACCCACACCGACCCAAACGTCAGCGTCAGCTGCTGAAAAGATTACATGTAAAGCCTATGGTAGAGTACGTCAGAGTCTCTGCGGTGCGTTGTGTGCGTTGGCTCCGTCAACTTCACTTGTGTTTCATACGGCAACGCAAGCAACGTAGAAGTTCAGCTAGCTGAACTTTTGACGGACCCAACGCAGTTAACCCAGTGTGCCAACCAATCAGAGCGTCTCGCTGTAGTCATGTCACTATACAAGTATCTTGAGAGAAGCGCGGGTCCAGTGAAAACATTTTCCACAGACGCAGACTTAGAAATTCAGAAATAACACTTATTGAAGACAGATGGACAGGCGCTCCTAAAGCTTGGTTTATGCTTGCCGCGTCCGCGAGGTCCGCACGGCTCCACGCGGCCAAATTACGTCATTTCAGCAACCACGCCTCTCCACGCGGCCTCCTCCCGCCCCACAATTTCCGCGCCGCGCACCTAGGAAAATTTGTAACTACGCGGACGGTCCCGCACGGAAAAACATGGCAGACTGGCAAGAGCTCATATTGCCGGAGGTTCGTAAATAGACATCTTTATGATTCGGCCGATAGAGATCACTGTGATGAACTGTGTTTTAATGGAAGAGAGGACGGTCTCCTTTTTTGGTCTTTTTTCCTAATAAACAGCACAAAAGTTCTGCTTTGTTTAAGCTCACGGGTGTCACCAGCTTGTAAACAACAGTGATTACTACTTCTTCTATGGTGTAGTGTTGTATGCATGCCGTAGAGCCCTACGCCGCCCCCTACAGTCGTCAAGAATATTGCCTCTCAGCAGGGACCTGCTGCAGAAAGTATAAACGCTGCTAGAAGGCGTCTCGGCCGGTTCCGCACGTCTCGTTTCCGCGCGGAACGTTCATGCGGCGAGCATAAACCAAGCTTACGGAAGAACAGAGAACGTGTAGTTGGTGTCCTGGTAGGAGATTTAAGCTCCGATACGACCCAGGAGGGCGTAAAATTAGGCGCGGGACAGACAGAAGTAGCGCTGAAAGCGAACCCCCTAACCCTATGAAACAACTTTCACACCTTCCACCTCCCCCACCATCTCCCTCACAAAAGGCCTAGCATCACCCCAAACCACCCCCATACCTGACCCCCTGCCTGCGCTGACGATCTGTGAACAGGATGTGCGCCAACTATTTCAGAGACAGAGGATTAAGAAGGCATAAGGTCCTGATGGAGTGTCTCCGTCCTGTCTGAAAGTCTGTGCTGACCAGCTGGCTCCCATCTTCACTCAGATCTTCAATAACTCCCTGGAGCTGTGTGAGGTCCCCTCCTGCCTCAAACGCTCCACCATCATCCCGGTTCCCAAGAAGTCCCCTGTCACAGGATTAAATGACTACAGACCAGTTGCCCTAACATCTGTGGTCATGAAATCCTTTGAGCGTCTGGTACTGACCCACCTGAAGGACATCACAGATCCCCTGCTAGACCCCCTGCAGTTCGCTACAGATCAAACAGGTCAGTGGATGATGCCGTCAACATGGCTCTACACTACATCCTGCACCACCTAGACTCTGCAGGTACCTACGCTCGGGTCCTGTTTGTGGACTTCAGCTCTGCGTTTAACACCATTGTACCAGAGCTCCTCCACCAAAAACTGTCCCAGCTCACCGTGCCTCCCTCCACCTGCCGGACAGACGGAGCAGGCGGACTGGATCGGAGTTCTCAAGATGTTTGGTGAGGTGTTTTGTTGAACTGATGCGTAGTTACGATCAGAGGAAAGGTTGGGACAATGACAAGTGCAGGAGTCTAAGACTGAAGCTAATGTCCTGTTTACCTACTGCTCAGCCGGTTATTCTGACTAAACTGTTCTGTTGGTGTCATGATCTCCCGGCAATTTGCGCGTCAGAGCAGCTCATTTAAAGTTTCGCGATGCTCTGTTTGAATATTTAGAAAAGTGAATGCGTTCAGTAAACGGAAGGAAACGATGCGTTTTGCGCGCTCTGACCCCCGATATGCTGGTAGCAGCAGGATTAAACAGAAGAGCAGGAATGAGTAACATTCACTACAGCAAAACGGATATTGGTTTGTGGCGCTGTGAGTCAAACGCGTGGGTTTAACGCTGTGTCCACACTGAACGCGATGGGAGCGAATATGAAGCGCGACACACGCCTAACTGTTCGCGTGCACATTCGCACCTTGAAGCGTGTACAACGCGAATTGGTCGCACTTCAAATATGGTATTTTCACGCGCGACCTGGCCTTCAGCGGAGCTGGGGCTACAGTGCAGCTGGCGGTGGATTCTGAACCGAGCTGACGGAGGACAGCGTGGATTACGTGTTCGGCCTCCGGTAGAGCTGGGACCGCTGCACTGGGGGTTTGGTGAGCTACAGATACAGTCTAGCTACGGCGGAGGGATCCATAAACCGCAGCGAGCCTCTCATAAACACCGGCTCCTCGCCGCCTGGAGAACATGACCTGCTCGCCCAGTTTGTGCCGTGAATGTCCAACCTTCGCCTGCCGAAACACCAACTACATTTCTGAGCAGCTGTCCATCTGTCTGCGGTTCGTAAAAGTTTATAATATTTGAGCAGCGTGGGACGTGGTGCGGTAGCAGCTACCAGGAAACCAGGTGAGGAGGCAGTTTCAAGGCCTAGAGGTGCTTTTACAGCAACAACGGCTCTTTTAAAAGCCACCCACAAACGTCTTAAGAGCATTCCTGTCTTAATAGTTTATTTCTTTATTTCTGTCTCTGTATTTGAAAACAGCTTGTGTCATGTAGCTCGGGGTGATTAGCCACGATGTTTATCAGTATTTCCTCCATGTCCTGCTCAGGCTGTGACTCCATGACAGTCACAGAATCACTGAAACTCTGTCGCCTGATTGGTTGTCGCGGCGCGATTTGACGCTGGAGTTCAGATTTTTCCAACTCGAGCGATAGACGCCATGAGCGCGAATGCACAAAATGCTCCGCATAAAAAGCAGCGCGAATTTTCCATCGCATCTGTAGCGCGAATTGTTCGCGCGAATCAGGCAGAAAAGCTTTTTCGCGACGCAAATCTGCTTCTGAAGAGTCGCGGGACACCAAGTTGCGCTTCATCGCGCTCCTACATTGATTTTACATGTAAACCTGAAGCTCTAGTCGCTCCTATCGCTTTTGGTCTGGACACACCGTAAGAATATGAATGATGCGACAAAAAGGCGCGTGTATTGTGGAGATGCTTCGGATCGAGACCGTTTGTCAGACCTGAAGCGAAGCGAACCTCTGTCCGTTTGGAACCGGTCCGGTTCTCTGATCCGCACCAGGATTCGATTGTGTTCATTCACAACCTGCATAAAAGGTCCAGACCAGCGTTCCAAACGAACTCTGGTCCATTTAAAACATTTTCGAACTCTGGTCCGTTTAAAGTGGACCAAACCGTGCAGGTCTGAATACAACCTAAATCTCCTCCAGAACCAGAGACGGCATTAGAACTGCCCCACGAGGTTATCGTCTGGTTCCGATCTGCTGGGTTCTCTGAAGTCCACCTTCAGGCTCTATGGAGACGCAGGACTCGGTACAGACCCAGACTGCTAAAGAACCGAACCGCAGGCTGAAAGTATCGAAAGAAAGCGGCTCATTCTCCGAATTTAGTGCATTTTGGGGCCAATTTTTCCGAGCTTTGCATCTAATGACGTAGTATTCGTACCTCTTAGAAACGTTTATTCACCTTCGCCATAATATCTAAAACTATTATAAGGTTGAAGACTTTAACTACAGTAGCCAATACGTCCAAATTGTCTATTGTTCAGAGCAGCATATAGCATGAGATAAACAAGAAATTCTTATTTTTTTCAAGACAATAATGTAACAAAACAATGATAAATATCTTTTTAGCATGTAGCAGGGATGAAAGGTTGAGCTTGACGATGACGGCTGACAGACACGTCACACCTGCGACACTTCCGAAGAGGGCGACGGCTTATTGCCGAAACATGTTACGGTAAAAAACACAACAACCTCGATCTGTACAAATACGATGAACCTAAAATAACATTTGGAGAAAGAAGTACAGGAGGAACGTTATTACAATAATGACGATGTCAGCTTGATGATAAAAACAATAAGATATAGATCAGAAACTACTGTATGAGAAGGAACAGACTTGAGTGATGTCACTTCCTGGATGCTAAGTAGGTTTAACTGAAGTTTTACTGGTATGTTATGGGGTTGAACAAGACTGATTCGTGATTAGATTATAAGAGAAAAAATTAATTCTGGTTACTGCCTATTAACATTTATATTTAAAATCACTGAAACAGCAACTTTAGTAAATGGGAACATTTTGCTGACCTCTATTCGCCAGAAACCCATAAAACCTTAAAAAAAAAAAACATATTTTAAATAAGTTTGTGTGGCGTAATACAAAAGGAATATAGATTGTTCCATTTCTTGTTCTAAAATGTATTTTGCGATTTACTTTAAATGAAAATCTTGGTGGTAAACCTGTGGGACACAAAGGTGAGCGACACCCAGACACTGAACAGACTTATTGTCCAGCAGAAGAACCTTTCTGGATTAAAGTCGCTTTTATTGGTCTGATGGAATATCTCAAATCTGAGGAACTGATTCTGGAAGCCAGAACTTCCTTCACTATGATTTCTTAACTTACTGAGACGCAGCTGAACGTTCTGACGGAAACGGATGTGGGGAGCCCAGAGCATGCAGGGGCAACAACGACCAGAGGGGGGCGCTTCAGACGGGAAGATTAAGAGAAAAGCAGAGCTTACATGAAGCTGACGATGAGGAGGACGGTGGAGATGCTGCCGTGTCCCCCGCCGCGAATTCGCTCCCCCAGCTTCATGAACGGAGAACCTGGAAACAAACAAAAATAACGAATCACTAAGGATTTATCAGTAGGTGGTAAATAAATCAGCCTTTAAACGCATCTCTAAACGCTCCTCAGGAATTATGGAAGGAGACTTTGTATCCAAGGAGACAGAATGTGTTTAAGGAGTTGAGGAAGGAGTGACTCGTTTGGCCACTAGAGGGCGGCAGACACTTACTGGCCTCCCTCCTGTTTCGCTCCTCCCCGACTCCTCGCTCACCGCGCTCCCCGGCCTCTGCGCCGCCTCCCTCCCTCTCGCTCTGCCTCCGGGAGCAGGTGCGCTTTCGCCGCCGCAGCGAGGGCGGCGTCTTGGCGCCGTCTGCGCCCGCGGCCTCGCCTGTGGTCACCACGGAAACCTCGGTCTGCAGCAGGGTCTCCAGCTTGCACACCTCGCTCTCTGCGCGCAGGAGGTGGAGAGGAGGAAGAAGAGTGAGGACACCTGGAACCAGCCGACAGGTGTTCAGCGTGTGTGTGCGCGGGCTTCTGATTGGCTGCCGTCTCACCCATGTTCCTGTAGTACTCCTCGATGCCGCTCCAGGTGTTCTTCTCGATCAGCGCCTTGACCAGACTCCACGGCTGCTTCCTGTAGCAGATGTCTGAGGAAACTCTGCACAGAGGGAAACCAAAGCAAAGGCGTCTGAAGCAAAACGGTACGCCAAGAGTCACGCTTCACTTTCACTAGACGGGTAAAAAAAAACATCGCTTTCGTGTCAAGACATTTCAAATCAAACTGTACTTGCAGTAAATTTACCAACTAACTTGCATAGAATAAAAACATACAAATCAACAGTTATATGTTCCTTCGACATTAATATTTTCTGCCAAAGAATCTGGGAAATTAATATTTCTGACCGTCCGTTTCAATAGTGATAAAAAGTTAATTGGGGGTTAAAGTGGAAGTACCGTTTGTTTTCACCTTGATTTTAGAATTTATTACGTTCATTTACTCACAAGTTTGGTGCAACCTTAAGGCCTTCAGGAGAAGTGTATATCCATATAATGTGAGTTAATGGGGCAGCCAAAGTGCAGCCTCTAAATACGGCATTTTCTGCCTCCAAACTCCTTCGTTTCATCAATGTTTCGTTATGAATCTCTAGCACCATATAGCACTGTTTTACAGGCCTTCAATCCACCTACATTAACCTGTGAATTTCCATCCCAGCTGTAGTCTGAGCAGGACTTTCACTCTGTGCTCTACAGCGGTTGGTTAAATAGAACTACTGCAGACATCAACATCGTTCGTGTTTGTGCGTTTCCAAACGGCACAAACAAAACAACCAAGCGGATTAAGTTCAGCTTTCACAGACTCCCTTTTCAGCACCCTGCTTAGACTACAGCTGGGAGGTCATGGAAATCGCAGGTAAGAGTAAACTGTGATCGGTTGGATTAAAAGCTTGTATAAAATAAACAAAAGCGTCTCCAAGACGCTGTGAACCGCGGGGGGAAAAGTGATCGTGATTCTTAACTAAAAATTGGTGCAACGAAGGAGTTTTGGTGCAGAAAACGCCTCTTGTAGAGGCTGCAGTTTGGATGCCCCATTTACTCCCATTATATGGATACACGCTGATCACGACTGGATGTAAACTTCTCCTGAAGGACTCCGAATGGCTCCAAACTTGTGTGGGTGAATAAATGAACGTATTGCACGTTATAAATAAGGTCCAGGTTGGAAAATAAAAAACTTGCTCCCGCTTTAAACTGTTACCTGGTCTCCAGGTGAGGTGGGAACCTCATAAAAACCTACAGAGGAGCTGCGGTTTTTATCTCTGGACTGTCTCTTTGTTTCATGTGTTTTTATTTTTAGTTGACCTTTTATGCCATTTTGATGTTAGATAAGTTTTATTTATTTTAGTATTATGTTGGATGCAGATCACACTGACTAATTCCTGCTATCAATGAAGAGTCGCTGGTCAGAAGTTCTGCTAGCAGGGGGCTGCAGTCGTTTACAGAATACAAAATGGATACGCTTTTGAGTCAGAACCAACGTTCCGTACCAAAGCTTACAAATACTTACGGAGTTTTTAGCTCAAATCTGCAGAGAAACACCTGTTAGCAGAAGCTAGCGTGAGAAGACATACAAGGTGGCTAACCAGGACAGTTACAGGTCATTTCTGTCAATCTTTTCTGCAGCTCCTTGTTTGCCCTTTGACCCCAGAGATGTGGACGTTCGGAGCTGCTGTCAGTGACCAGACGCCAACATGTCTGAGGGTCCCACTCAACAATAATTAGGAGCACAGAGCGGCGACTGATGCTGCAGCCACTCAGTCACACAATCATTCACAGTCTTATCTAATCACGGATTGGCTCGTTATCACAGAACAAACAGCCATCTAGTGAAGAAAGCAGAGCGGAAATGTATCCCTTCAGCTCAGAAATGTTCAATACTTGGAAACAGACTGACCTTTTAAGGACGAAACAAACTCCATTTATTAATATTTAAGTCCTTATTTGGACTCGGAAACATCAGGAGATGCAGCAGCCACTAGAAGTCTCAGTAAAGCAGAAGATTTGCAGGTTCTGAAGGAGTAAAAATGAACTAAAACTACATTTGCAATCAGATTTCAGTTTCCTTTTTCCAGAACCGTCCACAGGATATTTTTATTCTACGCCTAATAGAGCCAAACCGGCTATCTGAGGCCTTCATATGTGCCTGTTAAACCCCATCATCAGTGATGCAGAGAGGGACAGAACCTCAATGTGGTCCAAAACATCCAGGATTCATCCTCCTCTATGATGCTGACAGCCGATGTTTTGTCCCAGCGTCTCATCTTCCTGAAGATGGGTTCAACGTTTCCCCATCTGGTCGGGTCAGAAAAGCTCCCACATCGTGACTGCAAACATTCATCTGGGACCAGAAATACGCGCAAACAGCCAGAACTCCATTTCTTTTAAGCAAAAGCTTTAAAATCCATTATTTCAGCCAGCTGACTGGCAGTGTGCAGCACTTTATCATTATTAAAAAGGAGTGCAGACCATTAGAAAGGTGTGAAAAGCTGCCACTGCCGTCGATGAAGAGCCTGCTGAGAGCTGGCGAAGATTTCAAAGCCGATTTCTGGCCTGATTCTCCTCTTCCAACAATATTATAGATCATCATGATGGATCTGAAGATAATCCAACCAGATATTCCTGCTGTTTTTCTTAGAGTTCTCTGGTCGGTTTGGAAGGACGTTGGGAACGCTGGGATGAGAAAATCTGGGATATTCAACACGTTTGACGGCCTCAGCTCCATATGGCAGCGTGTGTGTGGTAGTGTGAGGACAACAGAGCATGCAGCCTGTTCAATGTGAGCTGTAGCCAATCAGAAAACAAGGTGAGAGGCGGCAATACGCCTCGACAGAGTCTGGCCGGCCGTGATCCAAACTTCTACGCCATGTTTATTTACTCCGAAGTCGTGTTTCATCCCATGAAGTTCTGGGAGATTTTCCACCCGACCCGGGGATATTTCTGCGCTCCCTGCAGGACCAACGATGTTCTATCTGGGATTCTTTGTGTGCTCGGATTAATTTCAAGCAGTTACACCGTTCCCTACTCCATGTCTGCTTGTGCTATTTTCACGTCATTTTAAATCTGCTCAAATCTCCAGTCGGTTCTATAATTTCAACCATTTACACTTATAGAACATAATAAAACTACATCAATTGTAGGAATTAAAGGAGTCAATTGAGGAAAAAAAAGTTATTTGTTTAATACTGATCAAGAAAATAATAAATTCATATCCATATATGCATTTTTTTTTTATTTAAGAGCACCGAACGGTGACTTTTGCATACGGTTATCCCTCTAAATAGTAGGATCATAAAACAGAACTGGAACTGATTCATTAAATTAGCTCATTATCGTTTCATATATCGATGGTATAAAAGTGTTATCAGCTAGATGAACCCACCTGAGTCGGCTCTTGTGCTTGTTGATGGAGGTCAGGCAGTATCTGTGGACGGTGTAGAAGTAGTCCTGGTAGGGGATCCCTGAGGTGATGACCTCAGAGTCCACCACGTAGCACTCGCCTCTGGAGCAGCTTTTATGCAGCGTCTGGAGGAACGGAGACATTGTTTTTAAAAAGAAGTGTCAGTCTGTGTATTAGAACTAAAAGGTCCTGAGGTATCCTAGTTTTTCACAGACAAACTTCTCTCTCATCTCAGCAACACGTTTAGAGGAGAAGTAATAAGAAAACTCCAAGCATTCTACCAGCATTTGGGTGCAGATCTGTGTATAAATGGGGTTCTGTCTGTGTGTATCAGGTGATTGGTGAATACATACAGTGGGGCAAAAAAGGATTTAGTCAGCCACCGATTGTGCAAGTTCTCCCACTTAAAATGATGATAGAGGTCAGTAATTTTCATCATAGGTACACTTCAACTGTGAGAGACAGAATTTGAAAAAAAAAATCCAGGAATTCAAATTGTAGGATTTTTAAAGAATTTATTTGTAAATTATGGTGGAAAATAAGTATTTGGTCACTTCAAACAAGGAAGATCTCTGGCTCTCACAGACCTGTAACTTCTTCTTTAAGAAGCTCTTCTGTCCTCCACTCGTTACCTGTATTAATGGCACCTGTTTGAACTCGTTATCTGTATAAAAGACACCTGTCCACAGCCTCAAACAGTCAGACTCCAAACTCCACTATGGCCAAGACCAAAGAGCTTTCGAAGGACACCAGGAAAAGAATTGTAGACCTGCACCTGACTGGGAAGAGTGAATCTACAATAGGCAAGCAGCTTGGTGTGAAAAAAATCAACTGTGGGAGCAATTATCAGAAAATGGAAGACATACAAGACCACTGATAATCTCCCTCGATCTGGGGCTCCACGCAAGATCTCATCCCGTGGGATCAAAATGATCGTGAGAACGGTGAGCAAAAATCCCAGAACCACACGGGGGGACCTGGTGAATGACCTGCAGAGAGCTGGGACCAAAGTAACAAAGGTTACCATCAGTAACACACTACAACGACAGGGAATCAAATCCTGCAGTGCCAGACGTGTCCCCCTGCTTAAGCCAGTGCATGTCCAGGCCCGTCTGAAGTTTGCCAGAGAGCACATGGATGATACAGCAGAGGATTGGGAGAATGTCATGTGGTCAGATGAAACCAAAGTAGAACTTTTTGGTATAAACTCAACTCGTCGTGTTTGGAGGAAGAAGAATACTGAGTTGCATCCCAAGAACACCATACCTACTGTGAAGCATGGGGGTGGAAACATCATGCTTTGGGGCTGTTTTTCTGCTAAGGGGACAGGACGACTGATCCGTGTTAAGGAAAGAATGAATGGGGCCATGTATCGTGAGATTTTGAGCCAAAACCTCCTTCCATCAGTGAGAGCTTTGAAGATGAAACGTAGCTGGGTCTTCCAACATGACAATGATCCCAAACACATCGCCCGGGCAACGAAGGAGTGGCTCCGTAAGAAGCATTTTAAAGTCCTGGAGTGGCCTAGCCAGTCTCCAGATCTCAACCCAATAGAAAATCTGTGGAGGGAGTTGAAAGTCCGTGTTGCTCGGCGACAGCCCCAAAACATCACTGCTCTCGGGAAGATCTGCATGGAGGAATGGGCCAAAATACCAGCTACTGTGTGTGCAAACCTGGTAAAGACCTATAGTAATCGTTTGACCTCTGTTATTGCCAACAAAGGTGATATTACAAAGTAGTGGGTTGAATTTTTGTTATTGACCAAATACTTATTTTCCACCATAATTTACAAATAAATTCTTTAAAAATCCTACAATGTGAATTCCTGGATTTTTTCCCCCACATTCTGTCTCTCACAGTTGAAGTGTATCTATGATGAAAATTACTGACCTCTGTCATCATTTTAGTGGGAGAACTGACTAAATACTTTTTTACCCCACTGTTTCTAACCATTTGTACATGTAGGAGGCATATCAAATTCATAATTAGTTTAAGTTAGTGTAATTTGAAATTGTGCGTATGTAAATGTATTTTATACTCATTTTCTTGATATTTGTGTGTACATTTTAACATACAGTTGCCTGAAGTTGCGCACAAAAAGTCGTTTACGGTTTACAAATCAGGTTCTACACATACAAGCCCCCAAAGTCACACAAATTGTTTTCTCTCCATAGAAATCATAAGATTTGTCCTGGATCAAAGCTTCCCGTCTCTACCAGCCGTAAAGCTGTAGGCCCAAACATCAGGAGGAACAGACCTGCGTCTCGACCACGGGGGCGGTTTTCGGGCCCAGCGGGTTGTTCAGGGCGATGGTGTAACTCAGGACCCGGCTGGTGGTCCCACTGCTGCCGTCCGGCTGCCACTCGCCCACCGACAGGTCTGAGGGAGAGATCAGACGGAGATGAGAACCACAGCAGAACCAGGAGACCCGTTACACCTGGGAGAGCAGGAGGATCACAGCAAGCATGTCTACCTGCAGGGAGCTGAGGAACATCATCATCTACTGACAAAAATCATTTAAGACCCAGTGCAGAACCTGCAGAACCTCATCCAGGGGTTCACTGGGGTTTGAGCACCGGACTTTAACTAGGCCATTCCAAAAATGACCCAGTTTGGACCAGAGCTCAGCTGTCGGACAGATGGACTCAGGTTGGACTCTGGGATGATTGCAGACGATGATTCGATGAATGACAGAGATGTGCAGTTGTGCAGCTGCAGAACAAGCCCACATCGTCATCCTATTGCTATTTTGTGTAAAAAGCGTTTTATTAATAAAGTTTGATTTGATCTAGGCCTGGGCGGTGTACCGGTTCATACTGAAAACTGGTGTTCATTTTTGTGATATGAATTTTTAATAAACAGCTATACCAGTGAACAGCTCAGACAACATCAGGAACGTTTAATGTGGGGAAGTGTTTCAGTGAGGACCAGTTTCACTGCTACGCGCTCTTCAGCACAGTGTGAAAAGTCAACTTTTAAACGAAGCACAGCTGCTGGGAGGAGCTACCAGAGCGAAGCACACAATGCTGAGGAAGTATTTCCAAAAAGAGGCGTCTGTAGTTTAGAAGTTTATCGGCATTAAAAGGTCAGACGAGAACCGAACAGCAGATCTTTTACAATTGCTATTGTTAGTAACCAGTAGGGGGAAGTGTTGAGCGCTATTTGTCCGTTTGTAGGTAAATGCAGTCAACGGCGGCAAAACCAGAAGGAAAGAAATAAAAATAGCGGTAAATATGTTTTACATACCATCTACGATACTTCTGTTATCTGAATATTAACCAGCTAATAATCTCCTTACGGTCGCCATGTTTATTTTACTTCTTTGGTAAAATCCGGTCTGAGTCTGTACTCTAGCGGGATTCTTCAGTACTACACGCAAAGCAGGTACAAAATGCAATTTGCTGCTTGCGCCAACGTGAGGTTAAAAAAACAGGTTTACTTTCAGCCTTAGAACATCAAGAATGTCTATTAGAATCATAATCATTTTAATTATTTTCATATCGTTCACCTGTGTCTGGAAAAAAACATGATGCTGTCCTTATGACAGTAAAATGGACTATTTAAAGCCCATTTTCATATTCTTCTTCTAAGAAGATGTGGATATGAACGCTGTTGGGAAAATACCGATATGCTTTTTTAAATGCAGTGATATGATAACGTTGCCATACCGCCCAGCCCTAAATAAATCCCTCCACTGCTATATTTGTCTGGATCTTCCGTCCGTCTCCTCTCTGGTCTCCTCTGTGCTCCCATCCAGATGCAGCTCTGCTGATGTCATCCCCGCTGCCATCTATTTTTTCTCACTCCAAGCAGCCATGCAGTTTCAGGGTCATGACCTTTGACCTTTAACCTGCTAACTGAGGCCTGTAGAGTCTTGTATGGAGCGCCGGGGTTTCTTTCTCTGAGCTTCTTGCTCTGACATTGGGCTGAATCTGATGGATGTCCACTCAGCTGCCTGAGATGGTCTAAAGATGACCTTTGACCCTTCCCCAGGTCGTTGCTGATGCAACAAACCTGGATGCTGGAAATGACTGAAAGGTGTCTTTTTTTTCTTTTCTTTAACAGATATTAGCAGCAGAACTAGAGATAAAAAGCAGATTTATACAGAATACCAGAAGGAACGGCATTTGAGGCAACACACCCAGCAGAACCAGAGCTCCAACCCATCCAGACAGCTGGAGGTGTGTTTCAGCAGCTCAACGACAGCAGCAGACAGACAAAAAGCTCCAACGGTCACCGCCTCAACAGGAAAAACTGGCATTCACGATCAGCAGCAACAAGCTCCTACAAGTTCTACGGAGGCTGCCGACACGAAGCAGTCGGCGGCGCCGCTGCCCCGTCCTGACATCGGGCCGACGTACCGGTGAAGTGCCTCTGGGAGAACAGGTGCTGGATGAAGTGGGTGTCTGCAGAGAACAGCAGGTCGTGCAGCTTGTCCACGCTCATCCTCACCACCGCGTTGATGTTGAGGCGCCCGCCGAGGTCTGCGCAGAACGCCTCCACCTCACCTGACGCTTCGACAGAAAAAAAAAAAAAAAAAAAAAAACACAAACGGAGAAGTCGGATCAGAGCGTTCAGCAGACCTGAGATCAGCAACATTTACTCTCAGCTTTACAAGATCAACTTTAACAGCTCAGAAAACCAGATATTCAGCTGCATCCTAATAAAGATCAGCTGAAGCCTCAGTCTTCTACTTTAATCTGTTGCCATAATTTCCTTTAGAGTGTAAAAAGCCAAAAATGATGAGTTTAAGTAATTATGTAGAATTTTAGTTTATATAAAACCAAAAGATAAACCAATGAGCTAGAATTTTCATCTGGAGCGACCCTAAGCGGGATTATTTAGACATAAAACCAGAGAAAAACCACAGCAGAGGACTAGCAGGTTGAACTTAGTTTAAGTTAATTGAGCTCATTATATTTAAGATGAGTTAAGCTTGGTTATTAAACAATATTTTTATAGTATTTTCTAAAAAGAAGTTTTACTTTTCCAGTTTCCTTTAACTGATATAAGTTAGATAAATTTACATGAACTGATGTTGAATCTTATATTATTACCATTGTATAAATTACACTGCTGCACAGGTTATTTTAAAATATGTAAGCATATTTTATTTAACGTTATTATTATTTAACAATCTTCATATTAAATACATGTGTTCATCTGCTGGATGTATTATGGCACATTGGGGATTCTTTGTTCAGCATGTTGGGTCGAGTCTTTTGGCTCAACGGCCGGGTAAAGTCCAGATCTGAACAGGAGAGAACCACGGTTACCAGGTCGGGTTTTTAAATCAGCCTAACAGCTGTGGTCGATGTGGATTGGTTAAATCGGACCCGTCCAGGACTCTGAGACGTATCTGAACGAGGGCAGCGTGCTTCGAGGGTTTCAGGGTTGAGAACGCTCGTTATAAACTAGTGCTGCGTTGGGAAAATTAAAAACCCAGTGTGGAATCGATTTTGGTAAAAATACCCACAATTCAATTTAATTGTGCAACATAATTTTTCCTCTTTTTACAGCTAGAATGGGAATAAAACTCCAGACGGGCGTTTTAAGGCTTCATTAATTTTTTTGGTATGTAATTGAATTAGGAATAATATTAAAGTAACTTTTGAAAACATTTTTAGTACCACTGACCCATTTCATCAAATTGGAACAGATTAGATGGTGACAATCGATCCTAGCGCTTTAAACTGCCAATAATCAGCTCTATTATTAGGGATGAGTATTGGCAAGAATGTGGCGATGCGTTATGTATCACGATTCAATATATTCCGGTATATCATGAGTAAGACTATGTAATGTGATTTTTTTAGAAACTTAATTTAATTGTACAACATATTTCATAGCATTATAAAACACTCAAACCCATAACACATCTAGTGTTATTAATGAAACCAATCGGGTGAAACCAGCCACCAACTAGCAATTAGTTTACAGGTCAGGAAGCGGCTCCTGGTGAGAGTCTTCAACTTATGGTCGCTACAATGTGAGAAGTCATTCCTCATGTTGAACTTTTAAGCGTTTAATTTCACTTTTATGTTTAGTTCTCTGGTCAGGTCGTTTTGACTGAATGCTACTTAACAGATCCACTGAATAGGTATTAACTCTTCAGACGATTGCTAGAGATGCCTGTCAAAATGAAAGACAAAAAAAAAAAAAAGAAATCTGATTGTGCCTTAAGATATAGCAGCTTCTAACACCAACTGTCTAAATATAATGTAATTGGCTGGATTGGTAGGTATAATATGTTGAAATCCCTTCAGTCACCAAGTTTGACTCTTTTTTTTTGGCTCAGGCTGCCTTCAGCTGTGTGCAAATGTCTGCATGATGATCTGGGAAAAAACGTGGAGTTGTTGGAAGCGCCGGCCGATCGTCCTGGATTTCCCTTATATAAAAAAAATATTCCTATATTGGGGGAGGGGGGTCTATGCGGTTCTTGCACCGTAATGTCTTTAGGTGGCGGATCAAACCACAACGTCTCACAGCACGGTTAATAGTCAAACTGGTTAATCCTTATATGTGGTTTAAGAGATTAGGCGGGGTTTTTGTTTTTTTTGTTTGAGAAAACTGTTTTGCGTCACAGGAAATATTTTATTGTGAAACCACTTCAAGCTTCTATTTGTTCAGAAAGAACTAAGAACATTCTGAAGCAGGAAGAAGTTGAGGATTGGTATGGACAAAAAAAAAAACGATATTTCAGATTGATGCTCCTCAATCTAGTTTATTTATATACAAAATCGCTATAAAGACGTTTGGTTCAAAGTTAAAACTGACTTTTTTCTGACCACTAAGGTCAAAGTTCACATCCCAGTTAACCTCTGGGGGAACACTGGTTTCCAGTGACGTAAACATGAGGCTCTGTGGGTCGTGGAAAAAACGTCGGGTCAACGGAAGGTTCTACAGCAGAACCAAAGCTGCTCACAGCTCAGTAAGAACAGCTTATTAATGTTTTACATCTACTGTGTTTTAAACGGTGCCTCCAGTTAAATCTGGAAGCTGGAGGTTAATTTAAGGTTAATGATCAGTTTAGAGGAATCCTTGGACTGTCCTTCAGGCTGGATCCGATTAGGCAGAACCAACCGGCTCCTGCTGGACTCAAAGCTAAGAAACCCAGAAAGTAGAGGAGTCATAAAAGCAAACAAACACAGCGTTTAATGTTTGATAACAAGGTTTTATATGAGAAAGAAGAAGCTAACAGCGAGTCTGTGATCCGTCTGTATTCAGACATCACTTCATATTCAATAACTCTGGTCATGAACTTGGTTCCCAAGGATGCTGGTTTTTCTACATGAGGATCTTGAACTGAGCTTAGCTTTGTTATACATCAGAGTCCAGAAATGATTGATAATTAGAGCCTGGAGACGATACGGTTTGGCGTTTGCTGAGTAATTCTGACCACTGCCAAAACACAGATCTGACACAGATCAGCTGCTCTTAAACTCGACTTTAGGACTCAGTCCAGATGAGTTTCGATGGTTGGGGATGGATCAGAACCTCACAGTACTGAACAGAATTAAAACAAAGTCACCTCTGGTTTTGCTCCCCAGGGCTCTGGAGCACACTAAATTATTTTTCATGTGTTGCATTAATGCGACAGCTCTGCACACTGCTTGGTTTCTTTTAGCTGTAAGGAAGATGTGACCTCAACAGATGAAGCCATGGTACGTCTCAATGCTGCGTTGCAGCTCTATGCAGGATTTTCAGGGGATGCGTTTATCTCAGAACAACAACTGGACCATGCTGGTACCGCTCTTCACTCTGATATCACTCCATCCTGAGTCAAACAGCGTCAGATACAGCTCTGGAGGAAGATAATGTATCAGACGGGCTCGATATATTGCGCTAATAACTGACGTTTATGTGAGCACGATTCGAAATAGAAACCCCACAGAGAAGATAGTTGGGAAGCAAGAGCTAAAATGCCGTTGGTGGGTAACATTATTATTATAGAAGCTGTTAAGACTGGAGAACAATCAATGCTCCAAAATGAAAATTAAGTCCTGTAAAGCTTGGTCTATGCTCGACGCATCCAAATTACGTCATTTCAGCAACCACGCCTCTCTGCGCGGCCACCGCGTAGACCCAAATTTCCGCACCGCCCACCTAGGAAATTTTGTAACAACGCGGACGGTCCCGCACGGAAAAACATGGCGAAGTTCGTTAATACAGACATCTTCCTGATTCGGCCGATAAAGATCTCTGTAAACAGCTGTGTTTTAATGGACGAGTGGACGGTCTCCTTTTTCATCTTTTTTTCCTAAGTAAACACCATCAAAGTTCTGCTTTGTTTAAGCTCACGGGTGTCGCCATCTTGTAAACAACAGTGATTACTACTTCTACTATGATGTAGTGTTGTATGCATTATGTAGAGACCTACGCCGCCCCCTACAGTCTTCAAGAATATTGGTTCTCAGCAGGGCTGCTAGAAGGCGTCTCGGACGGTTCCGTACGTCTCGTTTCCGCGCGGAATGTTCGTGCCTCAAGCATAAACCAAGCTTAACTCATCCTATTTAAATTTCTTCATGGAGTTGTTGTAAACGCTGACGGCTGCACGCAGGAAGGATCTCCTGTAACAGTCTGTGTTACACTGAAACTGAAGAAGCCTCTGACAGAAGACACCGTTGCTGAATGATTCGTCACAAAATGCTCAGGGTTGTCTATGATTACGCATCTCTTTCGCTTGCAGTTTTTTTGTGTGAAAATAACCTCTTCTTTTAATTCACAAACAGACAAATACTTTTAAATAATCCTGCACAGTTGCGCAATCTTTGAACTAGTGTAATATATTACTATTCCACAGTAGGGCTTGGTAATAATTCACATTTCAAGAATCGATTCAAATTAGAGCCTCGAAAGGTACAATCAAGTATAGTGATCCAATCCAATCTGATCCAGTTCCCTATAGATATGGGTCAGTGCTATTAAAACGTTTTTTTTTATTTTTTTATCTGGTATCTCAATAATATGGCTGTAATTCAATGACTTAACACTGGATGAGGAACAGTTCACCAGGGGAAACTGGATCAACCCTTTCAGACAAGACTTGACGCAGCCGTCTGGACTTTTCCTTCCTATTTTAGCTATGAAAAGGGCAAACTACTCTAAAAAATAAAATCGCAAATTGATTTCTATAAGAATTAATTTCCCAAATATTTTTTCAACACAGCACTAATTTGCAGTATTTTAGTGTTGTAATTTTGCCCCCATGCTGTTGTTACTAAGCATGTTTTTCACACTTAATGTTTTTATATCTTTGTGTGAATCTCTCCCTTTGCTTTCATTTTGCCTGAAACATCCCAGTGTTGAACAAGTAGGGCGATTTCTATGCTATGTATTCCATTATGACCTTAGTTACTCATTGTTCTCAATATTAAATACATCCACACTAATATAAACACAGCTAATATGTTTTCACTTAAACAATTAAACTTAAATAAACCAGCCATTATATGTTGATTGCATGCATTTCTATCATTTGTGTTTTTAAGTCATGAGATGAACTATGGTTTAGAGATTGTAAAACTGATTTTTATTTGGTTTTGGCTACAAACCCAGCTACCTCTGTAGTGCTATAAGCTAAAAAAGTTAATGTATATCCCTGCTTCCTGACAGCTAGAATATAAAAAGATGCCTTTATTCACATATTTAGGTGCTGAGCCAGATTAAAACACGGTTTACATGGAGAAACAGGAGAGATGAACAGATACTCACTCTCTTCCTGTGTGTCAGACGAGTTGCTGGGGTCAGTAGGCAGCTCTTCGTCGTTGGTGATGTCCAATGAGGAGAGGTTTCCCAGGCTGGTAGCTGCTGGGGGCGACATGTGATTGGCCAACTCAAACTGACTGTCCCCTCCTTCCTCGAGGCTCTGATACAGAAGGGGGAAGAGGAGGGGGACAGTTCAGTGAGGATATCAGCCTATTAACACGGCAGCTGGGTAGAGGTCACGTCTAGACCAGAGCAACACAACGCTGGAAGCAGCAGAGTCCTGACAGCTCAGAGAGCTGCTGCAGCTGAAGCAAAGACTGCTTCCACACTGTTTAAGACCTGGAGGAGCTGCTGTTCTCTATCATCTGCTAAACAATAACTACCAAACGTATATTTCAGCCTCATGCAGAAACAGCAAAGTACACAGGTTATTGAAGTCTTCACATTTTACTTCGAACTTCTGAATAAACAGAAGTGGAAACCATAAAGTCTTCAGTCGTTCCTTTTTATCTACCAAGTAGCACGACTTTTAAAGATAGATTATTTAAGAATTGTTAAATGATTAAGCAATACTCAATAAGACCTGCTAGCTTAGTACAGCTTAATGGAGCTTATCTCATTTAAGCAAATCTTGCACATTTATTTTACTTTGTTAGATTAGTTTATTCTATCACTTCACCATATTTTCCTTAAAATTTCTTACATGTTGTTTTCCTTAGGCTCAGGTTAGTAATTTACATTAGCTAAGCGGATTTGATCTCATTCTAAACTATGTTAGCATAGCTAATTTCGCACCATGTTAGTACATTTTATTTGACATATTCCTGGTATAGCTTAAGTCATGCTATGTTAGCATGGCTTATTTTACGTTATTTAGCATAGCTCATCTTACACATTCTAAGAAACTATTCTAAGGTAGCATAGCTTATTTTAAGCTATTTTAGCATAGCGTAAGATGAAAAATGTAGCACAGCTTGTTTAACATTACGTTAGCATAGCTTATTTTACACTATCTTAGCATAGCTCATCTTACAAATTTTAGGAGAAACTATGCTGAGGTAGCATAGCTTATTTTACGCTATTTTAGCATAGCGTAAGATGGAGTATGTAGCACAGCTTGTTTAACATTAAGTTGGCATAGCTTATTTTACGCTATCTTAGCATAGCTCATCTTACACATTCTAAGACAAACTATGATAAGGCAGCATAGCTTATTTTAAGCTATGTTAGCATAGCGTAAGATGGAGTATGTAGCACAGCTTGTTTGACATCATATTAAATGGCCTGTATTTGTATAGCCCTTAACTTAGTCCCTACGGACCCCAAAGCGCTTTACACTAAATTCAGTCATTCATCCATTCACACACACATTCGCACATTGTGTAGCGTAGCTTATTTTGCACTAGGTTAGCAGTAGTAGTTTAAGTAATGCGATGCAGCACGGCTTATTTAACATTATGTTAGCATAGCTAACATTACGCGATGTAGAAGTTTATTTAACATTATTTTAGAATTGCTCATGTTATGCTATGTTAGCACATCTTATTTTAACATTATGTTAGTATAGTCGTGCTATGCTATGCAGTGTAGTCATGCGGCTGCTTATGGATTTTACTTGATCTTAGAATAATGTAGCTCAGTTTATTCAAAATTATTTTATATCACATGACCTTAATGGATGCTGAGAACACTTACGAATGATGCTGCTGCAGAGACGGAGGAAGTGATGGTGGGAGTGATGACCGCCACTGAGCTGTGGGAGCTGGGTGGGCTGGGATCCCCAGGTTCTGAGCAGAGTCTGCTTCCTAAAGACGAAGGCACCTCTATGGGTGGACAGGAGGCCAGGGAGGACAGATAGTTCCCGCTGAGGAGGGGGGCCGACGCAGGACTCGTTAGACTGCAGTGGACCGAGACAGGAGCCGGGGAGCTGCCGGCGGAGGGGGCCGACACCGTGCTCAGGTCCAACAGGTCTGTGACCGACACAGACTCCTCTCCCGGCCTTGCATATCAGACGACAGGAAGAGAAATGCAGCCGTTTAATGTAAAGCAGTCAAACAATTGAAATATTGGTTAGAGCATGCAAACTAAAGCCCAGAGGGAGGTATTTGCATATTCATGCTGCAAAACTGGTTGTGCTTTTGAGGAACAGCTGCAGGCGACAGAAGGAACTACTGTTTAATAAAGTCAAGGTATTGTGGATGAAATGTCCCCGAGCATAGAAAGAAGGGCGGTTTATCCTTCAGTCACAGCTAAAATGCACAGCAACTGATCCCTAGAGATTTAAAACCTGCCAAAATCTGAACAAAGCATGTTATCCACCTCAGACTACAGCTGAGATGGAGACATGTCTTTCTTCTGGCGGGGCAGCTTCTGATTAATTCTCCCAGATGTGTGAGAAACACTCACAGCAGCCCGTTCATGTGTTCGCTGGTGGGGGAGACGTAGTCGTCATCTTCGCTCGTCAGGCCCAGCTCGGTGCCGTAACACTGGTGCACGATGTGCCACAGTTCTTTTGGAGACAGAGACTGAAAAAAAACACAGAACTGAAACTTTAGCTCGACCTGAGAATGTGTATCAATCTGCTGAACAACCAGACTTGCTGTTTCACACATTCAGTGCACCGCGACACTGAAAGGCAACACTTTAGATGATGTACATCTGAAAATTTATTCCGTTTAAGCAATTAATATAAAACCTTCAAATATTTAATACATTTAATGATTCACGAACTGAGATTTCACTTTTTACTCCATCTCCTAGCTGACACATGTGGTTCCAGTGACGCTTTTGTGCTGAAGCATCTGTTTTTTTTAAAACTGAAAAATGCCCTCTACAGAAACACAGGAGAAGTTGTTTCCAGATTATAATGCTGTCAGGATGCATTTAACCTCCGGTCAATACGTGGTGTGTTGATCCAGAAAGATCAGTTTTATAATCCAAATCACCAGCTGACATACGATCTCAATCCGAGATGAAACACAAGAAATGTTTCCAAACTACCACAGCATTTTTTTAAAGGATCCAACGCATTTTCCATGTTTAAATCCCAAACCTTTCCAGATTTTAAGTCACTCAACTCTGAGATTTTAAAAAGTCTTTCAAAATATGTATTTAAAACTGCAAAATGCATTTAAATAATATTTCAGAACACAATATATCATCTTCATTTAGAAAGGACTTTAAAACACTCCAAGGTTCATAAACTGCTCGACATATAAAAATGTCATACAAACAAAATATAGTACCGCAACCGGTAGAGTGCTCAGTCTGATTTGTGCCAAATTAAAACAGGATTTTCCACAATCTGCCAACGCCTGACAGACACATGACTAGCAATAAAATGAAGCAGGTTACGGTAATCCAGCCAGGCATGGATGACTGTTTCAAAAAGCTGCCTGGATTAAATGAGCTTCGTTTTAGTAGAACTGCCTCAAATGATAATAGATTGTCCTTAAAACGGCCCTGATCTGTCTTTCAACTTTAAAGTCTACCACCATTTTAATCCAGATTAGTGTTGTCTGGTCTGACATGCTGGGCTGAAGAATGAAGATCCACGGTGGAGCTCCCAGAAGCCCAATCAGAAACCAGCTGTTCTTATGGACAGAAACTCCATGTTGGATCAGAACAGAGCAGATCCAGGGAGAAAAGATGGGGGCCGGACACTGGCCCCTGTGGGACCCCCCTTTGAAGATCAAGAGCAGGGGATACCAAATCTCCAGATTTTTAGGAATGTGGATATGGAATGCATCTACAAATAATTTCCCATAATTATCCAGATTTTAGGTTCCATAGTTTTCCAGCTAATCTTGCACTATCTTAGCATATCCTATATTACATAATGCTGGCATAGTTTAAGTTATGTAATGTGGCATTGCTTATTTAGCATTATGTAAGCATAGGTAAATCTTATGGCGCGTTCAGACAGCAGGCTTTGTCAGCGTCAAGCAACGCTCATAAAGCGACTAGTTCGACGCATATACACAGAAGATACATTTTTAAGCTGAAGCTTGCAAAACTCGTGGGCGGGCCTTTCTCTGCTGGATGTTTTAAACACTCGCGGATCATGGTTGGCTAGGCAGCGTCTTCGTCAGGCAACTTCGCTACTGTGAGTCGCTCTGATTGGTTGCCGTGCTGCGTTAGGACGCTAGGACCGTCAAAAGTCCAACTAGCTGAACTTTGAAGCTTGAAACGTAGGAAAAGCTTGAAAAGTTGACTGAGCCAAACGCTCACAAAGTGCCGCAGAGACAGTGATGCTCCTCCAACGGCCTCAACCATAGCCTTAACATGTAATCTTGACGTTGCTGACGCTGATAAAGCCTGCAGTCTGAACACACTATAGCTTTGCTTCCATAGCTAATGTTGCATTATGTCAGGGCATTTTATTTTACATTATTCTGGCATAGCATGGCATCTTAAGTTAGTTTAAGTAATCTTGCGGCATGCTAGCACCGCTGATCTTACATTACATTAGCATAACTAATGTTGCGCCATTCTAGCACCGTTTATCATACATTACATTAGCATAGCTACTGTTGCACCATGCTAGCACCGCTGATCTTGGATTACATTAGCATAGCTAATGCTGTACCATGCTAGCACTGCTGATCTTACATTTCATTAGCATTTCCAATTTGCACCATGCTAGTACTGCTGATTTTACATTACATTAGCATAGTTAATGTTGCGCCGTGCTAGCACCGCCAATCTTGCATTATATTAGCATAGCCAATGTTGCACCATGCTAGCACCGCTGATCTTACATTACATTGGCAAAGCTAATGTTGCGCCATGCTAGCACCGCTAAACTTACATTACATTAGCATAGCTAATGTTACGCCATGCTCGCACCGCTGATCTTGCATTAACTTAGCATAGCTAATGTTGCGCCATGCTAGCACCGTTTATCCTACATTACATTAGCATAGCTAATGTTGTGCCATGTTAGCACCGCTAATCTTACATTATATTAGCATAGCTAATGTTGCGCCATGTTAGCACCGCTAATCTTACATTATATTAGCATAGCTAATGTTGCACCATGCTAGCACTGCTGATCTTACATTTCATAAGCATGGCCAATGTTGCACTATGCTAGCATTGCCAATCTTACATTATATTAGCATAGCCAATGTTGCACCATGCTAGCACCGCTGATCTTGCATTACATTAGCACAGCTAATGTTACGCCATTCTAGCAATGCTGATCTTACATTACATTAGCATAGCTAATGTTGCGCCATGCTAGCCCAGCTAAACTTACATTACATTAGCATAGCTAATGTTGCGCCATGTTAGCACCGCTAATCTTACATTATATTAGCATAGCCAATGTTGCACCAGGCTAGCACCGCTGATCTTGCATTACATTAACATAGCTAATGCTGCGCCATGCTAGCACCGCTAATCTTACAATATATTAGCATAGCTAATGTTGCGCCATGCTAGCACCGCTAATCTTACATTATATTAGCATATCCAATGTTGCACCATGCTAGCACCGCTGATCTTGCATTACATTAGCATAGCTAATGCTGCGCCATGCTAGCACTGCTAATCTTACATTATATTAGCATAGTTAATGTTGCGCCATGCTAGCGCCGCTGATCTTACATAACATTAGCCCCATGCAGAGATGATCATGGTGCACCCTGTGAGTCTGAATCCAGACCCTGCACCCTGGGTCGGTATGAACCAGCTTTTACTACATGGGAACCACTCGGGTCAAGTGGGAAGACACCTTTTCCAGAACCGTCCTCACAGCTTCCAGGGATTCCTGACTCCTGCCTGGTCATTGACCAATCAGCAGCTGTGGACGTTTCCCACAACCTGATTTCCTGCAATGCCATCACAATCAGAGCTCGAACAGATTGCATATGATCCCAGAACTGCTTCTGAACCTGGATCAGAACCAGCGGAACACTGAGGTGTCTGATGATGTTTCTCTCTCATTTGAGTCGAGTTCCCCTGGTTTTGTGTTGTAACTCAGCAGATAACAGTAATTAGATCCCTCACGCCTGTTCTGTTTTCAGAGCTCCTTCCTGACTCTCATCTATTCTGGGATGTTAACTAGCAGCTGTAGTGTAAACCATTGAGAACGTTTGGGGGGGGGGGGGCGTACCTTGTCCAGCAGAGCGTTCTGCCACAGGCGGAAAATCATCATGAAGCTTCGCTCCCTCGCACCGAACGACGTGAAGAAATGCTGATGTGGGCGATGAAACAGGAAGCAGAAAACAAGAGAAGGAAGACGTGAGAACAAAGTAGCGATAGCTGGATTTCCTCTGTTTGCTTGCTTTGTCAGTGTGCAGAGATCGGGCCGAGTCAGCTGGTTCTGATTCCTGCCGCCGCAGCAGAACCAGCAGCCAGAACCAGCAGCCCTCAGCTGTCAGCGGTACCTTCTCATTTTCAGTGCTGATCTGGATGGCGTTGGGGATGAGCTTGGCCGTTTTCTCCTTGGTCATAGATGTCACGTCTTTTAGCTGAATGGTGATCTGAGCACAGACATGAGATTATTACCATTAAATATAAAAAATGCAGAAAAAGACATAAGTTAAGATAATAAATCCACATCCACAACAAATATTAAAGAAGGAAGGACAAAAAGTTGGATCAAAAGGTGATTATGGAAAAATATGCATTGAATATAGAAAGTAAATAAAATAAAATAAAAAACAGTGAGCAGTGATGCGGTCTCCAGTGATTTGTGTAAAGAGACAGCTATGTTCATCAGTATGCCTGGCTACCATTACAGCACAAAGACTTAAGACCCAATCAGAGCCAAGTAAATCGGAGAAAAAGTTACTGAAAAGTATCAGTCAGCAGATGGATATGAAAAGCATCTCTATATAAAGTTCTTAACAAACATTAAGCTGTGGCTGATCAACAACTACATAGTTAAACTAAGACAACTGAAAAGTTTGACTATTTTACTCGTATGATTTTTAACTCCAGATGGGCGATTTAGGAATCGAGCTGTAGTGTAGCCACAGATATGTAGGGGCCATTTTGGATGCTATATTTTGCCTGAAGCAACATTTAAAAACAGAGTGTAGGAAACTTTTGTTTGAATTTGAGGAACATCTCAAAACTTAGATCAGCAGTGTCGAGAAGTGAACTTCAGACAATAATCCATGCTTTTATCTTTACATCAAAGCCATCTTTCATTTCAGGTTTAAGGAACTCGCATGAAATAAACGCAAAAGTTATCAAATTAATCAGACAGGAAAGGGTTATGTGGAAGGGCTGTTATCTCTTCACACTCCATGCTGTATGTCAGAACAAGGTACAAAGTATGATGACCACAGTGGGTGGGTCTTTGTATTTAAAAATTTTTTTTTTAGCAAAGCCAATTGAGTCTAAAAAAGCATTCAACGCGGCATTTAGCGCATCACTGTCAGTGTCTGTGTGAATAAAATCTCCCACTATAATGAGATTATCAACATTTAACAATATATCAGATGAAAAAAGTCTGAGATCTATTTTATTTCTATTTATTATGATTTGCTTTGTAAGGACGTCATGGTTACCAGTGTAGCGGTAAATCCCGATAAAAATGTTGACAATAATAATTACCCTCTTGTTTATAAAAAAACAAAACACCATCATCTCGGTGGATTACAGCGTCCGCGGTGTAGGCACTGTGATCCTTACCAGCCACCGTCTCATCTGCTGAAGTTGCCACACAGGCGCACTTTGTAGTTTACAACAACACTTTCTCTACGCTGAAATGATGGCAGGAGGAGGAGACGGCAGCGCTCAGGACATTTATCAGCCCTCAAAGAAGACAAAGTCGGACGTATTTTGGGTATTTGAAGAACACCGAGGGACAGTTGATAGAAGACAGCTGTCCTGTTTGTAGAACGTGCAGGAAAAAAAGCGTCTCCAAAAGGAAGCAACGCTTTTAACTTCATCACACATCTACGTGAATATCAGCCACAACTCTACAGTAAATGAGAGGCACGCTAACGTTTTAGCCTAAATGCATGATGGGAGGACTTTGGGTTGAGGGAGAACGCACCGAGTCGCGCTATGGTGCAGCAGCAGCGCCCCCTGCCATATAAGCCGTGTCGTGGATACCTCCATATTGAAATGACGCCATGCCTAATGACATTTTCCCAAATCTGCAAAACTCACTGGAAGGACACAAATATTTTTCCTGATATAGATGGTTTATTTAGGTGTGTGAAAATATTATAACACGTTTCTGGTGCTACAATTAGTATATGTAATACCCTCGAAATGACCAATAATGCATAGTTATCATTAAATATTGGAATCAATATCAAATATCAGTTTAACTTCTTATAATAAGCCCTGTAAGAATGAATTTCTAGCCAAACGTTTTCTTTTGATTTAGCAGAAAAAAAAAAGAAGGTATATTATGAACAGTGCAATAATGGTAATGATTTGCATGCTCAACCCTTGTTCCTCTACGTTGATGTGAAAAGCTGCACGTTTGTAAAAGGCTTTGTCTCTATTATTTTAAATAATTGCCGTTACACTTTTTCCATAACTTTTTTCAGTTTGTGTAGGACTATCAATGCCTTTTAAACATATTCAACATCCCGTAAAAAAAGAAAAATACCACGTATATTGTAATATTGTATGATGTATCTTTACAGTCCGTTTCATTGAAGAGGAACTGGCTCGTCTTCAGCTTGTCCCAAACTCTGTTGCAAGAGTTTAGCACCATGTTCTAGACTTAAGCTGTAGAACATGATGCTAAGCTGCGCTCTGCAGCAAGGTTTGTGTGTGTTTGTGTGTGTGTGTGTTTGTGTAGCGACCTACAGTGGTTTCCCAGCGGAAGATGTTGCTGTAGAAGCAGAGCCAGTTCTCCGACAGGTAGAGGCGTCCCTGGAGCAGGATGTCCTTCTGCAGAGCACATGAGTAGTCTGGTAGAGACAGAGGGGAACAGGGACCGGGTCAGCTGAGACACATTTCAACTCCACGGTTTCTAGCTGGGGGGACCGCATCTCCATCTCTGCTGCCAACCCAGACGGGCCTCTGAGGGGCGACGCTGTGGCTCCAATGAGGATTCACAGAATAAAGAAAGAGCTGCTGGTCTTTAAAACACGCTGAAAACCATGACGTTTCTCCGTAAACTTACAGCTGCAGATAATTCATGTTGAGTGTATTTAGTGAAGACAATGAGCGGATCCAAAAAAATCCAGGTGTCAATGTTAAATCTGACAAATAAAACAAGTAGAAGGAGGATTCTCTGTGAATTGAGCTCATTTCAATGTATTCACACATTCCTGAATTTGGTCTCACGGCAGAGTTCATTCTACCCGTGTGAAAAACTCAGACCTTTAACCCATCAGTGGAGTTAAAGGTCATCATTAATCAGTGGAGGTTCAGCTCAGATTCTGGTTGGTTGCTTCTATAACAAGACTACAATGATGATATCTGCCAGGGGCAGCGCTAGTCATTTGGGTGCCCTAAGCAAAGATGCTCTGTGGTGCCGTTGCCCATAAAACGGGCCTATATGATGCAAAATCAAGTTTTTTGAGTTTTCGACCATCTGGTAATCCAATTACCTCATAGAAAAACCCACCAGAGTGGTTTTTTGTCTTAATTCACGCATGTCTGACTAATCCTCCTGAATCCTGCTTTCTGAGCAGCTGCCCCTCCCTCCCCTAGAAAATGACATCACTAGTTGAAAACAAGGGAGTGCTAGGTGTCTGCACCGCCCACTGCAGGTAGAGCGGCTTACCTCTGCTAGAGTTCCAAACACAACCTCCTCCTTCTCAAAGCTCATAGCTGCTTCGGTTTTTGGCAGCTTAAAAAAACCTTTTTTTGTTGGATTTTTTACTTTCTCCGTGAAAACGCCTGTTTGGCTGCCTGAATTGCAGGATTTATTCTACATTCCTAAAGAACAGCAGCTGGATCAAAGAACAAAGACACCTGATGGACAAAGAAGCAGCTACATGCTAAAGCTAATGTGTGTTAGCCATTTATCAATCTGCTTATGTGATCTTATAACAGCATTGTGTGGTTAATTAATTGATCTGTTGCATCTCATGTTCAGTAAACTGGTGCAAACACCACCCACGGCATTTTTATATACTGGGCTGGAAAGATTTGCTTAGTGGATGCAGCTGTGTTGGTTTGGGCTCCATCTAAAGCCTGGAGATTTAGCAACTGAATTAGGCTTTATTGACTGTTGTTTTGTGTGTGTGTTTTTTTTTTTTTTTTTTTCAAACAATAAAAAATAAACCAAACTCTGAGCCCTTAATATAACAGAGTTTTATTGTGGTATTTCGTGATTTTCATATCGTTTGTCAGAACACTGTTTGAGATTAAGCTCAGCGCTGTTTGTCTCAGTGTGATCTGCTCCCGGCTCTGCAGCAGAGCGGAGCGTTTAGAGAAACTTTGTGGTCCAACATTAACTACAGGATACAGATTAAATGTCAGTACAAACTAATACTGTATAAAACCCAATGGTAACATTTTAGCATATACATCCCAGAAGTCGAAATCTGTAAAATAGCATGATATAGGCCCTTTAAATTCCTCCTGTTTTCTCCTTCTTAAGGCTACTTTCCACTGGACGCACAAGCGACGTACGTCTACGAAGGGTAATATGAAGCTGATAGCTGCTTTTATATTCATTAGGTGAGTTTCCACAGGCGCAAAGTGGACGCGTCGCAGAACCGTTGTGTCGTGGCTAGAGCTGAAACGACGAATGGATAAAATTATATAAATGCGTTGGCAACAAATGTCATCATCGATATGTTGTGTCATTCGATTACGTCCTGTGTGGTCACGCAAATTTAGATTTTTTTTCTAAACACAACTTAAGGCAGATCACAACGAGACAGGAAGCCGATGTTTTGATGACGACTGACATATTTGGAGCATGGAGAAGCAGGTAGATCTACGAAAATAAGAAAATTAAAACTTTGGGAGCAAATTAAATTAAACAACGCAAAGACGTTTGTTACCTGCAAGATTTGTAAGCTAGACCTTGACACGAGTGTACGACGTTGACGATGCAGCATCTTAAATGCATACATGTCGGATTCATCAACGAGGAAAGGGAGAGCTCAGTGTCCCAGTAAATGTTTCATTTTTAAGTGAGGACCCGCAGCGTCTGGGGAAGAGAAGCCTCTAACACATGAGCTCCGCTCCGCCACGCACGCTGCAACAAATCCGATCCAGTTGTAATGAAAAATAACTATTTCACTACCGCCGCCGTGCGGCGCAGGCCGCCGTTACGCACTCCGGCAAAAATACGATTGAATCGAATTTTGCCGGACGCCGGAGCAAGTCCGCAATAAATCTACACAAATAAAAAAGTAGCAGGCAGGATGCTGAAAATGCAGATCATCCGATTTTTCAAAATGAATCAGTAAAGACAGATTTCTTTTTTTTAAGATAAAAAATACGCTATAAATACAGCTTATCTGCTATAAATGTACTCACCCCTTGTTTAAGAAAGTCCGTGGAGATATCTTGACAAAGAATAATAGCAAATAGAAGTAGATCAGCTGTTCTTTTCTATTTGTTTTCCTTGGAGTTAATGATTTTGGTCTGACTTCCGTGTATATAGCACTGCTCTTTATCGCGATATCTCGCGATATCTCGCAATTCCCGCGCATGCTTCGTTGAGAACCTCTGGGCTCCGAAGCGGAGCAAGGCGGAGGTGGGGCGCATGCAGTGTAGTTTAACGAAGACAGAGAACCGCTGCGGCGTGCATGGCGGGGCGCATGTAGTGGAATTTAGGTGTAAGAGTTTGGTGATTTTTACTCACCATCCACGTCGTCATGTATGGCAAGACAAACAAACAGCGAGCAACTTGTGTTAACTACACTGACGCCATTTACATGAAGCCAATGTTGGGGTTATGGTCGGGTTAAGCTCACAACCCCATCCGATTCATCGTGATCCCAATAATCGTTTGTTGCGGCGCTAGTTGCAGCCGTCTGCCATCTTTTTAAGTGCTACGCTTCCGGAATGCATGAATCTCAGCAGTTTAGATATGAGCAGACAGGAAATCAGATATGGCAGCAGTGGAAAGCATCCGGAAAATTTCAAAGTAAAAGACATCAGCAAATTTCCGATTGCTTGACTATAAAAAAAAAAAAAGACTCACAGATCATACCCTTTTTTTTTTTTTTTTTTGTCAGTCAGTTTGTGGATCTAGTTTGTTGGATTTTAATCATGAACGACGAGAATTTATCAGCCCGTTTATCTGATACGTGTGATCACTTTTACAGGGACAACATGAAAATGGAGAAGACATGGGCAGAAATCTTTCACTTTTGCGAGTGGATGGTGAGATTATGATGCTCAAATATTGAATTTTGTCGGGTTTTTTTCCGTTCATGCAGAGATTGCGTAGCTAAAGCGCTCCCGCTAGGAAGTGACACGCCGTTTACGCGTCCTTTGGAAAGCCGGACTCGGCCGCCACCGAGCTGCTCTTAGTAGAATAGTGATCTCAGCTGTGTTTATCGAACAACAACCTCATCCCTTCTCAACCATCTGCTCAATCAGCATTCAGTTAGCCGTGGCCATATTGTTACATGATGAAACAAAGCGACCGCTGCAGAGTGGGTTCGTACCACTGTGCGCATTTTTAAGCATCACGTCTGCGGGCGTAGCGAGGGTTTTTAGCACCATGGTAACCACAGCTCTAGTTCTGCTCTGAGGCTGATCCAGGTGTGATAGTGTAGCTGAACTTTGAGCCATCAGTGAAGAACCACTACAGATACCCACTCTATGATCCTCACTCTACAGAACACTACAGAGCTACAGTGGTTAGATGAAACCTGACCCCTGACCTCCAGACATTTACTTTCGTAAGCCAGACTCCTCTTCCTGATTCCAGCTACCCCTACAACCCCGCTCTGGTTCTGGTTCTGAGCCCAGACTGAAACTCACCCACAATCAGCCGCTCTGTTTCAGGGAGCTTCTTAAAGATCTTACGGAAATCCTCGTTTCGCTGTTTGTACGTCGGACTGAGGACCTGAGAGAAGAAGAGAGACATGGCTTCAGCGACTGGAAGCTTCGGCTTTACTGGAGCCAAAGTTCAGGTGAGGCGTTAATCAGTACTCACGTTGTACCAGCTCTGCATTTTCTGGAAAGAGAAAGAAGAGAGTCATTTAGCAGGGCCCATCACTCTGCAGCTCAGATAAGGTTACCACAGAAACTGATTTCACACGCGAGGAACGGACGTTTCCCTGGCTGGGGTTTAGCAACCCGCCACAGAGTTTCTACAGCAGTTTTGCTGAAAATCCCTTCAGTTCTAGTTCCCCGTTTTAAAACATGCAGTCAGGCTGGAGCTGCAGAGAAACTGATTTAAGGTGTTCAGGTTAACAGACTACAGCTGAGAGGAAGTGGTTTGAAGGATGACCCCTGACCCCAAAGAACAAGGACCCCCCATGCATTAAGCTGCAGAGCTGCTTCACTGACAGACTGTTGCATCCTCATCACAGCTCCTTCCTCCCAGCACCTGTTAAATACTTTAGTTGGATTCCAGAGGCGCACATTTTTTTAATTTTTTATTACGGATAAGTTTTAGCATCTTCTTCGTATTATCTCACTTATCTCAAGCTTCTTCAACACAGACCGCTACAGGAAACCCTTCCTGCCCACAGCCATCATGACATTCAACTACTTAAAGGGGAAGTACCATTTTTTTTAAACCTGGACATTATTTATAGCATACATTACGTTCATTTCCTCACCCAAAACAAGGTTGGTGCGACTTTACGACCTTCAAAAGAAGTTTAGATGCAATGGTGGTCAGCACATATCCATATAATGGGAGTTAAAGGAGCAGCCAAAGTGTAGCCGCTAAATAAGGCATTATCTAACACAAAACTCCTTCCCTTCACCAATGTTTGGTTATGATTAGGGATGGGTACCGATATCCCGTGCCGTACCGACATGAAGGGTAGTAACCAGACCGAAAAGTAGCGCACATTTCGGTGCCTTATTTCGGTCCTTTTTCCCCCCTGAGATGTCAAACACTGGATTCTGGGCGTGTCATCAGTCAAGAGCAATAAGGTAAACATGGCTATCTCTGTGCAAAAAAACTGCTAAAAATAAGGGCTGTGGAAATTAACGCACCAATGTGGGTGGATTAATTCCTAGAATTAACTTTTTTGTGTGTGTTTCCGTGTGTGCTGTGTGTGCAATGCAGTCACAGTTTGGGGTGTGTTGTGCTTAAAGTTTAAATGCTTCGTATTTTTGTATATTTATGCATGTTGGCTCACCGTATAGTTTCAGTACATTTCGTAGTGAGATACCGCTGCGTTAATAATACGAAATTATTCAGTTAAGGTGATGTTTTCGGACTTAAATTAGTGCTAAAATTTTAGAGGAAGTAGCTGTGTCCATCTTCACAATAAGAGCGTTTATTTCTTGTTGTGTTGAACTGGAGAATCTGCTGTTTACATTTTGAAAATTATCCAATGTGACATTTGGTTACTAAGTCTATATTACATTTTATTTATGTGATATTTATCACAGACTGCTGATATCCAAATGTTATATTTATTTATATACTTGGCCTAGTTCTGCCTCTATTTGTTATTATTCATATGGGACTACAAATAAATTGTGAATGTTACCGTGGAGTAAAAAAAAAAACTTAACTGATTTCTCCTATATTTATTTTTTTTAAAAGAGCAACTGCGTTTAGATTTGGCCCTTTATTTACACAGAAAGTTCTAGTTAGTATTTTTTGGGGTCATATTTAGCAATGGTGATTGATTCACAGCTACTGTGATTAATTAGATTAAAGATTTTTAATGTTTGACAGACCTACTAAAAATAAAAATTAAAAATAAGAGTGTATTTGGACCATGTTTGTGTGTTTAACATTCTTTAGGCACCGTTTAAAAAGCACCGGTATCGGATAAAACCTAAACGATACCCCTCCCTAGTTATGATATCACTACCACTATTCCCCTGGGGGTTTGGAGCGTGTTGGGGGTGATTTGATGGTGTCTGCAGGGCTGTTTTTCAGGCTTTTAATCCAATTCACCCAACCGGCTATTTCAATGGATCTAAACTTCTCCTGAAGGATTTCAAGTAGAGATGCACCGATACAGATACTGGTATCGGCCCCAATACTGCCTAATGTACTGGTATCGGTATCGTGAACCGATACTCAAAATGGGGAAAATCTGCAACAAATTCACCAAAAAAGATAAATTTTTCACGTGAAATGTTGTTTTTGTGGTAATTTTATATTTTACATGTTATTTTGTCTCAGTTATGTTTAGTTTATAAAGTCTGGTGCCTTTAGTCTCTGTTCAAGAAAGGCACCAGAAGTTTAACAGTTTATTAATTCAACAATATGTGGCAAGGTACACAACGAGGGCCCAGGCGGGATTCGATCCTTGATATCCCTGTGGCCAAGCAGCCAGGGCACATGATCCATAGTGACAGGACCTCCACACTGTCACAAATAGTATCGGACCGGTATCGGGTATCGACAGATACACAAAAATCCAGCCATCGGTATCGGGACTGAATAAGTCGGATCGGTGCATCCCTAATTTCAAGTGGCTCCAAACTCGTCTGGGTGAGTAATTGAACACAATACATGCTATAAATTAGGTTCAAGTTTAAAAAAAGATTCCCTCTGAGATCAATAAAGAATTTCTTGGGGGTTAGGGTTAGGGTTAACCCTAACCCTAACCCTTGAATTGAATTCCATGAAAGGTTAACAGAGGAGAAGCAAAAACAGAGGAGGTGGATTAGCAGAGCTTTCCAACAACTGATGACTGATGAACATCGTCTGCTTCCTGGATGTTGAGCCGTGAGAATGTCATAGTGATCATGAATTAGTTAGAGGGCTTTACAGATTTACCACAAGACTGACTGCTACTGGAGATCCTTCCTGCCACAGAGTCACCATCCACAACAACTCTTACTTGGATTTTTTTTCTAATAGAATCAATAAAGTATTTTCTAAATGATTTACTTTTAACTCCATCATTTAAAGGGGGGTTGGGGGTATTATGCAAAAATGCTTTTTGATGTGTCACATCCTGATAAAACGTTATTTCCTCATTAAAAACATGTCTGAAGTTTTGCTTTGACTCATCCACTTATGCTTGAATCATTTTTGAGTCCCTGCTCGTAGTTATTGGGGGAGCTGAAACACCTGCTCCCACTTATCTCCTCCTTTCTCCACCCATCTCCTCCTCCTCATTGAAGTAGCTTACTCTTTAGCCAAGCCGCTGCACCTGCAGCCCTCCCCCTACCATCCCTACTCATCTCCGGTAGAGTAGCAGCTGCTACAGTTAGCTTAAGGCTAAATGTCAGGCTAAGAGTTTGGACTTCATAGTTGGAAACAATCTTAGGCCGAAAAATATCTGTTATCTTTGCACAATCACTTCACAGAGGACTGATTTCTCAATAAAAGTTTATAATGGATTAATAAGCAGATTGGCCCTAAAGTCTAGGCTACTCCATCAGAACCTGTACAGGTAATAACTGTGGCTCAGCATTGCTAACTCCGATTTCAAAACGCAGCTTCATATTTCTGTGTTTTTATGGCTTCAATGCAAAACGTAGTGATTTGAAATTATGGTTTCAGTGCTAAATGTAGCTTCCTTTCTCTCTAAATTTGTGATTTCTATGCATAACTTAGCTTCATTTTCTGTGTTATTATGGTTTCATTGAAAAAAGTAGCTTAATAGTGATTAATATTTATAAAAGGTGCCAAGGAGGATAAATATTACAGAGAAGAAACGTCTTGTAAAAGCCTCTGAATTCTCTCTGGTTCTTCAAAGACCCACTTTCAGGGTCGGATATCGGATAATTTGCGTGTCGTCTTACAATCTCCAGTTTTGCCGTTGTTCATCAATGTGATTTTTTTCCCTAAATAATAAAATGCAACACGCTGACAACTTCTGTAAACTATCAAGAGTCCGACTCCACGTGCACGCTGTGATAATAGTTGGTGTAACGACCTTCTGCAGGGGGAGTTTCACAAAATATAAGGGGGCTTAGAGAGGATCAGGTGAATATCAAGGCGCCAAATATTGAAATGATGAGAAGGCAAATTTATTTAAGGTGGATTTTGATTATAGAGGATTTTCAGAATCGTTTGGGGTAAAATAATCATTTGAGTGTGCTATAGAATGGTACTGTGTGCATGGAAGAAGCATAATACGCCCCACCTTTAACAAACTAAACATAACTGGACTGAATATGATCAGATTGTAGTTGAATTAATCTAAGTAGTTTCAGTTCCAGTTTCTGGTTGTGGTTTCTAAGACGGTGCGCCTCGGTGCGTCACCCCAACAGCAACGCCAGCTACAGAGACGGAGGCGTCCATCATCCTCCAGGCAGCGCATAAAACTCCGACCCGCAGCAGCCCTGATCTTCTCCCTTACCTTGGCGTTGCGGCTGAAGTGGCGAGAAGCCAGCGGGTAGGCGGAGGAGAGGGAGGAGGCGGAGGGAACCGAGGGCAGAGGGCTGTCGGATCCTCCTCCACCTCCCCCCTCGCTCTCGCTGGCCTTGCCTCCCCCGAGGACCCTCCGCCGCAGGGAGGGGGAGCTGCCGGGGGTGCTCCGTGGAGAGTTACTGGCCGTACTGCAGACAGAAACAGAGGACAGACGGAGGAGAGAGTTAGCTGGGAGCGGAACAGGGGGGGTTTGCACATTCAGATTTGGTTCCTGTGGTGTCTTTAATGTCATGCTACGAGCTGTAGGCGTTTCCCGTTTGATAAATCCGGGTGGACTGAGGAGACATTTCAGGCCGCAGCCGTCAGCTGAGCTCACCCTGACTCCATCTGCTGCCACGTCTCTGAAGCTCAGGCGGGCCCTTCAACAAGCATCGCCCAGAAAACAGCCAAATAAGACAAAGGTCAGACGGTCAGGGGTCGGATGACGTCATCCTCCTCCTCCTCATCATCATCATCATCATCAGACGAGCTCAGAGAGGAGGAGCAGCGGTCAGAGCGACTAGAGCTGATTCTACCACCATCAGGAGATGATAACCTCAAATACATCACATGACCCAGAACGGCCAATAACAGAACAAGGACCAATCCAGGACTTCTCCAGCTGGAAGGGGACATTAGAGCGGGGCGATCTGGCCTCTAATCTATCCTGTAAAATAATCTAAATCTTATGGAGTAACGATATATTATGTACTGTCTATATAGTACGTTAATGTGACATATTATGAACATTTTCACATTCCAGATGCACTACAGCAGAAGGATGACTTCAGAAAAGCAAAGAATCCCATAAAAAAATGTTTTTTCCCAAAACTGCATCACAAAAATTCTCACGACATAAATAAAGCGAAACATATTTTAAATAAAATAAAATCCGTTCAAAATGGTATAAATGAAAAAACAAAATCTGAAAAAATAAAACTCTCTCAGCTTAATGACATCATAAAAATGCTCAATCGTGGTAGGCTGGTCCAGTCGAAGGCTGCATCCGAATACCTCTACTACGCCTGCTGGCGATGTATCAGATCCGAAATCTCCCGTATGAATCGGAGTAGTAAGCACAGAGTTCCCAGAGGTGTACTACCGCCACCGCAAGTAGCCGGCGGATGCTACGCCATCCTACAATGCAGAGGAAGCCCCGAAATCGTAGAAGAAGAGCGGCCTTGCAGAAACAAAGCTACCGAGGGACTATCAACCACTGACCCCGCCGCAGGTCAGTATGAAAGAAGGGTCATACAGGTCAAAGGACACGCAAAATGGTGGAGCAGTACATCTGATTACATGCCTACTAATCGCTTGCTACGCAGTATTTACTACATCAGCGGTCGAGTAGCAGTTGCTATGTAGCATGTAGTAAATAGTAAGGATTCGATTTAGCGTTGGCTAAATTCAGTTAGTTTCTACCTAAAGGCGTTTATAGCGGCCACTAGTGGCAGTGATGTGGTTCTGTTTTTGACTGGCACAAGAGGAAGAGCATTAATCTAACAGGAACCGTTGAGAAGAGGAGTGATGACGGTTATTCTGATTCAGTTCTAGATCAGAACCATCATCATCATCCAGTTACAATCATATGGAGCAGAAAAACCAACAAATGTCACTAAAATCCTAATATGATCATCAGTAAACAGAAAATGACGGATGTCCTCCAGGCTCCACTCTTCAGCCGGGAACGTTGAAGACATTTCAGAGAGGAAACCCTTTAAAACAGAACCAGAGAGACTTCAGATTAAATGCAAACTTTTCTAGAAACTTCCCTCCCTGTTGGAGAAGCGTTTCTTCCTGCTCTGCTTTTGGAAAAGCTAACTAAAAAAAAATCTCTGCTTCGCTTCGTGTCTTCAGGATGGACCTTGGATTACTTCCTGCTTTAAATGGGGAGACCATGGCTCAAACGGAAGGTTGCCGGTTGAACCCCCGCCTCCGACGGTCTCGGTCACTTCAGAGGGCCCGGCGGCGCCAGTGTCCGGAAGCCTTGCTTCTGTCAGTGAGCATGAATGGGTGAGTAACTGAATGTAGTGTAAAGCGCTTTGGGGTCTGTAGGGACTATATAAAGCGCTATACAAATACAGGCCATTTACCATTAATGGAAAAAAGTGAATTTAAAGCAGCAGCAGCAGGTTCTGCTCTGAAGCTGAGACCTTTACTGCTTGTCCTGCTTCTTCTGTTCCTGCATGTTTCAGGTAGACTTTGGTTAAACCAGCCTCTGCTGCTTGGGAGCAAGCTAAATTAACTTTTAAGTAGGCCTGTCACATTAAAAACTATTAATACCATGATGAATTCATAATTTTTAAAAATAATTTACATACATCTTTGTTTTCCTCATGTCTCCCTGTTTCTGCAAAAGTGACTGGATGAAAGAAGACTGGTATGATCCATATATGCCTGTAGAGGCAGAGTAAGATCGGATGTCTTTTTTTTTATTTTGCTTTTTTTTTTTACTCTTAACTGGCAGTTACGTTAATAATACCTTTATCAGTAACACAGCATAACTGAAATCCTTAGTCATTTTCTGAGGAAAGAAATACTCTGGTTCAAAGTTGCAGTTTATCAGAGGAGGGGGGACAACTCATTCATGATGAACAAATGTCATGTCTGATTGGCTAACAGACATGTGACTAATACGCTGCCTTGGAACAAATAACTTAACTTTACTGGTGGTGCTCTAAGACAAATTCTTTTAGTTTCCTCCTCCGCTCTTCGTTCTTGGGTAAAAAAAAAAAAAAGCAAAACTGACGTATCAACACAAGCCTGAACCTGTTGCCCCATGTTGTGGAGTTGCTATAGATTAGCTTCCGCTAGTAGAGATGCTATAGGTTAGCGTCAGCCATCACAGATGCTAAGTTAGTTTTTACTACAAGAGATGCTAAAGGTTAGCTTCTACAATCACAGATGCTAAAGGTTAGCTTCTACTAGCACATTTGCTAATGGTCAGCTTCTACCACTCGCATAATTGCTAATAGTTAGCTTCCAATAGCATATTTGCTAATGGTTAGCTTCTGCTAGCATAGTTGCTTATGGGCAGCTTCTATTAGCACAGTTACTAAGGGTCAGCTTCTGCTAGCATAGTTGCCCATCACAGATGCCAAGTTAGTTTTTACTACAAGAGGTGCTAAAGGTTAGCTTCTACAATCACAGATGCTAAAGGTTAGCTTCTACTAGCACTTTTGCTAATGGTCAGCTTCTACCACTCGCATAATTGCTAATAGTTAGCTTCCAATAGTACATTTGCTAATGGTTAGCTTCTGCTAGCATAGTTGCTAATGGGCAGCTTCTATTAGCACAGTTACTTAGGGTCAGCTTCATGCTAGCATAGTTGCCAATGGTCAGCTTCTATTAGCACAGTTACTAAGGGTCAGCTTCTGCTAGCATAGTTGCCCATCAGAGATGCCAAGTAAGTTTTTAATACAAGAGATGCTAAAGGTTAGCTTCTACAATCACATATGCTAAAGGGTAGCTTCAACCATCACAGAGGCTCTAATGGTTAGCTTTCACTAGCAGAGATCCCAAATGTTAGCATCTACTAGCACAGTTGCTAATGGTTAGCTTCTACTAGCACAGTTGCTAATGGTCAGCTTCTGGTAGCAGAATTGCTAATGGTTAGCTTCTGCTAGCAGAATTGCTAATGGTTAGCTTCTACTCGCAGTGCTACTAATTGCTAGCTTCTGCTACCATAGTTGCTAAAGGTTAGCTTCCACTAGCATAGTTGCTAATGGTTAGCTTCCACTAGCATAGTTGCTAATGGTTAGCTTCTACTAACAGAGATGTCTTTCTCCAGAGTTCCAGTAGGTGGTCCCAAGCCACAGGGGGCGGGGCTATGAATACTTATCTGTAACAGAAGGGACGTACTTTTTTTTGAAATATTCGTTTTTGCCCTGATTCCTTTCTGCAGCTGATGCAGGCAGCTCAGAGAGACTGGTTGTATTTAAAAACAAAACAAACAAAAAACTATCACACCATTTCTAAGTGAACGAGACCTTGAAAAATGTCTTCGACCTACAAAGCCAGCAATCGTAAAGGTTGTTTAGAAATTAAAGTTATGCATCTTTCAGTGGGCATACATGCATTATTGTTACATTTGTTGAAAATAGTCTCAAAACAGCGATATTATGGTTTATGGTGACAGGCCTGCTTGTTGGGAGTTCTTCAAGTCAGGAAGAAACGACCCGAGGGGATTCGGGTCGCTCCACAGCGACACCGTTGTGACCCCTTATCAGGGTTCTGACATCAAACGTTCTTGGGTTTCAAGCCCATGGCATCATACCTCCTCTGCTGTAGTTAAAACAGTATGAAGTGATCTCTTTAAATCTTTATGTGTAACACAAATGATGAAACAATTGTTCTCAGAGCTAAATCAACCAAAAGAAGGTGAAAAAAACTTCTGAGGGAAACCATTTTCATCTTTTTGTTACATTTTGCCACAATACAGAACATAATTTTAACTTGATGTGACATTTGCTTGTAGAGTTAAACAATATGAACCATTACGGATATCCTGAGGAAAGTGGCAAGTCTCCAGAAACTCTAATCAGCATTAAGATAATAAATACATTTTTTTTTTTAATGATTTTGTTATATTTTTAAAGGATCATTTAAAGGGAACCATTAACTGATATTTGACATTTATTTCAAAGTATTACTTCTTATGGAGGATTTTTTATTCCTATCGGCTAAGCATGTTCAACTTAAAAAGGCCGAACTTTAAAAATAATAATAAAATTGATCTTTCTGCTGCCATCAGGGACTGTTAGCTTAGGGATGCATTTATAGCTAAAGAAAACCAACAAATTAACGGTTTAGGAGCCGTTAGATCGTGCCTGATCTCACTGAGCCACTAAAGACAAAGAAAAGCTGCGTCTTTAACCGAGTCTGTCCGTGGAAAATCCCAAAGGAGAGAGTCACTGTTCTGAAGAGAAGCTGACGGAGAGTTAATGTGTCTGAAAGCTTCAACCGAGAGATGAAGCCATTAATGTCACAGAAAGCCTGTCTGGAGGACGGCTTCAAAAGTCTTCAGTTCATTAAGAACTCAGAAGTAGGTCTGGGTTATATGGTTTTCAAAATTACAGCTCTGATTTTTTTTCATTTTAAATCTAATTTATGATTTAAAATCTATTTTTTTCTGTGTTTTTATTTTATTTAAAATATTTTGTCAAGAAGCTGTACAGGATCCATGTAAAACGAGATGGTAGATCCTGGACTTCACTGTAAACTGTGGAAGTCCAAGTACTGCACTGGTTAAAACGATCTTGATTTTCATAAAATGAAATCTTCGTCAACAGAAAATTTGATTAATTGTTGAAAATGTATTTATCACCGAGCCGAAATGAAAAGCAACAAATATTCCTACTATAGCAGCTATGAGCATATTGATTATTCCAGCTTCCTGCTACGCAGAATAAACATTTCTACTGGCAAACTTCAAAACATTGCGAGTGAAGGAAGTTTCCTGCAGCCAGCTGACCCGCAGTGCACAGCAAAATACTGGTAACAAGTTTGTGTCTGGTTAAAGATGGAGGGCTAACCAGTTTGGAGCAGGAAGCAGCCAATCAGAAGATCAACAGGTCAGGATGGAGGCAGCATCATGTCTGCTGAGTCTTTATTACATTAAAGCTGGGAGGAAAATCATCAGCAGCTCGTTACCGTCAGATTACAGCCGACATGCAGCCTGGAAGAGCAGCAGCCTGACAACAGTCCAAGGGGACCGGGAGCAGGACACAATGAGGCCGATCTGGTTCCACCCAGGCCGGGGAATGGACGGTGCACCGACCACCTCCACCCTCACAACCCATCTGCTCTAATCTGCGGGACACGGTTCGTTTAACCGATTATAAGCCGGGTTCTGAGCGCTGAGGAGCGACACTTACTCAAACATGTCATGAGGCGTCGGAGGTCCGGCCGAGAGCCGCTAAACGGCGCCGCAGAGCCCGCTGTCCGGTGCGTGTTGTTCCCGGCGTGCAGACACAGAGAAGCCCGCTGATCCTGGAGGGAGGCGGATGAATGTCCGCCGCCTTTCATTCACTCTGCCCCGGATCGGAGAGCGCCGCCGTCCCGCGGTCGGCGACGCCTCTCTGCGCCTCACCGGTACCGGGCCGACCCGCTACCCCTGCGCCGAACACGAGACCCCGACAACGGGCTTCCGTCCGTGTGCCTACCCCCCTAATCCGTCTGCAGCCGAGGAAGAGGAGGAGGAGACTGAGGAGGAGGCCTTGCGCTCTGAGATAACGATGACAAGGCAGAGGAGGACTGCGGGCTTCAATGTGAAGGACGAACTCCTCCGCCTCACATATAACACGGAACTAAAGATGATTTATTCTGGCTTCATCTCAGAGGAACAGCAGATTATTTCCTCTACAGGCTGCAGAGTCACCCCCCCCCCCCCCCCCCATCCCCCCGGCCCAGAGCCCACCCAATCCTCTCACTCCTCCTCAATCAGTGTCCATCTCTGGATTAGAGTCCAGATGATAATCCAGGCTGGACCATGGAACTCTGTCCCCTCCTGGATAATCTGCGGCCGGGGCTCAGTCCGGGCTGAAGGTTCTCAGAGAGGCAGCCTGAAGGCACGGGATGTGGGCTAAACCATCTAAAACTGGGGTTTCCTCAACTTCCTGTCTGCGTTTACATCAGCAGGCCTGAGATCAACCATCAGAAGCGTTTTTTTTAGTCTGAAGAATTATTCAAATCTGTTCCACCAAGATGGAGACGTTTTCCCCTGATCAACACGACGGGATGAAGGACGGAGAGTTTAAACGTCTGACCATCAGCTCCAGGGCTCCACGTTTCTCCTGCAGTCAGAAAACAGAAGATCTGGACTTGTGGACAGAGTCCCAGATCCGTCACGGTTCGGAAAAGCCGACCGCCACACAGTCACAGCCGGCTATCAGAGCGAAAATGGGGAATACTGGAGGAAAAATGCATCCTGGGAAGCTGAAATAGCGAGGAGCTCCGGGCAATAGATCGACTGAATTTCACGATAAAACCTCTAAGGTTTCCAGTGATGTCAGCCCTCTCAGGGCTGCCATCTTGTTTTCCAGCGTGTTTTTATTCCACAGTAGTAAAAATAGACCAGCTGTGTGGAACTTTAAAAATTATTCATTCTTAGGAACAGAAAGAAAAAAAGAGGAAACTTATTGTAATAGAAGTTTATATTTATCATGAAAAAAAACAAACAAATGTATTTGACTTTAACTTCCCGAAACAGTTGTATAATATTTAAAGTCATGTTCAACTTCTAAATTATGATTAGCGCCATGGATTGGTGAACAGTCCTAGTCTGATTCCCAGCTATAATGAAACGTGTAGGAATGTGGGACTTCCTGCTGCTTCCATCCACTCTTCCAAACCCAAATCCAGAAGAATCCGGCATCATGGACGACCCGATCCGTTCTCATGCGGTAATGTTTAGACGACTGACTGCCTCAGCTAAGAATAAAACTTGTTGAAGCTCGTATCGTCTGAGGTTCTGTCTCAGTCCTGTAGCTAACTCTGTTCCTAGCAGATTCATGAAACGGTTAACCTGGGCTGAACTGGGTTTCCTACAGCGTATGGGACACAGGCTCTACAGGGCATAAAACACCAACACACTGTCATGGTTTATGTTTTTATGAAAATAAAAAGGTGTGATCTTCCTGTTCCCGCCGTCGCTGCGCCACAAAATGAGGTCAGAGCGCCGGGAAGAGCGACAGAGAAAACTCAACCATAGACTGACATGAAACCCGCTTCATATTTAGCACTAAAACTAATCTAGAACAAATTAAAATATGATTAATAAAATAAGAACTACAAGCAAAAGTTTTAAATCATCTAAGAAAATCTAAAGAAGTTTCTATTTCTACCAGCAGATTCTGCTGACGTCCACAGAGACTCTGATGCAGATTATGATCCTTTATCAATATGCAGCAGATTACAGAGCAATATCAAATTCTGCAGATTATGTATCATACATACAATGCAGTTCATCCCTAATACGCAGTAGATTACAGTCAATTATCCATACACAGAAGATTATGGAGTATGATCAATATTCTGCAGATTATGATGCATCGTTAATATTCTGCAGATTCCGGTTCATCATCTATATTGTGTTCATTATGATGCGAATATGAAGCATCATTAATATTCTGCTGATTTTGGTTAATTAATAGTATTCTTTAGATTTGGATGAATCATTAATATTCTTTAGATTATGATGCATCATCATAATCTAAAGAATATTAATGAATCATTAATATTCTGCTGATTTTGGTTAATTAATAATATTCTTTAGATTTGGATGCATCATTAATATTCTTTAGATTATGATGAATCATTAATTTTCTGCAGATTATGATGCATCGTTAATATTCTGCAGATTACGGTTAATTAATAATATTCTTTAGATTATGATGAATCATTAATATTCTTTAGATTATGATGCATCGTTAATATTCTGCAGATTACGGTTAATTAATAATATTCTTTAGATTATGATGCATCATTAATATTCTGCATGCATGCAGCCAGACATGCTAACAGGTCAGTAAAGCGGTGAAAAGCCAGGTCAGGGGGGTGAAGGGGGCGTGGCCTCTGCAGCCCACTGCAGTGATGCGCTCAGCCTTAACTGATTGGATTCACATGACATCATCAGAGCCGAGGCTGTCTCCCGTTGGCTGGAGATGATGTCATCACTGTGAGGAAGGATAAATGGTTTGGTGATCTCCGCCTACGGCTCCATCTGTCCTCCACCCGACAGCATCCCTCCTCCTTTGTTTAAACCATATTTCTGCTGCTTGTGGAACAGGAAGGAAGGAGAAAAAACGATAAGCTGCAGCTTCTGTGTCGTTTATGCAGTCAATAGGTTCTGACTGGGTCAGAAAACGGGCCGGCTGGTTGGCTCTAACTCAGGCAGAACCATTTATCGGCTCTGTGACGGCACGGTACGTCACTCAAGATCCTCCCTGTTCCACAAGCATTAGAGAAACGTTCCCTAATTCGGTCCGATTGCAGGCTGAGGTTCTGGACCCCCCGGTCCAGCACACTAACCTGCAGCTGTCCAGGTCCGAGTCCCGGCTCAGCAGGCTCCTGATCGACCAGCGGGACCGCCGGCTTGGCGAGGGGCTGCGGGACCAGGAGCGTGACGGCGGCAGCAGGAGGTTGTGTGACGGACTGTCCTGGTTCTGCAGCGCCGCCTCCGTCTGAGAGGCGCCGACCCGCCGGCGCCGGCCGCCGCCCCTCTCCTCCGACTCCTCCACCACGATCTGGGGCGGCTCGCCCCATCCCCGCCCAGGAGGGGCGGAGCCCGGCTTCCCCTCGCTGCGTCGCTTGGTTCTGGTCCGGCTGCGGTGGGATCGGCCGAGGGGTCTGGGGCTGGGGGAGCGGGACCAGGACTCTGTGTCCGAGGACGGCGGCAGGACGGTCAGGGTGGGGACGGGGATGGGCCGGGCCAGAGTTCTGACGGGGGAGGAAGTGGTCATGTTTGTCCCGAGTCACTGACAGGAAGTAAGCGTCTGCTGCATGGTGACGGCCGGGTCGGGATCCGACGACCCGTCTGGCGCCGAGGACAGAAACCTCAACACCGACTCCCTCACATGTCCTGTGGAGCTGCAGAAAGCACACAGCCTCAGAACCTGGAAGCGGAGGAGTCCACCAGAACCGCCTCGGCTCTTGGGCCCAGCAGCGTCCGGATTCGCCCCGGCATCTCCGGCCTTCCCTCTGGGACTCTGAGGCCAAATCTGATCAGTGTCTACCTGAAGAGTGGAGAGAGCAGAGACTCTAACCAGCCTGGGTATTATGGGATGGAGGCGATCTGATGCTGCTGTCTGCTCTGCTGGTTCATGAGGGATCATGTGACAACCATGTTGGTTATCTGCTGCTCCAGCACAGACCTGATCAATAGTTCTCTGTTCACAACACAGACGTTTATCTCCTACGATGAATGTTTTATTGTTTCAGAGATAACATTAAATCTGAGATGTTTAAGATGTTTCATCTGAAGCTTTCAATGCGCCAATAACTTTACAGCTCCGACCTGCGACTTCAGCACCTTCAGAGAGGAAACAATTCGGCTCAGAACTTCCTGACTGATGATTGGCTCCATCAACTAGGAGAATCCTTGTTTTATAGTCGAACCATTAAATACACACCGGCTCTGGTGAGGATCAGAGTCACTGAAAAAACTTAAACGCAGATTTTTTCTGAATTCAAAGAAAGGAAAAAAAAGACGGAATTTAAGATTAAATGAGTCAAATTTTAAAAGGAAAAAAGTGCCAGAATTACAAGGAGAAAAGCAGCCAAAATATGAAGGAAAAAAAGATTCAGAATTTAAAAAAAGGCAAAAAACGAAGAAGTCAGAATCGTAGAAATATGACGGAAAAAAAGGGCCAGATAAAAAAAAAAAAAGGCACAATTTTAGGAAAAAATAGCCAAAATATGACAGAAAAAACTGCCTGATTTTAAAGGAAAAAGAGCCGAAATATCAGGGATAAAAAGAGCCAAAATATGACGGAAAAAACAGCATAAATATGACGGAAAAAACTGCCTGATTTTAAACGGAAAAAAGCAGAACTTCAAAGAAATAAAAAAGTATATAAGAAAAAATAAATAAATCAGAATTTAAAGGAAAAAAGAGCAAAAAAATGCAGGAAAAAGATCCAGAAGTCAAAACAAAAAGGAGTCTGAATTTGGGGGGGGGGGGGGGGGGGGGGTTGGAGTATGATTTTAAAGGAAAAAAGCTGAACTTTAGAGAAAATAGTATTTTGGAAAAAAATTTGAGAATTTAAAGAGAAAAAAAAAAGAGAAAATATGAAGGAAAAAGATCCAGAATTTAAAGACACACCCCATAACTTCTTACACCATAAAAACACATGTTTTTAAAATATTTTGGCGACGCACCACCATTAATCATGTTTATTATCGAAGCAGTTACTGTTTTATGGGAGGAAACTGCACTATTGAACCTTCCACCCGCGGCGGCCCGCGTGCCTGGAAGTACTGACTCAGTTTTGCTTTACGGCGGTATGCAATGCTACACGCTGCGTAACGATATAGTCAAACACGCGGTTTTGAGACTAGCGAGGAAAAGAAACTGTGTTGCCCATGACCAGGTTGTTCCTCTCATTAACAGCGCGTTTCCTCCTGCTGCGGTATAGAGCAGCAAGACAGAAGACGACACGGGTCAGAAAACATTTCTTTCCCCTCACCGCTGTGAAAGAACTTTTCCGTCCAACTGTTACTCATCTTTGGTCAAAGTAGAAATCGCTTCTAAAATCCATTGTTACAACTTTTCAGCTTTGTGTGATCAGCTGCTGTGAGTGAAACGTTAGAGACCCAGCAGGATGTATGGCCGCCGAACTAGCCGTGTTGCTACCGGGCCGCTAAGTAATAAACGTTTGTTCCAGGTTTATTCGGTCATTATGATGCGATACAGTGACGGGTTTACCGCCTGACACGACGTTAGTTTGACGTCTTGGCTGGGAAGCTGCAAAGTCGTCAGTACGCTTCTCCATCGAGATTTGTTTGTACGACTGACGTTACACCACAAGAGGGCGACGGAGGGAAAATATCTGCAAAGCTACGGTGTGTCTTTAAAAAAGGAAAAATAGATAGGATTTAAAGAATAAAGAGCCAAATTTGAAGAAGAGCCAGAACAATAACTTTTTTTTTATCGTTATGGAAAATTTAAAAATCTGAAATTTGAGAAATATAAGTTGTAACTCTGGCGTCTGGTTTGTTTCCAGTGGTCCTAATCCATATTGATGAGGCAAGTAGTGAATAATGTAACAAAACAAAAGACAATCTAAGAAAGAAATAAATAAAACATTTATTCCAGGAAATATTTCAGACTATGTAGAAACTATGTAGAAATATTGACTCCCTTAAAATAACTCTAAAGTTGCAGAGAGTTCAGCTTTACTGACGGAGGAATCAGCTTTGAGAGGAGGAGAGAGGAAAGATAAGGAAGGCAGCATCAGCAGACACAACAGAGCGTGGAGCTCCAGGTCGAGCCCCAAACCAAGGCCAGCTAGCGACGCCGGCTAGCCAGGCTGAGCGGTAACCATGCAACCGTCCTGCAGCGGGGACAGCTGCTGCGCTCCATTGTTTGTCTTCAAAGCAGACGCTTCCAGGGGAAAGTTCCCGAGCGCGTCCAACGTTATCACAGGGATCTGTTTGAACAAGAACAATCTCGGCAGCGGCTTGTTTGTCCAGAGTAATCAGCCGTAATCTCAGAGCCGGCCTCGCAAGCCTGGACCTGAACACGTGTTCCTCATAAAACCCAGACAATCCGATGGGGGACAGATTCGACACGGCGGTCCGTCAACCTTCCGGACCCAACAGAGACGGGACCGGGTGAAAGGATTATTCCGCAGCTACAGATGCTCGAGACGAAGAGCTGTAGGAATAGGAATCAAAGTTCAACTGAATCTGTTCAGTCCAAGAGGAAAAAAAAAAACACATTAAAAAAAAAGAATCATTTGAACGCAGATGGGCTCCAGCTGGAAAACCGCTGCAAGTTTTCTGACACATTCCAGGAACGGATCGTTTGCTTTTGTAAAAGTGGATAGAAGCAGCTAGAAATCCCACCTTCCTATAAAGATACACCCCGTTACTCATGGGGGTTAGAGGCCACAGCCGGCCACAAATAATGGATAATAACTACCACTTTAATAGTTCAAACAATGCGTTAATACACACAGCGGAAACAACCAGACCTCTATAGCTACAGTCTCCCTTATCGCCACTCCTGGGGGTTCAGCCAATCAGCGGGAAGTAGCATCACGCCCAGATATTCTATCTTCCCAAGGTGCATATTTTAGATAAACTCAACAATAGAAAGTAAATAGGGGAATTTTTCCACATATAACTTGGGAGCCACGTTGAAAAGAAAAAAATCTACGAATAGGCAACTGTTTACATAATATTGGTAAAACCAGTCATTTGTTTATATCAGTACATCCACACCCAGTGTTGAATATGTCGGAAAGTAATTGAGTAAAGTTTTCAAACCTTCCCAATACCAAAGTGTTCTAAATGCAACAAAAAAAAAAGACTGATTTACACGAACAAACGGTGTAAAAAGACGTAAATTGAGGATAATTCTCCTCCGATTTGTTTAGATATTACTGTCTTACAGTAAAAATGAGAGAAGCAAGTCTGAAAACCTTCCGTTTGAGCTTTAATTCTCAGAGGAAACGTTTCACGGATCAAGAGAGGGTTTTAAATGTTCTGCAGCCAGGACACAGCTGGTTCACATCCAAGGTCACAACATTGCAGTTTCCACTTAAAATAACAATTATCCAGCGCCCAGACTTTATTTCAGGAACATTTGTACTGTTTTATTGGGCCACATTTACATGTTTTAAATGTTTAACTAAAGGTGGCTCCGTGGATTATGTGGAATAGCCCTTTATTCACTTCAGCGCCGGGGGTCAGAAACTTTACGCCCAAACTTGGAGCTCCTACCTCCCATTGGAAGAGTTTCCTGCGGTTCTGCCGTCTTGTTCGGCCTCGTAAACAAGTCGAGCCACGCTTCGAGAGCTGATGCTGAAATCCACTTTCTCACAGGAGCACATCAACATTGTCGGACGGGAAACGGAGCAGGAGGAGCAGCAGGAGGAGAGGGTGGTGGAGGAGGCATCTACCGGCCGCTGCTAATGGCTCCTAGCCCGCTAACGGCGGCTCCCCGAAAACCCCCAGAGGCCCTAAAACCGATCACCAACAGGCTTCAACTTCCAGAAGAAGCAACACCGTCCGAACCTCATCCATTTCCAACCCGTTAAAAGCACTTTTAATGGGTCAATCTGAAGTTAAACACCGAATTTAGCTCGTCAGGAGAGCAGACTCGGTTTAAAGAGCTGAACAAAAGCGGTTTTGGTCGGAAAGTGAAAAAGAACGAAGTCGGTTTAACCGGGAGACGGAGCCAAGAGAGAGGGGAGCACACTGGACCCAAACGGGCCCCGGACCAATATAACTGCGAACATTTTAAAAACTTTAACAACTGGAGTTATATTTTACAGGATAAATTTAACATAAAATCAAAAAAATATATAAATACTTCCTTAGAATGATAATATTTTGAAGTCAATCATGTGGACCCCCCTCTAAAAACTTTTTGGTACAATCCGGGAAAATAACTGTACCCAAAGATGTGGCGAAAGGGAAGCAGTGTTTACACCGTAAAAAAACACTGAAAACTGTTTAAAAGCAGCAATTAACCAACTTCATTTTAAAATTTACATTTTAAAAACCTTGAGTTGGTTCGATGCAGAGCGAGTTTAGGTGAAAAAAATATTAAGATTTCACATATATAACGTTTGTTTGTCTGTTTATTTGTTTGTTTTTTTGCTTGCATTTGAAAGCCGCAATTAAAGAGCCAGACAAGAAACCGAAAGAAAACTAATGCTGAAAAGTGTCAAGCTTTAAAAACTTCAGAGTTAATTTAAAGGGAGAAAATACAAGCTATGGTAAATTCACAGAGTCAGTGCGACATCTGGTGTCTAATCAGTGTCTGTGCAGCCAGCTGTTTAGTTTCTAACTAAAAACTTCTCTGCTTCAAGTGCTTTAAGTGTTTCGTGAAGCCATATTCAGCATAAACTCTCTAAAATCCTGACTAATAAAGCTAATGATATTTAAGGTTGGATGTGTAGAGCAAATTGAAGTCCCACCTGCTTCCTGTTGCTGCATCACTTCAGTTGATCCCACAGAGTCCCACCAGAAGGAGATCAGATGTCTTCAGCTGGACAGAAACAGCAAACGGGGCAGATGGTAGGTCACCTTGACTGCAGCTGAAAATAAAAGCAGCTTCAAGAATGCACATGTCTTAATATGCACATATCATTGCTTTACCTGCTTCAAGAGGTGGAGCCTTACACTTTGCATCACTTTTTATTCCTCGTAATTTTAGATATTTGCTTAGTTTTACATGGATTCCTGTTCATTTGTTGGTTTAATTCCAACTTTTTCTTCCCTGTTGGGAGCTTATGGTGTTTAGGTGGAGATCAGAGCCCCAGCTACAGTGGGAGCGGTAAAATACTGCATTGTTTGCTTCAGTGCTCATTATGAAAAAACAAACGTACTTTTATGTATGTTTGACATAAGAGAAAAACATTTTAGAGAGTTTAAGTTGGAATTTCATTTAAAAAGAAAAAGGGTTTCAATTTAATAAATTGTGGAATTCTTTTTGGAAAATGTTACTGAGCAAATGGAAGAAATCTGCAGGATGTGACCATATTTCACTGAACATTTAATTCATATTTACAGTTTGCAGTTTTCTGCACTGGTGCGCTTCATTAACCTCTAGATAGCATCTTTGGTATTTTTTTTACCATAACACTCAGTGAACCACACTGAATTTAAATACAGATAAGAGTAAATGTTCTCACAGTTGAAAAAAAAAAAAAAAAAAGAAACCTAATTAAATTTAAAAACTGTATCGAAGCCCTTTCAAAACTGGTTATCAACATGTTGAAAATGAAGATTTTTAAATACTTCAGATGTGCAGGTAGGCAGTTGGAGCCTTGAAAATGTTGCAATATATGTTTGATTGCATATGATGGCAAAAAAAACACATTTGATTTTATTTTATTTAGAAACAGCTCTATAATAGATTTTTTGTCTGAGTGAAAATACTGAGATTAGAGAGAAAACAGGTCAAATTTGATCAGTTCTGAAAGTCTTTTTTTATAGAATATTTGGTCCCATTTAATACTATTTGACATGAATTTTGTGTCCTGTATGATTTTAAAGCAATTTAAAAGTTTTTATTCTTCTGCAAATACAGCCAAACTATTTCACACACATCAGGGAAAATTGTGCATGCTTTCAATGTTCTGCAATAACATCCATATCAGATCTAAACCTGACTCTGGAAGCAGTAAAGCCAATAAATTCGGGTTTTTACCTGCCTGTCAGGCTTCAGAGCCTCATCATGACTTTGCGATTTCCAGATGTCCCTTCAGCTCACGAAGCCTCCGTCCCGTACCTCCCCACCCCCCCCAGCCTCCTGTTTGTCGCCTCCTGCAGTGATCAGCAGCAGCACGTCCTGAGCGCAGCTCTCACGCTGCAGCCTGTGCAGCAAACAGCTTGTGTCCTGCTCGTTCAGAGATGTGCAGCCTGCAGCAGCTGAATCGGACGGCTGGCTGGAAACTAAAAATAACAAGAAAGTGAGAGAGGAACAGTCTCTCTCTCCCTGTTCTCACCAGTGTACAAATGCATGCAGGCTTTATCATATGTCAACATTTCCTTGAAGCACCCCCCCACCCCTCCCATGATTGTGCCACCATGAGGTAATTTCAGCTGCTGCCCTGTTTATGTTTCCCCTCCGTCTGATTTTTGTTCTTGTGTAAGGTCGAACAGACAGGGACCATGCATCATTTGCAGCATAACAAACACATCATGTTTAATTTGGCCCAGCGGGTCATGGTTCCAATCCATCACGTCAGCAGATGATGGGATGTTTCTGCTGCACGGTACGGTCCTCAGCCAGGGTCGGTCTGTCAGCCTTGACCAGATGGACCGGACCGCCTGTCCGAGCCGGATACCGACACAGATAAGAGCTGCCCGAACAGACTTTACTCCAATCTGTGAATTAAATCTCATTCATTGTAGAAATTCACAAGCAAAGCCTACAAATGGTGAGGTTTCCAGCCTTAATATTTTACTAAATGATCAATTTAGGCACAAGCAACTGAAAACGGCCCAAACTTGAGCCATATTTACCCATCTCAAGGAGGCAATAAAGCAGGACAACTGTTCCCTTTGAAGGCTTTGGTTTAAGTTAAATTTAAGGCAAACTTAAGCTTAAACCGGGTTTTATGAAAACAAGGACTTTTATGTGTCAGAACAGAAAGAAATCACTTGTGGGGTCCCCCAGAGCTCCAACCTGGTGCCCCTTGTATTTAATATCTAGCTCCTGCTATTCCAGATTATAACAACCTACAAGAACAGCTACCATATGCAGATGACACTCAGCTCTACATTACAGTGTCACCAGGTAACTTTGAACCCATCCAAACCCTACGACGAAGAGTCAGCACACAGCTTCAGTTAATACAACTACAGCTACTGATCAGACCAGAACTTTTAAGTGTAATAATGGACTCAGACCTGATCCTCCGTGGTCACATAAAGACAAGAAGGACAGCTTCTATCACCAGGGAACATTTCTAGGATTAAATATCGCAACGAGACCTTGGTTCAGAGCACAACCTCATGTCAAAGACTCATCTGCTGGGATTCCTTATATACAAAACTTATTAACTGATTGGAATATTTCTATTATTGTATTGAAATAAATTTTCTTGTATAGTGAATGTTGAATGTATGAATGTCTTCTGAGGACTATGACAGATTTCTTTTATGACTTTTAACGTGAAAATCAAATCGGTTATTTCTGAGCGCAACACAGGAACACAACTATTTCTAAATCAATTATTTTCTGTTTGTTTTCATTATCATTCTTGATAAAAAATGTCCAGTTTCCAAAGCCTAATAAAATGTGAACATTTTTTAAGGCAGAAAGTAAGAAAAAGAGATTAGAGCTCTACTTTAAACCAAACCGATCAGCATTAGAGGAGTGTTTTTCTCTGCTGGGTGTCCTCGATCCAAGCTGAGTGGCTGCCGTGACCTCTGACCTGCAGAACATGATCTGTGTTTACAGACTACAGGAATCCCTCCGGCTACAGGGGACAATATTTGCTTTCACCCTTCAGCATTTGCTCTGCTCTCCACATATTTGTTTAACAAAACAGAACAAGGCGATTTTCATGAACTGTTGCTTCCTGAGAAGGAGAAGAAATAGATTTCTTTCAGGCTCTCCTGTATATATTCAGCACCCTGCTGGCGATGGTCACGTTGTTACGGAGAACATCTGATCATCTCAGGTTTCTGCTGGCTCCCAACACTCCCAGCGTCCAGCTCCACTGGATTCACACTCTCTAAATTTAGCCACTTTAAAGTCAGGACAGACAACGGGGGCAGAGCTTACCGTCACACCTCTGAGACTCCTAATATCAGATTATTCATATCTGGAGTTCTGATAGATTAACGTTTAGCTTCTCCTGCAGAAGGAACACGGCGGCATTCAGGAGTCCAGAGGAGTAACTTCAGGGGGTCTAGGAATGTCCAGCCTTTTTTCTACAACAGCTGTTTGAACATTTCACCTGCAGAATGATGAGCTGCTGGACGTATTTAGTCGTCTTCAGCCTGCTTGGTGAGTCCAGCACCATGAAAATCCACTCAGTTTAAAGTAAGAACCTGCCAGAGGCTACATGAATCCACCTCATGAGCAAGGTGATACTTTTCTCCAAACGATATTCTATATAATGTTTAATGTAAAACCACAAAATGAGAAACCATTGGAATCATACAGAGAATGTCAGTTTAAAAAGAAGGAAATAAAAAACAGATCTTTACACTACGTTCAATTTCAGAATATTTTATTTATGCCAAAGGGAAATTAAACGCCATGTCTCAGATCATCGTCGTATCGGCAGGAATGATCTCCAGTAGCAGGCCTTCTTGCAATAAACCTGTAGAGGCCTCTGACTGAAGAAAGCTGCTATGTGACAGTGTCATGCAGCAGAGACCTATGGGGAGTTTTTTGTAAGGTTAAAGAGTCAACGCGATAGTTTAGATTATTTAGGATAGAAAAAAAATAGGGCTTAATTTTTCTGAGTCATATTTTCACCCATTTATTTATTCATTTATAAACGTCACATTTTCAAATAAATATTCATCATACTAACAAAATATCAAGCTTGGTTGCAAAATATTTAGTTCAAAGCTAAATATTTAGCTAGCAAACTAAACTGGCTTGTTACAAACAGTTTTGACCTAATAATTTAGCAAAGAGCTAAATATTTTTGCTAATATGCAAATGTGCCTCTTGAGAATCGGAGATTGATTATCAAAATAAAAGCAGGATCTTGCGGTCCTCTATATAAACTCCTACTGTTATAAATCCATCTGTAAACGTCCGTATCACCATTAAAATGGCTCCTACTGAGTTTTAAAAGGAAATTTTGAACCTGTTGGCAGGATAATAAACATATAGAGGATCCAGGACAAAGCTTTTATTTTGGTATTCAGCTTATCACCAAATTCATTTCTATATTAGCTAAATGTTTGGCTCAGAACTAAATGTTCAGTTCAAAGAAGCCGCTATTTGTATCTGTGTTTGTATTTTGTTGAGGGGGAAAAGTAGTAGAATTTTTTTTGTATTCGAAACTCACAATAAGCGTAAAAATACATTTTTTGGTCGTTACACTTCTAATTTACGTTATATTTGATTATCCATTAATTATCCATAAACATGCGATATTGGTTTATGTTTTTCCATAAATCCAGCAAACTGAACGTTAATGTTATGGTAAATGGTTAATGGCCTGCACTTGTATAGCGCTTTACTTAGTCCCTATATACCCTTATATAGACTACATTCAGTCATCCACCCATTCACACACTCATTTACACACTGGTGATGGTAAGCTACGTTGTAGCCACAGCTGCCAGGGGCGCACTGACAGAGGTGAGGCTGCCGGACAATGGCACCACCGGGCCCTCTGACCACCACCAGTAGGCAAAGGGTGAAGTGTCCGAGACCGTCAGAGCCGGGGCTCGAACCGGCAACCTTCCGATTAAAAGACGAACACTCATTGTTACGCTCTCAACAGCATATCGTCTGGATTACCGAGCAAACAGAGCTATGTAAACATAGAGAACACGAGAGCACCGGACAGCAGATGTTAAAACTAATGCAGCGTAATGGAATAATCTCCCAACCAAACTCCTCTTCCAGAAAGTTATAAACTGCCTCTGGAAACCAGTTAAGTTATGAAAAAACGTATTCAACAAAAAGAGACATCCAGTTGAGTTTTTTTGCTTCTTCATCCCGTCCCTGTTGCTGTGTGGAGCAGCTGGGTCCATCACGTCTTTTCTCCCGCCAACCGCAACTCCTGTCACTCACTCACTCACTCATCTGGGGTCCATACACTGCGGTCTCATGAAGAAACGCAGATTTTTCATCTAAAGTTTTTCTTCCTCCAAATACAAATGTTTTTAAAAGTGTTTGTTCTAAATAAATATTTTTAAAAACAAACATGTTACTTATGCCTTTCTGAATACCATATTCAGTTCAGCTCCACTCCTATTTAAAAGCAAAATATTTAACAGACTGTTTTAAGTTGCAAGCTACATGTTAAAAAAAATTGAACGTTTTTGCTACAAACTAAATATTATGGTAAAAAAAAAATTATTTAGCTTGTAAGCTAAACATCTATTCTGTTGACTGCATATTTAATTTGTAAACTAAATATATAGCTTATTACCTAAACGTGTATACTAAATATTTATCTGAAAATATAAAATTTACAAATGTATGAATAACATGGATGCAAATCAAAAATGAACCCCTGTTTTTCCTGTTATGAACGGGTAAATACCCCAAATTATTGCAGTTAATTTTTCACTGCGTAGCTTTCCAGATGCCTCACCATGGAGATGATATTCCACCTCATTGTTTCCTGGATGACACCATCAGTATTGTCTAGCTCTGCCTATCCACGTCATTTGCTTTTGCTTCTCCTCTTTAAATATCTCTGTCTGGTTGTATAGTTAGAAGCGGTGCAGAGAGACGTTGGAGTAGGGGATGTGATCTTTACCCATAATATCGGATGGAAGAGATGGTTTGAAATGCCTCTTTTTCTCTCTCATCTTTGGTCCTGCTCGAGAAAAAGGGTTCACATGAGCTCGTACGGCAACAAAAAAGTACAAAGATGTATGAATTGATAGAAAATAGAAAACCTCCTCAAAGTAAGATTTGAAATGATTTGCATATCACTACTGCTACAGAGAAGAAAATCCTGAAACCACTAAAAGGATCTGGAAGAATTTCAGATTCTGATAAAACCACAAGGAGCGCTGTACAATAAGCCTGATGTCGACCTCATTCAGTTACCGTATCCACTTCTCTGGGTTTGGATCATCACCCAGTGGTAGGAGGAGGTATCATGGTATGGGCTTGAATCGTTGGCTCTGCTCTGATGGCAGCAATGATGCAGAGAATTCCAGCAGAGGTTTGAAAATAACATCTGCCAGACCAGATCTCCTCCTGCTCACAGGCGAAAGCACATTCCAAAGGCCTGACTGAGGAAGAGGAGGGTACAGCTGCTGCTCTGTCCCCGACAGAGAATGTTGGGGAGTTTAGAAATCAGATTAGAAATGAAAGCCATCGATGTTTTCAATAACAGTGACTGGAAAGCTGGAAGGGCTGCACTGAAACAACCTGCATGTCACTTTATTAACAAATGAATAAAGTTTTTACTTTTAGAAGAATAACAGTCAGATTGATGAACTGGTTGCTTCAGCGCCCTGATCTTCTCCACCTTCTCCTCCATCCCCTTCCTCTGAAGTCTCTCAGTGCCACGGAGGCTGCGCGGAGGTGGACTCGATGAGCGAAGCTGTGGCAGGAGAAGGTTTCCTGCTCGGCTGCATTTCCTGTAAGAGACGTGAGGAAGTCGCTGCCCGAGCCACCGTGGATTGGCACTTCAAGCCCCTGGAGGAGGAAGAGTTCAGACATGTGAGTCAGACTGATTCCTGCGCTTCTGTTCATCCAAGATCTGGGATTGTAACGCTGTTATAAACTGAAGCTCCTAAACAAAGTTAGGAAGTGCTTTTAAAACAAGATAGAGGGTGAATCAGATTTTAGACGCTCACTGTCACAATAACATTCTAGTATGATGAATTAATTTCTGAGTTCTGATAAGGGAAAGGAACAACGGCAATGCCAGGAAATCCGAGCTTCATGCATTGCAGGACCCAGAGGTTCTGGAAGTCATCCATCCATCCATCCATCCATCCAACCATCCATCCATCCATCCATCCAACCATCCATCCATTACACATTACTTTATTTAGTGGGGTAACTGAGTAAAAGACACATAGGTATTTATTCCATGTTTTCGGCATACGTATGCTCTTTGTAATTTTACAGCGACTTATTTAGAATGAACATAAGAAATACCATTATGGTAGAACTGTGCACAAATATAAACAATATAACAGTACTTATTACTGTAAACTGAACATAAATTATTCCTGGACATCCACACGTTCCTTTCTGTGTGGCCACATATATTATTATTATTATTATTATTTTATCAGGGAGAAACATAGAAAGTCATTTCAATACCATTACACACCTACAGAGCTAAACAGAAATATGTATTTGGACAATCGTGTTTACGTATTCTCCAAGCTATTACGCTCCTTTTCATTTTACAATGTTTTCATTAGTAACATTTGAACAAAAGAGCTCACAATTTACTAATTTTTCCATCCAGATTCATAGACTGGTACTTCAAGCCATGTAACAGAGGCATTTAAAGCAGTTCAGGTCGCCGTGGTCTTATATATCTGATCCATTTCGACCACCAACTCTTAAATCTCTCAGATTGCAATTTTAATGCGAATGTTAGTCTCTCCGTGGTGTAAATTTCGTGAACAGTCCTTTGCCAGTCTTCCAGTGTCGGTGCATCGGGTTGTCACGCCAGAAAATCGACCCTGGTGTCTCTTCTGAGCAGGTGTCACAAAAAAATAGCCATCCAAACTCTCGTCAATTGTGTGAAAATGCGGTTTTCCATTGTAATTTACAAATGCTTTCCCATTCATGCCCATATATAACCAAATCTCTCTCCCTTTTCCCATCTACATTTAATACAGAGGCTGTTCAAATTTAAGGAGTGTTGGAGACTTTTGTAAAGTCTAGATATTCATTTCTTCCCTCACCCAGATTTATAGATTGAAGCGAAAAATCTTCAGGATGTCACTTCCCCTGTCCTTCGTCCCAATTGTATTTAATCGACTCTTTACTTGAAAGTATCGTGTCCACATATTTTCATCTACATCCCAGCGGATGTCTTCCCTTGCGAGGGGATATTCAATCACCATCCTGCCATGTGCTGCGACACGGTAGCATATTTGCTCAGATGGTCTCCAGTCAGAACCCTCTAATTCTCAGGGACTATATGGTTCTGTAAAGAGTGTCTGGAAAAGCAAGAAGATGTTGTGTGTTGTAAGGAGGATATGGGTGAGGACACCATTTTCCGAGATGGCTGCACACATTGTGACATTCCCACCCCCCCACCCCCCCCTCGTTGGCTTGGAACATCAATCGTTGCTCTCTGTCCAATTATGTTTCTTGCTTCGGCCAGATTGAAACCTGCCTCATCGATGGAAATGAATGTGTGCAGTGGTTCCCTGGCCTCCAGCTTTATCCCAGAATAGAGCACATTGTACAGTGTGTAGCCTGCTGTGAATACACAGAACCGTTAAGTGTACTGCATGGAGCTACACAAAGTAAAGCAGTTCACAGTGCTGACCATTAGAGTCTGCATAGCACGCACACTCAAGCTTTACCTGTATACTGCTGACTGGCAGTGTTGGGAGTAAGTAATGTAATGCATTACTCACAAAATATACAGCAATATATTACTAGTTACAATCTAAGTAACTCAAGTTACAAATGTATTTTACATTTTTTTTCTGGCCGACTAATGCAACAGACCAAATCAAGTTGGATACGGTAGAACAAGATCCACCATCTACTTCCACTGTTCTCTAACCAGACATCGGAGTCTCATCTTTAACAAAAATTACCATGAAATAAAAGGCATGCAAATGAACTAGAGACTTAATTTTGATAAATTAGTGTTAAAAATACAGTATTTGGGGTGTGACACTTGTGTAAAATGTACATTGATAAGTTACGGTGGTAAATATTTGCCAAAAGTAACTTAAAGTAGTGTAACTCAGTTATACTTTTAAAACAGTAATATGTAATGCAAACATATTACATTTTTGACATTGTAACTAGTAATGTGAAATATATTACAATTTCTTTGTAACTTGCCCAACACTGGTGACTGGTCTCCTTCACTATTTCACTGTTCCTATGTTAAAATGGCAATTAGTGAAGTTGTTTTCGTGCGCCTTTTATTCCTCCTGGGGACTCGGTCAACTGCGATTGACACAGATTCAGTATTTCCAAAGATATTGTCGTCATCTACAACGGCGCTTTGAATCTCTCTCAATCTTATTGCATTGTTTGCAATCAGCATTGCACAAATGGCTTCCTGTTGTTGTGGAGTAAAAACAGGAAACCTTCCACCTCTGGGAGGTTGTCTTGCAGTCTCATGTGTTGCAGAGTAAAATTATAGTAATGTACAGAAAATACGAGATGTAACAAGGCAACGCAATTTTATTTGTGTAGCATACATTCAACACAAGGCAATTCAAGGTGATTTACATGATTAAAATTAGAGCAGAGCATAAATCAATTTGATGATTAAAAATACAAGAAAGCAATTACAATAAGACAATAATCAAGACAATAACTATATAAAAATGTAATGACAAACAGGTAACAAAACAAACAAAACAAAAAAAACAAGGTATTGGATTAGTGTCCAATACTATACGTACCTGTTCTCCCCACAAAATGTTTAAATGATGGATTTCACAGTGGTTCTCCTTACATTTGGTTGCACTCATCGACCAGCCTCAGCCATAGTGAGGCCGTGATTCACAACATGGTCTACAAGTGTAGCCAGAGGCGGCTGGGGGAATTTTCTCCAGGGTGCCCTATGATGATGGCTAGATATTAGGGTTGTCAAACGATATATATTTTTTAACCTAATTAATAACGGGGTAGCTGTGAATTAATCCTGACTTATTAACATTCCTAAATACAACTAAAAAAACTACAATTTTTAGTGCAAAGGGACAAATCCAATTACTGTAGCTCATGAAATAGAGAGATTAATATAATTTTGTTTTTAACTCCACATTCACATTCACACATTTTAAACTATTGATCTTTCAAACCGTTGCTAACACAAATTAACCAGCTAACATTTTCTGTATGTAAAGCTGACTGTTTCTTATTATTGTTGAACAACGCTGATCTTCCTCTTAATAGGACTTTCCTACGACAACAGAATGATTTCAGTCAGAGGCTTCAACAGTTTAGCTAGAACAGACTGCTACTGTAGAGGAGGAAACACTGAGCTGTCTATAGAGGTTCTGGTTCAGACTGGGATCACTCTGTTCATACTGGGAGAACCGGCCAGAGCTCCACTTAAAACCATTCAGAGTAGGAGAAGATATGGAGGAGAAAAGGCTGTTATATTTATTTTGTTCTTTATTATTTCCACACAGCTGCTGATCCAGGTTTGGCTAATAGAAATGTGAGGAAGGAGATGATATGTGTGATCTCATATGAAAAATAAGAACAAATGCAAGGTAGAAATAACCAAAATATATGAATAAACGTAACATTTGGATATCAGCAGCTGTGTTAATATTAAATAAATCAAATCTAATTTTGATTTATTAATAAAATGTCACAATTTACCTGACTCAATGAACAACCGGAGGAAGTTCAAACATGACTGATTACAAATGAGAACAATATACAAACTGCTCAGACCAACGGAGATATGGAGGAAAAAAACCAAACAAACGACATTTTCCCGGCTTTGTCGCCGGCTGGATCCCGGAGCTGCTGGGGGGGAAAATCATTTTAAAGCTGCTTTGGTGATTATGCACCAAATGCATTTAGAAGTCTGCCTGACTTCTACTAATATCGTTGTACCTCTGGTTCAACGACAAATAAAGAAATCTTGTATCTTGTACTAGTTTATAAATCACTGCATGGTTAAGCACCAGGTTGAATACCTGTTGTCACCATAGCAACCATCCAGACCAGGTCCTCCATCTCTAGTTTACTAATCATCTCTAGAACCAGAACCAAACACGGAGAAGCAGGTTTCAGCTTCTATGCTCCTCATATCTGGAACAAACTTCCTGAGGACTGCAGAGCTGCTGAAACACTGAGCTGCTTTAAATCAAGGCTAAAAACCAAAGGTGTTCAGGTACACATTTTTTTTGGTCTTATTCCTAATTGCTGTTTTTGATTTTTAGATTTTTTATGCAGTTTTTTTTTGGTATTATTCCTAATTGCTGTTTTTGATTTTTTATGCAGTTTTGTTTGTCTTATTCCTAATTGCTGTTTTTGATTTTTAGATTTTTATGCATTTTTTTGTCTTATTCCTAATTGCTGTTTTTGATTTTTAGATTTTTTATGCAGTTTTTTTTTGTATTATTCCTAATTGCTGTTTTTGATTTTTTATGCAGTTTTTTTTGTCTTATTCCTAATTGCTGTTTTTGATTTTTAGATTTTTTTATTCAGTTTTTTTTTGGTCTTATTCCTAATTGCTGTTTTTGATTTTTTATGCAGTTTTGTTTGTCTTATTCCTAATTGCTGTTTTTGATTTTTAGATTTTTTATGCAGTTTTTTTTTTGTATTATTCCTAATTGCTGTTTTTGATTTTTTATGCAGTTTTTTTTGTCTTATTCCTAATTGCTGTTTTTGATTTTTAGATTTTTATGCATTTTTTTTGGTCTTATTCCTAATTGCTGTTTTTGATTTTTTATGCAGTTTTTTTTGTCTTATTCCTAATTGCTGTTTTTGATTTTTAGATTTTTTATGCAGTTTTTTTTGGTATTATTCCTAATTGCTGTTTTTGATTTTTTATGCATTTTTTTGTCTTATTCCTAATTGCTGTTTTTGATTTTTTATGCAGTTTTGTTTGTCTTATTCCTAATTGCTGTTTTTGATTTTTTTATGCATTTTTTTTGTCTTATTCCTAATTGCTGTTTTTGATTTTTAGATTTTTATGCAGTTTTTTTGTCTTATTCCTAATTGCTGTTTTTGATTTTTAGATTTTTATGCAGTTTTTTGTCTTATTCCTAATTGCTGTTTTTACTTTCTATGCTTTTCTCATACGTTTGGTTTCTTTACCACTGAATAGTGTAAAGCACATTGAATTACCTTTCCCTTGCCTTTGTGGTCCTGTAGCTGTCAGTGTTACAGCAGCTCTGAGAAGCCTCTGACTGAAGATACTCTGTTGTTGTATAGGAGTCTAAAAAATATGATTTTCATAGTTTTCTTTAATGTTCTTCCTTCTATGAAGAATCATTTCCAGAGGTACCAGAGTCATGGCCTGAGCGGCTGAAGAAAGCCGGTCGTCTAGATTTCCTTGGAGAGCTGATTAGCACCGTAAAGCCTCTGTCTTTTTTTTCCTGTCTTCTCCCAGATCTTCCATTATGATCACCCCACCGCCTTCATCCTCCACGAAGACTTCGACGACCGCCTTCAGTGGCAGGGAACGCTGAACGACGACGTACAGATCGGTGCAGTTTACATCCAGAACGTCACCTTCAACGACACGGGGACGTACCGCTGCACCTTCCACCGCACCCTCTTGCTGTCCCTGCAGCCCGAGAACGTGGTGGTGGAGAAGGAGGTGGAGCTCACCGTAGTGGCCGTAGGTGAGGGAGACCTTCGTAAGCAGAAAACAGTCCAGAGGATTCCTTCATTCTGACCCAGATCCGGTTGGTTTCTTGCAGCCAGTAGAGAGCTGACGGCTGTGGTCTCAGAGATAGTGATGTACGTCCTGATCGTGGTTCTGCAGCTGTGGCTAATCATCGTCATGGTCTACTGCTACAGGAAGATCTGGGACGAACACGAAGCTCGAGAAGCGAGGAGAGCCCTCAAAGAGGAGGGATCGTAAGTCGGGATCCGTTGTTTGTCTGCTGCTCCTCACATGATTCTTCTCACGTTTTGTGTTTTCAGACTTATGGAGTCAAAGGAGAACTGTGACGGGGTGCAGGCGTAGTAACATCAGCGAAGAGATGGTTCTGCAGTAACGTCCAGACTGTTCAACTTTTATATTTATATCCATCAGGCAGGAAAAAAAATCAAGCTCTGAAAGACTCGAATTTCTGTCTTGCAAGATGTTGACGGACGTTTTAAATGTATTAAATATGGCTTATTGATGATATTCCCCATTAACACACTTTATTTATTTCTGACTTTAGGCGTCTTAATGGTTCACCAGAACCTCTCAGGTGGTTTCTGATCATTTGGCCACACAAGCAGATCTATTCATGCAGGTTAAACTAGGAGATTAGAATAAGGGTCAATTTCCAACAAGCCAAGCTGAAAAGTTTCTCCAAGTTGGTTTCAATTCCACGTAAAGTTCTGAGTTTGTGGCCAACCTGCGGCTTCGCTTGTTCAACGCATGAATCTAAGAGATCACAGCCCGACACATCCATTTGTGTTGATCACGAAACTTTCCAGTTGCTTCCCATACCTGCTGAAATGTGGGATACACCAGGAATCCGCCCACTCCAAACAGCAGAAATCTGGTTACCATAATTCCAATTATGTAAATATCTTTGACATCTTCCACAGGAAGTAACGACAAGCAGATAATCTTCCACTTTCCCCAAGAATCCATGATTGATTATTGATTGATTGATTATTTTATTTTGATATTTTTCACAAGGAAACAAGATAATAAATACAAAAGAAAAAAAAGAGCATTTTAACGAAAATGGGAATGTTAGACAGGAAGTGGGCAGAAGCCGAGCTTATTCAAGCCCACACCTTATTCTTTCTCAACAGATTCTACAACACATACCAAGAGTTGTTCTATATCAACAAATTGTTACAAACGAAAAACAATAAACACATAATAGACAAATTTTTTTGGTTCTCACCAGCATTCTTGAATATTAAAAAACATAACACGTTCGCAGATCACTTACAAACTACAAACTTAAACTCCAGCTGTACGATAATGTGACCAAACAAATTTCTTATAAAGTGATTTAAACATATATGAAGGTTTTGACACCTCTTGTGTTCATTCCCCAGGCTGTTCCACAGTTTCACCCCTAACACAGACACACAGAAACTTTTAAGAGTTGTGCTTATGAGAGGAATTTAAAAAAAAAAAGTGCCCCTCAGATGGTGGCACTTTTCTTTGATTTGAAATAATTTTTGTATATTTAACGGTAAAGATTTGTTATGCGCTTTAAAAAGAAATTTGGGCTGTTTGATATTTAATTAAATTTTGTAGTTTCAGTAATCTGGATTGTAAAAAAAGTTGATTTGTATGTTCTAAAATTACGGTTTTATTTATAATTCGCACTGCTCTTCTCTGTAAGATGTATAGCGGATATATTGAAGACTGATAGTTATTCCCCCATACCTCAGCACAATAACTGAAGTAGTGGAGAACTAAGGAGCAGTACAATACACGCAGTGCATTAAAATCAAGAAATGGTTTAGCTTTATTAATTATTGAGAGACTTTTAGCCATTTTTGTGTTTCTGACGTGGGTTTCCATGTAAGTTCATTGTCTATAATAATTCACAAGAATTTGTTTTCTGGTACGGTTTCTATTTGTGCACCATCTATGTTTATGGACTGTTCAGAATGTTTCACTCTATTACCAAATATTATTGCTTAAGTCTTATTTACATTTAAAGACCACTTATTAGTGTCCATCCATCTTTTTACATTACTTAATTATTCATTAATCATTTTAATAAGTTTTACGTAATCATCCCCACTGTAAAAACTATTTGTTTCATCTGCAAACAAAATGATTTTGAAGATGTAAAAATATCATTGATGTATAAAGCAAACAGTTTTGGGCCCAGCACTGACCCCTGGGGTACACCACAAGCAATGTCAAGTCCCTTTGACGTTAAAGGACCGATATTCACATATTGCACTCTTCCACTCAGATAACTTTTAACTCAATTCACTGCAACCCCCCTGATTCCATGTTGCTCCAGTTTGTAAAGTAAGATAGAATGATTTATTGTATCAAAGGCTTTTTTAAGATCAAGAAATATTCCGATTGCATATTTTTTTATTGTCCAAAGCATTAGTGACGTGTTCTAGAGCATCAATTATGGCCATAGTGGTAATTTGTTTTTTTCTAAATCCATACTGTCCTTCATTAATTATATTATGCTTCTCAATGAACTTTTCCAGCCTAATATCGAAGAGTTTTTCCAGTATTTTTGAAAACTGAGGTAGAAGTGAAATGGTAGTTAGTATACAAATGTTTATCATTGTTTTTGTAAATTGGAATAACTTTAGCTATCTTCATTTTATCAGGGACACAACCGGTTTTCAATGATAAATTACAAATATAAGTTAAGGGTTTTAAAATGCTATTAATTACTTTTTTTTACTAAAGACATGTCGATACCATGGCAGTTAGTTGATTGTTTTTTTTTTAATTTCTGAACAATACCTTGGATTTCTTTTTCGTTAGTTGCCGCAAGAAATATCGTATGAGGATTTGTTGCAATTGTTCTTTTAATATGATCAGTTGGGTAATTTGGTATAACTACTGCAAGATCAGGACCGATATTAACAAAAAACTTATTAAAATAATTTGTTACATTTTCCATGTTGTTATTTTTTCCATCGTTTTACAAAAAGTAATTTGGATATGCGATTTTTGTAGGCGTATTTTTAATCAAACTATTTAGTATGTCCCAAGTTCTTTTAATATTGAATTTATTTTTCATATAATATTTTTCTATAGTATGTCCTTTTACTTTCTCTTATTATAATAGTTAATTTATTTTTATACACCTTGTATTTTTGTTCTGTTTCTTTTGTTCATTTCTTGATAAAACATTTTATACAGTTTCTTTTTCTTTTTACAGGCAGTCAGTATTCCTTTCATTTCATTTTTATTCTTGTTACGACATATTTTAGCTGGACAATGCCCATTAAACAAGACAGAAAATATTTCTATAAATGTATAATAAGCTTTATTTAAGTCTTTCTCAGAATATATAGAGGTCCACTCTTGTGTGATCAAGCTGCTAATTAGGGCATTTATAGTTTCCTCAGTTTTAAATCCTTTATAGGTTTCGTGCGTAGCTCTTTGAATTTTCTTGTATTCACTTGTTCCCTGGTGGGAACACATGATGTACCCACCAGGGAACATTCAGCAGGATAAGATAGGAGGGAGAGAAAAAAGGCAGTTCTTGGTTAGCGTTCGCACTGCACGCTTTGTCACTATAAAAAATGGAACACCCTCTGATGGCCTCAACCATAGAGTTTACATGTAATCTTGCCACTCCTACCTAGGGATAGGTACCGATATCCGTTGCCACTATGGGGCCGGTTCTGACATAAACTGTAGTAACCAGACTGAAAAAAAGCAGCACATTTTGGTGCCCTATTTCGTAGTTTTTTCCCCGGAGATGTCAAGCACTGAGGATTCTGTGCCATAACCATCAGCCAAGAGTAATCACCAGAAAAGAGCCTGCAACACATCAGCTTTCCTTCCTAAGCAGCCAAACTGCGGACTGTTATGCAGCAGCATGTGTTTGTGATCCTGAACGACATGTGAGTATATTACCATTGGCGTATTGGCTTTGTGTTGATATGATAAGTTAATAAGTTCTATTCGGGAATTTTCCATCCACTTGGGATGTCAGCTCCCTGTTTGCGGTGCAGAGTTTAAAATGTTCCGTATTTATGTTTATCTATGCATGTTGGCTCACTGTTTAGCTTCAGTACATTTCATAGTGAGTTAGCGCTGCGTTAAAAATACAGAATTATTCAGTTAAAGTGATGTCTTCGGACTTAAATTAGTGCTAACTCATTAGCAGAAGTAGCTGTGTATGTTTTCACAATAAGAGCGTTCATTTCCTGTTATGATGAACCTGGGTTTTATCTTCTGAGTGATTACTTGTGGGAAAATGGTAAATTGCGACATTTGATTACTAAACCTATATTACATTTGATTTATGTGATGTTTAACACAGACTGCTGATATCCAAATGTTACGTTTATTCAAATATTTTGGTTTGTTCTACCTCTATTTGTTATTATTTCTCATATGAGACCACACATACATTGTAGATGTGAGAGTGGAGTTCAAAACAAAAATTCGATCGATTTCTCCTATATTTAATTTAAAAAAGAGCAACAGCATCAAGATTTGTCCTTTATTTACACTGAAAAGTGTTTTTTTGTCATATTTAAGATTGGAGATGCTAACCTGTGATTAATTAGAACCAAATTTTTTATTGTTTGACAGCCGTGCTAGAATAAAAAAAAGAGACGTTTTTGGACAAAGTTTGTCTGTTTTCCGTTCTTCAAGCACTGTTTCGAGCAACGTTTAAGCACCGGCACCTAAATGATACCCATCCCTACTCTTGACGCTGACGGGGCGGTGTGAACGCACCATAAGTCTATGCAGAATGTGCACTAGGCTGTTTGCATTGTCCATTCGAGGGAGACAGTGGGTGTGTGTGTGTGTGTGTGGGAGGGGGGTTATGATCCAAAACCACCTGAGCACATTTCTAGGGAAAGTGTTTGTTTTTTTTAAAGCTTGATTTGCATGGTGCTTCACTTACTTAAGCTTTTTTGATCTGAACATTTGCATAAACAAACTGCTGACTTTTAGTAAGGATTCTGGGCAGTTTTCCACACGAGGCTCTGCCTCTACCCAGTGTTCTAGGGTTTGATTCCCAGCCCTTAGCTCTTTACTCCATGTGCTCCACCCCTCCTTTCTCTGCCAAACCATCTGTTGGACTTTCAGTTTCAAATGCTTATTTTGATTGTTTTGTTCCATCTTTGTTTCATTTATGACAGTTTCCCTGATCTGTAATGTTACGTTTCCCATCAGTGCCTCTGCACACTAGCTTTCCAGTTGCTCATTTAATCACTTGTTTTGCATTCAGTAATTATGTTCCTAATATAATGAGCTACTCTTCAGTCGTCTTCATGCTGATTTTGTTCTGTTCCTTTGATTAAATATTCCTTTTCACCAACCTTTCTGTGATCTATCTATCTATCTATCTATCTATCTATCTATCTATCTATCTATTGGTGTATTTTACTTTTTTGGGGCTATTTTTATATGATTCATGGTTGTAAAACACATTCTTACCAGTATTTTAATTGGGGTAAGCTTTTAAGCAATAAAACTCTTGGGTAATTTACTGCATGCTGTAAAACCAGGATGTCTGTAGATTAGGATGTGTAGATTAGGAAGCCAGATGTAGGGAGGACGGACCATAAAACCATAAAACCATAAAATCAGAATGAACTTTTGACTTGGATCCAGGAGGAGGACACTTCCATCTTATGAATGCATAATTCTGGACGGACCAGTGGATGTCAAGACACTTTTTAAAAACGTTCTGATTGGAGCAGATTCCGAGGGAGAAGAGACGCCCAGATTCTGGGAAGTTTTGGATGTCTATAAAGTTATGGCATGAAAAACCATTCGTCGTCAGATGTCTTTATCTGGCCCAGAGAAAATGGGCATGTTTCTCTGTAAAACTGCATATCTGTTAATCTGTTTAAAATAAAACTGAGAACTGGAAATTGGCTCCTTGTCTCTGTTTGAACATGCACTGAATTATTTTTTACAAAAATTTAATTCTACACTATCTATCTATCTATCTATCTATCTATCTATCTATCTATCTATCTATCTATCTATCTATGTAGTCTGTGTTCATCACCACCTCCAGAACTTCTCCTTTAATTGGGGGAGGGGTCTTGATGTTTATCCTATTTGCAAAACAGCATGTGAAACTGTGTGTTGTTTCCCAAGACGACAGTTTGATTTCACAGAAGTGTGATTGACTCGGAGTTACATCGTGTTTTTTAAGTGTTGTCTTCATTTTTTGAGCAGTGTATATTACAAATGTCTTTATTAAAAAGAGGAAAAGCGAATTCCTGTAGTCCTTTTAGGTGGTCTTCATCAAATGTGTTGAAGAACCCTCAAGGAAACGTGGTAAAACTTGTAGTTTACCTCCTTGGAAATACAAACAGAACTGTGGACTGGATCAGGGCTTTATTAGAATCATCAGTTTGTATGTTTTATACCAAATGGGTGAGTTTCACATCAATGGAAAATAAGGGTTGAAGCCAAAAATAGACTTGATCACAGAGATATTGTTGAATATGATCATTTTAGGGTAACAAACATTTGAGTGACTTAGAGGACATCTGGAGGTTGTCCTACTGTAACCTAATCCCTTCTCTGCAGACGGTTTTCAGTCTGAAAGCAGCTTTGTTCTCCTGCCTTGGATCAGCGTTACGCTGACCCAGTCCGGACCAGTCAGAATCACTGCATATGAAAGAGCAGCAGTCCTCTGATCCAGACTGATGTAAATCCCACAGGAACATTCAGAAGAAACAGGTTGGACACATCCGAGCTTCTCCTCAGCAGCTCTGGGAACATCCGTGGGACGCCTGCAGAGCTGTTAACCTTGCTCTGCAACCTCCAGTTTCATTAAACGTGTTGACGTGTCCAACCCACTGCATGACCTCTACGAGGCTGGATGGTTGGGTTTCTTAATCTAGGAGGAGTTTTTCAGGCTGCTGCTGCAGAGCTGGAGATGGTTGCCGTCTGATTCCAGAGCTTCAGAAGGTAGGTCGCAATGAGTTAATGACGGAGATCCGAGGTGGACCTTATTTCCTTTGAATCAGGGGAACTACCTCTGAAAGGCTTGTCTAAAATAGAGCTAAATGTCCAGGATAAAAGTCTGTATTTTGTTTGGAGGAATCCATTTGGAGCTGCACAGCCTGAGGTCAGATTAACGCTAAATATACATCCTCAGTGTTGTTGAATCCACAAAAAATGTATGTTTCTACCGGCAATAATCGTTGTTTATAATCATGCAGATTTATTAAATATACCCCGAATATATTATCAGAAACAGCTGGAACAGATTTCTTCTCATTTAAATATTTATCAACTCAGATGACAAGATTAATGTTCCAGTTGAACCCAAATGCTTTTGGAAATCCTGGAGATTTTTCTACTAGTGTGATGCATGCTTGTCAGTTTTAATTTTTTTGCATACATTAATCTCTTTCTTTGGATAAAATCGGATGGCTGCATATTTTATTGATATTGTTCAGCACGTTGCTTCCGGGTTTTTTCATAATTTGCCGTTTCGGAAATATAAAACTACTATGAACACAGAATAACACCAGCAGATTTTGTTTCATTCCTGATTGCAGTGCAGTGAGTGGCCAGTAGAGGTCAGTGATGCCCCGCTTCAACAGCACCGAGCTGCAGTCTCTCCTGCTCTCCTTCCTGCAGCACTGCCTCAACACCAGCAGCCTTCAGCCGCCCTCCCCGCCTGGAAACTCCACTTCCCATGAGGCCTTGCAGCAGGCAGCTTCGGCCAGAGGCCACACCCAGCCTCAGGAGTTGATGTACATCGTCCTGGTGGTGGGCCTCTTCAGCTTCTTCACGTTCGGCATCATGCTCAGCTACATCCGCTCCAAGAAGCTGGAGAGCTCCCAGGACCCGTACCACCAGTACATCGCCCACGACTGGACGGCGGTGACGGGGCCGTCCAGGGCCGTAGCCGAGGCGCTACGGAGGGGGGCCGAAGAGCCGGTCGTCATCTGCAACCCTGCCGCCCTGCAGGAGTAGACCGACCAGCGCTCAACGTCTCAGATTCTTTTCCTTCCAATGAGCCGCCCCACACTGGCAGTAAAAACAGCCCCTCAGCATGATGGAACCACCACCATGCTGACAGCTGGTACAACAACCCTCGTATTATATGTTAAAAAGCGAAACACTGAAATTATTATTTTTTTTACTTTGTCTCACAGCAACCAAACATTAAAGTTTCCCTCAACAGGTCGGTACTTCAGTCTGTGTGCAAATAGGCATTAGAATGGGTCATTCTTCAGTGACCCATTTAATTTAATTCAATAAGGGCTTTCCATACAATAAAAAAAAAACATAATATTTGGATTCTTTGTTTTTTCTCTCTCTTATATTTGAACGAATTTCTGAATTTTTAGAGAAGAAAGAATCAGCTGCTGCTCTGACCCCCAATTTACAGCGGGCGCATTAGTGACGCATTTCAGGTGCTTCCGAGAAGCTTTGACGTTCCAAAATGTGTCGAGCTCCCACAGTTAAAAGGGCAAAACAGGAAAACACCCACATTATCACTGTGAGTGTCCAGTAAATTTAGAAAATAAAAGACGCGTGCAGATTTTTCCTTTTTTTTTTTTCCAACGAAGCATTCAATCACAGAAATCACAAAATTATTAATGAACCAACACATCCATTGTTACAAGGACAACGGCAAGAAGCAGAAGGCGTGGACCAAAGTTTATAGTCAGTGGAGTGGATGGTGGGTTTAATAAATCTGGTCAGATAGAGTTTTTTAACAGTGATCTAGACAACATGATCTGACCAACCTCGGTGGAAAGCGCCACAGCTGGTCGGGATTGACCCCTGATTCATGCCAGGCACAGAACGTATGCGTTCTGGTGTTCCTACCAAACCAATGTGGTTTGTGTGCAGAACGTCTTGGGAAATCACTGATCGAAAGCAATGAACGATCAGCAAAAACACGCAAAGCTTTTGACAACATGTTTAAAGACACACTTGTAAAAATCACAACAACTATCATACACCGTGAACTACATGGAAGAGTCTGGTAAAACTGACATCTCTGTCATTAATTAAAAAAGAAAGCTAAAACAAAAGGCAACAATGCTTTTATTTTGAAATATACCAGCTCAACTTAGCTGGATCTTGTCTCACTTCCTGTCTGACTCATGATTTCTTTAGCTTCATAGAAATTGCCATGCAGCATCTGGAAAAAATAAACTTGATGTGAAACGTTAACGGAGCTCCGCCCTCACCATGCATCTCAGCCCAACGCTCTGATTGGACCCCATGTTTTATCGTCCATGTGTCAGGCGAATACTGGAAATATAATTGGTTAGGGGACAAGTTCCGCTTTTCTCGCCTCTGTTTGGCTAACCGGTTTAATTTATCACTAACCGTAACATCTGAGGATCATTACCTAACCTTATCCTTTTCTAATCCTAATATTCGAGGAACAGTGCCTAAACCTAATATGATCCGTTTATAAATTGTAACAAGTAGGACAAGTGACCAATCATAATCCACAGGAGGCGGGACCATGCCCCTAACCTAGGACATTTGGAAATTTTGTGTGCGGCAGCCATACGGACACCAGACCAAATATGTTTTGTTCACCGATGAGTCACCATTGGGACGGCGCTGAGTCGCTACTGAGTCCTTGCTGAGTCGCTACTGAGTCCTTGCTGAGTCGCTACTGAGTCCTTGCTGAGTCGCTACTGAGGTGCCGCTGATTCGTTGCTGAGTCACCGTTGAGTCGCAGCTGAGTCGCCGTTGGTTTGGTGCTGAGTCGCCACTGAGTTGCCGTTGATTCGCCTGGTGTACATCGCAGTCGAGACTTTTTCTCGTTGCTCTGCAGGTTGAACTGTTAAGGTCTGAGCCAGCTCTGCACCCAGGACACCAGTCCCTGTTTCTTACTGGGAGTCTTGGCTCCAGAGTTGGCTCTCTTCTTCTCCTCCTTCCTCCTCTGTCGCTCCGTCTCTCTGAGCTTCTGAAGCTCCGCCCTCCGGCGCTCGGCGCCGCTCTGGGCCCGCTCCTTCTCCCGGGACAGGCTGAAGTGGACCATCTGCATGCTGAGCATGGGGACGATCAGGTTGTAGTTGTCCACCATCTTGTTGAGCTTCCCCAGCTCCTCCCCCACAGACCCACACAGCTCCTCCCACTGGCTCCGCTCGGCGGGGGTCATGGGGTCGCCGAGCCGGGCCCGGCCCTCCAGCAGCCGGCTCCGGAGGCGAGCGGAGCCCTCCCTGATGTCCCGCTGCGTCACCACCCACGGCGGCTGGTAGCCGTTGTCGATCAGGATGCGGTTGAGGTTGTGGGTCATGGGGTCGGCGTACGGGTTGTGCTGGAACTTGTTGAGCGGCTTGCCGGCTCCGCTCAGGTTCCGGAAGTCTCCGCGGGCCATGGACTCCTGGATCAGGTCCTCCACCAGCCGCTCCACCGCCTGTGTGATCTTGATCTTCCGGCTGCGCTGACGCATGTCCCGCTCCACCAGCGCCCCCTCCGCCGCCGCCGCCCTCTCGTGCTCCCTCTGACGGTAGCTCAGCACCTCCTCGGCGGCCCGGTCCACGCGGACCTGCCGGTACTGGCGCTCCCGTTGGCTGGGCGTCCCCGAGCCAACGCCCTGGAAGCTGAGGTACTGTCTGTGCTGCAGGGCGGATCGTCGTGCCTTGTCCTCATCGTCCTCCTCCATCACTCTATCCTGCTGTTTGAGTTTGTTCTGATGGGCCAGGACGGCCCGGTACGCCTCCTCGATCCGAGCGAACAGCCCGGCGTCGGCGGTAGGCTCCCCTGAGTCGGGATGGTAGAGCTTGGCGAGGCGCAGGTAGGCGTCCCTCACCTGTGCGGCGCTGCTGTAGCCCTCGGCAGGCAGCTGCAGCAACCTGTAGCTCTCCTGGAGGCTGCGGCTGACCCGCTGATCCGAGCTGAGCCACCGGAACGCCTCAGAACGCCGCGAAGATAGGAGCAACAAGCGGACATGATGGAGATCCCGGCGCCACGCCAGCAGGTGGAGACTGCTGCTCATCTCTGAGCCGGTCTTCAGACCTGAAACACAAAACGAGAAGTGATCAGAATTAGGAATGTCTGATATTATTGGCTGATATTGTCACTAAAATGTAACATCGGAAATTTCCGGTATGATTTTTTTACTTTTGTAATGACATCACCGTTATACCATGATTAATTATTGGAAAGCCGAGTTTTTTGTGATTCCAATGATGTATGTAAATCAAGGATACAATCCTAACTGTAGACACAGTAAACGCTTTTGGTAAACCACCGACTCACCGTTTGTAGCCTGATATCATTAACGGAAACAAGCCGTCTGGAACAAAAGCTGGGTTTTATTCTACTGGGGTCCAATTTATGTTCTCCAATAAAATAGTCCTCAACAAACTAACGTTCCTGATCCAACATAATCTGGAACAGAAAACCTTTGTAATGCCCCGTTTCCACTAATACCAGTACGGTACAGAACGGGTCGCTTTGGCGTGTTTCCATTACTTGCGTCCTTTCCGAGCCAAGCCCTTTTTTCGGATTACTTCTGCCTTGGTTCCAAGCGTGCCGAAGCGACCCGAACCCCCCACCTATGGACTGATTGGTCCGGTATATGATATCCCTCTCATTGCTACAGCAGCGGTAGCTGTGATCGGTCTGGAGTTGTTTGTCTCAGAGTAAGATATAGTTTAAAGTAAATAAGCAGAACACTGCAGTTAACTGTAAGCAGCTTAAAATTATAAAGAAATCAGTGCGATTAGCGAATTATAGAACTCTTAAACAACGTGGGGATGTTGTCTATATATATTACTGAATCCATGTATTTCATCATGTTATGTTGGCTGAGTGGTTGGTGTTGGTGACTCCTGTTTGGTATGAACTTGTTCGTGTCCCGCTGCTGGTTGAAGTCTGTTTCACGGTACGTTCAGGTTCACAGATATTCTTTCTGGTTTCAGAAAAAACAGACTTTTTCTAGATTTTTTTTTTAAAATATTATTTATATTTTAAATTATTTTAGGTTTTGTGTTTCAATAAATGAAACAAAAAACACAATTTTAATAGCAGAGTACTTTTAATTTGAGATTTTTTCAATGCACTATTTCTTCTACTTATTTTTGTGTCAAAATATGATTCCTCTGACTAACATTATTAAAAAAAGGCCAAACGGCTCTTATTTTTCAGGATTAAAGGTTCAGAATAGAGGATGAATATTTACAGAAACACTTGGGAGGTATGGCTTAAAAATTACATCTCTGATCTTTTTTTATACCAAATCTGATTTCAGATTTTAATCATAATTTATTTCCTAGCTGATTATTTTTTCATTAGAAGATATTGCAAGTGATAAAAAACATTTTGAAAAACCTGCTTTTATTGCAATGATCCTGTGTTGGAGCTGAATTGAATTTAATGTCCAACTAAGAACAAGCTGCAAACTATCCCTGTAAAACAAGATGGCTAGATTAACATCACTCTGAGATATTAAAGTCTTTGCTGGAGATTTTTGTTAAGGAAACACAACCTACCCGTTCCATTCTGTACCGTACCGGCCCTATTGGGGCACGTATGCCTTATTTGCGAGCTTTTATCACGATGTAGCTGCTATTAGCACAATTGGATTAGCTTAAAGTTTTACTGCGTGTGTCTGGTAGTGTTTGCTTTCGACTGAAATCGTACTTGATCCAACAGGATGCGGTTCCCTCGTTCTCTACTGTGGCAAATTTTCAATCAATAGCTGATGAGTGAAAAGCCTAATTTGACCCAATCACGGTGCAGAATTATGATGATTGATGCATCAGATAGCCAATGGAATGCTGTAAATACAGATATCTCACATTACACAGATTTGTAACTGGCAAGCTTAAAAAGATTTATCCAAACACAGATATTAGACTTTTATGCATCAGCAGGAAATTCTTTCGGTAACATGTAAAAATAAAGTTCTAAGAAAACAACCGCGTGGAGCTTTATTATAGAGGACACAGTTATGACCCTGACCAGATTTAATCATAAAGGGACAGTAATATGTTCAGCATTCATCCTGCAGGGGGCGCGTTTTCTGGAACACTTTAGTTACAAATATATGTGCAAAATATTTTTTTGGTTTATTGCTGTTAAATTTTGGTGTGTATGAAGATAACAATTGTAATCGAAAGTTACCGTCAAAGCTTGTATTTTTAGAAAATAAACACAAGGACATAAGATTTCAGATTTTCCACTGGATTCGAGATCATATTTCTTGGTAACAGCAGCACACAGATTCTCACTGTTCTGGAAGAAATAGGGCTGGGTATCGATTCAAATTTCAAGAAACGATTTGATTCCGATTCACAAAAGTTAGAATCGATTATCACGATCTGATCCAATTCGATCTGATTGAATAAATGTTGTTTTTTTTAAGCTATTATTTGAATTATATGCCTGATATTCAATGACTTAACACTGGGTAAGTAACAGTTCACCATGGTAAACTGTATTAACCCTCTCAGACACAAAACTTAAAATGGCCGTCTGGACTTTTCCTTCCAATTTCAGTTTTAAAAAAGGCAAAATATTTTTAAAAATAGAATCGATTTTTGATGTTGTGAATCGATTTGTTTCTATTTCTACAAGAATCGATTCAGAATCGATTTTTCGATTATTTCAACACAGCTATAGGAAGAAATATCAGTGTTTTCATTCCACAGAGACCCCAACCATCCCTCAACTAAAATCCGTCCAAGAACAGCTTTAATTTGGATTTGGGCATGATTTATTTTAAAACATTTGGTGCAAAAATTCCATGTTAAGTGATTCTAAACATCAAACTCTCCAGCTGCTTCTGTCAAAATACGATGATCAGATGTATAATTCATGAGGTATTTTTGTTTGTCTGGATAACCTGAAAACATATCCTGGGACTTGTGCATTTCTGAGCCAAGCTTGAACGTTTAGGTAGACTTCTATCGGTTTATTGGTATCAGGAATAAAGATTTAGACTATGTCCGCATATCAAACATGCCTTATCAGAATTATTTGCTCCTTAAATCAGGAAGCAAAAGCTGCAGCCAATCATTTCTCTGAGCTCCACCACATGAAAACCTGCTGTTGGTTTAACCAGGGATGTTCTTGATCTGGACTTTGAAGGATTCATTTATGGAAGCTGTGACGGCATGAAGCAGAACTGATGGATTAAAGAAGAATTTAACCAACCCAGACACAGTGTCTCTGATGGATATGACAACCTGATAGTCAGCTGCTTTGCTGGGAAACTAAATAATATTTACACTGCTATAACCTGTCTTTTATTACAAATATTGTGATTTTATTGCCTCATATATTCATTACTGATATCCATAGCTTGTCAGTGTGTGAAATCGCTTGCTGACCATTTATTAACCAAATATTTTAGTGTTTTATGTTAATATTTGAATCTAATTTGATCCTATGTGACTTTGGAGAAAATCCTCATTAAACTCAAACTCTTACCCTCAACTTTGATCAACAATCAAAACAGTTCTTCTCATAAAAACAGATCAAATAAATCATAAAAAGGCCCCAAAGAATCTGAAAATAATTCTGATGATAAATGAAGGTCCAAAACGTTTGTTATATAATCTACAGTTAATGTGGGTTTTTTTTGTTTTTTGTTTTTATTAACGCCACATATTTTCCAGAAAAAACAAATATGATTTTTTTTATTTATTTAAAGAAGATTTGCAAAAGAAAAGTCAGAAATTTTGAGATCAAATTCAAATATTTTCTAGACGAAAACTCTTTCTCGTTTAGGTTAGATCAGAATCAGTTTTAATTTGTTAAGGAATTTAACTCCGGCAACTTTTCTCTCTAGTAGATCAGTCTATCTCTAACTACAGCAGATTTAGGATCAGCTAGAAGGAAAATGAATCGTGAAACAAACCAGTAACCGGGTTAAATCTGCAGACTGGACCAGCAGCTGTACATCTAAACCCAGCGCTGTGGAGAAGTTTCTGGGTCACACTGAACAGCCGGTTAAATAACAGCCTCTCTGTTTGGGGTGAAAGAGTCAAACCTGCGGGACATTTACAGGAAAACCACCGAGAAATGAGACGGACAGCTGCGGCCCAGACCTGCTCACAGTCCGGCTGGGAAGCTTCGTCCAGGCTCCATGAACCAGAAGGTCCCAAACGGCTGCTGTTCACCTGGAGCGCCGACCGGTTGGCTTCTTCTTCTTCTTCTTCTTCTTCTTCTTCTTCTTCTTCTTCTTCTCCCTGCGCCCCGCTGCGGCAGAGCCTTCTCAGCTCCCCCTGCCGACGAGTCGGGGAGTTACAGCTCTAAACGTAAACGCTGAGTTTGTTCCTCCAGAATGAGCTGTTGGCTAAAACCAAAGGCCGTTTCCAGAGTTTGAAAACGACAAATGTCCATCCAGGAACGTGAACATCATTTTAAAAGTGAGGGGAAGAATTTTTCCAAAGATCTCCACACCACTTAAATCACTGAAGCACAAAGAGTGTGCTGGTATAGTGGTCAGCAACATATATAGTGGTTTAAAGATTAGGGGAGTAGTTAGTATTTTAAATGTACTCTGTTACACCTATCTGAGTAATTATTTTGTGGGGAAAAATGCACTTTTACAAATATTTTTGCTATGCTGTACTTTTTACTTTTGCTTGAGAGATATTACTATGACGTATTGCTACTCTCAGGCTACTTCATTCAAATTTTCTGGATACTCCACCCTCTGATTGAGTCACTGAATGAAGAGCAAAACATATTTAACCAAAAATGCACCAGGTACAGTCACGCATCTACAGCTTATTAAAGGAGACCACCTGTTTCTACATAAGCTTTCTAATGCAATCTGTCTGTTCGGGTTCATGTTGCATTTGGAGATCAGCTGAATATAAACAACATAACATTGTGTTTGGAGGTACTTTTTACTTGTTCTAGGATATATGTATTCATCACTGGTATCATTTGAAATTGGCTTGGAAAGGTCTTTCTTTTGCTTAAAATCTGTAATTCTAAAATATCTGTGAAACTCTGTCCTGATACTTAACTGGTTTCTCCCGGCAATGGATCTTCTTTCTCAGCAAGTTCTAATTTATTCTAACCAGTGAACCCCTGCATCATCTTCCCTGCTGCTGGCGCCTTTGTCTGATGTCTCCTCCCAACTCTGGTCTTCACCATTCTGTCATTAAATATAAATAAATATCTAAAAGGCAAAACTGAAATAAAATTAGGACGAGTGGCAGTGATGTTACTGCAGAAATTAACATTGCAGTCTCTCATAGATATTTTTTTTTCTCAGCAACCTGCTCTGTTCAGTGTGGAAATTTGTTTCAAATCTACGGAAAGTAGGAAAGCTCTGCACAGAAATGAAAAAGTATCGGATTTATTCCAAGAATGAACTAGCAAGGGAAAAAAAAACATAGGTAATATAACTAATATTACTTGCATGCAACAGCATAACTCAACTTACATCTTGTTTGTAAAAAAACAAAACAAAACAGTGTAAAGTTTGCAGCTACATTTTTGGATGAAACTGTTACTAGTTCAAGTTCCTTTACTTGTAGAAACCAAAGTTCAATAAGTTAATAAGTTACTGCTCCTTTTCTACTTTGATAATAAGCAATTGTTGTATTATAAGCAATAAGAAAGCTTGTGAAAACGTATTTATACTCATTTGTTTTAGATGGTTTTATATTCTATATTCTCCTTTATCAATTTTCAGGTGGGAAATTTTGCATTGCATTTAAATCTCTAACCCTCTATGGTACGCATCATGATGGCAGTTGCTAAAAAAATATTTGGGATGTTAATTGGTCATAAAATAGACCAAATAAACATATTCAAAAGATATTTAAAAAAAAAAAGTTATTATTTGTTGATGTTGCCATACAGAAACACTGTACGATAATGGAAATTGGTGAAAATAAGAACGTTTGGTTTATGATTGTAGAAACCTTTTATTTAACAACTCAGGTTAAAGTTTACACAGTGCCAAGTACCCTAAACAGTTAGAAATACAACATTTAAAAGTTAAACTATTTAAAATATATTGTTCATCATATTATTTGATTTTTTTCTTTGAACAATTGTTTTAATTTGACGGTCTTGATGCCGCTGTCTCACTCTTACTGCTTGTGAAAATCAATGAAGCAGTTCTCGTCAGCTCTGAGGCACAGGTAGGCCTCACACTTTGTGCACTGCAATCTGACAATACCTGTGCAGCCTTGGGATTTGCACCGTCCCTTTTTCGTCACGACAGCAGGCCAGTGATGAGCGCTGTCAAAACGCACAGCTTCTGGTGGAAGTGGTGCAGTGGGACCTCCAGATCTCCCTCTTCTTCTTCCTTTCCATGCAAGGGCAGCTTGCAAACTCACTTTTGAACTGGAGCAGGCTGAGGACCTGTCTGTGCGGGATGTTGCAGTCCCTGCGGTACCAAAGCCAGGCGTTCACAAGGCTGAAATCCATCATGTGGAACACAATCCTGTGATACCACTTCTTAGACCTCAGCTTCGTGCGGTAAAGAGCAATCAGTGAATCTAGGCGATCCACTCCTCCCATGCTCCTGTTGTAGGTCTGGACAATACTTGGGCATGTAACCTCCACTGTTTTGTTTTGTTTCTTGGACCATCTTTGCACAGATACCGTGGGGTTAGCTGGGGCAAAGGTTGAAAGGAGTGTGACAGCACGATTGTCATACCATTTCACTGCCCTGAGCTGAACGCCATCATGCTTGGTTTCTTTGTCTTCATAGCCCCCCCTGCATTTCTATTTCATTGCCAAATAATATGTAGTGTGAAAACAACTCAGAAAGTGCATTATCAAAGTAGACTATAGAGGATCAGTTCATACCGTCAACATGCCAGGCTAACAGTTCAATCCTAGTCATAATGGTGCAGTGTTGCCGTGTGGCAACGTCCACATTTTAACAGTTTAACATTATCAAATGATCAAATACAGTGCACTAAACCACATAATAGTGAACTTAGCTTACTTATTGTTAAGTATGTAATTCTTCCCCGTCGAAAAAATATCATAAAAATAGCTTTTTGTGTGATTTTTGAAGAGTCAACTGGCAAGACTCCTCCCTTTGAAGAGGTCTGCAGAAAAAGGCGGCAAAATTCCCTCCAAAAAGTCATGGGACAAATTTAAACACTACTATTCGTTCCCTTAGGAACCCCCCTCTCTTTCAATGCACTGTATATTAAAAGAGGATATACTGTGTGTGTGTGGAAGGGATTCAATGTGTTTGTTTCCATATGGCAACATCGTACCATATTGGTGCTTTAGTATTTCTTGTGAGCTATGGAAGCATATTCCCACTGCTGATACAAACTAGAAAAGCCACACACAAAGACACACATATATATATATATATATATATGACATATATATATATATATATGACATATATATGACATACCTGTATTCTGAAATGCTATCTCCTTTCATAATAAAATATTTCCTTGCATTTTGCTTTTCATTCGTTATGTTGCGTTCACCCAGTGACCAAAACACCTAATAGAACTTAGAAGATTTATTTACATTTAAAACTTATAAAACAGTAGAAAAATCGTGCATTACTAGATTACAATAAACTGACATTCAAACATATTGTATATACAAAAATACATATCTTAAAAAAGTCAAATAGTGACAATGCTTCCAGCACGTTGTTTTTAAATTGTATCTTATATAACAGGATAAGGTCTGTATATTCTATAACAGCAGTCATGTACAAGCACATTTAAATTACTTTCTCTGAAAATAAACACAAAAAGCATTAGACTAACAATCAAAGTAAGGAAATATTCATTGATTTTAATGCAGAAGCCAAACAGTAATATTTTCAATCCTGAATTAAAGAAACTAACAGTTTCTGCACATCTCTGGTTTTTCATGGCGAAAGGGAAAAGAGAGAAAACTGAAAACAGTAATAAAAATGAAATGTTTTGGTTTAATCTTCCCCTCAACATTTACTTCTGCCTCTTAATATCATAAACATATATTTTTTTAAATGCCTCGAGATTTGGCTTTTTTAAGTATTGAAAAACTTTATTGCAATCAAAATGATATCAGAACAGGGTAGCATAACATTGATCATGTTATACTATAAATAAATAACTGTTTAGATGGAGTATTTCCCCTTGAATTTTAAGTCATTTATCCATTTATTTGTGAAATGTACCAGGGAACCTATGAAAAACGAAACCAATGAACTGCTGATGCAGCACATCAGTTGCAGTCTTCAACCTTAAAACCTGTCACAGTTTTTTTTCCTTTTCCGCTTGCTCCACAGTACTTCGGTAGAGAGGCTGGCAACAGGGATGTTCACATCACTTAAGAAGAAAATAAATACAACCAACAAAAAAACTTGAAAACTAGAACGGCCAATGGTGCTTGTATTTACCATTGCCATCATAACAGACTATGAGAGGAAAAGGCAAAGAGTGGATTCAGCTGTTATAGTGCATATGATGTGAATCCATCTCAGACACGACTCCATCTGGAAGTAGAAAAAAAAAAAAAGAACAAATAAAATGCCAGTTGAAGGTGCGAAAAGTACATGAAAGCAAAGACGTCCCTATAACTTCTGACTGCTGTGAAGCACAATCAAGACAGGAAAACGTAGTTTATGTGGGGTAACGTTCAGCTATACGCACATTGTTCCACCCAGGAGGGCATGATGACATCAACATGCACCTTCCTAATTGACATATTGACCTGTGTGTGTACACTGCGGGACGTTTGTGTCAAAATTATTCAATCGGGAAAAAAAAGGACTTTAAAACTTTCGTCAGTTCATTCAAAACAAAAAGCAACTCAAATCGGAAAAAAAAAAACCCAAACGTTTTCAGTCAAGTGTTCAAATGCAATTTGTCTCAAATATTTTTTTACATTCAAAACTTTTTCTATGATTGAAAATGTTTTTTTTTTATTACAGGGATTTTTTTCATTGACTTTTTTTTGTTTGTTTGTTTGAAGCAACTTATTTTTTGATTGAATTATAAAGACACAAATGTCCTACCCATAATATACTATATTTTACTTCAACCAAAGAAAACATTTTCAATAAAAAACAGGAGAGTTCAAATCTTTTCAGCCTCAAATATTTCTTTGCTTTCAAAAACGTTGATCTATGATTGAAAACAAATTTTTTATGGGAGTGGTTCTTTCTATAGAAGATATTATCTTGTTTGAAACAACTTTTTGTTCTGGTTGAATAATTGATTGAATAACATTTATTTCTATGTTCCAAACACAAAACAACATCACTTCAAACAAAAAAAGCTTCACATAAATCAAAGAAAACATTTCCAAAGATAAACTTTGTTCAGATTCAGTTTTTTTTAGCATGTAAAAACTTTTTGTCTTTGATTGAAAAGTGATTTTTTTAAATTTTATTTGGAGTGAAGCTTTTTTTATTGAGTAATAACGACACAAATCTACCATCAGCTCCTTCATCAGAACTTCATGCATGGAGAACATGAGGAAGAGGAGGGTGGCTTTAGTTCTGAAGAGAAACTGAAACCGTTTTCTCTCTGAACAAACTTTCTGCAAGTCAGAGCAGGTGTTTTGGATCTGGTGGTGTTGTAAACAGCTACTTCTGCAGGAAGGGCGACTATTTATCTGCCTGACTTAAATAATAAATATTTTAAAACGGTGAATGCGTTCTATCAAAGAAAAATGATTTAATATGATCTGAGGTTGTGATACCTTGTATAATAATTTTTTTAAATGTATTAATTAATTGTAAAGAGCATAAAGTGTTACTTTTTTTTATTTATGATTGCATTTTAAAAGAGTACATTACTCGTCATTAGCCTACTAATCAGTCAATTTTTCACAATCTGTATTAAGATTTTAAACATTAATTCGAATGCAAATGTTTTGCCCGATTATTTGACTACACTTTAATTGGTTTCATTTTTGTTGTTGTTTATATTTCAGGTATAAATGTGTTTTTAATTCGTAAAACATCTTGCAGCATCCTTTAGTTCTGTTTTCATCCGCTCACCCAAATAAATTAGGTTTTTAACACCATTCTTTCTTGGTTAAATTAAGTCATAATACATGAAATTATGTATTTTTACTGGTTTAAATCGGGAGAAATGGATTTCATATTAACATGTTTGATAGGAAGAAAAAAAAACAGCAGATAAACTTATAAGTTTGATTTCCTGAGAAGCTCCGCCTTTCCTCAGATGGCCTAAAATCAGAGCAGGTGATCCGAACACCAGATTTAGTTAAACACCTGGTTAAAAGGCGGCAGTCCGCCGTTATTCTGCAACATAATCCTGAGGTAAAATGAGGGAAAGCTGCAGGATTTCAGAGAGGAGATCCCAGCTGAAGGCAGGAGCTGTTCGTTAAGCTCCAGGCTCTTTTTTGTGGAGTTGAATTAAATCATGTGTAATAACGACACAAGGAGTTACGACGCTACAGGGGTGAGTTTCTACCTGAGGTTCCGGTGTTGTTCCTGCTGCTGCAGAACTCACCGGGTTTTTATTTTATTTTTTTATTATTCCAACGCATCCACACCTTCATCTATTCACTTCCGCATCACATGTTGGCCTCTTCTGTCATCATTCACCCGAAACACCTGAAGGAAACTGTTTGAGAAATTATTTTTACTCTGGTCAACAGAAGTCATTTTAATTTACATATCCTGACGTCAGAATAAAACAGGTCATGGAAGTTGCTATTGGGCCCTTCAAACAACACAATAAATCATAGTTTGGTCTTAATGGTTGAGAATTTTATTTGTTAATTTTGTTTTGCTTTATTATTTTTTCACCTTTTATTTTTTATTTTTTTCTAGTTCTTTCCCATAATGTCAGAAAAAACAATAAATTTCAGTTTTTCTATTCAGTTTACTTATATAGTACCAATTCACAATAGATGTTCCTGCATTCAGTGTAGAGGTAAATAAACCAATCAGAGGCTTACAAAACTGTGACATCATCAAGGATTTCCCAAATAGTTTGAATGGGTAAAAACTAGGGGTGCACCGATCCGACTTTTTCAGCCCCGATAGCGATGCCTGGATTTTGTGTACCTGTCGGTACCCGATACCGATACTATTGCGGAATTAATAAACTGTATAACTTCCACCTTATACCTTTCTTGAAGAGACTAAAGGCACCAGACTTTACTAAGTAAACATAACTAAGACAAAATTACAGATGTTAAAATATAAAATTACCACAAAAATAAAGTGTCAAGTGATTTTCTTTAAAAAAAATTTCTGAATTTATAGCAGATTTTCACCATTTTGAGTATCGGTTCATGGTATCGTGTACATTAGACCGTATCGAGGCCGCAACATCCCTAGTAAAAACCATCTAAGTGTATAAAACCTAATGAAATTCAATAGTTAAAGTTGTTTTTTTCTGGCATCACCTGTACAGGCAGCAACGATGGAGTCTACGGTACAGCTGCTAATGGAAGCACTGGCTCATTTGAGTCCCCGTGAACTGGACACCTTCAGAGATCTCCTCCTGAGATGGCAATATCTGAACGTTGAGCGGTTGCATCTGGAGAAGCTGAAGCTGAAGGAGGTTGTGTTTCTAGTGGTGCTGACCCACGGCGGACGGTCTGTGGAGGAAGCTGGGAGGATTTTTAAAGTCCATGAACAGGATGGATCTGTTTGAACAGATGGAGGACGGCAGCTCCAGAGCCAAAAGTAGGAAAAGAGACAAACCATTGATATGTCTAAACAGGGTTTATGAGACATGATTACCTTCCCCATCATTTAACATCTATTTCATTTTGTGTTTTATCTTCACTGTTTAGCGTCATGTGTTTTGTTTCTAATTTTTCCTGTTTCTCCACAGAGAAACGACTTGATGAGCTCCTGTCTGAAGAAATCCACAGAGTGAGTGAAGTCAGATGTTAGTGATGATCCAGAGAAAAGCCTCATAATCATCACAATAATTATGGTTCAGAGGTCAGGCGTGTTACAGTTCACATCAGGCAGAAGCTAAGAACCGTTATTCTAAGGGACCTTTTCCAGAAATCTGGATGTGTACAAAGTTGGCATCTTATCTCTGGATCCTTATCTTTGACTTTGTGTATTTGACAGATTTAATGAATAGAAAACTTCCTCTGAATTAATTATGATGATGGTGCATGAATGGCTTGGTGTGCCTGGATCAGGTCACTCCTCACAGCTCCGTCATCACATGCTGCGTTTGGGTGCAGACGGAAAGCTACTTCATCCTGGTTCCCTTCGATTCCTGTCGTATTTCCTCTTTATGCTTTTTATATGTGGGGAAGATGTTTTTGAGGTTAATTCATCGCATAGGATTCCAGATAAAGGGTAGTTTCTCCTTTACCCTTTTTAGGAATACCTACCATGCTGCTGTTTACTGGGTTCTTTATCTAAGGATTTAAAGAAATGTTTGTTAACCAACTCCGTCTGCTGCATTGAAAGTTTCTTATACGACGCCAGTTAATATTATCTCTCAGCGAGAGCTCATTCTGAGCTGTTTTGCCTTCAATGGGGGTAATATAAAAACAATTATTGTCATGTTTAGTTGCTGATTAGGGGGCAAAAGTTGACAGTTTGATGGGAGGTGAAGATTTGTTAAATTTAGATGTTGCAGATCTACAAGAACTGGAGACTAACAGCAAATAGGAGAGTCAACAGTATGAAGCGCTTTTCACAGATAAAATCACAAAGTGCTGTACAAGATAAAGGTAAAACAAAACAATAAAGATATAAATGCACACAGTGCTCTGCATAAATGAGTACATCCCCTTTAAAAACCATTATTTTAATCAATAGGTAAATGAACAAAAGAATTTCCAAACTTTCCACAAGGCCGAGTTTTATTGAACACTTATGTAACTGTTAAGTTAATAATCTAATTTAGATCACAAAATCTTCAGTTTTACTCAAATAAAATACACTCTGCAACAAAAACTACATCTAGTATTTTGTATGAGCACCATGATTTTTAAGGACAGCACCAAGTCTTCTAGGCAAACTAGGCAACATTTATCTTTTTCCATTCTTAAAGAATAACCTATTTTAGAGCCTGGATGCTGGATGGAGAGGGATTCTCAACTTGTGGATTCAGAATTTCGCCCAAAAGTGTTGGATTGGGTTCAGATCAGGAGACAAACTTGGCCATTCAATCACCTTCATCCTGTTCTGCTTCAGAAATGCAACAGCAGCTTTAGGCTACGTCCACACTAAGCCGGGTAAAGCCTTAAACGTATAATTATTTAGTCTACACCCCCCTATCGTCCACACTAACCCGGCGTCGTCTAAGGTCTGTGGCCGGATAACTATTAGCCGGGTAAGAGAGCCGTGTAAATCTTAATTCAACGGCTAAACGAGCTAGTGTGGACAGCTTCCCCGGATAATGAAAGGAAGTGGCGTCAATGAATGCTGCGTCAATAACAATACGACACTACAGACAAAGACAACAGCGAAGAGTAATAAATCGATCTCGTCGTCTGTCCACACCAAAAACTCTCTCTTCTTCTGAGCAGCTATTGTTCTCTTCGGTTAACGGGACAAGCAGATATGAACTGTGCTGTAGAGCTTCTTGTATATATTATGTAGGCGCTGGCGTCACGTGGATTGTACGCGTGTTCAGTTCAGTGCGTCTTTTCGCGCATGCCCAGTATTTGCACAGGTCGGCATGGGATTGCGCAATCATGGGAACTTAAACGGACCTTAAACGGGGCGTAAATGCTCGTGTTGAGTGGATAACATTAGGCGTCTAACTCCCCGTATAACCTTATCGGCTTAGTGTGGACGTAGCCTTAGATGTGTGTTTTTGGATCATTGTCGTGTTGGAAAAGTGATGGCAGCATCTTCTCCTTTGGTATAGAGCAGTACATTCTTGAATTCATGATGCCATCAATGAAATGCAGCCCCACATAATGACACTGCCACCACCATGTTTCACTGTAGGCGCCGTGCATTTTTCTTTGAAATCCTCACCTTTACGACGCCGTACAGTTTTTAAACCATTAGTTCTTAAAACAGTGATATTGGTCTCATCACTCCAGAGTATAGAGTCCCAGTAGTCTTCATTTTTCAGAATGAAAATTCCCGCTTTGTCTGTGTGCCACTTAACTAATCTTGTTTGCAATCAATGGCTCACATTTGTGGCAGTATTTTGTAGAATAGTATCGCTTCTTGAAAATGTTGATTCCAAAAGGAAGCTAAAGGTTTTTCTGACAAATGTAGGGGGTGTACTCATTTATGCTAAGCGCTGTATGATAATCAAATTTGACACTGGTGGCAACTCAACCAAAAGCTTGCTTTAATAAACAATTCAGTTTCAATTCAATTCAGTTTATTTATATAGCGCCATTTCACAACAGATGTCATCTCAAGGCACTTTACAAAAAGAGTTATTACAATACAATGTTTAGTGTAGAAATTACAGAACCACAGAAGATTGCGTCGTGGAATTCTCAGCAATCCCTCATACTGAGCAAGCATGCAGCGACAGTGGGAAGGAAAAACTCCCTTTTAACAGGAAGAAACCTCCGGCAGAACCAGGCTCAGCACAAGCGGTTATCTGCCGCGACCGTCTGTGGCTTGGAGAATACAGAACAGAGACACAGAAAGAGCAATAGAACTGATGCAGAAGTTTTTTGCAGGACGTGGAGAATTTTCCGTCACTGCAATGCCATCTAAGTCACAACAAGTCTTCACATCTTCAAAGGGAAACACGTGTGGCAGGGGATAGAAGGAACTCACAAGGAGGCTGGAAAGCAGGCAGGCTTATAGCTGCTGGGGAGATGATCAGCGGTATGAGAAGCAGAAAATAGCTGAACAGAATGCAGAGAAGACCTGAACTGGGAAGCTTTTATTAACCAAATAAAAGCAGTTATGAAAGATCAGGGGTCTCATTTATAAAACATTGCGTAGAATCCCTACTAAAAGTGTACGTACGACCAAAACAAAAAGTTTGCGTACGCCAAAACGATTTCTGATTTATAAAACCATGCCTACGCACAGGTGTAAGCAATTTCCCTTTATAAATCACGGTCTTCTTGGAAGTTTTCGCACGTGAATTTGGCTCATATCCCGCCCTGAACACGCCCAAATCTGGCTATAAAAGGTCAATGCAAAGCAGGACATGAATATTGATGCATATGAAGAAGAGGGGAAATATGGCAACATTAAAAGAAAAACAAGAAGAGAAAGTTTACGGAGATGTTGAAGTGCTAATGGGTGAAGTGGAGGCTAGAAGAGACATTTTATTTGGTGGACACAGCAGCGGTGTCACAAATAAAAGGAAGAACTGTGAGTGGCAGCATGTGGCGTCTGCAGTGACGACTGACAGCGCAACTGACAGGACGGTACCCAAAATAAAAAAGTGGTCGGACTTCAAATTTGAGGAAAAAAACAAAAAACGTGCCTCCCACCGCCGGAGTGGGTCTGCTACTGGAGGGGGTCCGTGTCACCTGAGCTGACACTAAATATGAGCATATTTTAAGGAGACAGACTAATACGCCGTGTATTTTCAGCTCTTAGGTGGCGAGGATTAGGAGGCTGAGGAAGATGAGGTTGCCCAGCGTCTAGTGACAGCCATTGCTACCTTAAATGATACAATAACAATTTTACATCCTGGCTGATCCTTGCTCCCTGGGTGAAAGCTTCCTGTCGAGGAGGAGGCGGCTGTGGGTCGGGGTTCTCATGCTGGGGAGGTGGTAGGGCAGGAGGGAGGGACATTTCCTCGGACGGGGCCCTTGTAGTAATATGGGCGCAGTCAATTGCGCCGATTATGTTTGGGAAACCGGACATTGCTGTAAATTGCATTTTAATTTAAACCCGCTCTCCCACAGTATATGGAAACGTGATGTATTGCCTGCTCATTTTAATGATCCCATCCAAGACTGCAGGCATTATTGCGCTCAGGGACGGCAGATGATTCAATTTATTAATTGGCACACAGTCCCGGCCCTTTTATCTGAGTTTAAGGTTTTGAGATAAATTTTATGTATCTATTTTAATATTGAAAATTTATTTTAGAAGAGCTATAGCTCACTGCAGAGCTACAATATAGATATCATTGCTGGATTGGATGTTTATAATAACAATGATCCATCATTAATGTTTGGTGTGAGGTGAAATGATATGTGTGAGAGGAGTAATATGCAGTCTGGCTGCAGTTCACCACCTCACCAACTGCGTCATTGATTCCTCCCTGTCTCCAAAATGTCCGTACGCACGGGTCAGAATTGGCGTACAGGTGCGCACATTTTCCCGTCAAGTCTGTTTTTTATAAATCCCAACTTTTGCTTTGAAAGTGGCGTACGCCAGTTTTAGGCCCCGTTTTCTGCGTGCGCAACGTTTATAAATGAGACCCCAGGACATTGACTGGAACCAAACGAGGATAAAAAACAAACAGGAAATGCTGGTTGGTTGATTGACTGATTGGAATATTAAATTTCTAGAGGTATGAATAAACTGAATTCTTTGAGTTTTAGAAATTTTTATGGCTATTTATCCTTGTAGTTCATCAAACGTTCCAAGATCAAGACTCTCAAAGACTGAAAAATCCAATGGCAAAATGTGATTGTAAAAAAAAAAAAAAGTATATCCATAGTCTTGAACACATACTTATTAATGGAGAAATGTAGTTTACAATCAGAAACAAACAGATTCCTTAAAGAAAATAAATTCTATTCTAAATCAGCTGAATGAAGTTTGGCTCAGCTGTATGAGTATTAAATGAGAGAAAGTAACTTTATGAAACATTTCTCTGAATCAAATGTCTTTTGACTGTTTTAGGTCTCAGCTGTGGCCGTCATGAAGGATCTGGTGTTGGAAATCCTGATTGATCTGAAAGAAAGAGAGTTCCTGAAGTTCAAATGGTTCCTGCAACTGACCCAGTTCCAGAAGGGTCTCCAACAAATCCCAAGGAGCGCCATGGAGTACGCCAACAGGGCCGATTTAGTGAACATGATGTGGGTTACGTGTGGTGATCAGTGTCTGCAGGTGACTGAGGAGGTTCTGGTGGACCTGGAAAGATCTGATCTAGTAGAGAAGCTTCCAGTGGAAAGTTTTCACCTTAAAGGTAACAATAATTCACACAAAAAAGATCATTTGTAAAATTACTTCTATTTTTTTACGATATGCTTTAAAAACTGACTGTGTGCTTTTTATAGAAAAAAATAAAAATAAGTCAAAATTCCAAGATTAAAGAAACTGAAACAATAACATGAAATCTAATTATAGAGAAACAGATATTTTTGTTTTATTTATAAATGGTTTTTGATTTTAAAAATATTATGAATTCCAGGTCTATTCAGAGGTTTTGTTTAAATATTTCCGGTGATTTTTCACCAATACGTCCCAAGAAGTTCTGACCAAAAGCTCAGAAATATACATGTAATTAAAGCACGTCCAGACACAAGTGGTTTCCTTTAAACTGGTGAATTTAATAAGATTCAATCCATGAAAACTAAAGAAAACACATAAACAAACTAAGAATTAGCTCTTGAGAAAATAAAAGACATCTTAATTTTAAAAGTTTGTTGGCTGTGTGCTACCAAAAGGAATTAAACTTGTTTCTTCTTTCCAGTTGTCCATGCTAAAATGATACTAATCCTTCCACCATGCTTGTATCCAGCTTCTTCTGGTTGCATAATCAACTGCTTAACCAGAGCACCATCTAGAGGTGTTGTGTGAAACTACACTAAATAAAACAAAAAGTACAACCCATAGAAAAATACATATCAAATAAAATGTGCCAGTTACAATACTGTTGGGTTTCTTAACTTTTTAAACCAGTTTCTGGTCAGACGTTTCCACTTCTGCTCTGGTTTTGCTTTATCTTGTGCATTGCACATAAACAGTCCCACAAAATTATGCTGCCACCGCCACTTCAACGGTTTCATTCGTTTGAACATGTTCATTATAAAAAAGCATTGCGTGAATCCTTAATTTGCCCTTGCAATCTAAATATAGATTTTTAGACTGAGATTAAAATATAAAATGACCCGACTCACTGATTTTCCTTGCAGAGAAACTCCATGTGAAGGACTTTTGGGCTGAACTGAAGCATAAAGTGAGTAACTGATTTAACTTCAGCATGAATAAAGTAAAACCACCAATCTGTCATTGTTTTGTAACATCCTAGCAGATCCTGTCCCTGTGAGGTTATTTTTTGTTTCTGCCAGGTAAAATACATGGAGTCCGTTATAAAGCTGCTGCTGGAGGAGCTGCATGATCTGACTGTCGGGGATCTAAAAGATATCCGGAACATTCTTAGTTGTTTTCCATCTAACAGTCCTTATTTAAGCATCTCATTCAGGCTGTTGGGCATGAAGGCAAACCGGCAGGACACCATCTTGTTACTGGTGCAGACCTACAGCCAGCACGCTGTGGAACAGATTGAAAAACTGTTTAACGAAATGAACAGACCCGATCTGGTGTTCTCTCTTACAGAAAGTGAGATGATTAAGAAGTCCACAATAAAGACCAACTACCACACTTTTTTATATTCAACATTTACTCATATCCTTTTTTTTCTGCTTCTTTTCTCAGAGAAACACTTTTATAAGAAAAGGAGCTCCGCTCTGATCCAGAAGGTGAGTAATAAATAGTCACGAGTTTTTAAATTTGCGCTAATCTTAGCCACCGATTTAGTATGTTGTGATGGTGAAAAGGAAAACCTGTCTGGAATTTCAAAATAAGTCCTAAACTACTCTTCAAAATAAGCCCCTAACTTTGTAAGAGGTCAGATTATTATAAAAGAAACTCAAATTAAAGAGAGGCTGATTCAGATATTTGTAGCAGAAGCTGGTCGGATACCCTCAGAGGAGAACTCTGAATGTTTTGGGTCTTAAAGGTCTAAGAGGAGTAACCATTGATGTGATTTTAAACATATGTGGACAATTATAAAAGATGGACAATAAAAAACAATTATATGATCAGGCTCTCCAGAAAAGATCTCATACTTTTATAAAAATCTCAACTGGACAGCTCCCCTTATGAAATGAACAAATGCAAAAGATGTCCAGAAGCCAAAGATACAAATTAAATCATTTCTTCTTCTTCAAAAAAAAAAAAAACTTTTCATGAAAAAACGAATAACTTCTGAAATATTTCTATAATTACCAGGTGCAATAATGTTGTGAATACATAGTGCGATCAGCATCTTGTTAAGATAATCACCAATAATAATGATCAATATTTGATTAAGTTTAAGTTATTAATCAGATATGAGGGCAGCTCTTCTGTCTTTAGAAGAATAACTTTATAATATTACCAGACACTTAAGTCTCATCTGAAGGCTAAGATCAAACGTTGTGGGAAGTCATTTACTCGCAGACACAGCAATCACAGAGCAACTTCCCACTTTTGCAAGAGTAATTCAGAAAATATATCAACTTTCCAGGCAAAACATTTCACCAATAAATCCTGTCTTCTCTGCGAGCATGCAACTGAACTACTAAGACAACCACACAGCGTGTCCTGGCTCCACATGGGAAGGCCACAAATTTAACAAGTGACATAGAACAATAAAGTTGGCCTTTTGGACGACAGACTAGCCAGCGCAGATCGGCCCAAATCCGGCTCTGCTCAGAGAGCGTGAGAAAGGGTCAATCTGCTTAAAACAAAAACCAGTTTTCAACACATCAAGCAATGAAATAGTTTACAACTCATGTGTTCTAGGATTTAGTGAACACAGGTTAAAGCACTTTAAACTAGGCACTTTTTTAAAGGTTTTATGGCCTTTTTTTGAAAGTGCAGTAAGGGGAGGGAAGTGGGGAAAGGCATGCGGCAAAAGTTGCTCAGAATGGGATTTGAACTCAAAACAACTGCATTGAGTGCTAAGGCCTCTTTACATGGGGCGCCAGTACTGAACACTACACCACGCAATGCCCCAACAAGACATAACTTAAGACCTGTTTCCTTAAATGATCAATCTGCCCAGATATTTTTAAAATGAACACAGCCGTTCGATGTCTTCCTCAGAACTGTCTTGGATCAGTTCAAATCTGTCACCCAAAGCAGACAGCTGTTGGATAGACAGTAGCACTTCGAAGGTTTTTAGGATGAGACTTCTCTCCCGACCAGCAGTTTAAACCGAAAGGGAAATGCTTCACCTGTGTAAAGGAGATCTCCTCTCTACGCAGAACCCTGCTGAGAACGAAGTTTGGTGCTCATTTATACTTCCTTTATAGACTCAAGTTCTGAGGTCATCTGTGATGTCACCGTTGATGGCCACAGACCATTGAGAGAGCTTTTGGGCTACAGCTAAGCATACTGGGAAATACAGTCTACTCAGTCCATCTGGGGAAAATGGCTTCTCCTCAATAATTTGTTGCATGATTGGATACATTTTTGAGAATTGAATAACTACCTCATAAGTTTCCTGAATATTTCAGGTGGCAACAATGGCCGCTGTTAAAGCTCTCTTTTTGAAAACCTTCAACCGTCTTAACGAGAATGAGCTTGAGGAATTTAAGCGGCTCCTGCAGCAGATTTTTTGCCAGGAGGATTTCTCTGAAATCCAACCTTGGAGTGTGACAGAAATCAAAAGTAATACTGATCTGGTGGATGTGATGGTGGAGGAGCTGGGTCCAACGTCTGTAGAGAAAACCAGAAAGATCTTCATGGACATGAACAGATCAGATCTGATAAAGATGCTTCCAGAAACCAGATCTGCGATAAAAGGTGAGGAGCGTTCTAACACTACTTCTGGATGTTTGTTCATTGTTACTTATTTGGAACTACAAACTTCTCCAAGTTCTGGATTTGCTGTAAAACAGATGAAAATGTGGCCTCTGGGTTCTGTTTGTTTTTACAGTACATACAGCATAGATTCACCTGCAGAACCTTTAGTTGTATGTCATAAGAGAAACTCAGGAGCCGAGAATTTACCCCTGTGGTACACCACAACAAGCTGTGACAGTAAAAGCATAAAAACTAATAATTAAGGGGAAAAATTATGAATGTGTCCAACATTTAGCAACTATAAAAAACCAAATGTCTTAATTAGCTGCCAGTCATATTAAACATTTTGTTCTTAAGTAAGAATAAAGTTGGATTTTAAACTTCAGCCAGTTTGGATCCTGTGGACTGTAGAAGTACCAAGGTAATCCGTCCATTTTATTGTCCTCTCCTTTAGTCGTGTGTTTAATCTATGTTACGTGTGAAAAGGCAACATCTGGAATGATATGCTGCAGCTGGACTCCAGCAGCTGGACCAAAGTTGACCCTGAGGTGGACGAGACCTCTGCAGGTGAAGCTCCAACTTACAGGTAAAACATCCGAACGGCTGCTGTGAAGAACCTGGAGCTCAGCTGGTCTCTGCAGTTCGACCTCTAACATAAATAACTCAAACTTCTCCTTTATGTTGGATTTCAGCCTCCAGTCAGAAGCTGGACTCTTTGAATGCAGCGTCTCTGGTCTGCGTTGGGTCTGTAAGGAGAAGATCAGGTTTAGGTACCGGTTCTGCTCCTGGGATGGACACATGGAGAGGATGGAAAGCAGAGGATACAGGCCTGCAGGTCCTTTAATGGACATCAGCGTGTCTACTGGGCAGATGATGGAGGTGCATCTGCCACACTGGGTCTGCATCGGTAGGAGAACATTATAGAATAAACCATTTTTATAGTTGATGGTCCCAGATGTTTATCGCTGAGCGGCTCTTTCTGCTGCCTTTCAGATGATGTTCCTGATTTATCGGGCAAATTTGCTGTCCTACATGTAAATGACTGTGGAGATGTTGTGGAAAAAGTGACTCGGGTCACAGCGACTCACGTCGTGCTAACAGAACCAAAGTTCTCTTTGGTAACACCACTGATAAATTGGCTCTTTCCTCCAAGAATCACCTGCAACACATTAATATACTATCAGCCCAACTCGTCCTTCCTCAAACTGCACGTCTACCTGATCCCACCAGATCCTGCTCTGAAACAGGTAATTATTTATCATCACGTTTTATTTTGACACCATTAATGTCCTTTTTATTGATTAAAATCTCTCGACAAGAAGGAGGTAGAGCCGGCTGATGTTCAGCGTTTATTGTCTGGATTCGTTTCATAACTAGATGTATCTAGATGTATATTATACTGGATGTAATCATAGCCATTTACAGTGATCTTAATTTGTCCAGTAGGTGTCTTTCTAGAGGTAATTGAAAGCACCATACGGGTAGTAACTGTCTATCGGTCTGACAGGTGTTGAAATATGGAGGAGCAAACAGGTTTTTGACTGCTGTCATTATGTTTCTGCTGTCACAACCTGCTGCTTGCTTGATATGATTTACTGTATACTGATGATCATTGGATGAAGCAAAGAAATTAAGATTATTGACATGAGAAATACATCTAAGTGAAGTAAGACGATGAGGTTTGGACACTGTGTTAGTCATCAATCAGAATTGATCTGAATGCAAGTAAGTGACGAAGAGCAAGAGAGCAGCAGAGGAAGTTGTTCTGGACAAATGTTAGTGGCTCAGATAAAGGTTGCGTCCCGTTTTGAACCGATCCTTGACGCACTAAAACACTAAACGTAGCGATACTAAACCAAATATAAAACTACGATCGGCTGTATTATCCAGGACTCCGACTCGACTCCTCCGATTCGCTGCGCTACAAATCTGTTACAGAGAGAGATACAGGAAACTTACCAGCTTTAAAAACACTACCGACTTCAGCTCTCAGTGTTCATACACTCTGATGGCAAGCGGGTTAGCTTTAGCCAACCAGCCTGAAGTGAATTTGAAGTGTCATTAAATGTTTAACTGATTAAAAAGCATCAAGATAAGCCTTTAAATTACTTACATAATTTAAAAATATGTTTAATAGAATGGCTAATAATGTTACTTTTCTTTGTACTTACGGATGTTACTCACGTCTCTTGATTTGTTTCTGTGTCGTACAAATTTAGTTGATAAAAACAAGTGTTTGAAAAATTAATGAATTTAATTCTTAGTTAAAAGTAGTTCATTGAAGAATAATAAAAAGACCGGGGAGGCACTTAATAAATCTATTTTACATTTTCTGATATTAATCGATAATTATCGATCTGACTATTCCTTTATCGTCCAGCCCTGTTGGAAAGCTTTCAGATGCCTTGTTGCTGAAATGTGCTGTACCCAGCTTCGTTAGCAATGACCTTTTGTGTTTTCCCCTCATTGTCTAGAGTGTTGTGATGATCTTGTGATTTATTTAAATGCATGAATGAGATTAATTAGATTTTAACCTGAGTGCAGTATCTTGCCTGCAGCCTGGGGGCGCTGTGGATTCTCACTGGTTTCTCTTTAAATCACCCGTACAAGCACACTCTTTACAATCTGCTGAGGATTTTGTGAAAATTTGACAAATCAGATAAGGAACTTTAGAAAGAAGAGCTGCTGCCCAGACTCCATGACTCATAATACAAACAAATGACTGAATTTGAGACTTCTTTTTAGAAGCTGGAATCTGCTCTTTAGATCTCAGTGCAACATGATTACAGCTTTTTTGTTTCGTGTTTTGAGTGTGATTGGTCATTTAGTTCCTCAGTACTTTTCTCTTCATTCGACGAAATCTCTGAGAAACATCTCGACTGTTTTCCCTCCTTACAGTCGATCCACAGAGAGGAATCCTTCAGCGGGTATGAAGTGATCAAGAAGCCCCGACCAGACAAGCCTCTGAAGATGGATCACGGATTCAGTCTCAAAGCCACCGTAGAGACAGCGAAAATTCAACCACCGGTACCGTTTGAGAAATAGAGTTTTCAGTTTGGATCCACTTTGATTCTGTTGATCGTACTTTAATCACAGAACCCTACCAGAGGGATTCTGCATCAATAATCACTGAGCTGCCGGGTGACTTCATTGCCTGGGAACCTTAATTGACCACTGACTCAGACAGACTTGTTGTCTCACAGGAAATCACTCTGAGGCATGAGAGCCAGGACCCGAACTTCTACGAGGTGTTCATTGAGAATCCTGATGGAAACTTCGACCTTGAGCTGCTGCAGACTCTTTCTGAGAAAGTTTGGAGCTGTGAAATTCGGAAAGGTCAGTTTGTTTCATAATTATTTCAATTTTCAGTTAGAATATTCCATTTGCTCCATTCAGGTCATTATCTCAGCCTGGTTCTTTATTATTTTGCTTTTTTTTACCACCTGCAAAACCAAACAATGGTGTGAAAAATATAAACCTTGAAAATAAATGGAAAATTATAAAGTAAGTTCTTGATGCAGAAAAGTTGTGTAACACGTTACTGGTTTTAGTACTATTTGCATAATGGGAGCAGGTTATTAAGTAGAACATGATGGGGGTCTCTGACAGAGCGGCTCAGGAACCAATCCGGTAAAATACTACAGAATCCCTGTGAACAAAAACATCAGAACAAAATAAATTAAATGTAACAGTAACAAAATATCAACAAGATTAATTCTGTGTCTGATCAAATCTGGAAAGGATAAATTATCAGCCACTAAGTCAGTTAAACTGGTTAAATTAAACAGATCTTTGTCAGGAAAGATATTTTTTTAATTAATGACTTCATTACTGAGAATATTTTGATGTTATGATTTAAACATAATCATGGCTGGAAGAAAATTAGACACTTATGTCCCATTTCCACTAATACCAGTACGGTACAGAACAGGAGGCTTTTGGCGTGTTTCCATTACCTGCGTCTGTTCTGAGCCGACCCCTTTTTTCGGACTTGGTTCCAAGCGTGCCGAAGTGAGCCGAAACGCCCACCTGTGTACTGATTGGTCCAGTAACATGATATCCCTCTCACTGCTATGCAGCAGCGGTAGCAGCTGATTGGTCTGGAGTTGTTTGTCTCAGAGTAAGCTGTAGTTTAAAGTTTCAAATAACCAGAACACTGCAGTTAACTGCAAGCAGCCTAAAATGAAAAAGAAATCAGTGCGAGTCGTGAATTATGAAGGTTTTAAACAACGTTGAATGTGTGTATAAGGGTGTGCGTGTTCTCTAAGTGAGAGTAGGAAACATATTTCATGATTTACTAAAAAGACATTCCTGGGCAAACTTCACAGTTCCCAAAACAAAGGGGGAAAAGAACTATGCGATACACTTTAAAACTTTGTTTGACTCAACGTATCAAACAGACACAATAAACGTCACACTCTGAAATTGATCATCGGTAATTGTCATGTTTACATGAATGAAGGACCCAAACACAGAACAATGAATATTTAATGAAAATAAACCATTAAGTTACAAAAACCTTAACTGGAATTTGGGAATTAAAATAACCAGAATAACGGGGAAGAAAGACGAACAGATTAGTGAAGTGTTGTAAAGCAGAGTGTAGGGGAATTATCAATTAAAATAATTAATTGATAATTGTTATGGTCTATCTGGTTAGTCTAAGGTCTTTATATTATTTTATTGTTGTCGTTTTAATTTCTATATTTTATTCTATCTTTTAGCTTTATTTTTAAGTGATTGTGTATTAATTACGTGGATTTGTTCCTTACAATATCTTTTCTTACTGATTGATTACTGTTAAACTTATATGCTTTGTAATCATGTGGTTTCATTATCCCTGAATCATGTAAAGCACCTTGAATTACCTTGTGTTGAAAGTGTGCTATAGAAATAAAATTGCCTTGCCTTGCCTTGCCTTGCCTAAGGATATTAAATCAATAATTCATCAATTATTAATTTAATTTTCTCTTCAGATTATTAACGAGGCACCATGGAGTTTTTATTTATTTAAGGAAAAATCTGGCAAAAACATATATCTTATTAATAGGAAGTTATCAATTAATAATCTCACTTATAATGATTATTTATTAGTGATTACACCAGAAAGATCCTATCTGAAGGACAAGAATTATTAGCAACAATTCTCACACACACTCATAATAAAAGAATCCAGAGATTTGATTTAATTTAACAAATTTATTCTAAAAACAACTAAAATAAAAACACCACTGGTACCTGAGCAATATGGCGACCGGCGATGACATCACTTAGGCGCGTCACGGGCGCTTCGTAGGCACGTACGTCGGATCACGCGCGCATGCTGAGATGTGAGATACGTCTACAAGCGGGCAAACAGCTAAAGTAGGGGGATGTTTTATGGCTGATCTTTTATGATCTGCAAGAAGCCTAGCGGATTAGCCTTCGGCTACAAAGAAAGTTGAAATAGGTTGAGTAAAAAGAGGACGGCAACGGCTGTCGGTGTCTACCTGCCACTCAAGAGGAGCGCCGTGACGCTGTTAAAACCCACGGTCGGGTGACAGTAACATGCAATAAACCCAAACACTGCTTGTCTGTTAAACAATAACTATTCTAACACAATTGTACAAAAAGCTCCAGTTTACCCGTAAGTAGAAACGCAGCACAGAAACTCCACCACGGAGAAAGAAAACTTTATAAACTCTCTCCACCCAGGTAACAGAAGATAAAAATAAATGTGAACAGTCTTACTTTAAAGAGGAAGCTTCCAGGTGTAGGAGAAAAAGATGCGACTGATTGCGAAGGAAAAACGCGAAGGGGAAACGGAGCGCAAAAAGGGGATGGAAAAAATAAAAAGAGAGAGAGGTTAAGCGGACTGAACAAATAGTTCGGGGCCAGCCAAACTATTGGTTTGAATGGCGTGGCTGAGGGAAAAGGGGCGTGCCGCCGAGGGGGAAAAAGAAATTTGTCTGATCTTAACAATCAGCATTCATGAGTCCGACCCAACAGAGGGATCTTAGATATAGTGGGGAGAAAGTGAAAGGTGACAGAGAAAGGACCAGAGACTAGATAAAAAGTTGCAGGTGAGGGGGAGGAAACAAGTGGAGATAATCAAGGGCTGGGCAGGGGAGGAAAGAAAAAGGAAGTAATAAACAGAAGAAACAGGCAACATCCTAAACAAGAAATGAGAAAGTAACTGAAGATAAGAAATCTAACAAAGGCCAATAAACTACCAAATAACAAATAAATGGTAGACAAAAGCAATTAAACAAAAGGTGAAAACATCTGAGGACAAAATACAGAGAAAAAGAAATGAGAAACAAAAATGATCATTTAAGGTAGATAAAGAAAGAACTAACTAAAATCCAAACACAAATTCCTAACGTCTTAAAAGGATTCCCCCTGAAAAAGGCTACCAGACGCCCCGGAATGTCCAAAACAAAAAAAAAACCCAAACCCAACTAGGGTGGATGGAGAGGTTCAAAGATGGAGAGCTAGAGTCCAGAAAACCAAACCCATCTAGGCTGGGCAGAGGAGGGGGCCTAGGATGTAGGGCAAGAGTCCTTAGTGAGCGACGTTAAAGGACCAGACGAGGCCAGCAACGAGGAAAAGGATGACGGGGACGCTGGCTGCAGAGGAACATCCAAGATGTTTGAAGTCCAGAGGGAAGTTTCCACATTCTGTGTTGATTTAGGGAGCCATGTGATCTGCTGGTATTGTTCCACTAGGCTTTAGTTCAACGTTAACGCAGCCATCTATCGGGACATGTTGCAGCACTTCATGCTTGCCTCCACATACGAGCTTTATGGAGATGCTGATTTCATTTGGCCCCGTCCCACACTGCACTGTTTATGCTGCGCCACCTGCTCCATGCATCTATGCAGATAGTGCAGGACTGTGCCTGTATTCCAGTGGGCAATGTGGGTCATACACTTTATGATTTATGGCCCATTTCTAGGCCGTTTCTCAGCGATGCAACACATGTGCATGGACCCTGCCAGGATGCATAAGTGTCCTATAAATAGGACACCTAAATTTATAGCCTTTTTTCTTGCAGGGACCCAAAAGAATATACATAAGTTCTCTCTGGGATCAATTAGGTCTTTCTGATTATAGCAGGCTCCAAGGATGGGAATAATGAATAGCCAGGGCCCATTATCAGTTGGAAAGGATTCCTGACACTGTTACACATGATTCATGAATCCGTGCGCACGGTTTAGTAAGCCGAGAGAACGGATTCTCAAGTCTCAAAAATTATTTCTGCACCGGTCCCCTGCCGGGCTCCGTATCTACATTAAAAAGGCTCGAAATATTTTGCTTAGCATTTAACAATTCTTTATAATTACTTTCACCTTTTGAGTTGAATTAGTGAAATAGATAAACTTTTGTATGATATTCATTTTTTTGTTTTGTTTAACAAGTGTTGTATCAACCTTCCAAACCATTCAGGTCGTATCTGCTCTGGAGCCCATGGAGAAGCAGATTTCAGTTTTATGTTCCTTTTTTAATCTGGAACAAACATTCAGACGACTGTAAAACTGCTGAAACACTGAGTTGCTTGATTTAGGGCTGTAACCCCATCGGTTTAGAGCTGCTTTCAATCAATAAGTTAAAGATAATTAATCTGTTTTTACCCTGTCATGGTTTTCCTTTAATTTCCCTCTCCTATTTAATATTTTGCTTGTTTTTTGTTTCGTTTTAATTTTGATCATGTAACGCACATTAAGTTTTCCAGTTGCTGAAATGTGGTGTACTGATGTGATAAACTGGCGTTGCCTTGCAGCATAACATCAGCTCACAGTTTAAGCATACTGGTGATGAATGATGCTTGTTTCAGTTTACTGAGTGCAGTTTATCATGGTCCAGTTTTAGTGCTTTTTTTGTTGAAAATCATTTTCTGGCAGGAAAATAAGGGTCAGTTTTGTTTCACTAGGATCGTTCGGATTTCCTGGTTACACTGTTGAAACTTGGACTGAACCACATGCTCCATCAGAATCAAGCAGGTTTATGTTTATTAATGAAGGGATTTAATAAAACTGAATGTAAAACATTGAGAATTTTTTTTTGCTCTTTGTTTTCTAGATGATCATCCCAAATCTGGACGCTTTGAAGGTGAGATGCGTCCTCTAAAAATCTGGATTCGAGGATAAAAATGCAACTTCTATAAAAGTTATAATCCGCAAAAATATAATCAATATTCATAAATGTGCCACGTTTATATGATCATCTAATTAGTTGGATGAGAGCTTTTTGTTGTATCTTCCTCATTACTGAGTTAGAATTATTTCATTAATAATATTGCTGTTCTTCTTGCTTTGTTTCCATTGGAGGATCTTCAACAGAACCTGATGTGAAGACAGAAGGTATGAAAATTCCTAGAAGTTATAGAGACCATTATTCTGCTTTTTTATCATTAGAGACATAACTGACAGAATACAGCTGTCTTTAATCTGTAATAAAATGCTTTAATATTGTTGTCAAATCTGATTTGATTTATAAAATTGGACTTTTTCCATTTACTTCTCTTTCTCCTCAGAGAAGCACTTTGTGGACAAACACATGGTGGAGCTGATCCAGAGAGTGACCAGCATTTCACCCATTTTGGACAAATTCCTGGAAGACAAAATGATCCATAATGAAGACTATGGGAAAATTATGGCCAAGTCGACCTCTCAGGACATGATCAGAGCTCTGTATGAAGGTCCACTGAAAGCAGGTAGAAACGTCAAAGATGCCTTCCTCCAAATCCTGAAGGAGGAACAACCTTATCTCATTGAGGACCTTATAAAACGATAAATCCTGGAGGAACATGGAATCCATGATTACACCAAGAATGACAACATTTTCCCTAACAGCTTCACTTAAAACCAGTTTTATTGAAACAGAATGATTGGAATGTATTTGTTTCTGTGATTTGCACAGAAACATTTGCCATTTCGCAGACGTTTAGTGACTGAAGACACCAAGTGATGAAGTGTTTCGAGTGTCATTTTGTCCCACTCTTCCTACTATCAAGTCTTAAGGTGGCCAACAGTACGGGGTCTTCATTCTCTGATGGAGACAGGTGGGACTGCAGGCAGGCCAATCGAGTAACCGTACCCTCTTCCTCCACAGCCAGGACTTTGTAATGTTTGCAGAATGTGGTTTTAAATTTTCTTCTTGAAATATCCATGGGCGTCCCTGGAAATAACGTTTTTTTTTGTTTTTTTTTAAGGCAACATCATGGGCTTCAAAATCTTTCTATACTTTTTTATCGTTAATGGTTCATCACAGAAGGTCTTGTTACCTTTGCCAAGGGTGCTAACACAACCCCATATCATGACAGATTTTAGCTTTTGGACTTTTTTCTGCGAACAGTCTGGATGATCCCTTTCTTCATTTGTGCAAATGTGTCCATTTCTGCCAATAAATCCCTGAAATAAATTGGCAGCGCTTCTGGACACTGTCAGCATAGGGCTAATATCAAAATCTCTGTTTTCAAACATTTCTATAATTTCATCACGTATTTGTTGGCAAACTGGCGACCCTCGGCCCGCCTTTGCTCCTAAAGGACTAGACCTTTCCTAGATGCTGCTTTTGTACCAAAATACAATTACAATCATCCGTTTAGATCGCCTGTTTCAACACTGCAAATTCATTGTAGCTTGGCAAGATTTATTGTCTCAAATCTAGCAAAATTATCATCTCCATCTTGGTTTGAGCATTACAAGCTAGCCTCCAGTTCCATGTTTAAGAAGATTAGACTTGTTTCAAGTAAAAACTTTTTTTCTTATTTAGTCTGTATATCTAAAATGTAACTATTATTTCAGGCAAAATGAGTTTTAAATGCCATTTAAAACAAAAAGAAATCTCAAAATAAGAAACATTAATTTACTTACACTTACTTTTGCTTTATTTAGATCTAGAAATTATTCTTATTTCAAGAGATCTTAGTAAGAAAAATGTACTTACTACATGGAAAGATAATTTCACTTGTTTCTAGTAAATGTTCACTAAAGACAAGTTAACTTATCTAGCATTAAGGAAGTGAGTTTTGCAGTGAAATTACATCATTATTTAACCAATTTACCTGATTACTAGCCCTAAACTGCTTCTGTCCCAACATCTAAACGCTCATATCAGTCTTACTGTGCACCATTAAATAGTTCTAAGCGCGCAGTGGCCACATCTTCATCCTGAACCTCCTCCTCCTTTTTCTCCACTGCTGACAGGTCGGCTTATTAAATGGCGACAACATGTCTGTACCCAAGATCAACAGCGCCAGGATGGGCACTTTGAACAAGGGGCTTTTATGTTTCAGTGGGAAGAAATCCTCCTACATTAGTAGCTAAACTACAGCAATCTGTCAGCACCAGTCTGTCAGTTGTTGTGACACCTTTGCAGCTACAGAGGCGCTCCATAGCCACAATAACTCTTCAACGTTTTCCGTCACCATTTTAAAACCGGTAGAATGCGGAAAATACTACTTGAACTCTCAGCTTCTTTAAGGATCTGTCTCATGAGCCGGCTCATCGGTGTTCTCACCAAATTCTGTATAGAAAGAGTGGTGCTCATGGCAGACATCAATGCCATGTTTCATCAGGTCAGAGTGCCACCTGAAGATTGTGACCTGTTAAGATTTTTTGGTGGCCTGACAGAAATCGTGGAGGGTAGCTGGCTGACTATATCGCTGCCACAACATCCCGAGCTTGTTTCACCCTTCAAAAATGTGCTGAGGACAATCAGAACCACTTCAGTCTCGTTGAAGACTCTATTATTTTTACATTCATAACTGATTGGTGTCCATTGCCTCAGAAGAAGCTTTATCTATCTGGAAGGAGCTTAGACAGTTGTGCTCTCGAGGGGGATTTAAGCTCACAAGCTGGATTAGGAACTTCCGCACAGTCCTCGCTGCTATACCATTTGAAGCGAGAGACAAGGAAGGGAAAGTTCTGGATTTCGAGAGTGATGCCTTACCTGTGGAACGAGACTTGGGGGTTGAGTGGTTTGTGCAGTCGGACGCATTCAAGTTCAAAATCGCACTCAGGAACCGTCCGCTCACAAAAAGAGGAGGCTCAGTTTACGACCCCCTTGGTTTTTCTGGTTCCAATTGGTCTCTCTGCTAAGAAAATCCTCCAAAATCACTGCAGTAGACGTCTGGGGTGGGACGATCATTTGCCTACTACTGTAGCCAGAGAATGGATGACTTGGCTGGATGACCATCCATCTGGAACCATCATCTGGAACATTGGAAGGTCAGAAGATGTTTAAAACCTGAGAACTTTGGTGACATCGTTTCTGCCCAGATACATCACTTTGCGGATGCCTGTGAGGAAGGATATTTACTGTGACCTACCTCCATGACAACTATGGCAGGGCTCAATGTGCATTTGTGATGGGAAAGGCACATGTTGGTCCACTTATACCAGTCACTATTCCTCGTATAGAGTCAACTGCTGCGGTGATGGCCAGCAGAATGGACATGCTTTGGAGGAAAGAGCTGCAAATGGAGCTGAGAGAATCAATCTCTTGGACAGATGGCAACTTTGTATTGAAATACTTAAAGAATGAGAAATCGAGGTTAAAGATCTTTGTAGGAAACAGTGTTGGAAATACATAAGTTGTCTAGTGCTTCCCAGTAGATATACGTGACCACTTTGAAACAACCCTTCTGATTTTGGTCGAGTCACTTCTAAAGGCTGCTGCATGTATTTGTGGTCCTAGTTTTCTTCTGGAGCCTGAGAGAAGATGGCTGACAAACCCTGAGAGTGGAGGAGCCTCTCGTTGGAGACCAGGAGGTCAAAGTTGTGGAGGTGAATGCAGCGCAAACAGATCGTGGACAAGCTTATCAGCTATTTTTCCTTCTTGCATGGACTAATGGAAGCTGTTGTTTGGCTGTTTACGTTCAGAAGTTTGTTGTTGTCTCTGGTCCATAGAAGAAAGCTGTGAAGAGAGACTCTGACCAAGCCTGAGCTAAGTTCTGAACATCTGGAGGAAAAAGTACAGAGCCAGATGGAACGTCACAAAGCTAAAGTCCTGAAGGAAAGTGGAAGATTTGGTGGTTGCTGAGAAAGCTGTGATAAAGTTTAGCCAAAAAACAAGATTTCCTGAAGAGTTGGCAAACTTGGAGAAAGGGAAATGTCTGAGGAGAGCGTGTTGCTTCTACAAGCTAAGAACAATCCTGGAAAATGGTCTCATAAGGATTGGAGGGAGTCATAGTAAAGCAGCCATAGCAGTCAAAGCTGGACTAGACCAAGATCAGAGCATTAAACTCAGAGAAATGACCAGAAACCCAAGAGCTCCATCCCAGACTCTACAGGCCTCAGTTAGCAGGTTTATGATACTCATATAGCAGCTGCATAGTAAAAGGAACCAGAGTCAGACAGGTTAGATAACCTGTTAAATGGTCATTGTAATTTTATTTCATCTATTGTATAAAATGTGTGTCCGCTGTATGATGCTGTCCCTCTGGGAAATGTTGTGTGAGTGGAAGTGAGAGCGAGTCCTTGTGTGACCAAACCCTGAGTCACTTTAACAAACACTCAGTTTCAAAAACTGCCTCATTTCTTCCTCTTCTGTTTGAACAGAGATTACAGCTCAGGCATGATTTCTTTGAAGTGTTCATTAAAACTCCAGTTTCAGACTTTGAGTTTAAACACACAACAGTAAAGCCTGTGTGGGACTGTGAACTTTGAAAAGCTCACTGTAAAACAGGCGCACCTGTTAAACCACACTTATATTCTGTTAAAAATTAATCTCCTAAATCTTTATTTTCTCTGTCTGAATTTCAGCTGAATACCAACTAACTGAGGGGAGACAAGGTGAGAGTTTAGATCACTTATGGACAGTTAAGTTGCAATGAAAGAGATCAAGAAATGTGGCATTTTTTTTAGTCTTTTCAGCTCCAGGATTCTCAGTTGGAGCAACTACTGTCACTTCTTCAAATGATTATAACTTTTTATTACCACGCATTGAAGGAAAAATATCAGTCAGTTTTTTTAATTTTAAATTTCAGCTGTTTGTATTAATTTTCTCCTAAGTGGAGGACCATCTGTCATCATTTATTCTGTTTCCTGAGCTTTGCTTTAGTTTTCATTTTTCTGATTTGCCTTTCATCTGGTCTTAATAGACTTCCTGTCATTACATTAGAGCCTTGCAAAAGTATTCACATCCTTAAAGTAGGGCTGGGCGGTATACCGAAAATGTACAGATACCGAAATATATCCCTATTACCAACGCCATTTTGCCCGTGTTGGTAAATTCAGTATTCTGTAAAAAAACAAAATGAAAAGATGTGTTTTAGTTTAGCGGTGCTCCTGCCCCTTTAAGAAATGAGCACTGCCTTGAGTCACGTGAGTACGCACAATCATGTGACAGAGGGAAACAGCACTGCTAATGCAGTTACTGTGTAGCTATATTTAGCAAGAATTTAGACTCATCTACTGACTGTTCGTCAGAAAAATGTGACTAGCGACAAAGTAACTTTTTATGGTGTTATTAGATACTCAGACTCTAACCTGGGCTTTCTAATGGAAGTGTCAGCAGCACGTTACAGGAGCAGCAAGTTTTACTTGCGTATTCTGCTGCTTGGCCCTTTCCACGGGGGGCGTCAGCTGCACGTAGCAGCTGTCACCGAGAGAGCCCAAAATCATGCGAAATCAGCAAAATCACGCGTGGTTTCGTCAGTAAGCACAACAACAAGCAGGAAAAAAAGACTACAAGATGGCTCCAAAAGGTCTGTGTTTTATGTTCTGTCCGTTTTACATTCGCCAATAAGTTTATGTTATGTCAGGGAATATAAAAAAATCCCTCCAAGTGCAAAAGAATAATGTTAGTGTATACACTCCCGCGACCTACTGACTTCTCACGGGGCCGCACAGGTAGTAAAGTAAAGCTACTGGAAAGAAGCACCTTTGTTTTATTTTTAAAATTTCCGGATGCCGAGCCGTCTGATTTCCTGTGTTCCCCTATACAAAATGTCGAAATTTACACGTTTCACAGCTGTAGCGCGTAGAAAATAGGACTGCCGCGTATATTTAGAAAAGTGCTGCGACATGACGCTCCTGTGACGGGGCAAACCCGTGCTGCTTTCGCCTGCGGTGGAAAGGATTATATTGATTACAGCGGTGGCTAACAGTATGACGTGATGCTGCTGTAACGTGCTGCTGACGCGTCCGGTGGAAAGGAGGGGTAACACATAGGTTTGTTACTGCCAAACCAGAGTGTTTGTAGCTCAAAAGCTCCACCCGCCCAAGTCCTACTCAGAGCAGAGGAGATATTAACCCCGCTGAGTTGTTGTGCCACCTGTTTCCACCTTTGCTCCGATTTAAAAATATTTTCTGTCTAAAATAAAGGACTGCACACTAAAATCACAGATTTCACTCAGCCCCTGTCACTTCCTCACCCCATTTGGTCTGTGTGATCACTTCTGAGTTTAACCTGGACTCTTAACAAATACAGAAAGGAGTGGGACTCAAACACTGAATTAAAAGGCTGTTTGAAGCCGTTCAGTAAGAAGAACCTATCACATTTTAAAGAACATTATGTAAATTTAGCCACTACTGGCCACGGACTACAGAAAAATGTTCTTTTTACAGTTACAGATCTCAGTGCTTTTTATTCATAAACCAATGCATGGATATAACGTGGAAACTAAATTACACATGGTCCTTAAAACTTTCTACAAATGAAATCTGAAAAGTTAAGCATGTGTTTGTTTTCACTCCCTTCATTCTGAATTTAGAAAATTTGCTAAGTATGTTAAAGAGAGTTAAAAAGGTTTTACTCCCAACTGCCCAAACGCGTAACAGCAGCCTAAAAGGTAAGCTCCTGCATGACGCACGCATGCTGTACGAGTTCGAGCGATCAGAAACAACAGCTGAGTCTGCTGAGTCCGGGACAATTTATAGATTTGCAGGCATGACTTAGACTGAGGTAAGAAACATTACTGTTGTGTAAGTTTAGTTCAGGTCTGAGCGGGAGTTTCACCAGTGCTTGAAGCCGCTTTCTAATATGTTGAATCCATCGTCTCATTTCGCTGCTTTTAAGTTTTGTGATGGAAATGGCGAACATTACACTGAACATGACGTCATTAAGCAGCATGCTTCCCCTTTGAAGTCACTCAGAAAATCTGCTTGATCAACCCAAGGCACTCACTATTTAAGTGAATTTACTGGCATATAGAGGCAACCACTGTCAAACTGTCCTATATTCTATCCTACAAATAAAGTTCGAATGTTTGTACAAACAGTCTAAAGTCTGATATATAAAATGTGCGGTCACCATTTGTACGCATGTTCCTCCTCTATCATCTGTTGATGATTCCCACTTTTGCTTACCTAGTTTCTCGTGGCCGTTCAGTCTTTTGAATACAAAACACCCTCAGTTAACCATATTTGACAACGCCACGTATTCTGACACATGCATAAAATCCTTACGTTGTTCCCGAAAAGCCAAGAGAGCAAAGAAAGGAATATCAGTGACACTGAGATGAAGGTGAAAAGATAGGTGGGGCAAAAAAAAGCATTCATGACAACTAGACTTCAAAAAAAAAAATATGTCATAGTTTATACAAACAAATTTCAACAGTGATGGTTTTTATCTGCTTCATCTACCCCCACGCCTTGCAGGCAAGGTAAGGAGAGCTGCAACAGGAAAGTGTTATTTATACAAGACTGGAAAAAAGACAGGTAGGAAATCACATCGTTTCGAAACATGGTGGTGGCTGTATCATGCTGTGGGGGATGCTTTTCTTCACCAGGCACATGTAAGCTGGTCAGTGTTTATGAAGGTAATGGATGGAGCTAAATCCAGGACAATCCATGATGATCTGTTAGAGGCTGCATAATACCTGCTACTGGGGTGAAGGTTCACCTTCCAGCAGGACAACTGCCCTGAACATGCAGCCAGAAACATCATGGGATAGTTTAGATCAAATCACATTAATGGGATAGAATAACCTAGTCAAAGTCTAAACAATAATTCATCCGAGAACCTTGGGCAAGGCTTGAAAAGGATACAACAGATGCCCTCCATCCATCCAGTCTGACTGATCTGTACCTTTTTTTAAATAAAACAAATCTTGCTCACTGTTGATGTTTTTCAGCTGTATTTGGAATGTAGTTTAACAAAGTTTTGATTGAATACAAAGCACCAAGCACCTCTTTCATTTCATAATGATGCACTACTTGGTCTTACAGTCATAGTTAATACCCCAGTAAAATAAGCTGTACTTTACTTGTTGTAACATGTTAAGGGGCCATACATGCAGGTTTCTGGTTACCCTGCTCAGATTCTCAAATTTGTGTTTCAGTTTTTGTATCTTGTCTTGCTTCCTGATAAGGATTTATGATATTTCTGCTGTGTTGTGTTTAGTTCTACTTTTTAGTTTATCTTTGTTGTAATCACCATTCCTCGTAGTAAAAGCTCTCCATCATTGGACCTGTCGTGGAAGAACTTCGACTGGTCCTTATATCAAAGTTTTTGTGCAGGAATAACAACTTTGTTATGATGTTTGTTATAACTTTATTCCTTCATACTGTAGCCAGAGTAGAACAAGTGTCAAGGATGACATGTGCCATTGAGAAATCGCCACCAAGACTGGTTCATGTGTATGAATCTGTGACCTAGACTAGGCGGAATATTTCAGACACTACAAAGGAGGATTGTCACAAGATGTCTTTTTTTTGTTTATTCATCCATACAAAAGTCTTTTTTGATTTTGGGTATGCAGGTTAGTTTATACAATGATTACTGTGTGCTGATGCTCCCTGTTAATTAACAAGATAATATAAACACTCGGACCACCGAAGGAATCTTCTCATTCTTTACCTAACAGAAAGCATTATTGATAGAATATTATAAGTAAGATTCCCAAACCAGACTAAACTTAAGAAAATAAATTTAAAAAGCACTTTTCTGCTGTTAAATTCAAACAAGACATAAGTTGCTTAGTCAATCACTTAATTGGAATAGCATTAAATTGGTCTCCTGTGATAACGTATGAAACCTCTGTGTAAATTTTGACCAAGATATGACATTCAAATCCAATATTGAACAGGTTTCCAGGATTCCTTTCTTTCACCTCAAGAATATTGCTAAAATTAGAAACATCCTGTCGAGGAGTGATGCTGAGAAACTAGTCCATGCATTTATTACTTCAAGGCGATTGTTAACCTTATTTTCTGTCAGTGTTTTTCTTTCCACAGAAGCTATATATATATATATATATATATAGATTATATAGATTCAACAAACACATACACATTTAAATGCAGAAGGTTGTGTCAGAAAGGCCATCCGACATAAAACCTAATCCAAATCAAATATGCAAATCACAAACATGAATTATGTTAGAGTGGTTCAGGACATGTATGAGAGTTGTGAGACAGCAGTGAGGTGTCCTGTAGGAGTGACAAAGAAGTTCAAGATGGAGGTGGGACTGCATCAAGGATCGGCTCTGAGCCCCTTTTTGTTTGCTTTGGTGATGGACAGGCTGATGGATGAGGTTAGACAGGAGTCTTTATGGACTACAATGTTTGCAGATGACATTGTTATCTTCAGTGAGAGCAGCACAGAGGTGGAAGAAAAGCTAGAGAGATGGAGGTATCCACTGGAAAACGGAAGAATGAAGATTAATCGCAGCAAGACAGAACACGTGCATGAATGAGAAAGACACGAGCAACGGTGAAGTTACAGGGAGTGGAAGTGAAGAAAGTAGAGGACTTTAAGTATTTTGGGTCGACGGTCCAAAGCAAAGGAGAGTGTGGAAAAGTGGTGAAGTAGCGTGTGGAAGCTGGTTGGAACGGGTGGAGAAAAGTGTCAGGTGTGATAAAAGGGTTTCAGCAAGAATGAAGGGAAAGGTGTAGAAGACAGTAGTGAGATCAGTGATGCTGTAAACTCTAGAGACATGTTCGATTCCAGCTTCCTCCAGTCACATGTTAATGTGATATTTACACTTAACCCCAAGAATTCTACATCGTCCTATCGGTGTATGAATGTGAGTGTGAATGTATCTTCAATGTAAAGTGCTATGAGTGCTTTAGTGCGACTAGAAAAGCGCTATAAAAGTTCAGTCCATTTAGGGCAGAGTATAGGACTAAATGGAGACAGATGATTCACTGTGGCAACCTCTGAAGGCAAAAGCCGAAAAAGAAAGAAGAAGTAATAGATACATATATTAGGGTTGGACCAATACAGATACTGGTATACAGATACTGCTGTCTAATGTACTCATATCGGCTTATACTTCTCTATCTGCATAGGTGTGAAGACACGCAGCACCATTATCCTTCTATACAAGAACTTTCTGTCACACATAATTTCTGCGGTTGGTCAACCCAACATGAGCCCCCAATCAAAACTCACTTTCTGTCCATTGCTCCTTTAATGGGTGTGGATTTACAAATTAAAATAAATAAACTATCTTCAGCAAGAGACGTAAATGTAACACAAGGCAGGCACATTAGAAACCACAAAATGTCCCATATTGCTTAAGTGATAAGTGACGTGCCTCATGATATCTTTTAGGACCGGTTCTTTTCAGCAACTAAGATTTTTGCAATCGATGAAGCAATTCACCAATAACTAATACCACTGAAGTGAAATTATACAAGTATTCATAATATTATGATGATTACTTGAGCACTGGAAGAATATTGGGGGAATTATTAAGATAGCTTCTTATTATGAATTGCTTATGATTATTAACTGGACTTCACACCCAAATGAAATACCTAGACACATCTTAATAAATGTTGGGAGTTTTTTCATATATTTACACATACAGCTGTTACTAAATGTGTTAAGGAAAATTATTTCCAAAGGATTTGTGATTATATGAGAATGAAAAATACAAGGGCTTGAAATAAGAAATCAGATTTGATAAAACATTGATAAACTTTGACATTTCTAGAATATATTCACAGAATCAATGTTCATTTAATCTCCAGGTTGATAAAAATTTGTATTATAGTGAAGAGTGAGGCAGATCTAGGCTGAAGCTACTTAATGGATCTAATATGTCAATAAAAACAAAGATGGAAGTGTTAATTAGATAACAGTCTGGATCAGCTCGGAACTTGGTTAGATGATCTAGGCTGGATCCAGTAGCAGATTTAGCAGTTTGGGGGCCCAAGGCGAACAAAGACATGACGCCGACTGAAGCTGTTTTTTTAACCTTTTTAAATTATAACTCAGAAAAAAGTCATATATGTAAATTTTTCACAGGCTCTGTCTTCAGACTACAGCAACTGAGATGTCTGGAACTCCATCTGAATTAAAAAAATAATAATTCAACAGCATGTTTGTGACAAGGCGAATGTATTTTTATAGCACACTTTCAGCAACAGGAGAATTCAGTGTGACAGGGATGCCATCAATCACTTTTTGGAAGTTACCATCTGCTTGAATTCATTTTATGATTTAGGAATTTAAACTAAATAGACTATTGGATGAGATTATTTTTTGGATTCCTTGTAAAAGAATACGGGTTTTCTTTTTCCACATGCAAAGCTTTTTGAACTCTTTTAGTTATGTCATTTTCATTTTATCGATATCTTTGTATTTTCGTTAGTCATTGATAGTCTCAGAAACAGCCTTGCAAAAAAATGTTTTGAAGTCGTAAACTATCTTGTCCTTTCATTTCTCACTCATCCGGGGATAATGATAGTGGTGCTAATGTAACATGGACTTTGGTAGCTTCTACAGATGAAATAAACTCTTTGTGATCATAGATACACACTGCTGAGGCTTCCAAGAGGAGTGACTGAGGGTGTAACCGTGTCTTGTATAATTTATGGAGGAGAAGGCAGCAGTAAACATTTCCTCCATCCTGAATGATTGCTCCGTCCAAATTTTATTCCAGCTTTTCTGAGACCTTGAGTATGATAAACGGATGCTATTATCACTATTTAAAAGCCAAATTATTATTTGGATAGCAATCCCTTAAGATTTTCAAGTCTTGATGTAATCTGGTCAGGCTTTTGGCCCTCCTACCTTTGAAACAGGTGAAGTTCTGGCTCATCTCAGGAAACTGCTCTCCTGGGTCAAAGTCCAAGTGTCTTGTTTTTGCTCCTCGGTAGGAAAGAGGTCTTCTTCAAAACTCCTCTTAGCTGAAATAGCTAAGTTCACTTTCTCATTGATTTCTTGCCATTTCACTGATGAAATTAACGCAACAGGTGAGTTTTATTTATTTTTATTGCTGCCTTTAGAATGAAACCCCTCTTATTTTAAAGTGAAATAGTTTATCATTATATTTAACGAGAATAAAAAATGTCATCAGTTGTTGACATTTCGCTATGAATTCGTCCCGCGTTTTAACTTTGGTCTACTCTGGATTTGAGTTGGACGCCTCTGTAATTGCGGTTTTAAATGTTAACCTGAGTGAAACGAATGAGGCAAAGCTTCTAATTAAAATGAATCACGTCTGTGCCGAACATCAGCTCTGTGGCTCCATATAGTGGAGGAATGTAAAACAGAAAGCAAGAGTTAGTCAGCTGAGAAGCAGTTTATCATATAGAAAGAAAAAAAATCAATCAAACTTTATTTATAAAATGCTTTACATAAAAGAATTGCAACTTAATGTGCTTTACACATTCAAATGACCCCATCCCTCCCCCACAGATTTAAAAGCATGATCACAGCTATACCCCCCTCTACCCAACCCAACTCCAATGCAAACATGCACATTATGTGGTTTTGTATTAGGGATAATGTTCAGATGGATGATTTGTGTTTCCTCTTTAGACGACAGCAGGACATGTGTGTGATTTGATGTGGATTCGGCAGCATGGATCAATGTGAGGACAAAGAGGAGGAAGTCCATCCCTCTAAAACAGAGCTTTTTGGAGGACATAAGAGCCAGATCGAAGCTCAGAGGTGAGATCACCATCTCTGCCAGATTTAAATGAGCAGCATTATGTTCTACCACTGGGGTCTTAGTTCACATCTAAGCCTTTGTAAAACTGACTGAAAGCTTAGCTTTTGAATAGATGAAAATCAATGTGAATTTAAATGGCATATATAAATCTTAGCATAACTGCCATCTGTAATGATGGGCTAAAAATACTGACCAGAAAATGTAGAGTTGTACAATGATGGATAAGTCCAGGGAGTACCCCTAGACCCTGCAAGGATAAGTGGGTTAGATGATGGCTGAATGTTTAATGAAAATAAATTACATTTTCCTCTTATCAAGGATATGCAATGCATGATGGCTGGATGAAACATCAATAAGATAAATGTATGCCTGAATTCATGCAAGTGTTCAGTGCAAATAACGCTGAGCATGAAAGAGGATTTAAAGCAAAACATAAAATTACTTTGAATTAAAAACTATCTGGAGATGATTTGACTGAAATCAAAAAATGAAATGAAATAAATCAAATGAAATAAGTGGTTAAAGTGGATAAAATGTAGCTGAATAGATCCAAATATAGTCAAATATGATAAAGATTACCACAGTAACAAACTTTAACTCTTACCGTACCAACACGCTTAAGCTCAAGTTAATGTTTTATTGTTGGCTGATGAATAGGAATAGAGATCATTCAGAATTATCTTTAAATATAAACTATTTTACATGTCTATGAAACTCGCTGAGATCCTGCTTCAGACCTGGATAAATAACTTTGTGAACTTTCATTCAAACCTGAAGCAAGAGCAGACTACAGATCCAAAGCCACAGGCTCTCTGTACTACCATCATTCCAAGGGTTGGTGCACTAAGCGCAAATGTTCTGTATTTCAGTGTTTCTCTTTATTTCTGAAATAATTTCTCTATTTTAATTTTGAGTTGGACTAAAATGATAAACTAAAATCTTAATAATAAAATATTTAACTAATTTTGCCGCACGAAACAATTAAAGGAAAAAATTATTTAAAATAATAAAAAATTCTACTTATTCAATGCATGTAAAAATCTGCCAGACGTACAGTTCCAAAAAGATAATTTGTTTTACCATCATGAGAAAAATTAACAAAGACACCATAAGGAGTATACAGACACTGTAACCTCTTACATCACCAAGTGCATCGATGATGTGACCCACACAAAAGACATCATCACTCGGGCAAATTGGAAGCCATGGCTGACAGGGGATGTCCTCAGGCTGCTGAGGGCCAGAGACAAAGCCTACAGAGCTGGGGATGAAGCTGGCATGAAAACAGCGAGAGCCAACCTGTCCCGTGGCATCAAGGAAGCAAAAAAGGAATACACTCACAAGATAACCACTCACTTCAAAGACAGCAGGAACTCACAAAGCCTATGGCAGGGCATTCAGGCCCTCACGGACTACAAGCCCGCGCCACAGAGCTGTGAGAGCAACATCCCTCTGCTCAACAACCTGAACCGCTTCTTTGCTCGCTTTGAAGCACAAAACAGCACCTGCCCACAGAAGACCCATCCCCCTCTACATGAGCAGCCCCTGTGCTTCTCTGCCGACAGCGTGAAGAGGACACTTGCTGCTATCAACACCCGTAAGGCAACAGGTCCAGACAACATCCCAGGTCGTGCGCTGAAGGACTGCGCAGGGGAGCTTAAGGATGTCTTCACAGACATCTTTAACACTTCCCTGAAGCAAACCATCGTCCCATCATGTTTCAAAGCTGCCACCATCATACCTGTGCCGAAGAAAACTGCTCCATCCTGCTTCAATGACTACCGCCCTGTGGCACTGACACCCATCATCATGAAGTGCTTTGAGCGGCTTGTCATTACACATATCAAAGCCACTCTCCCCCCCACCCTGGACCCCTTCCAGTTTGCATACCGAGCCAAGCGGTCTACAGAGGATGCAATCTGCTCTGCCCTTCACCCAGCCCTCACCCACCTGGAAAAAAGAGACTCATATGTGAGATTGCTGTTTATAGACTTCAGTTCTGCATTCAATACCATAATACCACAACAACTCATCTGCAAACTCGGCAAACTGGGACTCAGTACCTACCTCTGCAACTGGCTACTGGACTTCCTCTGTCAGAGGCCCCAAGTAGTACGTGTTGGCAACAATACCTCAAGCAGCATCACACTGAACACAGGGGCCCCCCAAGGCTGCGTGCTCAGTCCGCTGCTCTTCACCCTGCTGACGCATGACTGCACTGCAACCTACAGCAACAATCACATAGTGAAATTTGCTGACGACACAACTCTGGTGGGTCTCATCACCAAGGGCGACGAGACTCAATACAGGTTGGAGGTCGACCATCTGACCACGTGGTGCAGGGACAACAACCTCCTGCTGAACGTCAGCAAGACCAAAGAGGTTGTTGTTGACTTCCGGAGAGGTCACACCCAACACCTGCCACTGACCATCGACGGTGCTGTGGTGGAGAGAGCGAGCAGCACCAAATTCCTGGGGGTGCACATCAGTGAAGACCTCTCCTGGACCACCAACACTGCATCACTGGCGAAGAGAGCTCAGCGCCGCCTGTACTTCCTGCGGAAACTCAGGCGAGCAAGTGCTCCACCAGCCATCATGACCACATTCTACCGAGGCACCATTGAGAGCATCCTCTCCAGCTGTATCGCTGTGTGGGGCGGAAGCTGCACTGAATACAACAGGAAAGCCCTGCAGAGCATAGTGAACACAGCTGGAAGGATCATTGGTGCTTCACTCCCCTCCCTGAAGGACATTTACACCACCCACCTCACCCGCAAGGCGACCAAAATTGTGAGTGATGCAAGTCACCCCACTCACAATCTGTTTGATCTACTGCCCTCTGGGAAGAGGTACAGAAGCCTGCGCTCCCGCACTACCAGACTCACCAACAGCTTCATACACCAAGCTGTAAGGATGCTGAACTCTCTCCCTCCTCTCCCCCCTCCATCCTCAGCTACATAACATCCTGGACATTGGACCTACAATGGCCGTCTGCACTACTCCACCTGCACACTTGAACACTTGCACACTTGTACACTTTACAACTTGGTGTTTTTGTCCTGAAAACACAACACTTCTGCTGCTCTTACATAACTTGCACCACTATGCCACTTTCTTTATTACTCAGGTCAAACAGAACTAATGACTGTCTATGCACAATTTCAACAAAATTTTTCCATTATTATATGTGCCCTCATATTTACTTATTTACTTACTTTTTTGTTTACTTGAATGTTATGTTGTCTGTGGACTTAAATTAGTAAAATATGTCTTGTCTTCACCGTGGGATAGTGAGAAACGTAATTTCGATCTCTTTGTATGTCTGGAACATGTGAAGAAATTGACAATAAAGCTGACTTTGACTTTGACTTTGACTTTGACTTTGACTTTGATAATTTTCCGCCACTGGAATGCCATCTTAGTCAGGGTCGTCAAGCAGGGCGGGTCAGGAGCATCTACTCTAGGAAGAGACTAAGAGAAAGCAGGTTAGCGCTTGAATTGACAGCACATCATGCAGTTGGGGAGAAGTAGGAGAGAAAGTAGGAACTGACTCTAATAATGTCCTCCAACAGCCTAAAGCAGCATAGCTACTAACACTCTCTACCTGGCTTACATTAATCTATCTCTACCTAGCTACTCTACCTGACTACTAACATTAACCTGTCTCTTCCTAGCTACCTGTCTAACCTGTCTCTAACTACCTATTAACATATCTCTAACTGTAAGCTTTGTCAAAGAGGAAGGTTTTAAGCCTAGTTTTAAAGATAGACAAATTGTCTGCTTCACGAACCAACCCTGGGAGCCTGTTCCATAGGAGGGGAGCCTGATAGCTGAAAGATCTGCCACCCATTCTACTTTTAGAAATCCTAGGAACTACCAGTAGACCTGCAGTCTGAGAGCGAAGGGCTCTGTTAGGAACATATGGAACAATCGGGTCTCTTATGTATGATGGAGCTTGATTATTAAGAGCTTTATATGTCAGAAGGAGGATCTTGAAATCTATTCTAGATTTTACTGGGAGCCAGTGAAGAGAAGCTAAAACAGGGGAAATGTGATCTCTTCTTTTATTCATTTGAACCCTAGCAGCAGCATTTTGGACGAACTGAAGACTTTTAATTGTATTCTGTGGACTACCTGATAATAAAAAGTTACAGTAATCCAGCCTTGAAGTAACAAAGGCATGGACTAGTTTTTCAGCATCATTCCTGGACAGGATGGTTCTAATTTTTTGCAATTTTCCTAAGGTGAAAAAAGGAAATCCTAGAGACTTCTTTAATGTGAGTTCTAAATGACATATCTTGGTCAAAAATAACACAGAGGTTCTTTGCTTTATTACTGGAGGTTAATTTAATGCTGTCCATATGAAGGCGTTGACTAAGTAGTTTATTTTTCAGAGATTCTGGTCCAAAGACGACAACTTCTGTTTTATCAGAATTCAGAAGCAAGAAGTTTAGTCATCCAAATTTTTATGTCTTGCAGACATGCCTGTAGTCTACCTAACTGATTGGATTCATCAGGATTTATGGATAGATATAGCTGTGTATCATCTGCGTAACTATGGGAATTTATACCAAACTGCCAAATGATTTTACCAATAGGAAGCATATATATAGTAAAAAGAATCGGCCCAAGCACTGAACCCTGTGGTACTCCGCAAGTAACCATTGAGGCCGAGGAAGATCTATTGTTTACCTGAACAAACTGAAATCTGTTGGACAAATAAGATTTAAACCAACCTAGTGCTGTTCCTATTATACCGACACTTTGAAGCCTTTCTATGAGAATATTGTGATCAACAGTGTCAAAGGCAGCACTGAGATCTAACAGGACCAGAATGGTCACCGGTCCATTGTCTGAGGCTATGAGAATACCATAAGTAACCTTCACCAGAGCTGTTTCAGTGCTATGATGAGCTATACAGCCTGACTGAAACATCTCAACTCATAATTGTTTAAATGCTCACATATCTGGTGTGCCATTATTTTCTCAAGAATTTTAGATAAGAAGGGAAGATTAGATATCGGTCTATAGTTAATTAAGTCGTTTTGATCAAGAGAGGGTTTCTTAAGTAGAGTTTTAATTACAGCTATCTTAAACTCCTGTGGTACATATCCATTGACTGAGGATAGATTCATTATATCTAAAATTGGAGCAGCAATAAAAGGGAAAACCTCTTTTAAAGTTTAGTTGGGACTGGGTCTAACATGCAAGTTGAAGGTTTCGATTAAGCTAATAATTTTAGTAGATCTGAAAGTTCGGCTGCATTAAAGCAGTTCAAGCATGTATTAGGTACAACCATTTTTGATGCTGCCTCACTAACTAAGGAAGAAGCAAGCATATTGGGAGGGTTCCCATTTATCTTATTTTTTATAGAGTCTATTTTATTTATAAAAAATTTCATGAAGTCGTCACTACTAAGAGCTAAGGGAAATGGTTGTCTCGACAGAGCTATGATCCTGTGTGAGTTTGGCAACAAAATAAAAATAAACCTAGGATTGTTTTTATTCTCCTTGATTTAAGATGAATAATATGCTGTTCTGACTGTTCGAAGGTTCCTTTTATATAGCAATAGACTATTTTTCCACACTAAATAAGAATCCTGTAAATGGGTGGAGCGCCATTTTCTCTCTAGTTTTCAAACGTTCTTCTTTAGGGCATGTAGCTCTAAATTAAACCAGGGAGCTAATCTTCTATGGCTAGCCTCCTTCCTTTTCAAGGGGGCAACTTATTCTATTGCCAGACGCAGGGAGGAATTAATGCTATGAACTAAAATGTCAAGTTGTGAGGGGTCAGGAGTTAAATCACTATTTTCTATTGTACTTTTATGTACTGAGGAAGCTAAAGTTGGAAGAGCTTATTTAAAACTTGCTACAGCATTGTCTGATAACGTTCTGGTATAATGAAGTTTTCTTTCAGGTTTGAAATGCTCAGTTAGAGTGAGTTTAAAAGTGATAAGAAAATTATCAGACAGGATAGGGTTATGTGGAAAGAAAATTTCTTCACAGTCAATGCCATAAGTCAAACAATATCTAAAGTGTGGTGACAAGAATGGGTTGGTCCCTGCACATTTTGAGTAAAGCCTATTGAGTCTAAGATAATGTTAAAAGCTGTATTTAGACTATCACTTTCACTATCAACATGAATATTGAAGTCTCCAACTATAATAACTTTATCAGTGTTTAAAACTAAGTCAGATAGAAAATCTGAGATCTGATCTAAAAATTGAGAATAAGGGCCTGGTGGACGATACAAGACCACGAATAAAAGTGGCTTTACTGCTTTGTTATGTGTATGAGGAAGGCTAAAGATTAAATGCTCAAAGGAACTGTAACTATTATTTTTTTGGGGATTAATTAGTAAATCTGAATGAAAGATGGTGGCTACTCCACCTCCTCGACCAGTACTTCGACGGACACTAAAGTTTAAGTAGCTAGGGGGAGTTGACTCATTTATTGTGACATGTTCCTCTTCCTGCAACCATGTCTCTGCACTGTGTGTGATACACATGGGCGGGGCACCAGCAATGATTATTCCTAAATAGTGACTTACAAGTAAATGAAACATGATTTTCTTGATATAAATAAAAATCGTATAAATACATGAAAGTATCATTAGCTAAATATTGATAGATTTGCTATTAAGAAAAAGTATTACGTTGGTTATTGGGGACTGGAATTACAGATCTGATGAACAGTGAAGACTATCATCAGCAGTGTCCAAAGATTACAAATATGAAAAAAATACAAATATATTAACATAAAAGATGCCACCATGTTTTGTCAGAAACACAAATCACCTGCATGAGTTCCCATGCTGTCAGAAGTGTGGAAAAGATCCATCATTTCTTCCATCACAAGCTAAAGAAGTTATAAGTTCTATTTTGAGCCTTTTATTACAGTTTGATAATTAATATCCTGTTCTATAGTTTTCCACTAAATAAAAAAGTGGTAAATCTACAAAGTTGAACTTCACATCTAAAATGACAAACTATTGGTAGTTAAACCTCTGGTTTGTCCCTGTTGGTTGGGGTGACTTTATTCCAGCTATATTGTTGATGTAAGTCCCATCAGAACCTCTGGCAGTGCTCCCAGTGCATCAGCCCAGAACAAACAGAGCTTAACACTCAAATTCATGAACCTATCTTTATCCACAGTAATGTTCCAGGACCTGAACATGAGCCTGGTATAATATACTTAAGATGATCAATTATTCCCAACGGCATTACTTCATTGTCCAACATTTTTTGTTGTAATTTTAAGATCTTTTGAAATCAAATAATTTGAAATTTGCCCTACAGTTTGTATTTCAGATACATAATTTATAACATTTTATACAGGCTCAGTTTTACATAATCTGATTTAGGTCCACCACATAGAGAAGATAGTCATCATAACCTGGAAAGTTTTTCTCTTAGGGTTCATCAGACAGTCAAAACCAAGGATGACCCTGGGCCCAGCTCCATGTCCTTCAGCAGTGACAAGTCCATGTTTCAGAACCTTGAGTTCACATCCAACCATTCTTCAAAAAAGTAAGCGTAAGTTTGAAATAATTTTTGATCCATCTTGTGAAGAAATCAGTATTTTATATTATTTATTTCATTAAAAAGCCTGTGGTGGAAAGTGGCAGGTTTATAGTCTTCAGTTAGACTGGATTGCTCGGTATATACACCTCCTGAGCCATAAAAAGCACATGGAACAACTGGTTTCCAACTAGGAGCTAATTATTCATTATTTCTCCTCAGAGATAACTCCCAGAAGTTTGATATTTCCATTGATCAGTCTGACCAGCAGGATCAAACACAGCTGGACTCCATTTTTATGGTCTGTACTTGTGCAGCTATGTTATTTCTGTTCTGTTCATTATAATATCAATGCTACTGTTTACAGATGAGGACATTCACTCTGTTCAACAACAACCTGCCTTAAATTCAATTTGACATGTCCATATTTGATTCTGTTTCAGCTGCTTGAGGACACTATTGTTGCTTTTGTCATAAATGAGCTGAAGATATTCCAGAGGTTTCTAAGTTCTGACTGTCAAGCACTCGTTGAAAATCAGAAGAAGAAAGAGGAGCTATTTGAGGGTGATGACGAAGAAAAGAGGAGCAGCAGAAAAGCTTTACTGAAGATCACTGTGAATTTTCTGAGGATGATGAAGCAGGAGAAGCTGGCTGTCCATCTGCAAAGCAGTAAAATCCTTTTTTTTAAATGATGAATCAACCACATTATAACGGAAGTATTAATGGAAGTCAGCTACAGAGCCTTGCAAAAGTATAGTATATGGTCACTAAAACTGTTGCCCATCTTGTCACATGCAGATTTCCATTAATCCTTTGTAAATGTGATATATATATTAGGGGTGACCCCGAATATTCGAGAATTCGAACCACTATATTCGCAGATGAAACAAGCATCATTTGGTTAAGGCATTTACAGGATGCCGGCCATGTACAATTGCATGAAGTTTAAAATGTCTTTAATTTGAAATCTTCAAATCTAGAAAGAACGAAGCGTTTAATTAACAACATGATCACATAAAGCTGAGAAGTCACAAGAGAGAGTGTTTAAGTTTTACTTCTTTCATACTTCACACTGCACAACCACTAGGGGGCAGTGTTTTATGCAACTTCAGCATAAGTGGGCAGAGGTTGACGACTACTGTAAGCACTCGAGGCAGACATATAACTTTCGTAACTACCATCTGTAAGACAGTGCACGGACAAACACAACCAAACACTGATAACAACATAACCCAAAGGATAACTTAAAAACATGACTACATTTGTAACATGAATAATAATGTAAAATTGAGAAATTCTATAATAAAGGTTGGGATGTACTTATACCTTTGCAAGGCACTGAATTTGGATACTCTCTGTTCAGCGACACCACTGTGTATATACTAAATATTCTAACTGTTTTTATGTGGCAATTCAGAACATCGTGCTGCTGTTTGTGAACCTAAACATAAAACAGCTCTAAAGAAGAAGTTCCAGTGTGTGTTTGAGGGGATCGCTAAAGCAGGAAACCCAACACTTCTGAATCAGATCTACACAGAGCTCTATATCACAGAGGGAGGCACTGGAGAGGTCAATGATGAACATGAGGTCAGACTGATTGAAACAGCATCCAGGAAACAAGACAACTCAGAAAGAACAATCAGGCAAGATGACATCTTTAAAGTCCTACCTGGAAGTGATCAACCAATCAGAACAGTGATGACAAAGGGAGTGGCTGGCATTGGAAAAACAGTCTTAACACAGAAGTTCTCTCTAGACTGGGCTGAAGACAAAGCCCACACGGATATCAAATTCATATTTCCATTCACTTTCAGAGAGCTGAATGTGCTGAAAGAGAAAAAGTTCAGCTTGGTCGAACTTATTCATCACTTCTTTACTGAAACCAAGGAAATCTGCAGCTTTGAACACTACAAGGTTCTGTTCATCTTTGATGGTCTAGATGAGAGTCGACTTCCTCTGGACTTCCACAACAAGGAGATCCTGACTGATGTCACAGAGTCCACTTCAGTAGATGTTCTGCTGACAAACCTCATCAGGGGGAAACTGCTTCCTTCTGCTCTCCTCTGGATAACGACACGACCTGCAGCAGGCAATCAGATTCCTTCTGAGTGTGTCGGTATGGTGACAGAGATCAGAGGATTTAATGATCAGCAGAAGGTGGAGTACTTTAGGAAGAGATTCAAAGATGAAGAGCAGGCCAGCAGGATAATCTCTCACATCAGAACATCACGAAGCCTCCACATCATGTGCCACATCCCAGTCTTCTGCTGGATCACTGCTACAGTTCTGGAGGAGGTGTTGAGAACAAGAAAAGAAGGAGAGTTACCAAAGATGCTCACTGAGATGTACATCCACTTCCTCCTGGTTCTGTTTAAAGTCAAGAAGCTCAAGTATGATGGTGGAGATTTGACTGACACAGACTGGGGTCCAGAGAGCAGGAAGATGATCGAGTCTCTGGGAAAACTGGCTTTTGATCAGCTTCAGAAAGGAAACCTGATCTTCTATGAATCAGACCTGACAGAGTGTGGCATCGATATCAGAGCAGCCTCAGTGTACTCAGGAGTGTTCACACAGATCATCAAAGAGGAGAGAGGGCTGTACCAGGACAACATGTTCTGCTTCATCCATCTGAGTGTTCAAGAGTTCCTCGCTGCTCTTCATGTTCATATGTCCTTCATCAACTCTGGTGTCAACCTTCTAGAAGAAAGACAGAATTTCCTCTGGTTATGGTGGTTCCTTCTATTTAGGAAAAAGGTTGAACCAGCAAGCTTTTATCAGAGTGCAGTAAACAAGGCCCTACAGTTTCCAAATGGACAACTAGACCTGTTCCTCCGTTTCCTCCTGGGACTTTCACTGCAGACCAGTCAGAGTCTGCTACAAGGTCTGATGTCGCAGAGAGGAACTAACATGCAGACCAACCAAGAAACAGTCAAATACATCAAGGACAAAATCAATGAGGGTCTTACTGTGGAGAAAAGCATCAATCTGTTCCACTGTTTGAATGAACTTAATGATCGCTCTCTGGAGGAGGAGATCCAACAGTCTCTAAGATCAGGAAGTCTCTCTACAGATGTACTGTCTCCTGCTCAGTGGTCAGCTCTGATATTCATCTTGCTGTCATCAGAGAAAGATCTAGATGTGTTTGATCTGAAGAAATATTCTGCTTCAGAGGATGTTCTCCTGAAGCTGCTACCAGTGGTAAAAGCTTCCAACAGAGCTATGTTAGTGCACGTTGTTTAATATAAGATTTCAAAAAGTGTAATTTATGACACAAACAAATCTCTCAATTAAAATTATAGTTGGGGTGAAATAAAGCCTGAAATAGTTTTTTCTCAACATTGTGTCTTCAGACTGAGTGGCTGTAACCTCTCAGAGAGAAGCTGTGAAGCTCTTGCTTCACTTCTCAGCTCCCAGTCCTCCAGTCTCAGAGAACTGGACCTGTGTAACAACAACCTGCAGGATTCAGGAGTAAAGCTTCTATCTGCTGCACTGCAGAGTCCAAACTGCAAGCTTGAGATTCTCAGGTAACGTTCATAACCTGTTTGACTTTAATTCTACTTTCCATTTAATTTCTTATCATTATTGGCTGCTACTTAATAAATAACATTCAACAAATTTACACCCTTCTTAGCTTTTCCTTGTATTGCATTTATGTAAATTCGGAGACTGTCTTATTTATTAACTTCAACACCACAGAACTGAACATATGGTTGTACTTTAATTTGGAGCAGTGTATTTAATGTGCGGCTGTGCTATGTGTGACATTTTCCTTGCAGCTTGTCAGGATGTCTGATCACAGAGGAAGGCTGCACTTCTCTGGCTGCAGCTGTGAGTTCCAACCCCTCCCATCTGAAAGAGTTGGACCTGAGTTACAATTATCTAGGAGAATCGGGAGTGAAGATGCTCTCAGCTCGACGGCATGATGCACGCTGGAGACTTGAAACTCTCAGGTATAGAAAGACCAACTATTTAACTCAAGAAACAGAAGAATAAGATAAATGTAACTTGTTTATTATTCATCCCCCGAACCTTTCAGTGGCTCTAAGGGTGAATAGAATTCCCTTTTCTGAAGTATCCAAATACTCAAAGTTTAGGTAAACCACATATGTTTTAGTTGATATTTTAAAATAATATATATTTTACAAATGGCTGAAAGTTTTTTTAGTTGTGTTTATCTAAGATCTAAGATCTAAGATGGCGCCGCGGATGGACGCCTCGGTACTTCGCTCCCTAGTACTTGATACAATTTTACTTTTTTGCGTAGTTTTCTGCACTCCCTCTGCTATTAAAATGAGCAGAGAGGAAATCCTACAAATAGGACTATCCAGTGCCGGACTTTTTTCACCGGTTTTTAATCAATCAGACTACTTTATGGAGATTCTGACTGGAGGAGCAGCAGCGCTCTGTGGATTTAGACGGAGACGGCGCCGTGGTAAAAGAGCTGGTGTGCTCGTTAAATTGCGACAGCGAGGATTACGCACCGCTCTCCCATCTATACACCTGGGGAACGTTCGCTCTCTGCCTAACAAAATGGATGAATTGCTCCTTCTCCTATCCAAGAACTCAGACTTTCGGCGTTCTGCCGCCTTTTGCTTCACTGAAACCTGATCCAGTGAACACATCCCGGACAGCGCACTACAGCTCCCGCGCTTCCAGCTGTTCCGAGCGGACCGCTGCGCGGATCTGTCTGGGAAGTCAAAGGGAGGAGGAACGTGTTTCTACATTAACGAAGGTTGGTGTACAGATGTCACAGTGTTAAAGAAGACATGCAGCCCTCACCTGGAGTCTTTCTTCATAAACTGTAAACCATTTTATTCACCGCGGGAGTTCGCCTCGTTTGTGCTGGTCGCTGTATACATTCCACCGCAGGCTTGCGTAACGGAGGCGTTACATCCCCTCGCCGATCAGATCACAGACGTGGAGAAAACTCACCCGGACTCTCTGCTAATCATTCTCGGGGATTTTAATAGAGCAAATCTCAAACGTGAACTGCCTAAATATAGACAACACGTGACGTGTCCCACCAGGGACATGAACACTTTGGACCACTGCTACACCACAATAAAAAATGCATATCGCTCTGTCCCCCGTGCTGCTTTGGGACTTTCTGACCACTGCCTGGTCCACCTCATCCCATCTTACAAGCAGAAGCTGAAATCTGCTAAGCCTGTAGTAAGAACTGTGAAGAGATGGACAGATGAGTCAAAGATGCAGTTACAGGCCTGCTTTGACTGCACTGATTGGAGCGTCTTTGAAGCAGCAGCCTCAGACCTGGACGAACTAACTGACACTGTGACATCTTACATCAGCTTTTGTGAGGACATGTGTGTGCAGACCAAACCTTCTGCACGTTCAACAACAATAAACCATGGTTCACTGCAGAACTGAGACGGCTACGCCAGGACAAGGAGGAGGCCTACAGGAGTGGGGATCGGGACCTGTACAAGCAGGCCAGGAACAAGCTGACAAAGGAGATCAAGGCAGCAAAAAGGAACTACAGTGTTAAGCTCAAGGAGCGTTTTTCTGCCAACGACTCTTCTGCAGTTTGGAAGGGCCTGCAGACCATTACCAACCACAGGAGACCATCCCCCCACCCTGTGGGGAGCCCCCGCCTGGCTGAGGACCTCAATGACTTTTTCTCCAGGTTTGAAACAACTTTCACACCTTCCACCTCCCCCACCATCTCCATCACAAAAGGCCTAGCATCACCCCAAACCATCCCCATACCTGACCCCCTGCCTGCGCTGACGATCTGTGAACAGGATGTGCGCCAACTATTTCAGAGACAGAGGATTAAGAAGGCATCAGGTTCTGATGGAGTGTCTCCGTCCTGTCTGAAAGTCTGTGCTGACCAGCTGGCTCCCATCTTCACTCAGATCTTCAATAACTCCCTGGAGCTGTGTGAGGTCCCCTCCTGCCTCAAACGCTCCACCATCATCCGGTTCCCAAGAAGTCCCCTGTCACAGGATTAAATGACTACAGACCAGTTGCCCTGACATCTGTGGTCATGAAATCCTTTGAGCGACTGGTGCTGTCCCACCTGAAGGAAATCACGGATCCCCTGCTAGACCCCCTGCAGTTCGCCTATAGAGCAAACAGGTCAGTGGATGATGCAGTCAACATGGCTCTCCACTACATCCTGCACCACCTGGACTCTGCAGGTACCTACGCTCGGGTCCTGTTTGTGGACTTCAGCTCTGCATTTAACACTATCGTCCCAGAGCTCCTCCACCAAAAACTGTCCCAGCTCACCGTGCCTCCCTCCACCTGTCAGTGGATTACCAGTTTCCTGACTGACAGGAGGCAGCAGGTGAAACTGGGTAACTTCATATCCAGTACCTGGTCCCTCAGCATCGGCGCACCCCAGGGATGTGTTCTCTCCCCACTGCTTTTCTCCCTTTACACCACTGATTGCACGTCAAGAGACCCTTCTGTGAAACTCCTGAAGTTTGCAGATGACACCACCGTCATTGGACTCATCCGTGACGGCGACGAGTCTGCATACAGAAGGGAGGTGGAACAGCTGGTCCTCTGGTGCAGTCAGAACCACCTGGAGCTAAACCCGCTCAAAACTGTGGAGATGACAGTCGACTTCAGGAAGAGAACCCCTGCAACATCTCCTCTCATAATCACCAACAGGCCAGTCCCCACAGTAAAGTCTTTCAGATTCCTAGGATCCACCATCACACGGGACCTGAAGTGGACCTCCCACTTTGACTCTATAAGGAAGAAGGCCCAGCAAAGGCTGTACTTTCTGCGTCAGCTCAGAAAGTTCAACCTGCCTCAGGAACTGCTGACCATATTCTACACAGCAATAGTCCAGTCTGTCCTGACCTCATCCATCTCTGTCTGGTTCGGATCCGCCACCAGGCAAGACAGGGACAGACTGCAGAGAACAGTCAGGTCCTCAGAGAGGATCATAGGTTCTGATCTTCCCTCCATTCAGGACCTATTCCGGGCCAGGGTCAGGAAGCGGGCCAGAAAAATCACCACTGAACCCTCACAACCTGGCCACAATCTGTTTAGGCTCCTCCCCTCAGGCCGGCGTTACAGAGCGCTGTACGCCAAAACCACCCGACACAAGAACAGTTTCTTCCCCCAGGCTGTCGCTCTGATGAACTCTGAATAGTCACAGAGTCTGAGTCCACTCACATGAACAATAAACTATAAATCTGCACTGCTGTATATACTTACTGTATATACTTACTGTACAATAACCCTGGTTTGGTGTATATATTATCCTTTATTTTTTTATTTTTAATTTATTTTTATTTTTATTTTTTCCGCTTTTTAATTTCACTTATTTAAGTTCTGTACTGGAGAGAAAAGTTGCCGGAGTCAAATTCCTTGTATGTGTCATACTTGGCCATTAAAGCTGATTCTGATTCTGATTCTGATCTCCTAGATGAAGGCACTAAAGGAGCTGTTGCTGTGATAAACGCTGTACTGTCCATGACATAGAATGTACTCTTAGATCACTGTTTCTGTGTTTTTCTATGTGCATGCTCTCTGTTCTCAAAGTCCCAGTGAGTTCTGGCAGAGAAAATTTATTCCGGTTGAATGGTGGTTTTCTTTTTCTCCATTGCTACATCCTGAATCCGAATAAGGGAGTGTTCAAACGTCTGTAACTTGATCAAGGGCTTAACTTTGATGTTCATATTGGTGGGGACACAATTTGGAATAACGCCCCGGCCCCATCATCCAACCTGATACGTTCACTTTTTTATAAACCAAACAAGACCACATTCAATAACCAATTAACCAAATAAAGAATAGGTTTCATTTTTGTTCTAAATCAAGCTTTGTATTGCCTTTTTATGATCTAAAAGGCACTGTAGTTAGCCTATTCCCCCTGGTCTCTCCATGAACCACCGCTCATCAGACATGCCCTAGTTTCATCCTATTGAAATAATACATGATGTCTAACTTTGAAATAACATGTAGCCTGATGTATTCGCCAATGTGCATTATCAGTCAATTGTACATTTAGTGACTTATTCAATTCTGTCAAATTTATTGTATCCCTGATTTGTTTGTGTCTGAAGCTGAGCTACCTGGCTGGGGATCTTCTGTCTCCTCCTGATAAATAGAAATGATGTCATGGGTAGTGACAGAATGCATCACATCTCAAAAACAAGCAGCATACCTGCATCTACATTTAAGGGGCAATTTGAATAATAGTCTAATTTAATTAACAATAATTAGCATGGTTTTCATAATAAACAAGGTTACTGTGAACTACAAAACACAATGAGGAATGTTTGAGCTGTTTGCTGACATACAGCTGATCCAAGGAAACAGCAACAACTTGCCAAAACAATATTGTTGAAAGATAAATATTTATATTAGGCTATATGACTAAAATGTGTACATAGTTATGGAGGTGTTGGGGGGGAAATTATTCTAAATTAATAAGGAAACACACGCTTGCTGCAACGATTTATTCTTCGCACACACGTTGTATATGCTTGCGGGTATGGCACGCACGTCATGCTTCTTGTAGTTTTATTTTTTAGCACATTTGGATTTGCATTTGATTTCAGATCTTGCTGTCTTTCCCTGGTTTACTATTGTTGCCATGCTGAGCCCACTTGCTGGTGGTGACGGCTGGATCTGGGAAACCCTCACCGCGCAGCGCAGCAGCTGCAGAGCTCCAGAATAAACGCCCATTAGGTCATTCAGGGTTTGACGCTGCTCGGTTAGAGGACGCACACATTCAGTCCAGCAACGACAATGCATCATCCCTTGTTATAGCGTATGTCATCGTTAGTGCTACAACTGGCATACGTTGTTTGACTGACTTGTTTGGTGAAAATGAAAATGGCTCCCAATGACCTCCCGCTTCCTTTTTTTTTTTTTTTTTTTGCTTAACATGCTTAGTTGATATTCAACTTCGGTCCCAATCACAAAATACATTGGGCGGGTCTAAAAGGGGCAGAGTCAACGTGAACGTAACATTTTCATTTTGGTGGGGACAATTCAGCACATTGGAATATTGGTATGGACACGTCCACACCGTCCATACGCAATTTTACGCCCATGAACTTGATGCATTCTGCTGAGTTTCTCTAGACAGAAAATCCTTTCACCAATCTGAATAATAAAGTGAACTTGTTACATTGTTTAATAACTATTATTGAACTGGAATGTATGGACTTTGCTTGAAATCTATATGCATGGTTCAACTGAATTAATTATATCTTTGTGTATGTAAACATTTGTTTGTAAACTACCTTGAGACATTTGTTGTGAATAGGCTCTATTTAAAAAAAAAATCTGCAAAGAATTTAAAGATCAAATAAACGAGTCAGGATCTTTGCATTGACTATAAGTTTGAGACTAATCATCAGCTGCAGTTTGATTGCTGAAATTGTGTTTCTTTTATTTGTTATACGATAAACACTAAATGCAGCTGTGCAGACTCACGATTATCTTTTAAACATGTAAATTGTTTATATTTATTCCTGAAGAAAAGACTAAATCAAAAGTATGATTCAGTTTACGGCTAGCTTCAGAAACTGAAAAAACTACGGTAGATACAAAATTACGACCTCTAGAGGCAGGGGGCATAAAGTTAAAATCACAACATATTAAATTAATGCTTAACATTCTGTAAATACTCAATTTTGTTTCATAAAGGAAAGGACTGACTGTACCAGGAGCTTGATGAATCTATGCTAAGTTTGTGAACCAATTTTAATTAATTGACTCCTGTTAGTTGTAAAAGCTTCTGTTTATAAAAGATGCCATTGGAAGTGTGGTGTGGATTAATGAGGCCACTACAGTGGACAAGGCATAAAGGTCAATTACTACATATATCAGACTGATATTCCATTTCCACTTTGCAGGGTGGAACCTGATGGAGACCAATGGTTGGTACCAGGTCTAGGGAAATGTGAGTGTTTTTCATTTGAATCATGACCACATTAGTTTTAGCAGTCATCATCAGTGTGAATGATTAATAACTGCATCACTATCTTCTTTGCTCTCTCCATCAGATTCCCGTCAGCTCACAATCGACACAAACACAGTGAACAACAAACTCAGACTCTCTGATGACATCAGGAAGGTGACACGTGCAGCTGAGGAACAGTCATACTCTGATCATCCTGACAGATTTGATGTATGGCCACAATTACTGTGCAAAGACGATATGACTGGTCGTTGTTATTGGGAAGTTGAATGTAAAGGAGAGGTTGCTATATCTGTTAGTTATAGAAAAATCAGAAGGAAGGGAGCCAGTGATGATGCTGTGTTTGCAGTGAATGATCACTCCTGGAGCCTGAAGTGTTCCAAAGATGGTAGTTACTCTCATTGTCACAATAGGATACAAACAGCCATTTCCTCCCCCACTCCCACCACCTCTACCTCTTATTTATCCCCCTTTTCTTATTTCTTCTCCCCTCCATCATCCTCCTCTGTCTCGAACAGAGTAGCAGTCTATGTGGACTTTCCTGCTGGCATTCTTTCTTTCTACAGAGTCTCCTCTGACTCACTGATCCACCTCCATACCTTCAACACCTCATTCACTGAGCCGCTATATCCTGGGTGTGGATTGTGGTCGGATTTCTCAGAGTTTCAGTGCTAAGTAGACCATCTCCTTTCATTTTCCTCCTCTGTTTTTCCCCCTATGTTTCATCAAATATGGGTGAATATCAGCATTTTGTGTTTGCTGAACATAACCTGTAAAATCAGAAAGAAAACTCAAATAATCCTGTAAATCAAAGTCAGCCAATGGGAGCAGTTTGCACCCAGGTTGTGCAAAACATCGCCATTGACTGGGTTACCGTTGTTAAACTCTCTTAAATAAACAATAGGGTCAAGAGCAAACAGGACAAATAAAACTCAGCTAAAACAAATAAAATAATTTAAAATATTTCCAGTTTACTTTGGATCACTTGTGCCAGATAAAGAAGGTGGGTAATGTGATAAGAAAAAGAAAATACTAAAAAAAATACATATTAAGGATGTTTTTTAGGGTGTTTATTTCTCACTTTTTTTCTTACAGAATATATATAAAATTACTATAATTATACTTTATTACAATTACATGATCATGGCCATTTTTACAAATTAGGGGATGTCATATAATACATCTTTCAATTTTTAGAACTACTATTATATATTTTACAGAGGAGGGTTTGTTTTAAAATGTTTTTTCTTACTGAAAATCTTCACATTGTGATTTTCGTCACATTTGTTGTATTTTAATTGGGATATTAGTTGGTTTAGTATTTGGTATTTTTTTAATCATGGTGGATATTGACATGATCAGAACGATGCCCAGTCTGTGTACTGAACTATGTGTTCAGGTTAAAGAAAAATGGCAGCCAATGGAAGAAGCAATGGTAATGAAAATGAGATTTGGGGGGCAATAAAGCATCAACAAATACATTTGGCTTTACAGACTGTTTTCTTTGAGTAAACATCCTTGTTATTTCTTTTTCTTTTTGTATGTTCGGCCTTCTGTTGCATGCATTTATAATATTTTACGGTGTATAACATTTGTTTTGAACATTTTAACTACACCATTTTATTCAGTAAAACTTTATTCCTTAAAGCATTGTTTTTTTCCTGTTTTATTTTTGTTTTCTTCAAATTTCAACAACTGTTGCTTGACAGAGGAAACATTAAAAACTGTAAAGTAAAACAAACCCAACCCCAGTTTTTCAATAAATGTTTATTTTTCAAGGTCTGAATTATTTCACTTTCAACTTTAATAAACTTTAATGGATTTTCCCAAACTCACACTTTTAATTTAAATTTATTAATAAAATTCTCAAAGCTGCACGGTCTTATTCAGCAAGCCTGTGAGGCTTGGGTGTGCAAAGTATAAATTTAAATAATAATTACAGGCTGCTTTAATATTCGCCTATTTATGCCATCACATAGATCTGAAATGCATATTCTATCATGTCCGACCTTTGCTCATGACATGACACAAATGTCTGAATGAGGCTTTTACTCAGACTCCTCTGCTTCAATGTTACTCTCATTTAGTCCTACAGAACGTCATCCTCGTTGACATCCAATGGTTTTTATATGGAGCACTTTCTAAAGCCATTGATGATGCTCTGTGGTGTTACTTCATCTCATCCTTGGTCAAATACAAAGGTTAAATTGAACAGACTTACCTCATGTGAACGGGGCTGCCCGCGTACATGCTCTGCTTGAGTCCCGCCTATTATAGTAGCATTGAAGCGTAGTAGCATTCCTTCAGCCACTGAACTAGAAATGTGTAACCAGCGCTTATTTTATAAACTGTGTATATGTTGATTAAATCAAATGTGTAAGCGAGTTAGTACCTGATAGTCAACGAAGCTGCAACTAATAAGCAACTAACCAATCATGTATAACTGCTTTGGATCTAATAAATATGTTAAATAAACATTTTATATGTAAGCCGGTAAGCTACAATTAGACACCCCCATGTGGTGGACACGGCTGGCCAGTGCCACCCTGGAAAAAAAAAAATGTTAGCCACCTTGGCAAAAAACTAAGTTTTTTCATTATATCAACATTTGTGTACTATTAACTGTTAGAATATTTAAATAGCTAAAAAAAGAAGAATTTAAAAAACACGGATTTCACTTTGGCGCTAGTACACATCCGGGAACTTTATGCCTACTACGCCAATCCACACTAGAGATTCGGATCTACTACATCGCTCGCTTACTGCTTTTCGCCTGCTATGTAGTAGGCATAGTAGGGGGATTCGGATGCAACGTCGGTTTTTAATCCCATTTTTGGGGGTGCTGAAGCACAACTATATAGAATCTCAGTACTACTAAATATTAAGCTTTTATATTTATTTACACTAGTAAAATATAAAAACCATACAGTATTTGATTGAAACATTATATTTTAACAACAAAAAAGATGCACACCTTTTTTGGACTCAGGCTCTAAACGCTCTATGCACAGACAACTGCACTGCCCTCCCAAGTAGCTTATATGTCGTAGTACCAGACATTGCTGCATTAAAGCACAATATCTGGCACAATTCTTAACTTCTACCACTTAATATCAACACATTATTACCATTACAAGTCCTCGTGTGGAGGTGGACAAAGGTTACATAGATAACCTAGGGTTAATATTTGTTGTTATGTACGAGCTTGCTAAGGTTTTTTTCTCAATTCTAACCTGTCATAAAACCTAAAATTGGTCAACATCTTGACCGACCTGCTGCTCCTCTAGCCTTGCAAATATATTACCATTAAAATATTAAACTTTAAGGCAGTAAATGTCTTACTTTTTCAGAATGTTTATCAATGTTTCACGATAATCACTAATAACTGTGTCAAAACCCATAATTAAATCTGAATTAATAGACTATTCATCCATTCAGGAATCTTTAGTCTGAATCCAGCTTTGAAGGTTTCTAATCATTTCAGTTTTAGATCCTGTAGAAAGAAGAGCTACATTTTTAAATGTTACTATGAGTGCACCATATTAATGGACGTACATTGTTCAAAATTGTTTCCTGAGGTGGCATGTACCCCGGACCCCTCCAACTGAATTTGTCCAAACCCAAAGTTGTAATCATGGATACAGACTTCTCCAGGTCATGGCAGTCTCATACTGTTTATAGTACTAATACTGTTTCTAGGATCAGGAGCTCTTTGTGCCACCAGCACAAACTGATCCAATTCATATTTTTGTACACAGACTGGGTGGATATTTGTAGTTATGCATATGATTTCCAGACACGAGTCACGCTGGCGCCCTCTGCTGCTGCGGTTGTGTAACGACCCCAGACATCTATCTGCATGTGTCGATCATAAGACAATCCCACTTTTTTACATTTTCAACTAAAATAATATATTCAGGTCAATACAGTAGGTGTTTTATAATAAATTTCTGTTGCTGTAACCTTGGTATTTTTCAGTTTTGTCACATTTTTATGTTCTGGATTTTTTAGTCATCTCATCTTATTTCCCTACGGTTGATCAGTCTGATGACATATGCATATCTTGTGATATTTCTAAGCCTTTTTTTCCCCCTCCTGGAACTTATTCTTATACTGCATTTAATGCACGAAAAGAAAACATCCGGATGTCCCGTAATGAAAACTGAGGTGATCAATATGAGTCCTTAAGATAACTACTGCCTGGGTAAATGAGGAAACAGAGCACGAGACAAGGTTGTGTAATTTAAGGACTAAGGGCTTGTGAAATTAATGGTTAACGCACAGGATTAGTTCATTTTCGCCATTAAATCTTTGTTAAACATAACAATAGGACCCTGTTCTCAGTTTTGCACGTGTAGAGGGATGAAAGAGAGAGACTGCAGGAAGAAATGGAAATGCTTATGCAGATAAAGGTGGAGGATGCAGCAGACTTGTTGAAGTGAAAACAGGAAAACGTTTGGTAAGACTAATGCACAGTTCAGAGGAACAAGAACAACTGTTCACCCTACATAGACAGCATGGGGCAATTTGGTTTGAGATTTTCGGATTATTTTGTGTTTTACCATGTTCAGCTCTTTTAAGGCTGTGGTTTAGTGGAAGGAGTCAGTAGCTACAGATCAGTTTCTGTGGTTGGGTCGATAATACTTGTTTAAAAGCTCTTTTAATGGCCGGTTTGATAGAGGAACAGAATCTAGAAGCTATACACCACCCTACAGGTCACCATGTCAATCTTGCTATTGTTTTGTATTATAAAAAAGTATTTATCTCCTTATGATATTTTTGTTTTTAGTCCGACCTGAGTTTTACAGATCACTAAACAGTTTTATTATCATTCAAAGATAACCTGAGAAAATACCAAAAAGCTGTTTTTATTTGATTTATTAAGGAAAAAAGCTCCAAAGCCATGTGAAAATAATCCCACTGTTAAACCTAAGAACTGGTTCTTACTTTCCGATAACTTGTCTTTAAGATCACTGAGAAATATTTACCAACTCTGCTTTGATGAATTGATTTGATTCATGCACTCTAGAGAGTTTTTCAGAATGAACAGCTTGTTTAAAATCAGGACACATCCTCTCCGACTTATGACTAAGCTTTACAAGACCACCCAAAGATCTTCTGCTTTGATCCACAAAGACAGAAGGAACCGATGTCAGTCTTTTCTGAAATCATCAACAGAAACAGTAATAATGTGCTGACAATATTTTCAACGGTTGAGCGACTGATGCCCCTCTCAAACAGGCCATGACAAACTGTAATTTTCTGGACATCGTCTGATTTAGTTTTGAGTCTAAAAGCAAATTTCCGGACGATACCCATCCCCACTTAACACCAATGTAGAGAAAATGTCTGAATTCCAAAGACTTAACCAAACAAACCTTAAAGAAATGATTAACCAACTAAGTTCCTCCTGTTGCTGCCTTGACATCTTACCTACAGTTTTTCTTAAAAAGGTTTTTCAATGACATTAGCTCTGATCTTATTCAAATAGTTAACTCATCCCTCCTGGCAAGTGTCTTCCCCCAGGCTTTAAAAACAGCAGTTATCAAACAGCTGCTAAAGAAGAACAACCTGATAAACACATTAATGCAGAACTACAGGTCAATCTTAAATCTGCCATTCACCATTAAGATTTTGGAAAAAGTTGTGTTTCAACAGTTAAACAGCTTTTTAACACTGACCAAAGGCATTGATATTTTTAAGTCTGGTTTCTCTGCTCACCACAGCACAGAGACTGCCCTGCTCACACTTTTCAGTGACATCTGCATAAATAAAGATTGTGGTAGAATCACAGTGCTGATTCTGTTGGACTTCAGTGCAGAATTTGACATTGCAGATAATGATATCCTGTTGAAACAACTGGAGGGCTGGGTTGGACTCTGGTACAGTACTTGGCTGGTTTGAGTCTTACTTCAAGAACAGAAAATTATTTGTTTCCGTGGGAAACTTTACATCAAATCGAACAGAGTTCACATGCGGGGTTCACCAGGGCTCCATCCTGTGGCCTCTCCTATTTAACATCGTCATACTCCCACTATCTCCGATTATAACAACCAATAAAATTAGCCACCATAGCTATGCAGAGCATACTCATCTTTACATTAAAATGTCAAAAGTTGACTTTGAACCCATCCAAACTCCAAGTGAATGCATCAACAAATTGAATGGATGGAGGTGCCATAACTTTATCCAGCTGAATAGAAACCAAACCAAATTATTTGTGTCTTAAGTGGAATCAACACATAGTTTCTGTTAATATGGCTGGAAACTACTTATCAGACCCAAAATTGAGGTGTAGTGATGGACTCAGACGTCAATCTCCAGGGTCACATAAAGGGAATAACAAACATTTCTGCAATTAAAGGACTAATGCTGCAACAGGACCTTTAAAAACCTATCCATGTGTTTATCTTTCTGTCAGATTGATTACTGCAACAGCGTCCTCACGGGTCTGCCTAAAAAGTCAATCAGACAGCTGCTGCTGATCCAGAATGCTGCTGCTCACGTCCTTACCAGAAAACATGCCCCCCAATTCTAAAGTCCTTATACTGGCTCCCTGTAGCTCAGAGAATAGACTTTGCACATGTAAAGTTCAAGGATTAATTTTCTCTTTTGTGGCGCAAGATGCATTCCAGATAAAGATAAATGATGAATGTTCTGGAGCATAAAGGATTACGTGAAGTCGATCATTCCACCGAGAAACATCACTAACAAGAGATATTGCACTTCCAGAAAGGCGAGTGTTTAGGCAACTTCTTGTCCTGAGAGAATCTTTTTTTTTTTTTTTTTTTTTTCAGATGGAAACTATGACGACTAAAGAGCTGCTTGTTGAAACGCTGGATCAGCTGAGTCCAGGAGACTTCCATGATTTCAAGTTGTTCATTCTAGCAGAAAAGGTTTTACCACCCTTATCAAGGAGACAGCTGGAAACAACAAACACAAAGGATGTGGTGGAGCTGATGGTGGAGATGTACAGAAGAGGGTGTGTGGATGAGACCAAGAAGATTTTACTGAAGATGGGGCGCCAAGATCTAGAGCAAACGCTATCTGGAGTCAGAGGTGAAAAAACCTGGCATTTTTTTCTAAATTTCTTTGGTAATTCAGATTTTTTTTATGGTGTTTGTTTATTAGAAGGTTTAAAAATCTTTTTTGTCTTTTTTTTTTTAGAGAATCGATCTTTAATCCAGACAGTAAGTGATGCATCTTCAGCAAACTTTGAAAAAGTAGAGCTGCGAAATAAAGATAAAAACATTGTCACACAGAAACAACCATTAAAATACAAAATCTGCCGATTTTAACCAGAACAGCTCAGTTAGACTGTATATTAAACACATACCCTTTTAATTATATATATATATATATATATATATATATATATAATCATGTTAAAACTGTACAGCTCTGTAAAAAGAAAAGTCATGTTCCCCTTTACAAATGTATTGTCTTTACCCTTTTTTTCATACAGTTTTTTTCTGGTTTTCATGAAATTGTGAGGTTGGAGAAAAAGGAAAAAACTGATTTCCAATAATAATTTATATTAATTTATGATTTACATTCCCCAAACCAGTTGGAATCTATTTGAAAAGAGCTTGGTCCGACTTGGTCTTTTAATTTTAATCCAGGGCTCCATGATGCCTCTGCACAGATTAGGCCTTTTTGTTGGCTCAAAATCAATTTGAAGTCAACAAAGACTTTAAAACGGCAGAAATTAGAAGAAAGAAATAAGAACACGATGATGCTGCGTTGTTTTGTGACTTTATTGTGAGTAATGATTTATTACTACATGCAAATTATATCAGGGGAGCTTATCAAAATGTTACCAGACAGATGAAAATTTCCTTTTTAGTTCCATCACAAAAAAAGAGTCAAATAGACTCTAAACACATAAAAGATAAAATCCTTAAACAACAAATTGTGATGCAGAAACAGTAGCATCTTTGCTGCCTCTTATGTTTAAATTCAAAAGTAAACCAGCGACCTGGTTAATGAATCAGTCAGGGGATATGGCCTACTGACGAGGCCTCGAATGTCACTACACATGTAATAAACACGAGCTTCAATAAATTCTTCTCAAAAACACTCCTGGATTACTCGAAACAGGATTCGAAGCCTCGACACAAAAGGCACCTCACTGGTGTCCACATGTAAGTCCAAGTCACATAGGATTGGTGCATGTCACTAGGTCCTACAGGGGAAGTCCAAGTTTAAGTCCCATAAAAAATCTTCCAGTCAAAATCAAGCCATTATTACTTGAGAAAAAGAGCAGACTGTAGATTTTAATGATATTTTTCCACTAGTACCTACTCAGCCCGGCGTGGTACAACTCAGCCTTGGTACCATTGTTTCTCCACTGGCAGAAATCGGGCTGAGTCGCTCCAAGCAGATACGATTTTGTTCCAGCCCTAATAGGAAGTAAAATATGCAAAGTACTATGGATTCAGCAAATCCATGTTGAAGTTATTATGATGTTATGTTACATCAAACTATTTAATATGCTCATATTTGACTGTGGGATTGGTTTTGCTGTTTAAACATATACATTTTCATAGCACTTTATCTGGACACAACAAAAGGTAAATGCCTTGTGTAACTATGCTCTGGGACCGCCAACCATATGATGAGGTCACCCAGTGGAGATGGTCCCATCTGGTCTGGTCCCTGCAGTGGAAAACCAACCAGGGCTGAGTAAGGCCAGGTGGGGCTGAGTAGAGCTGGGTTAATTATGTGCTAGTGGAAAAACACCACAAGACTAGAATTATGGCAGCCATACATTGTTTACTTTATTTTAAAGAACATTATCCTCAATGCTACTGTCAGAGCCTGCAAGTTGAATGCATCTGTGCGATCAGACGCACCTGCCTTCAGTTGTGTTTCTGCCATTATTTAAGCTCCACCGGATCATTGACTTTTAATGTATGTTGCCATTCTCAGATGTTGCCTCACCAATAAACATCTCCTCACCTTTGAACTCTGCTTCTCCTTCGTCCTCCCAGCAGCATATCCGTGACAGCTACCATGCTATCGCAAGCTAACACAGTAGCATGTGCTAACTAATAAAGCATGCTTAAAATAAATTAGAAACAAATTACTAATGTCTCCCTAAAGTTAAAGTTTTGGAAAGGTAATTAAACTTGTCCAGTAATCTGAATATAAGGTTCTAAACAAATATTGTCATTGGTTTCAAGGAGTCCGAGTCAAGTACAAGTACACCAATCAATCGAACAAACTTTATAAAGCGCTTCTTACATAATCCCCAAAAGAAGCACATTTCCATACCCCCTCACGCCCAAGAATTAAAAACATTTATAGCAGCTCCCGAGACAGAGGGCTCCCATAGACGAAACACTGAAAGGAAGATTAAAATAACAGCTTAAAATAGTAAAATTAACATTTGAAACATATGGGATTAAATTATAAAACACTGATAAAATGTCAACACTGGTAAAATTTTCAAGTAAAACATGCAAAGCAGTTAAACATATATTAATAAATAATAATCAGTTAAAAGCTAGACTACAAAAGGTAAGGTTTGAGCCTGCTCTTTAAAACAAGAACGTTCTCTGTGGCCCTGAGGTCCTCTGACAGCCTGTTTCATAGGTGAGGGCCATAATAAAGACGCCTCACCATGAGTCTGTGTCCTGACTTCTGGGATGCCAAGGAGACTGTCGGTAAAAGAAGTACGGAAAGATCAGAAGGAACATCATTAGGACACTTAAAAACCATTAAAAGAACAATTAAAATGGATCCTAAAACATACGGGGAGCCAATGCAGTGATTCTAAGACCGGTGTAATGTGCTCCCTCCTCCTGGTCTTCATCAGGACACGATCTGCTGAATTTTGTAAAAGCTGTAAGCCGGAGATCTTCTTTATGGCAAAACCAAAAAACAGGGCGTTACAGTAACTGATTCTACTGGTGATAAAAACGTGCACCAGCGTCTCTGTGTCGGCCAGAGAGAGAATGGGGCGGACTCTGACGACGTTCTTTAGATGATAAGAACGTATTTTTGTGATATTTTTAATGTGAGGGATAAAAGTCGGCTCAGAATCACACCAAGGTTTTTCACTTGTGAAGAAGGATTAAAGGACAGTGATTGTAGTTTTGGTAAAAGTTTCGCTCTCTGAGCTGCAGAACCGATGACAAAAACTTCTGGATTTTGCCTGTTTGAGCTGGAGAAAGTTTTCTGCAATGTCAGCAGGTGACTTGGATTTGAAAATGGACTTGAACACTAGTGATGCGTCAATTGTGTCGAGGCTTCAAATCCTGTTTCGATTAATCCAGGAGGATTTTGGTGAAATTCATATTGAGGGTTGTTTTAATTATGTATGCAATGACATTTGATACTCGCTAGAAAGCCACACCATCCGGCCAATTCATGAACCAGGTCGCTGGTGTGCCTGGGAATTGAAACATAAGATACAGCAAATATGCTGCGGTTTCATTGTTACAATTTGTTGTTTTAGGATTGTATTGCGTATGTGTTTAGAGTCTGTAAGTAGGGCTGGATATTGATTCAAATTTCAATAATCGATTTGATTCAGATTCTCTAGAGTTAGAATCGACAATCGTGATTCCAGCAGATCCGATGTGATCCTATCCTGTTCAATTCAATCTGATCCGGTTTGATATAGATATGGGTCAGTGCTATTATAAACATTTTTGTTTTTTTAGCTGTTTTCGTAATGATATGCCTGTAATTCATTGAAGTAACGGTTAACCAGCAAAAAACTGTATTAACATTTCCAGAACCAAGCCTTATAAAGGCTGTCTGGATTTTAGCTCCTATTTTAGCTTTAAAACTGAGCAAATTATGTTAAACTATTAAACCAATTTTTCAACTTATGAACTTTTATGAATTTTTAAAAGCGATTCAGTGTCAATTTTTTAACCCAACCTTATCTGTAAGTATTATTATTAGTAGTAGGTGTAATATTGCATTATTTCCATCTGATTTGTGAACTTTTCTATGAATTGACCAGGTGAGAGAAATGGAGTCTATTTTAGAGCTGCTGCTGGAAACTCTGTCCGCTCTGAGCGACGGTGGATTAAATGAATTCTGGGAGCGATACTTGGAACTAGAACCTTCTTCTCTGGTTGCTGATGTGATGCCCCCAAACACTGACGTGGAGATCACAGCGATCACATTGCTGCAGAGTCACGGAAACCAGTTTCTGGACGTTACCAGGAGGATTTTAGAGGACATCGACAGAAGGCATCTGGTCCAAAGGCTGTCAGGTCGCAGGTCGACAAGCAAAAGTAAAGGAATAAGAAGGAAAATTGTTTTTTTTTTAACTGAGGTTAAGGAAAAGTGTCTTACAGATCTCTTTAAAGCAGCTGCACTTGTTTCTATAATTTTCTTCCACACAGAAAGACGTGACATTCGTCTGTCGACTCTGATCCACAAAGTAAGTAAAGTCCTCTCTGAGCCGAGAATAATGTTTGTTATTCTCCCTGTCATGGCTTCACATATTTAAATCAAAATCCAAACATCCTGGATTAAGTTTGTTCAGAAAGTTAGTACACCAACTTGTTCCAACTGTTTGCAGGACATTCTCTAACAGCTTTAGCTCTCTGCTGTGAAGGAACCATGACTCAGCTTTCTTTCCAGTGTTTCTTCTCATCATACCATGAGCTTTAACCGTTAACCTGCTAACTTAAGCCTGTAGTCTCCGATGGGGCTCACGGGTTTTAGGTCATTTCTTTGGGCTTCCTACTCTGACCTTGGGCCGAATCTTCTAGGAAGTCCACTCAGATGTGTGAGATGGTTTCCTCTCTGGAAAATAATCTTCATCTACTTTTATATTTTTTTCATTTCCAGGCAGCAACGATGGCAGCTGTAAAGGAGCTTCTCCTGGAAACACTGATGGGTTTGAATTCCTTGGATCTCGCAAATTTTAAGATCTTTTTGAACGTTACGTCCTTCCAGAAAAAAATTCCACAGATCTCATGGAGCAATCTGAAAAAGGCCAACTGGAAATATACAGTGAATCTGATGATGACTACATACGGTCAGCAATGTTTGGAGGTGACCCGGGACATTCTGATGGATATGAACAGGACCGATCTGTTAGAGAAGCTGTCAGAGAAAAGCTCAAGAGCTGAAGGTAAGCCGAGCTAAACACTTCTCAGTAGATCATAGCAATGGTTTTCCAGTTTTATTTTCATTGCGCCACCTACAGGAATATTGTGTTCTGGGTGAAGGAGAAGCTTCTTTCTTTCACAACTCAGTTGACGTGGTGCTGCAGACATTTCAGGCAGCTTTGCTGCATATTTTTCCAACTTTAGTCCTTAAAAAACACATTTTCACTGAACCTTCTTTTCAGTTATGGTTTCCTGTAAAATTGACATTCTTGTCTTCCTTTTACTCATATTTAAATTAAACAAGCCTAAACGAAACATTTTGTTTAGATCTCACCCAGATCTTATTTATGAGTTAAAAAAAAATTCAATCCGTGGCCAAAAGTTCCCCAAATCTTACCTTTTCATGATCTGGCTGCTAAAAGTGGTCAGCTGACATAAAACCTTTCTAAAAGCAACACACGGAAAGTCATACCTTTAAATATTTACCAAGTTCTACACAGGTAGTGTAAGATCTGTGGTCTTTGCAAAGAGCTGCTGAAACCTGACGTTTATATGCAATCGATAAAAAGACACATCCACCTTTTTTTCTTAGTCTGAAGTTAAATAAGATCAAATTTATCTTCTTTAGGTTTCTTAGAATCAAAATATTTTTCCCCTTTTGCGGTAGACTCGGCCCAAGCCAGAACACCCTGGTTGTGTTGCCATTGCAATCTACATGGGTGGGCTCAGTGTTGCAAAGTTCCGGTAAAAATCAGTCATCACTCACCATTTTCCCAAGGTACAGATGTCGATGCAGGAGCTGATATCTAGCCACTCTCTGTCCAATCGCTCTCTGGTTTTTCACCATACATGCCAACCATTTCTGCTAAGCACTTCTAGTGCTTGAGGCCTGTCTCACTTCGGCTGTTGTAGTCACACTTTAGTTTCCCCCAGTGAGGTTTTGCATGGAAGCCAGGTCTCTCCATCCTGTGACATTTCTTCACGAACACACCGCCATGCCAGTCAGTGGCTACCTGGTAGTAGTGAGAGTGACATCTCATTGTCAGGCTATCGTACTACCTGAACCCGGCACACAACCAACAAGGAAGAGGAAGGTTTGAATTTTTATTAGAACAAGGAAGAACAACGGGATCCTGTAAAAAGAGTCTCTCTGGTGTCAGATTCCAGCTCCCGGGGGAAGTCAGCAGCTCGTCCCTTCAGGAAATTGGGTTCAATCACCAGGATCACTTCATCCACGATGAGGAAGAGCCAGAGGATATGGTGTCTCAACAGCAAAAAAACCTCCGCTCTAGGGCAGTGAAGAAAAAAACGAAGGATCCCGGCACTCTCAGGAGGAAGCAGATCAAAACAGCATGGTCAAAAACAGTCCAGGGTTAAACACATGAAGTCCATCCTTGGGGAGGAGGCACAAAGCCCAAAACATCCAACAAGCGAGAGCAGGGTCAGGTCTCAGGCAGATTAGTCAAAACTCAGCAGAGGGGGAAAATAGATAATCCAAACATAAGCATTGGCTTGAGAGCTGTGGCAGGTGACAACAGACGATCTTGCACTGGCTCAGAGTGTGAGAGGCATCTAAATAGATACCTGGCAGGTGGAAGCAATCAGGGCAGCAATGGGGAAATGGGTGTGGCCAGAGAGGGTGAAAGATCTGTGACACTCATGACTGGATCAATCAGTCTATAGTTGGGCGCAATGGCGTCAGTTTGTGTTTGAAATTGCTGGGGACATAATTATAAACTTGAATGTGGTTTGAGGATTGCTGGGGATAGTTATTAAATATTTATTTAGCCTCTAAGTATTAATGCGTTTCATATTCTAATGCAATAAGCACTGCAGAGCATAGACGTGGTAAAAATCACATCTTTATTAAATCCTTACAAGTTAAAAGCTTAAGGTTTAACTGTTTTCCTTTTTAAACGTCACCAATAGGCTGTTGGTTGGGAAGAATTATTCAAATCCACATCGTAGCACAAAGAACAATGTTGGATATAATATGTAGCTACTCCCATAAGAACAATTTGCAACAATAAAACCTGCTCCTTTTGCAACCCCAACACTGTTCTGTGTGGAGAAACTTCTAATTGTACTTACAGCTGACAGTCTTGCAATAGGGCAGCTACCTGTGGGTGATCCGCAGAAAGTTGTTTCCGGTGGAGAAAAACACAAATTCCATTTCACGGCTCCGGGAGGAGGTTTATTTAATGCGAGCGGACAGGGAGTGAGACAATATTGTTGTTGTTATGTTTTGTTTAAGACTCCCAAAGAGGAAAATGTTGACATATTGTTTTGGTGGAGGGAGCAGGAGGGAATATTTACCAAAGTTGCACTGATGACGAAATGATGTCGCTATCTATCCATTCATCCAGCAATTCAGGAATTAAAAATCTAGGTAGGGACTGTGGACAGTATTTGGTTTTTGTACCGTGATTTCTGCACCATAGAAATTTCATCTGCAGTATCCAAATAATGAAAGACCAATAATTCACAGCTTTTTGATTTTTTTCCATTTTTGATGGGGATGTTGTCCACCTCCTGGTTCTCCATTCCTGCGTCGCAGAAGCGTTTTCTCTCTGGCAGCTGGATGCAGAGATAGTGATAATTTTTCACCTCCAGCACAAAGTAGAATTCTGGTATGCCCTCTACACAAACACAGTATGTCAACATATTATCTTTGGGAGTTGAAAGAAGCAAAAATGAATAATTTCTTTCTGGCAACCAACCCGCAGTAAAGAAACCAGACCTATTAAATTACATTTACAATAGTCCCTCATTTTTTGCGGGGTTTAGTCTATGTTCTAAAAATAACCTAATAACAGACGAAATGTGCAAAATAGTCATCTTTATTTTTTACATTTATTTCTGTTTTAACGCTGTAAAACCCTTCGGCACACACTTTTTTATACTTTTCCTAGACATACATTAATATTTACTCACATTTCTCACTAGTTTTAACAGATTTAAAATATAAGAGTATTAATACCCAGTACGGTGTCTCTGCTGTTGCACCGCTCGGTGCGTCTCTCTCCACTGAAGGTCTCTGAGCAGGTGTCGTGTCCTAGTGAGGAACATAGTTATGGGAAGATGTTTGTGCTGTTTTTTCTTCTGGATGAGAAGATCATTATAACCAGACATGATACATTTGGCAAGCGCAGGAGACGTGACAGGAGGAGATTGATAATTGCCTCTAATCATTTAGGACGCAGAACACAATGCGTGTTAGTGCGCTGTAAAGAAAGCCTTTAAATTGTGCCATTAAAAAAATCAACAAAACAGCGAAGGATGGACCACGTTATACCAAACTAACTGTATTTTGTCCATCTTGAAACGGGTACCAGTGACATTACAGGACTCCTCCCCGTAGCTGACTACCAGTCTTTTAAAACATGACATATCTACTGCAGAGAATGCTGTAGCGTATGAGCAGAAAGAAACATGACTGCATGGGAAAGTGGAGTGAATTAAATAACATTCTGTTCAGATACTCATGCAGAAACTTTGCTGGGAGCAAAAGTGGCTGTTAGATCAGTGCTGGTAAAAAATTTCCGCATCAGGTTTGGTGGGGACAAACCCGTCAATCATAAATAATGCTGGGGACATGTCCCCGGCGTCCCCGGTTAAAATGACGCCTATGGCTGGGCGTGTTGGGTCGCATGGGTCTGCTTCAAACTGAAACAGAGTTAGTCTGTAAAAAGGGGCCGGCTCAACCCAGAGATAGGTAGTGGAAACACACAAAATACAGGCTGACCCAACCGGGTCCAGGACGAGCCGACTCGAGTAGAAATGGGGCATTTGTATTTGCTAAATGCCCTGAGTACTTGGAGAAATGAAATCTATTGGTTGATAATATTTTTTAACCAACAATGTTTCCCTGTGGTTGGTCATCAACAGAAACTATATTAATTATCATCAAATCTTTTCCCTCAGAAACACTTTCTGTTGAAGAACTTTGGCCCGGACTGAGTGACAATGTAAGTTATCTGTGAAACATCAGCCACAACGATTTTAACTAAACGCATGCAGCTTTAAAATGAGTTCAGCATCAAACAAATGCTAAATAATTCTACTCACTGCTTACATCAGAGGCGTCGAAGTATGATGCTGATTGATTTTTTAACATTTTTATGTACATTTATTGTAAACCTTGTTTTTTCTGACAAGCGGAAATCTTTATGAATTGTAAGATACTAGGCACAACACAAACTATTTGTATTTTAATAATCATCCTCTTGCATTCTTTAAAATTGTACAGTACATTGAACCACAAATATCCAAAAACTTTTACTTGAATGTGAACTTTGGTTCAGCCAAATCTGCATTTAATAACTTTATTAAACTAAAAACGGGAAGTGTTTATAGTGACAGAGCGACCCAAATATCCCGTTGTTGTAGAAGAACGGACATTTGTTTTTCTAGGCCAAGAAAAAGGACAAAATCAGATTTCAAGGTAACTTTTGTTAGCAGTCTATAAATGAAAAGACACCTAGGAATCAAAACAATAACTGATCATAATGTTGTTGTTTAATATTTAATTTTGTTACCAGGTTAAAGACATGGAGTCTGTTACTGAGCTGCTACTGGAAACTTTGGGTGATCTAAGTGAAGAAGAGCAGATGTTCTTCATCATGGTCCTGAGCCAGAGTCAACATGATGTTACAGATAGACTGTTGGCCATTAAAGACTTGCAGCCTGCTGTGCTTGTAATGGTGCAGATGTACGGCCTGCGGTCTGTGGAGACAACCAAGGAGGTATTAACAATTATGAGAAGGACAGATCTGCTCCAGGAGGTTTCAGCACCCAGAATAAGGCAAGAAAGTAAGACAATAAACTTAAACATGTTACAATATTGTTTAAGCATCTGCTTTTGATTTGCCTTCTAAAACTCTTCTTTATTTTTTCCCTTAGAGAAGCTCTCAGTGGACAAACGAAACTCTGCTGTTATACAGAAAGTGAGGAATGTCTGTTTTTCCTGCACCATCTAAGTGACAAAACTATTTTTCTTTAATTGATTTTTTTAGAAATAACAATTAAATCCTGATGCTTTAAAAATCTAGAAGGTCTTAACTAAATAACCTTAAACATCTATATTTACTTTCCCACTAAGATGAGTATAATTTATTATAATAGGCATGTTTCTGATTAATATGTTGATGTTGTAGGTGGCTCTGATTGCAGCTTTCAAGCAGCTCCTCACAGAGATCCTGGGTGGTTTGAACAAAAGGGAGCTTGAGGACTTCAAGAAGTTACTGTGGTCAACCTTCACCGTCTCCAGAAGGAATCACCTGTATCCTTCTATGAAGTTGGGATTAGGACCACATATCCCAGATGTAGTGAATGCGATGGTGGAGGAGCTGGGCCTGCAGTCTGTGGAGGTTTCTGTGGAGATTTTAATGGGCATGGACAGGTGCGATCTGGTGAAGAGGCTCCTGGAGACCAGCTCAGGAATCAAAGGTAATACAGAAACATTTTTACATATATTCCACCATCACATGTAAGCTGGTAGCAAACTAGGTGGTTGCTGGATATCCTTTAGGGAAAAAAAAACTCCCTTGAAGAATGTGACATCCACCTTCATCAGATGCTCCTAGTTTGGGTTGATGTGGTCAGAGAAAAGCGCTATATAAGTTCAGTCCATTTACCATTTACCTCTGGTTCCCTGTTCTGTCACAGATGAACCACTATTTAATGCATAAGCTCCCAAAGTCTACACCACGCTTGTCAAACTCCGGGGGCCAAATCAGGCCCGCCACAGCCATTTATGTGGCCCTTTAAGCTCTAGAACACTCTACAAAAAGATCCTTTAAGTTATATTTATGTGCACCTTAAAACAAAATCAAATCTGTGTTTATTTGAACAGGCCTGAATCACATCATTATGTAAAGATGTTCTGTTTTATATGATTTCAAGATGTAATTTTTAAGAATTTAAAGCAGGTCGAATGCAGATAAAGATTTTTTTACACATATTTTAATGGTTTTTTATAGTTTCATCAATACAACTGGCCCTTTAAGGATATTCATGAGCTTGATGTGGCCCAAAACGGATATGAGTTTGACCCCCTGGTCTACACTGTAAACCCAGATTTTGTTTCTAGTTAAAGCTTTGAGGGATCATTACTTATACTGTTATGTTTTGTAAAAAAACGCCTATCATTACTTAACAACATTTGTTGATTGCGCTATTTAGCTGAAAGACTAATTGCAATAATCGTGTTTAGTAGAGATAACTTATGTTTAGTTTTATAACAAATGGGAGGGGCCTAGTTCAAAAACCTCACTGGTCACATCAAAATCCACCAATTAGGACAGGGGGAAAGAGCCCAGCAATCCACACCCCCCATTCAATTTTGAGAGTCCCTGCAACACAAGCAACCCAACACCATGACAAAGTAGCGTATCACAACAACACTAAATAAGTCAAAAAGAAGCAGAAGACTATATTATACTGGATTTAAATTTTTGCAAAGTTCTAATTGCACTATTATTGAATTTGTTCCTCAAGAGAAGAACTGTGTTCATTTTATTCCTCTATTGACTGAAAGACATATTTTGTTAAGAAATACAAAAGTTTGGTGAATTGTAATTTACAATGTATTAGATTTAGTAATGACTTAACAAGATGTGTAAACGAAATCACTGTTGAATCATCGTTTAAACTAGGTATTTTCAGTTATTCCAACTTTGTTTTAGAGGATTCAACTAAGTCTTCAATTCAAATCCATTAGGGGCTCAACATTGAACATACTCCGCTGCGCTCATCCAACTAATGCTTCATAACTTCAAAAAAAATTAAGGCAATGAGTTACCTTGATTTTTTTACTAGATTGAACTTATCTGGGTTTACAGTGTACATGGAAAGACCTGCAGGTCTTTTTCCACCAGTAAGATGAAATCCCACATTTGCATTCCTAGGACCAACCTCCCGGTCCACACCAACCTTCATCTAAACCCCTGTGGGTCCACAAGGGGAGACTTCCTGCTTCTCCGTTTTGGCTGAACCCACAATGAACGGAGGCTTGACCACCAGGCTGGAAAGCTTTTCCTCAGGACTAGATGATCTCCTGTTTTGAGAAAATCATCTTGTATTCTGTGTTCTTGCAACATAAAAGTTTTGATTTGTTCATAGTTTGAGTGTTCGAACCCAGACACACACATGAAGGTGGCAATTCTCTAAAAATTAACTTTACCTTTATCAATAAAATCTGTAGAATTGAAACCATCTAAAACAATTCCCAGCATCAGTCAGTTTCCTCCAAAGATCTTCTGCTAATTCACAATTTCAAATGAATTTAAAATCTTACAGAAATCAATTTTTTGTGTTTCGGCAGGAAAAATTTCCACTGATGAGTACCTGAGAGCATTTGTGCTTCAAACAGTAAGTGGGACTTTCTTTGTAATAGTTTTATTTTTTAGCTTTCTACAAAGAAAGTACAGTGAAGCATGTGTCATTACAGGCAGAGTTGAAGACGAAGGAAGTCTGCATCTAGTAGATTAAATTCTAACATTTCACTGGGTTTGAGATGCATCAAGGGAAACAGAAATGAGCAACATTACAACAGAATATTATAAAATGGGTCATTAAACAGCTCAACAGTACCTTAAGTAAGACGTAAAGTTGCACCAGAGCAGCAACATATGTGGCAGCAGTCAAGGAGGGAAGCTGGAGACCTCAGATAAAAACAGAAAATACAGACAAAATTGGGAAGGTGAAAAATGAAAGAAATACCTATGCAAAAAAACATTTCTCAATCATTTCTTAATATGTTTCAGGTGCCAGCGAAGATGGCTCTAAAATATACACTTTCGAAGATGATGATGGAGTTGGGCTACAGCGAAATCAGGAAGTTCAAGTGGTTGCTGCAGTTCACATGTTTCCAGAGAAGCCTCCCAGAAATCCCAGTCAACGTACTGTGGCCCATTACCCGGACTGGTGGAGCTGTGGATCAGGAAGAAGAAGGGCTGTCAGGCTTGGTGGATCAGATGGTTCAGAGACTTGGCCGAGAGTCTATGGACGTGGCCAGGGAGGTTCTAATGGACATGAACAGGATCGATGTGGTACGGAAGCTGCCAGGGATCCGATTCGGAACAAAAGGTTGGACTAATGCCTACACAATGTACAGTTATGATTTGATTAAAAAAGTACCCATTTTAATTTTTTTTTATCTCATTCCTCCAGAGGAGCTTCAGTCTCTTTTGTTCCAGAAAGTAAGTATGACCACATCAAACGATCTTTATTTTCTCAGTTATATGGTGAGATTATAAAACAGAAAAGTGATTCAAACTTGTTTAACCATAAACCAACATCTTCTGGGAGACGACATTAAACTTAAAGAGAGGTAGGAGGCAACGGGAGGAAGTCTACAAACTCCTAAACTTCACCAATGCAGTAAATAAACTGAACCCCAGGATGATTCTGATCACTGCTTGCCTTGCCATGTCTGAACTACTCCTTGTAGAGGTTCTGGACTTGTTCTTCAATGCATGGTTGCTGGTATTGTTCCTACTGGGGGGAATTTGAGAGACTCCAATAATGGTACGAGAAACATTTCTAGTCCTCAGAACCAAATGGAAGAGAAGGTTAATGAAAATGGATGTTTAAATATAACACAAATTAGAAGTGTAATGCAAAAAAAGGCTCTTTATGCCTATTTTGACTTTTACTCGAATACTGATACCCCCCCAAACAAATACAAATACAGATACAAATACCAACTGCTTTGTACACCCGTAATGAATATATAAGAAACAGTTACATTTCTGTTGTCCACAATATTTTCACTGCTATTACTCACCTCACCTTAATTAAATTCAGATAAATTTGTTCAGAAGTATTCTGATTTTTTTTGCATTTGAGACTATGTTACTGAGTTTTAAGGACCAGAGCATGGTTTAGACATCCATCCATCCATCCAACCATCCATCCAACTATCCATCCATCCATCTAATTAACCATCCATCCATCTAATTAACCATCCATCCATCCATCCATTCATCCATCCAACCATCCATCCATTCATCTGACTGTCCATCGATCTAACCATCCATCCATCCATCCATCCATCCATCCATCTAACCATCCATCCATCCATCCATCCATCTAACCATCCATCCATCCATCCATCCAACTATCCATCCATCTAACCATCCATCCATCTATCCATCCAACTTTCCATCCATCCATCCATCTAATTAACCATCCATCCATCTAATTAACCATCCATCCATCCATCCATTCATCCATTCAACCATCCATCCATTCATCTGACTAACCATCCATCCATCCATCCATCCATCCATCCATCCAACTATCCATCCATCCATCTAATTAACCATCCATCCATCCATCCATTCATCCATCCAACCATCCATCCATTCATCTGACTATCCATCTAACCATCCATCCATCTAACCATCCATCGATCCATCCATCCATCGATCCATCCATCCAACCATCCATCTAATTAACCATCCATCCATTCATCCATCCATCCATTCATCAATCCATCCATCCATCGATCCATCCATCCAACCATCCATCCATCCGTCCAGGACACGGTCATGGGAAAGGCTGCTGAAGGAACAGAAGACAGTCATCGAATCCTTCCAAAAGGAGTGGAAGCCTCACATATTCATCACTAAACCAGCTTCAGCAATTACTATTATACTTTATACTTATTAGTACTATTCTAATATACCTTTTTTAGTAATCTTGCTTCTTGTTAAAATTTCCTGAGGTACTGTGAGCCACAAATATCACAATAACAAGAAATTAAAACTTCAAATATTTCACTGAAATTTTGAGTCTATTTAATATGAGATTTATTTTCTGAAATGAAGGACGAAATATAATGTACTTTTTTGTGATATTCTAATGTTTTAAAATATGCCTTTATATATTATAAGTGAATGATCTGTTTTACTCCTCAGGAAGCGGGTGTAGCAGCTGTTATGGAGAAACTTATGGAAATATTCGAAGATTTAGGTGAAACTGAATTTGAACATTTTCAGAGAGCCCTGCGGAGACGTTTGTCTAGGAAACAGAGGAGAGTAACACCGACCTTCGTTAGGGAGGCTGGACGGAAAGTGAAAGTGGCAGAGCTTATGTTGGAGCAGTTTGACGAACAGACTTTAGATGTGGCGACGCAAGTTCTAATGAAGATACATCGATCTGATCTGGTGCAGAAGATTTCAGGAAAAACCTCAGCAGGTAAATTAGGGGAAAAGAGATTCTGAGTGACACAGTATGATGATGATTATGGATTAATAATCTCTGCTCTTCCTGTAATGTTTAAGCCATTTTGTTGGGTTACTGTAAAGTAAATCAATGAGCAATTAATTTTATTTTCAGTAAAATTTTAGCAGGACATCTAGCTCTCATAAGAAAAGGCCATGAAAAACTGTGATTTTCCGGACTTCGTCTGTTTCAGTTTTGAATCTGAAAGCACCTTCCGGACTTTATCTGGAAAACCTTTACCAGTAATTTTGTGGCTGAAGACCCAGTAGCAGGAGCAGACTTTTCGTGGTAGGGTTTGCTTTCAGAATGTAAGGTAATGTTCAAGAAAAGCTGGAAAGGTGTGGGGTGGGGAACAGGCAAAGCTGTGAGCACACACACCAATGACATACATATCCCTTGTCCCTCATTCATTGCAGGGTTATAAATAATCCTGAAGAAGATACATATCATGATATATATATATATATCTTTGTGTGGTGACTCCTAGTGGCTGCATGCGGCGCCTTAGAGGGGTCGTGCTGGCGGACGCGGGTTACTGGCCTGGTGCTGTGCTGCTCTGGGGGGGTCTGGACTGGGCCTGGGGCTCGGGGTTCTGGGGCGGCGCGCCCCCCGGCTGGGGCCCTGGCGGGGCTTGGCCGGGGGGGGCCGCTGCCGTCGGTGCCGGCTGGGGGGGGGCTGTGGTCGGCCGGTGGTTGGCGGGCGCTGCTGCCCTTTCCATCTCCCCGGGCTGGTTCCTGTCGCTTGCTCCCCGGTGGCCGCTTGCCGCGTCCGGGCGTCGGCGAGAGGCCGTGGCGGGTGGCCGGCGTCTCCGGGCCCGATCGGCTATATTGACACTGGACATGGCTCCTGGGTCTTGGTCTTAGCCCTCGCGGGGGTGCTGGGGTGGGGGGCTCTGGCCGGTGTTGGTCGGCCTCCACGGTGACTGACCAGTTGGTGGGGTGTGGGCTGGTGGGTGGACGTGCTGGGTTCTGTTGCCACCCGGCCATCGGGCGGTAGTAGCAAGGCTGGAGGATGTCGGCCTGGGGATTGGCCGCCCGGGACTTCGGTCTGCTCACGGGCCTGGCGCGGCATGTCCGGGGTACCCGAGTCGGTGGTGCGCCGGGTTCCGGCCTCGGCCCGGGGGTCCTCGGACGCTGGCGGTGCCTGGGGCGTCTCTTATTGGCGGGGAGGCTTTTTACCATCTAGCACAGGCGCTCTTTTTAACGGGGTGCGCTTGGGACGGGAGGGGGGAGGGCGTTGAGGGTGAGGGGGGGCTAAACTCAACCTGGGTGTCTAGTGACATGTGTTTTGTTAGCAGTGTGAATGTTGGGGAGGATTTAGGTATGCCCCTGGCATGGGGGCTGGTGGATTGCCGGGGCCCCCATGGGGCTCGGCGGTACCGCTGCCGTGGGCCCCGACTGGACGTGCTGGGGCCTCCCACCCCTGGTGGATCGGGCCGAACGGGGGTGCCTATTGGAGTCAGCAGGGGAGCTGGCTCCCTGGGGTTGGCAATGGTCACCCCAGTTATTTTCTCCCCATCCCCATGCCTCTGTCCACCTGCTCCTTCATTCTACCATTCACAAGGCCTTGGGACGTGGGCACGTCACTGGGGTGCGGGATGGAGCTTCCGTCTTCGCTACCCGGTGGCGGCCTGGGTCCCGATTTTATTGAGCAATTTAGACACTACACTTGCAACATTTACAGGGAACGCACATGTAGGGACCTGGCGGTGTGGCGCACAGGCGAGGCCCCCCGTTGAGGGGGCCTCGCCTGTGGTGCCGGCACCCACTGGTTAAACGCATCTAGACACTGAGGGCCCGGGGGGGGAGATGGGGGTACCCGGCAGTATTCCCATGTCCCCCCCCTCTGTTTTAAGTGCACATTAGAACAACACGCAACAACACCACATTGAGCTGGGGGAGAGAGGCTGGGGGGTCTTTCCACACCCCTGTTCATTGGACCATCAGGGGTCGGAGCCCGGATAGAACATCACGCCGTCTGGTCGGGGTCCTGGGCTGGTGGGCTGCTCTTGCTCGGTGGGGACCGTGCCTGGCGCCCAGTCCTCCTGCCGGTTCCAGGACTTCAGCTGGCTGGTCTGTTCACCTGGTGGGGCTGTCCGGCATTGGCTGGGCCCCTGATCTTGGCGCCCCACGTGGGGCGGGATCTGGACCCTGGAGCTGGAAGATCTGGATGTCCAGGTGCCGGCTGGGCGCGGCCTGGGGAGGGCGTACATCCGCTGTGGCTCTTGCTGTGGCTCCCTGGCGTGTGGATGTGTGGAGGCGGGCCGGGTTGTTGGCGGTGGGTACTGGTCCGGGGTGGCGGCGGCGTGTGTTATCCGTCGGTTGGCTGCGGGTCCTCCTTGCCTGCGGCGGCGGCGGGGGGCCCTTGTCGGCTGGTCCCTGGTTGGGGCCCCGCTGGGGGGCGGGGTGCCCCTGGTCCCCGTGGCCTCCGGTTCCTGGTCCGGGCCCGCCCTGGCGTAGCCGGTTACCGGCGGAGCCCGTGGGCTCGTCACTGCGATCTCTCGGGCCCCAGCATCGCGGCTGGTGGGTGCTCCCCTGGGACTTCCATCTGTTCCTCTCTTGGTGGGTGATCGACCCTGCGCTGATCCGCCTGTGGACTCTGTACTCTGTGGGACGCTGGATGCATACATCTCTTGCCTCCTCCATGTCTGTGCCGATTCCTGTAGGACGGATTGACGGTTCCTTACACCAGCTATCAATCACTTGCATGGGGAAACCTTATTCAGACCTGCATGCTCGCACACACATAGGTGTGGGGACATAGGTGAGGACGGACATATCTTAAGCTGAGGTTATCATCATTAGTTAGTTGTTCACAGGAGCTTACCAGAAACATTTGTATTATGTTCATTAATCAATGCTTGTGTGTAGTGAATGTATAATTCTTTGTTTATTCTACCAGATCCGAACTATTGGTTTGGTTCTGTACAGTTTGTTGTTTTTGTTTTGTATTACTGTTTCTCTGCCGTCCGGCAGAGGTGGAGGACTGGGATGTTTTCTTGTGTTCTTTATTTGCCTCCCTGTCTTGTGTCGTCGGTTCGCCCCTCTGTTGGTCCGGTTTCTTTTCTTCACCTTCTTCCTTTCTCCCTTCTTGTCTCAGTTTAATGTCCATGACGTCAGGAAATTGAACCCACAGTAATCATTAATAAAGATTTTTCATACATATACATCAAGTGGCGTACTACAGCGAAGCTGTAATACTCTGCTTGGAAAAGTAAAACTGTTGGGCTTGTACTTGGTACTCAGACACCAATTCTGAGTAGCATACTGCTACACAGGACACGTTAAAAAAAAAAAAAAAAAAAAAGATATATATATATATATATATATATATATATATTGTAAGGTTCTAAAAAATAACCCACGACAGGCAAATCCGCAAAGTAGTAATCTTTATTTTTTACAAATATGTGTTTTTTAAGACTGTACAACCCCTCGTCACACACTTTGAACACTTTTCTCAGACATTCATTAACATTTACTCACATTTCTGTCACAATAGGCACTAATGAAGCCGAAACCACCAATAGGCACACGCCAACGACCGTCGTTAAGACGTGGAGCACAAAGGATCCAATGACATAATCAGTCTTGTAAAAGCCCTCCAAGAGGTTAAATAGCTGAGTCTCCACACCAGTTAGTTGGACCAGTCCCAGCCTGGTCAGCGGTGAGCATGAACTGATGAAGACTCTTGGATAAGAGGTGAAACGTCTTCCAAGACAAATTACCAAGTCCAGTTGCGTTCGATTGAAATTTCCTTGAGATAACCATGACCTGGATGAATGAGAATATTCACAGGCTTATGATATGACATGATACATTTTGTAAGTGCAGACACGACACGAAGGAGATTGATAATTGCCTCCAATCAATCTAGACACAGAACACAATTGACCTAATAGATCAAGATTCCTAATAATTACAGCAATATTGCGTGCGCTGCAAAAATGTTGATACATACATGCATACATACAGAGTTAATTATTATTAGGCTAGAATATTTCTTGTTTTTCAGTAACAAACTTAATGCGTGCAGTGATCCGCTGCTCTCTGCTGGCATCGTAATCTAGAGTCAGATTAAGATGCAGCATATCCAGAACCAGGTCATTAAGATGTTCATGTTCTACTATCTTGTTGAAATATATCGCACTTTATCATGGCCTTTATTAAATGTTAGGTTGCTGTAGAAAAAAAAATAGAATCTTGAAAATATGTAATCTGAAATGTATAAATTTTGTTTATAAAATGTCGTACATTTGGCCATTTTGTCAATGTGGTATTGTTCATGATTACTACATTTTATTAATTGGAACCCATGAAGAGTAACCACAAAGCAGGAAACTAATGAGGATCCACGAGGATCATAACTCACTGTGCGCTCAGCGTATCTTCACAATCTCTTCGGTCAGAATGTGCGTGAATGACATTTTTCATTTGTCAATAATAAATTTATGCTGAATGTTGTGCCGCAAAGTTAAGACGCGCTAAAATAGGTGCTAAAATAGGTGCTAAAATAGTGCTGATTTAAACAAGCCCAAACCTTTAAAAACCAAGGCCCAATGCGCGTTAGTACGCAGTAACGACAGCATTTAAAATTGTATAAAAAATCTGCAAAACAGCGAGGGTGAACCGTGTTATGGGACAGCTGTACATCAATGGCTGCTTCACACTCCTTTGGTTTTGCTTTAAATTTTTAGTTCTGCTTCTATTTTTGGTTCAGCTTCCTCCTTTAAGCTTTTTTGCAGAATTGCACTCAAAAGACGAGAACTGAGAGGAGTTCTGCTGTTTCGTCAGCCCTGTTTAAAAAAATTACATTGTTTGGGGAAATTACATGTACGCCCGCTGCACTGTTTACATCGTACCGCCCCCCCAACTCCCACCCAGAGGATTCATCAGGATCCTCAGATACATTTCTTGCTGTTTGAAAGCACCTGATCGGCAATGTTCTGTTAAAAAGTGATGCATTTGAAAACACAACTACAGTTAAAGACTGGATAGAATTGTCCATGAATTTTCCGGCACATCTACGTGAAAAAGGGCTATAATATATTAAGCTTGCTGTTTCTTTCCAAGGACCTTCAAGATGCGTGGGTGCCAAGGGTTATGAAGGGGCAATGGTAATTTTGCAGTCATTGAATCTTGATTTTGAAATGTTATTTATTTGCTGATTTATGTGAAATATCAGAAAGAAATATATGATCTGTTTACTGCAGCAGGACTCCAGCTGCTGGACTGAAGTGGTACCTGAGTTCAACCAGATAGATGGAGGCAAACCTCAAACCTACAGGTGAAAGAAGCAGCATCATCAGTAATACTTCTCAAAATGCATGAAACTTCAAATAAACTATTTATTCTGACCACATTTCAGCCTCCAGTGTGAAGCTGGACATTTTGAATGCAGTGTCTCTGGTCTGCGTTGGGTCTGTTCAGAAAAGGTAATCTTTAAATACCAGTTCTGTTCCTGGGACGGACACATGGAGAGGATGAAAGGCAGAGGATACAGGCCTGCAGGTCCTTTAATGGACATCAGCGTCTCTACTGGGAAGATGATGGAGGTGTTCCTGCCACACTGGATCTGTATCGGTAGGAGAACACGATGATTCCAAACCTTTAACATCATGGAGTCAGACCTTTTCCTCTCAGTGTTTCATCCTTGGTTGTTTTCTCCAGATGACATCCCTAAACCTTTGGACAAGTTTGCTGTCCTGCACATGGATGACTGTGGAGACGCTGTGGAGAAAGTCTCTGAGGTCTCATCGTCACACGTCAAGCTAACCGAATCCATTTTCTCTCCAAGGGCGGTGCTAATCAAAGTTGGCTTCCCTCTTAAAATCCACTGCCACATGTTGATCTATCGGACCAACACAGCTTTCCTCTCTCTGCATGTTTACCTCATCCCACGGGATCCGGCCTTACAGCAGGTTGTTACTGGTTGAACACAACCAGCTTCGCATGACAGTGAACAGGAGTCAGAAGTATTGATATTGTATCTTGGTTTTATTTACAGAAAATGGACCAGAAGAAAACTTCAGATGGATGCAAAGTAATCCAAAAGCCAGACCCAGAAAGATCTCTGAAAATGAATGATTACTTCTTTCTCACTTCAGATCTGGATGCTGCAGAAGTTTCTCCTAAAGTAGGTTAATGGTGTGTTTATATTAGAGAAGCAGAATATATCACCTTAACATACATGTGTATTGGCTGATTATATATTTGTACCATGGCTTCAGGCAGTGACGATTTTGGTCATTGAGACAATAGTAAGACTGATACTAAGGATTGTTCTTCTGTATGTTTTCAGACGGGAATAAAACTCCGATATCCAATTGGAACACCAAATTTTTATGAGGTCTACGTTGAAAGTGCAAAAACAAACTTCAGCCTGAGACTAAGACCCGACAGAGAGGACCAGGCAGTATGGGAGTGTGCTGTTCGAAAAGGTCCATTTCACATTCAGTTCTTATACATTTATACTATTCGCAAATAAATGCTATTCAGGGAATCTTAACTGTTTCCTTTACCTCACATAATGAGGAATAAATCCATCTGATTGGTTTGTTTTACTTTACTATTTCAATTTGGGTCATTTAGGAAAGAAGGTGTTAACATAAACTGGCTACATTTCTGTTTTAGATGAGTATCAAGGCAGTGGCCAAGCACAAGGTAAGACAAACTGATGTATCGTTCAAAAGTATTCACACCCCTTTACAAATATTAATATTTACATGTCAGATTATCTTAAATTTGTTAAATTCGATGAAGGATGCAGATTTTTACATTTATTTTTGTCCAAATGAAAATCCAAAAAGGTGTCATGCAGATGTAATCAATCCTTCCTGAGTCAATAAGGGTATTATTTTTTAGGTTTGTCTCTTCCAGCTTTATAGATTTACAGGCTCAGTCTGATTGGACATAGAAGTTTTGACATGGACTATCAGTTGGACTTAGGCAGACCCGGCGTCATGGGCGGGCCTGGGCGGGCCCGGCCCGCCCATCTGGAGGACGGGCCCGCCCAGGAAAGATTACACTTCATGTGAATATATTGGCTCAAAACGAACAATAGATGGCGCTCTAGATTACTAATTAGGAGTTTTAGTTTCGGTAAAAGAAGATCCTTTGGCAGTTTGGCACAGTAGCTTGCTAAAATGGACATTAGAGCTTGGTTTAGCAAACAGAAAAGCAATCCCAGCACAAGTAGGGATATTGCATCCAGAGGGCAAGTGCAGCCAGAAATTGCTTCAACAAGCACTTCTGCTACGAGCGCTTCTGAAGCTACAGTAATTCTGCCACCGGGTGGCAGCAGCACCATCATAAATTACTGTTCAGACGACCTCGGGGTGGATAGGCCTAATCAGGTGCGCCTTGAAAACTTTCCAGTTCGAGTTTTTTCTGGAAAAAAACGCAGTTTTTCTTCATCATGGTACCAAAATAGACCATGGTTAGAGTATTCAGTGAAAACAGATGCAGCATACTGTTTCCCTTGCAGACAGTTTAGTTCTCATTCCTCATCATCTGACTCAACATTTAAAGAATCAGGCTTTAAAGATTGGAAGCATGCAGTTGAAAAAGATAAAGGATTGAACAAGCATGCATCATCAAAAGACCACATAATGTGTGAGAAACTTTGGAGAGAGAAAAGGATGCGTATTGAGACTGATTCTGAAATCTCAACCCAAGTGCACAAAGATCAACTAGCCCACAACAGATATTATTTAAGCTCAATCATTGACATTATAACTTTTCTGGCGATCAATCATCTGCCTTTCAGAGGAGATACGGATGTATTGGATTCAGCGGGACAGACTGGTTGTGGCTTATTCTTGTCATTGTTTGAGTATACTCTGGAAAAAGACCCCAATTTGGCTAAAATAACTCCTACCATCCCAAGGAATGCAACTTACACAAGCCATGAGATTCAAAAGTTTATCATAGAACTAATGAGTCAACAGGTGACTGAGCATATTATTGAGGAAATAGGCAAATCTTTTTACACAGTCAAAATGGATGGAACCAGAGATCCAACAGGATGTGAAAATCTCTCTATTGTCCTGCGTTTTCTTGATGAAAGTTATGCAATAAAGGAGAGACTGTTGACTATTGCTACAGCAGAAGCAGGGGATGCTAAAACTCTCACACAGACACTGATCTCAGAAATAAGAAAAGCTGGCTTGACAACAGACAAAATTATCAGTCAGGTGTATGATGGAGCCTCTCTGATGTCAGGAAAACTGGGTGGGGTTCAAGCACTCCTGCAAGAGGAACTCGGCAGAGAAATCCCTTACGTGCACTGCTTTAATCACCAGCTTCACTTGGTTATAGTTCATGTCATGTCTGCTGAGAGAGCTATTGAAGATTTATTCAGTGTCTGCAATGCCCTGTACAAGCTCACAAGGAAGCCTACTGTTGCAGCTATATATAAGGGAAACACGCTGAAGCGTTTAATGGAACAGCGCTGGACAGGACACCTGGCTACAGTTGAAGTCATCCTGAAATCTTTTCAGGAGATTCTTGAAGTGCTGGATTATATTGGAAACACATCGGCATTTCCAGCAGACACAAGGATGGAGGCAGCAGGGCTGCGTAGTGCTGTGTCCAAACCAAGCTTCCATTTCCATGCTCTCGTTGTACAGAAGATTCTGGCCATTCTTGAGCCATCCAACAGGATGCTACAGTCTGAAGAAATAGATCTCCAAACAGCTGTCCAGCTTGTGAACAGTGCCAAGGAGTGCATTTTGGCCCTACGCACTGAGGAAGTCTTCATGGAGTTGTGGAAGGGGTGTTGTGGAACAGAGGCCAATGAGAGTGTCAGCCACCAAAGTAAAAGAAAGTGCAGTGTCAACAGAAACCTAAACGATTACATTTTGGAACAGACATCAGGAACACGAGCGCAGGAAAACCAGATCAAAGAACAAAAGCGACTGTTTTACAGCTGCATTGATGCTGTTGCAGGTGAAATTGTGCACCGTTTTGGAGAGCGAAACAGCACTTTGATAGGAAGTATGGATTCTCTTATTCCTGACAATACCTCCTTCCTGGATCCTGAAAAAATTAAACCTCTGCTTGCTCTAATAGGAGCCCCAGTAAATGAAGCTGAGTTTTTGGTTGCCCGTCAACACATTCTAAAACACACAGAGACCTTTACACCAGATGAAGGAAAATGGACAATAAAAACTGTGCTTCATCACTTTCACAGCAGCCTTGAAGCAATGCCTAGTGTCATCACTGCATACAAGGCTGCACTGACCCTTGGAGCCTCTACAGCCTTGTGTGAGAATTCTTTTTCCACTTTGAAAAATGTGTTCAGCGAGCACAGAAGAAGCATGTTACACTCCCGGAAAGCTTGTTTAATCCAACTTGCCTTTGAGAAGGATCTGACCAGGAAATGCAAGACAGAATGGAAAGACAAATTACTGAGGAGATTCCATTCATCAGGAAAACGCAGACTGCAGCTGTATTAGACATAATCAGGCCAGTAAACCCTGAAGTATATTTAATCAAAACTCAAAAAAAGATAATGCAAATGAATGCATGCAATGCATTTTCACCACAGAGAAGCTGAAAATCCCATATTTGAGTTCCATTATGTTTTATAAAGAGTTTTCCACGGAGCTTGTTTTCATTTATCTTTAAGGTTTGAGCAAAAAAGGTGTTGATGTGCTAAAATATTTAGTATTCTTTCCAAAACATTGTTTTTTCAGTAGACATTTGTGTAAAGCTGCTCTCGAGTTTCTAGAGTAAATTTGTTTTAAACACAATATTATATATTACATATAGTCCTACTATAGTTTAACACTGTTGATTTGCTTCTAAGATTTTTGTCGTTATTACTATTTTGTTAAACAACCAGGATATTTCATTTCAAAGGCCATATAAACAGTTATTTATTTGCTCGGATTTTTAAAAGTCCTACAATTTTTGATTAAAATGTTTTTAAAAAGCCTATTAAAATTAAAAATGTTTTTGAACCATTTTGAATACAGGTGTGGCTGCTGTGTTTTTGATTAAAATGTTTTAAAAAGCATATCAAGGTTGAAACTGTTTTTCAATAATCTTTTTGAAAAGAAAACGCTAGATTTTTCCCCCAATCTTCCGTTTAGAAAAAACGGTGGTGCATACTTCTTTCCAGCAGGTGGCGAGAATACATGAAGTCATTTTTTACCAGCAGTGATAAAGAAAAAGAAGCACACAGCTAATGTAGCAGCATGCTAACTAGTATTTTTGATGTAAAAATTAGGAGAAATGCGGCAAAAAGAAGAATTTACTAAAGTTTTAAGCGGCAGGGCAGGATACAGAGGAAGACTTATGGACTAAGTACTTTATTAAAGACCATTAACTGGACATAAGGATTGTTTTTGTTTGAGATGACTCGGTGATGTGCAGGTGCAGCTAAGAACGGTGAGTTGGACATATTTTTCTTAGAGACTCAGTCAAAATGGTTAGCCTTCTGTGTCTTAATTTTTGTTTGCATCTTTAATTGGTATACATAATTTGAATCAAACAATGAATACTCTTAGCTTTCCAGTAAGGTATGTAGAACAAGTTAGTGACACAAAACGGTAGATTTGACACGGAAGTATGTGTTTGTAACGTCCACCAGATATATTTATAAACATGCAAAAGGGTTAATTAAAAGACAGTTTACTGAGCCCCCCCAGAAAAACCCACTGCCCCCCCAGGTAATGCCCTCTGGCTCTCAGTTGGACTTAGGTCTTGAATTTGACCAGGCCATTCAGAATCTTGAATATTCTTATACATTGCTGTATATTTGGAGTGGTTCTCATAAACTTTTTCTAGCTTTCTTGTCTATGCTGAAGGAAATGCATCCCCACAACATAATACTGCCTCCACTGTGTTTTAACGGGGAGATTATGGTCCTGATTTATCAAAGGTTTGTGCTTGTTTAAACAGACACTTAAAAAAAAAGCAGTAGGTGATTTACTAACCACATGCAGATAAGACTGCACCTGTTAAACCCACAAAAGAAACGTGCAGTCCTAGTAACACTTCTGGCCAAAATGAATATGCAATGTGGGCATTTCTGTCAGAAAACACAAATTATTGGGTGAAGAAAATAAAAATAAGTGGAGATGTTCCAGGTGCAGTCTTATTTATCAAACATCAAACTTTTTGTGCCAGCTGTTTTAGTATCTATTTTTCCCTCCCCTGAAAGGCGTGTCTGCACCACCACATTCAACATGAGTTTATTACTCACAAACAAAAAAATTCACAGATATTCTAACCTAACATTAATAAGCACTCTAATGGCCATAAACCTGACAGTTGTGTTGATTTTCCCCTTTTTTTCCAAAGACGTGTCATAACTTATTGTACACTCAATGTATGTGCACCTGCTGTTTATTTAGACCTCCATTAGTTACTGTGGTATCAGTACCAGTCCCAGGACATAACTACTTTTCTTTATCACTACAGGGATGTGCAAGCCCCTCCATCATGCGATTCAAAAATATACACATCAAATAAATGAAATGAGCACATGGACATACCCACATAAAAACTAGAGTAAAAAAAAATTAATCTTATAGCTATTCTTTTCAAATTTTAAATGTGAGTAGTCAACAAGCTATTTTGTTGGCACACGGTGGGTTTCAGTCTCCGACTACCTATTTTTGACAAAAGCATCCTCATTTTCAAAAGAAAAACAAAATTAGCCAAGAACAAACTAATTCATTTTTTCTTTGAGTTCTAAAGTGATTTGCTTTTTATCAATCATATCTACAGCGATTTTTGCTATGGATGAAACTAGAAACTGTTCCCTTTACAAAGAGCCCAAACATGTTTTTATCCTCCATCCTTCAATAACTGCAATAATTCTAATTTGGATAAGTCACAATAAATGTGGTTTTGTAAAATGATCCGACTTGATAACTTTATTTACTTTATTGCCATCTTGCCTAAGGCAAGACAACATTAAAAGACAGCTGCCACAGTGAGGTGCATTAAAATTTAAAACAAGAACAAGAAAAAGACAAACATAAGTAGACACAAGTAAAAATAGAAAAAATGAGTTAAATAGAATAAAATGGGGTTTTAAAAGGGGTTAACGTGTACATTTTAAGCCTTCAAAAAAATACCAAAAACATTCTGATAGTTTCAAATTTAGAAAGATAGAAAGTTAGTTAAAAGTAGACACTGATACTGACACTTTTTTAAAGAATAAATGCCATTTACTTCTCTAATATATTAAGATAATTTGTTTAATGTCTGAGATGCTGTGTAGACGGCAGATTTTTGCAGGAAGTGTGTGTTTGCACGTGTTACCCTTAACTGAATACCTTTATTAGAGGCCATGATAAAGTGTGGTGCATTTCAAGTAATCTTTGAATAAGTCAGACTCTGAAATACACTTGCATGGAGCAAGAGCAGCACAAGTACACTGCAGGCATTGACTTCATTAATGACAAATGAAAGATATAATTAACAGACATTTCAGCCTAATAGTAGCCATAGACTTAATAGTTGTTTTTTTGGTTTTTTTTGGGCAGAAGGTTGGCACACACAGCAGCGGGTGCAAATCCTCATTTGAATACTGCTCCTTGCAGCTGTTATGAACTGTCCACAGTCTCAGTATAAGACCAACCCACTGTAGCAACAGTTTTGCGCCGCACGCATTTTGCGCTCTTGATTTGGAATGATAATAAATCAGGCCTCACGTGTTCGTGATGTGGAGACTTTTCTTCTTCTGTATTTTTGCTGTGTTCTCTGCAAGTTTAGCTCTTCTCTTTTGTATAGTTTCCTGTCAGATTTATTCCCTTTAGCACCTTTAATCTTCCTCTTTCCCCAAAATGTACACTGACTGATTGATTTGTTATTTTATCGTAAATCATTTATGAATCTGAATAATCTGAGATTGTTTCTCCTCAGACCTTCAGACTGTGGATGGAAATCTGTCTGCATTGATGCAAAGAGTGAGTAACAGATGTTTCTAACTCTGCCCAATATATTTTGGGTATTGATTAAAACAAACAATGAAGAAAGTCATAATATGACCATGAAATGATCAACGTTCTCTCCTGTAAATCTTTAGGCAGCAACAATCACATCAGACAAGGAGATGCTTTTAATACTGATAAAAGATCTGAAACAAGAAGAACTTAAAGAATTCAAATGGTTCCTAAAGAACAGAGACCTAAGTTCAGGCTTCCCAAAGATCCCAGCTTGCTCGCTGGATGAGGCTGATACTCCAGACCTGGTGGATCTCATGATGAAGACCTACATCCAGAAGGCCATGGAGGTCGCCAAAGACATTTTAAAGCAAATTAACAGGAATGATCTGGTGGAGATGTTTCCAGGCGCCAGCTCATGATGTGAAAGTCCGAAGAAATGTAAAAGCTGGTGAATTTAAGTACATTTTAAATTAGAAATGACTCTGTGGGGATCAAAGGCCTAGATTCAAACTTGTTCATCAAATTCTTGGTATCAAAAATCATTACAGCTGTTTGCTGAATAATTTACAAGAATTTACATAAATCATGCTCCATGGTTATGTAGTTGGTAGCAATGCTCCCTTGCAGCAGAGTTTCCTTCTCCAACAGTCCTAAATTATTACTTCTGTGTTAACTGAATACAGTGACTAGCCCTTAGGTATGAGTGAGCAAATGGTTGTTGGTTCATTGTATCTCTGTGAAGGACCGGAGACCTGTCCGTGTTGTCCCACGCCTCTCACTTTATGTCCTTTTTGAAAAGAATAAAAAGCTAATCATATCAATTACTCATAAGCATGTCTAAATAGGCAAGTTTTTATTTTAGATTTAAAAGAGTTCAGTGTCTCTGCAGTTTTGCATTCATCTGGGAGTTTGTTCTAGACGTGAGGAGCATAGAAAGTGAAAGCTGCTTCTCCGTGTTTGGTTCTGGGTCTAGGGACGATCAGTAGAGCTGGAGGACCTGAGTGCTCTGGATGGTTTGTACCGCGATAGCAGATCTGTAATGTAATCTGGTGTCAACCCATTCAATAATTTACAGAATAATAACAGTACCTTTAAGTCTAGTAAGGACTTTAGAACTGGGGTGTTTTGTCCTACTTTCCTGGTTCTAGTGAGAACACGAGCAGCAGCATTCTGGATCAGCTGCAGCTGTCTGATTGATTTTTTAGGTAGACCTGCAAAGATACTGTAATCAAGGCGGCTAGAGATAAATGTGTGGAAGAATTTTTCTAGGTCTCCTTATGTCATCAGTCCTTTTATCCTAAAAATGTTCCACAGGTGATAGAAAGCTGACCTTGTTACTGCCTTTGTGTGACCCTGGAGGTTCAGGTCTGAGTCCATTATTACACCTACATTTCTGGCCTGGTTGGTAGTTTCTAGTTGGAGCAACCGAGGTTGTGTGCTGATATTTAATTAATCTTTTTGGGTCCAAAGAGAAGTATTTCAGTTTTGTTTTTGTTCAGTTGGAGGAAATTTTGGAACATCCAGCGGTTAATTTTCTCAATGCATTTATTAAGGATTTGGATGGGTTCAACATCACCTGGGGACATTGAGATATACAGTTGAGTGTTGTCAGCATAGTTGTGGTAGTTGACATTATTTGTTGTTATAATTTGGCTCAATGGGAGCATGTAAACGCTAAATAGGAGGTGCCCTAGGATGGAGCCCTGAGGGACCCCACATATGATTTCTGTTTCTCGTGATGAGAATTTGCTTATTGACACAAAGAAGTTCCTGTTCTTGAGCAGGGATATAAACCAGTCGAGCGCCATACCAGAGAGTCCAACCCAGCTCTCAAGACGTTCCAGTAATATATCATGATCAATGGTGTCAAACTACTGTCACAGGAAGAGTAGTTAATCTCTCCACTGTAGCAAATAATGTCATAGCTTTATTGTTTTTTCTGTGAATAATTTCAGAGAAAAATGATTCCCTTGCGCCTTTCAAGGTTAATTTATATTTATTCAGTCTCTCTTTATATCTCATGATGAACCTGGAGTCGAGTTTTCCACCATTTTCTCTCAGCGCATTGACACTTGCTTTTTGCACTGCATAGATTTGGATTGTTTCTCCATGGAGACCTCTTTCTACTCAAGACAGTTTAAACTTTAAATGGCGCAATATTATCCATCATGTCTGAGATTTTGTGATGCCTTTTTAAAGTTTAGAGAGTTGTGGAAGATTGCATCTAAGCCTCCACCTCTTTTATTTTTTCTGCTCTCACTAATAAAGTAATAATCTGTGGGATAAGTTTCTTTTAGCATAGCTTGTTCTGTATTCACATCTAACCAGGTTCTTGACAGAAACAGAGTATGTACACTTGTGTAATGATGAAATCATTGATTAGGAGAGACTTTCCTGAAAGAGACCTAATATTTAATGTAGCTACTTTTATATTTATTTCAGTGATTTAGAGATTAATTTTTCAAGACATTATTTTTAGATTCTGTACTTTCTGGTTATATATAGGTTTAGTGTTTAGGGATCTATTGCTTATAATTACCAGGATTTTACATTAAAGATGATCAGACACATCTTGGTGGGCAAAAACAAACATGGAGAAGTAGCTCTCAGGTTCTATGCTCCCCTTATCTGGAACAAACTATGAGAACACTGAAAAGCTGCTGAAACACTGAGTTGCTTTAAATCAAAACTAAAAATTCATCTGATTCATATAAACCAATTCAAAAACAGCTTATTCCCCTATACCATAAGAACCTTAAATGCAAAAACAACCCTGCACTCTAATTTAATCAATTAATTTTGTTTAGAATTTGCTTTTAATATTTGTTTATTGTAAGAAACCAGATCGGAAGACCCGATAATTCAACCAGACACCGTAACTTTTACAATTTATTCAGCCTCTGGAGTTGGACAGCAAAGGTTCTTAGCAAGGATAAGATGTTTTCTCTCAAGGGAAAGGGATCAAAGCTCCTGCTTAATCGGTTCCAGAAAGTGTGAGCAGAGTGTTACCCTCTGAAAATCCAACTGCACACTGTCCAAATAGATCCAGGCAAGGGAAGGCAGTATAAATAAGTGAAATATTCCCACGAACAGCCTCACTTTTAAAGAATGCTGTTGTGGATTCTCCTTATAAGAGATGGGAACAGATTCCTTTGGTTCTTTGTTAATTTATTTTATGTAATTAAGAAGGAGAACAGCACACACAAAGCATTTTGTATGGTCTCCCCCACTCAACCCAGACACACAGTATGTCTATAGTAAGGCTGACACAACTTATCTCCAATATTATTGACTCAAATAAATATTTTTACCATATTGTTTGCATTTACTACTATTGGCGGAATATATATATATTATCATAAATGGATTTTACGCAGCAGTTTTTGTTTCTGGTGCTGGGAATGTTAGTCTGTTTCACTGAACTGTATTAATAATTTTTAAGAAAGCATGCAAATAAAATATGTAATGTTTTCATGTTTTATCATCTGATCTATTGTCTTTCCTGTATTGTGGCACTGTAAATTGAACTACACACACACTTTAACTGAACAAGTTTGTTTTGTGGGATGTCCTTGGAAACCATGGTGATGGGTAACTGCACTGTGATAGATTCTGAAACCTCTCACTTGTAAGATATCAGTTAAAGCTTAGATTCCAGTGAACCTCCTGTTCTGATGAAGAAGCTGCTATTACATTGGAAAAATCTTTGGGGTCAGGTTCTCTCAATTTCTGTCAGATCAATTATTGATATAAGCCTCTGACTTTCAAAGAAAGCAGTAAATGATGAGGGCAAAGTATGGATGGATCTGAGGGTGGCCAGAGGAGTACTGATTTCTGTTGATGTGGTGTTGCTTTTTAACAATGATGAAAAACAGAAAAAAAAAGTACCTTACCAAACGTTGAACTATTAGACTTTAATTTGGAAACTACTTTTTTTTTTACATTTACATTTCACTGAGATCTGGTAGGAATTTTGTGTTAAGAATAAAACAATTTTGAGGTTAGTTTGGTGAGATTTTATAAACTGCCCTTACTTCAAAATACAATGACATTTTAAAGGAGATTCAGTGTAAAGTTCTGTAGTAGACTATATCAAACATGTTTACCGTAATTCAGCTCATTTTTTATTGTTAAGCTCATTCATTGTGCTCACCTTTTGGATTTCCAGTATTGGCATCTTATTGGATATTATTATAGAAAATGATTAGAGTATTTCTGTGATGGACTGGCGACCTGTCCAGGGTGTACCCAGCCTCTCTCCCAATGACCGCTGGAGATACGCACCAGCCCCGCCTTCAACGATAAGCAGGATGGATGGATGGATTAAAGTATGTAGGGTTTTGTCTCCGAAAGTAACTTCAACATTAAAGCAAATGAGACTGAAAAAAAAATGAGACGAGCACCAGCAGGTAAAAGTTTTATTACTAAACTGGAATGTGTTATTTTTAACTTTCGGTCGTTTCTACAGTCTGTGCTTTCATTGGACGTTTTAAAACTATTTGTTGACGCTGGTAAAAATGAATATAGACAGCGTCACCGCAGGAAGACGAAATTAAGGTGAAGATTTGTGACATGGACAGGAGAAGAGCTGCTCCTCAGTTGAGTTTCTAATTAACTTCTGTTAATTGTCTTTAGATATGTTCCTGGCGGAAAAAGCAGCTGTATATGTTTAATTATAATAGTTTGAATTTCACCAAGTGTTTAAATGAATAAACAGCCTCAGCTAGCTGGACTTTGCATTATATTTATTAGGCGACATGCATAAACTCAGCTTCTATTAGTGAACTTAGGGACGCACAGCTCTGGTTACCTGCGCGTTATGGACCCGGTTTGGTAGAACAATAAAGGAGCGGTCAATGAGAGGCATTCAGTCATATAAATGAAGGTGATAATAAAGCAGCTGTCCAACCTGAATGAGCTACATTATGACATGGGCATAAGCGCAATCTCTGTTGAATACGCAAAGATGTTGAAAATGTCGCTCGGGACTTTTGATTGAAATTTAGTTTATTTATCAAGCGCTTTTCATACAAAAATTGCAAATCAATGTGCTTTACAGATTAAAAAGGACCCCTACATATTCAACACACCCCATATTTAAAAGCATGATCATATTGACAATGTAATGGCATTTTTTTATTCAGATTTACTGAACATGTTGAACAATAAACAATTTTTTTTATACATAACTAAAAGATCACATATATAGAACCTGTTCAATGTGAAGGGAAAGAAGTTCTACTAGGTTATAAAACCCCTCCTATTTTACACAACACTCAAATATTCCAATGGGTTAAAATCAAAAGTTCTGTTCCTTATATCTGTGATCCAAAGCGATTTCTTATATCATCATTTTATCCTCAGTCACACAGGCATGTAATTCACGCACTTTGCATATTCTCCATTTTCTCTATTTTCACTTTCCATTTTATATATATATATATATATATATATATATATATACATATATATATATATATATATATATATATATATGCACACATACACAAGTTTACGCATTAACACATTTATACTACCCCCCCCCCAATCTGTCCCATGTGCAGACGCACTTAGAAGCAACATTAAGAAGACATTAATAGATTATAAAATGGACATTGGGCTGAGTACAGATGAGCGAGACCGCTCCCACAGAGGAATCACAGGAACGATGTATCTATTTATTTGTTATTTGTGTGAAATAATAGGATAACATGTTAAAATACATAAGTAAATAGATAGGTAGATTATTTATTTATTTATTTATTAACGGGATAAATACAATACCAAGTAGTAAAGCACTGATCAATAAAATCAATTAAAATATTAAAAGCAAATAAGCCGGCAATAAATAATAATCAGTTAAAAGGTAGGTTGAAAAGGTGAGTCTTGAACCTGCTCTTAAAACATGAACGTTCTCTGCGGACCTGAGATTCTCCGGCAACCTGTTCCAGAGGTGAGGGCCGCAATAATGGAAAGACGCCTCCTCACCATGAGTCCGTGTGCTGACTTTGGGGATGTCAAGTAGACGGCTGCCAGAGAAGCACACATACCGCGAAGGTTCATATGATAAAAGCATTTCTGAAAGATGAGAAGACCCAAGACATTTAAGTCAATTAAAAACCCTTAAAATCGATCCTAAAACATACGGGGAGCCAATGCAGTGATTTTAAGACCGGTATAATGTGCTCCTTCCTCCTGGTCTTCAGTAGGACACGAGTTGCTGAGTTTTGTAGAAGCTGTAAACCTGAGAAGTCATTTTGGGAAGACCAGAAAGCAGGTATTACAGTAATCTATTCTGCTGGTGATAAAAGCATGCATCAGTGTCTCCGCATTGACCCGAGAGAGAACAGGGCGGACTTTGGCAACGTTCTTAAGTTCATAAAAACTAGTTTGGTAATGTTTTCAATGTGAGGTGTGGCATAAATGGGGTGGGTAGTATTTAACAGAGCGTGCCAACACACGCTGTCCTTTTGTGGTTGCTTCAAGAGCAATAAACGCTAACAACACCACCACGGGAAGTACACCCAACGAAATAAGTGAGCTACCAATAAGAACACAGATCTGTTCCACCAAGTAAGAGAGCTGGAGACGTGGTTTCACAATTTATAAATACATTTATTAAATGATTTTAAAAGAATGATGTTTAAAATACAAATAGTAATTTCTATCTTTATTCGACAAGACATAAATCAAAATAAAAGCTGTGCCAGGCAGGCTGAGATTCACGGCAGGAAGGAATGGATGCACGGGATGACAAATCCCCAAAGAGCACCAGCACAAAATGGACCGCCACAACTGACGTCACATTCACCATCTCCTGTCTCAGGCTGCATAAGCAAAAAAAAAAAAAAACAATAGGATTCACAAACACATCACATAAAATCATTCAGACAGTTTTCAATAAACTGCTGATTCACCCAGAGGTTCGACGACACGTGTGGTGCGATGAACCAGCGTGGGGGACTAATTACAAGGAATCCAAACAAACACAGAGAAGCGAAACAGCGATGCCACCAGCCGGACCACGATCTTCATTCAAGTCCACCAGCACACGTTCACCAGGAAGGTGAGGAACCTCCTCCCTTGGCAGCATGCAGGTACCCAATCTGCCCTTCTATTAACAGAACTTTATAAGAACAATGAACTACAAGTTATTGTACTATACGGTTACGTACCTCCTTTTGTTAGCGTCGCCTTGGAACGAGCAACAGCACCACGCCCCCACTTAACCAGGGGCCACAAACAGTGTCACCGTTCGATGACCAGATGACAACTAGGCGATCTGAAACGTAGCTGTTTTCAATGAGCGCATCCGTTCAATAAGCATACATACCCCGGCTGTCCATAATCTTTTTAATTTTAAGAAGAATCCTTATTGGCATCATTATATCCAGTTGTTCCACAGGTGTCCCCAGAACAGAACCAGCCTTCTTTATCAGGTTGTTGAGACGTTTTCAGTCCCTGGCTCTGATGCTGCTACCCCAACAAATGATGGACGAAGAGATGACACTCTCCACCACAGACTTGTAGAAGATTTGGAGCATCTTGCTGCAAACCTTGAAGGACCTCAGCTTCCTTAAAAAGTACAGTCTGCTCTGTCCCTTTTTGTAGACGCTTCACTGTTGATTCTCCAGTCCAGTCTGTTGTCCAGGTGAACTCCGAGGTATTTGTACTCCTCAACCATTTCCACTTCTTCTCCCTTTATAGAGACAGTCTTTGACTTATCCCTGTTTCTTCTGAAATCTACAACCATCTCCTTTGTTTTGTTCACATTCAAGGTAAGATGATTGTTTCCACACCATGCCACAAAGCGCTCCACCAGCCCTCTGTATTCAGCTATTTCACCATCTACAAAACACCCGACAATTGCAGATGACAGGTCTCCATCTTATACTGGAAGTCTGAAGTGTACAGAGTGAAAAGGAATGGTGAGAGTACAGTCCCTTGTGGTGCTCCTGTGCTGCTGACCAGCTGGTTTGACACACAATCCTTCAGTCTCACAAACTGGGGTCTGTTTGTCAGGTAGTCATTGATCCGGCTGATTGTTGAGGCCTCCACCTGTGTCTTCAGGAGTTTCTGACAAAGCAAATCAGGCTGAATTGTGTTAAATGGAGAAATCAAAGAACATGATTCTCACAGTGCTGCCTGCTTTGTCCAGATGACAGTAAGTTGGTTGAAGCAGGTTGATGGTGGCATTTTCAACGCCAACTCCATGGCGATAAGCAAACTGCAGGGGATCCTGATAGGTTTTGGTTTGCTTAGTCAGGTGGGGCAACAAGAGTCTCTCCAGGACCTTCATGATGTGGGATGTCAGGACAACAGGTCTAAAGTCATTGATGACTGATGGGTGAGTTTTCTTTGGAACTGGAACAAGGCAGGATGTCTTCTCTTGGGTCAGGCTAAGATTGAAGAGGTACAGCAGAATCCCACAGAGCTGCTCTGCACAGGTCTTCAGGACTCTGGGGCTGACACCATCTGGACCTGCAGCCTTGTTCCGGTTCAGTTTCTCCAACTGCCTCTTCACCTGACTTCTAGAGACAGTCAGGTGGAAGAGTGAGATAAAGGGGGTAGCAGCATCTCCTGACTTGGTTGAAGACAAAGTTGCGGAAGTCGATGAGTTAATGACTGAGGTGGAAGATAAAACATTTGAGGTGTGACAGGACAAGTCTTGGTCTGAGGAGAGTGGGATGTCTCTTTGACTTGCTGAGCTTGTTCCTGAACTGAACCTAATGAAGAATGTGTTCAGTTCATTGGCTCTATCAAGACTTCCATCTATCCAGTCCGTCCTGTGCTTAAAGCCTGTGATCTTTTTCATTCCAGACCAGACATCTCGGATATTGTTCCTCTGTAATTTGTTCTCCAGCTTCTTCCTGTAAGCCTCTTTGATGTCTCTGATCTTGACTTTTAGTTGCTTTTGTATACTCCTTAATAACTCCCTATCTCCCTCCTTGAAGGCTCTTTTTTTCTTGTTCAGACGTTCTTTCAGCTAACTGGTGATACAGGGTTTGTTGTTAGCGAAGCATCTCACTGTTCTGGGGGGGATGATGTCCACACAGACGTTTATGTAGTCAGATCGTAGTTTTGGTAAAAGTTACTTTCTCTGGGCCTCTTTGATCTTCTAGAAGAAATAATTATTTTTACATTAAATATGGTTAGATTTAATGATCCATTTTTTAGTTGTAAAACACTGTTTATTTAATATCTCAGTGGTAAAGGAGCTTCCCATGGACTGGTATTTATATCTAGTATAACAAACAGCAGAACACATCACACATCTACCATAATCAGAAGCTTATGAAGCCACGGCATCATTATCAGGTCTTTTTTTAACTTATTTAATTTAATAGTAATTCTGGTTTTGTCATGGTGTGTGAGGCTATAGACCCACATGCAGACCAGGTTATGGCAGCAGATACTGAAAATAAAGTTGATTGAAACTATTTGAATACATAAAAATTACAAAAGAACCAGGAAGCAAAAACATCAAACTTGAATGCAATAAAAAAGAGATATTAGGAAATCATGAAAAATGAGGATAAGAATCCAGAGAAGCAAATATGAGAACCGGAAGCTTATTTACAGAGACAGAAATGGAAAAGAAGGCTTAAGAGGTAAGTTAGCAAATGAGCTAGCTTACCGATCCAAGTGGAAAGTTGTCATTTCCGCGTGTGTTTGATGGTGTACAAATGTCCATCTAGTGTAGACTTCACCTGAAACTACTCTAGTTTCTGTTAGCTAGCTATTTAAGTTACTGGTGAGTTAGCTTACCGATCCAGGAGGAAAGTCGCAGTTTCTACGTGTGTTTGATTTGTAGAAATGTTTTATGTGGGTCCATCTAGTGTAGGCTTCACCTAAAACTACTCTAGTTTCTGTTCTTCTGCGGTCACTCCTCTCCTGAGATGGATAACAATATCTCCGGGGCTCTGAAGCAGCTGCTGGACTTTCTGACTCCAACATTCTTCCTAGTGCAAGCCGAGCTGTAGTACCCGGCTGCCGCTACTGGCTGGTAGATGTAAACATACCGTCAGTGTCGTGCCCCATTTAAATGTACATTTTATGATATATTAATTCAAATATAAATTGTTATAGAAATGTTGTACTTTGTTTCTGCACCCCTTTCTGCTTTTTATTAAATGCTCAATGTACAACCTTTAAGTGTCTTTTTCTTAAGTGACTTTGGGTTTAACAGTATATTTCATTATTCTTATGGAATTAAAACAGTTTGTGAAAACTTTTAGAAGTCTTCCGTCATTAAGTATTGTATGCATACTCAACATTTATCAGAGATCCATTGAGAATACATCCATCTGCGTTTGTGTTGTTAGCGGGGCCTAAATTTGAAGAATTGATCTTCCTAATTATTATTTAATGTAGTTTTAATAATAAAACATTATCTGAGTAGTTAATTATCTGATTTAAACATTATTTTATGGCTATGAGTGGATTTACTGTAATTTCATGTCAGTGCCACGATCAATAACTTTTTTTTTTCAACACGTGCTGTAACATTTAGCAATATTTTCAATAAATGTTCCTTTTGTTGCATTTGGATTTGCAGATCTAATATTCAGCAATTGAATTTGTTGTTTTTTATTTTCCTTTGATATGAAACCAATATTCTTCATAAGAAATCGGTGTCATTTATGCAAACAGTGACGCTGTGTATAATATCTACTTTGTTGAAATTTTATGTGTTTGATGTTTCCAGGTTGAAATGATGGCGACAGCCGAGCTTCTGGTTGAAACACTGAACCAGCTGAGCTCAGAAGACTTTGAAGAGTTCAAGACCTTGATTCAAGCAGAGACCAGCTTGGTACCGACCTCCAGCAGCCTGAAAGCAGCAAACGTGCAGGATGTTGTGGAGCTGATGATGAAGACGGACAGTAGAGAACGTGTGGAGAAGATCAAAAACGTTCTGATGAAGATGAAGCGCGCTGATCTGGTGCAAAGATTGTCAGCTACTGAATCAGAAGCAACAGGTGGAACAGGTAAGAAAGAAATGTGTCCTGCATCTGTTCCGGGATATATCAACAGCAAATATCGTTAACTCTGATTGGTGAAGGTTTTTCTTTTTGAAAATGCATCAAGCTACATTAAAACTGGCTGAAAAAGTTGTGTTACTTTGATGAAGCTTTGAGCTTAAATCTTTGCAGCCAAGATGATAAAACTTCTGCTGATCAATATTTTTCTATTTATCTTCTCAGATGTACAAAATTCACTGAAGAAGAGGGTAAGTAAGAATGCAGGATTTGACTGCTGATTTTAACTGATGGTAATGATGTAATGATATTATCTTAAACACAAACTTATTAAGTAACTTTTAAATGAATTGTAGTTACAGTCCAGACATTTGTCGGAGGTTTAGTGGCTGTAAAGTTTGCGGAAACTTTTGTTTTCTTAGAAGAGGTCAAAGAAACCAAATTAACTCCATACTAAAAAGACAAATGTTGCTTAGCAAAGACCTGCACTGTAAATACAGTCTGGAATAGCAAACAGTCATTTATATGATCAGGATATAGAAGCCACTCACTTTTCAGCCTGTGTAATCTTTCCATTTATATCTTAAATAGTCAGTGTTAAAATGTTTTCCATGTGGTTTTCTTTTCCTGTCCTAGATAGAAAAGCTGAGCAGTGTCTTGGAATCACTTGAGGATCTTACTGATTATGAGCGCAAGGTCTTTAAAGATGCCCTGAGTCGATCTCAGCGTGGGAAGTTGTCCTCCAAAAACCTGCAGCAGATAACAGACCCTCAGGAGCTGGGGATTTTCATCGTGCAGACCTTTGGTGAAGAGTCTTTGACCGTGACCCGGGATGCTTTAGAGGAAATCGGGAGGACGGATTTGGCCCAGGCGTCGTCTCACAGCAACACAATTTTCAGAAGTAAGGTGATGAAGGTTTTAGATTCAGAGAAACGTTTGGACAAAGGGCATGTTCCATTTTCTAATTTTTACTTCAACTAGCAAAATGATCAAGTAGGGGGGATGCAGTCCAGACATAAAAGCTATACCTGTACTGGTTTCTTTTTAGTTGTGATGCCTTGTTGGAAGGAGGGATCGACTGGGATGAAGCTCCAAGTAACTGAAAATCCTCCATGTCCTGTTATCATCTATTTACTTTCTTTAACATAGAAAGGACTCCTGGTTTAGTGCTTCTGTCTGTCTCTGCCCTGTCTTCTCAAACCTCCGGTTGGTCACGGCAGATGGCTCATCGTAGGTTCTGTTTCTACTGGAGGTTTCTTCCTGTTAGAGGGGAGTTTTTCCTCTCCACTGTCACTACGTTCTTGCTCAGTATCAGGGATTGCTGTGAAATCAACAACATAACAAAGCCGACTGTCTACTGTTGCTACACGTTAGTCCAGGATGGGTGAATGCTGCCAGTCAACGACCCGATGCAATCTGCTGGGATTCCTTAGATACAATACTGTTAAACTGATTAAAATGTTTGTATGGTTAAATTTTAATAACTTTTCTTGTAAAATGCCTCGAGATGATTTTTATTGTCAATTGGTGCTATATAAATAAAATAAACTGAAACTGAGTTAAATATTGTGAATATCTAGATCAGAACTGAAAGCTGAGATCAAGCAAAACAAAACAGACACCAGTCCGTTATCTGAGAACATAATTGGTGACTTTCAGCAGTGCTGTCATAATTTTATTGTGCTTGTTATGCAGGTTTTTTCATTTTTTGTATAATTTCATTGTGATTTATGTTGTTTAGCGCTTCGATTTTGTTTCTGTGAAAAGCACTTTAAAAATAAAAAAATGTAAAATTAAATAAAAAATTATTTAGGCTACTGTTACAGTCATAACCTCTGAATGATCTTTACTGTTTAGATGCTCACACATCTGATCAGCAACTGTTTTATGTCATTTAGACTTTTGATATTTAAAGTAAAATGTCAAACAGTATTAAAAGACTTGATTTAAAACAAATTTGATCTTTTTTTTGTTATTTTAACGTCCTATATTCTGAAATATTGCAAGCACATTTAACTCTGATACGTTCACCTGTTTTACACAGAGATGTCTACGGAAAGAAATCCATCTGATCTGGTCTATAAAGTGAGTAAACCTTGATTTACCAGATCAGTGGGGCTGCAGAGCTTTAATAAGAGCTTTAATATTTTAATTATTCTTAACTCTCTGCGAAGAAACATGAATGAAACATGTTCTTTGACTCTTCAAGGTGGCAACCATGCAAGCTGTTAAACAGCTACTCCTGGAGGTTCTGGATGAATTAAAAAAGGAGGAATTTTTTGAAATAGTTCAAGGAAGTCTGTTAGACATTTCACCAAGATTACATTTTGTATCAGCGCGAGCAGAACTGGTCAATAAGATGATGAAGTTTGGCCTTCAAACTGTGATGAAGAAGATGAAGGAGCTTCTCTTTAAAATAAACAGAAAAGATTTGGCTGAATTATTTCTAGAAACTGGTAAGAAACCAAATATTTCTATGTCTCTCTGTCTGTCTTCCTGTCTGTCTGAATGATCTAAGATTATTTTAATAACATCAAACAACTCATCTTAGATTTTATTATTAATATTATTAGTAGTAATAGTAGTAATAGTAGTAGTATTAGTATTATTGTTTATTTATTTATTTATTTCTGCTTAGTGAAAGGTTTTGTTCTACTATATTTTCTGGATCTTTATTTATTATAATTTATTTTATAAGCTATAAGTATTTTGATCAAAATATGTTTTGTTCATTTTTATGTTTTTTTTCCTCAGGGGAATTCTCTGTGAAAGCTGGTGTATTTCTGAAGCCAGTAAGTGTGACTTTATATACTCAGATTTAGTTCGGTAGATTCAGATTTAAACATACCCTCTAATGTTTTATCATCAAATATCATAAAATAACAAAAGCACTGATTTTAACTCAGGTTTTTATTTTGTTCAAATGAAACAGTGGTGGTTAAGCTACAGTCCTGCTTATGAAAACCATCTTAGCAATAAAAAAACTGTTTTGCTTTTGTTTCCTGTTTTTCTAAAGGTAACTCCAAAGGCAGATGTTCATCGGGATCTTTCTGAGATGTTAAAATCTAAGTTGAACAAAAACGCTTTAGAGAAATTCAAGTTATTCCTTCCGTTCACTTGCTTTTATTGGAATCTTCAACAAATATCAGCTGAACATCTAGGCAAAGCGACCACGGCACAGAAGCTGGCGGATCTGATGATGAAGGAGTTTGGTCAGCGATCAGTTGAGGTGGCCAGGAAAGTTTTAATGGAGATGAATGTTCCTGGCCATGGGGAGAAAAAATCAGAAGGTATGAGCTGAACCACTGTTTCTCAGTGTTTCTCATTGAAGGCTTAGATCTCATGTTCCGTCCATGCCTGCAGCATATCCAGAAAGGTCTTGAAAGCGTAACAGGTCTGTGACCATCAGGCAAACCTATACATCTCAATCTCTCAGCTTCTGTCAGAAGAATGATTGACAGTGGTGTTAAAAATTATTGCAGTTAAATAATGCTTACATTTTCCATAATAATATCAGAAACACCGCACTTTTATGTTCCAGTCAAATCAAACACATGATTTAAATGTATGAACATTTTCCCGAACCACAGAAAGTGTGGAAAAAGGATTAAAGGTTGTTAAATAAATACTAGGGATAGCATTTTCTTTAGCAAATTAAACATTTACTGAAAAAAAAATGGTTTAAAGGTTAGCTTTTATTCTGGTGTCTATGAATAGGTATTTATCCCGAATTAGCAAGATTGTTGGAATGCTTTCCATGTCATTCATTCCCTGTTTCCCTCCATTATGTGAATATTGTTGGTCTGAAAGCTAGCTTCTGTTCCTTAACGGGGTATTTAGCATCTCTGTGCTATTCCGTGGGTATTTTCCTCTTTGGCAAAAAGCAATACGAGATCTTCAAGGATTTCTATGAGCCAGATTTATCAAAATCCCAAAAAGGAAGGCGAAACTGCGTGCACAACAAACATTTTGCAACAGTGGGTTGTCCTTTGTGTGCTGGTGATCTACTAAGATTGAATGAGCAATTCATAACAAGCACAAAGAACAGTATTCAAATAAGAACACTCTACTGTGTGTGCCATTATCTGTGCCATAGCTAGATAGGAGGAATATGCGCATGGATTCATGACGCGTCTTTGGTCAAATAAAGGGGGAAAAAATGACATACATATCAGTTCTATGGCTGTTACAGAGTCAATTACTATTAGACTAGAATATTGTGAATTATATTTCTCATTTGTCAGTAATAAGCTTAATGCGTGTGGTGTACATGTGCCGCTCTATACTCCATGCACATTTTGTATTCCAGAGGCAGATTTATTAAGGCTCCAGTATGGGATAGTTTTTTCTTTTCATAGAAATATTGAAGGTGAGGATAGATTTAGTAAGTGACCTACAAACCAAAGTCAAAACATTTTTCCTGGCATTGAAAGCATTCAGTTCCATCACTAATGGTCCTTTTTGGAATCATACCAAGCTGCCTGAACCCCCTTGCTTCACACTTCACTGTTAGTATTTGGTTCTCATCAGCCAAACTGTCTCAAAACAATCTTTCAAATCGAGCAAAGTTTTTTTTTTTTGAATTAGTAATATTATAAATCTCTGCAGAGGGGGGTTTGCAAAATCAATAGTACACTTAATAAAACCATCAGTAAAACATTGCTAGAGTGTTGAATACCTGGAAGATGGCTAAGGTTACTCCATGTCTTAAGGCAGGTGACAAAACTAGGGGAGGAGCTGAAATCGATAACGGTATTTGGAAAGGCACATTTTTATGAATGCTTATTTCAAACACATTCTTTACTAACTATTCGTATTCGGGGAAGAGAAAAAAATATGTAAAAGAGCTGCTTTTCCTAGTGATTCCTGTGCCTGGCTCTGTAGAGGCAGAGATAATAAGACAACTTTCAACATCTGCAATGCACAATCACTTAAATCATCTTCTCTGTCAACCCAAAAGCACCAATTCATCATCAGAACCATGTTCTGCCCCGTTGCTTTAACCGTGGATGAAGTAATGGCTGTTATGTACATTCTCTTTTTAATGACGTTCCTGTTAAATGTTCATTTCTGAATTTATGGAAAACATCAACCAATAATCCATAATTGTTAAAATGGATAATTAGATAAAACATAAATTAGAAGTGTAATGCGGAAAAACATTTTTTTAGGCCTAATAAGAATTTGACTCGAATACAAATACTTTTCCCCACTCAGTAAATAAAAATACAGATCCCTAAAACTATACTGCAAGCTATTATCAAATGGAACTAACTGTCTAATGACTTCCATCTCAATCCAAAGCAGATGAAATAGGTTCTGTTTTTTCTTAGCCCTGAATTAGACATTTAAAGGAATAAATTATGAGGTTCTTTGTGCTGGATGAAATGTTTTTTAAAGAGAAGTCAGAACTGAACAGTCCACGACAGCCACCGCACAGTAGGAGAAGGAGTTCCACAAGACTATGTTCAGAATATGTTTTTTTTCTCTTTTTCAACAAATTACAATTACCCAAACAAAATTGTATTATTAGATTCACATATCGTAACTAAGGAATAACCCTATGATAGGCTGGTGGTTCCCAAACTATTTCTGCTGGGCCCTTCTTTTGTTAATAAGTGAATATTTACTGTATAACAATCTCCAACATTTCTTTCAGTATTTTTAAAAAAATGCCTCTCTGGGTAGGACTAATTTAAAAACAGAACTCAGAGAGGAAAAAAATATTTATAAAGGGTTGTTTTACAGAGCTGCCGTCTTCAGTCATCACAACCGTTCAGTAAGTGATGAGAGCCTGCTGTGATGTGGCTTTATCTGCCAGAGGGAGGAGTGTGTTTGTGCTTTGCATCAGTGAATCTGGTTCATTGAACAGTGGTTTCAAATACAATGTATACGGGCAAGTTTCACGAAGAACTCTGAACAGTAAAATCTGTGGGTAAAACCACTGCTGCAAATGTCGTCTCGCACTTCAAGGACCCTATATGTCCTATTACAGGTCATGAATGCTCCTGCTTATAGTATTGCTATATAAAGGAATGACCCATAGTTTTCTGGCTGCTGGCAGTCATAGATGGAAGTATAAATTCCTCTGTAATTATATATTTGGCTTATTACATCGTACTACTCTGTACTTAACCTTATATCACAGATTTATTTATCAGTTACCAATTTGATTTCCTGTACTTTGTGCATTAATTACTGAGAATAAAATTAACATGTTTAGATTTCTAAGTTGAACATTTAAAACTCTTTCTCCAGAGGGGATTTCAAAAAGTGTGGAGCCTAAACAGGAGGATATAGTCAAGGTAATTTTATTGCAATGTTTGTTCATTTCCTCTTTTTTTCATAAAAAAATCTTGGCTGGTCAGAAAAAAATGATTGTCCTCTCCAGCAGGACTCCAGCCCCTGGACTAAACTTGAACCTGAGGTGAAAACTGCAGATCCAGACAAGGCTCCAACTTATAGGTAAAAAATACTGTTTTTCATTGGGTAACACCAGAAACTCAGTCAGTCAGTCACACACAGATATATCTTCACACAAACAAACATTTGTGTCACAATTTGTTTAACATTAAGTCAGCCTTTCCTATTTCAGTCTCGATTCAGAAGCTGGACTCTTTGAATGCAGCGTCTCTGGTCTGCGTTGGGTCTGTAAGGAGAAGATCAGCTTTAGCTACCAGTTCTGCTCCTGGGATGGACACATGGAGAGGATGAAAGGCAGAGGATACAGGCCTGCAGGTCCTTTAATGGACATCAGCGTCTCTACTGGGAAGATGATGGAGGTGTTCCTGCCACACTGGATCTGTATCGGTAGGAGAACATGATTCCAAACCTTTAACATCATGGAGTCAGACCTTTTCCTCTCAGTGTCGTTTCATCCTTGGTTGTTTTCTCCAGATGACATCCCTAAACCTTTGGACAAGTTTGCTGTCCTGCACATGGATGACTGTGGAGACGCTGTGGAGAAAGTCTCTGAAGTCTCATCGTCACACGTCAAGCTTACCGACCCCAGTTTCTCTCTGATAGGGTTGCTGATAATACTCGGCTTTCCTCTGAAAATCCACTGCCACATGTTGATCTATCAGACCGACACAGCCTTCCTCACTCTGCATGTTTACCTCATCCCACGGGATCCGGCCTTACAGCAGGTTGTTACTACTGGTTGAACAAGACGAGCTTCACATCACAGTGAACATTGGACAGAAACACCAATACCTTATCTTGGTTTTATTTATAGGAAATGGTCAAGAAGAAAACATCCAAAGGTTGCAAAGAGATTGAAAAGCCAGACCCAGAAAGATCTCTGAAAATGAATGATTACTTCTTTCTCACTTCAGACCTGGATGCTGCTAAAGTTTCTCCTAAAGTAGGTTTTATCCGGCTTTAAGGTTCATGTTTCTAAGTACAGCTGTAAATGCATTGAATAGACCAGTTAATGGTGGGTTTACATCAAGGCTGCAGCATATATCACCTTAAAGGGGAAGTTCGTTTTTTTTTTTCAACCAGATGAGTTTGGCGCTACTGTGAGTCCTTTGGGAGAAGTTAATATCCAGTCGCAACAACATACAGTGGGGAGAACAAGTATTTGATACACTGCTGATTTTTTTTAAGTTTTCCCAGTTACAAAGCATGTAGAGGTCTGTAATTTGTATCAAAGGTACTCTTCAAATGTGAAAATGCTAAATGCAGAAAATCACAGTTGATGATTTTAAAATAATTAATTGCCATTTTATTGCATGACCTAAGTATTTGATACTTTATATAAACAGAACTCAATATTTGGTCCAGAAACGTTTGTTTGCCATTATAGAGATCACCCTTTTCTGTAGTTCTTCAGCAGGTTTGCGTACACTGCAGCAGGAATTTTGGCCCATTCCTCCATAAAGATCTTCTCCAGAGCGTTCAAGTGTCGAGGCTGTTGCTGGGCAACACAGACTTTTAGCTCTCTCCAAAGATTGGATTCAGGCCTGGAAACTGGCTAGGCCACTCCAGGACCTTTAGATGCTTCCTACGGAGCCACTCCTTAGTTACCATGGTGTTTCTGGTCGTTGACATGCTGGAAGAATCAGCCACAACCCATCTTCAATGCTCTTACTGAGGGAAGGAGATTGTTGGCCAAGATCTAACCATACATGACTCCATCCATCTTCCCCTCTGTACGGTGCAGTTGTCCTGTCCCCTTCGCAGAAAAGCATCCCCTAAGAATGATGTTTCCACCTCCATACTTCACAGTTAGGATGGTGTTCTTGGGGTTATACTCATACTTCTTCTTTCTCCAAACGAGTGGACCTTCTCCCATTCCTTCTCTGGATCATTCAGATAGGGCTTGACATGCGCTGGCTTGAGCTGGGGGACTTTGCGTGCACTGCAGGATTTTAATCCATGACGGCGGGGTGTGTTATGCATGGTTTTCTTTGAGACTGTGGTCCCAGCTCTATTCAGGTGATCGACCAGGTTCTGGGCTCATCCCTCATTGTCCTCATGATCATTGATGCCCCACAAGGAGAGATCTTTTATGGCGCTCCAGACCAAGGGAGATTGAACGTCGTCTTGAACTTCTTCCATTTACTAATTGTTGAACCAACAGTTGTTGCCTTCTCACCAAGCTGCTTGCCTACTGTCCTGTAGCCAACCCCAGCCTTGTGTAGCTCTACAATTGTATCCCTGATGTCCTTGCACAGCTCTCTGGTTTTGGCCATTGTGGAGAGGTTGGAGTTTGTTTGAGTGTGTGGACAGGTGTCTTTAATACAGTTAATGAGTTCAAACAGACGCATTTAATACAGGTAATGAGTGGAAAACAGGAGGGCTTTTTATAGAAGAACTAAATGAAAGAGTTTTGTGTTAGAAAATGCGTTATTTAGAGGCGGCACTTCGCCTGCCCTGAGGACTCCCATTATATGGATATACGCTGATCACAACTGGATATAAACTTCTCCCAAAAGACTCAAAGTGGCTCCAAACTTGTTTGGGTGAGTAAATGAACATAATGTATGCTATAAATAAGGTCCACTTTGAAAAAAACCCTCCCCATCCATTAACAGAACTGTGCAGTAAATATTAGCTGATTATGTCAGTTCCAAGTTTAATCCTCTTATCCTCCTTAAATATTTATAGCGTATTTACTCCTTGTGCACAAAAAGATGCATTGGAGACTTATGTGTGAATAAAATTATATATCATAAGTCCCAGGTTTTTTTACATGAATTTCATCCTTATCTTCAGTAGTAACAAAATATATTTAAAAAAAGTTGCTTAGATTTGACCCCTTTATTGCCTGGTTTATAATTAAAATCTGGAGTGTAAAAAAAAAACAAGAAGAAAGAATGAAATAATAGACCATCATAGGAGTTATGTGTCTCTCCACCTGTGGCACAATTTACACAAAATGAAAGGAGGCAAACGGTGATTGACTTAAAAGTTATATCAAAATGAACATTACAGAAGCTATAGCAGTGGATTTTGTTGTAATATGTGGATATTTTAGAGTTAAAAATATATATAAAAGAACTACAAGTGACCTTTACTGGGTTTAATGGTATAAAACGGCCTGACTCACTTATAGCTGATAGCAAGCACCTGCTGGTCTTAAGCCCCGCCCCCCCGCGCGTGTGCACGACGTTAAATGAGTATCTGCAGAATGAAACTGAAAAGCAGCAGAAGTGAAAAAAGATTGGCATTGAAAAAAAAAATTAAAGTGTAAACATTTGATTATAAGTGAGTTATTTGTTTTAATGCATATATTTTTAGTTTCATTTCCATTTTTTTTCACTTTCAATTTTTATTTCACTTTTAATACAGAAAATTTCCTCTTCATTTATTTCAGATTCAAGATTAAGATTTTCAGTTCAATTACATTTTTCAATGCCAAATTTGATTTTCAGAGCCAATATTTCTTTTCGGTTTCATCTCAAGCTGGTATCGTTATAACCCCATAGTTATCAGACGTCTGATCCCGCTCCTTGAAATCAGCGAAGGACTGGCATTCCCCTCTCTCTCCTCCATGTCCTCAATCTCCTCAACTGAATCATCTTCCACTTCATCATCAGAAGTTTTGTCCTCCGTGGATGAAGCTAGCGCAGCATCCTCATCATCAGATTGCTGCAAAAGTTCTAGGGCTTCAACTGCGTTGTACCTTCATGGTTGATGTGGAAAAGAAAAGAAAACCTGATCTTTGTCAGGTATATTAGATTTTTTTCAGCCATGACACCTGTGTAAACAATCCTAGCCGTCCAACATGGCTTGGTAGAACAATGTAGAATTTGTGGGGTACATCAACATGCAAATGGAGGAAGCTGGACTCAAACCTACAACCGTCCAATTGCAATCCAACTACTCTACCACTGAACGACAGCCACCCGACATGCTTTGATGCCTGAATCTGAATTTTAGATGTTAATATTACAATATGCAACAGTAAATATCTTGGTAAGTTTTAGAATTTTTGCAGCAGAATATAGAAAGAAACTATTTATGCTAATATTTAGGCTTATTACAAAAATATAGTTTAAATTGGAGTCAATGGCACAAAAACTGACGGAGGACGTAGGCTATTTAATTAGGCCACCATTATATTAAATGGAGTAAGTTAAATAATTGTATTGTTTTTAGTAAGTTCGTAAATACACAACCTCGGAAAAAAATTACTCAAATTGCATTAGCACAGCCAAAATTGTTTACAAAAAACACACCTGCTTGTGCAAAAAAAATGCACTAGGAGGATAAGGGGGTTAAGGCAATAATGAATTTGTTCATAAAGACATTGGTAAGACTGACATTAAAGCTAGTTCTCCTGTATGTTTTCAGACGGGAATAAAACTCCAATATCCCAGAGGAAAACCGAATTTCTTTGAGGTCTACGTTAAAAATGCAAACAGAAACTTCAGTCTGACACTCAAATGCGACAGAGAGGACCAGGCAGTATGGGAGTGTGATATTCGAAAAGGTCCATTTCACATTCATTTCTCATGAATTTAAAGTATTTACAATTAAATGTTCTTCAAGTAAACTTCACTGTTTTCTTTCTCGTACATAATGAGGAATAAATCCATTTGATTGTTTGCTTTACCTGTTCAATTTGGGTCATTCGGAGAAATAAGATAAACTGGTTACATTTCTGTTTCAGGAGAGTACCAAAGCAGTGGCCAAGCACAAGGTAAGACAAACTGATGTGTAGTTCAAAAGTATTCACACTCCTTTACAAACAAACACTTCAACATTTGTGCATCAGATTAACATAAAATTTTACAATAGTATAAATCATTCACTATTTCAACATGTTTTGTATACATGAGAAACTGAGAAGTGTGGCATGCATGTGTTTTCAGCCCCCTGAGTCAATACAGGTCTTTTAAGGTTTGCTCCTACCAGCTTTATAACTTCACAGGCTCATTCTGATATTACATAGAGCGTTTTGACATGGATTATCTGTTAGATTTAGTTCTGGACTTTGACTAGGCCATTCAAACCTCTGAATATTCTTAGATCCAGGTTCCTGTCAGAAATCTACATTTTAGCACCATTAATATTCCTCTCTGACCAAATGTAAACTTTCTGATTAATTTAATATATATATATATATATATTCTCAGACGTTCAGTGTGTGGATGGGAATGTGCCTCCAATGATACAAAGAGTGAGTAACATATTTTTCTAACATGACACAGCACTTTGGGGATTAATATCAAAACAGTTGGAAAACATTTAAAAATGATCAACGTTCTCTCCTGTAAACCTTCAGGCAGCAACAATCACATCAGACAAGGAGATGCTTTTAAAACTGATGAAAGATCTGAAACAAGAAGAACTTAAAGAATTCAAATGGTTCCTAAAGAACAGAGGCACGAGTTCAGGCTTCCCAGAGATCCCAGCGAACTCATTGGATGAGGCTGATACTCCAGACCTGGTGGATCTCATGATGAAGACATACACCCAGAAGGCCATGGAGGTGGCCAAAGACATTTTAAAGCAAATTAACAGGAATGATCTGGTGGAGATGTTTCCAGGCGCCAGATAATGATGTGAGGGTCTGAAGAAATGTAAGAGCTGGTGAATTTAATTCAAACTTAAATCAGAAATTATATCTCTGTGGATCTGAGAAGATACCAATTGAATTCAAACTTGTTGATTAAATTCTTATTATAAAAAATCATTGCAGGTGTTTTTTGAATAAATAACAAAGAATTAAACAAGCTGGAAGTATTGCTAATGTTGGCCACTTAACACGAACTTCCAGAAGACACATCCCTCTTCGTTTTCTAACAACTTTATTAACATGAATGCGCTGGTTCTTAACTCAAACATACATCTTTTTTTTTACTCTTCTTCAACAAAACATCTTGATGAGGAATTGCTTTTCAACACTGACTCGCCAACAGAGAAGTAAAAAAGGAAAATGTCTCCATTCATTTGGTTAGAAACTTGCTGGGGGAGAAGCATAAACTTGAAAAATGCAGACCATTATTATTATCATTGGAGAATAATTTCATGTTCTGCTGAACATATTTGGGTGGTGGTGGGGGGGTCTCTGCTACATTCAGTGAAGAGATACTGAACTGATTCAAACCTCTGCATCTGGGATTAACCGTCATGGAAGGTTTTCTACCTGTTCCCAGGAGAATGTGTCCTTCTTTGAAGAGAAGATTTTTGTAAATTTCATAAAGATGTAGGATGACCTCAGCTAAATTGGGCCACTTTTTGGTAAATTGCTTGGGACAATAATACAATACCATATATACCTTTACCATGTGTTTTTATGTTTAATAATGACTGTTTTTAATATTTTTATGTTGAAATTATTTAATAAAACATAATCATTTAGGCCCTACAGCTCTTGAAACATCAGCTGTGCCAACTTTCTTTGCATAGGAAGTTTCAGGTAAAATGAGCCTGTCAAACTGTAAAGGGAAATAGTAATTTATCATCAATTTTCAAGAACACAATTGCTTATACAGTGTCGGAGTTGAAAACTTTTATTCTTTATTACTTTTGCAGGATAAACTCCTACTTCAATCAGGAACTGCTTTCTGTATGTTTTAGAGGACCCGACGCTCTTCAGCGGAACCTTTTCAGAATAAGACTCAGGGACAGCGAGAAACAACACAACCACACAACAGAATTCTGTTGGAGGCAACACACCTGATCAGATGGAGCCAGAACAGAGGACTGTTCTGACTCCCTTCTCGAAAGGGGAGCACTCTTTTTATTGAACACAAAGAAAGAACCACATGACATGGTCACTCCCAGTACATAGACCTTCCTTGTGTGCCAAAATATCGTACGCTTATCGTATAAACACCTGCTTTTATGGGGGTCATAACCTAAAATATAATAATTTCTTCCTGTTTGAACACAGTCTGCTGCAATTTATCAGTTCCTGCTCTAAAAAATACCTGGTATTTATAACCGTTGTGAAAACCTGGTACAAATGTAAGATTGTTTTTACTTCACCAGCTTGATCCTTTTTGAAATAATAAGCAGGTTATATGAACCTACAAATTAAAAATGTTTACCCAAATATATGTAAAGCAGGTTATACAAAAATGCATATAAAAGTGTTCACAAAGATATGGTGTTTTTCAACAGCCACATAACATTTAAACTGCATTAAACAAACACATTTTGGGTGCAAACCCACATATTCAGATGTGCAATTACAAAAGTCAATTTTGGAACAGCATCGATCAGTAAGCTGATATAATTGTGTGGGTGTGAAAATATATATATTTTTTACCTGCTTAACAATAAATTAAACATGTAATATTTTAATGAAACAAATAAAGTACTAATTGTTGTAGAAAAGGGATTTTTAAAGGATTGTAGAACAAATGGCTTTTATGGAGCCTGGTTCTGCTGGAGGTTTCGTCCTGTTAAAAGGGAGTTTTTCCTCTCCAGTGTCGCTTCATGCTTGCTCATTGTGAGGGATTGCTGAGAAGTCCCGACGCAATCTTCTGTGGTTCTCTAATTCCTAGATTAAACATTGTATTGTAATAACTTTTCTTGTAAAGTGCCTTGAGATGATATCTGTTGTGAAATGGCGCTATATAAATAAACTGAATTGAAATTGAAATTGAAATGGTTTGCCCTTTTAAAAGAATTCATTACGTTTTCAAATATTTCGGAGGGGCTAATTTTAAAGCAAAAAAATCTATTTTTTTTCTCATCAGAAATAAACAGAGTTTGGGTCAGTGTTGCTTTGAAATTATGTGTTATTTTTAGCAGTGTTTGGCTGTCTGTACATCTGCTCTTGCGTTAGTTGTTTATGCAATGAAATGAAAACGAAAGCAAACAAAATGATTGTTAAAAGATGAATAATTTGTTTTGTGCCATGGAACATTTTCTAATCCTTTTAATTTGTCAACAAAGAAAGAAAGTCTCCATCTTCATCAATCATTTGTGTTGTGATGCAAATTGCAGAATGTACAGATCTTAAATGGGGGTCAAGGGTCATGCATAATCAGTCCCAGGGCCATAAATGGCCCCCGGGCCGAACTTTGGACATCCCTGGTGTACGCACATATGCGCAAACACTCAAATACATTTGAATGTGTGTTTGTGAGTGACACAGATGATGGCCCATGTGGCTTAAGGTAAACTGGGCCACCAATTAAAACATTATTTTTTTTTAAAATATGTTTATATACCAAACTAAAAGCATTATTTCTGATTTATGCCATCAGATTATGCATAGTTTTTTTTTATGTTTTTATGTTTGTTTTTTTATAGATTTATCATCCTTATAATTGTTTAGTTAGATTTGGTATGCCAGGCTATACTTACCACGCAACTTTCTGGTGCAATCTTGATTTGAATTATTGCCCCAACCACCATAGCAAACATAAACCAATCAAATCACCTTTTACTTGTCAAGCACAGTTATGACAACACTTTGAAATGATTTGCAGTCGTTGGCTCTAAATTCCAGAGGAGTTGGGACCCCCCCAACCTTAGCTAATATCACTATACATTATTAGGTTAATTGGGCCACCTTTTTGCAACTATACACCAATCAAATATATTATATATATATTTTTTTTTTTTCCAAGATCACTCGTGCCAACAATTGGAAATCTTTTGCAGACATTGTTTGTCCAAAATTAAAAGGCCAGGAGGTTCACATCTTAAGAGGTTCATCTTATCTGAATGCCCAGTTTTCCTGATGTCACCCTACATGTTTTTATGTCTCCAATAATTTATCTGAAATCCCTGAACACAAAGTTTTGATTATGAAAATGTACATTCCCCCCCCCCCCCCCCCCCCCCCCCATCAGTAGAGTTATCACTAGTCTTAAAAAGAAGTTGTTTTTCTTTATCTTTAATTCATTGTATGTTTTGTTTTTCTTATTAGCATGTGTAAGAAACGCATCTGCATAATTTAAACACTTTACAAATAAATAAATAAAAAACACTCGGTAGTTTAATTGGTTCCCGCCTCCTAGTAGAGGCGGGATTCTTGTCTCTTCCTCCCCGGTTCAGTTTTAGTTTCTGCTCCAGAAGCTGCAGCCTCCACAGAAATGCCTCGGAGCGTTAAGCTGCTTCTCCTTCACACCCTGGAGGACCTATCCAAGCAGAACTTTGAGAAGTTCTGCTTCCAGCTGTTGGACCTCAGGGAGGAGCCGCGGGTCAGACGCTGCAGGGTGGAGGGGAAGAGCCGCCTGGAGATCGTGGATGTGCTGGTGTCCACCTTCACGGAGGAGAGGGCTGTGGGGGTCACTGAGAAGCTCCTGAGGGACATCAGCTGCAACCGGGAGGCGGAGACACTCGGTGAGAACCTGTAGCTGCAGGAGACAGAAGATCATCTCTGTAGTCAACCCACATTTAGAAATAAAACGGCTCAAAGCTGAGTTTATACAAGAAAACTGATGATTTTATTACTAGAATTAAATAAATTCAGATTCATAAGATTTAATTTTGACTTATTTCTTAACTAGCAGAAAACTAAATGTTACTCATTACCTGAATATTTAAGCAAAACTGCATTTTACTTTCGATTTTACATTAGCCATGCTAAGAAACGCCTCCTGGCGTCCAATTTAGGTACTGCATCATAATTGTCTAATAATGACACTGTTTATAAATCAGAGCATTATACAAAAAGTCCTTCAATTATTTTTAAACCACTGTCATAAAACGGGACACTTTAATGCTGGTGGTAAATTATTTGAGGCAGGAAGAAGAATAAAGTCTAAAAACCTCGTAATGAATTCCAGCGATTAATGAACGTTTCTGATCTGTTTTACAGTGAATGAGATGCGTGAAGGATGACAGGCGGCTCGGTTTACAGTGAGTACATCTGAAACGTGATTCATTCATAGTGAAACATCAACATTTAAGCCCTTACGGAGGAAAGAGGTTCTACAGAGACGTGATCTTTGTGTTGCAGGAACCATGAAGAAGAGCAGAAGATGGAGAGATCAACTCAGGGTCCTTCAGAAAGTCGTTTTTTGTTTTGTTTAATTTTAATCTTTAATTATAAAATATGACTTCTTTTTTTTACCTTGTCCTAACTGCTACAGATGCATAAAAATATTTTTATCCGGGATGATGAGGGTTTTTCCTCAAGCTCTTATTCTGTAGTAGGCTACTGAAAACGTTGCTCCCAATTAATTGAAATAATGGAATAATAATTATAAATTACTTCATAATTGCATTGAAACATGTGATTTGTGCATTTTAACCTCCTGTTTCCTGAACACTTCTCACACACTGAGATTGCAGCTTTGAACTGATGTCTTCTCAGGCTGAGCTTTAGCTTTTTTCCTCTCTACAAATCCTGGATAAAGATCCAGAAACTGGTTCCTCCTTCCTGAAGCAAAGCAGCTCCTTTGTGTGTAAAACAGTTTCTGTTCCTCCTCAGAGAAATATGTGAAACCAGAAAACATCCCGTCCATAATTAAGCAACATTCAAAGGAGACTAAGTGAAGCTGTGAAATGATCTGCCAAGTTTGAGCTGCAATAATAAATATTTTGGACAGAAATATCATTGACAAACTATTATTAAAAACATACTTTTTAATAAATAACTGTTTTCTGGGAGTTCTAGTTTTTTTTTTTCAGTTCACTGTTTCCTTCCTATAGTTATCAACCATATCCGTGTTTTAATTAATATGGTGATGAAATCATTGTGTTTCCTTTATTCTTGTAATTTGATTTGAATCTCCAGTGATATCCTTATGAATTATTTGAACTAACCAATCTCTAGGCTCTAAATCGTATTTTAATGACAAATTTTGGAAAACTTTCCATTTTAGCTTTCACTACACCAGGCTGGATCTTTTTGCTTGTCCGGTTTGTGAATCTTGAGTCATATGCTGCCGGGGTTAAATCCTTATTATAGTTGGTCCATCTTAAAGTTTTACTCTGTAACTGTATAAGTTTGATCATTTGTGCCAAACACTTAGCGTATTTATAGAGTACTTGAATTTCATTTAAGTGTTTTGTAAATTGTAAACTCTCTGATTGTAGTCTGAATTGGAATTTGTAATAGATCTGTTTTGATATTTTGCCATTTATCATTGTAGTCAGTTCTGCACCAACCATATTCCTCAGTTGAGCTGCATGATAATTATGTTTTAAATTACTTTTTAAAATCTAAATTATTATGCTTTAAATAATTCCTCCTCTGTCCTTGGATACTAATAAAGTTTTATATCTAACTCTTGACCTTGCCCCCTTTCTAAATGAATTTTGATATTTTTAATTTTATAATGTGATTCTGTGGGACCATTAGAAGTAATGCTTGCGAAGAGGTAACTACTAGAATATGGTTTTTAATTATTTCAATTCTCAAGGTAAAATCTGAGGAAAAGAATGTATTCTCACCCCCAAGAAATTTAATAATCTTAGTGGTTTATTTAAATGTAAAATTAGTCAGGGTTTCTTTGGAGAGCTTATGGTTAAATGTAAGTATCTGGGTTTTTTGACATGTTTCTCTTATATATCCTGCCAAATGACCATGAAAACTGTAATGGTGTCGTTGAATATGGATGTTAGAACATCATCTTTGGCAGATTTTAATGCTTGATCATCCAGATGTGCTTATAGGGTTCAGGTTTGTACAGAATGAGCGTCGTATAAACGGTGTACATTTTCCCCAGACACGCCTTCTTCTCTTCTCTCAGCGTTCAACTAGTTAATCCTGTTTACTGAACGTGTTACATTCACCAACTAGAGTTGACCTTTGTTTGCAAACAGTGACGGTGATGTGGGGGAGGCTCTCTCCAGGGTGAAAGCTCAGATCAGTCTGTACTCTTCAGATGCAGGAAGTTCAGCTGAGTGCGTTAAATATGGTTATTGTTAAAGTGGGAGGAGCGTTGATGGGGCTTCCAGGAACCACTTAACGGTGGAAAAGTCAGAAGCCGTGCCTGTCACAACCACGACCCTCCCTTCTGGATCATCCTTATGAAAAATGGCTCCAAAAACGCCCAGAAGGATTTTACGAGACATCCTGGAGAACTTGTCCGAGATAAACTTTAAGAAGTTCTGTTCAGAACTCCTGGACCGGCGGTATGGTGTGAAGAGGAACCAGGTGGAGGGTAGAGATTTCCTGGTGGTTACAGATGTGATTATCTCCGCGTATACAGAGAAAAAAGCTCTAACTGTGGCCGAGGAGATCCTCAGAGAGATCAGCTGCGGACAGGACGCGGAAGATCTGGGTAAACATCTGCTCAACATCTGGATCAATTCATTCCTCCAGATCAATGGGGATCATCGGGATTATTCAAACACTTAGATTGTTTTACCTTCAGATTTTCTCTGGGATTTTACGGATTTTACGGGGTAAAAATTAAACCAGCGCGCTCTTTTTTTTCCCTTTCGCTTTTTAGTCTTCCGGGCTGATTGGCCTACAGAGAACGCAACCCGTCCGAGTTTCCTTCTGTTTTTAGTTTTGTTTTTTGGCTCCAATATAATAACCCGATGCGAAAAAAACCACAGAAAAATAGTACTAAATGAAAACCTTTAAAATAACTTCTGGGTTGAATTTCCGCTCAGTCTTTCTTTATTATTCTTGGAGGAAACCTGAGCACGTTTGTTCAGGCAGGCCTGAAAGTTTCTGGCTCGGTTTATATCCAGATCACTGCTGACCCAAACTGTGCCGCTCTTTTACCCTAAAGGAGCGCATCTTAATAGCTTTGTGTGTCTGTGCTGCTCTGTCTACAAATATTAATATTATATTATTATTACTCCATATTATGTTATGAAAGTGGCCCATCAGAACCAATCATCACACAGAACTGAACCGCTGTATGCCCCCAGCAAGGCCTTTATGTAAAACTAAAATATTAATTCATCAGAGACAGAAAGGAATTATCAATATATTTGAAGGTAACATTTTAATGGAATTTAGAATATAGAATATATGTAATATCTGTTTTGTTCTGAGAGGGAAAACTCTGGTTGGCCACAAGACAAATAGACAAACTAATGCAAAAAAAAAGGAGCAAGATATTATAGTAAGCAAATTCACAAAATAGGAAAAATAATACTGTTCATTTCTTGACCTAATGTGCTACTGAGTAGAGTAAATAATTAGAAAGAGTCTGCATGTATGAATGTCAGCAGGGATTTTAACGGTTATGGAGTTTGTTGGGGGCAAAGATGGTTCTAAAGTCTACCAGCTGCAATGATCTGTGATAACAGTCCTTCATGCACTGAGGATGCAACAGTCTGTCACTGATATTTAGGTCCTAATAAGTGCAATGGATTGTTGAATATTAGGTTTATGGCTGATGAGGCGTTTTGGAGACAATCAGACAAACTGCTACACTAAAAAAAAAAAAGTTTTGCTGTGTGAACAGAATAAAATTATGTAAATCATTTCCACCCATCTGATTTGATTCGATTTAGCAAATAAAGAATTTTGTTGAGTGAACTAAATGTAATCATGTAGGGTCAACTTTAATACATTTGGGTTGCTATATGGCTAAAAAATAAAAAGCAGGGGATTAGACTTGAACTCAGAAAAGGGCCTTTTTCTGAGCATCTGCACTAACCACTTTGCTACACAATATTTCAGGAAACTTGTATATAATAAGAAATATGACTCCATTTGGTGTTAACAAAAAATGTCAATTTTCATGAAAAAAATGGACAGAATTGTTCAATTGAAACATTATAATCATGTTTAGTTAACACTGGAAATTAAGTCCGATGTCTTATTATACATACGTTTTCTGAGTTATGTATAGCAAAGTGGTTAGTGCAGGTGCTCAGAAAGAAGAGCCCCTTTTCTGAGTTCAAGTCCCGTCCCTGGCTTTTTATTTTTTAGCTATATAGCGACCCTAATGTATTACGTTGACCCAACATGTTTACATTTAGTTTACTCAACAAAATTCTTTATTTCTAAATAGAGCTGAAACAAATAACCGAATATAATCGAATTTTAAAATCGTTGACAACTAATTAAGTCATCAATTAGTTATACCATACCATTGGTATGCTTTATAATCATGTTTTCCCCTAACGGTCCTTTTTAATCCATGATATTCTGATTTATATTTACTATGAATTTACACGTTTTATATTATTGGAAAGCTAATAGTTTTGTTTTTTTAACCGTATATGCCAATGAAGGACACAATCATAAGTGTGACCACAGCAGTTGTCTTTGTCACACACACACACCCACACACACACCCATTCCCTCCCAGAAGAAGAATTATGAGCGACTCACATTTTGCAGCCTGCTGTCTCTCACAAATCTGACCTTGAAAAAAGCAGAAGAGCCAAATTTAAAAAGCCACATTTACTCCAACACCCCACAGACCATGAAAATGTTGTGTTTAGTGACGGTGGGTTTTATTAATTCTAGGAGGCCCATTGTTGCCCCTAAATACTGCCCAACTAAGTCAGCCTCCTTCATTCCCGAAATAAAAATGTCATTTTCATTTCATGGGCTGAGATATTTTTGTTAATATGCTCTACATTAATTTGTATGAAATTCTACCTCATTTTGTAATTTTATGCCTAAAAATAATTCTGGATAAATGTCTTGCAGTGTCACGCTAATTTTACACTGTTAACTGTGTTCAGGTCCAATAAAATAGATCGCAGTGAACGGCACAATTCTCTTGTGTTTTCCTTGTTCTTAATGAAAAGCTGAATGTAATGGCCAAATATAATTAGTAATAAAAGCGATTAATCGGAAAAAACAATCGACAGATTAATCGATTATGAAAATAATCGTTAGTTGCAGCCCTATAGCTAAATCGAACCAGATCAGTTGGGTGAAAATTATTTACATAATCTTATGTTCACAACACATCTGTGTTAAACATATAAATCTGGCCGGTAAAATTATCATACTGTACTTCTGTTCTTTCAAGTTACTGTAGCCCAGAGAACGGATTCAAAACTGTACGAAAAGAATTTTGTTTGGTTGTTATTAACTGATTTTATTGGGATTTTGTTTGGGGGTTTTTTTGCAGTCGCAGAGGCTAAAAAAGCAGGTTTACAAATCTCCGCTGATGCTTCCAGTGATGGTGAGTTTTTCTGCTTTTTTATTTTAAACAACAACAACAAAAACAAAGTTAGACATGTGATCATAAAAATCGAATTGATCAAAATGTTGTGTTGGGAGTTTACTGCAGTCAAAGAGGCCGAAAAGGCAGGTTTAAAATCCTTGGCTGCTGCTTCCAGTGATTAAAAAAAGCTGGATGAGTTATTTAGCTTGTTAGAGTTCAGGAGGTTGTAAAACTCTCCTCTAATAAACATTATGTTTATTATAAAACAAATGTTAAAGCTAGCATACCCCCAAGAAATAAGTAGCTACCGATCAGTTTTTGACCAAACGTAGGCATCAGTTCAGCTCACATGAGTTACATTTTCATTTTTCCCAGAAAAACAGCAGACATTTGTTAGAGGTCTTTGAATCTAACAAAACGTCAGACAGCAGAGAGAAAATCCCTTTAAAGGCTGATTTTGGCTGAAACGTTTCAGTTACAATATCAATATCAACAAGTGGTTAAAGTTAACACATAGCTTTATTTAAATGTGTTCTGGGAACAGGAAGCTGTAGGACTGAGAGGTGGAGCTCCTTTTGTAGCCATGAAGGGAAAATAGCAGCATGAACACACTTTCACTGAGGAAACGAACACAACCACCGGAGTGACTGATGTTCTGCTGTAGTTCTCCAGAACCAGCGGTACTCCTTCTCCTCCTCCTCCGCTCCCTGGGTGAAAGCAGCAGGCCTGTATTCTGGATGCTGCGAGATCCGTTCCTTCCCATTTTCTAATTCCGTTATTCCTCTCAATCTCTGCGAACTGCCGTCCTCAGTCGGACAGACTCGATCCAGACGTGCCTTAAATGGGAGGCACTCAGAGGAAAAAACACAGCAGTCAGTATCTGACCTGCAGCGTATCCTGCAGTCAGAGTCATTCTTTATGGAGAGAATTTTGATATTCCAAAGCATGTTGAACTCAGAACCATTGTTACATCTCCTCACATGTTCATGAGGCAGCTTTGATCATAATTACTGTTATTACAGCAGCAGGGATGTTGGTGAGCAGCATCCTCCAGAAGTTCAGTCTCTGAATGTTCCCTTCCTTCCAGATGCTCCCTGATCTCCACAGATTCATGTTTTTACCGTCTGTCGTTGCTCTTTAGCGGTTAAACCTGCAGCATAAGGTTTAAGCTTAGAGCTTCAGAGCAATGTTCATGAAGCAACGGAGAAAATAACGGGGAATGATTCAGATTCCTTCTGCATAATAAACAAGATGTAAAATAGTTTTATAAGAAATCCTAGGAAACTTTGATCACTTTCAGACGGCAGAAACTCCCTCCTGATTGGCTCCTGCTCTGAGCAGCTGTTAACTTGACTCCTCAGTGAGGATTTCCCCCCCTCAGATAGAACCAGCTGAGGGTTCCTCTTTCTGAACTCAGTTAAGTGAGCAGCGCTGAGGCTGGGACGACCCTGGATTAAAACCAGTCCACCAGTCTTACTTTGGTTCCTATTGGACGATTTATTTTGTCTGTTTTGTGTCTGTAGGTCCAATTTAGCCTCGATATCCCTGCCTCCTAGAAAGAGAGAAATTCCCAGAACCTGGTATGTTTGATGAAAGTGAGGAGATGTAGAGTCAGCTGCTAAAACAGAGACACTGCAGATTGTTTAAATATGAGGACTTTTAAAGTTTAGTTTAAATGTTGTAGAGCAAAAATAGTTTGACTCTTTCTTTTGGTTTTTTCCTCCTCAGAGGAGCACTTTGTGGACAAACACATGGTGGAGTTGATCCAGAGAGTGACCAGCCTCCCACCCATTTTGGATAAACTCCTGAAAGCCAATGTTGTCCATAGTGAAGATTACGAGGATATCCTGGCCAAGCAGACCTCCCAGGCCAGGATGAGAGCGCTGTACAGTGGTCCACTGAAAGGCGGCAGAACTGCCAAAGATGTCTTCCTCCAAATCCTGAAGGAGCAGCAGCCTTTTCTCATTAAGGACCTCATGGAACAAAAAATCCCTGAGTAACATGAAATCCATTTTTAGACCAAGAATGACCCAATTTGCTTGAACAGATTCACTTAAAGACAATTTTATTACAGAATAATCGGAAACGCAAACGTGTCATAGCAAACATTAAAAAAAGAGTTCTAATGTCAAAGTTGTTCCCTTTACAAATAAACATACTTGACAATTCAACCATTTTATGTGTTAAACTTTGTCTCTGTCAGTCAGTGAGGTTCAGAGGGAACATCGAGTTGTCTCCTACCAATCCTTCATGTTCCTCTTGAGACCTGGAGCTTAAAGGAACCATTTAAGACACATCAAGGCTCCATCACACCCCTGAATGCAGTGAGTGCTTGGACTCTGGTTCATAGACGTCAGCAGATGATGAGGATCATCTCTGGTGATGAATTGTGGCTCCTCGCTTGCAGCCATTCTAAGAGTTTTCTGGGAATGGTCCTTTTTACGGCCGTGGTTACGTAACTTTTTTTTTTACCGGCCCCCCCTTTGGTTTATTAGGACATGTTCACGCCCCCCCTCACGTATCAGGTTTGTTTTTTCAAAATGTAGCTCTTCAATTATGGCAGATTTTCAGTACTTGCTGTGATATCACTTTATTAGACAGGTGTAAATGGGTTTGTGCCAGGCACCTATGAATTTGCTGTCAGGAAAAATAAATCGCCGTATGCATGTTTTATGAGAAACCTTGTTACAGTAAAATTTTATGCACGATCGCTGATCTCCTTCCTTCAAAAGATGTGGATATTATTTCGCAGTTCAAAGAACCTGAACAGAACCTTCCCACCTGACAGTCATAAGGACTGCTTGGACATATGACCCATTCCCTCGCACAGCACCACAAATACCCTGTAATGGGTCCTGGTTTAAATTAGTTGCTTGCGCCAAAAATATTGATCATCAAGCCACATTATTAACTCCAACTTTTTAGACCCCAAATACGGAAGGAGACGCGCTTTACGCAGCATTCTGTGATATGAACTGTATGGACTGAATTTGAGCTGAAATAAAACACACAAAACTATTAAATTTGTCATTTAAAAAAAAATTACTTGTAAAAATAGATTCTTTTTTAGAGAGAGGAATAGTGACAGTATTGAATCTTCTAGAACTGGGTGAGGTTTTGTACAGTGTGCCACTAGATTCAAACATTTTTTGATCTCATTTGAAGATTTGCAGATGTCTCATGTAACCAAAGCAAAATATGCCTCATCATATTTTTCAGCTGTTTTGGCTTGGAATTAAGTTAGTTTAGAAGCAGGTTCGGTGATTTATTTTCGTTCATGTAGGAGCCTCGTCAAAAACCTATCCACTATATGAGCAGTGTGCAAACATTCATTCTTCTCCCCCCCACTTTGCGGATCACTGCTTTAGGCTTCCTCGTAAGCAGAGGAAACACACACACCTCACTAACCTGGTTATTCTTGAATATTCCAAGTTTAAGCTGGGACGAATTCCTGTGTGGCCTCAAGAGAAGTCCGGAAACCTTTTCTTCTGGCAGAATTAGTTTGGAGGCGCTTTATATGCTCCAGGGTTATAAGAGTTAAGATTCTCATTAGTTTTAGTTTTGAAAATGCTTAGTTTGAGTTTAGTTTTTATTATTTTCCTTTTTAGTTCTAGTCTCATCATTAAACAAGTTGTCTAAGACAAAACAAGAAAAAAAAATGTATATCTCAGAAAATGCTTATGCTTTTGTGTTATTGTTATATTGTAAACATGTTGCTATAAGTTTTACCAGTAGGGGGCGCGCTAGCCTACCTGATGGATTGTGTTTTTCAACCACTGTGCCGCGTGAAATTATACAATTTCAACTAATTGATCCAAAAAAAGTTCTAACCAATAATCTGCAAATAATATCCCATTGTGTCTGTGCTGTTGTAGTGACTGGCAGCGTTTCATGTAATGATTCCTTATTACTATAAGTCAGCAGGTGTCAGCACACTCTAAACTCCAATGTTAATAGTTAGAGTAGCTGAAACTGAATATTCTGAAAAAAAATTATTCCAACTCAAATGTGGGTTAGTTCAGCATATTGTTTTGTTTTGAGTACAAGTAACTCAAACATTTTGAGTGACCTGATTATCATATTTCCCAGGGTGCTTAGGGGCATGTTTTTGACACCATTCATTACTGTGAGACTACAGTCCGTGTCAATCTGAAAACGAACTCTTTTCCCATTTATTTTCATGCTCTCTGTGTGGCGATCCACTTTTCTCAGGTGCATTTCACTCATACGCCCAAGCTTAAACTTCATGCTCTGTAATGCAAATGTCCGTGGTGCTCTTGAACATTAAGTGAACAATAGTTTGAACGAGACTTCTTTTTTCATTCCCTCTCTGCTTGGCTTTAATGCGACACGCCCTTGCAATATGGCCCTTTTTAATTCACGTACGGGACATTTCTCGTTTAAACTTACAAGTTGTGATCAATCACAATTTCTATTATTATTCAAAGTGGTGTCAATGTTAATACCACATTCACAGTGATTACAATTCTGCTCATCGTATCACTTGTTATGAGAATTATTGTACTTAAGAGCACGGATATTTAACATTCACGTGAGTTATCTAAATTCATGTCATTTTTATGAAAGTGCATGTCACTAACATAACTCTGGGTATACCTAATGTGTATTAATCTTATAAATTAAAGTTGCATCTTCTGAAGATTTGAGTTGGCTTAATCGGTAAGTATAATTAATTAGTAAATATATTTAACATAAAATTCAAATATTAAAGCTTTGATATGCTCAAATATTTTTTTTATTTTTGCCTCTTTGTTCGGTTTTACAGTGTAGGGTGGGCGCGCCAACACTGCAGCAGGAGGAAGCCGCCGCTTCAACTATTTTATTTTACAAAACCAGAGCATAAAAAAACAATAAAAAAAAACGGATTCTTCTGCGTCACAGCAGGAATTCCCTCTGCACAACCGGGATCTCAATCTGGCTCCACCCCCACGCCTTCCACTCGGCCGCTGCAGAACCGAACCCAGCCGCACCGCTCGCGTCCGCTGCGCCATGCCCACCAAACCTGCTGCGTGCGCACCGATACCGCTTCCTTGGCCTCCTGTGCTCGGTTGCCGGTTTCATGATCATAGCTACTCTACTCCCTTGGCTCCGTGGCCGCTGCGCTTCTATTCCACCACACGCTGGGCGACAAGTTCGTGTTTTCTGACCTGCTGCAGACGCCCGCTCCGCATCCAGCCATCTGGAATAAAAAGGGTCGTTGGTCCAGGGCTCATTATCCCAAATCCCAAAACCTGTGCTTAATCAGGGTAGAGTCATAGGTGGTAAAAAATAAAAGTAGAAACAGTGGATCACAGCATGCAATGAACTCAAGTCACAAACACACCTTATGACAGGTTGCAGAATTGCAGTTTACATAAAGACAAGAGACTTAGTGGTGAATGTATGTGACAGGCGGTGACAGCACTGTGGCTAATGTGGCGTAATGGAGTCCTTTCTAACTAGGATAGTACACAGCAACGCCACCTTGGGAATTTCACCCAAGGAAATAAAGTTTGGAACCACGAAGGCACGCGCAGGTTCACCTCCAAAAAGGGGAGCAGAAAAACGAGGTTGCAACAATTTACACTTTTATTTAAACAATTATAGTTTTAAAAGACAAGTTAAGCCAGTGGATATTTTAATACTAAATGAAGGGGGAAAAAAAGATAAAAACAACAAAGGAAAACAAACTAACGTCACAAGGCTGGAGCTTACCAAGGTGTAGTGGGAACACTGGAGGTAGCAAAAATAAAGGAAACTAAATACAAAAATCCCCCCAAGCAATAGTGAGCAGTCACGCAGAAGTGAGGGAACCAGCACCAGCAAGCACACGGCGAACGCCAACCGGAGGACCACCGTCACCACCCTTGGCTCCAGCCTGGACAAAAACAAACAGGGATTAATAAGGCAACAATAAAAAACAACAATCTTAAAATATACAAAGTGCTCCGGAGTCCTAATGCCAAGGGGAGCGGGGCCTCCCCGTGCAACCCAGCCGGCACGCTGTGTAGAAGACGTCTGGTGAAGGAGCACTAGAAGATGTCCATGAGCTGCGCTCTGAGAGAGCAGCAGCACATTCGCTCCCAGTAGGTCGGCCAGCTCCGCAGAACCGCTCCGTGGTTGTCTGATGGTCAAGGCGGTGACTCGGACCAACGTAAACAAACACCACACCACTTCGGGTCCACGCCAACAGTGGTTCACTTCGAAGTGGGCCCGCTTTCCGTCCAACAGCACGCAGGTAAAGTTACGAGCTTCTCCGCACGTTGCCTCTGCCGCCATCCAACACACGTCCAGCTTACGCTGATACAACCTAAGTGGAGCTACTTGTGTGAGCATCTGGGAAAACACTACTACACAGTGTTGCCAACTCCTCAGTAAGGAAAGTAGCTATTGGCTGTCCCAAAAGTCGCTAGAAGTCGCTAAATGACGTCATCGCCTAATTTGCATAATTGGCAATATGTATACTGTAACGGACGCTGTAGGAGAGAGGAATAACGTCGTGGGAGAGACAAAAGTGAGTAAAAAACACCCTAAATATGTTTAGAACTACAAATGTACAAAAATAATTTCAACATTAACGACATTTAATGATTTTAATGCTTTGTCTAGATCCACATTACACACATCAGTTTTGTCCTGTATTGTTAAATGTTATAACAGCAAATTTAATCAAAAATTGAATTTCTGAAGGGGTGAAATTGGCTAGCTCATACAACCAACCCTCCCTCCTTTATCCGGGGCTTGGAACAGGCAAAGTGACCCCAAAAGACACACTGGCAGAGTTACTTTGGTTTTTTTTTTTTTAGGTTTTTTTTTTTCATTTTTTTTTTTTTTGAGGGGTGGTTTGTTTAGTTTTCATTTATAACTTAATACTTTAAAGGCTGGTTGAAGCCGTTTATTGGTGACAAAACAAGTCACAGTAAACCATTAACATAATTTGCAAAGACAATAACATGTTTAACATTTTTTGTATAGACGGTTTTAACTTGACAACATTAAGTTTTTTTTTATTTATTTACTTTTTTTTGAGGGGTGGTTTGTTTAGTTTTCGTTTATAACTTAATACTTTAAAGGCTGGTTGAAGCCGTTTATTGGTGACAAAACAAGTCACGGTAAACCATGAACATAATTTGCAAAGACAATAACATGTTTAACATTTTTTTGTATAACTTGACAACATTAACAATCTAAATTGACCAAAAAGAGACAACAGAAAAAAACTGTCAGTGGCAAAGAAAATGATAACTAGTTTGGTCCTAATTCAGGTTCATTGTTTTTTACAGGTTCCTCGGCCTCCACACAGACACACACACACACACGCTGTGCTGGCTCACAGAAAGAGAAGGTCATCATAATTTTGGTTCAAGGTTTTCTATGGCAGGTTCAGCAACTGAGGGAGCTGACTTAAATGAGTAAGCAGCTGATGTGCCAAAAAGCGGCAAAACATTATCAGGCAGCTTGTGCTCATAGCAAGCCTCACCACACAGTTTCAGACCATATCGGACATACAGGATGGAGTTCAGGGTTTGCAAGGACATCCGATTTCTAAGTTTGCTTTTTACCACACTCATCTGACTGAATACTCTCTCAACTTCAGCATTTGAATGTGGCAAGGACAACACAGACACAGCAGCCATTGCAAGTTCCTGAAATGGGTTGATATCAGCTGCATCCCTGAACTTCCAAATCTCACTCCAGAAGCCCACTGTGTTATTTGTTTCCTTCCACCTACTAAGCTAGATGGCACGCCATTGCTGGACATTCTTGTCTATGTCTGCAGGAGAATAACCAAGGAGCTTGGCTATTTTGGTTATTTCTGCAGGGCTCTTGTTGTGCTTCAGAGTTTCTACCACATTGAAAACTGACATGTACTGCAATGCTTCAATGTTGTCCGGGAGTCTCACCCTCAACTCATTAGTGAGGGAGATGGTGAAGGCTACACACCGCTTTCAGACATTGTTCTCCTCTTCAGGCGCAAGGTGGAGCTCAGCTGCCTTTGACTCAAACAGGTAACCAAGGTACGGTTTGGGACTGATGTATCCATCAATTGGCCCTTCGAGTGCATCAACATTAGCCAGTGGATTCAGCACCCTGCTACTCACAGACTTGATCAGGCTAATCAAGCTGTCAAGAAGTTTAAGAGGATCAACCTGCTCTCCCTCAAAAGCTTTGATGGCCAACTGTACCACACCCAGCACTGACTTCAAAAAAGTCAGATACAAAATGTTTTGAGGATCACTGTACATGGAGTATAAAACATCAGCCATGTAGCAGTGTTCACTGGACTTGGTGACTGCGAAATGCAGTTTAAGTTCCTCCCACTAGTCCAAAATGCGTGAAACCGCTGGTTCAATGGAGAGCCAACGTGTGGCACACACCTTAGTGATCTGCAAGGGTTTCTCCCCACAGTTGATGGTCTCATATACGGCCTTGTAGGCCTCCCTGCGCTTTGGAGACACTGAAAACCAGTTATAAGTCTCCCGTACCAAGTACTCCACACTACGGGGGATTGTGTCATTGGAAGCATGACTTACAGCAAGCTGCAGAGAGTGACACACACAGCGAATAAGGACAACATCTTTGAGGCCATACTCCTCGTTCAGCACTTTATGAACCCCATTGTTAATCCCTGTCATAACAGAGGCGTTGTCAGTCCCTATCCCCAGGAGTTTCTCTTTTTTAAGACTACACTTCTCCAGAAAAGCCACAACAGCACGGGCTATAGATCTGGCATCTCCTCCCTCTAGCTCAACAAGCCCCAGAAATGTTGAGACAATTGTCTGCTTGGTGTCACTAAAGTACCTTATCACAACCCCCAGGTACTTAGAGACACTAACATCTGTGGACTCATCGAGGAGGAGGCTGAAACGCTGGTCACCCACATCTGTGACCAACTTTTTCAGAAAGTATGGTGCTAGAAGACCATTAATCATCTCTGTGCACTTTGTCCTGTGCATTTTGAAATGAGTCGCAGCAGTGGAGTCTGAAAAAGCAATTTTACATGCTTCCCCAATATGGTCAAATGCCAGCAAGGAACAGTGTTCAGCAATAGCTAATGCCATGGTGGCTTCAGCCTTTTTTGCAGAGTCTGTTTTTTGAATAATTAATGGCAGCTTGCTCTGGGTGGAGCTGTTGTAAGGCTTTGCCTTTTGAGTATGTTTTTGTGTTGCCATGTGTTTTTTAATATCACAAAGTTTGGTGTAGAAATCGGCCTTACAGTACATGCAGTATGCCCGTGTATTGTCACCAATAAACGGCTTCAACCAGCCTTTAAATTCAGGATTTGATTCCCACTCCTTTCTGTACTTTTGACTGAAGAGTTTAAACTTAGCCATGCTGAGCTAGCTAGCAAGATCTTATGTCACAGAGAGGTAGGCTACACACACAGTGGACGAGGTGAATAAGTGACTGAGCTGCTGAGGTTGTGTGAGTCAAATGCAGTGATTTATTTGTGTGACAGCGTCACAGCGAAGAAACGTTTACATTTAAATCCCGCTTTGCAAGCCAGCGGCGGCTTTTGCGCAAGCGCAGTTCATTTGCAGTCCAGACGCCGAGTGGTGAGGGTCTCCTCTCTCTCTCTCTCTGCTCCGCCCATAGACTGTAGATGGGACAGGACTGCTGCGCAAGGCTACTGTGAGACTGGCCGCCTGTAAGTGCTTTGGGACGGGGGAGGGGCTCACGTTGAGGACAGTAACTGCAGAACAATACGTGCTTCACGCCAGAGTCTCCAAAACACCAGATAAGTCTCCAATAACACCAGAAAAAGTCGCTAGATTTGTCGCTATAGGGGTCTGAAAAGTAGCTAAATCTAGCGACAAAGTCGCTAAGTTGGCAACACTGCTACTAGATCTACTTTTATACCCACAGCTCCCCTACTGGTGACTGACAGGGCCAGGTGTTCTTGGTTAGGATCAGGAGCAGATTACCTCATCCTGCTACACTAATACTACAATGGCAGTGATGGAGAAGTTTTTGAAAAGGAAAAATGCTAACTCTAATCTGGGCCCTGGATAAAATTCAGACCCAGATGAAGGCGCTAGTATGGGTGGAGTTGGCTAAAGACGTTGACGTTTTTATTGCTGTGGCATGCCATGTTCCAGCTGTCATGTTGAACTACTTTATATGTGAAAGAAGAAACACAAGACAGGATTAAATATTTGTGTTTATTTGATTTCAATTCACAACACTTTGATAGGAATTACTATATTGTTATTATCGGCGGCCGCAGGGTATCATTAATTTGTTGTTTTTTTCAAATTTTGGTGGGTGGTGTGCCTCGTGATTTTTTTTAAATGAAAAAAAAAAAAGTACATTTTCTCAGAAAGGTTGAAAAACACTGAGTTAGAGAAGAAGCAGAAGACATTGTCAGGAAGTGAGCCTGTGTGAATTCTACCTTGTGATCTGTTAATTAAAGTTTCAGGTACATTGGAGATGCTGTGCAAAAGTTATTTTGGCCACGATGCAACATCTTTTTGGTGACGAGGATAAAGTTTGAAGAGGACGGTCGTGGCTCTAAGACGGTAAGAAAGTGTTCTGTAAAAAGTCAGAGAAGAAGATGGCGACCATTGGCACTCTTGCAGCTTTTGATGCTAAAAGCCAAAGCTGGGGAGAATACTGTGAAATAATGGATCCGTTTTTTGAGGCCAGTGAGATTGATGACGGGGATGAACAGAGAGCTAAAGTCCTATTACTCCTCAGGGTGGTCGGCGCATCTACATACATTTTAATGGGGAACCGTCTCAGCCCAAATAAACAAACAGAGAAGACTTATGGGGAACTAGTAACGCTGTTAAAAGACCTCTTCGAACCAAAGCCAAGTGAAAACGTCCAACGGTATAAATTTGATTTCCGCAGTCGTAAACCAGATGAATCAGTAATGGAGTGTGTAGCTATGGCAACACTTCACAAACATATTAGTAACATGTAAGAGTATTTCAAATAAGATTACAGAACAAATTGTATGTAGCTAAATAAAATAATAATGCACTGTGCAAAAAATAGTTGTTTAATTGGAATATATTAGTGTATGTTGTAAACTTCCATTTAACAAAGTTACTGGATGAAAGACGATGTAGCGCCCCAGGAAAGCCATGAAGGACTGGTCTGTCTTTACAGAACCAACTCCTCAGACAAGCCTCAACCTTCTTACGATCAACTACATGATCGGAAGAATGCACAAAAAAATCCCTACATCTCTCCAATAAATATTTGATTTCAATCTCAGCTTTTTGGAAGGGTTCTTTTGGATCCAGAATTAAGTTAGAGGTCAATATATGTCTAAGTCAATGTGCAATATTATTGTAATCTCAACAAATTGGTGGCAAAAGAAAGTACATTTTGAATAATGATCCAACATACAGGAACACATTTTAAATGATACATTATATCCTCCAGGACCACTTGACCTCAACTGGGAATAAGGCGTAGAAAAAGAATAAATAAAAATGAAGATTGTTGAGAGTTAGTACATTTAAGGCTGATGTCTCCAGTAAGACCTAGCCAGTAATGCTCTGTTATTCACATTCAAGTGCAAAGTAATGTTTTAACCTGAAGAGGGCGCTCCATGTATGGGGTTTTTTTTGGGTAGAAAATTAATATTTCTTTACTAAAATGTACTAAAAACAAAAAATAATGAAGAGACATGTAGACCATACTATTAGACACTCATTGATACAGTTTATCAGCAGAAAAAGTCAATTAGGGTGTGAGTTGGACTTTAAACTCACATGTACTGTTATTTTTTGCCAATCCAATGTTCTTTCTTTAGCTTTATTGCTTTTTTCATAATGACTGGCTCAAATTCCTCATAGGTCAGCATCAGCACTTCCATCTCCACTTCTTTTAGGTATTCTGGTCTTTTTTCCTCTTTGTGACTCGTGAATGATCCATTGAGAGGGTCTTTAAGTTTCAGGGTTTACCAGGAGTAGGTTGATTAACCAGATTCTTATCTGATGTTCTGGAACCGACATAGTCAGGCTAAGCAGGTTTTGGGTTGATTAACCAAGACTTCAGGGTTTACCACATGATAAGTTAACAAAACTTTCTGAAACAGGCCCCAGGTTATGCTCAGAAATTAAGTTGCTACGGTTACTAAGATGCCTTGAAAGAGACCTTCGTTTTTTGAACTGAAAGTTGAGGTTATCCACAAACTTACCCTCAAACGTATCAGGTTATGTCACATAACCTGCTTTGAAAACATTATTGTAACAATCAAACGTCTTACTAAATCATTCACTGGATTAAAAATCTAAAACTTGTCCAGCCCCTCTCTCGTAGACTGGTTCCGGTACCATGTGTCAAGGTGAGTCCAACGAATTCTAGTCAGAACCTCTTAACCTCCTAGACGACATAAAGCTCCTTCCCCACCGGAGAGGTGACGTTCCATGTCCCAGGAGCCAGCTTCTGCAGCCGAGGATATTACCAAGATCCCCGCCTTTGGCCACCTTCCAACTCTTACAGCACCTCCTTCCACAGGTGGTGAGCCCATGGGAAGGGAGGCCCATGTCACCACTTCAGGCTCAGGTACTATCCCCGGCTGCAGAGGCAGTGGGGGTTCAGCACCCATCTTGCATAAGGCACCAAATTGGTCAGGGTTGGCCCAGGTTACTACTAATAGCAGCCCGACAGTGACGGTCATGACTGGTGAGGTACTGATTGACTCCTCTGGAAACTGAGACATTAAAATCCCAATAAAAGCTTTTATTTCAGTTTTTACCTTAATCTAAATATCTTTATCAACATTTGATTATGCTTCGATCAATTCAATGCTGTTTAGCAACATGACAGCATGAAAAAAAATTGGCTGCTACTACAACTACCACTACTGCTAATAAGAAGAAATTAATTTTATCAGATATTTTTAGCAAATTGAAAATCCTGTATGATCTTCCTTTTGTTTGTGTATTAAGTCAGCTTTACTGTCAGAAATGTTCTTGTTGTTGGATGAAGGTCAGAGACTCATTATTCAAAAATGGAATATGACTTTTATGCAAATATCAGCCAATTGAAGATAAAAAACTAGGATGTATACAGAAAATGCAATAATGAAGACATGTTTATATATATATTTGTTTCTTCACCGTGGTTATTCTAACTGTTCGCTGACATCCTGACTTTAAATTTAGCTTCTAGGATTTGTCTCATTATAAATCTACCTTTAATATTAAGAAACAAAATGACTCAATCAAATTTTTGAAGATTTTTTATTGAATTGTAACAATCATCTTCCTGTAATTGTGTTCAGATACAAAGCAGACTTCTTGTCAGTGTTTAGTTTCCCTCCAATTCTTCAATGAGAAACATTTCTTCCTCTTTTAGGACTTTGTAGAAGATATTTTTACAGATTTTGGCACTTTTCACATGACCTTCATACAGCGCCCTCATGTGACTGGTGCCTTAGTCAGCCATACTGGTGTTACTTTAGGTTGCTGCTGCTCTCTCTTGGTCTTTCTGGTTGGTTAAAGGAACACTTCCATTTTTTAGTGATTACTATTACCCCAACTGTGAGCGAACTCTCTGCTCCGAAACCACGGCGCTTCTCGGGTGCTGCGCTAATCACTCCACTTAGGTGGTTTGGTGTTCATCTTCACATACTCACCTTGCATGCATTCACCAAATCTATCTTTGCCAACCCAGATCCTGTTTATCCAGTTAGTTTGTTTTCTGAAACATCTGCGGGGAAAATTTATGTGGCAGTTTCTTTAGAAGAGCTGCACCTTTGTTATTTGTTCGGTTCGTTGCTGTTGCACTAGTCTTTTATGACTTTACACTTTTTCTCTCAGTATGTAAACTTTGCAGCTTCTGCCAATGTTTTTCTGAAAATAATACTTCTTAATAAACCACTTTAATGCAAAATGTCAATTTTGCTCCCGATTTATTTGTTTAAACCTTGAGGCTTCAAAAAGTAACTGTTGTATGTGATCCTCAGCAGATCCAGCCTCTTGTAGAAAACAATTATAAATCACTATGGTGAGCATCAAGAATACTGAATATTTTTTTCAGCAGCAATGAAGCCTGTTTAACCTGAACCTAGAAGCTGCAGGAAAATCAAAACGAGACAGAAAAGACTCATTGAGATGAAATCGAGCTTCGGTCATCTCATGTGGCATTTTTACACTTTAGGGAACCAATCTGAAAAATAAGAAAACTGAGCAGCGTGCAGATATCTGGAACAATGTTGAAGATTAAAAATGAAAGCAGAAAATAAAAACGCTTTGCAGGACCTGTTACTGACTAGTAAAGAGTTAGTAATTCAGTTTCAGAAATTAGTCCAGATGTTGAACTTCTTACCCAGATCATCTACATGCTGAGAACACCTAATCTCCTTGAAGATCTCCTCTGTCACCGACACAGCCTTTTTGTCGGTATAAACAGAGACCAAGACATCTGCCACATCCAGGTAGCCTTTACCCTCCACCTGGTTTTTGCGTCACTCCATCACCACGGTCCAGGAGTTCATCAACAAACTTTTTAAACTCATCCTGGGACAGTTTCTCCAGGGCGTTCTTTAAAAGCTTTTTTCCAACTTTTGGAGCCAACTCTCAGAAAACTGTTGCAGGAGTGCAACGATGCTGACCTCAGGAGCTGGTCTCAGATCTGCTCTGACTAGTAGAGGTAGAACAGATGTAAATACTGCTGATTGATCATGTGAGGAGGAGGAGACTCCCCAACAGATCCAAGAAGCTCTGCACGCACAAATGAAGCATTTTATATTAATTTGCAGCTTCCTTGTTTTATTAATCTACTTGGTAAAGAATATTTAGAACTTTACAGAATTTGTTTGTTGTTTGCCTAAATTACAATAAAGTTTATTGATAAACTTTCAGATTTGTGCCAAAAGCACGTTTCCTACATTTATGGAGAAATTGGACATAAAATGCTCATAAATCCAATTTTTGTCTTTATCGTCTCGTGTTTTTTCAGATCCACTCATTTTAACTGACGGAGGAAGGAAGACATCTCTGAAGTTAGGGATTCAACAATACCATTTTTTTCAGACTGATATGACATCGATACTTGGATCAGAGTACTTAACCGCTGCCGAGTGCCAATGCCGATACTTGAACCGGTTTTATTTTGTTCTCTGCTTGTTACAACAAATGATGGTCAATTAGCTGAAAAATAAACTGATAAAAATAACTACAAAACGAAAATTTCAAGTGAAAAATTAAAATTGTCTGTGAAATTATTTTTGCAAAGTTTCCATATTTTAAGTATCAGTTCATGGTAAATATACAAGTATGTTATACATTATTGGTGCATCCCTATCTGAAAAACTTGTACAAGTTTTCCTTACAGTATGAACATTCTTAAGAGTATTTTACTTATTGCAATTATGAATGTAGTTATTGTTTACATTTTTTCCCTTTACTAATTTTATATAGTTTTATCTTGTTGTTTTCTCCTTGAACCATGGACCATTGTAGGACTTTGACTTTTAGAGTGTTAGTTCTTCATATAAATGTTGCTGGTACTGTCGGCAAAAGGGATTGGAGACGCAAATTAGCCCTGGCTATGGTCTTGTGTATTTACGTATGCAAAAACATGTGTTCATGAGTACACGCTGTCTCCATACAAATAAAGTAAAATAAATAAGTAAATAAAGTGAAGTAAGAAATGACTTTGGACATTTTGAGTATATCTGACTTTATCTGGAAGCCCCCAGAATCTGAAACAAATGGTTCTTCCTGCAGAGCAGAAGCAGAAAAAAACATCTAACCTGAAAGTCTTGATCTTCTTGCTGCAAGTTTCCAGGTTTTTATTTTTCAGATGTTAATGTCTGTATCTGCAGGATAAACCTGGCAGGATAAACTTTTTATGGCTCTTACTTTTCTCCACAGTAGCTTGGCAGGAAGAAAGGTGGACAGAGAAGGAGAAGAAGACGTACAGCAAATGGCTTGGAGCCAAAACGAGGAACGACTGCATTGAGCCTCTGGTTATGGAGCGTCTGCTCTACTACTGAGCCCTGTGGTGCCCCATTGGGAAGACTGACAGAAAAAGAAGAGAGATGTCACTGGTCCGATCGGGCAGGGGACCAGGAAAGATTTCACATTCCGACATCTTTTTAGCAAACTTACACACCAAAGCAACACTAATTTTAGTGACCTACGATTGCCGTAACCGGGTGTCATTACCGCCAGCATGAATAACAATCTTACTATATTCACGCTTATTCTTAGACAGCAGTTTCAGGTGGGATTTTATGTCGCCTGTTCTGGCTCCTGGACATGGGCGCCGTAAAGGGGTGGAAGGTTTGGACGATTCTAAGGGCCCAGGCTGATGAAGGGCCCAGAAGAGCAGACCCTCTTTTTCTTTTCTTATTTCTTTTCTCTTTTTTATACATACGTTAAATGTGCTAGGGCCCCTCATACACTTAATGTGTATTTTGTCCGTTTTGACCATAGATTTAATATTTAACAAACAAATAATGTATTTACTGTTTAAGTCACACCCCCCTCACAATGGTTCATTCCACCTGCGCTGTCCGAGCTACACTCGCTAGCGTAACGTCTCTTGCTTATTGCATTTGTTATGATGCAGTGCAGATAGTGACACACGCAGGCATGTCACATCAAAAGTCAGGGCATCAAAAACGGAAAGAAAAGAAGGAAAGAGAAGACCGAGAACGCCGAAGTCGACAGTATGTCACACAATTTTTCAAAAAGAAAGGTAGCTTGCCCTATTCCTGTATTCCAAACCTTTCACTTACTTATTTGTGTTGCTACATGACCTGCTTTTATCTAGCTAGCTTAGTAAAATAATTACTGAATTATGATTTACATCCAACAATAATAACATCTTTGCTGTCTCCGGGTTATCATGTCTCGTAGACACAGATTCAGCGGCCGCTGCACACCCACGTCTTCCTTCCCCCGCGGCCCCCGTCCCCGTCTCAGCCAAACAAGGTGAGCCTGAGCGCAAAACTTCACGAAGATTGAAAGCTCTAAGCACGTCTTATCTACTGTGTTCTCCACATGATGATAACTTTACTAAACAAAAAGTAATCTACACGCTTCAAAAATTACAAAATCAGTTTGCCGTGTGTTCTGTGAAGTGACAGTGCTGCTGCTACGATCGATGCTGTCAAACTTGACGTTCTTAATATGAATAAAATGCCCCTTGAAAAAATAATATAAAGTGGAATAAAAATGTGTCTGTGGTAACCATTGGCTATAATTAGTTTACAGAATAGATATTTAATATTTTATATTAAGAAAACTACACAAAAAAAATACAGTTTTGGATTGTCTAATTTTTTTCTTGTGTTGTATAGTTATCTATTTCATATTATTCAACAATGCAGGTGGCGAGAGAGCATTCAGTAAGCTCAAACTGATTAAAAATGATCTTAGGTCTGCTATGTTGCAGGACAGACTTTGTCACCTTGCCATACTGTCCATTGAAAGCAAACTGGCAAGAAAGCTGAACTTTGATGATTTGATACATGATTTTGCCAGCAGAAAGGCACGCCGCTGGGCCATTATAAAGTGATGTTGAACATAACTTGTTATACCTGGATAACAAACAGTTTATGTCTGGTTCAGTACTTGTTTAGTCCTGGACTGGTTTAGGCCTGGCATTACTCCTGGTGTGTCTTGATTTTGAGCCCTTTTGGCCTAGTTTTAGTCTTGGACTGATTTAATTATGTTATTATTATTATGTTTTTATTATTTTATTATTATTATGTATATTATTATTATGTAATTATGTTAGTTGTAGCTGATGTTTCCTGATTGAGCAGTTGGACCCAGTTAAAGCTTGTTCACGTAAAGTATATGTCAATATGTGTACATTATGTTCTGTTGTGTTTGCAATTGCAATTGAGATAATAAATATTCTCCTTTTATGTAAACAAGTACATATTTCCATAGCTTTTTCTTGTTTTTGTAGGCTTTTACTCATCAGACATTTTAACTATGCAATGTGCTAAATATCTTTTTTAAAGTATACAGGGCATGTTTATTGGGTTACATTTTATCTGTAAAAAATGTAGGGGGCCCAGAAATTTTTGTTTCCATAGGGCCCAGAATTTCTGGCGGCACCCCTGCTCCTGGAAAACATTTGACTATGTTCGATGGTGTCTCTAAAGCCACGTTTCGGACTATGGAGCTGCCAATTACCAGAGTCTGTTTCTCAGTGGGTGTGTCACTGAGTGGGGAAAATCCATTAGAAACGCGGACAGGTTGGTGGAGCCGTTTGGGCGGGGAACTATGCTTTCTACGTACCGTCACCCAGTCATCCTGAGATCCCAGCTGCATGGGTTCTGTTGGAGGACCGCGAGGTGGTTCTGTCCTTGTTGGCTCCGAGCCGAGCCTCTAAGTCTGAAACCCTCGCCTCCAAAGCTACGAAAATGGTACATTTATTACACTTACCATTATCACTAAAGGAGGCGGGGGAGTAACTAAACATCTGACACAGAGAACAGGAGAGAGGAAGCACAGAGGGAAGAGGAGAACTAGATGGAAGAGAGGTAGCCATAGTTGCTGCAAAGCTAAGCTAACGAGCTAGCCAGAGCTTAGCACGGCGAGAACAACCGTGCGAAACACAAATGGTTCCCAAAACGTAAGGTACACCAACTGGAAATAAATGTAGTAGTGTGCTTGTGTGTTGTGCACCAAACACCAAGCAGCTCCCGGGAGCTCAGCAGCGACAACAGGAAGTGACGCAGCAAATATCGCAATACTCACAATGTCCACCAGACTGACATGTACACAGTGTTCTTTATGATGACTCATCACAATCTGCTGGGATTCCTTACATAAAAACGTTTAACTGCTTGGAATGTTTGTGTAATTGTATTGACATGACATTTGTTGTGAATTGAATTGGTTTTAGATCATTCCAATCTTCATCTCTTTATTCCGCCAAATACTTTCAGCTTCAAAACTGAGGGCCAAATCAGTCAAGGTCCAACCGCTGATCAGGACCACTTTAAAAAAAAACTCAAAGCTTAATCAACACAATGTAACTCCAAATCAATCACACTTCTGGGAAATCAAACAGTCCACTTAGGAAGCGACACTGATTGACAATCATTTTCAAATGCTGTTGTCCAAACCAAATAGACAACTGGTGGAAGTGATCAATATAATTATCAATACACCCCCTTTAAAGGAGTGGTCCTGCAGGTGGTGACCACAGACCACTTCTCAGTTCCAATGCTTTCTGCCTAATGTTTTGGTCACTTGTGATTGCTGGCGGTGCTTTCCCTCTAGTGATAGCTTGAGACGGAGTCTGCAACCAACACAAGTGGCTTGGATAGTGCAGCTCATCCAGGATGTCACATCAATAAGAGCTGTGGCAAGAAGATTTGCTGTGTCTGTCAGCGTAGTGTCCAGAGCGTGGAGGTGCTACCAGGATAGAGGCCAGTACATCAGGAGGCCGTAGGAGGACAACAATCCAGCAACAGGACCGCTACCTTCCCCTCTGTGCAAGGAGGAACAGGAGGAGCACTGTCAGAGCCCTGCAAAATGACCTCCAGCAGGGCACTGATGTACCTGTGTCTGCTCTAATGGTCAGAAACAGGGCCCAACGTCCACAGGGGGGGTTGTCCTTACAGCACAACACCCTCCAGGACATTTGGCATTTGCCAGAGAACACCAAGATTGCCAAATTCATCACTGGCACCCTGTGCTCTTCACAAATGAAATCAGGTTCCCACTGAACACATGTGACAGACGTGTGGAGTCTGGAGACGCTGTGGAGAAAGAAAAATGTTCTGCTGCCTGCAACATCATCCAACGTGCCCAGTTTGGCAGTGGCTCAGTAATGGTGTGGGGTGGCATTTCTTTGGGGGGCCTCACAGCCCTCCATGTGCTGCCAGAGGTAGCCTGACTGCCATTAGGTACCGAGATGAGATTGTCAGACCCCTGGTGGGACCATATGATGGTGCGGTTGATCCTGGGTTTCTCCTAATGCAAGACATACTAGACCTCATGTGGCTGGAGTGCGTCCGCAGTTCCTGCAAGATGAAGACATACCCTGCATCCGAATCCTTAGTATTTACTACATGTTACATAGTAGCTACTACCCGCATGTTGATGCAGTGAATATTGCGTAGCAAACGAGCGAGTAGTAGGCATGAAATCGGACGTACTGCGCCAGCATTTTGCTGGGTGTTTACGTTACGGTAGCCGGCGTCACTCTTCCTCTACGATTTTGGGGCTTCCGCTGCATTGTGGGGTAGCGTAGCGTGCATCGGATTTCACTTTGGCGGTAGTACACATCCGGGAACTTTGTGCCTACTACGCCAATTCATACTACAGATTTGGCTCCACTACATCGCTCGCTTACTGCTTTTCGCCTGCTATGTAATAGGCATAGTAGGGGGATTCGGCTGCAGGGGTAGATACTATGGACCGGCCCACGAGGTCCCCAGACCTGAATCCATCTGAGCCCACCTGGGACATCATGTTTCGCTCCATCCACCAATGCTACGTTGTACCAGACACTGTCCAGGAGTTGGTGGATGCTTTAGTCCAACATCCTCCACCTCATCAGACGCCTGCTCAGGTGTTGTAGCCTCATTTTAACTAGTTTTAACATTACATTGTTAGATCAGCATGTAGGCTGTTTTTCCACTTTAATTTTGAGTGTGACTCCAAATCCAGACCTCCATGGGTTGATAAATTGGATTCCCATTCATAATTTTTGTGATTTTATTGTTGGCACATTTAACTATGTAAACAACAAAATACTTAAGAGTATTTCATTCATTTATATGTAGGATGTTATTTTAGTGTTCCCTTTATTTTTTGAGTAGTGTACGAACAATTCTGGCCGCCAGAGAGAATTGAGCAATTAATCTTAGTTCACACCACACTTTGCCTCATTGCAAACACGATCTTCAGTCTGCATGATAAATTGTTATCCTGTACACAGATTCCTCCACCAGGATTGTGGATGTCTGCACACTGATGTCCTGTTAACCCCATAAGAGTCTCCTCCAACTGGGGAGTTAGGTCTTCGTAAGGAACGGTTCTACCCAGGGAACACCAGCCTTGCTATGCAGCTGCAGATTGCAGTCTCCAACAAATAAAACTCTCCCTTTATAGCAACACTTTTATCTGGAATCCCACGTCTCTGCCTCAATTTCAAGAGCCTGAAGTGTTGTCCTTCATGTTCTGTACCTTCATGCAGACAGAACAAGATAAGAAATATGACAGATGTCTGCAGGATTGCTTCGTTTGCTGCTTTTATATCTTCTTCTGACTTAATTTTTCCTGTTCTTTCCTACAACCTTCTGGAAAACTGTTCATTATCAGACTACCGGACGGAATGACAGATCGATTTTCCTCCATTCTAACCTCACTTTTCCAGATTACTCAAACCTCCACTGACACAGAGAGCTTCTGATTGTTGGTGAATTTCATTCTGGTCCTTTTAGGCCATATCCTATACATTTCCCCAAAGTCTCCTTTCAGGTCTGCAACCAGAGTTTCATCTCACTGATGTTCCGGCTTCTGCACTTCAATCAGTTTTATTCTCATCACAAAGGGAGCTCGTGTAATCAGATGGAAGCATCAGCCTGCACATTGAAAGCTAAAATGCCCAACAGCGTTACTTACCGTTGTAAAAAATAATGACATGTAACTGATTTTTTGTTTGCTTTTTGTTTTATTTAAACAAAAATAATCATTAGGGACTAATAGAAACCTTCTCTGGCGGTGTCAGAACACCAGGTGGTTTTTCTTAGTAGCAAAGGAGGTAGAAATGAGTTTTGTATAAAAAAATAACATTAATATAAATGCACAAAACTCTACAAAGTAGTCTTATAAACAATATTTACACTTTTCCTGTAAGACATGCAACAACTGTTACAGAGACAATCCGTAGCGTCTGTAGTGCTTTAAATGGCTGCTTCCTGTGCTGCTCTGGTCCTGAGATTTCACTCATGTTTAAGAAATGTTGAAATGTTTTTGTTGCCAACATGTCCTGCAAACAGTGACAACATGATAGATTTGTGTGTTTTCGTCAGTTCTCCTTCCTGAAATGCAGCATCCTTACATTTCCTGAAACAGATTCAGCCTCTCAGGACATTTTGGTTCTTGCTGGTCGTGAATCAGCAGCGTTCCTGATCCACATCGGCGGCTGCTGGACCCAGAACCACACCGGGGGCCTCGTCCCTACTGGGACACCCACGTCCCGCTGCTCTGCTCGGCTGCCGCTCCACCCGAGGACTGCCACGTCTCCGTGTTTGAGGGCGAGACGTTCAGGCTGCTCAGGACCTCCTGTGCCGTCTTTCCCAGCATGCCCTGCATGTCGCAGACGAAGCGGTAGACGTAGCGCTTGCCGGCCGTCTTGTGGATGATGTTTTTGTGGTAGTAGTAGCGCAGGCCGCGGCTCAGCTTCTCATAGTTCATCTTTGGCTTGTTCTTGCACTGACCCCAGCGTTTGGCCACCTGTCAATAAAAAGCAAGGAGTTCAGGTTATCTGGTATAATTGTGCTTTAAAAGGGTCAGCATGTTTGGAGACGGTCAAATCCTTTCAAGTTATCACAAACTATGAATTCTCGAAATAAAGGTGTACCCCAAGGCTTTGTTCTTGGCCCACTTCGTTTACACACAGATCATTAGCCTTGTTGGTGTCCTGGTGAAGGTCCACAGGTGTGTAAGATGATGCAGCTTTATTAGCTGATATTCATTCTTATCACAACTGCCTGTGTGTGTTTTAGTTTTGGGAATGTCAAAAATATTAAACATATACGTTTTCTCTTCCTTTTTTTAATTGATTAAGTGATGTATATATAAATTTAAATAGGGAGATACATGTAATTCATAAAGTGATGCATATGTTTTTTGCTGGATTAGGACATTCATAAGACAATCATCTTTAACTCCCAGAACTCCAGCAGTCCAGTAGATTTTAGGCCTGAAGCCTGATTTTACTGTCAGGACTTTTCCTCACTCAGCGTGCTCAGCGAGGTTTCTTCCTTTTTCATGAGATCATTAGATGTTCCAAACAGACTGAGTGGCCTTGAACTGGGAGGAAGATGTCAGTTTGGGGAAAATCTCCTCAGATTTGGACCAATTCCAGGGCAGATTTCAACTCTAAAGCCAAACTTTTTATCCGGCAGTTCAAACAAAAGATTTTACAACATATTTTTCCAGCTTCTTGCTCTGTGTGCCATCACACTGAAACTTGAGTGGATCTTTGAGCCCTCTACAAATGTTCTCAGTAACTTTAAATAAGCAGCTTTTTTAAATATAAAACACATGAAAATAGAAGTTTTGATAGTTTAACGTGTTTTGATGCAATATTTTTTTGTTTGGTTATTTTCTTTAGTGTCTTTAAAGTCACAAGTTGTCTCTCATTGTAGGCCTTCATGTTTTTCTTGGTCATGTAACCTCAAAACAAAAGAATGTAAGTAACTGTGGTCAGACTCACTTTGACCATAAAACAACTTTATTATCCACAGAAAGTATTTATAAATCCTGGGCTTAGTATTTTTTTACAGCTGTAGATACCTTTATTTTGGCAGCAGCAAAGAAAAAATATTGATATTTACATGGCAAAGTTGACTTTTAGATTAGTTTTTTTTAATTTGGCACTATTGTCTCAACTGAATTTTATAACTAATTTATGTTTCCATCCATGAATATATAATCTGACATAAAGACGTGCTTGTATCTCCCCATTGGATGCATGTTGTCATTGATTTAATAATTAGTCCTTTCTATTGGCTGCAGGCTGCTGAAATGAGGCCCGGCAGATGGGCGGAGGGATACGTCTACAGCCTGAGTGCAGAAGGGACAAAGTGAACTACTATCGGCTCCAAAGTTACTGTACATGCTGGGAAATGACTGAATGTAGCTGTAAATGTTCTGATCCAGAAACAATCTGGTGAGCGTAGTTCTGCCCTAAACCTCATTAGATTCACACAGTTGATGCATTGCTGGGATCTCCTGTGATGGAGGTGAATTTTTCACCTTTAAACAGAAAGTTTCTTTCTTTTTTTCCCCTCCAAATTATGGGATGGTCTGTGAGGGAAATCTCCAGAATATCTTCATGTGTTTAGAAACATATCCGGATGTTTATATCCGAATGTTTGTATCCAGATTTGATGATTTTGAAGCTTTGCTTGATTTAAACCGATGTTTGCAGAGAGAAATGGGGTCGTCTTTCCCACATTATATACTGACTGTGCATCTTTTCACAGCTGCTCAGTCAGCCATTTATTTAAAGTGATTTTCAGTCTTCTTTAAGGTAAAGACAAACATGTGACTAACAATAATGTCCTGCAGGAGGACATTCATCGTTTTAGTTAAGTTTATTTATTTAAACGTGATATTAACATGAGTCTGTATCATGTAAAATGTACCAGATTTATCATCATGATTTAGTTTGATCAGAGCTCATGTTTCATTAGCATCAACAGGTCCAAATGAGGATCAGAACTATAATACTTTTAAAAATTGCATGCACTAAAAGTTTTTTAAAGAAAATAATTAATTTACACATAAAAGGGGGTGTTTTAATTATCTCCATAAATGATTAGAGGTTTATGAGTTGAAGATGGAAGGACAAACATGTGGGGATAAAAATGAGATTAATGTTTCCATTTCTGCTTTGTTGAACCAAATGATACATTTTTACCCCGTTTTTGTGGGTTTTTTATTTCCATTTTTAGAAATACTTTCAGGTGGAAACATGCGGTATCATTTGTCACTAGGGGTTGTTTTTCAGTATTTTTGTTGTTTGTTTTATTTTTATACACATGGAAAAACAAATCACTAGATTTAGTTAATAAAAATACATTTAATTTGTGGTTAAAGTTCAAAGTTATAAATGGAAGCTGCATTTATTGGGAATAATTTAGTTTTTTTCCCAATTGTAATAAAAGCTTCAAACCCAAAATATGTTGATCTATTTTTTATTCTTTCATTAATTATAATTATTCTTAAGTGGAGACCTCTCTTCTACAGAAACACTAGTTGCTGAACTTTTAATCAGTCATTATTTATTTTCTCTGTTTCATTGATTCCTTGTGACTTGTTCTCAAATACCTGTTTCTACTGTAAAACAAAGAGCTAACAGGTTTAGAGGAGAACCTTAACTCTGGTTCCTGACCCAGGATTGTTCCTCACCTCGGTGGGATCAGACATCTTAAACTCCCATCCGTCTCCCGTCCAGGAAATAAATGTCCTGCAGGCAGAGTCCAGAAGAAGTTCCAGTAGAAACTGCCACAGCTGAATGGGACCAGAACCTGAACAATGCAGGAGGAAATTAAACTTATTGTTAACCTAAAATCATCCAGGATGTATTTGTTCCGGTTTTACAGTTTGAGACGCCTCAGACCTGGATAAGCTGACATTGCCGTTATCTGACCCTCCCTCTCTGGCCTCTGGAGGGGTGTGCTCTTCCGTTTGGCCACACGGGGGCAGTAGTGCTCTGTGGGCTGAGTGCTGGGGTTTGAGGGGCCAGATGCTGGAGGAGAAGGGTGCAGTGGAGGAGAGGTGAAGCTGTGAGACGGATAATCCGGCCAGAAGGATGAAGTCTGTCTGTGTCCGTCTGACTCGTAGAAACTCTGAATGGTTTTATCTGGAAAAACACGGAAAGATCCGGAGTTAAACGGGAATACTGGGGCCGCCGCAGGCGTGGGCCGAACTGTTTAGGGTGCAGGTCTTACTCTGTGATGTGGTTGAACCTTTTCCGGGTAGAAACGGGCTGTGGCTGCTCTCCACGGCCGGGCTGAACTGTCCGGCCTGAGGCAGCAGGTTCTGGTAGGTCTGCAAAGACTCCTGGTATCCGCTTTGGGTCTGTTCCATAGTCAGCCCGTCTGTGGATGAAGGAGACAGTCAGACCACCAAACAAAACCCTGAGAGACATTTAATCATCTGCAGCAGAGGCAGGATCACCCTGTGGGTAGGAGGTCCACCAGTTAAAGTCCGGGTAGGAGTCCAAGTTGAAGAGCCCGGCATCAGTGGTACCAGCTGCAGAGGAGGCAGAAGATCCAACTTAAAGGAAAACTCAAACTGGGATCAGAGTGGAAAGCTCAGCAGGAAGCGTCTGGAGGTTCTTACCTTTGGTGTCGTAAAGATTTGGAGCTTTAGGCGGTTCTGGGTAGCTGCTGTCCGCCGCGTACTGCTGCGGTCCCAAGACTTTGCTGTCTAACAGAAAAGACAGGTCTTCACCAGGGCAGTCTGGAGGTTAAACATAACGCAGACAGGAGGAGACAGAGAGGTTAGAGGGATGGATGAGGATGAGGAGGAGGAGCGACAGGAGGACGGATCCCTCACCTGCTGATTGGCTTAGCTTCTGTAAATTTGGCATGCAGCTGCTAATGGTACAAATACCGGTCTAATGTACTGTATCGCTACACAGATACTTAAAATGTGGAAAATGCGATAATTTCAGATAATAAAAAAAAAATTTGACTTCAAATTTTACTTTTGCTGCCATTTTTTACTTTTCTTATTCACCAGCATTTGTTGTAACAAGCAGAGAAGAAAAATAAATTCCTTGCATTTTTTGTGTGTGGTAGAAGTATTAGCATAGATCCGATTATCGGTTTGAAAAAAGTGGTATCATTACATCCCTAGAGCCTTTTCCTCACGACACACAGTTTATTCAATTTAGTCATGTTTGGATCCGCATCAGCAGATTGTAAATCTCAGATATCTGTATCGGTATCAGAAATGAAAAAACTGGATCGGTGCATTCCTACCCTAAATACCCTCAACTCAGAGCCAATAGGGATTTCTCTAAGGCCCGACTTCCTGATTCCAGTTTTTACTCCTCTGGATTAGAACTACAACTAGATGAAAAACGTTGACCTTAAAGGAAATAACGTGCGGCAAACATCAACTAAATGTTTTCAATTTTAGGATGCAGGTCAGAGCTGATTTGTGCATCTCTGCTTTCAGTAGTTAAAGGAAAAACTAGAAAGTTTAGGGCAGAAACAGACTAAAACTGTCAAACATTTTTTAGAAAAATCTTATTTTGATCATGTATCCAAACTCTGGTTCCCAAACCGTGGTTCAGATCCCAACTGTGGCACATAAAACACCAGATTAGGGTCAAATATTAACCTTATGAGTCCAGCAATATTTTAATTTGACCGTGAATGGTGTTTATGTGTCATAAGAGACAAAACACTTATAAATATATGAATATTGCAGCATGTTTGCCTATTTCTGTACCTAAGAAGTCAGTTTTGTATGAACCATGAAGCAGGAGGTCCATCCCAGCCCGGCTCTCATCAACAGAAGGAAGCGTGGGATGGGTCTGAGTGTTAATGACACGAGCGTTGAGCTGAATGGATGGACACGGCTGTGAGGAAGCGGTGCTGGGAGGGAGAGGAAACGCCAGAGGAGGGAGTGTGACAGAGCAGTGATGGAGAGATGGGTGGAGGTGGAGGAGGGAAAACTCTAAATCTGTTGGAGGAGGAAATCTGGAGGAAAGGATTAGGAAAGACAGAGACGGGAGTGAAACACGGAGCGTGTCTTTAAGCTGACCACCCAGCTTCTCAGCCTGGGTCAGGGTCTGGCTGAGGACCCTCTGACAGATGTGATGACACAGTCTGCCAGCTTGTTTCCTGAGTCCTTCAGCTGCTCGGCCTCAGAGGAAACACCTCAGATAAACAGGCAGAAAGCTCCCTCCTCCTCTACTGGGTCAGAGAGGAACCATCAGCATCTGAACTCACCATAAGAGCCAAAGTCGAAGCCTGCAGGCACTTCCTGCGTGCTGAAGTCCTCCGTGTAGAATCCAGTGTGGCAAACCTCCATCTCCCCTTCCTACAGGCAGAAAAACAGCTCCGTTAGAGGTGGGTTTGATACCCAGAAACCATCAAATCTGACGCAGAAAGGCTCCGGATGTATCATGTTTGGAGTCTGGATATCAGGGTCAGGAATGGATGGATGGATGGATGGATGGATGTGGAGCAGACGGGGAGAAAAAGAGCAGGACGAACCTTTAATCTGAAGTTCTCCCTCTCCAAGTAGCTCCCAGCAGCGGTGGAAGCGGAGCTCTCAGCCTGGTGGTCGGTGTGTCGGAGGGTCGGTGGGCTCCGGGCCGCTTATAAGCGCGCAGCGGCGCGTGGGCGGGGCGCGTGTCTGCGGTGCGTCGTGACCTGCGGATCCGAGGTCTGTTTACGTCAGATCCCCCCCCCCCAGCATGAACCCAGAGACCAACATTCATTCATAAAAGATCCGCCACGAAAACGAGCAAACACTCCGCAGTTTAAAGATTTGTCACTTCATTTCATACTTTAGTTTTTCTTCTCTAGCGAAACAAAAGCAACAAGTTTTTAAATGAGAAGAATAAAAACGTGTGGAATGTGTATTTAGAAATATAAATCATCTGGACGCCTGACAGAGGCGGCGCTGGCTGAGCGGAGTTTACAACCACAGCTTCTACCTTCGTTCACACTAAAAGCTCTAAACCGATTACTGGTATTACTGGTATTGGTCTCCTTTTTTTGATAAGTCATAAGGCTCATCACCCAGGCCATCATCTTATCTGGAGGGAGAAGAAGAACTTGGAGAAAAGGCTTTTCTGTTTATGGTTCATATTCGTTTATTCAGTATGGGCCCTGTGTGTGAAGTTGGTGTCCAATCCATAACTTTTATTCTTGTATTTGTTTGTTTTTTCTTTTTCTATTTCTCTTGCTTGCTTTCTTGTTTCATCTAGTTCGTTTTTATCTGTCCCGTTTGGCGTTGCTTTTGGACATGAGTCTGGCAAATAAACTGAACTGAAATTTTATTTAACTCCGCACTAAACTAAAGGGACATTTCACAACCTGAAGGACGTGGTTACATAAGAAAACTCAATATTGTGTTTAGAATGTTTTTTTTAAAAGAATAATAGGAAAAGTAGATTCTATAGAGATGTAATGTAAAAGGAATATTTTTGAAAGAATCTCAATAATGGATAGCCAGATGTCCAGATGATTAAAGTTGACTCTCATCTGTTGAAAGTAAGCTGGTTGGTCCTGAACATTTTATGCTCCACAAGTCTATAAGTTTTATTAGCAGATAAACGTTAAAACTGCTCTGGTGAATGTTTGGAAGAGCTTCTGAGAACAGTGGAAAAGGGAAGTGATAGAGAGTTGGTTTGACAGAAAGCCTGATGGGGTTAAAGGTGTGGCCAGGAATTTAAGAAGTTTTGTTCATGAATAAAAGTAGAATAATAACAGAAAAAGGTGGGAAATTAATACAGTTTCTTTGAAATGATTTAGGTGAATCTACTGCTTATTAATTTAATATCTGCTCTTTATTATTTACTCCATTTTTGTTTTGTTTTTAATAAAAAAACGAATGTTGCGTTTATGCAAAAGAGATTGTATGAAACTATAAAGGTGATATAAACTAAAGCTTTTAATATGATTTTTTTTACTCTTTAAAATTGTTATAAAGTTATGATTTTACGCTGTTACAAATGTTAGAAATTAAATACAGAGCTAATATGTATATATATCACATCATTTAGCTGTTAAAATGAGTTAAATATTATTTATATACACAATAAAGGGATTTTTAAATATGCTTTTCCAGTTTAAATTAAAGGAATTAAAAACTGGGGGCAGAAGAGAGGCTCGTCCAGGTCACCAATCATTAAATAATCCTCCCTGGTATAATGAGTTACTGTGGGAGAATAAAGGTGATCTAGGATCAAACTTTCAAAAGGAAGTTAATTTTTGTTGTTGTATTTTTATTTAATTTATTTGAGAGGAAATGTTTATGAATTTCATTCAATCGTCAAAATTTAGCTGGTATCAGTCTTATTTTTATTCCATCATGAGACCATAAACTTTGTTCTAACTTCTGTTTTTATTACATGATTATTTTGGTAATTTACACTAAACGGAATTTATTTCTGTTTTTCCTCGAACTCTGCAGCAATAATCGTTATTTTATTTGACATAATCTGGACATTATGATTCAGGGATAAGTTATTATTTCTTTTGGCAGCAGAAGGCATCTCAATAATCTTATTCCAACAATAAGAAATACAGGCAAATGTCTTCTTGTCCTGCTAAAGTTGATCAGATTCTGATTTTTTCTCATTTATTTTCAGGAGAGAGACAAAACAAGCCAAACATCATAAACCAAAAGTATATAAAAATGTTTCAGCCGCTCTCACTTCTCCAACTTTTAGTCTGTAAACTGATTTATTAACTACCAAAAAAAGGAGCAAAAACTTAATTTTACCAAAGGATCTTTAAGCAAAAACAAGCCAAAGTTTAAAATGCGGCTCAATCTTTCACTGGATTTTATTAACGCCTTCAGACAGGAGAACATCAGGGATACGTGTCGTTTTTTCCAGATTAAGGGGATTTCTTATTAGATTGACGTTTTATCGGGTTTATTTCACAGGTTTTCGGGATTAGGTTTGATGCACTGGGAGTTTGTGAATGTCTTTAACACGTTTCAGCTCCTGATTGTCTGCCTGCAGGCTGAGATCTGGGTGGAGATCAGCTGCGGCCTGTTTGAAATCAGAGCGCTTTTTAATGAGGTGGAGGCCGAGAACAGAACAAAAAAATCTCTGTATCTTAAAAAAAAACTATTTGAGAAAACAATGGGCCATAAACACACACACACACACACTTACACACTTACTGACACAAGGAGCTGCTGAAGAAAGCCTGAAATCACTGCGTGAGTGGCTGCAGCAGATAAGGCCGAGCCCGGAGACCTGAGTAAACAAACAGTCGCTCGTTGGGCTGCGCGCGCGCGCGTGCACCTGCGCACACACTGGCGTGGACGCGCGCGCGCACGCACAGGGGGAGGGGGCTGCATCTGGAAAAGTGCGGCAGCGCAGAAGTCGTGCGCAGACAGGAGTCGTGATTGGGAGAAGGAGACATGAGGGATAAAGTTCCACAACAAGAGATTAAGACGCGGAAGGTTTGAGCAGGACAGCAGAGGACAAGACGAGGACAAGTCCCCATAAAATATCACGTCTAGGTCCAAGCTATCTCTGAAGATGGAGAGACGCTGCGAAAACAGAAAATGCGCAAAATTAAAGGCGCACATTTATTCGTATGCATTATTTTATGTCCAAAATGAACAAAAAACAACAAGCATTTATCTTTTCCTCCTTGCGTTTTATTCATGCAGAAGTTCCAGCAGACAGAAAAACGAACCGTTCTGATTGGATTAAAGTGTTTCATCACATCCCATAATCCTGTTTGGATCCGTGAAGCTTCAGCCAGATAAAACATTTCTCCAGGAGGCCTTCTGCTGTAGTGAAGTGAGCTGCAGGAGGAACTCCGTGTCAGAGAGATTATCTACTGAAACACATCAAGTTTTGGAATCATTTTCCAATTATTAAAGCAAATAATTCAATATGATATTTATTCAAACAGAGCAGATTTTTGCCTGTGACTTTCTGTTATCTGTTTTCAGTATATTTGTTAACAATCTGCAGCTAATTAAGATCATTATGTCCTTTACTGATGATGAATGCTTAATTCAGATAAGAGGGGGATTTACGAAATGTAAACCTGATTAAATGAACCAGGAACTCAAAGCTGATCCTGTTTTTGGATGTTTTAGGTTAAATGCATTCTGATGCTTGTGTTTTTAATCTAGCTGCACACTGAGGACTTACTGTATCTGAATCTGCGTCCATCTGTGTCTGTGCTGCTGCAACACTCCTCTCCTGCTGCAGAAGAGATAGAATCTATGTCCAGTTTTCCTTTCTTCTTATACAATAAAGATAATCTATATTCTGAAAGGAATATAGAAGTCGAAATGTGTTTAGTTCAACATGATGAGCAGAAATTCTAGCAGAATTTAACCTTATTATTGGTGGAAAATCCATCAGCAGAACCTGAAGGATTCCTGGAAGCATGACAGCTTTCCAGCCAGAAACATCTGCTGCAGATGTTCTCCACCTGGTGAACATGAAGAATCTATAGTTTAGTTCTCCTCTCTGGTGAATTCAGGGCAGATTGTGAAGAAAATTAAGAAGTCTGAATTAATGTCAACGGAGTTCTTTCCTCCTCCTGCTGCAGAACAAAGATGCTCTCTGTATTTTCAGCCAGGATGAGAAACGGGACCGAGCTTTCCTTCTGCTGGTTCCAGATTCATTTCCTCTTCTGACGCGTCAGTTTCAGATGGACTTCAGGGACGCAAATATTCCAGACAGGAAAAATAGAAGAAAAGAACCTGGAAACAAAGAAGGAGACAAAAATATCTGAAAAAAAAGCCCACAATTAATACCCAGGGAATAAACATTGTGTTTAGTCTTCATCCAGCAGACAGCTCTGCATTTTTATTCCTGAGACCCAGACTTTCCTGCAAGTTGGCAAAGTTTTAACAGTTTTCCTTTTTTCAGTTTCCTTTTGTCATACGCCCGGGCCTGGACCGAGGTAGAAGCAAACCCTGCAGCTGTTCTGGGGCTCCATGCTGGCCTGGAGGGCCCCCAGGAATAACCTGGCTTCACAAAGACGGCTGATAAATGAACAGATGGAAGGAAAAAAAATGTCAAAATTACCTTAAGAATCAGAAAAGCTGAAGATGAAATCTCAAACAAATTATGAATGGAGACTGGAGGCTGTAACTATATATCAATACGTGTATTTGTATGTTTTGGGTACTGTGTAGGTACCATACAGTGTTACCAGATCCAAAATCCTGCGATATCGTACAGACAGGCCAAAATTATTGTTTTTCAGTACCAATTATCGTAGATTATAAATCTGCCAATAAAGCCCTATAAATGACTTTGCAATGCAATATTATATCTTATAGAAGACGTTTTTGATTGCCCTGCTTAAATCTAAAAAAAAGTAACACCTATTGAAATGCAGAGTGTAATGTCTGCACCACTCAGACATGCACACAAAATGAGAACTTGCCAAGTCTCATTCATTCCATCTCTACATGGTTTAAAATCACGTTACCAAGTGTCAATCAAGTGACAAATTGGCGTAATAAATGACAAAGCAGTCAACTCACCTAGTTGTGGATTTTGAACTCCTCCTCTGATTCACTGTCTGTCGCGGCTCCACCAGCAGTGGATGTGGGGAGCTTGCTTTGGTACAAGTTTGCTACCAATGTTGCTTCGTTTTTACCTTCGTCCGTCCCTTCTTTGTCTTTTTCTTTTAAGATTACCGCTACTTGTAGAAGCCATTGTCTTGGCTAACGTACATCTGGCAACACTTGCAAGGTAGTTTGTCCAAGTTGAGTTGCCGTAGTGTGATGTTTCCAGCGAGCGGGGGCCCCCCCGAGGTTAGCTGGTGATCCGAGCACATCTGGTAGCTACACCAGCACAGCTGGTAAACTTGGCTGTCAACATGTCAAAACAACTCCAGAGATATTTTATTCTCAAATATGAGCAAAGTGTTACTTAAACATTTCTAAACATCAACCTTGACTGCTCTCAATTAGTCGTATAGTTGTTCTACTCTGGCTATTTCTGCTTGTACTGTTTTAAATGTCATTATTTAAATTACTATCATGAAATGAAAGGAAGAAATTCAAGAAAAAATATTATTTTTTAAATGCTGATCAAAGTTTTTAAATAAAGGTCATATGCATATTTTTTTGTAATTTTTCTTAATAAAAGTAACGTACCAGACCATTGATTTTTGTGTTCTGCTTCGCCTCTAGAGGAGATTGTTTTCTAAGAGGAAACACGATCAACTAAGAGAATCAGTTTGGTTCTTGAACTGAACAGGATCCTCCATGAGAAACGATTGAAGTCCAGTTGTGTCCTGTTGGTCATGGAGGCTTGAAGGAGGCCTAACCTGAAATCCAGGCCTTAGATCTGATCAGCATCTTTGTGGTCCTGGTCCAGCTTTCAGATTCTCTCCTTCTGCTCACCTGGACTCCTTCAGGAAAATGTCATTACGTTCACTGTTAAAACGTACTGAAAATAATCAGAAATGAATGTTTTACTGGTTTATTACTAAACATATATAATCTGATCATCAGTGCAACAGCTGTTTTTCTTTTCTGGCACATCTTAGATTAGAAAATAAACACGGAGATACCTAAAAGTGGGCCACCATCTGGTGGTTTGAGCAAGAAAAAAAAGATGACCAAAAATTTGGTTCCAGCTTGAGGAAGTTTCTCCTTTTTCATCCACTCTGTCTCTAACTGCAACTCTTGTTGTTTTATGCAGAACTAAGTTTTATGAGCCTTTGCTTCATTTAGATAGGATTTAGCAGCTCAGATGCATTAAAGCAGGTAAAGAACTTAAAGCTGAGAGGATAATTTCTGCAGCAGGAAAACCAGTGGATTCATTTGCAAAAGGAAAAAGGTTTTTGTTGAATGTTTTCCCTTTTTTCTCTAACACATCATTGCATGCAGATAATCTCTGACCGAATGCTTTGACTGTTTATATGTAATAATCATCCTGCTGACGACAACTTTATTCACGTCAAGCATTTTCACTTCCTTTAAAACTGAGTTTGGACTCTTTAAAACAGCCCCACCTTCCCTTCTGAATTTTTTTAGACGCTCCAGTTTTAATATTCCACATAAATCTTCGTTAACTTCCTCCCAAATACACAAAAGCTTCATTTAAGGTTGTTTTTATTGCCGTGTAGCAGCTCGATGAGCGTCAGATTGGACTTTATTTTCCCAGAAAGCTGAAAAGCTTCTGCTGTGGCTCCATGTGCGCGTTTAAGAAGCCGCTTTTGTTATTTTTTTGTGTACAGGAGGTGTTGGTTTCATGAGAAGCGGCTTTAGAGTGACTTCACTTCCCAATTTAGAGGGCGAGAGAGAGAGAGCGAGACAAAAAAAAAACAAAAAAAAAACGAGCCGTCATCCGGTTAGAGAGCGCAGCAGAAACTGAGTGCAATGGTTTGCGCCACAGAGGCAATGCAAGACTGCATGAAGTGAACTGAGGTCAGAAGCTGAATTGGCTCCAAGTTTCTCCTCAAACCGACTAAATGCCAGAGAGCTGGAGTCTACTGCCGCTGCTGCCGACATGGACTGCTCCATAAAGGTAAGAGGCGCCGGCGGAGCGGCTGCTGGGGCCGCTGGAGGCGGCGGGCGGGCGGCCACCCACAGCAGAGTGCGCAGTGAGAGAGGCTCCCCACTCTTTCCTTCTGCTACAAAATTTCCTCTTCCTTCCCGTTCGTGGTTGTATGTCGGCTCTATAATAACACAACTAACCGCTGCATCTTTACACTCAGCTAAAAACACTAATTGGTGGCCGGCTGCGCGCGTAAAAAGCGGAATCTGCACAAGTTTGCGCGTTTTTTCTCTCTCTTTATTAGCTCTGCATCCGCGCCGTCCGCGGGGCCCCTTACAGAAACACGGAGCATCAACATTTCTCATTATTTTATCCTGGAACCGAACGGACAATGAGTCCGTGGATGGATGCGGGAGCTCCCAGATGCGCGCAGAGCAGGTGTCCCTGACGGCGTCATGGATCAAACTGGAGCAGGAGGACCCATTCCCAGCAGCTAACTGGTATTTGTGAGCTCCTACCTGTTCGGTCCACCTGTTCATCTCCTCTCCCATGCAGCGGCGTGTAGCTTCTTGGTTTAAACTGAGACGCAGAGGCCTGCGCTCTGCTGCTTCATCAGAATCTTCTTTTTCATCTATTTTAAACTCAAAGCTGCTTTTTGCGCAATAAATGAAAACAGTCAAACTCATACTTTTATCAGTTCAGGGTTTTCAGCTAAAATGCTCACAGAACTGGAAACAACGTTTTTATATAAGTTTTATGAGCAGTAATTACGTAAACTTTTTGTGAAAACTCCTAAACAAAGTTAATACTTATAATGAGCCCGTTTTTCGTTTGAAGATGATTACATTTGGTTAAAGTAGAATCATTTTTAACATCTAGGTTATATTTTTTTTTACCGTATAACCAAAAAATGAAAGAGTTTTCTTTACAAAAACAAACATATCAGATTGAGGAACTAATATTTCACCCATTTCGTGTTATCTTTCGACCAGACCTCCAAATGTTCTGACCCATTTCTGGGTTCTGATTACGGTTCGGGTTTATTCTGACAAAAACTAAAGCTTAAATGTATTTATTCATTTCGATCCTTCTCCTGTTTTCTGACGCTTTAACGCCATTTTTAACGGCCTGCTCTGGGCTCTGGGAATGGCTGCTGATTATTATTTTCCACATGATTATTCTCCTGAGCTCTGCTCTGCAGATTGTGTTTGCGGGTTTATTTTAAGAAGAATTTATGGCTGCAAACGGGAGCGCTTGTCAGGTGTCGTTATCTGAACTCTGCAGGCTTCCTGTCTCAAACCTCAGACTTTCCGCACACATTTCCGCACCCTGGACCCGAGAACACACACACACACACACACACACACACACACGCTTTTTAAAAAATCAGAAAGGCAACAAAGGCAGAAAGAATCCATGGACAAACCGAACCGGCCCCGCAGAGGAAAACCCGCAGAAACCCCCGCAGCCGCTCAGGGCTTTTGCACACTCAGCTCGCTCGGACTTTTACTTCTGCTTTTTGCGCCATGGAGGGCTGCGCCTTTACACAACTCCATCTGAGGCCTCTTCTGTCTGCAATTTGCTCAATAACTTCAGCTTTATGTGTGTAAAAGACACAAATTAGTTCAAACATTTTTAATCTCCATTAAAATAAAATCCAAACAAGAAAACATGAAGAACATCCAAGTTACAGTTACAGTAAAACGCTCAAATAACGAAACGTGTCATTTAAAAAGAAATAAATTCAGTTAATCTAAACCATTTTATTCTGTTATGGCTAAAACGGCGCTGCATCATAAAGTGTCTCTATTTTAGCAATTTTAGGGTGAAAACTGGAGACACTATGACCTAAAAGTGTGTCACAAACTGATGTGTTTTTTTATGCAAGAAGAAAAACTGAACCACAAGCTGAGCTCCAAGCTGAGGAAGTCCTTCCTTTTCTACTTGTAAACTCTAGAAATGCAGCTATTTCTGTGCCATTTATAAACACAGATTTATTTATTTTATGTATTTATGAGAGAGAAATTAGAGGTAATAATTCTGACATTTTATGAAGCTGAAACAATATTTTTAGTAATACAGAACTTTTATTTCATCTTCAAAGAAAAATATGTTAAGTCTTTTTTCATAGTTTTTATTAATTCTTTTATAAAGTTTAAACAAAAATTCTTAGGTTCACAAATTAAATGATATTTTTTAAGCAGGTTTACTTGTAATAAAAATTAATTCAATTTTACCAGATTTGGAACATAAGGAAAAAAGTTAATATATTCTGTCTTCAAACACATAAAACAAAAACAAAATTTTTTAAGGGAAAAATTCATCACCAGTTAGTTTTATTTGTCATTTATGCCATATATTCCAGACAGACAACATAACTAATATTGTAAATGTTTTCCAGAAAGCTAATAATTGTGTTTTGGGCCTTTTAGCCGCTTTTGGCCTCCTGTTGTTAGTTTAATTCTGTTACTCAAACCTGAAACTTTAATGAGCCTAAAAATGAAGCAATCCAGTATGAGGAGATCTTCTTATCTCTGTCGTTATTCTGGTGAAGGAGGCAGACATCTGCGTTGTAAACAGCCTAGTATCACGTTGAGAGCTGCTGCTGCTGCTGCTGCTGTTGCTGCACTTTGGGCAACGGTGCATGATGCAACCCACAGAGCTGCTGACAGCACAGCCATGTTGTCTCAAAGTTTCCACGCAGGACTCTGTGTTTGTGCAGCAGCAGCAGCAGCAGCAGCAGCAGCAGCAGGAGGTGAAAAGTGTAGAGCTGCAGCGCCACGAGCTCAGGCAGCGAGAATTTTTAGGACATCGGCTTCTGCTTCAACAGGGTCATGTTTTTTTATAAAGTTGTTTTGTGTCACTGAGCAACAGGCTGAAACACATTGAACAGGAAGTCAGTTGTGGCATCGGCGGTCAGGCCACACTTTGGTATATTTGTATCAGTGTGCAGAAAGAGAGACGCAGAGAGGAGCAGATAAAGGGTGCACAGCCTTATTGCTCCCTTCACTCTGCAGAATAAAACACAAGAACTTTAGAATATCAGGTGGAATGAAGGAAACTCCTCAAGTTGTCACTGCTCTGGTGAGGGTTTGGTGTCAGGAGTGAGTTCTTATCCCGCCTTCAGGCCATAGTTTCACTTCTGCACGGAGTGAAAGGGCTCTGCAGAGTTCGAGAAGCCTCACTACATCAGCAGAAAGAAAAACGACCACAATCAGTCCAGAACAACGTTTATTTCATGTTAGAAAGCCACATTTCTTCACCTCTCACACCGGCCTTCATGGCTCCAAATAAACATGTACTGACACTTCCCTGTCACACACGGAGTAACAGTTTAATTTATTCACAGGGAGAACAATGTTGAAATCATGTTTTCAAGACTCATGGCTAATTCTAAGACTATCAGTTGGTCAGTGAGAGCACGTTTTAAAGGTAAACGCTTTAATTTGGGAACGAAGATGAAGGATTTCCTCCTCTAGAGTCTCACAGAATGATGCTCACCCCATGAACCTTCCCTCCATTTGTCACGTTAGAAGCTCCTCTGTGTCTGTTAGAGACGATTAGAGAAGCAGCATCAAGCAGCACCCAGCAGATGGATCAGGGAGAACGTTCTGGAGAAGCTCAAAGCAGCGTTAGGTTCTAGGCTACAGAATGGGTACATTACTGGGCCCCCAGGTAGAAAAAGAAATGAAAACAGGACAAATATTGGACCTCAGGGGAACTATCTGTACCTTATTCATCGTCTAAACTGTACATCAATTTTCCTCAGTATGAAAAAGTATATTTTTGTACCATTTCTTGGATAGGGTACAGACTTCATAGCTTTAAACAATAAACAAATGGGCGACTATTGGCTACATTGTGGTCAGGTGATGTGTCAGTCATGTCAAGTCAATAATGATTGGCTGTCAGGTTAGCTCTGATAAAAGGTGCAGACTTCAGGGGTACAAACAGGTACCTACAGTTTAGGGTACAAAATGGTTGCTGAGAGGCAACAGCTCCAGAGACAAGACATTGTGCTCCTAAAATTAAAATTCAGTACTGGGCAATTAATCAACAAACAAAAGCCATTTATCGAATTTTCTGTTTATGAAGATTGAATTTCGGTCAGAGTGATGTCGATTGGCCCAGGGCCTAACATCTGGTTTTATAAGGATATTTTACGGCTTGTTTTCAGTTGGACTTCGAGTTCTTGTCAGCTCTGGGACAGGATGATTGAAATAAAAGCACATTTTTAAAAATATATTTTCCTGACTTCCAATTTCTTGTTAAGATACATCGGAACAAACAAAAAACTGATTAAAATTTGAAAAAAACCTTCCTCAATGGCTCTCACCAAACATTTTTTTTATTTCCAATAACAAATTCAGGTAATAGCATGTGTTTTGTGTTTTTTTTTATTGAATAATTGCTTTGAATTTCCAAGACAGAATGACACCAAAATTAACAATATTTTTGAACATCAATTTTTGTCATCATTAGGTTTGAAACTATGTTCATATTTGCCACAAATATCATGTTTTTAAAGGGCTCCGTCCACTTTATGGTTTTTCTTTTAAAGCCTAAAAACAGAAATATAATGGTGGCTCTTTATGAATGAAAACACATTTTACTTGTTTAAAAAAAATGTAAGTTACATTTTTTCTGACGTTCAAGCAAAATTTGCGTCTCTAAAGGAGTTTTATTTAGCTGGATTGAGCACAAAACAACTCACAGGAGAGCTTTAATCGGAGAAGCAGGACCATGGTAGCTCTGGAGGAGCTGCAAAGATTCACAGCGCAAGAGGGAGAAGAAGCCGACAGGACAAGTATTAGTCGGCAGAGGGAACGCAAGAAATTCTGTTTGTATTCATAATGATAATAATATAATTATACTTTATTAATATGGCACTGTTCTAGACGTCCTACAAGGTCTTTCACCGTGTAGGAGACGCAGCAGACACATGAAAGTGCTCCACTCATGACCTGAGACTGGGATGGAAGTTCAGCTTCCAGCCGGGGAACCACCCTGAATATCCAGCCAGAGTTACAGAATGGCCTAGTCAAAGTCCAGACCTAAACGCAACTAAGGATCTGGGCCAAAACTTGAAATTGGATCAAGCAGAGGCTCTCCATCTGACTGTTGACTAAGAAAAACTGAATGCAAATGCACGCCACACTTTGAAGATTTTTATTCTAAAACTGAAGACAATGAATCATTTTCCTTCTACTGCCCTCTGTCAGCTCACAGAAGATCCCAGTGAACACACTGAGTTCTTCAAAATGGACCTTTAGGTCCTAAACGCTGAAATTCGGCTGTTTCTGTTGGCTTCAAACAAAGAAATCATTTTCTGGGCCCTCCCTGAGCTCGGAGACGTTGGCCGATGTTTTAAAAAAAAAAACACAAAAAAAAACGTACTTATCGCACTTCTGCAGGATGTCTGAGGCCTGCAGCAGGTGCTAGCTACCCCAGCCAACCTGCATCAGGACACAACCGATTCATGAAGTCATGCCTCCAAATCGTGCAGGCTTGGATAGATTAGATGCATGTTGGAGCAGGGCAGGAATCCCAGGAGCCGCCTGAGTTGTGTGCCGCGCATTAAGATGTGGTTTCCAGCGCTCAGGCAGCAACTGAGCTAAAAACACAACAACACAAGGAAAGAACAATGCGATGGCGGCACTTCAAACAAGTCTGCGCTCTCCTTTCTGTCCAATGAACCCCCCAACCCCACCACTTTTTTCAGAGTTGTTTTCCAGCTTTTAAATGACCCATATTCGTACACGGTGCCTCCACCCCAACCCCCACAATCTCCACCATTTCCTCTCCCTTGGCCTGTGCCAAAAGGTTCCTGTGCACATGGCGGCCCTGTTTCCTGTAGGCCACTGAAAAAGCACGGCGCTGACGTACGAGGCCCGAAGACAATGCTCGGCTCCTCTAAACAAACACGCGTTGCACACGCACGCACTTGATTTGAGGAGCCCGGCCCGGCCCGGCCCGCTCCAGAGGCCGGCATGGAAGTGCCATCTTAGGGTGGTATTTGGAGGCCTTGGCGCTCAGAGGAACACAGGAAGACGGAGTTAAATCTGACTCCACCTTGAGCTTGCACCCCTCCCCCCAGCACCACCGGCGCTGCAACCCCCGATCCTAACGACAGAATAAAACTGTGGTTAAGGTTACTGATGACATGTGAGATTAGAAGACACCCTCCTACCTGCTTTCGCACTATTTCTGAACACCAAGCTTCTCACTTCGCTGCTCAGGGATTTTTTTTTTAGATGCTTAAGAACCTTCAATAGCTCCAGCAGTTTCACCTAAAACTGCAACAGTTATCTTTGACTTCAATCTTAATTAGCTTTCTTCACAACGCAGATGAAGATAGTCGGTTTAAAAAAATGTCCAACTCACAGAGACTATTAGAGAGAACACAAAGCTGCCCAGTCGAACACAAGATTACATGTTAGATAACCAGAAATGATATTATTTCACCCTAAAATCTGCTCTGAATAACATCAGAAGTCAGTTATCAAATCATCAAATCCTGCTTCATTCATAAAGCACTTTTCATACAACCACTCAAATAGCTTTACAGATTAAAATAATCTCAATATAACCCCACATCAGTCAATAGTCTGATTTATATGTTATATCCTGTATACTGCTAGCTACAGTTTCTATGGCAACAGTACCCCCACAGAAAATACACACTTTTCAGGTACATTTATATTCAGATATTTAAAAATACAACAAGACTTGCACTCTCTTTCTTTCTTAGCGTTTTTTATATATAAAAAAACTTTTTTTTAATTCTTTGTCTCCTCGTGATTGGTTGGTTTTATGTGTTCGATGTTTTGACGCGTTTTTGACGTTTTTGATTTTCATTTTAAATAAAATAATCAACCTGAATCTTTCACACACTGGAGTACACTCCCTCCCGGCTCACTGGGTTTTGAACCTGGAGCTGTTAGGTTGGGTTCTCAGGTCCAGCACCAGTTCTGGTTCGCTCTCGTCCACCAATGATTCCAGGAGAACTTGGAGTTTTCCTCGAAGCACGTAAGGATCATTGTACCGGAACAATTCATCTTTTTAGTTGCTTGGTGCTTTGGAGCTCCAATCACAGGTAGTTCCAAATTTATGTTGCAAATAATTCAGTCAAAATATCCCTATAGAGCTCGATAAAAGCAGAGTGGCACCAAAGGTAGTGAAGTATAAAAAACGTTGTTTTAAAATTGGGCATTAAAAGCGATGCTACATTGTTTTTCAACTGATTTATTTATTTAATGCAAATCTAAAACTTTGCGTGATGCCGTAGGGTTGAGCCTCATCAGGTCACCAAATATCCTGTGGCACTCAAACGTTCCTAAAGGCTGATGTGTTTCCCAGACTAAACGGTTTTGTGGATTGCAAATTTGCTGAGAAGCAGAATTCCAGTTAAAGTGGTAGCCATCTTGAAATCAAAGACGGGAGACGTATATTCAGAGATCCGCAATGGAGAATTTATGAGCTACACAAGATGTTATTAACATCTCCAGTTAACAATTTTTGCACTCGGAATGGATTGATTATTGGTTATTTAGACTTGTTTATTATCATCCAAAACTGTAGCAGTTTCTGCTCCATTAGGAGACAAAAACCGAAAAGAATCAGCTGGACGTAGCTGGAGACACGACCACGTCACGGATGTAAAGGGTAAATGATTAGATTCGTAAGGAAGCCTTGGGGGGGGCTAAGACAAGCCAGAGAAGGTTAGACAAGGATGGCAGATCACTCAGCGTCATTATTTTCTAATCATTTGTGGAATCAGCAGAAAAATGAAGCTAACTGCTATTAGCACTAAAACCGATTACAATATAATTTGCTGTATTTTGTTCACTACTAATGGGAAAACAGTCCAGAGTGTGACTGACTTAAAAGTGACTAACTGTTTATTAATGAATTGGTGAATGTTTGTCTCTTTTAAATCAGACTGTTCAACCAATTCAATCAAATATTAATTAATCAATACATTTTTTTTGTTCGATCAACCGACCATATACCTTCTAATCTCTGCAGAGTTGCAGCGGAATGGCTCCTGGGGTTTGGGTTACAGATCGGGGACAATGTGGACAAGTGGCTGGTCTATTACAAGCCAACACCAGACGTTTGAAGTTTAGAAAAAAAATATTATAACTGCACTAAACACACAGCAGCCATATTGGATTTGGATGTCAGGGTTGGTGAGGATTTAAAACGTAATACTTCCTGCAGCAGCATTCCTTCTGATGTTTCAAACTATTAAATCAGCTGTTATCTTCCTATCGTCCAATAACCTGGCTGCTTCAGACTCCTGTGGGTAAAATCCCAGTTGGTTGATAAAGAAAAGAATTACCAGGAAGAAGAGCTTTGACACAATCGTTCTTTTAAGGGTTACAGCACATTCCAAAATCTAACTCAAGGTCTAATATGCAGCAATATAGAACAGCTCATTTATTTCAAATATAACTATATTTGTAAGAATGCTGATATCACATTCCGGTCCACGTTTCTGCCAATGAGCGCAGAAAGGAAACACCCAAAGGGTTTACTAGCTTTTAATAATGATATTTTTCTTGTACATATTTTAGGGTGACCATAGTTTGATTTCCTACAAAGAGAACTCTTGTTCCAGTCTTAAAAGTGTTTCAGGACTGGACAAAAACTTTTGTTAACTCATTTAACTGTACATTCTCCATGCAGTTAGAACGAAACAGTAATATAATAAAATTCAGATTGGCTTTCACAAGTGTTAAAATGACTTTAAAATCTATTAAATTGATCGGTAATATAAATAATTACTATTGCAAATTAGAAAAATTAACCTGTAATAATAATAATACTTCACTTTTAGCTAATATAATACAAACAATAAACCTAAAAACATATCCTGAGATATCAATTTGTATTTTCCTTTTAATAATACAAGTAAAAAGCAGCAGTAAAGACAAATGCTGCTATAATCCATGCATCAAACCAGTAACTTTAGGTACGACTATTGGCCCCAAAGGCCCAGGCCGGACAGAAAAGGTGGACATGTCCTCAGGAGAAGTAAACTGTTTGTCATGCTAAAATAGTCTTCAGAGCACTAATCCGTAAAACGTGCAAACTATGGTTTATTAATGCACATTTTACAATGTTGGAATTTTTGTAAATTTGGAAATACAAGAAGAATACAAAAAGAACCGTTTCTCAAGGCTAGAGCTAACGGCTAGCCTAGACCAAAATAGATTTCTACCTATTTTGTATTTGTTTTTATAGTAGAATATACTCATTAAAAAGAGACTAGCTTCTTCTTGAGACATTATGAAACCGAGTCTTTTTTTCAAAACACATTTAATAGAGGATGTTGGCCAATATGGAGGACAGAGAACATCCAGAACACCACCACCGTTAAAACCATCCCAGACCCTTCTATTTCTAAAGTGATTGAGTAATTTAGCTATCAATATCCATCTCTAACCTCTTCGTCCCGTCCTTGTGTCCACGCCTGGAGAGCCGCTCTGCACCGGTTCTGATTAGAGTAGCAGTCGATGCGTCTTCATAGCAGAACATCGTGCAGATATCTTCTGACGTCTGTGTCAGCACCCTGAAGCATCGCTATAAAACATTTTACTCTAAGAGCACCTACTTATCCTAGATGAATAGGGGGACTAATTCATTAAATCATAATTACATAGAAATATTCCCTTGCAAGACCTAAAGGATTCAAATGGTCTAAAACAAGGATGTTTGTAACATTTACTTTGGAACTATTGTGAGAGTAGCCGTCGTTTTGGTCACAGTATAACTCTGAGTAACCTTTAGATTTTTCTGGATACAGAAAAAACAGACATGTATTTCCCAAAAATGACGACACTAAAACAGTAAAACATTAAACTGTTAATACCGTCTCAACTGAAACCGCATTCAGTGTATCCCTTTATCTCTTAAGATATTATGGTTACCGTTAACCACGAGAAATAATACCTGTAATTGTGTCTCTGATTGCTCATAGCAGACAATCTACATGGAATGGATTGTCGTAATGTGTGCAAAAATTAAAAATAATCAAACAACTGTTAGAAATCAACCTCTCAGTCAGACTCAGGAAGGATTGCAAGGGGAGTTGTTCCTAAAATCTAAAGTGATGACAAATAGAAAGGAACAGAACCTATTAACCACTTCTTTAACATGAATTATAGGACGCACGTAGAGTCTTTCTTTATTTGCTTTTTTTTCCTTATATTTAACAAGCTAGCTCCTCCTTTACTACGCCAGTGAGATGGACAACAGGCACAAGGGGAGGAGCATAACAGAGTAATTGGTTGGTATTCATCAGGAGTTACCTGTGAGGGCCTTCTTAATAATCAATAAATGGAGAAAGGAACAGATCCACAAGATCCAGTTCCCTTCGACCAGCCATGAATCCCAGCTCTACTTAAAAGTAGACGAGAAATATATTTCCCTGAAATTTGTTATTTGAATATTCTTAGTCGGGGAGAAAGTTTTCTAAAGCTCAGAACCTTTCATTTCAAAATGTATTCCATTAAAGACTTGAACTGGATTTAGATGATTATTTGAAAAACATATTTCTAAATTCATATCCAGGTTTTATCAGAGAAAAGGGGGAATCTTAAAATAAGTTGCACTAAAGCAGCCAAAGGATTATCACACTGAGAGTAAATACTCAGGACGGTACTTTTGCGTCACTTCTAGTCCATTTGTGAGAAGCTTTAAGATTCCCGGATGGTGACCGTCTGCTGGTTCTGTGTTGGACAGGAAGCGCTTTCTGTGGTGAGTGAAGATCAGCCCATATTCGAGCCGGCCTTCTCCGCAGCGCCCACCATGCACATGAAGAGCGAGATGACGTCGCCTGGCGGCTTCAGCCAGAACTCCAAGCCGAGTCCCGAGCCCACCGAGCCCGAGTGGGTGGGGTCAGCGGCACAGAATCCCGGGAAGAGATCCGAACACGTCAATGGAACCAGGTGAGTCAGGGCCAGGGCCACACAGAGGGGTGGGGCAGGGGGGTTCCCGGATCGCCGACATGCTGGGTTTTTCCACACATTAATTCTTTGTTTACTGTTCAGGATCCAAACGGAGCGCTCTGATTGTTTTTTGTTCTTTTTTTAACCTGGACTGAAGGAATACACATTATGAGCATCAGGAGGAAACAATCACTAACGTCCTGCTGCTGCTGCATTCACCTCTCAGCAATTCAAACATAGCTTTAATCTCATTTACAAATAGAAAGTTGATTAATGTAATGTCTAAACATTAATATCATTAATATAAACCGATATCACTGACTGACGTCTGCCAAAACGTTCTAAGTTTGTTCACAAACATAAAACCACACAACATATTGCAAATTATACCAAATAAACAGAAATACCTAAAAAACTATGAATCTGATCTGTTCAATTTTGAGTGAGAAGTGGCTGAAGATTTTGATGTTTAAAACCCTCTAAAATTTCTGCAATTTTCAACCAAAATGTTTTCAAAACTTATACCCAAATTTTAATTAAAGCTTTTCTTAATTAAACACTCAGAATCTATCTGACTGATATCGTTACCAAGTAATGTGATTTTGAATACATCGGAAAAGATGACATTTTATGTTCGCTTGTTGATCTCAAAATGCAAGTCTCAAAAGTAGCTTTTAATATGCATAAGTACATTGATAGGGTGCCCAAAAAAAAAGCCAGATTTGACCTGGAATTATGTAACATCCCACCTGCAGGACAAATGAATACGATGTAAAATAAGGTATAAAAAGTCATTTAAAAAGTACAAACCGGTATGATAATTTCCAATATTTCATCTTAATGCCCATATTGGTCAATAGCGAATGTGGGTGGATAATATCAAGACATCCCAAATATTAAACTAGCAAGTAAAAGAGTTAATGACTGCCTCTCTGAAAACTTTAGTGGTTTATTTCTTTTTGCAACAAACACCATCATTCATCTACATATTTTCTGTTGAATCTCCAAAGATCTGAACTGTATTTAATCCCAGCGTAGGGAAATTTTCTGTTACCTGAAGCTGCAGCCTTTAATTCAGGAGCTCCTTTTGTACCAAGAGGAACATTATTCAAGCTTCCCATGGAGAAGGAAATAACTTCAGCACTCATCTCTCCACTAATAAAAAGCTTATATTGCTGCTCTTTATTGGAAAAATAATAAAAACTGATCAACAGAATGAAAAAAGAGAGTTTTTATCAACCAGCAAAGATATAAGAACAAAAGATCTGTGGGTGCTGAATGTTGCCATCTAAATATAAAAAACTGTTTATGTGGTTTAAGACATTTTATGTTGTGATAACTATGCAGTGGTCACCTGCTTAGTGGAAAAGTTTTGTTCAGATAGAGCCTAAATTTATCTTCTGTCACCAACAGATAAAACTCTGCAAGAGGAAATGCTCTAATGTTGCAAAATCTTCTCTGCTGCCAGAGATTAGAGAGCCGCAGAAACCCCCAAGTTTAATAAGCAGCAGAGTTCAGACAAAGAAAAGAAAAAAACACCTAAAATGTGAAATAATTTGAGGAAAACCTCGTGTCTGTTTCAGCCGTGGGTCTCCTGTGGACTGCAGCATCACCAAACGCTCCCGACACATGAGCAGCGACGGGGCCCCGCTGCCGTACCAGGCCTCCTACCCGGAGCCCCGGGTCAGCCCCCAGACCGCCACCCCGCCCAGCACCAACCCCACCGAGGAGAAGAGGGTCATCGTCCCGGCAGGTGAGGCCAGCCGTCTCTCGTGTCCTCCGTCACGAGGCGCTTTCCCAACGGCTGGCAAAACAGCCCGGCTTGTGCAACAGCCCCCAACTGAATCAGACGCGTTTCTGATCCTCCTCCTTCCCCAAAGCCACTGCAGCAGGCTGCAGCTTTTTACCTCCTCCAAACTAAACCAACGTGACGTACGGGGCAGAAGCAGCATGGTGTAAAATGTTTTAAAAAATAAAACTAATTTAGCTCGGAGGAATGGGATGTTGGTGCAAACAGGAAGAGATGATTTCGGAGCAGGCGTGAACATTCTCGTTTTTTAATCTTCCCAGCTTCCCTTTTCTGTCACGTAAAGAAATAAATATAAATAACCTGCATCTGATGCTTCTTCACACGTCATGAAACAAGAGGCGCCGCTCTCCTCACAATAAACTCAAACTTTACATTTTTACATTAACACAAAAATAAAGTGAGAAAATATTATATTTAGTTTCTGTTGGGAGAAACATCCATCCAAACCAACCAGGATTAATGTTAAAAGTCTAAACAAGTTTTTGTTCCAGTCTTAAACATCACCATGGAGGAGTGCTGAGTAGACGTCTGGGCTTTGACTAGGCCACTCTGAAACCTTTAGGACATTCAGAGCAGGACCTGCTGCTGTGTTCGGGGAAAAATCCCGGGATCCATCTGTTAAAGCAAGACATCCAGGTGTTTACGAGGCAGAGCGGCCCAGAGCATCACACTACCCCCACCGTGTTTGACTGGTGTGATGTTCTGGCCCTGAAATGCAGTGTTGATGCAACAGAACCAACAGGAATATTTTCCCAGAAGTCTTCAGCATTAATCAGATGTTTGTTTTTTTGTTCTGTTGTGAAACGGCGCTATATAAATAAACTGAATTGAATTGAATTTGGATCCGAGTACTTACTGATACATGGTACCAGTGCTGACGAATCGGAAGACAGGTTGTATTTTCTCCTCTGTTACAGCAAATCGTGGTGAATTACAAAAAAAGAATATAAATGAAAATAACCAAACAAAAAGTTCAAGTGAAAACAAAAACATTTTGTAAAAATTTCCACATTTTTATGTATCGTTTCGTGGTGTTGGTTTGGTACCAGTACGAGCACATTAGAATGGTACCACTTTCAGTATTGGTGAATCTCTATTCTCCCATTGAGCGCATTTCTTCTCAGTCCCTCATGACCCCTGACCTTAACTAAGTAACTGAGGGCTGCAGAGCTTCAGTTGTTCTTCTGGACCTCCTTAATGAGTCGATGAGCTCCTGGAGTGGTTCTGGTAGGCCGGCTTCTCCTGGGAAGCTTCTCCGCGCTTCCAGGTGTTCTCCATGGTTCTCACTGAGTTTCTGTGTAATCCCAGATCTTTAACTCTTCCCAGACTAAAAGATGACAGAGACTTTATTCCTCACAGTTTTGGCTGACTTTAGGTATAATTTTTCACTTTCTGGGATTTTTTTTTCTTAGTTCCTACTTTACGTTGTCAGTCAGGTTCCATTCAACTGCTTTCCATAAAAAGCTAAAACAGAAGAAACGGCTTGTTACCTACAAAACAACCTTCTACGGTCAGCTTCTGCATTTTGTTGTAAATCATCATTTAGTTGTGATGAAACCAAACCTTACACAAATGCTTCTGCCCCTCCTGACATCACAACAGGCGCAGGTCACCTGACCTGAGAACTTCTGTTTTTCATCACATTTACACTTTGGTGTTATGTACTTTGTTCTAAGCAGCTGCAGCTCAGTCTAACGTGAAGTCTAAGACGATGAGTTGCTGCTTGGTGTGATGTCATCAACCCGAATACATCAAATCCAGAATTAGTCCTAGTTTAAGCTTGTTTTTGTATTCGAGTGAAAACCTGTAGAGGAAATCCTCACTTCCTTAAATATGTGAGATTTGGTTTTTGTTGTAGTTTTCAGTAAAAAAAACCAAAAAAAACCCATCTTGCAACTATAACAAAAATAGGCAAAAAACATCTAAAATGAGGGAATTTGTCCCCGTGTTTCCAAACACAGTAAAAGATGGATTTAGTTTTCTTTGTAAGAATATCTCTGATTTATTCGAGTTTTTTTGTGATGTGAATAACTACTCCAGCTTTCTAAAAATAAACCCTTCCCTTCACTGCTCCACACAGCGAGGCTCTGTTCAGGTGCAGTCAAGGAGCAGTTAAAACCCAGCCAACCAGATTCACGCTTGAGTCACCGGCTGCGCTGTGCTGCTGGATAATAGGCGGATGTTGCATCAGGGTGGCGAGTGTTGGCTGAGAACAATCAGGGGACCAGGGCGTGGCGACCCAGGAGCTGCCGTCCAGTTTTACGGGCGGTTCACATGATGCGGTCATTGTTCGCTTCTGGAAACCAGCCGCCTGAATCAGACTGAAAATATGTCCAGCTAAAAATGAAAGAAAATTATTTTACAGAATATTCCTGGCAGAAACACTTTAACACCGTGTTCCTGACGATCATCCACCGTAGCTGCATCACTGTAGAGTCATAATACAAAGCATTTAGCATGCATTCATACTAGCAACTTTAATTCGGGCTACATGCAAATATTTACACCCTTAAACAGATTTTTTGTAGGTTTATTACTTTGTTACGCCTGAAGTCCCCAAGTAAAAAAAAAAAATCTGTTTCCAAATTATGATTTCATTTAAAAAGGGAAAAAAGGTTTAACTCGCCAAAGTAAGTACACCCTTGGCAGAAACCGTTTTGCTATGTTTTCAATCCCACTCTGCTTCGCTGAATTGTTTTAATAAGATAATTTACATCAACTTTATTGGATTTAAGAAAGGACTTTGACTAGGCCACTTTAAACCTTAACCATTTAGACGTGGACTTCCTGGTGTTCTTTGGATCTTGGACCGCGTTTAATTGGTGGCATGACGCTCATTTTCCGAAATGCTCGATTTACATTCTTGCGTAGGTTCTCTACTGTTCAACAAGTTCTCCATGTGTGGATCAAGGTTCTCACTGAGGTTCTCTGGAGTCTCAAGCCTTAGAAATGGATCTGTGACCCTCTCCACACTGACAGAAGTCCACTTGCTCTTTAAATTTTGGGCCTGATGTTTGTCCTCTATAAGAACTTTTAGCCTTCCTGATGTCAGAAAGGTTCTGTTTATGGAGTTTGACTCTACGGGTCTGAATAATCAGGCCTCAGGACGCCTAATAAAACTCAACTTTCCTCCTCAATAAATGAAAATATCTGTCTGGAAACATTGTGTTTACTCAGATTATCTTTATATCATCTTAATATTTGTTTGATTAAATGTTTTTACATTCTAGGTTTTTGTGACAAACTAATAAGACTTTCAAAGATCAAATTAATGAATAATACCAGCTTTATAGGATTAATGTGCATAAAAATACAGCAAGAATAAAAAACTATAACTATATCAGAAACTGTTCATGCTTCCATTAACAGAATCACTAGTATAAATATCACACTCATAAATCATGCAGAAAACATGTTCAGGTGTACTGCAGCCTGCCTGCTCCCAGGTGTAGAAACAAAGATTTTGGGAATCATTTCACACAAACTTGTTAATGTTCAACTTTAATTAACTTGTATAGCAGGGGTCCCCAAAAACCAGGCCCCAAGGGCCGGTGCCCTACCAGTTTTAGATGAGTCTCTGCTCCAACACAGCTGATGACAAAGTTCTGCAGAGGTTCTGCTGACGAGCCATCGTTTGATCCTGGTGTGCTGAACCAGGGAAAGAACTCAAACCTGCAGGATACTGGCTGATGTTTGAGCGCTCTGCTCGGTGGAAGAGGTGGATTTTGTTCCGACCAGTTGGCTTCCAGACACTGATCCGGTTTCGGTCACATCTTAGAGAAGACCACCCCACAGATCAAATCTCAGCGTGGATGTTGGGTCAGGATCCTGGCTCAGTTCTGTCCAAATTTACACCATCTAGGTGTTGATTCGAGGTGAAGCTGAAGAACTTCGTAGTCTTCTTCCTTCATTACTCCATCCACTTTCTCCACCAGCCGCTAAAATTTCCCACAGCACGATGTTGCCACCACCATGCTTGCCATAGCGTTCTTAGGTTTGAAAAAGCGGGAATGTTAAAATCAAGTATTCTTCCCATCCTATTGGCCACAGTGCAATTTTTGTCTTAACAATAAAACTATTTAAAGCTTGTCTATGTGGCCAAATGTACAATTTATTCCAGTCTGAAGGTGCTTATGGACTGGGACTCTGATGTTCCAACAGTTTAGGTCTCGATGGGTCCCGGGTAGTTCTGTATAAAACTACCCAACCTTTCGCCTAAAAATCTGAAGAAAGACCCAAAGTAGGGACATTTTTTTTCTGTAAAAGTCCAAAACTAAGCCTGGAATCTGCAGCAGACGTCTCCAAGTAACTTTCCTAATTTTTTTGCCGTTTGCTTTTCCCTGTTAAGTGTTGGTCATTTCAATCATTTCAAGTAAGTCGTAGAAAGCGCAGTGGACCCTAAGCGGTTCTTTTGTAGAACGTGACTCCATATTATTTTTCCGCGTCATGTTTCAAATTTGGAGGGGGGAAAAAATCCAGCAGGGAAGCTGAAATAACATCCAGGAGCGCCATTCATTTGAGGTTAGCTTCTGCAGTAGTGCCAAGACAGGTTCTACTCTGTGTAATAATGCACATCAAGGTATATTTTGAACTATTAAAATGGATATTCAGAAGTGTTTTTAGAGGAATTATTAAGTGATTGTGGCAGGCTGTGTTCCCTAATCCTCACGAATGCTGGGAGTTGGAGACCAGAAGCTGTCAAATTAAACAACCACTTAAATTAATCTTAGCATGTGTTTGAGTCGGTGAGAATTGGAGAAAATCTACACTTTTGTAAAAGTTTTTGGTGCAACAATAATAATAAAAAAAGCTTCTGATGGAAGTTAGAGCTGCACCAAATCCATCTGCTGACTAAACTGGTGTTTCATAAAATCTCAAACTCAGTATGAGCGTAACACTTAACTGCTGATCAGGCTTTCTGTTTTCACAGAAAACAGACCATTATAATCAGCATGAAAATCACAAGCATCACTGAGGCATTTCCGCTCTTATTCGTCACTCGTATGTCACAGATAGCCACTAATCAGTCTCTCTGTATGACTCCATCTTTTGTTTTATCTTAGTAATGTTAATATGCCTTACAATACAACATGAATGTATTAAATTAGCATGTTCAGCTTGTATGCATCATAAGAAGCTTGCATTTAGAGGAAAACCTCTGCTGGAGCCGTTTCCACAGACATTAGCTCCAGTTTATGTTCTGATTATTACGATTATTAGGAGTCTTTGCAGGGCAAGCAGGTGTTGATGCAGCTCTCTTTTGTTCTAGATCCGGAGGTCTGGACCCAGGACCACGTTCGGCAGTGGTTGGACTGGGCCATTAAGGAGTACGTCCTGGAAGAGGTGGAGGTCTCCCTCTTCCAGGCTCTGGACGGCAAGGCCCTGTGCAAGATGACCAAAGATGACATGATCCGGCTGACCTCGGCCTACAACGCAGACATCCTGCTTTCTCACCTCAATTACCTCCGGCAGAGTAAGGCCGCCGTCCCTGTGCCGCCCTTCTGATGGCGGATTTCATTATGCCAACAAGACGTGGCTGCAGATGATTTGAATCATTAATGCTTACTTCTTGTTTAGATGATTTAAAGAAAATTGGTACCAATTTCAACATGTATTTATCCGGAATCAAGGATTTTTCTTGCATGTGATAAAATATTTCATTGAAACTTGTTTGATAATTGGAAGAAAGCAAATGTAACAACACAGACCACAGTGTGAAGATGTTTGCAGCAGCAGGTTTTCAGACTTTGTTTTACCGCCATAAATTTGTGAACTGCTGCATTGGAAACCAAATTTGTGGTCTTTTGAGTTGCCAACGCACTCTTCTCCAAACTAAACATGCACGTTAATGATGAAGTTGGATTTTTAGCACATGACCTTATCATGCTACCGTCGATGCAGCTGATCGAGCTTCTGCAAATCACTGCAACAGTCATGCTTTAGCCGTTTCTCAAGAAGTAACTCCAACTGAGTCTGCAGACCTGTCTGGAAAGCCAACATCTGGTTTATGTTGCAGATTCAGATGTTTGGAGCAGGAAAAACATGATTTTTACAGATGTTCATCTGCCCCAGAAGAATCTAACCTTTAGTTTTCTTCTTCATGCTTTGCCTCAGGTAGCCCTACATTCTCTTACTCCACAACCCCCACCAACAGCACACCTCCACCACAACCGCCACAGCCCCGCCTACAAGTAAAAGCAGGTGAGATTTTCTCTTTAATCACAAAAAGCACCTCTTCCAACAGAAAATGTGCAACTTTGGTCACTTGTAAGAAAACATAGTGTGCTTTAGTTACATGATGGTTATGCCTCAAGGTTGTGTGTTTGGCCCCCTGTTGTTCAGCCTCTACATTAGTGGTCTTCAACAACATTGTTTTTAATTTACAGCTGCATGTTGGCAGTGGAGAAACAAACAATAAAGTCTTTAAATACCAACGAAACAAAATGTAAAAGTCTCCAATGCTAGAAAGATTAATATCCACATAGTGGCATTTAATTTAAGGTCAGATTAAAATCGGTAGATTAGATTTTGTCTGGTAAACTTTTGGTGCCAAAATACTTGTGAATGATTACATTTTCTTCATGGATAACCTGTATGGATCTGAATCGGTTTTATTTGGCCAAGATTGGGGCGCAAACAAGGAATGGGACATTAATTTTCAAGCACTACTGTACAAATATAAATATATAAACGAGTATAAATATACAAAGGACAAAATAAGGGTTTGAACTTCTAAAATTATTTTATACGTGAGCTGATTCATAAATGTAACTTGATACAATCATGAGTAACATCACTAATAATCCAGTTGAAACTACAATAGATTTATTTGCTTTGCATATAACCTCTTGTCAGAGTAAATCATTTCTTGCTTCAAAATTCTGCTCAGGATTTAATTAAAGGATTCATCTGCTAGACATTAATCAGCTAACATCCTCATTACGGCTTCTTTTAGCTCGAATGTTTGATTCTACGCTGATAAAAGTGGTGGTGGGGGGGGGGGCAGAGATCAACCGATAAAGAGTTCTCTGACTTTTCCGGACTTCCAGTTTTCTCTGGGGTCTGATCAGCTTTTATTTTTAATCAGTGGGAATTTTCTTCCATTTCAACAATTAAACCTGAAGAACATGGGGGGAAAGCATTTATAGAATTGCATTTATAGAATTGAGCTGATCCAAAGGAACGTCCTGGTTGTTGTGTTTAGGGCTGAAAACTGTTTATTACTACTGCACGTTTATCCTTTAGTCTCTCTCGTTAGATATTAAGTTCCTTTTCTAGTCCTCCTGATGTGGACGGACGGGATTTTTAGAAGGCTTAGACAGACTCAATAACCGCTGTAAATAATCTGTCTATTCTGAATTATTGAGGCTGGTGCTCCTTGAATGACTTTGATCGTGGTCCCTTGGAAGGTTTTACGTGTTGTCTGATGTTCACCGATGAAACTGCGATCTCTAGTGAGGAAAGGAAGCGCTTGTAGGAGGACGGGGGTTTGGAGGATGCAAGCATTAAAGAAAGGTTTCCAAGATGGAAGTGAGAGATGCCTTTAGGAGATGATGCTGGGTTCAGGTGGTTTAGACGTGTGCAGAGAAACAGTAAACATGTATGATTCAGTCAAACGCCCTCGGAGGGCTTCAACATCCTGCAGAACGTTTACCTGCCAGGTGTGGAGGACCACACCGTGCAGCAGCACCAACTTCTGCTCAAACCTTTTTCTAAATGCCTGCCAATGGCACAGAGTTTCACACATTTGTGAGCAGAATGAGTAACATCCTGTAAACATATGGCTCATTTAAATCTGTCTCAAAGGCCAAAGAGATAACCTAAAATCTCCCTTTAGCTGTAACTCGTCTTTATTTGAGAAGCAGTAACGGTGCAGAACCACAGTATCTGCCTTAATGGATCAATCTGGAGGTTTCTCACGCCTCTATCACGTATTCGCCTGCTGGATGGCATTTGTAGGACACAACTCTCCCAAAGAGCAAAGAAGTCCCTTCAAACTTTGCACAATTCAAATTCATGCAAAGGAGCTTTCTGCATTTCATAACTGCCACCGTTTCCTGTGAGTCACAGAGTCTGGTGTGAAGTAAAACCAAGAGGAAAGCTGTCAGGAACCTTCTTGATTGATTTAGGGATCTAAGAATAACGTGTTGAGTTTCAGAAACACGTTAACATGGTATCTCAAGTCTAAAAGACTCTTTTGCACGACATAAACTTCTGTTTACAAAAACTGTGACGAGTCCAAAACTCAACAGCCAGTTTCAGACAGGAAACAGCTGCGCCGACAGAGGAAATGGGGGGGGGTATGGGTCCTGCTCCTGGGACACAATCCATTTCATCTGCTGGTGGCCCCAAACAAAAGAACGCTCACCCAAGAAGAAACTCTGGGTCATCTTCAGAGCTCAAAACTGTTATCGTGTTGGTCTTTGGTTGCTTCCTTCCTCCCCCAGCACGGCCGGGTCCACATCAAACATGTTTGTGTCACTGGTGTCCAGCATCATCATTTTATCCCTCTTTTTGTTGCCGCAGAAAGCAATTTTGACGAGACCGGTCGCAGGAACAGCTGGCCGACCAACACCATGACGGCTACAATGCCCAAAGGTAGGGCAGCAAACGCCGACCGTATGTGGAACAAATAACTCATGACGAGTTAAGTCATGCATGAACAGAGAACGACGTTTGCATAAAAATGTTCCGATTTCATAGCAGATGATCAGGTTCATATGTAATACAACCATCTTCTGGTTTCCAGGTTCTCCAATCGAGCACCAGCACAACAACAGGGTGACGGATCCTACGCCAAGAATCATTCAAGGTACTCCCACTTCAGTTCTGATTTTATTAAAGCAACAATGTGTTTTGGGTGTCCCAACTGCTCCAATCTTTGTGTCCAAAAAAAAAAAAATGCTTCAAATGCAGAGGAAGAAGAAAACTCCAGGCGTCCTGTTGTAGCAAGGTTTCCTCAAAGAGATTTCTCAAAAAATATTAGTGCAGAACACCAGCTTGTTGTGATTTCTGAGAGGACTGAGCTGGGATGGGTGTGGGGTTTGAAACCAGGCAACAATGGTTTCAATTTCAGAATTTCAAATTTGACCAAAGTCCAGAGAAAAACCTTTACAAAGTATGATTAAGACCCATTTCAACATTTTAAGAAGCTCTGTCTCCTTGGAAAGAAAATACAGCAGAAAGGGTTGATGTCTGGACTTAGACTTTTCCCTTTAAACTTTTCAATATTCCCTTCACTAATAGTTGATAAAAAGAGAAACAAAATCAACAAGACAAAGTAGAGAAATAAGCATATTGAGTTGGTTTAGACAGCCAATAGAGCGAAACCTGGACAACTTTCTTTTGGAGGTTTTCCAGATACAGCCCATTGAAAAGGACACCAGGTACAGACCCAGAACTCAATGGAGGAGTTCTAATATCCATTCTGGGTTGAGAATGTTGTGGGATACTACCAAAGGAGCTGGGAAGAGGGGAGGGACTGTGGGTTTCCCCCTGGATTTATTACCAAACATTTCAAAGACCTTTTCCTGATTTCCTAACATCAGAACCAGAATGAGAACTTTACTAAACCACAGCGAAAAACTTAAAACGAAGGAAACATTTAAAAAACGTTGCTTTCTTTTCTGCAGACCCGTATCAGACGTTGGGGCCCATCAGCAGCCGACTGGCCAATCCAGGTAAGACTATTAAACCAACAAACCTAAAAAACACCAATATGGAACCAATGAGGCCTTTACACTGTCTGCTTTGGCAAGATAATAGAAAAAAAATGTAAAAACAAGAAAAGGCTGGCACAGTTTCAGCCCCAGTTTCACCAAGACCAAGGATCTGGCTGAATAGTCAAAAATGTCAAATGCAATCAGGTTTTCCCCAACGTTTGACCTTGTTTTAGGAGAAAAATATTGAATCAAGAGATGCTTGACCGATTTACTTCATCTTTGAGCGATCAAAGTAGCTTCTGATTTCATTCATCTGAACATAATCTCCTTCAAACATTCACTCACATCCATGAAGGATGGTCCAATGTTTTCTGAGCTAGAGGAGATGATATAGGAAGCATCAACACTCATTTCCTCAACATGTAAAGAATCCATCCAGCTCTTATCAAGGCTGCTTAGACGCTTCCAGGTCATTTCACTCCTTCAGAAACCTTGGACTATTCAGCCGGACCTGAAATCTGGCTTCCATCTCACCAAAGTGACCATTTGCCCTTCTGTTTCCTCACAGAAGGCCAAGTCCTCAGCTCATCCAAGAACCGAACAAGCAAACAAAGTCCGTACAAGCTGCTTGACCCCAGCGCTCACAGGCCTGTGGGTAGGTTTCCTCCAAGCCTCACAGTGAAAAGGTCACATTTGGTGAAATAAATAAGCCTCTGACGCGATCAGGCTGTCACAAGTGGCTGCAAGAGTGTAGAAATCCGGCTTCAGGTCAGAGTCTAACGCTTCATGTCTCCTCGCAGGCTCCGGCCAGATCCAGCTGTGGCAGTTCCTGCTGGAGCTCCTGTCCGACAGCAACAACGCCGGCATCATCACCTGGGAGGGCACCAACGGCGAGTTCAAGATGACCGACCCAGATGAGGTCGCCAAGCGCTGGGGCGAGCGCAAGAGCAAGCCCAACATGAACTACGACAAGCTGAGCCGCGCCCTGCGCTACTACTACGACAAGAACATCATGACCAAGGTGCACGGCAAGCGCTACGCCTACAAGTTTGACTTCCAGGGGATCTCGCAGGCACACCAGAACCACGGGGCGGACGGCGGGATCGTTAAGTACCAGACTGAGATGCCTTATGTCCCGCCATACCACAGCCACCAGCCCAAAATGAACTTCATGGGCGGGCATCCCGCTTCTATGCCCGTCTCCCCGGGGAACTTTTTCGCCTCCCCACCAACGTACTGGAACTCGGCCAACAGCCCCATCTACCCCGGATCGCCCATGACCCGACATCCAGCTGCTCACTCCCACCTGAGCTCGTATTACTAATGACGGAACAATCCGGAGGGGAACCAAAGTGCTGAACATGAGCTGAACCCCGTCTGAACCAGAGGGAAACATGACGCTACGGTCTGTTTTCCTACTAGGCATTATCACGTCTTCAGAGTGGCATTTTCTGGCGCAGAACCAGGAGTTGGACTCAGACTACGAACATTCAGACAGCACAGTGTATGCATTCAATTAACATTTTCCTTCAGTTTGTAAGTAGTTTTGTTTGATAGCACCTGTTATAAACCGTTTTATGATTGTTCGTATCACTTAAGTAAAAAAAAAAAAAAAAAATCAAGTTTAAAGATGACCTTTTGTAAAACAATCTGTACAGAATTGTCTTCATGAAACAATAAAACATTTATGCATTATCTGTAGCTTAAACAACGCTTCTGTTTCTTTTTGTTAGAATAAAGTGCTTTTATGTTTTTCAATCTGGCAAAAACTCATCTCAGCTGACTAAAATGAATTCTGATTTCTCAAAAAAAAAAAAAAAAAAACTAATCAAATAGCTTTCCTACTTTCTGGAAGAAATGAAATTCAAATTGCTACAACAATGAAATGAAACAGATCTAAAAATGAAAAAGAAAAATAGGTAAAAATGAAATCCAATTAAAACCACAACGAAACCTTTTAGAAAAATTATTACACCTGGAAAACGAACGTGCATCATAACCACAGATTATTTCATGCTCATCCTTTCATTTATGACGTTGAAACCAGAAGATCAGATTTGCTGAGAGATTGATACATTATGTGCGCATTTATCATGACTGTAGGAGATCCTTCAGAAGAGAAGACATCTTATGGCATGGCAGAGAGAGCAGTAGGTGCCACACAGCTCTGCAGTAAACAGCATTACATTAAAATTTCTAAATGATTCAAGTTGACATTTTAAACTATCATCAGCATTATGGTATGGTATGATTTTTATTCGGACAGGGACAAAACACAATTTAACATTGACCAAGAGGAAAGATGCATTGTACCAGGTTCCCTGTGCAGGTTGATTTTTACAGAACAAAAACTGATTTAAATGTAGATAAATACGGATTTATATATTTTAACATCATCAGTAACATATATTTAATTAAAATACATTTAATTTAGATACGTTTCAAACAACTTTTTCTACCAATCCTTTTTCTAGGTAAACGGTCGCTCCCTCATGACGTCGTTTCAGATCATGAGTGCAAGTTTGATTTTCTAGAAGCCATGTTAGCATGAATAGCATTTCTTACAGTGGTCAGTGTGGGTTTCGCTTGTGACGTTCTGCTGTCCTAACCTTAGAGATTTTCGCTTCCAGAACATTTCATGGTGGGACAGAATAGGACCCTAAGAAGGTTCAAATGGACAGAAACGACTTCCACATCGAAGATTGTTGTCACTGCCACATGTTAGCACTACGGCATGGTGATTTCCTAGATCAAAAACTGATGAGATAATCAAGCTTTAACCAGCAGGTCAGAATCAGCCAATAATACTATATTGGATGCAAAAAGGTTAGAAAATCTTTGAGGGAAGAAAATAAAGAAAACATCTGCTACACTTTATATGTTCTGGTATCACTAGCGGTTTTAGTCACAGGAAGACCAGGCAGCTGCCCTGGCGGCCATTTTTTCATGACTCAAAGTGGGCGCACAAGCGCTTAAAAAAAAACAAAAACACAAATCTTTGTCCATATACGTTTTTTCTATTATCCGTCACTGTGTCTGGAAATGTTTTTAAGAAGCTGCAGGAAGCAGATCACAATATCTGCATGGTGAAAAACGGAGCCCAGCACACCATGTAGGTCACAAACATTTAAGTCACGGCCGTGCGTAATTTGGCAGGAGAGGTGGTGGAGACTACAAGGTGACACGGGAATCAATTGTCGCTCCCGTCCCGATCCCGCGACAACTACCCCCCCAAAAAAATCTAGTCCCGAAAAAATCCCGAGAGTAAAACTCCTGTCCCGACCCCAATCCCATAGATTAGTAATTTACCTCCTATAGCGCTCGCTCCCCCCCCATAGCCTAGCAAAGGATCAAAGATCATCTTTTTAGCTTTATCCGCCATCTTTAACCATATGCTGCATTCTCGTTTGGCCACCTTACCACGTCATGAACGGACTCGACTCGTCTGACTACCAAACTATTAATGCTGCGTTCGAGAGCCCATCCAAACCAGTGGGACGTGGGACTTCTACCTGAAATGTACTAGCTCCCACTTCTAGGCGTTCGAGGCAATTGAAGTGGAATGTAAACAGAAAACATGGACGACCGCCGCACTAAACAGATTGTCGCTTTGTTTATGAAGAGGCATGCTAACAGATAACGACATTCACACCACAATATGAAAAACAAGTTGTGTTAAAATTACAGCGTCTAAAACAACACTAGAAGCAGAGAAGTACAGTTTATAGCCTATTCGTTCAAGTTTTACCTCTCACGATGTGAGACTCCGTGGGCGCCGCCATTATCCTCCGACTTAATTTTGGTGACGTCGGGGTACGTCGAACTACCCCGAGTTCGCAGGTAGGAGATTCCACTTCGACAGTGCACTTTTCCTACTTGGAGGTAGGATAAGTCCCATGTCCAGCTGGTTTGAATGGGCTCTCGAACGCAGCATAAGATACACGCATTTTCAGTGGGATATCAGATGCTTACCAGTTTATCCAGGTGGTGTAGCAACAACGTAGCAGTTTCAGTTTTGGTGCGTGCCGTGTAGTAGACCCGATGGAATTCAACTAAAGATAGGTGTAAAAAACAAAAAAAGAAGAAAATTCTAATTTCCCGTCCTGATCACGTTACCAACAGTGAAATTGACTCCCGTCCCGCGGGAATCCTGCAGGAATCCCGAAAAATTGTCACCCTCTAGTGGAGACGCAGTTCAACGAGCTGCTGCCCAGGATCCCAGTCTTGGTGGCCTCCACCACCGCGTCAGCACTTTTCCTCTGGGCCCGGCACTTCAGGTCGCTCCAGATTGTGCTGGAGATGAACCCGTAGTAGAACACTAGCATGACCACACCAACGATGAAGAGCCTGGCTGTGATCCTGCTGAAGTAGGCGTGCAGTGCCCACCCCTATGGTGGGTGGAAACCCGCCATAACGCTACAGCCGACCTCGGCCACACCTCTCTCAGGGAGACGATGAATTAGACTACTTGTGTGGGCTGCTGGAGGGTCTGCAGCAGCCGCTTAGTAATGATTTTTGCAAAAGGAAAGTCAGAACAATTAGATTTTAGATTGTGTTTTCTGTTCTCGGTCCAATATTTTCTTTTGTGTTTTATTTGTTTGAACAATTTCTGCCATTTAGAAATTTATTCTAAATTTTATTTGTATATTATTCTATAATAGTTTATTTTTATACATCCGACTGTATATATTTTTGCCACAATTTTGTAGCCTATAGTGTATATATTGTTTAAGTCCTGATAACGGATACTGTGCAGAATTGTGCCAATTGTCTGTTGTCATGTTTTGGTGTAGAAAGGAGAACCCAAATTTAGGAAACTGTTAAATGAGATGAATAATTTAAAAAAAAGGTTAAATAAGAACTTACAAGGCTAGACAGAGTACATGAGAACAAATGCTGGGATCAAAAAGCCGGCGAATGAAGACGGAGGATCCAACTGAGAACAAATGAAACTGGAGAGCTTAAATATACCGTGAAATGAGAAGTGACGATGTAAACCTGAGGATCATTTAACCGCAAATGGATGCAGGGGAATAATAAAAGCTGGATACAAAGAGGAAACAAAGGAGCAAAACAAAGGTGTAAATAGAAGAAAAGACTATTCTACAACAAGCTTAAATTGCAACTAAACTAGGGCTGGGCGATAATTTGATAGCAATATATAATCGATCGATAGACGTGTGGTGCGATAGGAAAAAAAAGGGGTCGATAAAAAAAATTTGATTGAAAAAAAAAGTTTCCTCTCATTTTTTCATTATACCCTATCAGGCAGCTTAATGCAACAATCATTACTTACTCCAAACCAATCATTAACAATGACCCACGCCGCTCTGTCAGCCACCCTCTCTCCTTTCAAACCACAAAAAGGATGAAATGATTTGAGCTGAAACTGAATTTTTTAATTGTCCCTAAGCGAACCATCACCGTAACTTCACCGCGCTAAGACGTCACAACAAGGCAGCAGCAGAGGACGTTGTCCCGGATAAATGTTTCACTGGCTCCGGTAAAGGTTACGTCCCGTTTTGAGCCAATCCTCCTCGCACTAAAACACTAAACGTAGCAATAATGAAAGAAATATAAAACTACGATCAGCTGTTTTAAGCAGGACTCCCCTCTCCCAGCTCGCTATGAATGTCTTACAGAGACACAGGAAACGTACCCAGGTCGCGTCGCGTTGCTAACATCTGTAACTGTTAAAATCTCCCCTCGGTTCTGCTCCTGGTCCTCAGAAGCTAAAAAACGCTTTAAAAAACCCAACAGGGGTTGGATAGACCTGCTGGCTTTGGCTCTCAGTGACTGAGCTGCAGTGTTGGAGCCCATCAACACTGGTGAGTAGCTAGTTAGCTTTAGCTTTAGGCTACAGCTGAAGAGCTGAAGCGAATATGAATAAACTTTATTGACAAACTAAACCAAGGGATTCAGCCATTAATATTATAAAGTGTCATAAAATGTTTAAAAAATAAAAAAGCATAAAAATAAACCTTGAATTTAAATTACTAACATGATTAAAAACATTATGGTTAATAATATTACTTTTCTTTGTATTTACTGATGTTACTCAGGTCTCTTTGTTTCTGTGTCTTACAAACTTACATATGATAAAAATAAATGTTTGAAAATTTAATTAAATCTTAGTTAAAATTAGTTAATTGAAGAATAAAAATATCGATCAATATGACTTTTTTAAATCGATATGCTTTTTTTCTATATCGTCCAGCCCTAAACTAAACTAAATGAATAACCAAGAATGATGATCTCAGTAAAGTAAAAGCATTAAGTAACAAGGAAAGAATAAAAAAATTGAACAAAATAATTAGGATTAAAGAAAAGCAGAGCTAACAGAGAGAAAGAAATGAGTAATAAAAGATCAACATAGAAGAAAAGCAGACGTGTCTACAGAACCTAACAAAGATGAGAAACACAATCACAGGAATGACTGAAAGAAGAGCTAAATAAATAAATTAGGAATGACCAGGAAACAAGAGAAACTCAAAGTACAGACACCAGAGGGATCAAAGAAAATATAATGGTAGGAAATAAATATACAAACAAGTATGAAACTAAAATTATAAGAAAAAACAATCTGTTTTTGCGTGTTCAGTGTTTGTGTGCGTGTGGTGAGGACCTCTAGACAAACCAGAATTCACTTAGCTAAAGCGTCAAAAAATAAATGAGTAAAAAAAAAAAAGTCAAGTTTGAGGCTTTATTTGCTAGTCAAAAAAGGAAACGATTTTATTCACCAGGTTTTAATAAACGTAATAACTAAAGTCATAATAAAACAGAAGCTCCAACGAAAGTTTACCAAATTTCACAGTCAAAATCCGAGATTTCCCCAAATGTTCCTTAAAGTTCAGAGATCTTCTCCTCGCCCTCCACCAGAGAGGAGCCTTTCACCCACCGGGCTTCCACCCGGCCCTCCCTGCTGTCGTATCGGGGATTCCTCTGGTGGTACTAGCCATACTCCTCGTCTTGTTCACAGGTTTGGATTTCCCTTTAGGATCTATGGTCCAAGTCATGCTGCTGATGACTTCAGTCTCTGAATAAAAAAAAACATGTATTTGAGTTCTTAGTTAACCTTTCAGTCACATTCATGTCCTCACAATGCATAAAGCAGGATTTATGGGAGCTAATTAAAAACAGAAAAGTAGTTTGCTGCTTTGGAGCAAACGGGCGTCAACGGGGGGCGTTAGTAGAATTTATTCACTGGGGCACGTGCTTTAGCAAAAGCATCCAGTGCCCCAGTAAATTTATAGCTCTGCTCTGGCACTCGAGCGCATAACTCAAATCTGTAACTTACCAGCCAAAAAAGGAAAAAAGAAAGGGGTCACAACAGCCAAACAGGAAACAGCACCTCTGTCGCTGGGAAAGATTGAACGCAACAACCAATGAAAATCATTCACATGATTCTTGGGAAAGTTTCTTTTTATCCACACAGTACCAATGGTCGCTGGCCGCTCTGCTTTGTGACCGCATACCATGGAGGCCGCCATTGCTCCTCCATTGCTGTAGTACCTCCATTTGGCCGCTAGGCCCCCTTTGAAAAGCATTGGACTTTAGACACGTTAAAAACAACTTTAATGCCTGGTGCCCATTTTTTTTAAAACTTTCTATGGCTACATATTCTTCCTGAGATAACGCTGGGCTCATAAAAAACCTGGGCACCAGGCTGGTTTTCGTAAGATAATTTTTTTGAAATCTTGCACAATTAATGAGGGGGCTTTGAGCACAGAGTAAGTTGTTTCCCCGCTTTAATGTTACAACAAATTCACAACTTGTTTTTCTGATAAACTATTCAGAAATGGACATCAGAAAATTCTTCCTGAACAGCAGCAGAGGAACAGAGAGGAGAGATGAGGAGGACAAGGGAGGTATGATAGTTGTTCACATTAACAGTAATATTAATATTTATGCTAGTAACAGCCAGTGCTGTGATTTGATCAATGGTTTAATGGAAAATTAAAATACGTTTGATGCTTTTGCAAATGTAGCCTATAATAATCTACACAGAGTCAGAGTGGTTTATATGTGATAATTTCCCCATAATGTAGCCTAAGATGGAAAGATACATTTTGTTTTTGTTTGGTAGTTACTTTGCTTTCCTGAACTACTTGTTTTAAACTTGGACTGAGCTTTGGGTTGTAAAGAATCTGACTCTTTCTAATCTTAAATGGTAGCAGTAAGAGGATGTTGTTTGTAAATCTTTGAGATGTGCAAATAAATATGATTACATGATTACCAGTCGTTTAATATAGCCTGCAGTATGACAGTGACAATAATGATTTTAAAAGCTTGTACCCGAAGGTTAGCCATTTATTTCATATTGCGAACACATTTATTGTATTTTTTTATGTATTAGGAGTTGAGGGCCTGTGCCCCAGCAAAGCTCTAGGTCTAGAATCGCCCCTGGGCGTCAACCTGATGCCAGGCTGGAAAGAAATCAGCCGTGACCGGCGCTGGGCGTACACCCGTTCATTAGTGGGAAATTTGAACTGAACAACAGCGGTTTTTACTCAAACATAAACCGGTATGAACTGAATTTAGAACTAGCTCTCGTTGAGGATTAACTGATAAAAACAGACTGAAAATTCTTAAAAAATACAATCAGTCACTCTTAGAATGCTACATGCGAACATTTTCTCCAAACCCCATTCCCTGCATTAGTTACAGAAACATTTTACAAGAAAACAAGCGAGCCGTAGTATGGCAGAACATGGTCAGGCTTGGTTTATTTCTGGATATAGCAAATCAGTACTTTTTTTACCAAAGAGAGATGAGCTGAGGAAGAAACTGTTGGAATTTGTCTTGGAATACTGCCAGCGAAGTTAGTTCATCATTTGACTGAAGACAGCAAAAGAGTCGCATTAGTCTTAGCCGGGCTTTCCAATGGACGTGTCAGCAGCACGTTTTACTCGCGTATTCTGCTGCTTGGCCCTTCCCACGGGGGGCGTCAGCAGCACGTAGCAGCTGTCACCGAGAGAGCCCAAAATCATGCGAGATCAGCAAAATCACGCGTGGTTTCGTCAGTAAACGCAACAAGAAGCAGGAAAAAAAGACTACAACATGGCTCCAAAAGGTCTGTGGTTAATGTTCTGTCCGTTTTACATTCACCAATAAGTTTCTGTTATGTCAGGGAATATAAAAAAATCCCTCGAAGTGCAAAAGAATATTGTTAGTGGCGATCTGAGGTAGTGTAGACCCTCCCGCGACCATCTGACTTCTCACGGGGCCGCACAGGTAGTAAAGTAAAGCTACCGGAAAGAAGCACCTTTGTTTTATTTTGAAAATTTCCGGATGCTGAGCCGTCTGACTTCCTGTCTTCCCCTATCCAAAATGTTGAAATTTAAAAGCTTCACAGGCGTAGCGCGTAGAAAGTAGGACTGCTGCGTATATTTGGAAAAGTGCTGCAACGTGAAGCTCCTGTGACGGGGCAAACTCGTGCTGCTTTCGACTCCGGTGGAAAGGATTATATTAATAATAATAATAATAATACATTTTATTTAAAAGGCGCCTTTCTGACACTCAAGGTCACCGTACATGAATACATAAGAGTTAATATATAAAACCAACGATATAATAATACAAAAATAGATCAAATCTATTAAAATCCAATAGAATTACAGATTTGAACTGAGGGAATGAGTCCATGTTTCTGAGATGAGGTGGGAGGGCGTTCCAAAGGCGGGCAGCTGAGCGGCTAAATAATCTGCTCCCCACTGATATTGATTACAGCGGTGGCTAACAGTATGACGTGCTGCTGACGCGTCCGGTGGAAAGGAGGGGTTAGCCAATCAGAGACACTGTATTTACATATTGTGAATAATCCTGATTTAGACTCCTTGTCTTAATGTTTTACCCCACATACTGCTCCGATAAACTGCAACCTTCTGAAACAGAACTGAGACGGCATTTTTCCCCACATAAAACGGCTCTCAACACACACTTGTGCTGGAGACCAATTTTATTGAAAAAAAAAAACAGGTCAATGACGACTTTAAAGCAGCAACTGATGCTGATTATCAACCTGGTAATGGTCAGTAGGTCATCTCCAAACTGTGAGCCGTCGTTCTATAGAGAGCAGGATAATTCAGAAAATCTCAGAACAACTGACTAAAAACCCAAGAGCTGCCCACCCAGACTCTACAGGTTTCAGTTAGCAGGTTCAAGGTTAAAGGTCATGGCAGCTCAAATTGATAAACACTGACAATTCATGGAAGAATCTTCTGGAACAGCGTCTGTCCATCAGATGAGGCCAAAACAAATATGTTTGTGCTGATTTGCAATGTTTGATTTTTTTTCTAAGCATATTTCTGTGCTTTATGGCGAAAAACCCGCAAGCATGGTGGAGGAGGGCTGACGGTTTGGGCTCGTCTGCAGCTACAGCACCTAGGGGCAAAACCTGCGTATTCTAACACGAGGACACCTGTCAGAAAAGTGAAGCTTGGTCCAAAATGGATCTTCAACAGGACGACTCCAAACACAGCAGCAGATCTATAACAAATGGCCTAGTCAAAGCCTAGATCTAAATCTGATAGAAACAAATAATGACTAACCTGTTGGTTCATCCGGGCCACAGCTGGAATCACAGCAGTCGCAGACCGAGTTCGACCCAAACAGCTCCACCCACCTGCAGAAAGACTCCAAACTTAAATCCATCCCTCAATAATTAATAAGATTTGTTTTATTCTCTGCATTTCCCTTCTGTAAAAACAACAACCACCACCTTCTGGTTTTTGTGTCGTAGTTGCAGGACTTGGCTGTTGCCGTTGGCGCTGAACTGCCAACAAACATGCTGCAGTGCATGTAGAGCTGCAGCACAAGAGAAACATCCTCATTTTTCTTTCACCTCAACTGTGATTTTTTTTTTTTGATGATATATTTTGGATGAAACTGAAATGAAAATGTTGCTCACCTGATCCGTCACTCCCTTAACGACGAAGGCATCAACAGAAAATCTCACCGTGTCGTTTTTGTGGGGGATGAATCTGGAGTGGCCGTTCTTGCTTTCAACCATACAGCTGCATCATCGTCATCATCAGAGAGGACCACAATCATCCTGCTTTTCTTTTCAAACATCCAAATAAATGCTAGACGAGGTTTACCCGAAGTTAGTTATGACTGGAAGCTGAGGCGTGGAGGTGTGGGACTCCTCTGGAGTGACGTAGCACCAGTGGACGTACAGTCGCTCGTCGCTGGACAAAGCTTCGGCCTCGGCGACAAAGTGCATGGGCTCTCCGAGGATAAAGTGGTCGGACTTGGAGAGCCTATTCCACTGAGCTGAAATAAAGACGAAAGGCACAAAAATATCAATCCGTGTTCTTAATATTTAGGGGAAACGTCAAGAGCATGTTTAATGAGTTATGAAATGTCACTGGGTTTGGGCAAGTAGAGTAGCAATGTTATCATTTCTTCCACATGTGATGCTGAGAAATATGTAGTGATAAAATGCACAGATGGACGGTGAGCTAATACAAAAAAATTGTCCACTTAATTAAAAGTCCAATTTAAGAGGAGGAAGTCAGAAGTAGTGGATGAAAGCATTAGCATGGAGCTGAGGTCCAAAGATATTTTTGATGGAAGTCTTTTTGTCAAAGATATCTGGTCATAATCTATTGATGACCAGTAAATTTAAAATGATTATTCATTTTTAAATATTTAATCTGAATAAGTGGAACAGAGAACTACTGCGATTACAACTTGCACCTAAAATGTGAACAGCCTGAACTCAGTCTCAACTTCCTCCTGCTCTGCGTGAAACTGAAATGCTTTCCCACATGTTCGTGATCAAATAGTGAGATTGCTGCAGAGGTTTTGGATTTTTGCCTTGGAAAGATTACTTTTGATGAGGGTTTGGATGTTCTGATTCTGCACTCGCTGCCACACCGGAGACTGGAATTAAACACCACTTCGAGAAACATCTTTCCGATTTAAGGCATCAGAATTCTCAAAGACTCTCTGAATGAGCCATTTCCTGACCTGCAAACTATTGCACCAGCGGGAGGAAATCCCTCAGCATACACCGGCGGTTGGAAAACGACACCGGGCACTTTAAACGACGCGCTCTAAAGCCCCGGTGACTCCTCAAAGCGCTGTCAGCTCTAGGTTACTGAGATACATGTGTCAATCTCTGAGATAATGCTCAGATGCTGTCATGGGAATCTTTTTTAAATTATTTAGTTAGGTAAATTAAGTTGAAAATGTTGCACCAAGTGGTCAAACATATGAATACTAATCTGTCAAAGTGACAAGAAAAACAAACTTAGTCTTTCTGCTAGATATAGGCGTTTTGTGCGGAGTTGGAAACAAGGCTGGAGTCTGAAGGATCGTTACCATTTGTTGGCGTCAGAATAAATTTAGCTGCGTTCTTCAGTTTTTTCAGGACGTTCCGCAGCTGCACCTTCGGAGAATATCCGACTTTATACGAGTAAACGAACCTAAACAACAACAAACAAAAAAACATGATTTCCGCTCTGTGACGGAAAGCAGAATTATTCCTGGTTTTAATTCGACTCCACCTGTTGAAATAACAAGCCACTGGCACGCTGAAAGGCGCCGTTCGTCTGATCAGTCCTCTGGGTTTCGGAGGGTCGTAACGCAGCATGTTGAAGTAAACCATCCGATTATTGATCATCTGTAAATTAAATGGGGAGAACTTTTTTAGCTGATTTGCTAGACCAGAACTTTCAGACAAAACTGACTAAAAACCAAAAGGGAATTGCGATCAGAGTTTGGAGTTGATCTCCACCTACCTTTTGAGGTAGGTGGAGATCCTAAGAGGGGTTTAAATTGGCTACAAGGGGCTGTTTGTAAAGTTACAGTCAAAAAGTTAACGCCAACAATAACATGCATAAATTGAGTTAATGTTATTAATTCATTTATGAATATCACAGCTTTAAGAAAAATTAAATACTTAGCTCCAAAATTAAGAGTGTAAGCACAAGTAAATGGATAAAAAATTACACATTTCCTCCTCATAGATGCTCCAGCAGGTCATTAGAATGAGCCCTGGCCTTTTCATCGCCTCTGTATTCCTGTAGTTTCACTTAAATAGTGAGGTTATAATAATAATGGATCCCATTTATATGGCGCTTTTTGAGACCATTAAAGCGCTCTATAATTTCACTATTCAATCGCTCCCACATTAGAAGCAAGCTTTCATTGTAGACAGCTACTAGAAGTGACGCTACTGTGTTTGAATTTGCACGTACTACTGGAGAATTCCCCTAGGGGGCAGAGTACAGAACTCAGACCTGATAGGGAGGCGGATTTGTAGAGTAGAAACAAACCAAAAATGGCGACTGTAGTTCATCAGCTGGTTAATTTACGGATTACAACAGAAAGAAGACGGCAGCAGTGTTGTGGGTGGTATATTTACCGCTCTGCTGATCTGGTTCTTACTGCTTTTGCTGCCGTTGACCCACTTTCAGGCTCTCAGGAAAATAACGGCATGTAATCCATTCATTTAACAAAGTAACAATTTAAATTACCCACCTAATAAAAACAATAACTGCAACGGAATACAGTTACTCATAATTTCTTAATACATGTATTCTGTTACTCCACAACACTACAGACAACTCTTGATGTTTGCGATACACCAGGGGGTCCCGTTTCAGAAAGCATAGGTTTCACAAACTGAATCATGCTTGAACTTTAGGTTGGTCAACTCTTCTGCAAACGTGTGATATCTCTGGTAAGACTTTGCTTCCTATCAAACAAGGTGTTCTCCTGAAAAATGGATCCTGCTCCTTCCTGTTAACCGGCCAATAGTAGAGGAGCAGCTCATTCGCATAATGAAGCAGAAATGCATTAGGTAAACTACAAGGAGATGAGGACATTTAAGAACAACGAATGGATTTAGGGGGAGGAAAAACAAAGTAAAAATGTTTGTACAAGGAAAAGGAAAAAATGGCCAAAAATGCACATAAGGAAAAACAAAATATAAAAATTCCTGCTTTTATTTCTAATTATGTCAGTTTTGGTGCTCCATACTGCGGCAGCTGTGCTCATAAAGTCGATCCTCGAATATTAATTAGAGGAGAAAAGGTTTGGTCTTTAATTTTCCACTTACTCAAGGGCCTACATGGACCAGAGCCGGACCAATAGCGACCTAAGGGGTTGCTTAGGGCCCCACAAATCCATCTGGGCCCCCCATCAATGCTGAAATAAATTGAACAGTCACTACAGATCTTATTACTCCATTTGATTCAGTTTTGTTTCAGTGCAGTTTTTTTTTTTTCCATCGTTTAAATTTTTGTGTAGTAAACTAGGCAGGTTTTTTTGTAACTATTTTATTAATAATTTTTCAAATTAGAATTCTATTTGTAAAATTAAAAAAAAAGTTACAAAATATTTACATGAGTATATACATTTAAAAAGGAATAAATATGTATATACTGTACCTGTTAATTTAGATACTTTTATTGCATTTACATTTTTGAATTAAATTAAAACATTTAAATTTACTTTTTTTTATTCATTGTTGGGTTTTAGTGTTGCTATTGTTACAATCTGATGCTTTAACTTAACCTTTCTATTTTACCTGAAATTTTTACCTCTGATTGATTTTTATGATCAACCTAATAAACTCCGCCTACTTTCCCGGATTAGACCAAATCTTCATTGAAACACCATTATTGTGGGTAGTGGTCTTAACAGAAATAAATAAATAAGTATTTATTATAGAAAACATGTTTGTACAATATTTAGTGCTAAATCAATAAACTAAATGCATATTTTATATAACAATTCCTGCCCAGGTTGATTTTTATAGCGCTCAGACTCACGGTTCGCTTTGTTCCACACATGCGCAGATCTTGTTCGAAGTAGAGGTGATGTTCGGTAGATCTGCTGACTCTGCAGGTTCCCAGCTTCAGGTGAGGACCCGGTTCCCCGGAGCCCAGAACGCTCCTCTCCACCTGCAGCCGCATCTTGTTGCGCTCACAGGAAGTCCTCACGGCGGCCCCCGACACGCTGGGCGGGCCGCTGGCGAGGGGCCACACCGGCAGCAGCAGCTCTCTGACCGGCCGGGGTAACGCATCCGGTCCGGGGCCTCTGGCCGGGGAGAAGAGGTCCCTCCGGACCAGCGGCAGGTCCGAGTCCACAAACATGGGCAGGCTGAGGTAGTTCCGCTGCAGCAGCGTCGCTGTTTGACCCTCCGGCAGCAGCTGGTCGGTTCCGTTCGGCGTTTGGACCGCCAGAGAGGCTTCGTGAGCGGAGGAGAGCAGCAGGAACATCAGCAGGAGAACCATGACCATGACCAGAACTCTGATGATCTCAGAGTCCAATTAGGAACACCTGCTGGAGGTCAACGGGCGACACCCAGTGGTTCGTTGAGGTATTTCACCCAACCGATAATCCCCCCCCCCCAAAAAAAAAGTTCATGTAAAACTCGAGATTATCTTTAAATTTAAAGATTGAGACTCATATTTCAGAGAATATTAGTCATTTTATTTATTTTTCCACGTTTAACACTTCCTGTTCCTGGGCGCGCCACCAAAATCTGTTCTGTAAAAATCTTTCAAAAATAAACTGCTTCACAGCTCAACTCTGTAGGAATTTTATTAAAAATAGTATTAGAGAAAAATCATATGCATTTTATTAAATAAACGTGCATTTTGCCATATTCATGGAGAAATATCTTCAAAAAACAGGGTGTCATTTTACATTTATTTTTATAAATATTTTTTCCTTTCATATGATTGTGGAATTTGCCTCTTTTTTTTTTAAACTGAAGGAAAAATGAATTAAAAATTCATCATGTGAAAAGTCAGATGAGAAATAAATTCAGAACTCATAAAAGCTGTTTTTGCTTGATTTCATTTACTCTTGAAATATATCACAAATAAATACGGTTTTTTAGACTTTCCAAAATTATTATTTTTTTCATCATCGTTGAAAATTAGCCCCATCATAGTCTGGGATGTAGTTTTCTGCGCTCTCGGTGGGAAACGATGGACGTCTAATGAGCAGAACTTGAACCTCTGCAGGACTTTTCCCTGTTAATGGCCGCGCCAATCACAAAGCCAATCGTTTTCTTCCAGCAAAGATCGGAAATGTGGATCGGTTTGATGACGGTCCATGCTGTGTTCTCCGTGTGTTCTGATTTAAGGGGTTTTGCATGAACACATTTTCTAATTCAGTCATGCCCAAAACCATCAGCTTCACAGACTTAAAGGTGGAAAAAAATCCCAACGTCTACAGACTCAGTAGAAACAGATGATTCATTCAGGTCAAACTAAAATATGCTCGGACTATTTTACATGGTTTTAAATTCTATTCAGCATTTCTGCATCTTTCAGCTTCATCACTGGGAACACTGTGGGTTGCAACATCTTTTATCTCTGATCAATCTTTGTTCAAAAAAATCTCGGTTTATCTTCGCACCAGCTGGACGTCACAGACGACCGTCTGCCGTTGTTCCTCACGGAAGTCTTCACTCCTCTTGAACCTTTCCAGATTCAGCTCCGTTAAATCCACAATGAGGAACGCAGCACAAGGTTCTCAGCCGAAGCTCAGTTAGATTCGAACATCGGTTTTTACGACTTTGCGTTTGACTGGACATTTCTAACACATCCCATCCCATAATATCTCTGGCTGGATGATGAACCTCCACCTCCGTCTCAGGTCTGCTGCAGCCTCTCGCAGCTTTTCTTCCAGAGCTGTCCCGTTTTTAGCTTCATCCATCTTCATCCACCACTAATAGTTATCGTCCTGTCCACCTGAGCTGTGGATCTCTGCAGCTCCACCAGAGCTCCCTACTTCTATGATTAAGGACTTCTGAAAACACTTGATGATTTTACTGTGTTTTATTTAAGGGTATCAGGCTTGTTTTTTTTAGTAATAGCACTTTTATGAAACTGTTTCCTTCTACTTTAGACTCCTGCACGACGTTATGTTGGTCATAAAATCTGACTAAAACTAAAAAAGTTCTGCTGAATCAACTCTCTGACTTGGACTCTCTGACATCGTGTTTCATCTGGAAGGAACCAAAACAATGGTTCTCATGACCGCATCGCGTTCTGTTCACCAGAGTGAGCCAGCAGCCACCAGGGGGAGCAGCAGGGCCGTCCAGAGGGGGGGCCGGGGAGGGTCCGCAGCCGTGTTGCACAGATGCGTGTTGCAGCACTCGTTGGTGAAGGTGAAGTTGAGACCCACGGTGTATTTTTCCCCGGTGACGCCGCACAGGGCAGGCGGGATGCAGCTCTTCTCGTACAGCACCACCCGGAGGTCGCCTGGGGGAGAAACACCAGGTTAACCCTCAGTTTGAGTTGGACCTAATTCGTAGCTATTTTTATGTTTTCCTCTCACCCTGAGAAGTTCAGAGCCAGTTTGAGCCGTTCGGTTGTTTTTATACATCCAGTCTTGATCAGCTGTCTCCGCAGAACAGGAGTGCTCAAGGCAGTCCAAGCGCCACTTATGATAAGGTTTAATCTGCCCCAAACATCTTAATTTTACTGTGTTTATATTCTCCTTGGATTTAGGAACACCCCGGAACTGCTTCGTGATCGTCTTCCAGGCCGATTTGGGGGCTTGACGTTAAAACAATAAAACGGTGACGAATCTGCCACGGCATCCGCATTAATGGCTCAAACTGGCTCCAAAATTCTCAAAAAACTTAAGAATTGCTCCAAAAAAAAGATCCAAGTTGAAGAAAAAAAAGACGTTTCTCCCCAGTGACCCGTAGCAAGCTCACCTTTCTGTCCCACGGCTCTGCTGGACAGGCAGAGCTGCTCCGGGGGACACTTCATAGGGAATCGGATGCAGTCCAGAGGAGAGATGGCCGGAAACACGCAGGTGTAGCAGAAGAGGGAGACTGGAGGACGCAGAGACTGCAGTGAGTTGGATTCACATCAGGACGAGCAAAAACACCTGCTTTACATTCATTAAATTCAGATTTATGTCTTTCAGTTCTATATTAAAAAGATTGATTAAAATGGGGTGATGCTGGGTACTTCTTTGAAGTCACTATCTTACCCGCAGCAGGACTTACAACAATCCAAGTTTGGAGAAATGTAGAAAAAAGCAATAAACTTCACTATCAGAAACAACTCAAATTCAAATAAATCTGATAGTTTCAATATAATATCAAGTATTTTTTCCATCTTGTTGCTGTGACAGAATTTCAAACATAGAAACCTGTTATAAATATGTTTTCTGCTGATAGTTCTTCACAGATGCTAACACCGACTTCCAGTTTTCTTTCTGATTAAACTTTGTTACTAAAAAAAAGCATAAAAACTCAAATAATGCTAAAAATAATCAAATGCGTTAGAAGTTGTAGTTTGGAGTCCAGCAGAAAATGATTATTCTAATTTAGGCATCAAAGCCAAACGTTTTCCGCTCCATTTGATTTTGACTAAACTATAAACAAAGATCAGGATTCTTTATGTGCTCACGGGATGAAAAATTGGGTCATTTATAGATTCGCCGCATTTATGAAGCAAGAGAAAAAATTTAGATTTTTCTTTTGGTAAATAGCTGATCTGCTGATCCCCAGTCGGAGCCGACCCAAACAAACACGTGCCTGATTTAGTTTTGCAGCTCTAAATAAAAGTGAGATGGTTAAAAGTCTCTCTGTGCAGCCGGCTGCATTGTTCAAGCTTGTAATGCTAATATAATGGAGTGAAGCTACTTGCTCTCTGAGGAGGAAAGGAGTAATCTGATCGCACCAGCTGAAGCGCAGCAGAGGCGGTGTTAGCCTCATCCCTGGATTTTGGAACGCTGCATATTAGTTTATGTAGTTTGCATAAAAAAGAGAAGAAAAACTCTGTTCAGCTGGACTCCCAAATAAGAACTGATACTGCTGGCTCCTTAGAACCGCTCTGTATAACCTTATCTAGATCAGCAGTTCCCAAAGTTGGGGTCACAAACAGGTAAGTGTGGCATCCCCATCTTATAAATCAAATGAAAGACGAAAAACAGGATTTGAATTAATAAAAGCAGCACAGAGTGGATGATATATTGGCTGTTGATGTTGGTTATGTATCACTTTTTAACTGACTCAGAAAAAAATGCTCGTATATTCCATCATGAGTTGGGGTCACAGGCCTCTAAAATTGTTATTTTGTGGGTCAGAGACGGGAAAGTTTGGGAATCACTGCTCTAGGTCATATCGATGTGATGTTGCTGCATCCTGTAAAAAACAATCAAATACAATCCTGCTTGTCATATTAGCAGATTTACATGATCATGCACACAAACGGACACTGTTGTAGTGTGTTCTCACCCACAGATGGAGGGAAACCCAGCAGAACCAGAAGGCAGAGAAGTTTGGACATCACGGATTGTTTCTGTATCAATGGGAGGGAAATAAAACTCGTTTCCTGCAGCTCCGTGTTTCCTAAAAGCTGTCAACTGCCTTAAATTCTGCCCTGAGGTCGGCTCGTCCTCCGCGGCTGCAGGGTTCTGAAGGCTGGGCTCATTTCAGCCCTGCTGATGTTCTGCTGATTACCTTACTGAATCTCCACACCCCTGGGCTTGTGATTTCATTAGTGTCCTGGTTTGAGCCGTGCAGCTGCAGGGTTAAAATAACCCGGCAGTCTTTATTCAGGCCAAACGTAAACCTAAGCAGGGCGCCTTAAGAACTTGGCGGGTTGATTAAATCAGGACTTTTCTCTTAATGAAAGACGTTGAGCCCCGTTGGAGGACAGTCAACTGACTTGCAGTCTCATGACCTGAAGCTGCAAACAGAACCTCATTGTCTGGAAAAAGGTTTCTGAGGCTTCAGATTCCCAATAAAACACAAATAACTCTGTTTTAAAGTGAATAAATATGTTTTATATATGAGCTTTGTTATCTGGTTAAGTGATATAATTACTCAACGTGCGACTGCATTTCATGAACATAAAGTATCATTTTTCTGTTCAATGCTCAGACTGAAGGACAAATCAGACTGGAATTAAATGAAAACGTTCAAAGATCATTTTCAGAAAACTGGCACTTGGAATCAGACATTATCCCCCAATCAGGACTCAGATATATATGTATATATTTTCTTATTATTAAGTGTATCGAAGATGAGGTGCTGTTTGATTTTACATTAGATTTTTCTTTATATATACTGTTGCACTAAAGTTGAAAATTGAAGAATGTATGTCATTTATTACTTGATTGTTTATGCTACCCTAAAGAAGTGCTCTGTTTGTGAACAGAGTTGATAAAACAAGGTGAAAGGAACTTCCTAGATATGTTCGCTCTTCTTTATTCTTTTTTATGTATCGTAGAAGTATCGGATCAGGACTCTATCGGTAGATACTCAAAATCACATTATTTGGACTTAAGGGGGGAAAAAACTAATCGGGACACCCCTGGTTACTACTTTTCTCTTCTTTTTTTTTTGTATATTGCTTCCTGATCGAAATAAAGAGAAACAAACAAATGTTTTTGCTTTCAGAAATCACATGCTTCTACAATCTGTCTACAAACTCTTCCTACCAACTCCATACTATTCTCATTGTGTGTCAAACCTGCAGGCTATTAACAGGCTGGGTAGGCGTGGTCTGAAACCGCTAATGTGGATAAAAGGGACGGAGCCTCTAAATGGCTCCTTCTGAAAATGACTGAAATTGTGAAGAATTGAGCTGCTGAGACTGCTGTAGATGAAGAAGTTCTTTAACATGTCTTGTACAGAACATAGGCCTGTTATAACGTGTTCAACAAGAGGCCGGATGTGTCCCCTTTAAAACGGATGAGCTGTTATGAGTGATATTTAAGGTTTTGCCTGTAAGCATCAAAAGTCTCCACACCACAACCAGAACACCATGTTTTAGAGGTCAAACACATGCAGAAAAAACCACAGCTTATATAAATGGTAAACGGCCTGTATTTGTATAGCGCTTTTTCACTCAGAGGACCACAAAGCGCTTTACATTCAGTCATTCACCCATCCACACACTGGTGATGGCAAGCTACGTCGTAGCGACAGCTGGACAGAGGTGCCACCGGTAGGCAGCGGGTGAAGTGCCTTGCCCAAGGACACGACGACTGATGCTGTCAGAGCCGGGTCTCGAACCGGCAATCTTCCGATCACAAGACGAACACCCAGTGGCTCAGGAGTCGGGAATTTAAATTTATTTTTCCACTCCGAGAACCATACATCGTCTCAAACATCTTTATGCGACTAAAGGTTAAAAAAAAGTTCAAATTCTCTTCAGAGCTGCAGAAGTAAGAAAGTGTTTTAAAAAAATCCTACAGATTACAAAGTACAGAACGTTCTTTTTTCTGTAGATCTGACTGGTTAATCGAACCTCTCGGTCCAGTTTCTCCACAACCATCCAGAAGGAAACCCTACTGGGAGTAAATGAAAGAATGGGCGTGTCTCTCTCTGCACTCTGGGCTCTGATTGGACAGAAAACACTCCTTTAGGAGGGGTAGATACCCTGGTGGGTATTCCACGAAGCGAGCTAAAAAGAAATTAAGGCTCACTCTAAATATCCTCACTTGATTTAGCGTTAAAGTTCACGCCACGACTCTTCTGTTCCACCAACAAAGCTCAGGTGAATTCAATCCCCGCTGATTCAAGCGGGGGCTCATGTGTGTCGACGCTTCGTTAAAGGCAGCTCCTGTGAGAATAGCAGGAGAGAGCAGCGTTCTTCTCCCGGTCTGAGAAAGACTTATTAATGCAGCCTATGAGGATCATAATTACATCATAACCAATAAGGGGAACAGCAGCTGCACAGAAAAGCTCGTCAGGCTGCTTTATAAGCTTTGTAAGTTAGGGGATGTTGCTACACGGACGGTTTAGAGTGTGACAGAGGGAGCTGAGAAGATCTTCCAACTGTAAACTTCTACTTACCATGTTGGGTAGAATGAGATTATCTGGAGGTGTTGTGAATTATTAAAACCAGAATATAACACGACAGAAAATAGCTGACTGGTATACTTATGTGAGGACGTACTAAATAAGAAAAGTTTCAAGTTATCAAAATGTAAAGTCACATAAACACACTTTTATTTTAAATGTGCATTTTGTTAGCAGTTACAAGGTATTTTTTTGGCTATTTTATCACATTTAAGCAGTACAGTATGATGATTTTATGGCGCCATCTTGGACAAGGCAGTTTTATTTATATAGCACAACTCAAGGCAATTCAATGTTCTTTGGATGATTCAGTGGTAAGGAAACCAAATGAATGAGAAAAATCTGAAAATTAAAACCGAGAATCACTGATAGAAGACATGTAGTAATCGAAAAATAAAAGAGAATTTATAATAGAAAATGTAGGTAAAAGTATGAAAATTAAACACGATAATCGGTTGATTAAAACATTTAGCAATTGATTAAAAGAAATATAAGAAATTGTTCATAGTTTAGTGTCAGGTGCGACATTGGTAGAAAAAAACGCTTTTGGTAGCATTTAATACACTAATGTTCTTCAACATGGTGAAAGTAATATAATTAGATCAAATAAATCGTTAGGTAATTAGAACTACGTTTTAAAATGTAAAACCTACATTCCATTGCATAATTTAACCACCCAAAAAGAAAAGTGCAGCAGCTGCTGCTAAAGATTTATAACTTTATGTTGGAGGGTGGATGTGGTGACGGAGAGAACAGCAGCAGAACACCAGCCCTGCAGAGTGACATCACCTGGATCGTCCAATCATATTCATCAAGCTAAAATAAGCCTCACGATTAGCCTACCACAAAGCAGGAATAGCCTGAAGAGCATTTGTTGCCATGGTGAATGGGCGGGGCTACTGGTTAGCCTCGTTTGTGGAACCAAATCTGTGGAAATTGAGCCTGGATTATCAAGTAATCCTGTTTTTTTGGAGTTGGGTAGCTTCATACAATACTGGATTTAAATCAAATCCCAATGTTCTTTAAAATATACCTTATGAATCACAAAATACAGTAAAAACTCCTCTAATTTGTTACTAAATAAAGTATAAAAATGTGAATCAAATATGACAATATGATGGCTCAACTATTAGTATGACTGATTAATCATAAAAACATACACAGTCATGTTTTATTTACAGATACAAGATGAAATCGTTTTCTTCTGGTTGTGATGTGTTGTCAGGACTTTCATTAATCTTTGGTGTTTAACCCAAAGATGTAAAGAGACTAAAATTAAAACTAACATTTTTTTACATAATTGTGAATATTTTTGGCCATGACAGGAAGAGCTTTTTGTCAGATTTTATATTTAATATTAAAACATCAGACTTGAACTTGGCTATAAGGTGGAGAAGTTGGTAATATCGTAGCAGCATGGAGGTCCTGGCTTCATATCCCAGCCATGTTTGGGTTTTCACTGGGTACTCCTGCTTCCCACAGTCCAGAACCACCACTGATGGGTTGATTCCTCCGGGTCTCCTCCTGGTGGGATGTGCCCTGAACACCTCACCAGGGAGGCGTCCTAAATGGATGGAAGATCCTCCGCAACAGACTCCTCTGGATGTGGAGGAGCAGCGGCTGACTCAGAGCTCCTTCTGGAGGACCGGCCCAGACGCTTGTATCCGTAATCCCCTCCTTTCATTTGTTTCCCAGAGCTCCTGATCATAGATGAGGGTGGAAACGTAGATCAACCCGGTACCAGATAGCTTCACCTTTAACCATCCCGTCCAAATCCACAGAAATAACTCAAACTCATTTGGTTCAGAGACTTTTATTCTCTTGAGTTAAAAAGACAAAAAAAGGTTTTTCCAGCATGAAGTCCCTGAGCAAAAGTGTTTAAACACTGAAAATAACAGAAAAACTTCAGGGGAAATCATAAAAAAAGGAGAAAATTAGAAGCATTTAAAATTTAAATTTTACCCCCAGAAAATCTGCTGAGATTCAAACCAAGAGAAACAGCTACAGGAAGCTCCCTATCAGAATAAAATGGCCACCCGCTCCTGTCCAACATTAAATAACCTGTGGGAATGTTCCCACTTCATGAAATGAATCCACTGCCTATCAATCACATTCATACAATCATCTGGCGATTAGAGATCAAGCTCTGAGCCCGACATCCCTGATTCACACAGAGCTCACCTAAAACTCTGGAAATGTTCCTTTGATTCATCACAATAAATACGTTAAAGAGGAGGTGTAGAAAGTGCAAACTGTTCCTCCGTCCCTGTGCAGCGCTCCGTTACAGCGTGTGTTTGACGGCCGTCATCGGTTCCCGTTTGTTCTGCAGGTTCTGCTGCAGCTCGTGGAGAAGGTGGTCTCGCTCCTCAGCATCCACCAGGATTTGCTGCCATCAAGAAGAGAAGCACAAGTTTCAAAACTCTGAAGCTAATTCCAGATCTTAGTTCTGCTGGAAAAGTGGTTTTAATCTTCACTTCTCTGGGTTTTCCTCTTGTTATTTTTGATTTTCAGCAACTCAAACACTTTAGAAAATCATCTGTTTACTTGGAAACAACGTAAAATAAATGAGTTTAAACCAGTGAAAGCACGTTCCAAGAAGGACGAATTGTTTTGAAGTGCGTTAGATGTGCAGGTATACAGCTCAGAAAATTAGAATACAGTGGAAAAAGTTTAGTAAAAAGTTCAGTTCTGTCTCATTTCAAGAAGTGAAAGTCATTCTGTAGATGTATCACACATAGGAGCTGATTTATCAACACATCCTCACTCCCAACTCGTTACATATGGACGCACGATCCGACTCCTGACCAAGCGTCCATATGTGACGAGTTGGGTCCCCCCCTCGCGTCATTTTTTGACGCGCTCCCGTTGAATGTTATACAGATCCCTAGACGTCAGTAATTGACGACACGGGGAGGACAAGGAATCCGTTTACTTGCTTGCTTGTTTATAAGAATGTGTTTTTGTCCTTCTGTGACCTTAAGGTTAGAACATAAAACTTGTAGGTTGGTTAAAATTGGTTAGATAACTAAACGTACGGTACGTTATTCTGCCAGATCGAACGGCTCTGAAACAAAATAAACTTCAGACGCTTTACAATAAAGGACAACAACCATACAAGCTGTTCTGAGCGCGTCAAAAAATGACGCGAGGGGGGTACCCAACTCGTCACATATGGACGCACGGTCAGGAGTCTGATCTTGCGTCCATATTTGACGAGTTGGGAGTGAGGAAGCTTTGGATTTATCAACGGTTTGCGATTATTAAAACCCCTGCAAACCGTACAGCATCACCACAACAGGCTCTGGCTGATCTACCAACACGGCGCAGGATAGCGCCTGTTAAACCCGCAGCAAGACGCACGCAATCCGTTTAGCGCTTTTGCCCTTGATAAATATGCAATCTGGGTGTTTCTCTAAGAAGGCGCAAAATAATGGAAGGAGAACAGGCAAAGAAGTAGGCGTTCCAGGTGCACTGTGATTTGCTAAGCATAAACATGTGTTTTAGCATCTACTTTTAGCACTCCTGAAAAGCATGTCTTAATTTTGCGCAACCACATTCAACACAAGTTTATTATTGACAAACAAAAAAATGTAATTCACACACATTATACACTATAATGGCCATAAGCCTGAGAGTTATGTACTCACTGCGCTCTCATCACGTCTCCACCTGGTGAAGACGCGCTGAGCGCTTATGATCCTAGTGGATCCTCATTAGTTTCCCCCGTAGTGGTTAACCTTCCTGGAGTCCAATTATTAAATGCAGTAATCATATACAATACCACGATGAAAACTGGCATGTTATATGACATTTTAAAAGCAGAAAGCTGCAGTTTTAATCAGTCTAACCCTGCAATACGACGTGTGCATGCAACAGAGAGCAGCGCACGAATCACATTTATTAATGACAAGCTAAAAACAGCCTAATATTTGTGCCAAAGTCGCATCATGGATCCATGCGCATTATTCCTCCTCTCTCTAGTCGTGGTGAAGCTCGCATTAAAAGCCACAAGCTCCTGATTTGAATACTGCTGCTTGCGCCTGTTGAGAATTACTCACGCAATTGTAGTAAATCACCCGCAAATGAAGGAAAACCCACTGCAGCACATCATTATCAGGAATCTTGATAAATCAGCCAAATAGTGACATTTCTTTAGCTTTTCTTTCTAGTTATTCAGATAATTTTGGGTTCAGAGAATGAAAAACAAAAATTCAGAGTATCAGAGCATCATAATATTACATTAGTTTAAAAAAATATATATTTTTAAACAGAAATGTCAGGCTTCTAAAAGGTCCTTTTTTTGACAATATTTTAAGTCTCTCTGACCCAGAATCATCTAAATTATGAATCCTGAAATATGTAATTCTATGTGTGATAGAGCTATGAAATAATAATAACCAAAAAATATTGAACTTTTTAACGACATTCCATTTTTCTGAGCTGTTCTTGTACAGTAAAATCTGCTGAAAGACGTCAGGAATCGGTTGTAGTACGACGTTGAGCCACAAGAGGGCAGAACCGGATGAGACCTGGTTGTAGGTTTGTTTTCTATGGCTCTGGTGGCGGCGGTTTCTCCACGCTGAAGCGGATAATGTTTGTGTCTAGGTTGTGGTGGACCTCTGATGGACCTGAGCGAGACGCCGTCAGTCAGCCGTACCTCTATGAGTCTGTCTCTCTTCTGCAGACTCTCCCTCAGCCGGCGCTGCTCGCGCTCGCCGTCCTCTCGGTCGCTCCGCCGCGATCTCTCGGCCTGCTTCGCCTCCTTCTCCTTCTCCCTCAGCTCCTGGTGAGCCTCTCTGAGCCGGTCCGTCAGAGAGGAGACCGTCTGGCTGTGGTTCTGCTGCTGGGCCTGATGGGAGACACAGGGTGGAGGGAGTCAGAGACAGAAACCTGAAGGAGTTCACAGCCGCCGCAACTGGCTCAGACTAATGCTAAATTCAACTCAGTAAATATCGTTAGAAACGCAGTGAAAATCATTCATGATCACGACTAAAAACAATTTGCCTCAATTTCTTATCCTTTTATAGAAAACCTTTTAAATATTTTAATGGTTTAGAGGTGTACAATCTATCCAATCTGAACAATCATCACCATATCTGCATGAAAACGACTGCTTGAATGCAGCATATCAGAAATTAATACGTGAAGCATCATGGATCTACGGTGTCCAGTCTGTAGTCTATTCAGCCAGGTGGGTGGAGCCTACCTCACCTGATGGATGTTTTTAGTGGTTTAGATATGAGAAAAAAGAAAAGATGATTTCACCCGTTATGGTAATTAAACAATTTGTTGATTAACGTCCAACCCAAAACTGTGAGAATATCTAATAGAATAGAATTTCCTCAGTACAGATACATTCTTCCTAGTCAAAATTGAAATTAAAGATATCATTAACTGTATTTTTACTAGCAGAAATTTTATTTTAGGATATCCACAATTGTAATAGTGAGAATTAAGTTTGTTTTATCTTTAAATTGTTAAAAATTTCATCCACAAATATGTTCTTCCTGTATGGAATTGACATTATGGATGGGAGAAACGTAATTCTTATTAGGAGAAATTTCTATTTTAGATACCAAGAATTACGTTGTTACTAGCAGTTCAAATTCACTCTGAGATATCAGTAATTTACTTTTATTAATAGCGACGATGTTCTAGAGTAGTATTTTATTTTTTCCTGATATAAGAGTTTTAATTAGTAATTGAATTCTTGCTATCTAAAATTCGAATTTCTACCAGTAAGGATAGCATTTCTTCTATCCCCAATACTAATTCTAGATTTAAAGAATGTATTTGTAGATAGAAGCAGCTGAAGACCCACATACACATGAATGCGAAATGTGACGTCTTTTATCCTAGGAAGAATTAGTTTCCATGGTAAAAAATGTCAGTTGTGCTTGGAAAAACTGTTTCTTTTAAATATCGGGAATGGTTATTTCTTTACCAGGAACAATTGATTTTAAGATATCTGGAATGCGTAGCCAGTCTACTTATTAAATGTTTAAACAGCTTTCCATATTTCAGCCGATGGAGGACTGCTGTCATCAGAAATCAAAGCTGGCGTCGTTAGAAATGCCTGATTCAAATTCAAGTTTGGTGTAAAGTGTTAACCTGAAGAGGAACCTCCTCGGTTTTTGGTACAAAATGTTTATTTTTCCCAAACTGGACGAAAACACCAAAAATAATGATCAGAAATGTAGATAACACTATTAGACACTCACTTATAGAGTTTATCAGTAAGGAAAAGTTGATTTTGGGATGAGTTGCACTTCAAACTTTATTAATCGGCTTTAAAAATCTTATACTTTCTATTTTTGCCTTTCATTTCTCTACAAAGGGGTAAAACAAAATCCTATTTATAATTTTTTTTTTATTCGTGTAAATCCTGCAGATTTTTTACTGTTTCTTTTCTGATTCATGTAGAAAAGCTGTAATCGTCAGCAGCTGCTCGTGTCTCACCTGCAGCAGCTCCTGGGACTCCTGCAGCGCTGCAGTCAGTTTGGTGACCTGTTCACACAAGGTGGCGCTGTTTTCCTCTGCTTTCTTCAACAAAGCTACCACTTGACCTTCATTTCCCGAGACCTGCTGATCAATCAGAGAACAGAGAAGTAAAGTTTTTGAAGTAAGACAAGTTAATGTGAAGCACTGATGTTCAAACCGTGCGGGACAGAAGACCAGAACTAATCAGAGGTCGGCCCAAAGGGCTGCACAGACTCTGTTCAAAACAACCTGAAGATTATTAAACAAGATTTGGAAAAGCTAGTTAAACCTCACAGCTTTTCATTTATGTATTTATAGCTGACTGGTCACCCAACGGCAGCTAGGACAGCAAAGACCTTAGAGGAGTAACTCCTCCTGACTATCAATTTGGGAAGGGTTGAAGCAGAAACATGATTGTAGCAAGACTGAGGTTAGCAGAGCTCAATCTAGATCGAGGACAAGAATTCTGGACAGAGGAGACCAGGGCGGAGGACACCAGGCACAGCAGGTCCGGACAAACGCCCTATACCAACTGTGAAGCACAGTGGTGGAGGGATGATGATGGGGGCTTGTTCTGCTGCTGCAGGACCTGGACATTTTGCGGTCTCTGAGTGGATGAGGATCTAACTCAACAATTCTGGGTCAGATATGAGACCCCCAGCAGAAGGTTTGCTCATCAACAGAACCAAGAACCCGAACAGCAGCAGATCTGTAGCAGTGGCCTAGTTAAAGTCCCAGACGGTAGCCTGATTAAATGCTGTGGTGGGACCTGCAGACAGCTGCTTTCTGGATCCCCTCACCTGGTCGTGGTTCTGACCGACTTCCAGCTGCTGCTTCAGGTTGAGGATCAGAGCGTCCTTCTCCTGCAGGACCGCAGCCAGGGCTCCGTCCTTCTGTCTCCACAGCTCTCGCTCCTTCTCCGCCTCCTTCAGCAGACGATCCTTCTCCACCAGAGACACACGCAGCTCCTGCAGACAAGAACCAGCCTCAGCCCCACCAGGTCCAGTCCAGGACGCAGATTTTTAGCCCCCTCCCTGACGCTCGATGCGCTCTCACGTTGATGATGTCCTGGTTGCTCTGCAGGACCGTCCTCAGGGTGTCCAGGTCCGCCTCACGGTCTCGTCCAGCTTTCCTCAGCGCTTCCATCTCCCTCTCCAGGTTGTTCTCCCTCTCCGTCAGGTCAGACCTCAGCGCCTCCAGAGCCGCCTGCAGAACAGAAGATGAGCGGAAGGACGCACATTTGAACTCAGACATTTTTAAGCTATAAAACATCCCGTTCTTCTCTGAGGAGCTCAGATCCCCAGCAGCAGGACAAAACAATCCAGGCTCCCGACTATCAGCTGACGTCTGTCTGACGGCTGATAAAGCTCAGCTGGAGTCAGCAACCAGCATCAGATCAGACGGATCGACTCTGACCTTGTTGTCAGAGAGCATTTCCTTCAGAGTCTCGACCAGCTTCCCGGTCAGCTTGTTCCCCGCTTCAGCTCCAGCTCCAGCTCCCTGCTCCGCAAACAGTCCTCGGATCAGACCCAAGCACTCCTGGAAACACGAGGACAAATCAAGGTCACGTCTCGTGTTTAAAAACTGGTTGTGCTTTACTGGAAAATCTTCTGGGAATAAACATTTTTTAGACCAAAAACCAGAAGAGCCGAGAGACGGCCAGAAGCAGGAAGAGGTTTGTTCAGCTTTAGAAGCACAGCAGCTATTATTTTAAATCAAGATATCAAAGGAATAAAATAACCAAATTGTTAATTAGCTGATGGAAGGAAAACTGCTTTCAGTCTGGACTGAAAGGAACAAACTTTTTTTAGAACAGTTTGTTGCAGATCTGAGGAGCAGAGGAGACAAACACTGCCGAACTTTCTGCAATGGGACTAAAACTGATAGTTGATGGCACAAAAATCTGGTTTTATTCAAACATTTAAAAATAAATGTTACAGGAACTTTATTCTGAAGGTAACAACTAATCATAAGCAGATCCTGTTCTTTCTGCTGAGAAAATATATATATATTTTTTAGCCCCTCTGAAATATTTTGAAAAGTATTAGAAAATTATTCATTTCAAAAAGGCAGTTTAATTCCACTTAATTTATTGTTAAGCAGGTTAAAAAAAACTTTTTTTTATGAAAACTAAGAAAGCTTCTTTTTGCCGCCTATTGGCACTTTCGACTTGATTATTTTGGCCCTTGTAGCAAAAAGTTTGCACATCTCTGATCTAGGAGGAACAGACACACATAATCAGGTGTGTTGGACCAGAGACACATCTAAAAGCTGCAGAACAACGTCCCTGGAGGACAGGAGCAGGACTCCCCTGCTTTAAATAAGCACTGGATTTCTAACAGTTTGTTCAAACTCTATAAAACAACCTCAGATTGGAGGTTAAAGGTCATCTGATCCTGCTTTGCTTAAGTTTCCCCCATCTAACAAAGTCAAACTAAGTCCTCAGTGAATCATTAACACACTATGCAGCCGTGACAAACGCAGAGGACGATCCGTCCTCCCCCGGGCCGAAAGGTCCGCTGCAGCGCTGGTGCTGCCGGCCCTTTAAGGCCCGCCGCCAACATCCTAAACAAACAGCATTCCTGTGGGCTCAGAGCCGGAGGCGCCGCAGCTGCACAGGATCCACCCCACCTGGATCAGACGCTCCCGGCTGTGCAGGGAGTGAGCGAGGCTCTGCAGCACCGAGCCACCGCCGCCGCCGCCGCCGCCGCCGCCGCTCTCCTGGGTCAGCTGGAGGGAAGAGAGGAAGAAGAACAAGTGAATGTCTGAATGGGGGGTTCGGACAAGTAAACACGCACCCAATCTGAGGCTAGTTTAGAGAGAGCGACTAGCCTAGCGGCCATGTTTTAGACTGTGGGAGGAAGCTGGAGTACCCAGAGAGAGAGACAGCGCATGAAAGAGACAGATTACTGTGTTAAGTGCATGATTCAGGCATCATATGGTAATTATGACTAAAAAAATATCACACATTTTAAGGCTGATTTTATCAGTTATAATTGTCCATTTTCTCTAGCCTATTAATCATTCCTAGAACGGAGAAGCAGCTTTCAGTTTCTATGCTCCTGTTAACAGGAACAAACTTTCAGATGACTGCAAAGCTGCTGAAACTCTGAGCTGTTAAAACTCATCTGTTTAGAGCTGCCTTTCTGGAAACAATTATGACGCATAATTAATAAAAAAAAAATTGTTTTACTTTCTCTAATGTTGTGTTTTTAAGCTTTTTGTTTTTACCTTATTGTATTCCATGCTTTTATCATATGTGTTTGTTTCTTTATCACCGAATCATGTGAAGAAGTGAGACTTACACGGTTGTTAGAAGTTTCCCATTCAAATAAAACTGCCTTGCCTTACACATTTTGAATTAAACTTACATTTCCTGCTGAATCTGAAAGAGTTTTTACTCTCCCGGCTGATTTCCAAGATTTATCTCTACAAAATTCAGAGTGAGACTCAAACACCAACTAAGGGTTCGTAAATTTAAACCTCTCCGACTCATTCTGAAGCAGACTAAAGCAGGAACATCTTAAGCTAAAACAGACGTGAATCCTGCATAAACTCATGAGATCACAGAGCTTTTTAAAGCCTCATTCCTACAACCGAATCATATATTCCATGAGCGAAAACCCGCCAGTTAATAAACCAACTTCACTGCAGGTTTAAATCTGCTGCTCGTGCATTTCGACCTCGGTCTGACGGATCCGGTTGTGCTTCCTCGACAGAACAGCTGGGAGGCCCGGCAGCCTGGGGACAAACTCCACCGGTCGGGGTGGATTCCTCACGGAGCGCCTGCCTGCCTGCTCCTGTACGAGCCCCTGCGTTTATGAGGAAACGTGGACACACCCTCTGCAGACTCTATGCACGGTTTGCTTTCATAACGCTGCTCGTCACGCTCAGTCAACACACACAGATTGCTTTATGGAGCTGCTTGGGCTGCTGACTAATAAACCTGCTCTTCTTGTTCAATCTGAAGGTTTTACAGTCAGAGGGAGGGACAGGCATCTGAAAAAAACTACCCTGGGTAATCTGTTAATGCACGGTTCTCCACTAAAAGGTCTATTTACTTCATTATGAAGCTGTGCAACACACTCTGATGAGTCCCAGAAAGCAGCTAAAGCTTCAAGCGGAAACCTTTGGTTCATAGAGAAAAATAATCCAAGTTTCTTCTGAGTCCACCAAGGTCAACCAGCAATGACCTCAGCAATGTTTTTATAAATTGAATTAAAGCATTAGAAATAAAGGTGGAGCAGGTGGAGCAGCTTTGACAGAAACCATTTTCATACATTCATGTTTTTCCTCTAGGAGATCACAGGTCTCAATAGAAAAGGTTCAGTTTGTAAATACGTTCTGCTTCCTTCTCCTCGGGTTCCCAGAAGCTGCTTTAATATTCATCCAATCAGGTTAAAAACGGGGAACATTGCTTCATACGCTCCATCATTTCAACAAGCCTCAGTTTGCTTTCCAAAGACCGAATTCAGTAAATCAGTTACCAGCTTAGTAATTATTGATTTCATGGGAGTTGTTTGGATTTACTTCTAGCTTCAGATCTTCTGAATAAACAGAACTAATCTCTGCTAATCCAGTTACTTTACAGGAATCAGATACATAGAGTGTTACAGGTCTGTTCTTACAAAGGCCAGCTCCTCTGATCCGTTGACTTCAGGTGCTTCGGTTGGTCCAGATCGTTTCAGCTCGGCCTCCAGAGTCCTGATCCGGGTCGCAGCCTGGTCCAGCTGGGCCCGGAGGTTCCTGACCGCGCTCTGCAGCCTGCCGGTGCTCTTCTGAAATCATAAACCATCATCTTAGAAGACCGCAGTCATGTTACCGATCACCGTAAGTCAGGCAGAACTTTTCCCCACAGAGCAGGTTCTGGTACCCGAGCCATAAAACTGGGCCAACTAAGAGGAAGCCTCTCCTTTCTGTAGCTGGGAATAAACTAATGTATCGGTGATACCATGAACCGATACTTAAAATGTGGTAAATCTGCAATAAATTCACAAAAAAACTTGTTATTTTTTCACGTAAAATTGTTCCTTTATGGTGATTTTAGATTTTACATCTGTGACTTTGTCCTAGTTATGCTTAATTAATAAAGTCTGGTGCCTTTAGTCTTTTCAAGAAAGGTATAAGGTGGAAGGTATAAAGCTGATTAATACAGCAATAGTATTGGATCTGTATCAGGGAATCGACAGATACACAAAGCCCAGGCATCGGTATCGGCACTGAAAAAGTTGGATCGGTGCCCCCTAATTTATGAAGGCCGAATTTTTGCATTTATCGAGAATTTCTGAAAAACTTCCACCAATGCATCCCTTTGGTTTCCATAGTTCAACGTAGGGACGTAAGAAAATATAGATACGCTGATATATTGCTGTATTATGTGTCACGATAATGTATCAATATATTTAAAAGAAATGTCTTGATTTTTATCTTTTAGAATTCAAATGGAACTGTTAATGATGATAGCAATCTTTGAAGTAAAACTAAAAGTATGAATGCTAGTTGGTGGCTGTTTTCACCTTCTTTTTTCCAGTATATCAACTAGAACTAAGAGCTGGGCGATATGGCTTAAAAATTACATCTCTGATTTCCTCATATCAAATCAGACTTTTAATCGATCCCATCTGTTTTTTCGTTAAAAGAAATGACAAGTGCTGAAAAATATTTTCAAAAACTTGCTTTTATTTCAATCATCCCGTCCTGGAGCCGACTTGAAATCAAAGTCCAACTAAAAACAAGCTGGAAAGTATCCTCGTAAAACAGGATGGTAGGCCTTGGGCCGATTAAAGTCGGTCTCATCTATTCTAAGCAGTGCACTGGTAAAAAAGAAATTTGTTTTTGTTTTTTTTCGAAAAATAAATCTTCAAAAATAGAAAATCTGATTAATCGATTTTATCAACTAACCGGCCAGCCTCAACAGATCTAGTAATGAAAACTGGATGCGTTATGGATGAAACAGGTTGGAGTGTTCAGAATGCTGAGACACTGCAGTTAAATTCAGTTTTTAAAAAATCATAATATTTTGTCTTACTCATAACATCCCAATCATATCCCCCCCCTGTATTGTGAAACATACTGTATCACCAGATTCTTGCCACCAATACACCTCCCTAGTTCAAAGTCTCCCCAAGGTCTTCCATCTTGTTTTATAGCATTCATTTATTAGGAGGAGTTCAGAGAAGAGATTTAAAAAAAGAAAACAAAATGAGGGGAAAAAGGCAATTCATACGTCAAAAACTGAATTTAAAATTACAAATATTGACGTTTTTATTCCTAATCCATATCACCCTGACCTCCTGTCATTTTTCTCAAACAGTTGTATAATATCTGATGACATGTTTAACTTTTGAAAATAAATCTTACAGTGAAAATTAACCCTTCTGATATCTTCAAATAGTGCCAGGGGAAAAAAAAAATACAATTGTTTTACATCGTGATATACACTAACTGGCTTCTTTAGGGTAAACTTTGCTAAATAACGGGTTTTTACCAGTTTTGCCTTCAGAACTGCCTTAATCCTTCATGGCATAGATTCAACAAGGTACTGGAAACATTCTTCAGAGATTTTGGTCCATATTTACACGATAGCAGTTGCTGCAGATTTTTCAGCTTCGCATCCATGATTGGAATCTCCCGTTCCACCACATCCCAAAGCTGCTCTATTGTGACTGTGGAGGCCATCTGAGTACAGTGAACTAGTAGTCATGTTCAAGGAACCAGTCTGAGATGATTGGAGCTTTATGACATGGCGCATTATCCTGCTGGAAGTGGCCATCAGAAGATGGGTACATGGTGGTCATAAAGGGATGGACATGATCAGACACAATACTCAGGTAGGCTGTAGCGTTGCAACGATGATCTATTGGTACTAAGGGGCCCAAAGTGTGCCAAGAAAAAAGGCCCCCACACCATTACACCACCACCAGCCTGCACCGCTGATACAAGGCAGGATAGATCCATGCTTTCATGTTGCCAACACCAAATTCTGACCCTACCACCCTAATGTCCCAGCAGAAATCAAAACCTATCAGACCAGGAAACATCCAATCTTCCATAGTCCAATTTTGGTGAGCATGTGTGAATTGTAGCTTCAGTTTCCTGTTCTTAGCTGACAGGTGTGGCCCCCGGTGTGGTCCTCTGCTGCTGTAGCCCATCTGCCTCAAGGTTACATGTTTTGTGCGCTCAGAGATGATCTTCTGCATACCTTGGTTGTAACCAGTGGTTATTTGAGTTACTGTTGCCTGTCCATCAGCTCCAACCAGTCTGCCCATTCTCCTCTGACCTCTGGCATTAACAAGCCGTTTTCGCCCACAGAACTGCCGCTCACTGGATAGTTTCCCTTTTTCCGGCCATTCTCTGTAAACCCTAGAGATGGTTGTGGGTGAAAATCCCAGTAAATCAGAAGTTTCTGAAATACTCAGACCAGCCCGTCTGGCACCAACAACCATGCCACCTTCAAAGTGACTTAAATCTCCGTTCCTCCACATTCTGATGCTCGGTTTGAACTGCCACAGATTATCGTGACCATGTCTACATGGCGAAATGCATTGAGTTGATTAGAAATCTGTGTCAACGAGCAGTTGGTGCCTAATAAAGTGGCCAGTGAGTGTAAAAAATATCTTCATGGTACATAATTTTTTACATATAGCCCAACTCTAAAACTAAAAACGTCTTCTAGAACACGGATCTACTACTCGCGGCTCAGGAGCTACACGTGGCTCTTTGGACCTTCTACGACGCCTCTGGCTAAAAATGAACCAGCTAATAGTTTAAATATCGAAATTATAAACAAATAACAATAAAAGTGGTAAACATTAATTATTCTCTTCGTCAGGTTGGAAAATATTTGCTTTTAATTAAATTTCTTACATCTTTTTCCACAAAAATAAGCAACATCACACAAAAGAAACTGCATCTATAACTGCATTAGTGTTGTCAGCAGACCCGGTACTTCGGTACCAAGTCGGTACTAAAAAATATTTAAACTTAATGGTACCAAGTGTCCTTAAATACCAGTGGTACTGTTGCCCCGTTTAAATGCGCATGCATGCACGGAGCGTGTACAGTTGTGCGTCCTCTTTATTAAAGCGCTGAGACATGGAGACTGGTGAAGCTGATGCGGTAAATTCACTTGGTGATAAAGGGGGAGGAACGAACTGTGTGTGGAAACATTTTGGATTTGCAGCTGATGACCCGAGGGAACATCAGTGATAATCAAAAACCATTTACAAACGTTTCCTCTCAAAAAGGAGGAAACACATCTGGATTAATAAAACAGCTCAAGGACAGACACCCAGATCTGACTAAAGAGTTCAGGCAGGTAAGTTTCAAACAAATTTCTCATTTAGAGCTTCTGTTCTGAATCATGTATCATATTTTAATTTGAACGTCGGAATCAGTCGGATAGAAATACACAGCCTTTTGTGTAGTACATTTTTAGCATCCGTGATCCGGCTAATGCTAATATCATAACTGTTTGTGCGTTAACAGCACAAACAAACGTCAACGCCCACAACAGCGAGATTACACGTTACGTCTCTGTGGTGCTTTGTGTGCTTTTGCTTTGGCACTTTTTGAAACTTTTTATGCTTTTCCAAGCTTCAAAGTGGAAAAAGCCAGCAACGCAGAACCTAAGCTAGTTGAACTTTCACCTCCGTCCCCTTAGCATCAACCAATCTGAGCATCTCACTGAAGTGATGTCGCCCGACGTTGACCAGCCACCGTTTAAAACATCCGGCAGAGTGAGGACTTACAAATGTATAGGCTTCAAACTGCTAACTTTGTGAGTGTTTTTTGACCAAACTTTAGCTTGGTACCAAAACTGGTGCAGATTTTCACTGATGTCCGCACCGAAAACAGAAACTTTGGTACCATGACAACACTAAACTGCGTATTACACTTCACTGACGTTCACTGGTTAGCGTTAAACGGCTGAACAACACAAAGATTCCCCTGAAATAGTCTGGTCCTTCTCTGAAGATTGAAAGGAAAGAGAGAACGTTTGGAAGCACCTTCTTTACTATAACAAAGGTCCTCTAAGAAAGGAACGTTGAGAAGATCAGGACCGGATTGGAACCGTCAGGTACTCACCTCCCGATGAAGCGGCATGTACTCTTCCCGCAGCTCTGTCAGGACATCTCCGACCTCCTCATTCAGCTCACTTCCTCCATTCTCCAAATCCCCAAAGTTTAGAACCCGGCTCACATTGGGTGACACCAATCCTTGGACCTTTGCAGAGTTTTTCCCATCCTTCCGGCTCAGAACTGGGATCTTACTGCCTGAGGGGGAGCTGACCGGCTTCCCTTCGATGCTCCTCAGTTCCGTCAGCACAAAGCCAACCGACCCGTCCGCTGTTGAGCAGAACGGGTCGTGGCCGTCGAGGGTGTCCAGGGAATGGACGGAGTCTGTGCGAGAAGGCGCTCTCAACGAGAGGCTGGAACCCGTCAGTGAAGCCGGGCTGGAGTTGGGGACCCCGTGCCAGTGGAGGGGCATGCTCTGGGATTTGTCCCGGGACAGCTCCAGCGGAGAGAAGGGCTGGACAGGTAGGTGGCGAGGAATCCCGCAGACAGACTCGTAGTCTGAATCGGACACCCGTAAAGAGTCGCAGCCTTCGCAACCTTTGCCCTTCCTGCACCTTTTACCCGATCTGATAAAATAAGGACAAGTGTCCCACTTCTCGGACCAGCACTCGTACTCCGACAGAGCCATGTTCTCCTTGAGCATCTCCCGGTAGCCCTCCTTCTCCGCCTCTCCATCCTCCTCGCTGGTGCTGCTCTTGTTGCGGAAGTCCTGCGGGTGTCTCTGCTGGTAGTTCTGCCGGACCCACTGTCTGATCTTGTCCCTCTCCTGCGTCAGCTTCTGAAGCCGCTCAGAGGATAGAACCCGCACCCTGGCGATCACAGAGTCGAATTTAAACACCCGCTCCAGAGCAGAAACACATTTGCCGCACACAAACTCTCCCGTTCTGCTGTTCCTTGGTACGGACTGTCCCAGTATGTGGGTCAACACCTGCAGTATGTCCACAGCCTTGGACGGGGAGCTCAGAGAGATCTGCGACTTGGACAAAGACCCCGAAGAGCTCAGAGACAACGTGCTGCCTGTGGAGAAACAAAAGCTTTATTCCCTGAACACGGCATGGAGGACGCTTCGTTTGACTCCAGACTCACCCCAAGGACTGCTCTGAGTGGACCGGGACAGGCTTCCACCTCCAACGGATCTGGTCGGGGTTCCGGGATCACCGTTCCTCTTGTTCTGGGACCCAAACAGCCATCGACGTTGGTTTCCCTGAAGATTCCCGCCGCATATTCGGCAATGCTCGTTCTTCCCTCTGCTGGACATCTTGGACCAGAACCCGACACCTCCTGCTGTCAGGGTCCAACAATTATGGAGATGGCTCTGTGAAATTAGACAGAATTTACTGAATTAGTCAACGTCAGGCCAGACCCAAGAGCTAGAACCAAACCACCAGAGATGGTCCATGTTTCAGGACAATGGATTCACAAGAGATCGTCATTAGCATCGGTATCGTCTGATGTTTGTCATTGTTTATCCATCCCACATATATAACATCCATTACTAGAAAAGCAGTTGTAGAGCGCTGACGTTCTCCAAAGCAGCTCTGGTGATGCCCGAAATCCACTGCGGACATTTCCTGAAAATGGCATCCAAATCCATCTAGAACTTCTTGAATTCTTATTTGCGTCCATATAAGGACTGGAGCTAAATATTGAGCTTCCTAAATAAATGTTGAGTTAAGAATAAGGAAATGTATTGGTGGCAAGAATCCGCAGGGAGGACGATACGATATATCGCGATACTATGAGTAAGACTATATATTGTGATTTTTAAAACTGAATTTGACTGTAGGAAAACTGTCCCACCATTCTAAACATTCCAACCTGTTTCAGTTTTATTTACTAGACTAGTTGATCCACTGAAACAAAAAAGGTGAAAACAGACACAGACTAGTGGTCGTAGTTTTAACTGTATTACAAAAATGACTGTGATCATTAATAGTTCCGTTAAAATGGTAAAGAAAATAAAAATCAGTACCTTGCTTTTGAATAACACACTATAATGCCATAAAACATCGCGATGTATTGGTGCACGATTTTTTCCTTCATCCCTAGTTAAGAAGCAAAATATTTAGCAAGCTTAATACATTACTAGTTTGTAAACTAAGAAGCTAAATATTAAGCTTCCAAACTAAATGTTTAGCTAATATATTCCAAACCAAATATTTGTTTTGTAGACTAAGTATTAAGTTTGCTAACCAAATATTAAGCCTAAAAACTGTGATTTTTATTAAATGAAAAAAACATGGAGAAAACATGACTTCGAAAAATGAACTCCTATAAAGCGAGTGACGGCCTCGTTCATGGAGACAAAAACCCAATCCATCTTTTCCATCTGCTCCATCAAACCACCTCCTGCTCCTCCTCTCATCAACTCAAGAATAAAACCACGATACTGGAACTCCTCTGCTTGAAAAATGAAATGTTTCACCATCAACCTGAAGAGAGAATTTCAAGTCTTTCTGGTTGAGAGGGGGGGGAAAGCCTCTAATAATTAAAAGCTTTTTCAGACACGACTGTTGTCTAGCTACAAGATAATATTGAGTTATTCTTGGATCGGCAACATCATCAAGGTGGGCCTGAATGGTGGCCCTGCACCAACAAGGTCCCGGGTTCCAATCCCAGCAGGGACCTCTGTGTTCTGAGTGTCCAGAAGTCCAGTTTCCTCAAACAACTTTGGTCACAGACACCGTCTCTTCCCGTTCTGTCTCGGTTTATTAAAACATTTAGCAGAAAGCTGCTGTCTCAGATCTGAGCCTGTTTACTGGGAGCTGGAGGGATCTTTGTAGACCAGTTGCTGGTTTTGGAATAAGCAGTTTTCCATAAAGCTGCTCTGACTTCATGCTGGAAAACTCACTGAGGGAGTGCTTACATGCTCCGGAGCCTCTCTGAGCTCAGATTCCCGAGGTTTCCAGTCTCTTCCTGGATGTTTGAGCCGCTGCAGGATGGGGTTTTTTCCCCCACCACAGGGCGGGACACGTCGTCCTTTGGCCACGCTGTCACTGACTCCACAGCCCCGGTGTGTCAACCAGCCTTTCCACGGAGCACATGAAAACCCCGAACTCAGCTTCAGCAACTTTAAAGCGACACGTTCCTGAATCCCAGACCGCCGAACTCTCCTCTACATCAGCTGCTATTTATAACCAGCAGCGGTGCTGCGCCCTCACACAGCAGCCCGGTTCGGTTCGGTTCCGTTCGGACTCCTTCCCAAGCGCCACGAACCCAATCTGAGCTCTTATTTTGAAGCGCAGCGGCGAACTTACCTTTGAAGTGGTCCCGGGATTCACGCGCTCAGCCCGGATCAAAGTTTCGGCGTCGGCGCGAGGATCGGGGAAGCTTCACGGTTCATGACGTCAGAGCGGGGGAGCCAACCGGGGAGAACCGAGTCGCTTTGTGGACCGGCGGTGGGGGGGGGGGGAGAACCGCCTGAACCGGAGCCGCGTTGCGACACACCGGAGCTGGGAAAGTGAAGGGAGGAGTGGGAGTCACCTTTCTGACGTCACTGGTCACACCTGTTGGGGCGGGAGGCCTCACGTGTTCAAATCTCAGTCTACAGACAGTGACATGCGCAGTCGTAACTGTAAATGTGTCTAAATGTTGCATTTCTTTGATTTAGATTATAGTTATGAGTCTAATATTGTTTTAAGTTCAGTAGGTTTTACCTGCAGAGGATTTATTACCAACAAAATTTAACCTATTATTAAAACTGATTCATTCATTCCACTTTCCCCACAATAAAGTAAAGTGTTATGTTCAAAACCCTGATATATTTAATATAGATTTTTATTTGATAATATGCTGGCTTTTAATTGCTCCTGATTGTAATTCTAGCAGGCACAAATATTTCCAGTGAAGGCAACTGGACTTCTCTTCTTGTTTTTGATTTCGTTGTAACAGCAGCAAGAACAGAATAGAAACTCAATGTTTTCAGAAAAGGAACGATAATGCACATATTCATGAAAGCTGTACTGCACAGTTATTAAGATTAAAGTACATATAGAGAGGCATACCCCAGGTTGTAATGTGCAACAGAGCAGGATACTGAGAGATGTTTAAATAATTATACATTTTTAAAAATTCAGCTTTTTACAGAATGTGCATCCTACCTATTCATTAAAAAAGTAAATATATAACTTTCATAAAGTTAGTATATATAAACCGAGACAAATAATGCGCAAATGACAGCAGAAGTAGTGTCGTCTCTCGTCCTCTTGGATTGGAGACGAAACTTTTTTTAAGACAAGAAAAGTCCAGATGCCTTTATTTAAACATCCAAGATATTTTTAATAATTAAATATATTTAAAAAAAATATATACACAGCATGTTTACTTGTGTATTATAAAAGTAAATGTATTATTTCCAAGAGTTAATAGAGTATAAACTGAGAAAAATCGATGTGCAAAAATTCTGCAGAAATGTTCAATCATAGACTAGTGCTCACATTTTTCACTGTGATTTTTTAAAATACTACAAAAACATTTCAAACCATTTTAATCGTATTTTCTGTCATAAAAAGGGTTCCGCTTGCTGTTCTCTCTTCTCCATCTTGTCTGTTTCAGCTGTTTTCCTTCCTATTCTGTACCTAAACTTAAAAGATGAATTATTTAAATACTCATAATCAGCGTGGATAATAAATATAAAAGCTTGTTTCTGCGGTCAACAGGCCAGCTCTGTTCTTGAGCGCCCCCTGGATCCAGTACAGGTATTTGGAGACGACGTTGCTGAGCTGCAGAGCTCCTTCAGTGACAGAATGCTGCATCCTATAGACGCATGAAGGAGTGTTTTCACAGGTCCTTCCTCCATGCAGCTGTTCCACAACCCAAACTTCTCCCAACAAATTGGACCATATTCTATTTAGATGTAAATAATAAAAAAAAAATAATAAGACAGCAAAAGAAAATGATCAATTATGACCATTTCTTCTATACTAATTTTATTATTTTTATTTGTCTAGCTACATTTTCTATTTGCGACATTAAAAAGCCAAAATAAAAAACTACTCACTAAAACACCATTAATATCCGTGTGAACGTTTTAATTCAAGTAGGCTATAAGTTCTTCAGAATTTGAATTGAGATTTTGTAAGGAAGCACATTTCTGGGGAAAAAAAGCATCATAAAAATTATTGATAATAATATAACATTTCAACAAAGTTTTAAATGAGAACACACAATTAAAGAATTATTTTGATTTTAAAACATTGGTTAAACAATGATCTGACATAAAGACCCAAAGGTAGTATTTCAACGTTATTTGTTGTCTAGTAACATTCCCAGTATATGATGTTTGATCAATATCGTCCAGCCTCGTGTCTGTTTGTCCTAGAAAATCAATCATGTGCCTCTGACTGATCGTTGCCTCATTCCTGCTGTTGTCTACTCATGTCAAAAGGACAAAAAGGTCATCAGGCTGCAGTCGGTTAGAGAAGCTCAGGAAGGACATACTATCTTTTATTGCTGTGTGTCAGGACACTCTACTAACACAGCAAATAATATGCAAATGTCAATAAAATGCAGAAACCTCGAATGATTTATCATTCGATATATTAAAGATGTAAAATTCCCAATTTTCCAACCTTAAAAATGCACAAAACAAATAAAAATGAAGAAGATTAAGAGTTTTAAGAAAAAATACAACTTTCTTTGTTGACACAGAAACAAATCAACATTGAATACCAGTAGGTGCCTAATACTTCCACTAGATGGCAGCAGTTCACCGGTAATCTCCCACGTTGTGTTTTCAGTTATCTTTCTCTTTGTGAATTAAGGCTTAATTAACTAAAAAACAAAGAGACACGTTTAAAAATTGAGATAAATGCTTCTTAAACAGTCAGATTACAAAATATTGATGCAAAATAAATCAAATGCTTATCTTCTTGTAAATCTTTTTCATCTCAGAAGTCTGAAGGGTTTGTGCAAAGATCCTGCAACCTTTGTGACCACTTTGTAAAATCTGGGGTGGTGAGCTGGTGCTTTGGGGGATATGGGGTTTATATGGTGTCATTTTAATCTATAAAGCACTTTGAGTTGCATTTTTTGCATGAAAAGCAATTTATAAAAAAGTATAAAAAAGTAATTGATTGCTCGTTTGACAAATTTTATAATCCACTGTGTTACATTACATTATTATAATTATGTATATCATTTTATGAAACATAATTATAGGTACAAATATTTTAATTAAATTATTTTTGAATTAATAAAAAATGTTATTGCCTAAAAGAGAAATATTTGAAATAGGACAAAATGAAACAAACCCCTCAATCATTATGTTCTGATACTTAAACATTCTTTGGTCAAATAATAAAAAAAAAATCATCAGGTTTTACCATCCTCTTTAGAAAACACATGTAAAAAAATTGCAATAAAATAACATACAATAAGAACCATATGAAATACTTTTTTTAATTGTTTTACATTTCTGCATAAGGTTAGATTTGTAAGATTAGGAGTAATGTTAAAATAGATTCTAAACTGCAAAACTAAAAAATAAGAAAGCAATGAGTTTTTAAAAAGCACTTAACATTTTAACCTTAGTTTTTGGGTGATCATTGATGTCTGTAGAAACGTTATAGTCCCAGAGAGATCAAATTAAACAGAACAAATGTTTGCAGATTTTAGGGGCAAGATAAAGTTAATATGGTTGTAATGTTCTCTTTTACCACTAGATGAAACCTATGTGTGTTGAGCCTAAACAAGGCTCTGTTTAGAAGATTATTCTTTGGGATGAGTAGCACCTTAAACCTCATTTTATAAGTGTTTGTTTCGTTTTCATATCAGCCACTTCTCTATGCAGTTGGTGAATGCGGTGAAGTTGGAGTGCCAGTGTGTGTGCTTGACTCCAGACTGAACACACACCGACACGTCGCCGCGAGCGTCCAGCGTCTTCAAGCCAAACGTGTCATTCTGATAGAACTGTCAGAGGGGAGGGCAGAAACACATTTCCTATAAGCAGAGTCCGCGAGGCTTTAACAAAACATCTCCAGCACATTTAAAGTGACAGGTTGTTTTTATTCAACATTCCCAACTAATAAAAGGAAGCCATTCTCTGAATGAGGCAGCACAGAACTGCTGGACCTCCAGAAATGTGTTTGAGGTGAAGCAGCACCTCATGATCTTCATAAATCAAAGGTTCCTGCCCTCATAAAGGGCTCTTCACTCTAAGATCAGACTTTCCAATAACTCTAGATTGACTTTAGTTGAATTGGCTAAAGAAACTTAAACTGTTTGTAGAATTGGTCACTTACCTCCTGGTTCCTCATTTCCACAACATCTTCGTTGGTGTCGTAGAACCCAAAGTGGCTGTGCAGGAAAGAGGAACCAATTAGTTCTTGTTTAAACCTTTTTAGCAGAAACCTGACGCTGTGAAGCCAAACTGGGAGTAACTGTTTCTCTATTTGCTTGTGTTCATGCAAACGCTTAATGTGTTCCCCATCACCCTTCATCTAAAGCTTGTATAAACACTTGCACAAGACGTTATTTAACTAGTTATGAGACAAAGAGATGAAAGATTTCTGAGGGGCGTAAAACCTGGATTGCCACGGAGTGATGACCCCATCATCTGGACCTCCAATCAGCACCATCTTCTTGATCCGCAAGAAGTTCTCTCTCCAATCTGAGGAAAGGATTCAGATATCAGTGGAGTTAAGCAGCTGATCTTGACGCCAATAATCAACCTCTACGCTGATGATGTTTTACTTTTCCTCTAAAATTTGTATTCTTCTATCTTTAAAGCAATAAGAATCATAAACAAGTTCTCAACCATCTTAACAATTCACTAAGTTAAAAAAAAAGTTAGCTATTCAAGTTATCCCGAAGATTCACATAAGTACAACTACTCAAGAATTTGGAAACAAAAAGTTCCCGGGCATCTAAATTTTGCTCTACTCTGTGGCCTGAATCGAGAGTAATTCACTGTGACTTTAATGCATCCATCTCTCCGTGCGTCCAACCATTGTCCGGTTATCTGAGAAGGTGCAGGGGGTAACAGGTGAAATCCTGCAGCTCATTCTGGGGGATCCTAACTCATTCGATCCTAAGGGAGGCAACCAGAAGCCTTCCTGATCAACTCATCGAACCACCTCGACTGACTCATTTTAAAGCAAAGAAGAAGTATATCTATTTTAAGTTCATCCCCCAGAAGAATGAGCTCTTCATCCCATCTCTACAGCTAACCCAACCTCCCAAAAACAGATAATCCATTCAATTTCTTGTATGACCAAAGACAAGGGACAAAACAGACCATCTCTTCAAATAAATAGAGTCAACTGCAGTACACTGTAGGAGTTTTTATTCCATTCTCTCGCTTTTGTGGAGTAAATCTGCCCAGGCATTGTAAGACAACGAGACCTAATGAACTGTTTGCCCATGCAGTGACTAAAGACCAAAGGTGTCATGAAAGTAGATAGTTTTACTACCTTTCAGGTGCGGATGAGGTTTTTCGCCATTTATCAGAGGCAGAAAGGAGTTAGCCCTCAGGTAGCGGGCTCTATGGTGAGGGTCTGCAAAGAGAAACCACATTTCTTGATCTGCGGGCTGTTTACAGAAATATATATGCAATGTTCCTGCTACCAACCTACCATTCCAGTATTCACAAATTGAAATTAACTGCCCCACTGTGGTGTAGCACAACATGTAAACTGTCTTCTTCACACAGTCAGGACAGAGAATCTTCAGGTAATCTGTTTCTGTGGATAAAGAGCGCATCTGTCAGTCTGGTTTTCATTTTCCTTTAAACAACAGAAGGAAAGAGCTGGAAACCCAAACACAGTAGGAAACATCCAACCTCCATATTGTCCAGCCAGAGGTGATGACAGGGAGATGAACGTGTGAATGTTGTGATTGGGAGACATGGACAGAACTGCTCGACAGATTAGGCCACCTTTAAAAAAAATTAAAACAGAAAATTAGCCATCATCAACATCAGTGCTGGTGATCATTGCTGTCCATACTGTCCAATCAGTTCCCACAGGGTTTGAGCTTGAGTTTCAGTATAATGTTTCAGTCTGTGGTCTATCTGTCACCCCTTGACTTTTCTGGCAATGATTTAATTGACAGCAGAGAGGGCAGGATAGCGCTTTCATCTCGCTCCTTCAGCTGCACAGGTGTACTGACTCTACTGCATCATGACCATGAAAGAAACAGGAACTGGTTTCTGAGGTGGTTGTTCTGAAACATGGAACCATTGGGTTTCCAAATGTCCTGTAACCAAAATGTCCTTTAACCAGAACTAGACTGAATAAACGATCATACATGAGGTGCTCAGATCTGGGCTGGTTTGATTAGATATAATTCATTCTGAAATCTGAGATCTAGGTGTCCAGGTTGCCTGCTCACTGGCCTCTCTAAACGAGCTGTTAGACAGCTGCAGTACATCCAGAACGCTGCTGCTCGAGTCCTGACAAGAACCAGGAAATACGACCATATTAGTCCAGTGCTCCGATCTCTGCACTGACTTCAGCTCTGCTTGTGTACAAGTCTTTTCATGGTTTGGCACCAAAGTACATCTCTGACATGTTAGAGACATATGGAACATCTCGGGCCCTGAGAACTTCGGGGAGGGGTCTCCTGGTGGTTCCCAGCAGCTAAAATCTGGAACAGTCTTCATGAGGATGTGAGACAAACCTCAACTCTAACAATGTTTAAATCCAGGCTGAAAACAGTTCTTTTTACCCGTGCATATGACAATTGAAAGTATTTTATCTGCCCTCTTGCTATTTATCGTAATTAATCATTTTTTAAGTTGATATTTTTTTCCTGTTTATCTGTTTTCTTAATTTGTGCAAGTGTGAAGCACTTTGAATTGCCTTGTGTATGAATTCTGCTCTACAAATAAACTTGCCTTGTGGAACTTGGCACGTCCATTAGAGCTAGACTATCTAGCTGCTACTATACATGTGATAAGTGTGCATCCCATAGATTTCCATTTGTATTTATACAATTCAACTTTTTTTTGTGGAAATGAACAATCTAATTTGTTGAAACTTTTGAAGATTAACATTTATAGGATTTACAACCTTTTTAATGTTTTTCATAATTTAGATTTGAATGTAGACTAATCCCCTGTACAGCCGGCAATGAACACCTAAATTCTGCGAATACTACCCCTATAAAAAATATCTACAGTCTTCGTCATCTCCACTCTTGGGGGTGCAGCAAATCAGTGTCAAGAACAGCCTCCTGTAAGCTCCTGTATCACGTCAATGTGCTTTGGTAAACGTAAAGCACATTAATTGCAAAATATTGGCGATATTGTAAAATATGACTTTAAAAATCAGTTTTAAAATACATAGGCGCGGGTCCTCTTGTCAGGAGAAAGCCATGGTAGATGACGTCTTTGCTTCTACAAGAGCCCGGACGGACAAAGCGCACTGAACAAGCCCGCTATTAAAACAATGATTTCCCCTAAAAATGCAAAAAAGTTTCGCCATAAATACGTAGTTCAGCTCAAAACAGTGCATTTTCTTTTTAATTGTTTAGATATGCTACTCTTAACCTAAAAAGGTTTACTTTCTACAGAAAAATCTTACAGCTTCCTGATAAAACTAATGCTAACAAAGTCCTGCTAACACTGATGCTAAAAGGCTTCTGCTAACACCAATGCTAAAATACCCCTGCTAACACTAATGATAATAGAACCCTTACTAACAGTAATGCCAATAGACCCCCGCTAACACTAATGCTGACTGACTCCTGGAAAATTAATAAAGCTAATAGACCCATGCTAACACTATTGCTAACAGACCGCTGCAAACAATACAGCTAGTAGACCCCTGCTAACAATGATGCTAACTGTATGCTGCTAACATTAATAGTTATAGACCCTGCTAAGACTATTGTAACAGACTGATGCTAACAATAAAGCTAACAGACCCCTGCTAATAATGATGCTAACTGTATGCTGCTAACAGTAATAGTTATAGACCCTGCTAAGACTATTCTAACAGACTGATGCTAACAATAAAGCTAACAGACCCATGCTAATAATGACGCTAATGGTTTGTGTGTTGTTTGTTGTGTTTTGTGTGTTGTGTGTTTGGTCTGTTTGCTGCTAACAGTAATAGTTATAGACCCTGCTAAGACTATTCTAACAGACTGATGCTAACAATAAAGCTAACAGACCCATGCTAATAATGATGCTAACTGTATGCTGCTAACAGTAATAGTTATAGACCCTGCTAAGACTATCGTAACAGACTGATGCTAACAATAAAGCTAACAGACCCATGCCAACACTAATGCTAATCAGCTGGTTGCAAAAAGAAGCAATCAGACAAAGTTTTCCCCTCAGCAAAGAGTTTTTTTTTAAATATTGCTTTTATATTTAGCAAAACATTTCACGTTTTCTTAGAGGAGAGAACCAACAGAATTTGTCAACCAAGACAGACAACAATTTTATAACAGCTATGATGGGATTCTTTAAGTAAATACAGACTCTACCAGCCGTAGTGACAGCAGTTATTTTTACACAACTACAGATAAGTTAGCAATAAAATGTATTTGTGTGTGTCTGTTGCAGTTCTGAAGAACTATAAAGTTAAATAATTGGGTGCGACGTATGGTGATGGGATCTATGAATGATCGGGAAACATTCCAGATAACTGCTTGGAAAGCCGTTAGCAAACTGATCCAGAAAGCTGGACGAGTAAAACTCTTCCCAGATTCAGAAGAACTAAACACTGCTTACATCCTATATAATGGGAATGCAACATTTGGAGCCCATAAAGTTATACAATCCAAAGTGCTTGCTATTATAACAATTGTGGGGCTCAAGCACTTCTGGAGCCAGTTGCTTGAATCAGTCCATGAGAGAAACTGGAATCAACAGGTAGAAAGGTGTCCTCTCTGAGACGTTCTGAGGAAAATCACCGGTCTTCATCGATACAGTCAAAATTAAAGCAAAGCAAAGCACTGGATTTTCAGAGTCTAATCCCATCATTCATCATTGTCTACACCTCCTCATTAGACCTGAAGCGAGTGGATTGGGGAAGGAAAAACCCGAGTTTGTAGGTTAGGCCTAAAAAACACAACAACTAAAAGTGTTTTAGTCAACTGTAGCCTAGATAGCCCTTTCAGTGAACCATACCATGTGCCGGTATACATGCTAAGGTTTTTGTTCAGATGACACGCTGTGCTTCGGTGCAGATTTGCGTTTGATCACCTTGTGAGAAACAGAGAAGATGGGCTCCTTCAGGATGCTGGCGCGTGATGTTCTCGATGGCCTTCCTGAAGTCTTGGACCTGCTTCCACAACTGCTTCAGACTGTCCTCGCAGTTGTAGAGACTAATGATCTTTACCTCAGTACCTGGATGCGCCTAAATGCAAATCAGGACAACAAAAACAAGAAACGAATCAGAGAATCCTAAAGTATGAGTCAGTGTTACTGTAATCACAGATGGATTTGGCAGCTCTGTAGCTGAGTGTTGCCAACCAACCGTCAGGTGTTTCCAGCTGCTCATTATGAGGAATTGAAAATAACAGGCGCACAGAAATCAGGGGCTTAAAGTGGCAGGCTGTTTTTCACTTCTTCTGAGAGCTACAAGCGTGCTTTCAACTGTTGACTGTATTTATTTCATGAAATCTGCCAACTGAACTTCACTGCACAGTTTTTTTCAAATTGAATCCAACTCTATAAAGTGTTTTTTATTAAAAAAAAAAGAAATATGGTTCAAAGTGCTTTATAGAATAAAAATCACCCCACACACACACACACACACAAGTTAAACATGAACACGTTTATACCCCCACCCCTCCCCCAATCATCTATTATCATCTTTTGAAATCTATCTGGGCTTCAACAAGATTTTCTTCTTATTATTGGTAAAAATTACCCATCGTATGAGGTCCAAAACCTCCTTTTTTAAATTTTAATATAATTTATAATGGGGTTTTTTATGAGTTCGGGATGACATTGATGTATTTGTTACACACATATCTGCTTTTTTAATTCAGAAAATAAATATCCAGCTTGTTGTTAGGTTGGTTCTTAAGTCTTCATTATTCAATATTTGGTGTTGTAATCTGAATGTGAAACCATACTGCTTTGCTTCAGACGAACTCTCAGAACTGGATAAGACTTATTGTCAGAACTTCAAGTTTGACAACCTCTGAATACAGAATGATGACCTGTTACCGACCTTGACTTGTTGAAGCCAACAGATCAGGTGATGAATCCTGATTCTCTGGGGGGAATTTTTTTTTGGTCGTTTCGTATTTCTGCGTCCTTTTCTGCCTGTTCCGATTATACTCACGTCTTGCTTGTTCCGTTCAACTAATTGCTGCTTTAAAGGTCTGGAGATTCTTTCTTTTATCCCCTCTCATCCAGACTGTTGTAATTTATGTGATCTCCAAACTAAACACAACCAGCCAGTTTCTCCTGGACGTTCAGAAATGGAAACTGAAATGTTAAGAGTTGACTACTCTTCAGTTATGAAACACCCTATATCCAAATTTTGTCTCACTCCAGGCTATAGATTCATTTTAATGTCTGGAAATAATCATGAGCAGTTGAGTTTTAGGTTTTTTATTATATATTTTTTAAATAATTATCAATCTGACTTATGTGTCTCTGCCTAAATTGATAACTATATTAATCCATTTAATTAAATTTTAAGTTCTCTAGAAACAGTTATTGACAAAGTAAAGAATGATATAATCTTAGAAGCAGTAGTCTATCACCAATCACCGAGGTCACAACATATAACTGACCTAAAGATGCTTCGTCTTTCAGTTCATCTTCAGCTGTACGCACATGCCTTCTCTGTAAATAACTTTTTAGAGTAAAAAAAATATGATTTTCTATCTTTCCTTTGTAGATTTATTCAAAAAAGGAAATAAATTGTGTTTTCTGATGGGCTGCTGGAAGCAAAAAATATACAGGAACAATTCAAACACAGGTCTTTGACAAGCTTAATGTTAGAGATGCTGCACAAGTAAAAACAAATGCAAGAGAACATGATTGAAAAAGTAAATAAAAATAAGTCCAAAGAAAAGCTTTAGAGCAATTTCAGAAACCCTGGATAACAGTGGATCAAGATCAAAGTAGGAAGTTTGGCTGCTTGGAAAGAAAAGGAGCTGGACCAAGACTTTTGCACAGTGATTTAAAATAAGCAAAATAAAATTAGATGAATGACTTATTATACAAAAGCTGCAATAAAGACAGCAGTTAATAACCTGCTTTTTACAAACACATTTATCATTAACTACTAATTGTAAATTTGTAAATTATCTAGATTAACAACTCTGACTTTTTTTAAGAGTCCCACCTTCTTAATGAACACGGAGAGATCCGCAAACTGTTTGGGCCCGTCGAAAATCCCGTGAACGATGATGACAGGTTTGTATCCGTCTGCAGAGCCTGCAGCCAGCAGCAGCAGCATCAGCACCGCCGGGGGGGCCCAGGTGGTCAACGGAGCCCTCATCTCCATCCGCTCTCAGGCCGCCGCTGGAGGAGTAGATCTGATGAGGGACTGCTTGGGTTCTCCGAGGTTCTCTCCTGTCTGTGATGATAATGGGCGTGCTTGTTCTGCAACATCCGTCTTCTGCGGTTATTTCATGTGAAATCCAACCCACGCAGCCACGCTGCAACGCCTCATTAAAACTCTGCAACACCGAGCAACAGAACCCTTCTTGCCCAAAACCAGCTGTTAGTCCATCCAGAGGTTAAAAATATAACGGTTTAAGTGACGCGAAACAATAATGAAGATAAAACATGCCGTTTGTTTTCGGAGAGTCTGTTTCAAAACCTGAGTCGTTTCATGGGAGGAGATTATGAAAAAAGAAATGGAAATTGGCTATATTATATTGTACAAAAGTCTGTCATCACATTGTGAATGGGAAAGAAAATCTAATTAAAGTTGGCATTGTAAAATCTGAATCTACGTTTTCTCAAACAATCTGTGTTTGGAACTAAATTGAAAAATATGATGTGAATCCAATATGGAAATACTGATTTCTTTATCAAATATTGACAAATACAACTCTATTTCCCAAGATCTATAAATAAATGCTCTTGAGAAGCTTTAATGATTTTATTTAAAAAAATTATTGACTGAACGCTTTTGCTCAGTTTAAGAGCTCCGATGTCTAAAGAAATTAGCTTTAAAAATGAACTAGTAGCTTTTTGATTCCGAGTTCTGAATATGTATTTGTTTTTCCTTATGTGTCCACAGGGGGCAGTAAACGCTACCGGTTGTCGCTCATTCGCGTCACGTGTTTCCTGTTTGCCCAGTAGCGCGCTCCATGCTAAACGAAACTAGCTTAACTGAATTTATTGGGAGTTTTATTAAAAGAATAAAGGGTCACATAAAGTTTCCTACATGGCTACTGGTGGCTTTTCGGGTCTTTTAAGACTTCCGACTCTGAATTCGTAGCTACAGCTCAAGAAAGGAGTTTTTGGACTATTTTTGTTCCACCACTACAACGTTGTTGGAGCGTTTTGAAAGCGGTAAGGGAAGCTGTTGCTTATGTATTTTTGGCTCTTTTCTCTGTAAAAATACCGTCTGGAACAGACTTAGACAACATAACTGATCGGCTTAAACATTATATGCTGTTCGAAAATAGCAGAAGAACTCAACGTTTCTAAAATGGCTTATGTTTCACAAATCCAGTCCAGGATTGACAGTTACCCTTTTTTTAGTCCAAAGTTTTGTGAAGCCATTAACTGTCTTTGCTTCTGAAATAATATCACAGTAAAAATGGGTGTAGATCTGTTAGCTGCATGTTCCCCAGGCTTTTATGTAAATTATATCCCTGACTCACAAGTCAAGCAAACTGAAAAGTAAATGTTCTGTTTAGACCCAGAATCTTGTTCTGCTCAGCCTGGAACATCATTCTGGTGTTTTCAGAAAATAATAAGAGTGGGGAAAAAGAAAACTGATAACAGAGCTGTGGTTTTATGTCACTTTCTCTAAACTTATGCCCATCACACATCTGTTAATCTATCCATCCCTATATGTGGGACTGATCCTGCCAAAAATATTGAATCAATTCAATAAAATGAAAACTTCCTTTGGGTCAAAAAGAAATATTAGAACAGAAACAAAATCAGCGAATGACAAAAAGTGACAGTAAATGAAGAAAATGTGTAAAAACTGAAATGAAAAAGAAACAAGTTAATAAAGCATTAACATTGGAAATAAAATGGATAAATGAATTATGCCTCCATTGGGTTCATATTTATTGCAGACCTGTTTGGTAATATCTGCCAAAAATTCAATATAGACTTTTTTGATTAAATTGGTTTTATGAGAAGTAAAACTCTGTAATAGTTTGGAGTTTTTACAGGAAGAGTTTGTAGGAACCTGTAGGATCTTTAATGCTTTGTGCTATAATTAATACGTTTTTACTGTGGTTGTTTCCTGTTTTTTGTGTTGCTTATTTTCTGAAATGTCGGATCCTATTTTGCTCAAGGCTTAAAATATCGTTTCTGGACCTCCTGTCTCTTTTTTCCCCTGTCTGTTTGATGTTTTTTTTAAATTAAAATTATGCTTTACCAAACTAAGCAGTTTCTGCAACGTCTCCAGGCACCATGGCCCAGCTGGAGCAGTGGGTGAACGACCGTCTGCACGACATCCTGGGACTGAGCGACCGATACGTTTCCCAGTTCATGATCGGCGTCGCTCGTAAAGCGTCGAGCCCCGAGGACTTTGTGAGCCGCCTGGAGCAGACGGGAACGATCGACATCGACCAGAGCGTGTCTGCCTTCGCAAAGGAGCTGTTTGATAAGGTCCTAAACTTTAACCCTCCGTTGGATTCAAGATGTTTTGTTATGTTGGATGAAAGTTGGACCACTAATTTATCTCGTTCCTGTCGCAGATTCCTCGTCAGCAGGTGGTCGAGAAGCCGTCCAAAGCGCTGGAGCGAGAGGCCATAGAGATGGATCGGAAGAATCGGACCTACACGCTGCTGGAGGACAGCGACAGCGGCGAAGAGGCGTCGAGAGAGAAACAGGCAGGGAAGACGAAAAACAGAGACAAGGAGAGAGGAAACAAGAGGAAGAACCTGAGACGGAAGAAGGCCAGCGAGTCGTCGAGTGATGAGGAAACGCAGAAGAGGTGATTGTTTTACGTCGGAGCGGAGAACTGAAGCGACAGAAGGAGCTGCTGAGTCATTGGAGATGTTCACATTTAGATTGTAGGATAAAAAAAATACAGTCGTAAAAGAAAATTACTGCAGAAGGAGCATCTTTATGGCACCCTGACTGTCAACAGGGCAGCTCTTAGGATAAAATACATTTTTCATTTTTCTCATGTCGTGTTTCACGCTATAACTGAACTCTGACGGCAATCACGCTGCAGTGTTGGTAAAAAAATTAGAAAAATCAATTCTTATAAAAATTCTAAGATTCAAATTGATTCACAAATCCAAAAATCAGTTTGTTTAACACAGTTTTCCCATTTTTTACAGCCCAAATGGGAAGGAAACGTCCAGCCAGTCATTTTAAGGCCTACATCTGAAATGATTAATATAGTTTTATTGGTGAACTGTTACTCACCCAGTGTTGGGTCATTGCATTACAGGCATATAATTAAGGTATCCGCTTAAAAAAACAAACATATCTGATAAAACTGACCCATTTCTATATTGATTCGCAAAAGATTGAATCGGAATGGGATGATCTTTTCTAACTCCTGAGAGTCTGAATCGAATCGATACCCAACGCTAGTCCTGCGTTTGCAGAAAACACGTCGCCACACTCAACGCGCTCCGTTTGTGTTTGTGTACCCGTTTGGCAATTCCTGCACAGTCTGAATTTAACAAATGAAATCAAGAAAGAAGGATATCGGTAGGAAAAAAGCGCCCGCAGAGCTCCATCCCCGCTATCTGCAGTTATTGCTTTCAAAAACATCTGATATGTAAACCTCATTTAGTACCAGATATGAAAGTTAGCTGGATCGGATTTCGAGAAAGTCAGATTTATGCTGTTACGGCTTCCATAAAATCCAATAAGTGTCGCACATTAGCAAAAGAAAAGTCAGATTTTGCGCAGGTTTGGCTGCAGTGTGAACGTAGCCTTCGTCTTCGTTTCTAACCAGGTTTGGAGTTTCCAGAGACTCCATATCTGGGTCGTCTCTTCAGCTCCACCTACAGGTGGAAAAGATTTTAGAGTTTTACTGAGCAGCAGTGGTAAACAACCGTTTTTGTTCTTCTTCTTTTTTAACTGTGAATATAGGAGGAGTTCGTCCCAAGAGGAAGATAGATCCGTCAAGAGAGAAGAGGAGGAGGAGGAAGAGGAGTGGGAGAAGGAAGAGAGGGAGCGGCTGCAGGACATCGAGGAAAGGGACGCTTTCGCTCTGAGAGTGAGGCAGAAAGACAAAGACAAGACGCGGAACATCGCAGAGCGGACGGATAAAAAGGTGGGATGAAAAACTCTTTAAAAGAGTAAGGCACCCTCCCCTACAAGAGTCTTACTCCGCCCACATTTCCTGTTAGAAAAATGCAACAAATGGTGGCCGAGCAGCGAATGTGAGAGTGAAAGCCGTGCTGCGCTGCAGCGACACAGGCGGCAGAAATGATGGAGCTCTGCTAAAGACTCTAACTAAATGCTATGCTAACAAAATCACTAAAATATCCCGACTCGCTATGAAGGCGTGGCCAAGACTCTGCTGCTGTTATTCCCCACAGCGGCGTGACAGCTGACGTCACACGTACCTGCTAACGCCAGTAATGACCGCTTAACCAACAGCTAACCGATTGCTGGTTGAAATTCATATGTAGTGTAGACTTTTAATCCGAAGAGGGCGCCACACTAACTATTTTAGGCAGAAACTTTAAAGTGCAACTCACCCCCAAAAATCTACTTTTTTTACCTGATGAACTGCATAAATGAGTGTCTAGCAATAGTGTCTACATGTCTGGTCATTAGTTTTAGTATTTAAGTACATTTTAGTATAATTATTAATTACGTGCCCTCCTCAGGTGAAAACTTTACACTGCAGTCGAGTTTGAATTGCTCAGGGCTGATCACCTCCTCACAGAACCTTCCTCCCTTCCCTCTGAAGAAGTGAGAAATATTCAACCTCCTAACTGCCCCCCTCTGAGGCAGTGGAGCTCACGTCGCTGCTGCTCTGCATCTTTCTATGTGTCGTTAAAATGGAGGCAGTCATGCCAATGTACGACTGTACGTTAACTTTTTCAGCTTCTAGCAATAGTAGCAGCAGCTTGTAGGGTCGTATCAACACAAAGTCTGTAAAGAGAGAAGAAACTGTGGGACATGTTATGATATTATGCCTGAAGTATTGGCTATTGGTGAGAGACAAGGAAACTGGTACAAATCATTAATTAATTAATCATTAATCAACATTTCTAGTGAAAAAAGGATTTTAGAGATTTTAGGAACACAAAATTAAAAGAAAAATATCTCTTTTAGTACTTAAATAAGTCGGGAATATTTAGGATGCAGCAAACATAGCTTGCCAACCGCCATTAAACATGTTTATAGCTGTTGTAATTATTTTCTTTGATTTTTTTAAAATTAGTTTTAAAAGCGCTATGTTGTTGAACTCCACATTTATTGCGAACATTTCTCCAGACTTTACCGTGACATTTATTTGTTAGAGCACATTTAACACCACATGCAAGCTCAGCAGGGTGCTGTACAAAAGTAGCACAAAGGTAACAGAAGAATAAAACAACAAGCCTTAAACCAGTATATGAACACAGTCAAAACAACGAAAGAAAGAAAGAAATGCGGGCTAGGTACTAAAAGCAGCAGAAATGATTCTTTAACAAGACTTAAAAACCAAGATGGAGGGGGAAAGTCTGATCTCCAGTGGGAGTTCATTCCATAGCTGGAGTGGCACAGATTGAGAAAGCTTGAACCCCACGGGTTTTCTAGTGAAGATTAGGAATCTGTATCAAATCCCGATCAGCAGAGTTTGTCTCGATGCAGAATATTCACTAGACACTTTGCATTTACCATTGATGGCAGAAAAGTGGGCGTGTACAAGGTTGGACTTGAACCAGAAAGAGCTGAGGTCTGATTTATAAAGCGTAAATTGCGCGCAGCTATGCGTGCTCCAAATTTGATAGATCAGAAATTTGCTGAGCTTAAGGGGCCAGTGTGTAATTTTCGGCCAGTAGGGGGCAGTGCATACCTAAATTATCACAAGCATGCAGTATCTGTGTCTTGGAGTAAGAAACTCAGCAACGGAGGTCCAACTAGTGCTGTTTTCAAACGCTCAATCCCTGAGAATGATCTATTTGCAGCAACATGACGAGCACATCAGTCTCTCTTTCATCGCTTGGAACTAGCGAAGAGAATTTATTTAAATTTATAAAAATGTATCTATGGCGAAACGTTTTTGCATTTTGAGGGGAAATCAATGTTCTTAATAGCGGGCGTGTTCCGTGCGTTTTGTCCATCCGGGCTCTTGTAGAAGTAAAGACGTCATCTAATACGGCTTTCCCCTGAAAAGAGGACCGCGCCTATGTATTTTAAAACTGATTTTTAAAGTCATATTTTACAATATCGCCAATATTTTGCAATTGATGTGCTTTACGTAATTGTTATTGCATAATAATTTAATGGCTATTTTCAAAGACGTACTGCAAAAACTACACACTGTCACTTTAAGTACGGTTTTAGTACTTTAGTAGTAAGGATTCTACGCAAAGTGTATAAATGAGGCCCCTGGTCTCTAATCTGCAGGAACGAGACAGAAAGTAGCTGAAGGTGATCAGAAATGTCGCTAGGCGTACAGAACTCCCCCCCCCCCCCCCCCACACACACACACACTTCTTTTTTAATTGCACTGCAATGACAGCGCAGACAACGCCACGCTCTCCCCTTCGCTGGTCCGCAACACAACGCCTGATTTTGAGGCGTTTTTAGACTCTGTTAATGGGTGAGTGGCTCTTTAAACAAGATGCACTAAAATGGTGACAAAATAATGTCCACACATGTCAAGAAAAAGGTTGGTTTGGGGGGAGTTACACTTTAAAGAAGAAACTTCGCCTCCAGCAGGTGGAAACCTTACCTCCTGTTATTCTCTCTTTAGGCGTATGAAGAAGCTCAGAAGCGACTGAAGATGGCTGAAGACGATCAAAGGAACATGGTCGGTTTAATCCCAACTTCCAGTTTTGGTGTTGTGTCCCACCTTTCAGCCGAGTCCTGAAGTTTGTCTCCCTGTGTTCAGTTGCCAGAGCTGAGGAAGCGTTCCCGTTGGCAATACTTGGATAAAAGAGAGAAAGAGAAGCTGGAGGACCTGGAGGCAGAGATCATAGACGACGAGTACCTGTTCTCCAAGGAGGAGCTGACGGAGAGGGAGAAGAGGGAGCTGGAGTACAAGCGCACCCTCCGCGATCTGGCCAAGGATTACAAAAAGGCCGGAGCCAAGGAGCAGGAAGAGAGGAAGAACAGGTACTACATGCCGAAGGAGAATAGGAGCAAGGTAAGAACAGCGCCCCCACCTGACACTGATCACACAGACAAAAGCTAGCTCGGTTCACCGACCTCCTCCCGTCTGGCAGGAGGTGCCCCAGAGGGATCTGGAGCTGGAGGAGACCCCGATGGAGCTGGGGGGAGAGCAGGGCCGCTGGGAGGAGGAGCGTCTGAAGACGGCCTCCCTCAGCTTCGGGGCCAAGAAGGAGCGAGAGCTGGGCCTGAAGCAGGAGCAGGATAAGTACCAGCTGGTTCTGGAGGAGGAGGAGATGATCGACTTCGTCAGCACGGCCATCACCATGAAGGGGACGCGCTCTGACAAGGTGAGCACACTCTTCCCCCACACAGGGGTTCCTCAGCTCCCAGGCCAGAAAAAAAACAAACTTCAAAGCTCTTTAACGGAGAATCCAACAGTAGGAGAATCCCAGGAAGGTGAGAATGAAATATTTACCCGAAGCAGCAGAACTCTGCGCCTAAGCTCTGGAGAGGAAGGTGGTTTCCAGTCTGGAGAAGCTTAACGTGCTGTTCCCTGGACTGTCCACCAGACGGCAGACTTGTCTGAGTCCTTCTTGGTCTGCTGTTGGTCACAGTCCAAACATACGTTTAAAATAACTTTATTTAAATTATTAAACAAAAACATAATTAAAGTTAATTTCATAGCAAAACTACTCTTAAAAGTACATTTTTTGCTAAAACGTTACTCCAGTAAATGTAACTAGTTAATCTGCTGCTCTGGACTGTTGAACAAGTGAAGTTCAGCCTGGATTTGTCACGCTAACGCCAAATGTTGCGTTCAGGAAGAGGAGGAGCCGGGGCTTTCTCAGGCCGAGCTGAAGAAGCGCTCCATCCAGGAGGTCCGCCGCAGCCTGCCCATCTTCCCCTACAGGGAAGACCTGCTGGCCGCCATCCAGGAGCACCAGATCCTGGTCATCGAAGGGGAGACGGGCTCAGGGAAGACCACGCAGATCCCGCAGTACCTCCTGGAACATGTGAGTTCTGCTCCCTTCTGATTAACAGTAAAGTCCATGAATCTGATTCCCTGAAACGCTTTACAGGGACTTTATCATGCTATTTTACAGCTTTCAACTTCTGGGATAGACTTATATATGATAAAATGTTACCGTTGGTTTTATACAGTATTAGTTTGTCCTGAAATGTAACTTGTGTCCTGCAGTTAATGTTGGACCATGAAGTGAAACGGCTGGTTTCTCTATAAACCCGCCTCCTGCACCCCAATGCTACGCTGTACAGCAGGGAGTAGATCACACTGAGACAAACAGCTCTGAGCTTCATCTCAATCACAAAATCACAAAGTACCACAAGCTCTGAAACTCTGTTATATGAAGGGCTCAGACGTTTGATTTATTTATTTAATTTTTTTGTAAAACAAAAACGGAGTCAATTAAGTATCTCACTTGCTATATCTCCAGGCTTTAGACAGAGCCCAAACCAACATAGCTGCATCCACTAAGCAGATCTTTCCAGCCCAGTATATAAAAAAAGCCGTGGGTTTTGTTTGCACCCGTTTACTGAACATTCTGAGACGCTACAGATCAGTTAATTAACCACACAATGCTGGTATAAGATCACATAAGCCGCTTGATAAATGGCTAACACACATTAGCATTAGCATGTAGCCGCTTACTTCTTTGTCCGTCAGGCGTCTTTGTTCTTTGATCCAGCTGCTGTTCTCTAGGAATTTAGAATAAAATCCTGTAATCCATGCAGCCAAACAGGCGTTTTCACAGAGAAAGTAAAAAAAAAAAAAAAAGTGTTTTAAGCTGCAAAAAACCGAAGCAGCAATGAGCTTTGAGAAGGAGGAGGTTGTGTTTGGAACTCTAGCAGAGGTAAGCCGCTCTGCCTGCAGTGGGCGGTGCAGACACCTCTAGCACTCCCTTGTTTTCAACTAGTGATGTCACTAGCTGAACACTCAGTCATTTTCTAGGGGAGGGAGGGGCAGCTGCTCATAGAGCAGGATTCAGGAGGATTACTCAGACATGTGTGAATTAAGCCAAAAACCACTCTGGTTGGGTTTTTATGAGAAAATTGCATTATTAGATGGTTGAAAACTCCAAAAACTTGATTTTGCATGATATAGGCCCTTTTATCCGTCGTGGCATCATCTTCGGATCAGTGACGGTTATGATATTTATAATTTCCATCCTGATCAAGCTGTCGGTTTAACCAAATTCCATCTTTCAGGGCTACACCAGCGGGGGGATGAAGATCGGCTGCACGCAGCCCCGCAGAGTGGCGGCCATGTCAGTGGCAGCTCGGGTAGCAGAGGAGATGAGCGTGAAGCTCGGTAACGAGGTGAGTCTGCACGACTCGCTTAAAACAACAAAAATCCAACGTTTAAGAAAAACAAAAAACTGGTTCCGTAACGTTTTGTTTCCTGCTGTCGTCCAGGTGGGGTACAGCATTCGCTTCGAGGACTGCACGTCTGAGCGCACCGTTCTGAAGTACATGACGGACGGGATGCTGCTCAGAGAGTTTCTGACAGAACCCGACCTGGCCAGCTACAGGTACACTCCACCTTCCTCACCTTTACTGTCCGGTTTGTAAACCGAGCGATTAAAGTACCAATACAACAGGAGGCAGTTTTATGTGTGTAGCACACTTTCAACAACACGGCAATTCAAGGTGCTGTGATACAGTAAACAGGGTCTTAAAAAGCATTGAATTAATGAATTTGGATGTAATACCTTAAAAAGACTTTAAAAAGTCTTGAATTTTGTGTTTGTGATGCATTTTTACTCAATAATCTAATTTGTAAACTGCAATATTTTGATTAAATAACAGCATAACCAGAGTGGCAGAACCAATGATTCAGAACGCAATGAAGCAGCAAGAAGGTCAGAATTAGGGCCCGACCGATATATCGGCCGGCCGATTTTATCGGCTGATATGGGGGTCATGGATGCTATCAGTAGAAAAAATGCAGATAATTTAAAATTTCTTTTTTTTTTTTTTTGAGGGGGGGCATGACAGAAAATGCAATTGAGCTACTTATGCAGCAGATGGCGCCAGATTCATAATTTCAGGTCTCAGTTAGGAGTGTTGCTTAACACAGCTGATCAGACTGTTACGTTACGTTTTTGTAAAGAAAAAAGCGGCAGAGGTGAGTAAAAACAAAGTCCACAGCATAGGTCCTGTTTGTTGTCAGTGGTGAACTGTGAAATAAGCTATGACAAAAATGTGTTTCCCCCTCTTCCTTCATAAGCTTAATGTTTGCCTCGTGGCTTTGTGTGGAAAATTCAGCGTGTAAAAGGTTCAACCTGCGTATTTCCTTGCTAAAACTTAGATTTGCACAAATATAAATCCTTAAGTTCATATCTTAACTAATGCGTTAGATTATATAATGTATCAAATGTTTCTTTTCCTTAAAAAAATGCCGTAGCAGCAGCATACAGAGTGCAGACTTTAACGACCCCGCGGACTATTATAAACATTAAAAGTATCCGTGTTGGTTTTGTGAAGTATGAGTGACCGCAGTAAATCCTCACCATTTTAAATCTACTGTCATAAACCATAACTTAACAGTTTGCGATGCTTGAGAAGAAAAAAACCCAGGAAGGGCGCTACAATGTTTGTAACAAAGAGCGCAGCGCCCAGTTCTTAAATGAAATATTAGAAGTTGGTCGCTGTTTACTTTTACTTTAACAGAGTTTTTCATACATAGGAAGCTCAGCGGCGATCGCCACTGTCTAATTTATTACCGCCACCGGCTCACGATGGGGATATAAATAAACACTTTCAGCGCTGCTGTCGGGTCTATGCGCTCAATGGTCGGGATTTAACTGCAGTTAGACAAAACGCAGCAACAATGCTGGTTATGCGCCGTTTCGATGAAGCAATTTCTTTCCTAAAAATTGCCTGGCGACAAATCTGGAGACATTTCTGTCCACCGTTTACTTTGACCTTTTTTTTTGTCTTTTTTCCATGCTTGAGAAAATTACAATACCAGCTGGTTGAAAACTTAATTTTGTGCCTTTACCGTGTGTACTGAAAGTTTAAAGTTTTGCTTTAAAAAACTAGAAAAGAAATATAAATATATAAAAAAGTTAAAGCGCTTTCAGTACCTTATTCTCTCTTAAAATTTGAGTTACAACTTACAAATACTAATACAGATACAATTAATACGCGCAATGCTGAATCAGTTGTAGTTTTCATGCTCTTTTTATTTATTTTTGCTGTAAATCTTTTTTTAAAGGCGTGTTTTGTAACATTACCATAGCGATCCGAGCGCTAGGGAGCAGACAGGACGGTTACTAATGTTGTTGTTTCCGCCCGCAGCGTGGTCATCATAGACGAAGCCCACGAGCGAACGCTCCACACAGACATCCTGTTCGGTCTCATCAAAGACATCGCCAGGTTCCGACCCGACCTGAAGGTTCTGGTGGCCAGCGCCACGCTGGACACGGAGCGGTTTTCCTCCTTCTTTGACGACGCTCCGGTTTTCAGGATTCCCGGCAGGAGATTCCCCGTCGATATTTTCTACACAAAAGTAAGTCGTCTTTTTATTTCTGTATGTTTAGAAAAACAAATGTGTTTTTTTTTCCTCTTCTTTCTGCTTGTTGGAAAAAAGACTCAATCAAAAAAATCAATGTGATTTTAAACAGTTAAATTCTGTAGCTTAAAGTGACAGTGTGCAGTTTCTTGGGCACTACAGACCAAAATAATCGTAATCAAACTGTATTTTTAGTTTTTACCAGTAATCTCTGGAAATATCAATCCAAATATTGTTGAAAATAAATTAATTGATGCCCAATCATGGAAAAATATTAACTGCTTCATAACATGTAATCATAAAAAGTGGGTCTAAAATACATAGGTACGGGAGCTGCTGACATATTGGACGCTGCGTTTCCTTCTATGTGGGACTGGACGATATAGAAAAAAGCATATCGATAAAAAAATGGTCATATTGATCGATATCGATAATTATCTATAAAAAAAATCACATAATGTAAAAAATATATTTTAAGTGCCTCCCCAGTCATTTTGTTTTTCTTTAATGAACTAATTTTAAGTAAGAATTAAATTAATAACATTTTCAAACACTTCTTTTTATCATAAGTAAGTTTGTAAGACTCAGAAACAAACCAAGAGATCTGAGTAACATCAGTAAATACAAAGAAAAGTTATATTATTAACCATTATATTATATATTTTTTTTTTATCATGATAGTCATTTAAATTAAAGGCTTATTTTTATACTTTTTAATCTTTTAAACATTTTATGACACTTTATAATATTAATGGTTGAATCCCTTGGTTTAGTTTGTCAATAAAGTTTATTCAAATTCACTTCAGCTCTTCAGCTGTAGGCTAAAGCTAAAGCTAACTAGCTACTCACCAGTGTTGATGGGCTCCATCACTGCAGCTCAGTCACTGAGAGCCAAAGCCAGCAGGTCTATCAAACCCCTGTTGGGTTTTTTAAAGCGTTTTTTAGCTTCTGAGGACCAGGAGCAGAACCGAGGGGAGATTTTAACAGTTACAGATGTTAGCAACGCGACGCGACCTGGGTACGTTTCCTGCGTCTCTCTGTAAGACATTCATAGCGAGCTGGGAGAGGGGAGTCCTGCTTAAAACAGCTGATCGTAGTTTTATATTTCGTTCATTATCGCTACGTTTAGTGTTTTAGTGCGAGGAGGATCGGCTCAAAACGGGACGTAACCTTTACCGGAGCCTCTGAAACATTTATCCGGGACAACGTCCTCTGCTGCTGCCTTGTTGTGACGTCTTAGCGCGGTGAAGTTACGGTGATGGTTCGTCTAGGGACTATTAAAAAAATTCTGTTTCAGCTTAAATCATTTCATCCAATTTTTGGTTTGAAAGGAGAGAGGGTGGCTGACAGAGCGGCGTGGGTCATTGTTAATGATTCGTTTGGAATAAGTAATGATTGTTGTATTAAGCTGCCTGATGGGGTAGAATGAAAAAATGAGAGGAAACTTTTTTTTAGACCCCTTTTTTTCCTATCGCACCACACATCTATCGATTGATAGTGGAAATAACTGAAGATGGAGCAGAAACACGCTGAGGTCGCATGCTTTCTCCTGCACAGGTAACAACTTTCACCGTAATGTTTTGTTTTCAAACTAGCGCCAGTCAGGGTGAAACTACACTTTCCCTTTGAGCTCGTTCCGTCTAACATTACAGTTTGTTAATTTACAAAAATGTACTTTTACACATTTACCTCTTCAAGCGCTGCCTCTGATGAAAAGAGTGTGATGTGCTTCTCATTTGAATTTGAAAATCTTTAATGTCTCCGAAGGGAAGTTCAGTTTGCAGCAGGAGTCGAGCACAGATTGAGACAAAACCATACAACTCACAACAATCAACATACAGGATGAGATTGGTACAGCAGCACTGCAGTAGTCACCAAGAATTCACTTTCCCACAAGATCAGTTACATCCTGATTAAAAATCTCATGGCAGATGGAACAAAGGAATTCAGGTACCTGTTTGATTTTGCCTTACGTTAAAAAGTATACCTTCTGTTAAAAAGTATACCTTCTGTTAGAGGAGAGAAGCTGAAACTCTGCATAGAGGGGATGGAGAGTGTTAGCCAAAATGACATCCCCCTTCTGAATGACTTTAATTTTAAAAACAGAGTCTAGGCCGTTAAGACTCATGCCGATAGTTTAACAATCGAACGATTTTGCTGTGTGTATTTCTCTAGAGGTTGAACTTTCTGCCTTTTAGCTGTAGAAGTTGAGTTTTGGGGCCCGTAAGGCCACCGTCCTCACTCCACACAAAGATACCGCTTGCTTGCAATAATATAGGTATGTACTGCCCCCTATCATCAGAAATATTATAGTAATTAAATGTTAAACTAAGATTTTTTGCTAAAATCATTGAATCCCTTCAGTTCTTTCCAGGCTTAGATACTACGCAATATTAGAGCCATTGGAGACGAAAGGTAAATATTTAGGAGTAACTTTTGCCACAAATTACACTGGAATATTTTCAAAAAGAGTTTTTTTTTTTTATTTATTTATTTTGCTTGATGAAAAGTCGCAACTTTGCAAGAGAAAACTCAAACTTCCATGATTAAACGCATACATTTTTCATTTAAATAAAATTGTTTTTAGTCATTTTAAAGTTTAAAATTTTCAAAAAATAAAACTTGTAAATTTAATAGACAAAAAATAAGTAATTTTTGCTGCAATCCGTTATTTTCAAGAGAAAATACCTGTCCTATAAGATTTAAAAGTTTTAAAGGAATAGTTTTTTTACATACTGACATATGTTCCCTTACCTTAGACTAGTTTATATGTAACCGTCTGGTCTTTGTCTGTGCGCTCTGTCGTTCAAACGCAGCCTCTTCCACATACTGTGTAGCTCCAAATCAGCTCCCGTCAGAAGCTACCAAACTCTTCCACGTTTTCCCTATTTAAATACAGTTACATGACGTGTTACACTACAAAGTATAGTAACACAGAAATGTAACATGTGGATTTTCTCAGCGGATAAAAAGGGGTGCTATATTGTGAGGCGTAATAATACGAGGAGCACTACGTCCGCGCACTAACTCCTAAAGACTTCTCTTCCGCTCGCTTCCGTCAATAGAAGCAGCGTGATTTGTAGGAGGTAGGTACATATCAACTAGTCTAAGGTAAGAACATATGTCAGTATGTAAAAACAGTGAACTATTCCTTTTAAATGTACATCCGGATAAGTTCAAAAGTGTAGCCTGTGTGAGGCTCTTTTCCCGGGTTCAGATGAGGCCTCGAACGCCTCGAACGGGAGCAACGGTGAGGAAGAATCAAGCAGCCGAGGCTTGAGTATGCCGCAGTAACTACAGATACAGTGTTGCATGATGGTCGGTGAGAGCTGCTTGATGCGAATGAGAATCTGATGTTCATCTCTCTCTCTCTCTCTGTGGGTTTGTGCGTTGCGCTGTGAAGGCTCCGGAGGCGGACTACCTGGATGCTTGTGTGGTTTCGGTGCTGCAGATTCACGTCACGCAGCCTCCCGGAGACATCCTGGTCTTCCTCACCGGACAGGTACGTTTACTCCCAAGGGATTGTTATTTAGGGGTAGCAAAGTAAATGGGGTGAAGACGAATGCAAACTGCTTTAGAAAAAATAATGTTTGACTTGGTTCATCACCGGAATCATAATAAAATGCACTGAAGTTCAGACGGTGGGAAAAACTTTTACTTTGTAAGATATTTATATGTTCTAGATTTAATATGTATGGATTTGTTTTTTTGTTTGTGAAATCTCGCGTCTGAGTTCGCTTGGAGGTAGGAGCGTTAAACAGTAGGTGGCGCTGTTCTGTGCTGCCATCTGAGCCCACTTCACAGTGTGGGAGCCTTAAAACGCAGCTGTGAGACAGCAAACAGTGGGAAAATGAGCTGTTTACAGAGTGAAAACATGTGACACGCCTTCCGTTCATGTAACAGGCTCTGCGTCGTGTTTTGCCTTCATTTCTCATGTCAACATGAATCTGTTTTGTTAGGAGGTTTTATTGTTTATCAGTCAAGCATCAAATTTAGATCAAGAAACTGATAACCAATAAAAAATAAAGCCTTATGAAGGAGGCTTGTTATAAATATAGTTTAACGCAGATTTTAAACATAGTTAATCTGACCAAATGCTGAGAAAGTATTTAAATGATGTGTGAGGTATAAAATGCAAAGAAAAGTCTGAAAGCTGCATGTTCCTCTGTTTCTCAGCTTTAAGAGATTTAAGAGAACCAACTCTGTGTGTTTTGTTTTTTTTGCAGGAGGAGATCGAAGCGTGTTGCGAGATGCTGCAGGAGAGATGCAGGCGGCTGGGGTCAAAGATCGCCGAGCTGGTCGTCCTCCCCATCTACGCCAACCTGCCGTCCGACATGCAGGCCAAGATCTTCAGCCCGACTCCTCCTGGAGCCCGGAAGGTGAGTCCGAGTTCTGGAAGGCGCCGATGTTGGCTGACGGGGAACAGGGGAAGAACTTTAATAACTCCTGTCAGGAGAAGATGTATGAACCTTCCTCTTTCGGGAAGCAAATCTGGAACGTCATACTTTTTTTTAGTATAAATAATCCAACAAATCCTTTATCGTTTTAAGTAAATTACAGAACGATTTTGAAGAAGAAATTTCAGCGAATGCGTTTTAATTGACTCATGATCCAATTTGCGTCCATACTCTCCGAGCTGAGACGAATGGTCTTTATTCCAGCTGTGAATCCGTCTCCAACCTCCCCTTTCTCTTTCTCTCCTCGCTCCAAGGTGGTGGTGGCCACCAACATCGCAGAAACCTCGCTGACCATAGACGGCATCATCTACGTCATCGACCCCGGCTTCTGCAAGCAGAAGAGCTACAACGCCCGCACCGGCATGGAGTCGCTCATCGTCACGCCCTGCTCCCGGGTACGACACCGCTTCTTCTCCTTAGTGTTTAAACTGCTCTTTACTATATCAGGGAGGTTTATAGAGATGATGAAAACAGTTACTACCTTCACTCTGCTGCTGGACTCGATGAATATGTCCCCCTGCTCTCCCTCGTCTTCCTCACAGAGGTTAAGGGAGATATTTGCATAAAACAAGAATCTGTTTCTCTGATATGAACTCTGACTGAACTGTCCCAGTTTTTCACAGCTTCTGACATTAAGCTTCTCATCTAATTGGACGCCCTCCTCAGATACTGACTCCTTATGTGACGCCATGCAAAGCAAAAACGTCTGGTGGGTCCAGTTTCCAGCTGCTTGAACCAGAGGTGGCGCTAGACTTTTTATTTGTCAGTCATTCAGACCGAATTGGTCTGAATAAAATCCGGTCATCATAATTATAACATATTCAATAGTATTTATTCTTACATACATTTGAAATACTATTCAATCTGAACAAGCTGAACGGAGAAGTACAAATAAACAATTAAATGATTTTAGTTGAGATATGAACACTTCACCTGCTGTGGCCTGAACGCCTCACATCTTTTTCCTGCTCCGCGTGGATCTGAAACCATCAGCTGCTTGTGCGTAATCAAATATTTTGATCGCTGCAGGGGTTATTGTCGTTAAGGTTTTGGTTTCTCGTGGGGGTTAGTAGTTGTTCTGGAGGCTGAATCCGTGCTCTCTGCCACACTGGAGGCTAGAATTAAGCTCCCCTACAGCCAAAGTGTGGAAATCAGGGAACTTTTATCATGTTGAAATCCTCAGAATTTGGAAATGTAAAAATGTTGGAGTAAATAAATGTCTAATCTACAATTTGGGGCTGAAATCATTGAATCCCTTCAGTTCTTTAAGGCATCGATACTACGGAGCCGCTGGAGACAAAAAAACATTATTTTGGAGGAAGCTTTCGCCCCGAAGTATCTTAAAAATATATTTGAGAAAAAAAACTTGAAAATGGCTTGATGAAAAGTTGTAACTTTGCGAGAGAAACATCAGAAAATTCCATAATTAAAAGCATATGTTTTTGTTATTTAAATTAAAATATTTTCTGACATTAGAAATTCTGACATTTTCAACAAAACTCATTAATTTAATGGAATCAAATGTAGGTTTGCTGCGATTGTAAATCAGTTATTATCCAAAGAAAACGCCAGTCATCTAAGATTTAAGTGTTAAAAGTAAAAAAAAATCTCTGAAGGAACCGTTTCCTTACCCACAAGGCATCGCTTCAGTACGAGGAAATCCCTGTTAGCGAGATGCACGAGGAAGGATTACGCTTTCTCAGACACTTTCTGCGTACGCCGGCTGCTTTATGGCAATGATACGTTTACACCGGAGCGTGTTGGATGTCAATCTTCAGTTATAGTTTGAACAACCACAGAAAAAAAATCGGATTAAATCAGCAAATTAGATTTAAGCTTTGAGACCTGCAGTGGGAACTTAGCTTTAGTTTGCCGCACTCTGTGCGTAAAGTGGAAAATGTCTTCTCATTTTCACCAAGTTGTCAGAGGTAGGCCAGACATAATAACACATTTTGCTCGACGATAAGTTGCTCCATAAATTGTGATAAACTATAAGACATTTTTAGGGAATTTTCAAGTAATAATACTCGTACCTCCTCTGAACAATCAACAAACTTTCATTTGTGAAGAATATTTACCACTTCAACTGGAATACATTTTTTATGTCCAAAATAAATTAACAAAACTATCGAGAGAATCAAACAAAAATGGATGAACGCAGTAAGAAAAACAGGCCAAACTACCAGCAAAAAAGACATCCCATATTACTGTCACTACGGATACATGGACCATGCCTGTCTTTTTTCACCCAGTCTGTTTGGTAGGAAGAGGAAAATAAACAAGCATATGGATGGAAATTACCGCTTGAGGTCACGTGAATTTATCAGGCGATTATTTGATTTATTATTGATATTTATTGTGACAGGCCTAGACAGAGGTGTGAATGTTGATGTGTCAAAATGATGGGTGATCTTCAGGTTTTAACCTGGCTGTTTTAAAAAAACAAAATCAGGTAGATTAGAAGGAGTCAACACTCATCAGGATGAGGTGTTGGATCAAAAATTGAATTCAAAAAGAGCAGAATCCGCTTTATTTATCAGGCTTTCGGTCAGAGACCTTCATCTGGGGTTGTGCAGTTTCATACAAACAGTCCTAAGTTAAAGAGGACAGTTGACGTCAAACACCTGTGTGACTCAATACAGCAGAGCATCATGGGAAATAGAGTCCCAGTCATTGAAAACATTGTAAACTTTACATTAAAAGCATTCTAAATCAGCTCAAAATGAAGAGAGATTAATTCATTGCAAACATCAAGCTAAAAAAGCCATCATAAAGCAAGGCCATGAACTTTATAAAAGAATACAGCAATACATATATGCTTACTTTAAAAAAACACAGACATATCAAAATCCTCATTTAAATCTAGTGGTTGAAGTGCATTCAAAGTGTAAATCCAGAACAGTTCCCTTTGGCAGAGTTTTTTTTTATCTATGTCGTCTCCTCTATGTAATGAAAAATGTTCAATCCCCTGGAATCTGAGTGAAGACACAGGATGTGAAAAGTCATTAAAATGGCGTGCTACTGGATAATTCAAATCTTTTATTTCTAATTGTACTCTTATGTTCACTAATCCTCTGTTTGAGCGGCCTTGCCGTTTTACCTATATAGACTTTATCACTGGTGCATTTTAGCAAATAAATTACATTCTTTGAGTTACAAGTAATTGTGCCCTTAACAAAAAATATTGTTCCTGTTCTAGGATTTCAGAAGTCAGATGTTTTCACAGTGTTATGACACTGAGCACAGTTTCCACAGGGATAGTTTCCTTGCTGCAAAGGAGCAAGAATTAACTGTTTTTGGGGGGGCTTGATGTTAGCTTTCACCACTTTTTCACCACAAAAACAGTTAATTCTTGCTCCTTTTCAGCAAGGAAACTATCCCTGTGGAAACTGTGCTCAGTGTCATAAAAAAAGTAAAATCAAAAAATGGAAAATATTCAGTTGCTGTGACCTCCCCCGGCTTTAAGGTGTCATCATGCGGTTCAGTTTGTGTCCCATAGAGGATCAGGCTTGGATGAATCAACCGCAGAAAGAAGCAGAAGATGCGTCTGAGGCTGGTTTCTTACTGGGAAACCAACCTGGACTCAGAGCTGAAGCAGCCATTACACCAAACGCAACCTAAACGGCAAAGTTGCACTTAGCAGAAGCTCTCTAGGACAGGAGGACCGAAAGAGTTGAAGACATGAGACGAGAACTAATATTTTTAATCATAAAAAACATCGTTCTATTGGGAGGAAAAAGAGGGGACAGAGGGCAGGCGGCATCATGCTGTGGGACTGTTTTGCTGCACCTCAAAGTCTAATCACGAGACAAAAAGTCTTATAATCATTTGTCTCCTGCTGTCAGGCTTCAGCCAACCAGAGAGCGGGACGAGCAGGCAGAGTGGCTGCTGGGAAGTGTTTTCGCCTCTACACGGCCTGGGCCTTCAAACACGAGATGGAGGAGACGACGGTCCCCGAGATCCAGAGGACCAACCTGGGGAACGTGGTGTTGCTGCTGAAGAGCTTAGGTGAGGATGGGGGCTTATGATGTTGGCTGGTTGGTCTGCTGCTGCTGCTGATGTTGGTGCTGACAACGGTTCTTCTGACGCAGGAATCAACGACCTGATTCACTTCGATTTCATGGACCCGCCCCCCCATGAGACGTTGGTGTTGGCCCTGGAGCAGCTCTACGCTCTGGGAGCTCTGAACCACCTGGGAGAGCTCACAAAGGTTCGGCTTTTTCTAACAGTTGGAAGGATCCAGACTAAACCTGGAGCTCCTTTATCCATCCCTTACTGTTTCATAGTCCATATTACACTTTATCCTAGTCTGTTGACGACTTCTGTCCTCCATGAGCCAGCTGACTAGCAGTGTGCAGGAAGTTGAAAACCTAGAAACACAATGAATAAAGAAACTAGAACTCTTTAAACCACAGTAAGCCTTGATGAAGGAGGATCAGCTCCTGTCTCTTCAGGATGCTTAGGCCACGCCTCATTACCAACATGTCTTGTGGTGTTTCTGCACCTCCATCATCAGTTCCAGCCCTGCTCTGGAGAAAGAAATCCATATCCAAACTGGTATAACGATATATTTGGTTTTTACCAATATTTAACATTCCCTGGTACTACTTAAAGACGGAGGACCATTTCTTCTCAACCTGGACCTTATTTTTAACATGCATTATGTTCATTTACTCCCCCAGAGACATTTGGAGCCACTTGGAGTCCTTCAGGGGAAGTTTAGATCCCTTGGCGATCAGAGTATATTAAAGGCGTCACGATTGTCCGTATGTTCGATTAGATTTCTTTTCAGACTAGTGTAGTCTTTTTTTCATTTAATTTTGTACAGTAAATCTTATTTCAAAAGATGGACTACATATATGTGATTCAGTTTCCATTATTCTTGTGTAATGTATCACAATAATGGTCAATTTTAATTCATTTTTTTAACAATATAAGTTTAACAGTCTTGTTAACTCAAGTGGAACACAGTTAAAGACAGCAAACATGATAAATAACAAAAATGAGTAGTATAGACAGTATAATAATAGTGGTCACAGAGGGTGGAGTTAATGGGGCAGCCAAACATCAGCCGCTAATTAAGGCATTGTCTGCCACAAAACCCCTTCATTTCACCAGTGTTTAGTTACGAATCACTAGCACTATTCCCCTATGAGTTTGGAGCGTCTCTGAGGTTTACAGGCTTTTAATACAACCGATTCCAACTTCTACTAACCGCTGATTTCAGTGACGGTGCAGCCTTCCGACATTGCAGCTCTATCCTGAGCAGGGCTGAAAGGATCTTTTGGAAGGTGAACTTGGTCGTTTTCATGTTCACAAGCATGAACCACGTTGATGCCTGCAGTAGCAAGTTCTGTCTAACCGACCTCCCTGGACCACAGACAAACGCTTCGTTCACACCAACCCCATGCGTCAGCGTCAGTTGCGCCAAGATTACATGTAAAGTCTCTGCGGTGCGTTGTGGACATTGGCTCCGTCAACTACACTTGCGTTTCATACGGCAACGCAGAAGTTCAGCTAGCTGACCTTTTGACGGACCCAACCCAGTTAACCCAGTGCGGCAACCAATCAGAGCGTCTCACTGTAGTTATGTCACTATACACGTATCTTGAATGAAGCGCGGGTCCAGTGAAAACATTTTCAACAAACGCAGATTTCAAAAATCATAAATAACACTTACCAAAGTCAGATGGACAGGCGCTCCTAAAGAGGAACAGAAAACCTGTAGTTTGTGTCCTGGTAGGAGATTTAAGCTCCGATGCGGCCCGGGAGGTTGTAAAATTAGGCGCGGGACAGACGGAAGAAGGGCTGAAAGCGAACCTCAACCATAAGCAGCTCCTTGAGCAAATGGTTAAACTCCCCAAACTCAGAACGCATCTGAAGAATGAGCGCTGATGCACCCGATGTCAACGTTTTCTAGCTTTATCTAGCTGATAAAGCCAAGCCACTCTCTCGTTACGATCCACTATGGTTCAGAACGTGCGGCAACAGAGGAAGCCCCGCCCACGCACTCCTTTTTGCTCAGAAGCAGGCTATGGAAGCCAAAAAGTAAATACGTCAAACTTCTGCCTGACGCAGACAAACTGTGCGGTGTGAACGCAGCAGTAAAGCCCTGCTCAGACAACGACTGCGATGCCGCATTGCAGTGACGTAATTGAAATCACCGGTTGGCGTAAGTTGGATTAAAAGCCAAGATGACAACAACACAGCACCTCCAAACGCTCTGAGCCGTCAGGGGAATAGTGCTAGTGATTCATAAGAAAACATTGGTGAAATGTAGGCATTTTGTGGCAGATAATGCCATTTTAGAGGCTGAACTTAGGGTACCCAATTAACTCCCATTAAATGGATAAACGCTGATCACCAGTGGATCTAAAGCCGAGTTTATGCTTCTCTGTTTTGACCATTCGTCTCCGTCAACAGAGTGTATGCCTAAGCTACTTGCTTTCTATTGAAAAGACCATTTATCGAATTGGGTCTTTTGCCGATTTTGAACACGAAGAGGTCTAGAGACAAAAAAACAGTCTGCTGTGTTTGATTTGTGCGTTTTCTATGAGCTCCACTTCTAGTAAAAGCTTTACAGCTCAATCAAAACATATTTTCTGTCATGTGTTGCTCCTTGAGGCGTTCACAAGCTGAAGAAAATAAAATCTTAATTAACCAGAAGCTACGCAGCAACAGTAGCGCCCCCTGCTGTCCTGGTCAGTAAAATTCTTTCCAACCCAGAAAAATCAGCAGAAAACAGAGAGAAAGAAACGGAGTGCTATAAACTGAAACTGTCTCCATCAATACGTCTCCGTCTGGGTGCAAATTAGCTGCCGGAGAAGCATAAACTAGACCTTCTTGTCTGGCTAAGTAAATGAATGTAATACATGCTATGAATAAGGTCCAGGTGGAAAAAAAAAAAAACAGTACTTCCCCTTTAAAGGTATGGATTTATTACAGGTTAAACCGATTTATTTACTAAGGTTGAATATGTCATCAGAAATTATACAACTGTTTCAGAAAAATTAAAGGAGTTTGCTGGGCGATATGAATTAGTAATATAATGATCAGTTTAGGATATTAATAAAAGACGTTTAACTCCATTTCTATTCTTAAAAAGAAATGAGGAACGACTGAAAGTATTTCTCTATAAACATTTTTATTTCAACCGTCCCTTCCTGGAGTTGACCTGAATGCAAAGTCCAGATGAATAGACGCCGTAAAACAAGAAGGAATGCCCAGAGCGTGCTGAGGTCATGTACACATGTAGCCCTGTTTTATTTTTTTATTATTTTACCGAATATCCTATAAAGAACCGTACACACCTAAACGCACAAGTGCATTGTTAAAGGAGATATATCATGCTTTTAAATCCTTCCTTCTCACATGTAAATCGATCACTTGTGGTCTATGTAAAGTAGAACCACAGTGGTTTGGTCTGAATTCCATGTTATTGTATTCCCACAGACCCTCCTTATACCGTTCTGAGGAGCATCTTTAGAGCAACTCATTTTGGTGCGGTCCCTTTAAATGTAAGCGAAACATTTCATGCCCCGCCCCCTCCAGGTTACAGAGCGTTCCGCTCCACCCCGTTCGGACATTTTTGTAGTCCGATAGCAGCGATTCGATTACTACCGGCAGATAAACTTTTTATTGTGAAGCGATCGTCGCTAAATTCCCGTACATCACGTGTACCCTACGACAAAAACCGGCAAAAAAAGCCCAATCATTTTATTCAAAGCATGCAGTACAGTTATATCCTCAGCTAAAAGCTAGCACACATCGCTAACAGAAGCAGAACGCACAATGCTACAACTATCAAAACAATCGCCTGTACGACATATCAACACAACATTCATGTCTAAAATAAAGTTTACTGTCATTTTAGTGTTATTTGAAGCTTACCGCTTTGCTTTGTCCGTCGTTTCCGTGGAAAGAAGGAACTGACCCCTCAATCAGACGAAGTCTTTTTGGCAAATCCCTCCTGATACAGACCGAGGTTGCTGAAGCACTCGTCCTCGAAGTGCTTCACGCAAACGAGGAGAACTTTCCCCACGGATGTCGGTATATTTCCACGAAAAATAAAATGTAACCAGGCACTTCTCAGAGGCTCTAAAGCTGGGGGTCGATGTAGGGATTTGTGTGGGTTAATACACCCAATAACTGAACATTTTGACTTGCTTTCTTGTAACTTCGACATGACTGACCTTGGACTACAAAATCGCTGTGAGGGAGAAAAAATGGCGGCTTCACGAAATTGGTTACCCGGAAGTTCATTACCTTATTTGACAGTTCAACAACAAATGCTGTGACGTAATAGACAAGAAAACGTAACAGCGAATAGAGAAAACTAAACAGACAAAAAAATATGACCAAAAAAGAATGTAAAGATATAAATACAGCACCAGAAGAGAATAAATGTACGTTGTCTGCACTCCTAAACACTCAAAATACACATTTACATGCATTTAAGGGCTAAAAAAGTGGATTTTCCATGATATGTCTCCTTTAAACACATTGATAGACATGCCAACCCTGTAGGGGGCAGTAGTTCACCAAATCCTATCATAACTTTCTAGCCTCTACACGGAGCAGCCATTCAGTTAGCAAAAAGAACTTGGACAATGGATGATGCAGAGCTCTGAGGGCGTCCATTATGTTTCTGAGCGTAAGCTGTGTGGACGGTGTCGTTGCGAAACCTAAAACTGGTTATTTTTGTCCACAAGCGAACAATCTTCTCCAGTCTTCACATTTTGAAAGTAAAGCGACATTTTATGCTAGAAAAATATCAGCGTTTTGTCAGATACGTGTGTGGATGAAACCTGACATCGCTTTGAACTGCACAACCCCAAGCATTGCATTGCTGAAAAAGTTGTCTCAATTTTCCAAAAAGGAAATCCTCATAAACAGGAAATCGTACGTATTACCCAGCCTCGCTTCAGACCTGACGAGGTCTGAACAACGAGCCTCTGATTTCTGCTCGTCACGCTGGAGGAAGAGGTTTCGATCTGTCCGGGTCAGGCAGGTGAACCTTGAGCGTGTTTTTAACCGTCTCACGCCATCTTATTCTAGCTTCACGTTTTCCATCCCCACGCATGAATATTCAGGCGCCATGATGATAAAACACCCCCGCTTTCCTCACGGGCGCCGGGAATGGGAAGGAGTGTCACCTTTATTGATATTTAGCATTTACTTTTAGCAGCTACTGACCCGTATTTATCATCAGGAGACAAAACAGAGCTCAAAGGTCAAGTCTTTATTTGTTTACAGGCACCCAGGCCAGAGTAACTGACAGACATAAACATTTTATCCATGCAATCGTTTAGAAATAGTGCAAACAATCGCTGCAGCGTTATAGAAACAAACGTTTCTGATGAAACAATGGAAATAAAAAGAAGAACTAAAATACAGGAGGCAGTGCAGAGTTGGATGCAGCTCATTGTTCTGCTTGTTCCAGAGATGCTGAGTCACTGTTTACCAGCCAGGCTTATCACTGATCACTGAAGCTGATTGTTTTTTTGGTCCAGCTGGGTCGAAGGATGGCGGAGTTACCGGTGGATCCGATGCTGAGCAAAATGATCCTGGCGTCCGAGCAGTGAGTCACAAACTTTTATAACTGCTGAAGAGCTACTTGTCGTAGCGTAGCGTCTCTTCCTGCCTGCCCATCTCTTACGGTTTCCCTCGTTTTTCCAGGTACAAGTGTTCGGAGGAAGTGTTGACCATCGCAGCCATGCTGTCGGTCAACAACTCCATTTTCTACCGACCCAAAGACAAGGTGGTGCACGCCGACAACGCCAGGATGAACTTCGTGGTGCCGGGTGGAGACCACCTGGTGCTGCTCAACGTCTACACACAGGTGGGGAGCAACTGAGAAAGGTCACGACCCTCCGGCCGCCTTACTCCCGCTATGCTCCACTGTAAACTATTATTTCATATATAATGTATGGGGAGGTTTCTGCACCTCCACCATCAGCTCCAACTAGAGGGGTAACGGTACACAAAAATCATGGTTCGGTACATTTTCGGTGCATTTTAATCATGAAAATCAGCATTAAACCAAGAAACTTTTTCATTAATCCCCTCTTTTTAATTCCTGAAATTAATTTTATATTTTTTATGTTCTATAACTTAAAGTAGGTGAAAGTAAAGAACCGACAGGGTACAATAAATATTAGACATATCCCCTGCACACGTACAAACCCAACAACGGAATATTAGGGCCATTTTAGTGAAATATCAGACATTTTTAGATTAATTTCCCATATTTTACTGAAAGAAACTTGAAAATTCTCTGATGTAGAGAAGTCGAAAATTTGCAAAAGAAAACTAAGAACTAAGAAATGTCCATAATTAAAGGCATACATTATTGATATTTAAACTTAGACATTTTCTGACACTGTAAAATCAGACATTTGAAAGTAAGAAAAAATAATTTATCAGAACAAAACTGAAGTTAGTTGAAATATTTCTGATGGAAAATGACAGTCTGATAAGATTTATGTGTTAAATTTACTAGAAGCATGTCTGAATATAGTCAATAGTGTTCATGTGGTTCATGCAGCTCTTTTCCTGGATCAGAGCGACTTCTCCTGGGTTTGCATGAGGCCATGAACGCCTCAAACAGCAGAGACTGTGAGGAAGAAGCTTCAACATGGCTGCATTAAGCAGGTCTCATTGAGCTTAAGTTACTAGAACATAGTAAGACCGGCTTGATGCAGCCACCTTGCAACTTCTTCCTCACAGTCTCTCCTATCTGAGGCGTTCATGGCCTCATTTGAACTTGGGAGAAGTCGCTGTGATGTTGGAAAAGAGTCGCTACACTTCGGTCTTACTGGACTGGCATTTTCCATCAGAAATAACTGATTCTCAACTAACTTTAATTTTTTTATTTTTTTTCTGGGGGGTGAGAAAATATCTTAGTTTAAATATTGAAAATGTTTGCCTTTTAATGAGTTAAAACGCTTCAGTTCCTCCCCATTAAATGCGTTTTTCTGTTGTTATTTCGTTTAAAATTCGTTCCCGAACAGAACCCAACATGTTTGTGGAGCAAACTGCAGCAGCTCCCTGCTGGTTTTCTCGCAGCCGTCTCTGATTCTAAATGCAGTCCTGCTGTGCTTCCTCCTCAGTGGGTGGAGAGCGGCTTCTCCACGCAGTGGTGCTACGAGAACTTCATCCAGTTCCGCTCCATGAGGAGAGCCCGGGACGTCCGGGATCAGCTGGAGGGTCTGATGGAGCGCATCGAGGTGGAGGTGGTCAGCTGCAACGGGGACAACATCCCCATCCGTAAGGTCAGTTCCACTGGCCCCAACACGCAGCGGCAGGTTCCTCATCAGCATTTCTGTTCTCACGCTCTCACGCTCTCAGCGCCGTCTCTGGAAAATCTGGGAGTGTTTTCCGTTCAGGGAGAGTTTTATTCTGGCCCTGCTAACTGCTCCGTTTTTCTCGCTGACGTCTCCTTCATATAAAAATCGGCTAAACAAAAGGTTTACTTTCCAAAAAAAACCAAACCTCTCAGGTTTCCTCGGCTCTTTCGGAAGAACTCGACCCCCTTCTGCCCACGCAGAAAACGGCTGAATCAGCTCAGAACCTGAGAGGACACTTCAGGGAGACTCAGACCTCCAAGCTTCCACTGAGGTTACAACCATAGGTGTCAGTGAGCTGCTGAGGAACATTCACTGATGGTTCCGTCTTATGAAGAACCGTGAGCTCCTCTAACTGAGAAACAGGAGATATTAGGCTTAAAGAACATCTCCAGTAGATGGAGGGTAGCTGATGGTAGAGAAGGGGAAGAAATGATCTTAGGATAATTTCATCACAGGCCTGGAGAACATAATGCATCTGGGGTTTTAGATGAATTATGAAATAAGTGATGTGAAACTGCTGCATGTGTTTGAATTGAAAACGATTTTATTTCGTTTTATACATTTAGGCTCAGCTGGATACATTTGTAGTCCATCATTTTGACTGACACTTTTTTTTTAAATGATGGTGCATTCAGTAGTATTTTTTTTTTTTATTCATTTTTAAATAATAATCTGTCTTAAATGAGCTGAACAGAAAGAACTACACATAAACAATGAAATTAAACAAACAGTTCACCTGCTGAGGCCTGAACGTCTCTCATCTTCCTCCTGCTTCACATTGAGCAGGAGGAATCCACCTCTGTGATTGGTCAGCCCTAGATTATTTCACCAGAACGAGGCTCTATGTAATCAGTAGTTGGTGCACCTTCTCGGCACTAGATGCTTTTTATTGTTAGTAAGGAAGCTCCGATCAGGTTTTAGGATTCCGATCATCGATACCGATCAGCCAAGATGCCGATCCAATCACATAGTTTGGCTGTAAGTTTTTCATTTAGACATGGTGAGCGCTACTGTATGCGTTACATGATTCGGAAAATGGAACAATAAAAATCCCCTTAATTTATAAAACGCATGGCTCCAAGTGTGCTAGTAGTCGGCGGAATCCGGTGTCTTCCACCACTGAAAAAGGCTGGTCGTCTAGTCCGATAAACTCTATGATTTTCCGGGTAATTTCCGGTAAGCTTTCTGACTGTCGCATTCATATGCGCAAGTGTTTCCAATTGTGGGCAACATTAGCTGCCCTCTGACTGTTGCTGCGTTAGCTGCCTTCTTTTCATTCTCTGCGGTGAGCCTCAAAAACTTACCGTCCCCCGTCAAGTGTTTATTCTTTAAATGTCGGATCAAATTCTTTCTGTTGAAGCTTTTAGACGTGCTTCTTCCGCGAGGTATTTTTTCCGTTGCAAGTTTTGCAAGACGCAAACTTAATATCGTTCTCACAGACTGAAAAAAAGTTCCACACGGCAGACATGTTTGTTATTGTGGGTTTGCCACCATGCGCAGTAAGTAGAGTGAAGGGTAAACTACAGCGCCTCTGCTGGCTGGGAAGAGTAAACGCTTCATAGTCGGTACATAGACTATAAAAATAAAGTCAGTTCCAGTACTTGTGATCGGGAATGAAAGGCAGTGATCTGCGAACACCGATCACACACTTTTCCACGGAAATCGGCCGATAATTATCTGTGGCCGATCATTTGGAGCACCCATAATTGTTAGGCCAGTTTTTCTAATCTGATCTTTTGCCGATTTCTTTTTAACAACAGACAAAAACGAACCGCCTGGTTTGGTGAGGCGTTACAGCTTTCTAGTTCAATCAAAACTCGCTCTCTGTTTGCCATTTCTCCTTCGGTGGATGTGCCTTAACAAGCTGAAGCAAATAAACTGTCCTGAACCAGAGACTTTACTGCAACGCTAGGCAGACCCGCCAGAAAAGGTCAGCACCCCCTGCTGTCCTGGTGGAGAATCACTTTGTAACACTGACTCACCAACGGAAAAGGAAAAAAGGGGAAACATCCCGTCAATATCTGTGTGCTCAAACTGACAGAGAAGTACAAACTAAGTATGTCCCGATCAGGTTTTTTTTGCCTTCGAGTCTGAGTCCGAGTTATTTGATTTTGATTATCCGCCGATACCGAGTCCCGATCCGATACTTCTATCTGTAATGCATAAAAAAGAATAAAGAAGAGCGGAGAAACTGATCCAGGATGTAACCTTTTTATTCGCCTTATTTTAACATTTAACAACTCTCTTAACAAACAGAGCACTTCTGTGGGGTAGCTTAAACGATCAAGTAATAAATAACAAATTATTCACTTCTCGACTTTAGTGCAAAAGTATCTTATACATAAAAAAGTCTTTAAAAAATAGTACCTCAGCTTAAATAAACTTAATAATTAGAATGTATGTACATATCAGGGGTCACGTTAACAGAACGTTTTCTGGATTTGACCAGTTTATTAGAACGGTGACAGAAAAATCTTTACGTACAGATTCCAGGTAAATAAATCAACTAAACAAAAGATTCCTGGACACTTTAAACAAGGCGTATGGCTGACTGGGAGCTTACAGGAAGTTTCTGTGAGACACTTCGGTGCGCGACTGCAGCCTTTCCGGTTGGTCAGACGCGCTATGATGTGCCAAACACCTGCTGCTGCTGCTTCTTTCCTACCGCGGGTTTTTTCTGCAGTTCAAAGTGTAGTTTACGGTTCCGGAAACTGTTTGCTCAGAGTCCTTGTAGACTTCTGATCGGTTTAATTGGAGGACAGTTTCCTCACTTTAAAACTTTGGCTGAACCGACGCTTAATTACAGTTTCCGGTGCGGCAGCGCCTAGATACAGAATCCGGAAATACACCTGAACCCCCATGAGAAGTCATTTATCGCAGGCAAAAATCTTAAACCTGATGACAAAAACCTCTGCAGCAATCCTTTATGCATTACGGTTTCATGTGCAGCAGGAACCGGAGCAGGTGGATTCTAACTGCAGCTATTTAATCTCACCTTATTGAGTAGCTCTCTGTTCAGCTTGTTTAGATTGCGTATTATTTAATGTGAATAAAAGATAAATACTATTTAACATGACAGGTACATATGTATCAATCCTGATCGGGAGGTAACACCCGATTTCGATGGAGTCTGAAACTATGTGATCGGGGCCGATTTCCGATCACGTGATCGGGTCGGGGACGTCCCTAGTATAAACTAGGCTTTAGAACGTCCAAACTGCCTCCAAACTCCCCCTTCATTGTTTTACCCACTTTTTGTGGGACAGCTGGCAGTGGAAAACGCACCATGCTACTCCCACCACCGTGCTTGTGGCTCTTTTTGGAAGTTCCATCCAGAAGACATCTGTTGTGCAGCTGTGGATCGAGTCCAGTGTAAAGGTTCTGATCCTGGATCAATGGCGTCTTTCTGCTGATGTTAAACCAGGCGACCCAGTCGCTCCAGCAGCTTTCAGCTGTTTGGATCTTCATCCAGATTATGGCAGATCATTTACACACCTAGATGACTTGGTCATTAGAAACGGCTCCAACTTGTCTTTATCTTAGAGCTCTATTTCAGCCATGCATGCTGTTTTGTTTAATAGATTATTTCGATGAGATTATATGTAAACTATGTTATAACAATATTTAAAACTATAACTACAGAGGTTCCTGCCCATGATGAGTGCATGGAAACACCTGATTGGATTCAGTGGTAGAGAATGGCTGAAGGTAAATTGTTTAGCTTTGTAGAGCTTTGGTTTTATGTGTCCTTTACAGCTAAATAAACTGCTTCACACCTACTTCATAATCCAGGTTTCTTAGAAGCTGTTCCCGTAAAGTGGGGCAGGAGACGGCGGGTTCATTCACAAAAGGAAAAACACGTCATGAAGTGGCAAATCAGGGGCTGGCACAAAAGATCAGAGACGGCGTACCGAAGGGAAACTTTTATTAATATCAGGATTCTCAGAAGTTTGATCCGTGTTATTATTATCCATGTTTCCTTGAAACGTGCAACCTTCACGGCTGCGAGGAGGAGAAACAAACAGCAGCTTTAGAAGCTGCTTATGGGAGGCGGTTCAACAGCAAACAGAGGAACACAACACGCCGTGCTTATCTGAGGCGATGCAGGGGTTTGTGTGCAGGGTGTGTTTTTTACCAGCGAGTGGATCCCGGACAGATAACACAGCCTGCCGACAGTTTACAGGATCAGAACCGCTTCCTAATGTTGGCCAGAAATAATTCTCACACCTCGGAGAACATTCACAGAAAACTATTAGAAAGGACAACTTCCGTTCATCTCCTTATAGATTCTTATCCCTCTTTTTCACTAGAGTCGGGTCAGCTCGGCCCAGAATGGTCTGTGTGTGTTTCCATTGCCAGTTGGCAGGAAGATGGACTCGAAGTAACAAAGTTCTGGTAAAAGTCAGTCATTATCATCGTTTTCTGACGTTCCAGATAGTGATGCTGCTAGCCCACTCTCTCTCCCGTTGCTCGCCAGCCTTTCACCATAAATACAGTGTATTTCTGTACACTTTGCAGTCCACCCTCGGTGACATCACTGTTCCGGACCAGTCAGTCCGGAGGTGGCCATGTTGGGTCGCCTCGGATTGAGCCTGAGGCAGTCCACAAAAACAGGTGGGCTCAGCCCAGGCAAAGGTAGTGGAAACGCACTAATGGCGTGCTTATGAGGCGACCCAGGGGGCGCTACAATCAATAAAATACCACAGGTTGACAGGTTGGACCATTTCTTCTCATATAACCAGAGATGTGTAGACTACCTATAAAACGTACTCAAGAGTTATTTTTACTCAAAAAAAAGTAAAATGTATTAGTAAAAAAAATTTGTTTTTCATGGCCTGTTTAAAAGGGGCCTTAGTAACACACTCCCTCAACCTGGGGTTTTTAATGTTGATAACACACTACATCGTCATGGACTGAAATCCTGCTGCGCTCGAAAGGTTCCCCTGTTTAAGCCAGCACCTCTCCAGGCCCATGTAAGGTTTGCCAAAGACAATCTGGAGGATCCAGAGGAGGATTGGGAGAATGTGATGTGGTCAGATGAGACCAGAGTAGAAGTTTTTTTTTATATAAACACCACTCGCTGCGTTTGGAGGAGAAGGAATGCGGCGTTGCATCTCAAGAACGCCCATCAAACGTGATTCATTAGAGCTGCTTTTCTGCAAATGAATGGCGATATGTATTGGAAGACTTTTGTGAAGAACCTCCTTCCATCAGTGAAACTGTTGAGAATGAAATGTGGCTGGATTTTCCAGCATGTAATGATCCCAAACACCTCATCTGGGCAACAAAGTAGTGGCTACTTTAAAAAGCATTCCAAGGTTCTGGAGAGGCCTGGTCAGTCTCCAGACTTCAGTCCAGTAGATGGGGTTTTCATAGTTTTAAAATGATCATTAGTTTTAGTTTTTCGAACACGCTTAGTTTTGGTTTTAGTCTTTTCGTTAAACAAGTTGTGTACAAGACAAAAGAAAAAAACGTATAAAGAAATCTCAGAAAATGATTATACCAACAGTCAGTCAACTAGAGAGGGATTATTTTTATATCAACACAGCGGATACACGCACTGCCTACACCAGTTTACACATATCGCCGGTTCCCATCGCTATTATTTGCTGTTGCAGCGTTGATTAGCAATGCTAGCTCACCTGTTTTTGCTGCAGAGTGTTTAATCATCGTTCCAATCGCTTCTTCTGATGGCTTCCGATCCAAAGACGTTTTTCATTTGCCTTGAAAGGGAGCGATTCGGTGGGATTCGTGCCACAGGCAGGGATCGACATGGAAATAATCAGTCTAGACTTTATGAGACACTTTACGAAACAAAAACTAAGCACATTTTCTCCATAAATTCTGTTTGTTTTTGGTAGTTTTGTGAACTCTCTTTACGGTTTCAGTTCAGGTTTTTTTGCTTATTTTTATTTTTACAGTTACCATGTTTTTTTTTAAGAATTATTCTAGTTTTCATTATTTCGTTCGTTTTCGTTAACGGTAAAAACCTTGCCAGTAGAGTGTCTCTGAAGGGCGCTGAAAGTCTGTGTTATCCAGCGACAGCCCCAGAACTTTCCAGCTCTAAAGGAGATCTGCATGGAGGAATGGGCCAAAATATCAGCAACAGTGTGTGAAAACCTGCTGAAGACCTACAGGAAACATTTGATCTCTGTCATTGCAAACCAAGATTAATTACAAAGTGCTGAGGGGAAGTACTTATTTTCTACGAATAAATTATTCAGAAATCATACAGTTTAATTTCCTAGAATCAGTTGAAGGGTAGCTATGATGAAAATTACAGACCTCAAGTAGGACAACTTGCCCAATTGGTGGCTGTTAAATACGTTTTTTTTCCCTTGGTTATAAATAGAAGCTGCTCCATCCTCTGGTAGGAGATGACGGGATAAGAACTTGTTTGACAGGACTCGGTTAACATATTTTTGCATATCGCACCAACTCAGAAATAACGGCTGTAAAAAACAAAAAAACTGATGACTGCTTCACCAGCAGGGGTGGATTTTAGTAAACGCGACTTTTATCTCTTATTGTCTTTAAATCCCTTAATTAAGCTTTATAGTTGGATCAAAGTTCGTTCCGCTGAGCCATGCGAGGAGGAAGGATGAAGGACGGTTTCCTGGTATTCCCAGGAGCCTCCACGGACTTGGGACCAGATTGTCCGGCATCATCCAACCTCTGCTGCTTGTTAGCTGAAAACGTTACTCAATCAAAACCAAACAGAGTGATTTGTTTGTTGTTCAAATAAATGATTTATAAAAGTTTACTGTCACTGCAGCTGTGTGTCTGAAGGTAAATAGTTTGGATTATTTGTTATGCGCTGGGAGTTAAACCGGACGAACCGGTTATGTGTTTTTTTTATATACCCTCCGGATCGCAGCAGAAGCAGACATTTAGCCCCTAAGGTTTCCCTTTTCATTCTGCCGGTTCGTGCTGAGTAAAACCTGACGCCGTCTCTGCTGTGTCTCCTAGGCGGTGACGGCCGGGTACTTCTACCACACGGCTCGGCTCAGTAAGGGCGGCTACAAGACGGTGAAGCACCAGCAGACGGTCTACGTCCACCCCAACAGCTCCCTGTTCGAGGAGCAGCCCCGCTGGCTCATCTACCACGAGCTGGTCTTCACCACCAAGGAGTTCATGAGACAGGTGCGCCGCTCCGGAGGCCCGGGGCGTTTTGGTCCTCAACATTGCTTATCATGTAAACAACACGCCTTTATGTCGGCGCAGAGGGAAGCGTTAGACAGGAAGGGCCCCGCAGGGTTTAAACCTGCAAACAAAACTGTAGACATGGGTTTAGTTTTCAAATCAAACTTCATAACACACTTTTCGTTAAAAAAATTACAACTCAAATTGCTTCTTATACTTCCCTTTAACTTAATTATTATAATGCTTGTTTATTTTGTGTTTAAAGAGAAATGTAGCCGTCAACGTGAAGTTTCTGCCAAAATCTGCTCATCACTGTTGCTTCATAAATTTCCCTCCATCCAATCTTGTTTTACAAAACTTGGATGATTTAAAAATTTATTTGAAAATGACTTTTAGATATATAAAACAATGTAACTTTTTGAAATGTTGCTTCCCTAAGATGAACGTTTTAGAGTTTTTATTTCCGTTTTTTATCAGTTCTCCAGGTTGCCTGAAGGTCTAAACTCACGTTCACAGTGATCCTTCTGAACTCCGACCTTTGAATCACTCCGAGATAAAATCTCTCCTAAACAGAGGGAATCGTTTTGTGTTGACAGATAAACAGATGAGAAAAAGACAAATTCAAACTTGAACCATTGAGCTGTTTTGACCTGCTGCTTGTCGTGAAGATGCACATATTTTATACCCAAGTTAGGGCCGGATGATATGTCTTACAAATTTAATAAATCTCAATTTAATTTTTCATTTCCTATTTCTGAATTTCTTTAAAAAGAAATTGCAAAAATCTTTTCAAAACTATGCTTTTATTTCAATCATTCTGTGCTTGAGCTGACCTGAATTCAAAGTCCAACTGAAAACAAGTTAGACTATAAAACAAGATGGTAGGTTCCTGGATGGATTGTCATAAATGTGAGCTGTGGAGGTCCAAGTAGTGCATTGGTACAGGGTTCCTACAAGGTCTTAAAAAGCCTTAAAATCATTGAATTTATGAATTTGGAAATAACACCATAAAATACTTTTACAAGTCTTACATTTTTATATCTGGCTCTTACGATTCGCGCTGTATTTAACTTCAAGGTTCTCAATAAATGAAGATATACGTCAAATTAAAAAAGCTTAGTAAAAGTTCAACAACGTTACATTCTTGGAACCTGTGGAAATGTTCTCTGATTTTTTTTCACACTTGTTTTCGTCTTTTACACGCTCCACATTTCTCTGAAAAATGAGTTTTATACAGCGATGTTCACAAATACTCGAATACGCTTTACAAAGAAGGAAACGAGTAGAAAAAAAACAATAGAAAGGGTTTAAAGTGGATAAAAGCTTGATTGAATAAATTCGTTTTTAACAGATTTTTGAATGTCTGGAGTGAGTCAGATGCTCGGATATGAATGAAATAAATAAACTAAATGTATACCATGCCAAATATACCAAATAGGTTTCCTTTTTTTTATATAAATGGTCTTAAAAAATATTTTTTATTTAACTTAAAGAAACTTGTAGAAATCCTATGGTATCAGATAAAAATCAAGCATTTCCGATTTTTCAAAAAACGATTTTATCGCCCCATCCCTAACCCAATTACGCAAAAAAAAAAAAAAAGGCTCCAAACTAATTGGGTTCAGCTCCAAGATGGTGGTTCCCTTCTTTCCTCCATTCGTTTAGGTGTCTGTACACTTCATAAGCTTATTTCTCTATTTAGGTCCCCTGCTCCCCACATGAGAGAAATAAAAACATTAAAAGGTTCATCTAAGTGCAGCAAATTCTCATAAAGTTATATTAGTTTAATATTTCAGTTGAAGGGGACGTTTGATTAAAAAAATGTTTGTCATTGAAAATCAATGAGAAAGATCTCTGGCTGTTCAGAGACTGTTGCATCTAAGCATTTTTATAGAAAACGGTGAGGAGTGGATTTTAAAACTGTCTGGTGCAGAAACTCTACTAAAAAAATTGCCAAATTTCTCTTCAAGCTACAAGAATTTGGCAACAGAAGGAAAAAAAATATTTTTTTATTGCCTGACTAAGATTCCAGTCAATTACCTCAGGATTTTCACACTTTTCAAGTTTTTAAACAATAATTTCTGCCTGCTTTCACCCAACATAAGGTTCTGATAGCTACAGGTCAAGAACCGTAAGTTTAGAAGCTCATATTTTAATGTATGCAGGCTTATATTCCTCCTGTTTCTGTGCTGAAAGCAGGCCCACATTAGGAGGTTTTCAGAACATGTTAGGAAAGGACGCAGGGCTGATGGTGCTTCCTCCTTGTCTGTGAACAGGTGATCGAGATCGACAGCGGCTGGCTGCTGGAGGTGGCGCCCCACTACTACAAGAGCAAAGAGCTGGAGGACAGCAGCAGCAAGAAGATGCCCCGAAAACTGGGCAAAGCCAAGGAGGAGCTGGGCTGAGGCCAGTAAAACCCCGCAGAGGTCATCGTGGAGGAACAGTTTCAAGGAAATGAACCCTTATCTGCAGGTTTAATGAACAACCAGCTGTGCCAGAACAGCAAAACAGCTACTGTGTTCTCCCGATGCTCCTGAAATGGGCCGAGAACTTTACCAGTCTCTGAAGCCGCTTCATTAGCTTCCAGTCTGACCAAATCAGAGGTCATAACCTTCCCGTTTTCCCCTGATGTTCATCCGACTAACTGTAAAGAGGCGAGCGCTTCAGGAAGCCGTTTGTTGTGGCCTTATTTGAATGTTGTGCTTCGTCATATTTTCAATATCTGTGTGAATTAAAGAGGAGTGATGTTTCTGAAGCCTGTGTGTGTGTGTGTGTGTGTTTCATGTTGAGTCTGGCGGTCAGCTGGACGGGCGGGGGCGGTGCTGCCGATCCTGTCTGGGTGGAGAACCTGCAGAGGTATGTGAGGTATGAGCTGCAGGTACCAGCTCTGTTGACAAAGCCCTTCTCTCGTCGTTTTCCTGCAGCTGCAGTGGAATTTTCCTCTGACTCTATATACCGCCGGGTTCTCGCTTTGAGCCATCGCATCGGGCCGGAGGACCTTCCTGCAGGTCAGCCGCCATCACGTCCACCTGCTGCTGCGCCACCTATCAGATCTCCGATCAGATCTCCTCATGAAAGATTTTCATTCGGTCAGAGTTTTCAAAATAATTCCCAGGTTTCACACAAGCATGAGCGCTATCTGACTAACCGTCCTGCTTGTCTTCGTGTGCAGCAGACAGGTTGAACTGGTCTGACCAGAGGACGTAGAATAGGGAGGGCCGGGGGCAGTGCCAAGCCTGCAAAGAGCAAGGAAGGTGTGAGGAGGAAGGGTAAGAGCAAAGGGAGGAGAGCTGAGGAAGCAGAGGGAACTGATTCAGTCCTTATCACAAAAGTTTGGCCTTTCTTTATTCAGTGTTTACATTTTCTGAGTGGCAGCAGGATGACCTGACCCATCGGATCAGCTGGGAAAACCGGATCGGACGTTATCCCACCTTATCAGGTCAGTATCGCCAACCTTGTGCAGTTATCCAGCCTCCTGCTGGCTGTTAATGAGCGGCACTTCTGAACCCGTTCCACATTTTATGGCTGTATTTGTTAGACTTCTGCCACAGTATCAAAGAGGCAAAGTTTGACCTTCATGCTTCTGATTAACCAGAGCCTTTTTGCAATGAGGTTTGATGACAGGAAAACCTCTTTAAAATATTCTTGGCAGAGGTGGGTGGAGTACCCAAAAACATGCTCTAAAAATATGCACTAATTCAATGTTTTTACTAAAGTAAAAGTGAAAAGTAGCTGAACAATGGATGACTCAAGCAAGAGTAAGAAAGTATTTTGTATAAAGACTGCAAGTACTGCGTAACATGTTGATTCAGATGGAGAAAAATATAATTTCTGTAAAAAAATTTTTTTGGTATTTTTAAGACTAAAATGAAGAAAACCTACAAATAAATATTCACAAAATAAAATACATGCTTTCAATATGAAATTTATGTAACTTATACCCTCATTAGGTGTTTGTGTGGTAAATATGCAGTGGTGCGAAAAACTATTCGGCATCTAAGTTGTCCCACTAAAGGATAAGACGGGTAATTTTTATCATAGGTACACTTTAAATGTTAGAGCTGGAATAAGAAACAAATCCATCGTTTGACTTTTTTTAAGGGATTAATTCTCTGATGGTGCAGAAAATAAGTATTTTGTCAATAAAAGTAAAGTAAAGTAACCCTGGTTGGCAATGACGGTGGTAGAGCATTTCCTGTAAGTCTTCACCAGGTTTACACACACAGTTGCTGGTATTTTGGCCCATTCCTCCATTGCCCCAACTTATTTTTCAGAGCTTATTGATCCCTACCATCCATTTCGGGCACTGAGGTCAGCAGACCAACTACTCTTGGTTGTCCCCAGGATGAAATGCAAAACGCGGGGTGAGACGGCCTTTGTTCACCGTGCCCCGAAGCTCTGGAACGACTTACCGTTACCGTTAGTCTTCTTTTCTGTAATGATCTGAATTTCTTTTTATTCGTTTGCTGTCTGTTTTTAACTATTTGATGTTTCTATTTAAGCTTTTATTACTGTTATTTTACAATTCAGCACTTTGTTTGGCCATGGGTGTTGTGAAAGGGCTATTTGAAATAAAACTGGTAACTTCATTTCATTGGTAACATAATTTGTATAGCACAGCAAGGAAACATCCAGGTGCTTTACATTAGGGATGCACTGATAATGGTATCAGGCATCGAGGCCGATACTGTTCTAATGTACTTGTTAAAGTTGACCAGTACCTTGAACCAAGACTTAAAGTGCCTATAACATGCAAAATCACGTTTTTGGAGTTTTCAACCATCTGGTAATGCAATTTTCTATTAAAAGAAAACCCCAGCCAGAGTGGTTTTTGGCTTAATTCATTCATGTCGGAGTAATCCTCTTGAATTCTTCTCTCCTAGAAAACAAGAGTGTCCAACTAGTGACATTACTAGTTGAAAACAAGGGAGTGCTACAGGTGTCTGTACCGCCCCCTGCAGGCACAGAAGCTTACCTCTGCTCGAGTTCCAAACACACCCTCCTATTTCTCAAAGCTCATAGCTGTTTCGGTTTCTGGCAGCTTAAAACAATTTTTTGTTGTTTTTTTTACTTTCTCTGTGAAAACGCCTGTTTGGCTGCATGGATTACAGGATTTTATTCTACATTCCTAAAGAACAGCAGCTGGATCAAAGAACAAAGACGCCTGATGGACAGAGAAGTAAGTGGCTACATGCTAATGCGTGTTAGCCATTTATCAAGCTGCTTATGTGATCTTATAACAGCATTGTGTGGTTAATTAATTGATCTGGAGCGTCTCAGAATGTTGAGTAAACGGGTGCAAACAACACCCACTGCTTTTTTATATACCGGGCTGGAAATATTAGCTTAGTGGACGCTGCTGTGTTGGTTTGGGCTCTGTCTAAAGCCTGGAGATTTAGCAACTGAAATAGGCTTTGACTCCTTTTTTTACATAAAAAATTATAAAATAAACCAAACGTCTGAGCCCTTAATATAACAGTTTCATTGTGTGCTTCTCAAATTCAAGGTCAGAATGTTGTTTGAGATGGAGCTCAGCACTGTTTCTGTCTGAGCTGCTGCAGCTCTGCACAAGAGGAGAGGTGGGGGGTGCAGGAGGCGGGATTTTAGAGAAACGAGCCGTTTTACTTCGTGCTCCAACATTAACTACAGGATACAAGTTAAATATTAGGACAAATTAATACTGAATAACACCAACGGTAACATTTTAGCATATATATATGTCTATCCCAGAAGTTGAAAGCTGTAAAACAGCATGATATAGTCCCTTTTTTTGTGGTCATTTTTATTAATATTTTATTTATTATCTAATTCACCATCATTTGCTGAAACGAGCAGGAAAAAAACGTCTGATTCATCACATTTTTTGTGAGTGCCAGAAGTATCGGCATTGTTACTCCATATCGGCAAGTACTCCGATCCAACTATCGGTGTTTTATTGGTTTGAAAAAAAGCGGTATTGTTTGATCTCTACTTTACAATTATTAGGGGATAAAATAAAAGCATAAAACATTAGAGACATAATACATATGACACATTAAAACAGTTTGGCAGCTCTAAAAATGTGAGTTTGTAGCCTTGACTAGAAGGAGCTCAACGTTTCAGCAGCTTTGCAGTAGTCAGCAGGTTTGTTCCAGGTCGGTGGAGCATAGAAACTGGCTCTCATTCTAGGGATGATTATTATTAGGCCAGAGATTCATTTTGAAACACCGGATCTTCATTTCCATAGCATCCATTCTCTGGAGCACTTTGTCAAAACGCAAAATAACATTATGTTATCCAAGAAAAAGTAATCCGGTCTAAAACAGGCCTGGACATTTGCTGGTTTAAGCAGGAGGACTTTATGAGCACTGCAGGATTTTAATCCATATGACAACATAGTGTGTTACTTACAGTAACCTTTGCTCTCTTCGGGTCATTGACCGGTTCCCACCGTACCGTTCTGGGCTGTTTCCTCACTGTTCTCTACATCATGTGTAACCACTCCAGGTGAGATCTTGCATGGATTTTCAGTGATTTAGCATTATTTATTCCACTTTCTAATAATTGCTCCAGCAGTTTATATCTTCTCACCAAGTTGCTTTCCTATTGTAGATTGGCTCATGCCAGTCTTTTGCAGGTGCACAATCTTGTCCCTTAGACACCTCTCTGGTCTTGGCAGTGATGGAGAGTCTCATTGTTTGAAGATGTCGGACCATCCCGACCATGTTATCGTTAACGAAAACTAAAAGTTATAAACATTTTGATGAACAGAAATTCAAATGAGACTTTGCTACAAAACGAAATATGAGATGAGTGTTCACAAAATGACCCACATTTTAATTTATTCACAAACTTTTCTTCGTTTTTGTTTCTTTTTCTCATGCATTAGTACAAAGACCTGGAGGATTTTTGGTTTATGTCACTCCCTGCTTTAGAGCGCGTCGTGTCTGGTAAAACATGGATTGTGCTGATGTTTGTGTCACAGACCGCTTTGAGTCTATAGAACTCTATCGATAAAATAAAACAAAAGACGTCTCGTGTTGGAAATTGTCTGAAGAAGCGATTGGAAGATGATTAAACACGCATCAGTCTGCAGCCATAACTTAACAGTCGGTTAACCCCGACTAACAAACAAGCTAACGGCAACATAGCTGTCAATAGTGACCGAAAGAACCGGGCTGATTTAAAGGGCAGCTGTAGGTTGTGTGCGCATACGATGCATTGATAAACAGATAATCCCCCTGTGGTTGTTGGTGCTGGTAGCTTTCATTTAATGCTCTGCATTATGCCACCATGGCGGATACGTCAGTCAAGTCGTCTGTTGACGCGGCACGCTTATTGTCATTACTTACCACCAGAATATGGCTTTTGTTTTGTAGTGTTGGCAGTCAGATTCTGTGTTTTTGTTTTTTTCTGAGCTGTAGCGCCTGCATTTATTGTTGGGATTTCAAATGTGCAGGCGTTACTTTACCTTATATATATCTGTTATACTTGCCTTACACGTATGGTTGTTCATCTGGCCCAAAATCAACACTTTTGTTACAAAGTATGATCATTTTCTGGGATTTTGTTACACATTTCTTGTTTTTTAAGTCTTGCCTGGTAAGCAACGTGTACTAACAAAAAAACTAAACTGAAACTAAGCGTTTTATAAAACTAAACAAACGGTAAAAACTACTTAAAACTAAAACAAAATTCAAAATCATCAGTCAAAATTAAATTAAAACTCAAAAAAAGGAAAATTTATGTGTGGACAGATGTCTTTTATACAGGAAACGTTCATTAGTACAGTTAAGAAGTGGAGGATAGATTAGCTTTTAAAGAAGTAGTAACAGTTATGTGCTTGTTTGTACGTGCTTATACCATGAATAAATACTTTAAATGTGGAAATTCTGCAATATTTTCACAGAAAATGTTAATATTTCACTTGAAATCTTAGTTTTGTGGTCGTTTTTGTTCAATTTAAATTTTTTATCTAATTCATTATCATTTGTTGTAACAATCAGAGACGAAAATAAAACCTCATCAGGTTCATTGCGTTAGTTTGTGTGTGGTAGAAGTATCAGCACTGTGTATTGGCAAGTACTCTTGTCTAAGCATCGGTATCGTATCGGTTTGAAAAAAGTGGTATCGCTGCAGCTACACGTTGTTGGTGCATTTGTGGTTAAAATGTTTTTTTTCATTCAGTTAAGTTACTCACATTTGGTTCCGTATCCAGAAATATTACTCAAATAAGAGACAAGATACTTCATAATAATATTACTCAGGTAAAAGTAAAAAGTATGATGTATTAAAAACAAGTCTGAAAGGTCATTTTGTTTCCAAAAGTTTCTAATGGGGATGCAAGGATACCAAGTTTTTCAAACCGATAAATACCGATACTTGGATCTGAGTACTTACCGATACCAGTGGCAATACTTCTACCACATAAAAAAAATGCTATGAATTAATAATCAGGTTTTATTTTCTTCTCTACAAATTATCGTCACTTACATAAAATATATATATATATATATAAAAGTGACCACAAAGCTAAAAAATCAAGCGAAGAACAAACATTTTCTAAGAAATAATTGCAAAGTTTCCATTTTCTCAGTATTGGTTCATGGGATCTGTTAAGTTTTACCGATGAGAGTGAATTGGAACAGAATCATGTGGATCCGTAGTTTCTAACGTAAATGTAACTAGTTCCTACCCACCTCTTTTCTACATTTCTACTTCGTCGCCATGAAACCGGTCCTGGTGGCGCTTCAGGGTTTCCGCAACATTAACTCACCCCGCTTTTAATTCTCCACAGCTGCTGTCTGGTGAAGGAGACCTGCTGTGACCCCTGGGTTGACCTCGGCGCTCCGTCATGAGCGGTCACGGGGAGGGAAGCCGGGGAGAAGGGACCAGGATGCCCCAGAACGTCAAACCCAAACCCGGCCAGCCTGCACAGAACCGGAAGGAGAGGCCTCAGAAGGCCAGGAGGTCCAGGAGCTCCGACTCGGACCGCGGGAGGAGAAGAGAGCGGGAGCGGCACCACGGGGGGAGCCGTCTGCGGGGACGGAGCGAGGAGACCCGGAGACGGGACCGGAAGGAAGGGGAGCGGAGGCAGGAGAAGCACCCTGCGGATGAGTGGGAGGACCTGGAGTGCGCCGTGTGCTTCTGCTCCTACGACAACGTCTTCAAGACGCCCAAGCTGCTGGCGTGCGGACACACCTTCTGCCTGGAGTGCCTGGCCCGCATCAACGTGACGTCCCAGGAGATCAAGACGCTGTCCTGCCCCGTGTGCCGCGTCCTCACCGAGCTGCCCCACGGCCAGGACCTGCCCCGCCTGGGCAACAACCAGGACATCATCGGGAAGCTGCCGGCCGACATGCAGAGGGCGCTGTCCGTCCGCTTCAAGCGCAGCAAGGGCAAGCTGATGCTGAAGCACCCCCCCGCCAGCAGCAAGCCCAGCGCCCTCTCCTTCTCCATGAAGAAGCACAACCCCCAGCCGCCCGCCGCCGACCCCAGCGCCGCCGAGCAGGGGGTCGCCCCGGCGACCACGGTGGACGTGGGAAGACCCCCCAACAGGATGCGGGGCCGCCTCCGCCGCGCCTTCCGTTCGGACCGCTGCTACTACGCGGTGGTGGCGTCCATCATCACCATCACGGTGGCGCTGATGCTGCTGGGCATCCTGGCCTTCATCATCATCCCCAACGTGACCCTCCACCACGGAGGACCCAGCAGACCCGGGAACGCCACCTCCCCGGGAACTGGATCCTCCTCGCACGAGAGCGGGGGGGGACTTTGACCCCTGAGAGGTCAGAGGGCACGAACTCTGTCATTCCTCCAAGGCGAGGACGTTCCTCCGGTCATGAAGGAACCACAACTGGGCTGCAGCTTCAAAGTGAAATCTGTGAGAATCAGAAGGAATAAAAAGCACTAAAGCTTCCGATGGATTCAGCCTCAGAAGCTCTTCCTTATTTAAAACCCAAACTATTTGTACATAACTACAAATGATGTATATATTTTTGAAAGAGAGCGATCAATATTCGTTTTTATTAAACTTTTTTTTTATTTTATGTGATGGTCTGGTTGATGCTGTTATGTCACTTTGTTTCCTCCCTTTCCGCCAACCCAAACACACACCTGCAGTTTATGCCTTTTTCTGGATACAGGAGTAACTTAAGTAACTTTGGAAACATATTTCGGTCTAAAATACATCAGACACAGACGCCTAAAGTTTAGAGACCTCTGGTTTGTACAGAATCCGTGTTTTTTATAGTTTCTTTTCACTGAGCGTGTTGGGCTGTTTGGTGGAACATATACAGTAAACGCCACGGTGCAACAGAACTACTTTACTCACCGTTTAATGTATGTATAATGTATATGTATTTTATTGAAAACTGTTCAGTTAAGAGTTTCTCCTCATCGAATCTCTTCATGTGTAATTATTACAGGATATCGATTCAAATTCTCAAGGGTTGGAATCTATTATCATGAGAGTCCGATTCAGTCTGATCCACTTCGATATAGATATGGGTCAGCGCTGTTAAAAACCGTATCTTAATCATATGCCTGTAATTGAATGAAAGGAAAAACAGTAACCCTTTTAGACCTAGGCCTTAAAACTGCTGTCTGGATTTTTCATTCCTATTTTAGCTGGGAAAAAAATAAAAAAATAAGCCAAACTATGTGGAATAATTGAACCAATTTTTGAACTTGATTGAATTTTTAGACTTTTTATAAGAATCGATTCAGTCTATTTTTTTTCCAACACAGCCCTAGTAATTATATTTTCCTTTGTAGGAATTTAGTCTTTAAAATACCAGATTTTGCACTTAGCTTTAGCTTTTTGTCAGTCTAATAAGATATTTTTAAATATTATATTAGGTGTTATGATTAAACAGTTACTCGGTACTTAAGTCTACTTTTTTCCTCTTGAGTAATTTCTTGGGTAGTTACTTTTTACCTGGACTAGAAACATGCAGCACAGTTACTCCGTTTTTGAGTACAACCTTTTGGCTCTCTGGCTGCCTGATTCCAGACTACCCGTTTGTTTTCCTGAGTCAGAACCCAGACACCGGATACCCTCCGGTGTAAACACCCCGTTTCAGATGACTTCCGCCCAGCGATGCGGGTCCAGGTCGACAAGCCGGTCCGACCAGAACACCGTCGAGCTGTTTGAAGCCGGGTCGATGACGGAGGAGCTGCGGGAATGTTGGACAGAAGCAACATTTGAAATAAATAAACTCATGGTCTGGACTTTGACTAGACCCTTGCAACATCTTTTTAAAAATGTTTTACAGCCAGTCTGCTACAGATTAGTGGTTCTGTTGACCCAGTTAAGGCAAGGCGGGGCACATTTACTTGTATGGCACATTTTCCACAGCGAGGCAGTTCAGTGTTCTTTGGGTGAATAATGCATACAATAAAACAGCAATAAGAACACTAAAACATACTGCAGCTGACATTTTGTTTGTTTACTGACGGGCAGCTCTAAGCAGAGGAATTTTTAGCTCTGATTTAAAGCATCTCAGCTGCTTCTCCATGTTTGGTTCTGAGCCTAGGAATGATTAGTAAACTAGAGCTGGAGGAGCTGATTGGTTTGGGGGGTCTTCATCATACTTTGGTGCTAAACCAGTTAGTGATTTATAAACCAGTAGGAGTATTTAGAAGTCTATTCTCTGAGCTACAGGGAGCCAGTGGAAGGACTTTAGAACTGGGGTGATGTGTTCTACTTTCCTGGTTCTAGTGAGAACACGAGCAGCAGCGTTCTGGATCAGCTGCAGCTGTCTGATTGATTTTTTAGGTAGACCTGTGAAGATACTGTTACAGTAATCATAAATGCATGGATTCATTTTTTTAGGTCTCCTTGTGACAACAGTCCTTTAATCCTAGAAATGTTCCTCAGCTGATAGAAAGCTGACCTTGTTATTGCCTTTATGTGACCCTGGAGGTTCTGGTCTGAGTCCATTATTACACCTAGATTTCTGGCCCGGTTGCTAGTTTATAGTTGGATTAATGGAAGCTGTGTGCTGACTCTGCATTGTTCCTCTTTAAGTCCCAACGATAATTACTTCAGTTTTGTTTTGATCCAGCAGGAGAAAGTTATGGGACATCCAGTCGTTGATTTGTTTGAAGCATTTACTTAGTGCTTTGATTGGATTCTTATAATCTGAGTTAGTGGTAGCACGGAGATGTTGAACAGAAGAGGCCCCAGGATGGAGCCCTGGGGGACCCCACATGTGATTTTTTTTTTTTTTTTTTTTTTTTTTCTTGCTCTGAGGAAAAATTACCTATTGACACAAAGATGAATAAGATTCAAAGGATTCAAAGCAGCCAAGTACTGTGGGCTACCGGAGAGTCCAACCCAACTCTTCAGTCCTTTCAACAAATGTTAGTGTTGAACCATTTAGTCTTCAGAGTTGAAATGAAGGCAACTGAACTTTTCTTGTCTTGGAAATGTTTCGTCTCTCGTCAGAGAGGCTCCTTAAGTTCTGAAAAGACTGGATTGGGCGTGTCAGACGTGTAAATCTAATAGTTCGGGTTGTTAAGGCTCACTGATGAGGCTATTGTTAAAATAAGGCCAGCATAGTTGTGTAAGCACTAAGCAGTGTTGGTGAAAAGGCCCCAATAATGTAACTATGCCTTAAGGCAAACAACTCAGCGTTATGTGTTGGAATGGAGGAACCCGAGACCTTTCTTGGTTGAAAGACGAAACGTTTTCAAGACGAGAAGAAAAGCCCAGTTGCCTTCATTTAAACTCTCAAACTTAATCTTGTCCTGGACGAGGATCTACATAAACGTTGATTTATCTAGTGAATCTCGCTGAAAACCTTCAATATGCTAAACAATCTCCAGGTTAGTGGGGTTTTTCCTTCCACTAAACCTTTCCATTCACATTCTTTGTCGCCCGCATGGGCATAGCAACGTTTCTTGAATATAAATCCTGTTTTCTCAGCCTGTTCAGAACCAGAAATTGCCGCTTTCTGTGTGAAATAAACCCTGTTTCTGCGTTGTGCTTCATGAACTCATAGATTCTAGTTTAATGGGCTGACTTGTACCATCTGTGTTGCTGTTAATGTTATTTTCTGCTTTGCATGCTAAATTAAGACCTTTGACCCAGTTTTATTTGGTGCTGCTGAGTCTTATGACACTTTCTCCTTGAAGACACTCCCCCAGACCGGAGCATGGTGTTGGAGCCCCCCAATGCCCACTTTAACCTCTCCAGGCCTCATTATGTGACTTGCTGTCCCGCTGAGGCCCCCAGGACAAACCGAGACCTTCTCACCATGGCTTCCGCCCCCTCCGCCTCGGCCCTGTCCGCCGTGCTCCGCTGCAGGGGGAATATCTGGACCAGGAACCCGCCGACCAAGCGGCCTGCCTCGGCGGCGTACAGCCTCGGACTGGCCGGTGGGAAGCTCCGGGACTCCCCGGCGGAGCGCAGCGGATCATCCCGGGGGTCAGAGTGGAGGATTCCCCCCCGAGGAGAGCGTCTGGTGTCGGCAGGAGGGCTCTCTGTCTCCTGCAGGTGGGATAGTGGAGAAAATGACGCTCCGGGGGGAGAAGATCTGAGGAAAAAGGATAAATTATCAATTTCCAATCTTAGCCAATCCTGGCTGTGTGCCGCCCCCGGTGGCCACTACGCGCCACTGCAGCAGCTGCTGCTCAGCCTGTCTTCCGCCCTGCAGGAAGGAGACAGATTCTCCAGAATCATCCACCTTATTCTGCCCGAAGCATCAGATGCGCAGAGAATATCGGTGCAGGGAATCAGTCATTTTCCAGCTGGAGTCCTGAAGCTCTCCGTCTGCGTCCCCTCTCGGTTGAAGGTGCAAAACCCCAGCTCCCCCCTCGCCTCTTTGCTCTCCTGGCTTATTTTCTCCAAGCGACAGACGAAGAGCATCAGCACCGACCCACCACAGGTGAGCTTTGGTGCACATTTCCAGATTAACGCTCATCGTTCCTGCTGTGTGGTGCGTTTGAAATCCAAATCTGTTCACCGCCTTTCAGGAAAAACACGCAAATCCACGAGGGCGGCTGCCTTTCTGGCCGAGAGATGACCCCTGACCCTCCCGACCGAGCTCCAAAGAACCAGCTGATTATCGACCTGCTTACGTTTACTCACTCTGATGGGAGAGTTTGGACTTCAGCCTGCTGATGCAGCCAAGCCACGTGTCGGTTTTAGCCCGGAAACATCCAGCAGAACCAGAAATCTAGTAAAACCTCTGATGAAATTAAAAACCGTGTGTTTATTTGGTCCATCTTACATCATCTGCCCCAAACGGGAGGGATTCATACACTTATTAAAATGCTGTTTCATCATAGGAGGTGGGGTCAACAGAGGCAGCTCTGCATGCACACACACCCAGTAAGGTCAAAGGTCTGGATACTTTACCCACAGTGAATAAAACTGAATGTTTGTATAACCAAGGAATGCATGAGGCTGACAGATACAGTTTATGCTGATATGAAACCTCCCATTTGTACACAACTTTAATCATTCTAACATTATTTTATGTTACCCCCCAAAAATACAGTGCTCTGCATAAATGAGTACACCTCACTACGTTTGTCAGAAAACCTTTAGCTTCCTTTCAGAATCAACATTTTGTAAGATTTACTATACTACAAAATACTCCCACAAATGTGGGCCATTGATTGCAAACAAGATTTGTTAATTTGCACACACAAAAAAGTGATTTGCCTAACAAATGCATTCAAGCCCATGTTGCAAAAATGATTACACCCCATTTATAGTCGTAGGAGAAAAGCCACACTTAAGACTACAAACTTTCTAATAAAACAATAAAAGGGCATTACTTTCCAAAGAAAAGCCCTTCCTGTTTCATGCTGTCAGTAATGGCTCCCCATGGAAGAGAAATCTGAGAAAGGAAATCATTTCTTTATCCAAAAAAAGGTGAGGGCTACAAGAAGATCAGCAGAGCTTTACATATCAGTCAAAATACTGTAGGAAAAGTGATCAAAAAATTTGAGAAAGATGGAATTGCAACCGTCTTACAGAGACGACCAGGCCGTCCACCGAAGTTAACATCTCGACAGGAGCGTCTTCTGATGAGAAGGGTTGAAGAAAATTTCCCTGCAGGTAGCTAAAGCAGCAGAAAGCCAAACTGGAATGACCTTTTCCCAGGACACCATACGGCGCACACTGTAGAGGAATGGCATGCTGGGTATCGTCCATGAAGGAAGCCTCTCCTAAAGCCCACGCACAAATAAAGCACGCCTAGAATTTGCTAGGGCCCATTCTGAAAAAATGAAGACTACTGGGATACTCTGGTGTGATGAGACCAAGTTTTACACTGTTTTTGTAACTAATGGTTTAAAAACTGTACGGCGTCGTAAAGGTGAGGATTTCCAAGAAAAATGTACGGCGCCTACAGTGAAACATGGTGGTGGTAGTGTCATTATGTGGGGCTGCATTTCATTGATGGCATAATGAACTCAACAATGTACTGCTCTATACCAAAGGAGAAGATGCTGCCATCACTTTCCCAACACGACAATGATCCAAAAGCAAACATCTAAAGCTGCTGTTGCATTTCTGAAGCAGAACAGGATGAAGGTGATTGAATGGACACGTTTGTCTCCTGATCTGGACCCAATCCGACACTTTTGGGCGAAATTCTGAATCCACAAATTGAGAATCCCTCTCCATCCAGCATCCAGGCTCTAAAATAGGTTATTCTTTAAGAATGGAAAAAGATAAATGTTGCCTAGTTTGCCTAGAAGACTTGGTGCTGTCCTTAAAAATCATGGTGCTCATACAAAATACTAGATGTAGTTTTTGTTGCAGGGTGTACTTTATTTGAGTAAAACTGAAGATTTTGTGATCTAGATTAGATTAATAACCTTAATTTCATGTTATGGAGTTACATAAGTCTTCAATAAAACTAGGCCTTGTGGAAAGTTTGGAAATTGTTCTTTTGTTCATTGAGCTACTGATTAAATTCGTACTTTTTAAAGGGGTTGTACTCATTGATGCAGAGCACTGTATATCTTTATTTTTTCTTCCTAAATTTGTTGTTTTACAATTTTGAATTGTATTTATATTTATTTTTGTCTTTAGAATGTACATTTTTGTCTAATTATATCATTTTTAAATATAAAATCATATGATTTCAAAACTTGGAGAAATACTATGTATTTTGTGCTTGATTAAAAATATATTGTGGTGCTAATTTTGCTTGAGTGCAGTTTTTGGCAACGTAGCCTTTTTACAAAATATATTTTACTTTCACTTGATTAAATACTAAAAGATGGCTATTTTTTTACTTGAATAAAAATATGTTGAAGTTGTGCTCTTGAGTACGGTTTTTGGCTACTCTACGCACCTCTGTCTGTGAGGCAATCAAAGTTTTATATCTCCAAAGGTGAGCAGTAAGTTGTAAGAACCAGGAACCGGTTTTTCTAAAGTAATCCACTAGGATTTTGGATAACGGATTGGATCAAATCTTGAAAATGGGTTTTTCGAAATAAAAAACGGACTACATAATCGGATTAGATCACGTAATCCAATCTTGGTTTTGATCCGGATCAAACCTTTAGTTTTGTTTTTTTCAGAACTTTTTTGTAGGATTTGGATCAGTTTGATCCCAAAAATCTGGATTAAACTGATCCCATCAGAAGGGTGGCTTCAGCGTGGATTTCATTCCCAAAATGTAATTACAACTTTAAAAATGTAACAAATAATACTATATTTGGATCATGCAGTATTTTACAAGATATCCTATTTATTCATAAGGTTTTAATTTTATCTGTTCATCCGTCGGGCTACAGTGATTATGTAGGTCTCTTTACATATCTATAGTTCTATATCACAGGTGTCAAAGTCAAGGCCCGGGGGCCGGATTCGGCCCGCCATGACCATTGATACGGCCCTCTAAACTGTACAGAACCATTTACCATAGAACTTTTAAGTTCTATTTATATGCACCTAAATAAACTTTTATCACCCAAATCAGTGTTAATTTGAATAGTCCTAAATAATATCACTATGAAAAGATGCTCAGTATCATTTAATTTTAAGAATTACTAACTGAGACAGATATTTATTCGTGTTTTAGTGGTCTGTTAAATATAGTTTTATCAATACTTTCTGCCACAACCGGCCCTTTAAGGACTTTATGTGGCCCAAAATGGCAATTTGGTGATCGTGAAAAGTTCCCGTCCGGATCAGATTGATCCAATCCGATGTTGCTTTGAAAAACTGTCTCAAAAGTAAAATGGATTACGTGATCACGGATCGCAAAAAAAAAAAAAAAAAAAAAGGATGACTTAACCCGGATGGATTTAATCCGGATTAAACCTTTTGAAGAACCGGGTTCTACAGGAAGATAGTTCGACCACCGCCCTGTAGCCAACGTTCACTGAATGAATGTGAAAACTTGGAGGAGAAAGGATAAATGTTATTTAGTGGTTTTATGTAATAACTCGTTATTTTAAGAAGTGTAAAAAACCCAACATAAAACTGTTCAACGAAGATCTTGACAAAAAGGTGGATGTGTGTTTAGTTGGTCACTCTGTCCAGAAACGGTTTTGTGTTTGAAAAGTAATTAAACCTTTCAGGAAAACAAAGCTTGAGTTTCGCATCCAGCAAAGCGTGAAATAAAACGGCCTTTTCACCAAAAGCTGCAGTTTTTTTTATTTTAATCTGTGGTCAGTTTTTTTTTTTGTGGAACCTGTTTGCATTGCAAAAATCCAATCCAGGCTTCCTGTCTCTCGGTGAGACACAGAATCACATCAGTCAAATCAGCAAACAGGATGTGGCTTCTGATGACCACAAATCGACTTTACTTTCTTTGCAAACCCCCCAAATCAACTGAACATGAAACTTTTTATTAAACCAACAGGTTCAAATTTCGTGTGAAAGCAGCAGAAAGATGTCAGTTTATTCTACAGAAACAAGTTCTTTTTTTGTTTTTTGTTTTAGGCTGTGCTGGCAGCTGAAAGAACAGAAACTTTTTTAAAAAAGATGTTTGATATAATATGGAGTTAACTTGTTGACTTAGGTTCGGGAGCAGGGACCACGTTTCAGATCCACTTCGTACCACTTCGTAATTAGTCTTAATCAACTCTTCCGGTACCCCGCACCTGTCCTACATCTCTAATCACATCACGATACACTTATAAGCTCTGCCCGCTCTTCATCCCTCGTTTGGCTCGATTGTTTCGCCCCTCCCTTCCCCTCCCTCTAGGTTCCGGGTACCTGCTGACCCGTCGCCGCTCTTTGCAGGGTCTTGCCGACCCGTCGCCGCTCTTTGCAGGGTCTTGCCGACCCGTTCCCTCTCTTTCGGGTCTGCCGACCCGTTCCCTCTCTTTCGGGTAACTGCCGACCCGTTCCCTCTTTTGGGTAACTGCCGACCCGTTCCCTCTTTTTCGGGTAACTGCCGACCCGTTCCCTCTTTCGGGTAACTGCCGACCCGTTCCCTCTCTTTCGGGTAACTGCCGACCCGTTCCCTCTCTTCGGGTAACTGCCGACCCGTTCCCTCTCTTCGGGTAACTGCCGACCCGTTCCCTCTCTTCGGGTAACTGCGACCCGTTCCCTCTCTTCGGGTAACTGCCGACCCGTTCCTCTTCGGTATGCCACCCGTCCTCTTCCGGGTAACTGCGACCCGTTCCTCTCTCGGGTAACTGCCGACCCGTTCCCTCTCCGGTAACTGCCGACCCCTCTCTCCGTAACTGCGTTTCTTGGTACTGGACCCGTTCATCTCTCCTGGGTAACTGCCGACCCGTCCTTCTCTCCTGGGTAACTGCCGACCCGCCCCTTCTACCCTTCCCCCTTTTTTCTCAGCAGCGTCCATCGGACACAGCCTCCACATTCTGTGCCCCTGTTCACTCCTCTACTACTCTTCCAATCTCTCGTTTAGGTCCCGAGCCGTTCCCGCAGATGTTCCGTCGTGGGCTCGGACTGTTGGAGAAAAGCTCCATCCGGTCCGGCGTCCTGCTCAACACAACGCCCCCTGCTTCTGTCTCCTCAGACCCCCAGACGGTCGGGCGACGACCCTTGTTCTGAGCCAGGTTCTGCAGAGGTTTTTCCGCTAAAGGGGAGTTTTTCCTCTCCACAGTCGCTACATGCTTGCTCAGTAAGGATTGTGAGGAACTGCTCAACCCCCGTTGACGACTCGGAATCTGCTGGGATTCCTTACTAGACAAACTTTTATCTGATTGGATTGCAAGACTTTAAAGGGCCTCGAGATGACTTTCTCGGCCTTGACATGTATAGGCTTTGTCTGAGGGGGTTCTGAGCAGGCTCGGAAAGAGATTTTCGAAGACTGCACCCCCACACTGAGTCTTCCCCTGGGTCTCCGATGTCCCTCCTCAGACTGTTCAATTCTCCATGCCTTCAATAAACTGTTAAAATTCTCAATCTGTGGCGTGGTCCCTGCTAGTGAATCTTCGTAGTTTATTTCCCTTGCATGCAAGGAGACAAAATCGGCCTTGTTTGCTCAGTGTGTGACAAAGGCAGCCTAACAACCCAGCTGCTCGCTCCCAGAGATGTTCCTCTAATGCAGCACCAGTTCCACTTCATCATCACAAGCCTAAACTACCCCTTGTGATCCTTTTGTTCGTAAAGTAGCCCTCTTGTTTCTGGCTGCTGTTTGTTGACCTGTAGGTCTGCTGAGCTGTGAGTGTCCATTTCATATGAAACATTAAAAGACCTTCTATTTGGAGTAAATTTCCACACACACAAACAAAGAGAAATTTTGAGATTAATGCCGCATATTTTCCCAAAAAAAACTTGTAAATCCTCTCATTTAGAAAAGTCAAATATTTGCCAGAGAAAACTCAGAAGAATTCATGATTAAAGGCATACATTTGATGTATGTAAAATACCATGTTTCCTCACATTGTAAAGTCAGACATTTGAAAGAAAAATTAAAAACGAATTTGTCGGTAAAAACTCTGAATCTTGTTATAAATCAGATATTTCCAACATAAAATGTAATTCCAATAATATTTAAGTGTTACATTTACAAGATCTGCATCTGGATCTTTTCAGAACTGTAGCCCAAGTGCTTCATGGGAGTCTTAAACATCTTTGACTCGTTAAATTAAAAGTAAGTTATAAAATAAGACTATAATGAATTGCTTCATAATTATCCCAAGTCCCTAAATATATATTTAGAAAGAATACCGGGGGGGGAAATGATGCGATAAGCAGGGAAACTTTTGAAAGAGCATATGCGTCACAATCAAACCATCATTTCAATAAGCCACAAGAAGAAATGAAACATTTTATTTTGTGATTTTATGTAATGAATAACTCGTTATTTGAAGAAGTGTAACATAAAACAACATAAAACTGTTCGGCGACGAGCCTAATTGTGAGCATGACAAACAGGTGGATGTTTATTTAGTTTCTCCCCCCGGAGCAGAAAGGGTTTCGTGTTTGAAAAGTAATTTCAACAAGCCACAGTCAACAAATGGGAAGTTTTGGTGTATTAACATACAGTATATACACATCAACTAATCGCCTGCCTTACAGGCGATGAAGAAATGCGAATAGAAGATTTTTATACATTGTTTTTAGCATGTGGAAACATGAAATCTTTAAATGTTGTGTTACATTTTAAAAAATCTGTTCTATTAGATTTTCCAGGAAAAAACACACATATTCTCTGACGTTGCAAAGTTGTAAGTTTGTGAGAGAGAAAAAAAAACAAGAATTTCCAACATTTAAAGCATACTTTTGTTTTTTTACTAAGATTTTATTTTCCGACATTTGAAGGTCAGAAAAAAAAAGAGAAAAAAAGAAACCACAGCTGATATTTTAAGTCTTTTATTAGTGACAGAAAATGCAATTCCTATGAGAAATAAGTATCGCATTTATGAGATGGACATCCGAATAACTTAAAAAGAGTATTTGGTTCATGCTGCACTTTTCAAGGATCAGAATGATTTATCTTGGGTTCTCACTTGCCTTGAACACGTCGTCACGTTGATATCAACATGTCATATCTGATCTTGTGACACTGCTGCATGCTTCACTGTCATGCTATCATAGTAATGTGGGCCAGTATTGCAGGGAGAAGAAACTGGGGTGGAAGGGGTGAAACACACCTGGATGACTCTAAACTTTTTGTTTTAAAATTCAGCCCAGAGAGAAGTTTTCATCTTTGGACGAAGAGCTCGAGAAAAAAAAAAAAAAAAGGTCAGTCAGTCACTTCATCTGAATGACATTACCTCCAGTAATAACGTAAAGAACCTCAGCGTCATTTTTTTATCAAGACGTGACATTTAACTCCTATATTAAACAGGTTTCTAAGATTTCTTTCTTTCACCTTCGGAATATTGCTAAAATTAGAAACATCCTGTCCAGGAGTGATGCAGAGAAACTAGTCCACGCATTTGTGACTTCAAGGCTGGACTACTGTAATTCCTTATTATCAGGAAGTCCACAAAATGCAATCAAAAGCCTTCAGTTGATCCAAAATGCTGCAGTTCTGCCACAGGTTTCTTCCTGTCAAAGGGGAGTTATTCCTCTCCACTGTCGCTACATGCTTCTTCAGTACGACGGATTGCTGTGGTTGGGGTCTGCATCAACTGAGAACGACTTCCAGCCAATGACTCGATTTGATCTGCTGGGATTCTTTAAATGGAAAACTTTTAAACTGGTTTGTATTTATGACTGAATTGAAATGACTTTTGTTTTTTGTTTTTTAACCAGGAAGAAGTTCACTGAGATGCAGGAAAATATTCCGCATTTTCACTAAAATCAAATTGTGACAAACATTTACAACTAGATATTTCAGCGTCCAAATTACTGAGGAGTTCTCTGAAAGTGTTTGAAGAAAAAAAACATGTTAAATTTTATATTTTTGCGAACATTCAGTGTGACACCACAATTTAATAAATATTAAGATTAAAAAGATTCATGGATTAGATCAGTGGAAAAACTGGAAATGCAGAATCAGTTCTTTATCTTAAAGTATAACGTCTTTCGAATTTTAGTTAATTAACTTGTTATATTTAAAAGACTTACTGCCAATTGTAATTATTTAAACTATTAAATACATTAAAAACTATTTATTGGCACATCTGGCTCTCCATAGTTCGCTCATTAATTGGCTCCTGCTGAGTTGCAATCATCTGAAAGATGCGTGTTAAAGCAGGGAAATATCTAAAACATGCAGGGCTGTGGGTTGGGAAAGACTTTCTTTTTACATTTGGGCAAAGCTGGCTAAAGGCGTAAGCGAACTAAGCGGTTGTTTACGGCCCCCCATAAGTGATGAAATTGAACAGACTGCAAATGTTTAAATTTATGAAAATGTAAATATTACTCCATTTCATTTTTTTTGTTTTGCTGTAGATTATTGAGAAAAATTAAAAAAAATTAAATTTTTGTAGTAACTATGCAAGTTTCTTTGTAACTCATTACTTTATTTGTACTTTTTAAAATCAAAATTCTGTTTTATTTAAAAAAAATGTTGCAAAAATATTTAAATCAAATACATTTGAAGGAATAAAAACGTTTATATTGTACCTTTTAATTTAGAAAAAGGTTAGTATTTAAAATTTTGAATTACATCGAAATAAAATGTAAAATGAATTTTTATTACACATCGTTTAATTGTTGTGTTACCGTTCTAACAGTCTGATGCTTTAGTTGAACTTTTCTATTTTATGTAAGCTTCAGATTTTCTCAGCTAATAGTAACAATTGATTTTTAGGATCAGCCCAATAAACCCCGCCTCCTTTCCTATGGGGCGCCAAATGCGACATGCCTTATTTCGTGGACAGAATGACTTTTGTGTTACGAAATACGTATATTCAATACGAAACCGTGTTACATCGTAACGCCGTTTGTCCACGGAATACACAAATTGGTTTGCATTGTGTCCACGAAACACTGAAGAGAGCACATCGTTGTTTCGTGAACCAAAATCGACTGGTGGCCTTTGCCTTTCGTGGACACAAGGCTGAATGCACCATTCGCTGTCGTAGACGAAATAAACTTTCGTCCACAAACGTATTGTGTTGTGTAGACATTATGATGCGTACAAAAGGGATTTATTCTCCGACTCTGCGGTTACAGAAGGCGTCCACTTCATAACTTACGAACTTCATTCAGTGACGTTTGCTTTCATTCCGTGGACATAGAACACAATTCGTGAGTCAAGCAGTTTACGAAATGAATTACGAGTCATGGTAAATGTCATTACGTGGACCAAAATCCACAATAGAATCACAAAATCAGTTTGGTGACCTGCCAGTCAGTTTGGTCCACGAAACGATGTGCCCTCTGGACACAACGCATGTGTATGCCGTGGACAAACGCCGTTACGATGCAACGTGCTTTCGTATTGATTATGTGTATTTCAGAAGTAATTTCGTCCACGAAATATGGCATGTTACATTTTGCACCCCCAATACTTTCCAAGTTTAGACCAAATCTGGATAGAAATGTTATGGTCGTAACATTTTGATTGATTTTTTAAAGTTGTTTTTTTTTTTACACGATGCAATCTTCTGTGGTTCTCTAATTTCTACATAAAAAACATTGTATTGTAATAACTCTTCGTGTAAAGTGCCTTGAGATGACATCTGCTGTGACACGGCGCTATATAAATAAACTGAATTGAACAGAAAGGGGGTCAAAATCTGCTTAAGGCCCCATAATAATTTGGGCCGGCCCTGCATTTAGGGTTTTTCTGGTGTTTTTCATGTAGTGAATTCTTCTTTCCTCTCGGAACATTTCTGGAAAAACCTGTCGTGCTTAATTTCTTCTCCAAACAAACAGTCTTTAGAGTTTGTTGAGGAAGAAAAAAAACACAAAGGCCAAACTGCTCCTCCTCGGGTTTCTTACTCGGGTTTCTGCTGTGAGCAGATATAAAAAAGCGAACAAGACGTTGGAAGATAAAAAAGATAAAATAACGGAGATAAATAACATAGGGGTTTATTGTTCAGAAAGATTTAAAAAACCCCGCTTTATTATTCCCATTTCTCCGATTCTTAACTTTCTGAGTCGACCAGCAGCTGCTCTTCGTTACTTTTACGTCCTTCCCTACTCAACTGTTGCATAACTCCTCAAGGTGACGGTTAGGGCGGGACTTCCGCACTCGAACGGGGAAGTAAGTCGTCGTGTTACTTTCCTCCAGCGTCACGGTCCTGCTCCGCTCCGCTCCGTGGGAGAAAACACGACAACCCAGCGGCTTCAAGACGCTTCAGCGGGGGTGGTGGGGGGGAGAAATCCGACGGGAGCGAAGTCCGCAGCCGCCTCCTTCCGCCGTGAGGTCCACCTGAGCCCGGCTGTCAGCGAGGGAATGAGGCGGCAGGGTGAGAGCTGCTGGTGGGGGAGCCACGGCTGGCTGAGTGGGTCTGTGGATGTTTCGCTACCTGTAGAGCTTCGGCCGGGTTGGGGGAATGGAGCCGCGGCAGGCAGGCTGGGTGGGTTAGGCAGGGGTCCTTCAGGGCCCACTGTCCTGCATGTTTTGTTCTCCTGACTCAACAGAATGCGTTTCCTCCTCAACAACCTCCTCAGCCCTTCATTAAGACACGTGAACAGCAGCTAAAACATGCAGGATGGTGTGGATGGGGTCTGCATGTGACTGGATCACAATATGATCAAGCTTGGTGATTTCTCTGTTGGACGTTTGTCAAATCTACCACAAAGTATTAGGGGCATAGTAGGCAAAAGAAAAATATTTGGGATTAAATTTCCACATATATATGGAAAAAAAACAACATTCTCTCATTTAGAAAAGTTTCAAATTTGTAAGAGTAAACTCAGAAATGTCAACGAATAAAGGCATACATTTTTTTATATTTAAACTACTATATTCCCTTACATTGTAAAGTGAACATTTGCATGGACAAAATACATTTTCTTTTGTATTTTTATTTTCCGACGTAAAGTCACATATTTAAACCAAAAAAACCAGCTGAAATTTATGTAAAATTATATGTTCAGACATAAAGTTAGAAATTCTTTCATAAGAATAATGAATAATTTCAGAATAATTTCAAAAATTTTCCGGAAAATCTCGAAAGTTTGCAAGACTTTTAGAATAACTTCGAAAATATTTAACAGGAATAAAACAACTCAGAAATGTTCTCATTTTGAAGAGTTGAACATTTACTAAAGAAACCAGATACATTTCCATGATTAAACGCATACGGTTTAATATAGTTATATTTTCTGACATTGTAAAATCAGGAAAAAAAAACTTGAAATTGAAAATTTGCGAGAGAAAAAAAACTGTCAAAGAAATGTCCATGATTAAGTGCATATATAAAACACTAAAAGTTTGCTGAGATTTTAAATGGGTTATTCCTGAAAGAAAATGTGAATTATTGTAAGACGTAGATTTTACATTTACAAGATGACTCATGGAAATATTGAAGCATTTATTAGCGGTAACTACATCAGGCTCTCTACCCGGATGAAAACAACGTCTCCCTAATATTATATGAATATTTCCGCAACACTGGACTTCTGAATGAAGATTACGCCTTGGCGCTGTTGGTGACAGCAGGTGAACATCGTGAAAACAGCTGATGGCGCCTCGTTGCCGCCACAGACCGACCGCTTATGAACGACCAAAAGGGATTCATGTCGTCTTTTCAAACAGGCTTGTTAGGAAGACGCTGCTCCATGACTGCATCACATCAGCTCTTGTTATGCTGTAATAGTTATGGCATAAAGTCCCATGAAGCGCTGAGGCTACACTTTGGAAAATATGTAAATTCAACACTAAAATACTGTTGGACTGACATTTTACGTCTGATTCTCAACAAACGTCTGTTTCCACTGACAGTTATGACATTATGTCATTTTTTCCTGCAATGTTAGTAAACGTAGTTTAAATATATTTTTAAAAATGTATGCCTTTAATCATGTAAACTGAGTTTTCTCTTGAAATTTTTTGACTTTTCTAAATGAGAAAATGACGTTTTTTTCTGGAAAATACATGGTATTAATCGCAAAATTTATCTGTTTTTTTTACATTAATTTAATTATTTTTTGTGGACATTTACTCCAAAATATTTGTCTTTTTTTCTACAATGGACCTAATACTTTGTTGTAAAAATAATACGGGCCAAAACTAGATGAAGAGATCTGTGATGCAGTATAACGCTGTGTCCAGACCAAACGCGATAGGAGCGACTAGAGCTTCAGGTTTACATGTAAAATCAATGTAGGAGCGCGATGAAGCGCAACTTGGCGTCCCGCGACACTTCAGAAGCAGATTTGCGTTGCGAAAAAGCTTTTCTGCCCGATTTGCGCGAACAATTCGCGCTACAGATGCGATGGAAAATTCACGCTGCGTTTTATGTGGTGCATTTTGTGCATTCGCGTTCATGGCGTCTATCGCTCGAGTTGGAAAAATCTGAACTCCAGCGTCAAATCGCGCCGAAACAACCAATCAGGGGACAGAGTTTCAGTGATTCTGTGATTGTAATGGAGTCACAGCCTCAGCGGGACATGGAGGAAATACTGATAAACATCGCGGCTAATCACCCCGAGCTACATGACACAAGCAGTTTGCTATATAGAGACAGAAATAAAAAAATAAAATATTTAGATAGGAATGCTCTTAAGAGGTTTGTGGGTGGCTCTTCAAAGAGCCGTTGTTGCTGTAAAAGCACCTCTCGGCCTAGAAGTCGGCCTTGAAACGGCCTCCTCACCTGGTTTCCTGGTAGCAGCTCCCGCACCACGTCCTGCTGAAGGCCAGTTGGCGCGTGAAAATACCATATTTGAAGCGAGACCAGTTCGCGTTGTACACGCTTCAAGGTGCGAATGTGCACGCGAACAGCCAGGCGTGTGTCGCGCTTTATAGTCGCTCCTATCGCGTTCAGTGTGGACACAGCGTAAGGCTGCTCGCTTGACACCGAACTGCTCCCATAGAACCAGCGTGAAAAAGATGCACTCTGAAGCTCAGGGGTCAAGCATTATCTTCTCTGCTATTGTATACTTGGAAAATATAAAAATTAAATCATCCATCATTTCTGGTCAGTCAGTGTAGTAATAATATGGAGGTACATACCTGTGCCACATCAGAAGGAGGGCTTTAAACCCCAAAAGCAAATAGAAACGGTCTAAAAAGGGATTTATTGTTTAGAACAATGAAGGAGTGTCTGTCCTCACATCTAATCAAACTGGACCATATGTCCGTATTCAAAAGACAACTGAAGATGTCCACTGTTGTCAACTATTTGTAATAGAATAATCCTGTATTGTCCCCCGAAGGGGAAATTCACATGTAAAAGCAGCAGAGTGAAAAGCATAGGCATCATTTTAACCGGGGACGCCCGGGGACATGTCCCTAGCAATATTTATGATTGACAGGTTTGTCCCCACCAAACCTGATGTGGACATTTTTACTGCCCTTCTGCGCACGGCGCAGCAGCGAGCCGCAAGTTTTCAGAAGTCTTTGCATTTGGTTTGGCAAAGACCAACGTTGGTGTCAAAATCAACAGACTCGTTGCTTTCTTAGTTTGTGCTGCAACCAAACTAAGAAAAAATACTTTCTCACTCTCTCCTGACACAGAGACTCCTACGAGTTTTTTGGACTGGTTAATAGTAACTATTCCTAACCTCCTAAACTCCTCATCGCTGCTGAGCAAGGGCGTATCCAGGAGGTTAATAATGAGGGGCTAAAAGGGCCCAGGATGGGGACTGTAGCACCAAAATAAAAGCAGAGGTGTTCTTGTAGTGGGGATCCAATTTTAGCAAAACGTCATGTTAAAATTACAATTTAAGGTCGTTTTATTTTGCTGAGACAATGTCATATGAAAGCATATAAAAAAAACATTGCAACCTTTTTACACAAAAGGTTTCTCACCAAAAAGTGGAGGGACTGTTTCACTTCAATTCAGTTTATTTAAATAGCGCCGTTTCACAACAGATGTCATCTCAAGGCACTTTACAAGAATAGTTATTACAATACAATGTTTAATGTAGAAATTAGAGAACCACAGAAGATTGCGTCGTGTAATTCTCAGCAATCCCTCACTGAGCAAGCATGAAGCGACAGTGGAGAGGAAAAACTCCCTTTATTATTTTCTTGACATTGCTGTGGACTGTTAGTTTGTCAAATAAATAAATACTGTAAGATTCAAGTATTCTTAATAATTATAATTATACGGATATATATAATTTTTTCTATTTTTGTAAGGTTGGAAAGTATGCCCGGGGTTTGTCAGTGGTCGATTTTCTGTTTATGAAGATCTATTTAAGGAAAAATCTCATTTGTTTTATGTCTATTTGCCAATGCACTGCTTGGATTTCCACAGCTTGGAATGAAGTCAGTCCTCCTTTGACCTACAATCTGGTTTTACGAGGACACTTTACAGTTTGTTTTTAGTTGGACTTTTAATGCAGGTCAGCTGTGGGACAGTTAAAAATATTTCTGCATTTGGATTTGTTAAGAAAACACAGGTAAAAAACCCCCAAACAATTAAAATCTAATTTGGTATGAGAACATTTGGACATTTAATTTTTAAGCCTTATTGCTTAGCTCTTTGTTGTATTGACTGATTGCATGTTACCGGCCCTTTAAGAGTTTTTATTTGCTGTTGCAGGTATGGTTTATCCGATAGGACCTTTGGTCTCGAAAAAAGGATCAGATAACTGATGTTTATACAAAATATTTTAAAGATGACTGAATGTAATAAATGTGTTTTTTGTGATTTGTTTTAGTTTTCTAATCTAGATGAAGTGAGATAAATTAGAGCAGAATTGCAGTTTCCAGAACTTTTGATCTGGTTCTAATTTAACGTATTTTTATGTTTCATAGGAAAACGTTTTATTTTTGCTGCTTTAGCTGCTGCATGCGCGGCTGTTTTGCTCAGAACTGCTCGTGTTCTGAGCCCATAATCTGTGTCACGGTGGCCGTTTTGTGGGTCAGAGGCTGAGTTGTCTGGGAGCCTCTGGGTTAGAGCGCCTCGGGGGGCTGCAGCCGAGTGGGTCAGGGTCCGGCGGGGCCGATTCCTGGATCGGTGCGCTGTTTGCTCGCAGCCACAGGTGATAAGGAAAAAAATCAATGAGCCGCAGCCTGGTGGATTGCTCCTCCGATGCTCCCTTCCACATGCTTTCCTGCTCCGTTCGCATCTGATTTTCATGTTTCTGCTCTTGTTGTTTCAGGTGAAAGTGGAATTTAAAAAGCCGAGGATAATTACTGCAGGATGATTCGGCTGCAGGCCTAAAAACATGCTGGGTTGGTTCCCTGTAGCTTCGCCGGCTGGAAACTGAGCCAGACGGATCTGGGGATAATGAATCTGGGATGAAACCGGACGAAGACGGTCCCTCCCATATCCCATTCCTTTTGTCTACACCCAGGACATTGCCTATTGGAAGCCAGCCTCTCCCAGTAGCCCTGTGCCATGATCCGGAAAAGAAGCTCCCTCATCTTGTGTGGGACGTTGGTGTTTGTCACCTGGAACGCCGTCCTGGTGCTGCTGCTTTGGGGCAGAGCTCCTGCGGGCCAGCTGGGCGGTGACGGGAAGTCGGATCCGGCCCTGATGTCCTCCGACGACGTGGTGGGAGACGTGATCCGCATGGCTGAATCGTTCGAGTCGGAGCTGGAAAAGCAGAAGGAAATCCTGTCCCAGATCCTGACTCATAAGTCGCTGTGGAGGCCGTCGAACAGAAACAGGTCGAAGGTCAAGGCTCCCAGCCCGCCGGTGATTCCCATCCTGGTGATGGCCTGTAACCGGGTCACGGTGAGGCGCTGCCTGGACAAGCTGCTGCAGCTGCGGCCCTCCGCCGACCTCTACCCCATCATAGTGAGCCAGGACTGCGGGCACGCCGCCACCGCCGAGGTCATCGCCTCCTACGGGACCAAAGTGGCTCACCTGAAACAGCCGGACCTGTCGGACGTCCCCGTCCGGGCCGACCACAAGAAGTTTCAGGGTTACTACAAGATCTCCAGACACTACCGCTGGGCCCTGAACCAGGTCTTCAGGAACCTTTCCCACTCCTCCGTGGTGATCGTGGAGGACGACCTGGAGGTACCAGCTCTCCTTTCAGGTCCTACCAGCTAGCAGTGGGAAATATAAAATGTAGAAGGTAGAAACGATAGAAATTTAGGCAAAGGCAGACATTTTGAATATATCGCCATAGCGCAGTTACGCATTTTAATGAAACCATCAAGCCGTGCTTACATACTTTGTACCAGGTATGCAAAGATGATAAATACTGATGTTTGTCTTTACACTAGATATCGCAAATTTTAAATTTGTTGTTTTTCCTTTAAAGTAGAACTGGCATGAAATTCCCTGCAACGTTTCGGCCCTTTTTAGTACCTTAGTACTATATGAAAGGATCGCTTGCCGTAATTCAGCCTTGCTGTAGAATTACAGGTGTGATGATGTAGCCATTCTGTTAGCATTAGCACAGAATGACCTGGTTTCGGAGGGCGGGGCCTAGACCATGCGCTTCTGCGGTCAATGAGTCTCTAACGATACTTCGAATGTTCAACTATAATATATAATCTTTTTCCACCTAAATAGAAGCATACTAGCACCACTGCTACATAAACAAACTGGGGCATTAGCTGTGAAGCTAATTCTGAATGTTAGCTATGAAGCTAATTGAAAAGCAATGGCACAATGTCTACTAACAGCTGAAGGACATTATTGAGGAAATATGCTTACTTGTACAGGGATATTTGCTGGTTCATGGAGACTTGGTATTAATCCTCGTAGAAGTTTAAGACGATCTGTGAATCCACTGCTTTATTGTCCCAAGTTGTAAAAACAGTCGTCCTAGAAATGTTTGCCACAAACTACCACACGCTTCGGCAGTCGGTCGGCCACATTCCCTGCATACATATAATCTATCCACAAGCTTTTCAGTGGCTCAGAAATGGGGAGGACAAAAAGATTTATGTTCTCTTTTGTACACCCAGGTACAGTGCAGTTTGGATGCGGTCTGGACTCCATGCCTTTGGTTTGTTGTTTGCCTGTTACCGTAGCTCTCTGCACCGTGGAGGTAGGGATTTGCAGGGTGTAGTTTGGGGAAGGGGGTAATTTGCTGGAACTCAACACGTAATATGCCGAAACGTGTCGTCATATGCCGAGCTGCCAAACAGCCCGTTTCTGAGTGCTAATTTCACTATGTAGGCAGACATAAAGAAAAGACTAATCAGTCATTTTAACCCCTTACGGGCCGTAGGCAGGCTGGGAGAACTAAAAGATATGATCAAAAACCTCAGAAAATGCCAATTTCATGCCAGGTCCACTTTAATGAAACCTGTTTGTCTTTGAAGCATTTTTAATTCAAATACCTGCAGGCTTGTTGTAGTGAGATATTAAATTCATAAATAACCATGAAAGCAGAGAGTTTTGAACTTTATTTTTATAACTCTTAGCTTTAAAGACGTTTTGCGTTGCATTATGTTAGAAAAAGATTTAAATATTTATTTAATGCATTTTACACAATAAGTTTTGTTAATGAATTGTTCTCCTGCAATGTGTCTGGAAAGTGAGATTGTTCATAAACAGTAATTTTGACCCGAATAAATGTAAATATATATATTTAAATATCTATATATCGCAATACATATCATTACCATGCATGCTTTAGGTTATACCGCAATCGCCCAGGCCCACTATCAGCTCTCTCCCCCTCCTTCAATCATTTAATGGTTTATCTTCTGCTCTAGGTGGCGCCAGACTTCTTTGAGTATTTCCGGGCCTTGCTTCCAGTCCTGAAATCCGACCCGAGCCTTTGGTGCGTGTCGGCTTGGAACGACAACGGCCGGGAAGGATACGTGGATCCGGGCAAGGCGGACCTCCTCTACCGCACCGACTTCTTCCCGGGCCTGGGCTGGATGCTCCTCAGGGAGGCCTGGGAGGAGCTGGAGCCCAAGTGGCCCGCCGCCTTCTGGGACGACTGGATGCGTCAGCCTGAGCAGCGCCGCGAGCGGGCCTGCGTCCGGCCGGAGATCTCCCGGACGCTGACGTTCGGCCGGCAGGGCGTGAGCCTGGGCCAGTTCTACGACAAGTACCTGAAGTTCATCAAACTCAACTCTGAGTTCGTGCCTTTCACCAAGCTGGACCTGGAGTACCTGAGGGAGGAGACGTACAGGAGGAACTTTGAGAAGGAAGTTTACGACGCTCCCGTGGTAGCGTATGAAGACGTGAAGCATGGCAAGCTGGGTGGATCCGGGCCATTCCGCCTTCAGTACTCCACTAAGGACAGCTTCAAAGTCATGGCCAAAAACCTGGGAATCATGGACGACCTGAAGTCCGGAGTGCCAAGGGCCGGATACAGAGGGGTGGTCAGCTTCTTCTACAGAGGACGGAGGATCTACCTGGCTCCGCCTCCAGGTTGGACCCACTATGATCCCACCTGGAGCTGAGAATCCACGGGAACACGCCGTCTCTGCCACATTCCAAACCAAAGATTTAAAAAAAAAATGATTTATGCTGTTTGCCTTTAATGATGCTGGATGCGTTTGGGAGGTTTCAGCCAACACTACTCAGGTTTTCTCATGATTTTTTTCTTCTTTCTTTTTATCCAAAGCAAATTTCTCTGCAGTGTAGAACACAACCAGAACCGCTGAGTATCGAACACAGATCTGCTGTAAATCACCAGAGGTCTATTTTTCTATGATGCTGATTGTGCATCCAGTGCATTGAATGCATCAGCCAAGTTTGCCTTATTGTCGTTAAATTATTGGAATAAATCCTGAGAATGAAACAGCTGCTTCATCCAATCTGTGACTCTCACTGCTGATGTCCATGAAACGATTCTGTTCTTCCTGCTTACGTTTTGTCAGCTGATTTTGTTTGGGAATATTTGTTGCCTTGGAATCACTGTGGGGATTTGTATGTTTTTGAAATAAAAACAAAGTTGATGCTGAGATTTTTTGGGTTTGTGTCATAAGCTTTGCACACAGTTATGATTAATTTATCGCCTAATATTGAACCATATTGATCACAACTCTGCAGCCAACCAGAATAAAACCCATTTACCTTATATTTAGAAGATTTAGCTAATGTCGCCTCGAAGAACCTGCAGCACACTTTTTAATGTTATTGTCAGTAGAAAAATATGTAATTGGTACATCACACCTCTGAAGAAAAACCAAACTTCAGCGACCATAAAGCACATTTTAATAATAATGACACGAAGCAAATATTAATCTTGAAATACAGATTTTTCCGTCACCGAGTGTTGTAGCCATAGACTTATATAAAGATTTATATGTCTATGGTTGCATCTGCTGCAGATTTCTGTTCTTGTGTCTACGGTGGCCGTCTTGGCACAAGCGCCCTCAGCTCTGAACAGTTTAGTTTACATCTGTCATGATGATGTGAGGGAGGACGAAGCGGCTAGCTGGCCTAGCTTTGGGGTGGGATGTGGCGCTTGAAATGGGTTTTTATTGATTAAACCTCATATAAACTCCTCATCCGTTCGCTGAAAACTGTTGTTAGCTGTGGTGTTAGCTTTTTCACAAGCTAAGCTAATTGATGTCTCAGGTTTTTACGCGAGCTAGGCTAGGCTAATTATAGCGGTTCTATTGACGGAGTAGGCTAAGCTAGGCTAGGCTAACCTCAGGAGGCTACAGGTTTCTTTGCGGAATAAAATGGCCGCTGCTTCAAACGTCTCCATCTCCGTCCCTGGGAGTATTTTCTAATTCCCAACCGTTTCCCTCTCGGTCGCTGCTGGGTGGACACTACTCGCCGACAAGCGGGTAAATCGAGCCCGTAGCCGCCCGTTCCCTCTGGGCCTGGGATGGAGCCAGGCGACTTGCGAGAGAGCCCCGCGGGCTCCGGGGAGTCGGATGTGGGCGACTGGAGGGAGGTCACTCCGGGCGGCGATAAAGACGGGGAGGATTTGGAGGCGGATGTTACCAAAACTGGTGGGATAAAATCAGAAAATGTGCTCAGAGACGCCTGCGATAAGGGCGACAGTGAGAAATGCGTCGGGGAGCAGCTGCACAGTCCGTATGAAGAAGAGCTGGACCCCCGGATTCAGGTGAGACCACCGGCCTCCCATTCTGGTAGCTGCTCATCAACCCGCATTAAAAGAAGCAGATGATGAAAGGATTCATTTGAAAGAGAGGCGACGTATCAGATTAATAATTTAAGGCTGCTTTGTGCTCATTGTAAATCAAAAATAATCTGTGCTAATCCACCTGTCAGGAGTGATTATTTTAACACTTTTAACAGCAGAGCTTCACCAGTTTTCAGTTTCAGATTAGTCATCCATCACTGTTGCGGCCTTTAATCCCAGAGGTAAGCATGTCGGTATTTGGGCTGCAGTTGACATTTCGTTTGCTTTTAATCCCAGGAAGAGTTGGAGCATCTGAATGAAGCCAGCGCAGAAATCAACAGACTGGAGCTGGAGCTGGATGTAAGTGCAGAGACGGATCAACCATCAGGAGTCTGAGCTCACATGTCAAAAACAGAGACACAAAAAACAAAATAGAATGAACAGAATCTGTAATCGAACCTAACAGTTTAATTTCTATTTCTTTAACCTAATATATGGAGTTTAATTTACATTTTTCTTTTAAATAACGTCTATTTATGTATTTATACAACACTAGATCATAAAATGGTTTTAAGTGCTGTGATAAGAAAAACACTGCCATAAACTTCAAACATCAGATATAAACCTTAGTTACATATTAAAGGGGACATATGCATTCTTGTATATTGATTATAATAGCTCTTTGATCTGTATAAAATGTTTTAATCAAGTTTTCTGCATAAATCGAATCGTAAAGCGATCTCAGCAGCTCTAGGCAATGAATTGTTTAGAGGGATCTGTCACTTTTACAATTAAGTAGATAAGTAAGTAGAAATTATTATGTAAATCAATAAATAGATGTGGAAATGCATCAAACCTGCTTTTATGCATTTTGTGTAGCAAGCATGCAGTCTGACATCCCAGTACGCTGGTGCCAGTCGCCCCTCTGAAGTACAAAAAAAAGCTGCGGCCATGTGAGTTGGGTGCTAAATGTGCGCCACTCATGTCTGACAACACCATGCAGCAGCGTGCTGAAGCCGTTTCAGCCAGTAAGGAAAGCGGAGATGAACAAGTCTGCGTAACATCCCTGCCTCCTCCTGCCCTCCTCCGTCGTTCCTCACTCGCTGCAGTTAGCGCTTCAAAAAAAGTAAAAGCGTTTGTCTGTAAGCGGACCTGCCAGCTTCTGGTAAAACTTTTGGTTACACTTAACGTTACTTTCTCTGTGGAAACATAAAAAGAAAAGAAAAAGAAAGATTCACATGGTGTTTATTTGCAACTCGATTATCGATTATGTTCCCCTAATCACCCCAATGCATCGTCACATTAAAAAGAGAAAGAAGAGACACCTGTGTGTGTATTATAGCTTTTTATATATATATATTAGGTATGCACCGAAAATTCGGTCACCGAAACTTTTCGGCCAAAAATGACCCAAAAGTGCATTTTCGGTTTTCGGCCGAAAGACCTAAATCACAGAAACAACACAGCCGAAACTTTATTAATTTGATTTATATTGTGCATTGTTGTTATGTCAGTGCTAAATAAATATCTTAATAGTTTTGTAACTGATTTATTGCATTGCCTTGATTTTAGTGAGGTTATTACACATCATAGCCATAAATGTTATCGTTCTAATAATTGACAATCGTTTCTTTCAGTGTTTCTGTTTTCGGCCTTAGTTTTTCTTCATTTTCGGTTTCGGCCAACAGTTTTCATTTCGGTGCATCCCTAATATATATATATAGTCATTGAGCAGGCCTGTATATATGGAGGAATGCGATTATTTATACATTTTAAACATGTAGGCGATAATCTTTTGCAACCACTGCCATGGTAGACGAGGGAGATGCAGACGGGGAGGGACAGGGCAGCAGACCTGCCAAAAAGAATCGGGTCCATTTCCCTTTGAAGATTTTGAATAAATAACAAGAAGTGTGGCCATGCTTGCAACCCTCTAAAGTTCCTCGTCAGGCATTTTACAAAGTGTGCAACTACGATGTGGAGATCATCCACCAGGGAGCTGAAGGTAATGTAGCAATCAGCCCTGGTGACGTAAGTCAATGTAATTATTACATTCCTAAAAAACCCACAAAATAATTTTTTACCATGTTAATTAAGTACATAATAAAATATTTTTTACTACATTTTGATTGAAGAAGTATTGAAGTAATTAAATGCAGTTATTAACTTGTGGCTATCAGCTTATAGAAGCAGACATATAGTATTAGCGGTGCACCGATCCGAATGTTTCATTCCCGATACCTCGATTTTTGTCTTTCTGTCGATACCAATCCGGTGCTATTGTTGAATTAATAAACTGCATGACTTCCACCATAAACCTTTCTTGAAGAGACTAAAGGCACCAGACTTTGCGAACTAAACATAACGAAGACAAAATAACAGATGTAAAATACAGAAATACCACAAAAATAACATTTCAAGTGAAAAATTCATCTTTATTTGTGTATTCCTAGCAGATTTTAGACGGTATGTAGGCTGATACTCGATATCGGTGCATCCCTATATAATATAATGCAAGGAAGTGCAACTTTTTAGTATTTCTGTTAATTTATCAAAAGTGCAGTAAACACAATGTTTTGTGGTCCAGTCACAAAGAAAAGTCTTATTACCTAACTAGTCAAAATAAGAACTATAAACATTGTTCATGTTTTGCAGAGGGTGGAGGGCAAAATGTCTATATTTTCTCTTATTTAAATGATGTTAATTAAAAATCTAGGTGTTTTTTGTATAAGCAATTAACAGACAGTGAAGGGGAAAATTACACTGTGCATAGCAATGCAGTTGCAAAAGTTTGTAAAAAAAAAGCCACACAACGCACAACACAAGTGGTACTCAAAATATTTTCACACTGTTGGCAGGTCTCATACATAATTATTTTAATTCCTCGTATATTTTAATTTAGTTTCACTTCCATTGTTTACTTACATATTCACTTATTTTTGTGTTTATTTAAACATTGAAACAATTATAATTTTTCAGCAGGATCAGTTCTCCATAATATTAGAATGACTTGAAATTGTTTGGTGGGGTTTGGCAGGTTAGCAGAACGTCACAATTAGAAAGTTTTTCTGACAGTAAAAAAGGACGACTGGGGTTTATTCACGTTTGGAGTGTTTATGGAGGCAGCAGAGACCCAAATGTTGAGACAAATAAATGAAAAAAGCGAAATTCCAAAATACCTCCTTTAAATTAAAGTATGCAGTAAATCATTCATTTGAAGGTTCAGATGCAATATATGTAAGATTAGAAAAAAGTGTGAATAAATAATGAGGAGCTTGAGCTCCAAGCTTGAGCTAGAAAGACAACATTCCTCCCATCTGTGGCCCTCTTCTCTACAGGAAGGCTGGATTAGTCCTGGTTTCAGTACCTTAAACACAAAGCTTCACTGTTCGCTTTAGTTTGAACTCTGTAAATATGTGTAAAAACCCTTAAAATGACTAAAAATGTCCAAAAAAGAAACGATGAAGCAGGAAAACAATCCCATGCTGGGAAATTATTATTTATTAAAATGTTTTGTTTTGTTCTCAACAACTTCATCATGAAATACAAATGGATACCATATTTCAGTTTTATAGTTCCCAAAATGTAAAAAGGAAAAGTGTAATTATTGTGTCTGAAACCCGATCAGCTCTTTGAAGGCAGACGAATCTAATGCTTTTCATTATTTTCCTGCATCGACCACGAAGGACGCCAGGTCGGCGTACAGGAAGATCCTCACCGAGTCTGCCAGGAAGCTGAACGCCCAGAGCTCCCAGCTCGGCAGCTGCATCGAAAAAGCCCGACCGTACTACGAAGCCCGGCGGCTCGCTAAGGAGGTACCGATCGATACTTGGGTGTTTGCAGAGTGCTGCCGTCTGACAGCGGCAGGTCAGAGCAGAGCTGCATGCTGGGATCACTGGACGCTTTACTGCCACGTTTAGAATGAGGAGTTCGGGTCAGAAATGCCGTTTGTTCAACGAACGTATCGGAGTTAAGAAAGAAGGCCGTTTTCAGCTAAACTTATACACACACAAAGGATTACATTTCCTCCGAGAAATGTCTAGATTGTCACAGTTTGATTGTAAATTTGCAGTCATACTTTATATTTTACTGCAAAAATTACTGTCATCATTAAGGGTTCAATTCAACTTAATAAAAATAAATAATCGATACTTTGTTTTTGAATATCAATACAATATAATAACATAAAATATTGCAATATATTGGCATATTGACCTTTTCTTACATCCCTAATGAATTTATGCCAATAATATGAAAAAATGCAAAAACAAATTGCACATGTATGACTTTTTACGTCAGAGTATATCAACATTTTTTTTTGGTGGAAATATGTAGAAAATCACACAATATATATGATTTCTTTTGCAGAAATTTACTCCTGCGTGACCTATAATTTTTTCTTTAATCTACTTTGGTCCACATATGTCATAAAGAAGAAATATGCGGGTATATATTAGGGATGCTACGCTAGCATATTTTCAGACCGATATGATACCGATACTTGGATCTTAGTACTTGCTGATACCAAATACCAATTCCAATATTTCTGCTGCACAAAAAAATGCAATGACTCGGAAGACCAGTTTTATTTTCTTCACTGCCTTTTACAACAAACGATGAATTAGAAAGAAAAAAATAAATAAAAATGACTACAAAACTAAAAATTCAAGTGGAAAATAAAAGTTTTCTGTGAAATTATTGGAGAGTTTTCACATTTTAAGTATTGGTTCGTGGTATCGATGCTTTCCTGTCTTGTTTGAGCTCTAGAGGATCCACCCGTCTCTCATCACTCGTCACTCTTCATATCTTTGGACCAAATGCTTAAAAATAGCTTTTTATGAAGTGATTTTTGTGTTTATGAACATATGTGCTGTTTTGGTCATTTTCGATAAAAATGCAACCTTCCGTTAAAGAAAATATGTTAATTCCCGTTATGTTAAAAGTTAGGTTTTCTTCATATTAAACTCTTAAGAATTAATTAATAGATTTTTAAAAGAAAAATCAAAACAAATGTCCTTTAGTAGATTTTGTAAAAGGTGCGCCGAAGTGGCTCTGAAGGTAAGAAAGGTCAACCCACCTCTGGGGTTTTACCATGCTTGTATTTTTCATGCTAATGTCTAAGGTCTAGATGATATAGATACTGTGTCCAGTGATAACTTGTGCAGCTCCAGAGCTTACTGCACCCTTCCTCTGCTTCCTGCAGGCTCAGCAGGAGACCCAGAAGGCAGCTCTGAGCTACGAGCGGGCCGTTTCCATGCACACTGCTGCCAGGGAGATGGTTTACGTGGCGGAGCAGGGCCTGATGGCCGACGGAAAGAACACTCTGGACCCCACCTGGCAGGAGATGCTAAACCACGCCACCTCCAAGGTAAACAGCCCAGGAGACGAGGACAGACCTGCTGCTTCTGCAGGTTCTAGGATGTCTCGTACCTTTACATGATCCATATCTGCCCGTTTACAGAATACTGACATGTCTGATTTAAAATCTCCTTTTTATTCAGGGTAACTTTGGGTCTGGAAAGGTATTAACAGTCATTCAATTGATTTAAGGAAAATTAAGACCCTTAAAGAGTATTAAAAGTATTTTAAAAAAAGTTGTCTGTCAAAAATAGACCCACGTAAATGAATAAAATAAAAGCGGCCACAAAACCTCTGCTGTGAACAGTCGACAGGTTTACGGCAAGCCATCCGTAGAAAAAATAAGTCTCATATTAAAACCTTATTTCAGCCAGTCATTTTTTTTTCTTTAAGCGCTAATGAGTTGTAAATCGCAACGTGCAGCGCCATGTTTTATTCTTATTGGTGCTCAGCCATTAGACTTTAGAGCATTTAACCCAATGAGTACGCTAAATAAGTAGACACAGCCACAGGATCCTTGATTTTCTTTCAGAAATGTCAGAAAGTACGTGAAGCTACCATCCATGAAAATGCCACTTTTTGAGCCCTTAAATGAAGTTTGTCGTGCATTTCTAGTCTTTAGGAATGGATAAAAAGCACAAATCCGGTGTTGTGGGGATGTTTTTTCCGCACCGTTGTGCTTATATTTTTTAAATCGTTCAGTTTTCTCTGTTATCTATTACGTTTTCTAAAATATTATGTCACAGAACTTTCACTGGAACTGCTAAACAAGGTCATGGACCTCTGGTTAAACATTGAGTGGATCCGCCATCTTTATTTCTCGCTGTGAGTTTGTAGTCCTAGTTCAGGAATGCCGAAGGTACAAGTGGAAAAATTCGTAACCTTACGATTCTTTACCCCGTCCTGCAGTGCCTGGTTAAGTTTTATTTTTCGTGGTAGTTTACCCGTATCTGTGGGGAAAGTATTTTTTGTTCTGTGGGAAGGACGAGAGCTTCAGTAACCTCCGCCAGAATCAAGAAGGATTTCGAAATTCTTCGTCTTATCGAGGGGTCGGTTCCTTCTAACGATAGAAATGACGGATACAGCAACGCGATAAGCTTCAGATGACACTAGAACGACGGCACGTTTTATTTTAGACATTCATTAATTGCCTCTTGGCCGTTGTTTTTGATAGCATTAGCACAGATCTTCTGCTTATGTTAGCGCTATGTGCTTACGTTAGCTCCCCGATGACATACGTATTCTCATAGAACTATCGCATAAACAAAACTCTCTGAGAACGCATGATCTCAACACATTCAATGACGTTAGCTTGACGCTAACAGTAGCACGCTAACAACCTCTGGGTTTTGTGTGGAACATCTGTCGTGAAAACTCGCTATATTCTTAAACTGAATAGAATTGAAGACATATTCATTTCTCTATAGTAGCGTTACTATAATTACGTGGTTCCTGACGAGTGTAATGCAGGTCAACATATGCTACTGTACGATTGCTAATGTTTTTCTTTATTTTTCGTGTAGTCTGCTTACCTAAACACACAATTGTCATTTAGTGTATCTTTATTATTTAAAAAACACCTTTTTGTTGTTAGCTCTTACGTTACAGTGTTGTGTTAGTGTTGGTGTTTCAGATGCACCATAAATAGTACAATACTATATTTTAAATCAGGTTTTGGGTCGTTAAACAGTCATCTTTATATATAGTTATGAGGTGTGTTGGGTAAAAAGTTGCGGCTGGATGGCAAAGTCTTCTGACATCTTGTGAATATAAAGTTTCTGCTCCCTTAGATTATCTAATCGTTATCAAACTACAAAAATGGCGACCTGGAGAGGGGTGGAGTATGCAGCGCCCCCAACTGGATTTAAAGGGACGGCACCAAAGCGACCTATTCTCTAAACTCTCCAAAACAGGTGTGGAAGAGGAGCCTGCTGAGCTATATTAATAAGGAATTACAGTTCCATCTCTGTAAAAACCATAACGCAATGATTTAGACTTAAAAAGGAAGAACTTAAAACCATGATATGTCACCTTTAATCACCCGTTTATCAATTAACTTTGGTTTGACATTAGGACTGTCTCTATTTGTAATTTTTCAACAATAAAACATCAGTCATCTTTTAAAGGTCATTAATTATATATCTCAGAATATAATAGCATTTCAGTTCTCATAAATGCTCCACCCTCGCAGTGAACTGATTGGGTAAAATGTCCTAAACTCTGGTGCTGTGCACTACGACCTGTCATGGATATTATCAACTATCAGTAAAAAAAAAGTATTTTTTTGGAGAGGGGACGACAAACGATGCATCATTTGGAATGCAAAGTGAGTTATTGAGACTGTTATTTGGTGTGTAGAATAGAAAAATCCTTTATTGTCCCACAAGCAGAAATTTGGTTGTAACAGCAGAAAAAGCAAAAACAGAACAGAATTTAAGAGTCCAGAAAAAAATATTTACATTATATACATAGTTACAAAAAATGAGTGCTGTGCAGTTATTAAGATAAAAATACAGATAAAGTGGCTTACCCAGGTTGAAATGTGCAACAGAGCAGAATACTTAAAGATGGTTAAATAATGAAAAATATTTTTTAAATATATGCAGAATGAACCAGGAATAAATATGTGAGCTTCAAAGTGGTCAGAAAATGCTTTTGTTTTTCCTGGAGGGGATTTTATCGGCCTTTGCTACTGTTTTATATCGGTATCGGAGCCCAAAAATCCACATCTGTCGTGCCCCACAAAATACGCATAAAACCAAAACCACGTTATCTCCCTCAACACACGTTGCGATTCTCAACAGGTCGTCGTGTAAAAAAAAAAAAAAACTACGTACCCTGTGGTTTACGTTAATACCTGTTTTTTCATACCGTACCTCAACGCGACCCATGACCTCTAAAGCAGCGGCTAAGACGCAGACGTCTTAACTGTGTTGCAAAGCAATTCCCGACCAGCCAACTTCTCATGGCGGGTCTTCCTAACCCTGCAGCGTCGTTTCTGGTTAACTAGCGTTTGTTTTCGTCAGCTTGTGAACACAAATCTCCCCCCCCCCCTTCCCTTAAGCATCAATGGAGAGAAAGTACGTTTTAATTAAGCTGTAAAGCTTTTTACTTGAAGTGCAGCTCATAGAATAATCAAAAAATGCATGTAAACACAAGACAGCCAGCCTTTTTTGTTGCTTCTCTACACCTCCTCGTGTTCAAAATCACCAAAACACCATATTAGATAAAATTATCCTTTCAATATAAAGCATCTAGTGGCCAAACGCTGCGTTAACTACTGATTACAGCGACCGTAGAGCCCCGTTCTGGTGAAACGATCTCTGGCTGTTACTGAGCTGACCAATCACAGGCAGACGGAGACGGATGGTCAGAAAACGGGGCTCGACTCCGTCTGTCATCTTACGGGTGACGGAGAGGCCTTGTGTGACTGATAACGGAGCTGCGTTAATCCGGAGACAGAGATGTTTAAACTAGGCTTTATGGGTTTAAAAACTCGCTGAAATCTAATGAGGGAATAAATGGAACTTTCTAGGCTCCTTCCTGATCAGCCCGTGGCAAAAGAAGCCAATGACTGAATAGTCTAATATTAATCATTTAATAATTTATCAGTGCATTGCAATAAAGTCTTCATTTTGTTTTACAAGGTGTTGAAAATGTCTGAAAATAGATTCTTAGATCCCTGCATAAACGGTTTTTATTGTTCTGAGACTCTGAATGTTGGGTTTTTGTTCTCTGGGACCCAAAATCATCAGAACGACAGGAAATGAAGTCAGGAAATGTTTCAGGGTAAATGCTGAGGAGAAGCTGCTAAGTGAAACCAGACGAGCAACTGAAGCGATTCGTCTGTTCTTGGTCGTCTCTGAGGCTGCAGCTCTTCGCCGTCTGTCCCCGCAGGTGAACGAGGCGGAGGAGGAACGGATCCGCAGCGAGAGGGAACACATGCGCGTGACGCACGCCTGCCAGGAGGCCGAGGCCCGGGTCCAGACGCTGCAGAAATCCCTGAAACGGGTCATCCTCAAGTCCAAGCCCTACTTTGAGCTCAAGTCGCAGCTCAACCACATCCTGGAGGTAAGGTGAAGCCAGAAACGTGTTGAGGTGTGTTGGGAGGCTCGGCTGGAGGTGACGGAGGCTCTTCTACCGTCTGTGACCTCAGGAGAACAAGATCAAGGTTCTGCAGCTGGAGCGGAACGTCTCCAAGGTGAAGACCCGCTACTCCATCGCTCTGAGGAACCTGGAGCAGATCAGCGAGCAGATCCACGCACAGAGGGGGAGGGAGCCGCTGGGGGCGGAGCTTCCCTCTGTCTGCGGCGGGAGGAGCCCCCCCGTCGGCGCGGAGTCAGACGCCAAGGTTCGGGAGGAGGACGGGGCCGTCCAGGGAGCCCTGGACCTGGTGGAGCGATACAAGGAGAAGGAGAACGAGCGGGAGAGGGAGCGGGCCGGCTCCGACTCCCTCTCCGTCTACAGCCTGCAGACCATCGCCTCCGACCTGGAGAAATGCGACTCGGTGGAGCACCTGGGCGACCTCAGCGACGTGGGCAGCGTCACCGAGGACGACGGCGACAGGGAGAGGGGAGGAGCCACCAGCAGGCGGGACAAGCTGATGGATCCGGGCGTCAGGGAGCGGCAGCTGCAGTTCTCCAAGCAGCACCACCGAAGCTTCAGCCTGTGAGCAGCAGAGGGCGTAAAACCTAGATCAGCACCCGTAGTTCCCGCTCACGCCGACCCGATTAACACCGCAGCCTCTCTAGAACACTACCGGGGACGCTAGAACCGTTCCTTTAGCATGAAGGGACCAGCAGAACCTTCGGAAGAGCCCTCGCTTTTAGTTCGCCCGATCCGCTCCGCGGAGACGCCCGGAAGCAGCGGTCCTGTCAGGCCGGATCAGCGGTGATCCAGACGGGTCGCAGCAGAACCTCCCGGGTCAGGAAAAAAATGATGAAAACGTTTCTGTGGCTCCGAAAGCTGGAAGCTGCCATTTATTAGGACCGTGTAGACGAAAGAAGTTCATTCCCGGCCAAAATACACAGAAAGTTTCTGATTAAGTTCTGATTAAAAAATTACATTTTTTTTTATACTTCACATTTTCAGAAAGAAAAGAAATTCTCTTTAAATGTGTGATGGAAAACTGAGAAAAGTTCATGACTACAGGCATAAATATGACCTTTAAACTAAGTGTTCAGACAGGCTCTCATTGAAGAGAGAAACTTTAATTCTTAGCGCATAATGAGAGCTGTGTCGATGCAGCAGCCACTCTGCAGCTTCTTCTCTCTCCTGTTGGAGGCGTTCAAAGAGCCGCATAAAAACACGAAGCTTCGCTTTTAAACACATCAAAACGCGCATTTTGTAAATTTACCTATTAAATCTTATCTAATTGGAATTTTCTGTCCAAAATACGAGATTTAAAATCTCAGCCAACCTCTGTTGTTTACTGACACATTTCCAAATTTACAGTGTCAGAAAATATCTTAGTTTAACTGTCAACAATCTGTTCCTTTTAGTCATGGAAACTTCTGAGTTTTCGACATCAGAGAATCTTAGTTTTATCTTGAAAATATGTGAAGTTAATCTCAAAGTTTGTGAGGTTTTTGCCGTGCATTTACTCCCCCTTTTTATCTACAGTGACCCCTAGTGCTCAGGAGCGTTTTTTGATTGGTCCTGAAGTTCTGGTACGGAAACGGGATTTTTAGAAGCAGCTCGGTTCTGATGCTTTTTAATTTATAATGTGTAAAGTAGCCGGCTTCAGATCTGTGTTATTAAAATATTGTTTACATCAGTTTTTGTTTGCCTTAAAAGAAAAAAAACAAAAGCTCCTGTTGTGACTTGATGTGTGCCTTGACACTTTACAGTTTTACCGTATCTGGTTCCACACCTTTAGAACAAATTTTGTTTCCAAATTAAACATGAAAAAATACAATTACGTTTCACTTTTGTGTGCTCATTAAAAACAGATAAAAAAAAAAAAAAAGAAATCAGTGGAACAGCTTGTAAATGCTTGTAATTATTTAAGATGGAGAATATTTAAATGGACACTAGATGTATTTAAATCCCTGACATCTCTAAATGTGATTCTGTTTCCTCTTATTGCATCAATAAATCTGATCTTTGCCTCTTGAATCTACTGATTTTTCTGGATCTGATTTGAAGCTAAAGAAAGAGGAAGACTTGCGGTTGTAAAAAGTTTTCACCCCCTCATCAGGATGAAAGGTTTGTGATTAAGACTAAAGATTCTGATGAATCATTTTACATGCTTTCCAACTTTTACGGAGCCATTATTATTATTTTTATTATAATAGATTTGCATGAATTAAAGTTAAATCAGTAGACATTCTCATTCCTCTGCAGTGGTTGCCCCTCCCCAACTTCTTCCGTCAGATTCGCCCTGGACTCCGGCGAGGTCGATCCAGATCTGTCATTTTCTTCGTCTTTATGGATTTATATTTGGGAAATTGGTATTTGGAGCTTTTCATAATTTACATATCTACCTTGATATATTCAATTCAATTCAGTTTATTTATATAGCGCCATTTCACAACAGATGTCATCTCAAGGCACTTTACAAAAAGAGTTATTACAATACAATGTTTAGTGTAGAAATTACAGAACCACAGAAGATTGCGTCGTGGAATTCTCAGCAATCCCTCATACTGAGCAAGCATGCAGCGACAGTGGGAAGGAAAAACTCCCTTTTAACAGGAAGAAACCTCCGGCAGAACCAGGCTCAGCACAAGCGGTTATCTGCCGCGACCGTCTGTGGCTTGGAGAATACATAACAGAGACACAGAAAGAGCAATAGAACTGATGCACAAGTTTGTTGCAGGACGTGGAGAATTTTCCGTCACTGCAATGCCATCTTAGTCAGGGTCGTCAAGCAGGGCTAATCCGGAGCACCTACTATAATAGAAAACAGGTTAGTGCTTGAATTGACAGCACATCATGCAGTTGGGGAGAAGTAGGAGAGAAAGTAGGAACAGACCCTAATAATGTCCTCCAACAGCCTAGCCTAAAGCAGCATAGCTACTAACATTAACCTGTCTCCTAGCTACTAGGAGACCTGGCTACCAACACTCTGTCTGAGTCCTCCTGACCCGTGGACGGTGTAGGGCCGGTAACGGCCCCCGTCATGCCGGGGTCTTCTCGGAGTCGGGTTGTTTGAGAATGCAGCCCAAAGTGGGTGGTAAACTCCATCTAAGGCTAAATACCGGCACGAGACCGATAGTCGACAACTATCTTAAGGAAAAATAGACAGAACTGAGAGGACAGAGTTGAAGAGGGCGAGAAACGTTTAAGAGATAAACGGGTGGGGTCCGCACAGTCTGCCCGGGGGATTCAACCCGGCAGGTAATGGGCGGCCGCACTGTGCGGGAGGATCCCCTTGAGGGACCTCTCTCCGGCGCTGGCTGGCCCCTGTGGGGCACATTTCTTCCGCGGCGGTAAGCCGCGACCGGCTCCGGATCTTTACCTGGCTTACATTAATCTATCTCTACCTAGCTACTCTACCTCTTCCTATCTCTTCCTAACTTTTGACACTCTGCCTGACTACTAACATTAACCTATATAAAAAAAAAAACTAACAACAAACAACATATTCCATCTTGAAAAAAGTAACCCCACAGCATGAGGCTGCCACCACTACTAGGGATGCACCGATACTGCTGTCGGGCCAATACTGTTCTATTCTTCTGGTATGTGTATCATTTAGTAAACCGATAAAGTGTAGGAACACAGAATTGTTTTTTTCAATTCAATTTTTTAAATTTTTTATCTGATTTATCATTTTTTGTAACAAGCAGAGAAGAAAATTAAACCCATCTTTCAATTTATTGCATCTTATTGTGTGGTAGAAGTATCTGTAGTGGTACTCTGTATCAGAAAGTACTCAGATCCAAGGATCGGTATGAAAATAGTGGTATCGTTGCATCCCTAACAACATAAAAATTCTTCCACAGAAGCTTTTAGATTATAAATATATATATATATATATATATATATATATATATATATTAGTCAATTAAAAAACAAAATAAGTCAATTTTTATTCCAGAATTATGGAGAATATGTAGTCATGCAGAACCAGAAACAATTCAGTTTATTAATATAATACAAGTTAAGAACAAATATAATCTCAAGGCACTTTACAAGACAAGCGGATCCGATTTATACAAATGGATGTATAATGAAGGGAACGATCCTTGTAGACAGATTCAAATGTAGTTCTAGTTTCGTAAAGTTTGGTCAGATTTGGCTTTATAATCCTAATTAGAAGAATGGAACAGAAATAACCTTTATTGTCGTTTTCAGTGGGCAAATCCAGGTGCATCAGCAGCAAAGTGTCAGGCATGTAGGGACTGTGCACTAAATGCACATTTGCAGCATAAGAAAATAAAGAAATGCGAGACTCAGTAGGATAATTAAAAAAAAAAAAAGAAAATCTACATGTATCTCGGACTCCAGGACCATCAGCAGCGGCTCCCCTCAGGGCTTCTCTCTCCTCCCGGTACACCAACTGCTGCACCTCCAACTCGTTCCGCTTCCTGGCTACCACCATCACCCAGGATCTCCGTCATAAAGAAGCTCCAGCAGAGGATGTTCTTCCTGAGGCAGCTGAAGGAATTCAACCTGTCAACACAGATGACGGGGATGCAGTTTGTCATCCGTTCGGACCAGAACTTCTCGTCATGAGAACAGGTTCCTCCCCTCTGCTGTGGGACTCATGAACAAAAACCCTAAAACGTTTCCCCCCCTACCTGTTCTGTATCACTCACATGACCTTTATTGTGTTTCTCCGTACCTGTCTGATTTGCGCTGATCGTTACCTGCGCTCATGTTTATTTATCAATCTGTTTAGCACATTTTATTATTATTATTTAAGTACCTCAACAATTTCCTAATGCTGTAAATATGTCCAACTTAAAAGAAACCCTCAAATATGGAGAATATTTGCATAATGTTACCCTGCTCCCTATATCAAGGTGTGCAAATATGCTGTAGAATCGATTTGCCCCCTTCTCCTGACTGATCCCTTTCTACATCAGCTTGGATCAGTGGTGGCCAAAGTGCGGCCCCTGGATTGATTATATGTGGCCCCTGACTTCAGTTCAAGAATGACACAAATGTGGCTGATCCAGATACAGACTTTATTTCAGTTTGTGCAAAATTATCCCATACAAGTTAAAATCTTCTCACAACAGAGCGTGTTGGTGACAACACCAATTATTTGCCTTTAAATAACACTTTTTGCCATCTCCTGCATGGAGCTTTGATTTCTACTCAGAAACAGACTCTGCTGCACCCAAAATCTGCTTAAAATAAGTTTAAGAAACTCAACTAGAAAGAGTGACATAAATCCTGATTTTATTGCTTCCATTTTTTTCTTCTAATTAAGACCTAAAAAAAGTGTATTCTAATAAGGCAAACCCGCAGAACCCTTTATGTTTTGCATCTAAAATAATTTACACATTCCTTTCCAACAACAAATCTGAGTTCTTTAATTAAAGAATTGCATACTTTGTTGAGTATGTAAAAAATAATATTTTTCAGGCCCTTGAGTCTTCTTCGACTACATTTTGCCCGTGTAACTCCTTGGTTACTATATTTGTGCAAACAGATCCAGTGGAAGGGTTCAGATGTCAGGATGTTCATACTATCAGACTTCATTTTCATTTAAAAATGTTTCACTTTTTGCACGAATATTAAATTATTTTTCGACTCAAAGCTGTAAGCAGGTGCAGAAATGATTTCTAAGGTCTTAGAGTTTCTCTCCTTGGCTTTAATTATTCAGCAGGTTGTTTAAATGTGAAGCAGATGACGAGCAGAAGGCTCTGACGTTGTGGAACCTGACCGCAGTTCCTTTGATTTAAGCTCTGAGGAGCTTTTAGGCTTAGCGGTAAAAGCAGAGCGCCATGTCCGCAGCGGGTGTGAATCTGCGGAATTATCCTCCATCCGAGCCCTTCTTTTAGATTCATCAGGAGGTTTTTCCGGCTGCAGACCTTCCCCTGCTCGGGTTTCATGTAACGGAGGGGAAGGAAAAAGGCAGATAAATACGCGAGGGAGCTTTTACGCACGGTGCGTCTCCATCATGACGTCGCGGACGGGCTCCAGATTGTAGAGAGGAGGAGGGGGGAGAAAGGAGGAGGGGGAGTGCTGAATCGCTGTTCGTCGTTTCTGTGGATGCGTTTGTGTGTATTTGTTTGTGTGTGTAAGAGAGAGAGAGAGAGAGTGTGTGGATTTTTTTTTTTTACCCCCTTCTTGTCATCTCTTTGCAATACTTGGAAATAAACCGAACCAGCGCTGTTTACGCGCGGAGCACCTCGCACCTTTACTGCAAAGCCATAATAACAGAGCCATGCACCTTTCTGCCCATTAATCCGACACACTGGGAGGACTGGTCTGGACTGGGAGCCATCGAACCGACAGTAAGTACCCCGGCCTCGGCTTTCCAGCATCCATACTGCGGGTGCAGAGGATCCGGGACAGATGTCGTTTTGAATGCAGAAGGCAGCATGCATATTCGATGGACACAGCCAGGCCCGAGTTGGAGCGATCATCTGTGTAGCTTCCAGAGATTAGACGGTGACATTTTGGGTCAGGTTCCGCAGCAGGCGGAGGGAGGCTGGGTGAAGCGCTCGGCCTTCCCCATGCAGGCCGCCGCGGAGTCCCCGATCAGAAAACTACCGGCAGCGTTGGTTCGGTCGGCGGGCAGCCTCGCTGTGACACGCACGTCTCCGCGGTTCACGCTCAGCCACGCACGAAATGCAGCATTTCGGGGTCCCTGCGTGACGGCCGGCGGGGGTGAGCGCTGTCCGCGGTGCTGGAACCGACCCGAACCAGCAGCTCCCAGCAGCAGCCTGCGGATGGGCGGTAGGTGTCCGTCTACTAACGGGGCCTCCGCTGCTTCCGAGGCGCTGGGTGGATTTTCCCGGCCGTCCGCACAGCTGATGAACCCAGCTGGTTCGGCCTGCCTTCATTCCTGCTCCGACGCTAAAAGCATCGGGATTTCCTCCCGCATGTCCCGGGATGTCTGCTGGGGTCTACCCCCTGAACACATCCTGTCATCCTCACCAGTAGAAATAAGAAGGAACCCAACAGCGTTTGGCCGCTGTCATTCCCTACACTCATTAAAAAACACCTGATCCAGTCCCCTTTTACTCGATTTTCCTTTTTAATTGGGATCTTAGGCTGCTTTATGACTGATTTTAGACCGATTCTGGCCGATTTTCATTTTTAACTGCGACCTGATGTTGGTCGGTAATTAAAAAAAGGATTCTAATGAGGGCTTCAGAGTCCGCTATGGTGTCCCACAGGGTTCTGGATTAGGACCATTGGTTTTCTTCATAACGTTCTTTGAGTTACAGCGTAATTATTCAGAAACTTGACTTCAATATTAAATTGTGATATTTACCTTTATTTATGAGCACAATCTGATAAAGCTAACCCTTTTCCTGCAGAGAAAGGCTTCTGTTCAAGCAATAAATACTTAGATTGCTAATCTTTTTTCTTTGTAGTTCTTCTAAAACCCCGCAGTTTAGATCAAATCAAGGGATTCAGTTTGATTGAAATTTGAAAATGACTTTTTTTTTCCTAAAGAGAAATTAAAAATAGCTCGTATCATCTAAATATCGCTGTTATAGTTGGCTCCAGTAGCAGTCGGTCTTGGAATGAATCTGTAGAGTTCTCTGATTGAAGACTGTGGCTGTATAACAACCTCGTAACCATCATGACATGCTAAGAGCTCATATAAAGGCAGCAGAGAGGATATTCCTTGTTGTTGGTAAGCTCTGCTAATCCACCTCATTTGCTTTAGCAGCTCCTGTTTGAATCTCCGTCTGACTTTATTGTTAGAACGATGTTCTCTCTCTCTGCTCTGCATCCATGAAGCCTTTCCTTTCAACTCCTCTGGGATTTGGGGTCATAGTTGTGGTATTATTTGAGCATCTGAGATGCTGAAAGTAAAAAAAAAAAGCCAAGAGCAAAAGTCATTTCGAGCTGCAGAACATCCAGAACTAGAGGGAATGATTGTGCAAACAGCAACGATTCAATCGTACAGCTGTTCCAACATGCTGCCAGCAGGAGCGGTGCTAATCTAGAGAGTCTGGAGGTCATTTAAAATCCGCAGATTTTGTTATATTGGGCTTCTTTTAAGATCTGTTTTAGTTTGGTAGATATTAAATATGATTTTAGCTCTAACAAGGTGATTTTTGAGCATCTAGTAGCTGTAAGCTTATCATTTTGTCCTCAGCATATCCACATTTGTTTGTTTTTCACAGAAAACTTGTTTATCTATTGATCCTGATCACTTTAGCAGAGTTTAAGAAGTCTTTTTCATGTAAAACGGAAAAACATTGTTGTTGACTGGATGAATGATTGAAAATGTCACATAACAGAACTGGCTGCCTCAATATGGAATTATTTAATAATAATAATAAGGTGATACAACATTTAGGAAAACAATGGGTCTAAGTACTAAACCCTGTGGTACACCAGAACTAGCTCAAGACAAATGCAACGTAGTTCAGACATGTTTTGGTCAGTTGTTTTCGTGTTTAGATGAAATACTGGATAATTCAGAAACATTTTCAATCATGAATGAGTCAAAGATACAAATTCAAATTCTTCATGTTTCACCCGTGGGAATCAATCTGAAGAAATGAGTTAATAGATACTAAATAGTTTACTGTGTTAAATGGAATAAAAACTCAAGAGCAAAAAAAATGTTTTTTTAAAATTAATAACCTTTTAAACAGCACAGAAACAAAGTTCCTATGACGTTTATTCGGCTTGCATTGGTGGGCACAGCTTCATCTTCCTTCCAGCTAACTTGTATGAACAGCTGCTCGGTTTAGCAGCCTCCGTGAACTTTTAGCGTTGCCGTTTCCTTTTAGCCAGTGACAGAAGCAGAAACCAACAACCTGTCAGAAACGATGAGCCAGCACTTCACAAGGTTGCCGAGGAAACCTGGAAGCTTTCAGCAGAACAGAATTTTCCACATGTTGTCTAAAGATAAGGAGGAACTGATGAGGGTCAACTCGACTCCAATGAGCGTGATCCACGGTCCGTCAGCGACGTGGAAATAAGCAAATACACGTTTTGTATAAATTACTGTCTGACTGGGTGGACACAAGCAATAAATAAGCTTCGAAATGTTTCCGGTGACGGAAATGAGACCAAACCTTCTCTGAAGTTTGGTTTCTGTTTTCATTCGTCTGCGGTGTCACTGCTTGGTTATCATGTATTCTACATGTAGATGTAACTTCATTTGATTAATGTTCTTTTCTGCTACTGTTTCTGTTTCATAGCTGTCCCTTCGTTTAGTCCTATTTTTCTTTATGCCAGTTTCTCAGCCCAGCTGTTTTCCATCTCATCTCGGTTTCTTTGTCACTTCCTCATCTACCTCAGTTTTTAGGCTCTTCGGCTGCTCGTTACGCATTGTTCCCTCAGTTTATTATTTATTTGGTTTTTCCTTCCAGCAATCACCTTTGTGAGGTTTCCGATTCTTCTGGTAACACTGCAACTCTTGGCCATTCAGTCCCTGCCCCTTGGTCCTGTACTAATGCATGACAGAACCAGGCCCAGGTGGTGATTTCATATATGAGGTGTTATTTGTTTAGTTACAAAGTCAGAATTACAATCAATAATTTGGGTTATTCAGCCTCTCATTAGATTAGAAAATGAAGGTTTTCCAAACTTATGTTCGTGTCCATGTTATTTATTCATGTATAAATGTTAAAATTTCAAACTAAATACTTATTTAGCAAGCTAAATATTTAAGCTTACAAATTAAATATTTAGCTCAAAGTTAAATACATACCTAGCTATATATTTAGCTCTGAGCTAAATGTTTAGCTATGAAGCTAAACTGGCTAGCTCAATATTCATCTTCGAAGTAAATATTGAACTCACAACTAAATATTTAGCTAATACGAAAATTGACTTGCAGAGAAGCGGAAGTGGGCTATCAAAATAAAAGCGGGGTCTCGTGAACCCTTCTGTAAACTCCTGCTGTAAATCTAGCTGTTAAACATCTCTTCTACATATTAAGCTGAAATGCTGGATGTGTTGGGATGAAGTTCAGTCTGGGCAGGTGTTTATATAGAGGTTCGCAAGACCCAGCTCTTATTTTGGTAGCAAACTAAATATTTAGCTAAGAGCTAAGTATTTTTGAAGTTTAATATTTAGTTTGTAATTTTAATATTTAGTTGACAAGCTAAATGTTTAGTTCAAAGCTAAATATTTAGCTAGCTAGTTTAGCTTGCTAGCAAAGCATTTACTTTGAAGAAAAATATGTCATTTTTTAGATTATATATTTACTTACAACTTTAATTTTTAAACTTGCTAAATAATTACTTAGATTGAAACCGTGAGATTTATGAATGGATAAATAAATAACATTGACGCAGAAATGAATTCCCATTTATTTATCATATGACAGGCTAAAAAAGTAACAAATTATCGCTGTTAATTTTTGACTGTGTAACTTTACAAACAAAACCCCAGATTCAACATTGTCATCAGGCAGTAACTGGAGCACCTAAAACTTAAACGAAGATTGGGGAATCGCTAAGTGGGTGGGGCTTATGGATTTCACATTGGCTCATAATTGAAAGTTCTTGTCTTTTATATATAAGCCCCTGATAACTGCATAAAACTGTTTTCTAGCAGCCCTAAATTCAAAATAGAATCCAACAGGATAAACATTTGAAATGTTTTCGGTTGCAGGCAAATGGTCGAAACCATCCCCTTAAGATATCCTGCTTCATAACTAATTATTATTTAACATATCTTTATTGGGAGGATTAACCTCTTGAGATGAGACATCTTGTTTAACGAATCATTAAACAATTGATATAAAACTTAATAAAATCTGTTCTGCTGATGGTTGGTCCCTGGAACCTTGTCTACATTTTTGAGGTTTTCCTTCTGGTTTTCCAAGGAATATTGGGATCAGACAATGAAATCTTATACCTAATATGAAGTTTCCTTGAAAATATTCAAGCAAGGCGCACTTGCGAGGACCCTGGTGGGATTCAATCCCACGACTCCCAGGTGAGAGTCATGTGTGCGAACCATTTAGCCAAAAGCATTTCCCTGTGGCCAAGCAGCCAGGGCACATTATCAATCAGAGCCACAGTGACAGGACCCCCACACCGTCACAATATGACTTTGAAACAGTGGGGGAAATAATTGTGTGACACCTCGCTGATTTTGTACATTTGTCCAATGACAAAGAAATGAAAAGTCTCAGAGGAGTATCATTTTATTGGCTGTCCACAGAATCAATCAATCAGATTCCAAAGTCTCCAACATGGGAAAGACCACAGAGCTGTCCAAGGATGTCAGAGACAAAATGGTAGACCTGCAAAAGGCTGGAATGGGCTACAACACCATTAGCAAGAACCTGGGAGAGAATGTGACAACTGTTGGGGCAATTGTTAAAAAATGGAAGGAGCCCAAAATGACCATCAGTCGACTTCAGCCTGGGGCTCCACGCAAGATCTCACCTTGATAGGTGTCAATGATTCCGAGAAAGGTGATAAATCATCCTAGAACCACACGGGAGGAGTTAGTTCATGACCTCAAAGTAGCTGGGACCGCAGTCACCAAGAAAACCATTGGAAACACATTACACCGCAATGGATTAAAATCCTGCAGCGCTTAAAAGGTCCCCCTGCTCAAGCAGGCACATGTGCAGACCCGTCTGAAGTCTGCCAACGAACACCTGAATGATTCAGAGAAAGACTGGGAGAAAGTGCTGTGGTCAGATGAGAGCAAAATTGAGCTCTTTGGCATTATCTCAACTCTAGTGTTTGGATGAAGAAAAACGCTGCCTATGACCCCCAAACAGCGTCAAGCATGGAGGTGGAAACATTTTGCTTTGTGGCTGTTTTTCTGCTAAGGGCTCAGGACAACTTTACCGCATCAACGGGAAAATGGACGGAGCCATTTATCGTATAGTCCTGAGCGACAACCTCCTTTCTTCTGCCAAGAAACTGAAAATGGGTCGTGGATGGGTGTTCCAGCACGACAATGACCCAAAACATATAACAAAGGCAACAAAGGAGTGGCTAAAGAAGAAGCACATTAATGTCATGGAGCGGCCTAGTCAGTCTGTGGACCTTAATCCAAAAGAAAACCTATGGAAGGAGCTGAAGCTCAAATTTACACAGAAACAGCCTGGAAACCTTAGTGGTTTAGAGATGAGAGATAGAGAAACTTGGTCATCAGTTACAAGAAACGTTTTAACTCTGCTTGCAAACAAAGGGTTTAGCCTCTAAGTATTACGTTTTTTTTTTTTTTGAGAGTTCAAATACTTATTTCCCCCAATGAAATGCGAATCAGTTTTTTTCTTTTACTTAAAGTTAATTTTTTTTTCTATTTTCCTGTTGATGTGCTGTCTATCACTGTTAAAATGAACGTACCATTAAAATGATACTGCTCTGGGACTTCATTCATTTCTTTGTCATCGGACAAACTTACAAAATCAGTGAGGGGGTCAAATAGTTATTTCCCCCACTGTAACTGGAAATACAGTAAAAGTTGAAGCCCAAAATTTCTAGATGAGAATAAGGAATGACGGAATCCGAGAATGCTGAGAGCAGGAATATTATCTGGGAAAATGTCCTATTTGTCTTCCCTTTTCTCCCCCCCCCCATCTTCCTCCAAAATCCTGCCACCCTTCCCTATTTTTAAACTCTTTCTCTCTCTCTCTCTCTCTCTTCCAGATCCAGAAATGGCGCGGATATTGTTTCTGATTATCCTCTGCTCTCTCCCATCGCTCGTTGTGCCCATACATAATTCATCGGCGGGAGGTAATTGGAGTGCGTTTGTGATGGAGTGTGTGCAGGGAATCTTTGTCATAACGGACGGCCGGAGCTCCGCAGAGCTTCTTGGGCCGCCCTGAATGAAACCCTGTAATTTGTGCGGCCAGGTGTGCTCTGGCTTAAACGATAACACCTCATGTTTCTGTGATGCATCTACTGTACCTGAAGACAGAGCTTTCCTTGCGTCCTTCTCGCTGTCCTTCATCTTCCTGTCTCCGTCTGCAGGCTGTGCCATCATCCGGCCTCCGAGGGATGGAGGGATCCGCTACAGAGGCCTGACACAGGAGCAGGTACAGAACAACAGCGGTTACTGTTTAATCTGAATTATCTGGTGATTACTGCACCGTGTAAGAAGTGAATTCAGCTCATCAGTGGGTAATCTAACAACACCAGCGGACTAGAGACATCCTTGGAGACCTGGAGAGCTGCAGCTGTTTGGTGAAATGAGTAGGAAACCAAACAGTCAGGACAGACTCAGCTGTTCTGGCTCCGTCCTTTAAAATGAATCAGTTACACCGGCCATAAAGTCATATCTGATCATCTACTGGTTATTAATCAGGAAGCATGAAAGGCTTCACTGATGAAACATAAATAACATATCAGAACTGGTCCCTCCAGCTATCAAATCATGTCCAATAATGCATATGTTTAACCCTTTAACAGGGCAAGTGATCATATTTAGTCACTTCTTCATGCGTTATAAATGATGCCACGGTGGCTTTTCGCAGACTTTTAAAATCCCGTTATTTCACCCAACCGATCAGGAGAGATCAAGCTCATATCAGATCGCGGCATTGCGCCACTCGACCGTTCAACGCTGCTTCCTGAACCAGAAATGTGTAATCCTGTTGCTGTCGGATCTAAAAGTAACGATGGTTCATTAAGCAAACACTCACATTACCACATTACATGGCCGACTAGCCTTGCTGAATAAGGATTTCAGTAAGATTTTGAAGACATTCAAAAGGTTAGAACGTTTTCTATATTGTTATAAAATATATTTTATATATGTAATATTCTATATTACCACCAAACATTTCCATAATCAGTTTCCTAAATTAGTTTCAAGTGTTTTATGATGTACCGTTGAATTCTAAACTAATGATTATATAAATCATAAATGGTTTTATCCATGTTCTCCCATATACTCTTTTTGTATGTTTTGTTACTAGAACAGGGCAAGTATTTATATTTGGTCTCTTCAATTTATGTGATTTTCTACACAAAAATTAATTTTTTTTTTTTGAAAAAATGTAACAACAGAAGAAAAGTTTTGTGGCATATGCCAAAATCGCATTCTGGGGTTAAAATTTTTAATTGTAGACTATTTCAAATGGTTAAAATAGACCATTTTGTGAAAGAACAGACATTATATTCCTGATTTTAGTTATATAAAACCGTTTTTATAATTTTTTTTCCCCAGTAGTGTTTTCATATCTCCCCTCGCCCTCCTCCCCAAACACACAAGTAGTTTGGCTGCAGAGAAAACATACAGAAGACTGGCCGGAGGTGAGCGGCCGTGAATGAGATGAAGTGGCTGCTGTAGAACCTTAGCTGCTAAAAGGTTCGGCTCATAACCTTCGCAGCTCACATCTAAAAATGTCCCATAAACAGAAAGCGAAAACAGACAGCTGCTCCATAATTTGGCCTGCAGCAAGTATGAAAAGCTAGCTACACCGTTACATCGTCAAAGGTTAACAGCAATAATTTAGGTTATATAGCCTCTTACGGGAGAAAAAAATGGGGGTTCAGTTTCAAAGTCATATTTCTATCAGTGTTGGGTATTTATTCACTAATCTCACAGTTTTAAACTAAATATTTAGTTTTGAAGGTAAGTTACTCCAAACTGAATATTTAAGTAAGAAGCGAAATTTAGTTTCAAGCTAAATAGTTAGCTAGCTATACTGGCTAGCTAACTATTTAGCTCCAAAGTAAATGCTTAACTCAGACCTAAATTATCTTGCCGATAAGCGGAAGTGAACTATCCAAATAAAAGCTCTGTCTTTCGAACCGTTATATGAACTCTAGTTTCTATAAATCCATTAGTTAACATCTGTACTGCCACTGAAACTGTTTTAAGATGATACGTTGGACATGGCGGAAGGAAAATAAACTATGATGAAAAAGAGACATTCTGTCTCATTAGCAATTTATATAGAGGTTGGCAAGACCCAGCTTTTATTGTGGTAGTCCACTTCTGCTTTTCACAAGTAAATTTGGATATTAGCTAAATATTTAGCTCAGAAAGGTGGCTTAAAGTGTAACTAAACCCCAAAACAATACCAATGCAATCTTTCAGTTTCAGGGCATTTTTTAACATTTTCATATTAACTTTTTAAATTCTACATTTTTGGGTCTAAAAACTTCTTAGTGCTGCCGCTCATGGTAATTGTGAGGTACTGCATTTTAATTTTGTGATTGGCTGAGAGCCAATCTTTTCCATGGGGAGCCTAAGTCTCCTATCCTTTCCGTCGGCCCATGGGTCCCCTGGCCGAAAAAATAAAGAATGGAAGTCAATGAAGCGATAAGTTATTTTCTGGTCTGCTATGTGTTACGTCCTGAATCACACATATGTTGTACTTTCATTTAAATGATAACTAATGATGTACATTTTTAATGTGTTTGTCCAGTGATATGGGATGTATTTGATTATAAAAATTCACATTTAAAATGCCTACAAATCAGAAGTAAGAAGTCGCATATATGACGTCATTTGGCTAACGGGAGCTAGCACTAGCTATAGCAGATTTATAGTGGTATCCGTGTTTAATGCTCCTTTCTTTATCCTGGAGGCTACTTGCCTTGCTCTCCTGAGAGAAACAGAGGAAGCTGAAATATGGATGTCACACTTTGGAAGACCACAACGTTGAAGTGGTTTAAAGCCATAAGTTATAACCTGTATGTTTTAAACACACCGTGAATAAGGAAACAAAAGCTGAGGTAGTTCCCTCCTAAGCTACTTAGCATCGATGCTAGCGCTAGGCTATCTGTGCTTGTTTGCTATACATGCTGCTAGCTTCAGGCAGCGCTGACTCAGCGCCGTGATCCAAAGGCTTAAACTGCTACGTCGTTTGGCCGCTGCGCTGCATAGAGCCTCTTTACCTGTAGGCTATAAATGTTGCCTGGGGGCGGGATGATGCTTTTTCATGGGGTTCAGTTACTCTTTAAAGTTTAGCTCCAATTTAAATATTTAGATAGCCAGTTTAGCTTTTAAGCTAAGTAATTTAGCATTTAGTTTTAAGTTAAATGCCAAGTTTGTAGAATACAAACATTTTGTTGATGAGCTAAATATTTAGTTTGCAGCCAGACATTTTATTTAAAATCTAAAAATACTTATAAACAAAGTAGTTAGCAAGTAATTTAAATATTTAGCCTAAAACTGTAACACAAATGAATGAATAACATGGTGGTAAAAATATGACTTTGAAAAAAGTGAACCCCAATTTTCTTCCCCCTTATGGAAAGCTAAATAACCCAAATTATTGTTGTGAATTTTTGACAGTGTAACTTTACAATCAGCGCCTCATGGAGACATTTTCTCACCACAGCTTAGATGTAAACTTATCAACAGCTGCCAAGTTCTTCCAAGTCCTCACCGACTGCTTAGTTATTTTAGTAAATGTTCCTATTGGGCCTTTACTGACTGGCATACAGGCACAAAAGTGTTACTGTCTATAAAACATTTTACAGGTTTTCCTTTACTCTGGTCAGTTAATCTATAAAGTTTCTCACAATAATTTGATGGCATATGTTATTCAGAATCATTTCATCTGTCAGCTTCTCTGGATGTTAGATTCAGCTTAATTGGCAGCAGAGCTCAGACATCGTTAACTTGAATTAATTATCAGATTTAAGACGATTCCTGTCACAACAAGTTTATTCTCACAGGAACAGTAATTTATCAATAATTTTGGGTGTTTCAGTTGAAACTTTGCCCTGACTGGTAGCGAAGATGTCAAACTGACCCACTTCTGCTCAGCTTATCTTCTGAGTGAATTCTGGGAGGATCCATCTGGAAATGTTGCACATTTTTTTCAGCATTTATAGAGGACCTGCATGCAGAGAAGGTACAACATTTTCTTGCATCGTTTGTTATTGTGATTGATTATTCCATTTGAAGACGTCGCCGTGTTTTTCCTTCTGAAGAGAAACCCAGACAGACTCAGAGGAATGAAAGAGTTGGAATGAAATATCACATTCTGAGCCGATCTGTTGCGATTCAACTCATTTCTTCCAATTCGATATTGCTATGGGCCTGTGCTGTTAAAGTTTCTTTTTTTTTTTGAGCTGTTAGCTAAATTATTTGTCTGTAATTCAAAAGACGCAACAGTTCACTGGGGAAACGTGTATAAACCATTTCAGACACAAGCCTGGATTTTTCCTTCCAATTTTAGCTGTAAAAAGGGAAAAACTATGTTCAACAATTAAATCATCATTTTTGGACTTGCAAATCGTTTCAGTTCAACTTTTATGGGAATCAATTCAGAATTGACTTTTTTTCAACACAGCACTAATGCTGCCAGTGTTCGATAAGCTCTGCACTGGTGGTAGATAGATAGATAGATAGATAGATAGATAGATAGATAGATAGATAGATAGATAGATAGATAGATAGATAGATAGTTTAGCAGTTATCTTAGCAGATATGTTTTTTGGATGTAAAAATGATGGAAATATGATGGCTCTAAATGATTGAGATTAAAAATAGTTTGCTCAAGTTTTGAGTGTTTCCTGCTCTGGGTAACACTTAGCTTGGCTCCTCTACAGGAGAAACCCTGTTTTATTCTATTCGAGGCAACTCAGTTGGCGCGGATTTAAAGGTGCAGAGCAAAAGCGCATCAGAGACGGGAGAAGGAAGTAGAACATCTGTAGAGCATGTCTGTCAAAATGAATCAGGAATTACGTTCTGCTTCACAGCTGCTGTGTGCCCAGATGTGGAGTGACGGATAGCAGCTGTCCTCCGTGAGACAAACCGAGTCAATCTGCAACACAAACAGCACAAAACTAGAATCAGATTCTGTTGTGGGAGAACTGATGACAGTCCGATCAGAACCAAAGGAACGTCAGTGACTGGTTTTGGGTGAAGTTCAGTGTCTGAATGTGAAGCTGAGAGGCGTTTTTACATTGGACTGCTTTTTAAAGTGATCATTTTACTGGACATCCAGCAGGGCAGCAAAAAAGGAAGGAGATGGATTCATTTTCTTTGAATCTTACTGATGTCTGAGCTGCTGTGCTGTTAGAGAAAATGACAAAGCTTGATGGTAATACACTAAATGTTGTTATTTTCAAACTGGATCTGTTTTTATAATTACTTGTCTTTTATTTAAAGATCTAATCAGTAGTATAATTAATATTACATCCACATTCCTTCCATTGGTAAAGCAAAGACTAGGGATGCACTGATATGGTACTGGTATTAGGTATCTGGGCCAATACCGCTCTAATGTACTCGTATCAGTATTGGTTAGTTAACCGATACCATGAACTCTGCAATAATGTCACAGAAAATATATCTCACTTCCAAATTTTTTTTTATACCTAATATTTTATCTTCTATCTATTTCACCACCGTTTGTTGTAACAAGCAGAGAAGAAAAATAAAACCTGTCTTCCGATTCGTTTAAGTTTTTGTTTGATAGAAGTATCGGTAAAAAGCGGTATCGTTGCCTCCCCAACAAAGACCCAGAGAGAATGAGGTCGAATGTTTAGTCAGATATTTGGATGCATATCCATAAGCACAGATTGTTTGACATGTTTGGAAATAAACTAAATTGCATATTTATGTTACATTAAAGTAAAAGTGAAGATTTAATGCAGGTTGTGACGTAGAATGGAATAGAATAATCCCTCATAGTCCCATAAGGGGAAATTTGGTTGTAACAGCAGGAAATACAAACATTCAGAATTAGAAGGAGAAAAGTACAAAAAAATGAATTTAAGAGTTAATAATAATATGTACATTATGGACAGAGTTACTAAATCCAGAGTACTGTGCAGTTATTAAAAATAAAGAGAAAGTGGCATACCCAGATGGGCACATGCATGATATTTTACAAATATTTAAATTATTAAAAGTATTTAGAAGTTGTACAGAATGTTCATGCGTAGCTGAAAGTGATCATTTTACTGTGCATTAAAAAAGTAAACGTATTATTTCCAAGAGTTAGCAGAATATAAATTGAGATAAACCAATGTGCAAATAACAGCAGCAGAAATGTTAATTAGTGCGTTACAGTTACAGCAGAGATGTCAAAATTTAAGGTTGTTGGGAGCAGTTCTGGTTGTAGAATAACAGCTGCATGCATGAAGAAGCTGCGAAAACGCTCCTTCACGCATCAATGATGCAGCAGTCCATCACTGAAGGAGCTCTGCAGCTCAGCAACATCTTCACGTGTGAACCAGCTACAAAAGAACATCCCTGACTCTGTGTTTGCTCCTCAGATCCGCAGCGTGCAGATCCTGCCTGTGGACTACGAGATCGAGTACATCTGCAGAGGAAACCGGGAGATCGTGGGACCAAAAGTCAGGAAGTGTTTGCCCAACGGCACGTGGACGGACATGACGCTGCACAGCAGATGCTGTGAGTCCTTCATTTCTTCAAGGTTCCCCAAGCAAACTGTGCTCTAAACTCACTAGCATGGGCTGCTGTTTGTAAAGTTACACAGCCGGAAATGAACAGCGGTTAACAATGAGCGCCAACTGGTGCTGCTGACCAACTGGGTGCCGGTGGAAACTGGAAAGGAGAGGAGGAAGGTGTGTTGGTAGAGAGAAGAGGAAATTCAAGGGCGTGGAACTGAGAGTAGAGACTTTGAATGTTGGGATAATGACAGGTGAAGCTAAAGAGCTGGTAGACATGATGCGGAAAAGGAGAGAGGATATTCTATGTGCTCAGGATACCAGGTGGAAAGGTAGCAAGGCCAGAAGCTTAGGAGTTAGTCATGATGTAGATGGAAAGGGAAATGGAGTATCTAGAAGGAGGAGTTTGCTAGGAACGTTCTGGAAGTGAACAGAGTGGAAATGGAAGGAATAATGATCAATGTTGTTAGTGGATATGCCCCACAGGTAGGATGTGAGTTATAAGAGAAGCAGAAATCCTGATGTGAACTAGATGATTTGATGCCGTTGTATCCCCAGTGTTGAGAGGGTGGTGATTGGTGCAGATTTTGAGGAAATGAGGAAATGATGGGGGCATTTCGTTAATAAAATCATATTCTTTTCTTCCGAACCAATAGTTATAAATCGGCATTAAAAATGACTGCTTTGGTCAGAGGCGGGTTGGTGTTAAAATTGGTTCTGAGGGGCCAAGAATACGAACTTATTAGAGAATATAGTGTTTGTTTCCTTTCTTAGTACTTTGTTAAAATTAGTAGAGTACATTTAGTAGGGATGTAAGAAAATATCGATATGCCAATATATCACAATATTTTTTGTCACAATATTATATTGATATTCAGGAGCAAAAAAAAAAGTTTTCTTTTTTTGAATTTCAATGAAATTTTGACACACTACAGTCATTTTGGCAGTAAAATTAAAAGCAGGACTGGTAATTGTTGGCTTTTTTACCTCCTTCGTTCCAGTGGATCAACTAGAACTAGTAAGAAAACTGGATGAGTTATGGATGAAACATATTGGAGTGTTTAGGATGCTGTGACAGGTTTGAAAATCACAATATGTATATAGTATTACTCATCATATCGTGATATATCGTATCGGTTTCTCTGTATCGGGATACATATCGTATCGCCTGATTCTAGCCAATACACCCCCTAATATTTACTATTCATATAACATTGTTTGCCAACCACCATTACAAAGAAATTTAAGGCTTTATGGTATCATTTTTTTAATACGTTTTAAATATCGTACTTTATTGAACTCAACTTGCATTTTGAATGTTCTTTGAGTACACCAAAGGTGCGCAGTGCACCATGGAGAGTAACAGTGTTGTACAGACAAGCAACAGACACACACTACTGAAGGCATTGGGAAACTTTGAGAACGCGCTCGGAGGAGTGATACTCTTAAGAGCCATTTTTAGAGCAGCAGTGCGTACCGGCCCACTTAAAGCAATGGTAGTACCACTTGTAAACATTGTGTTAAGTTTAGAGCTACAGGCTGTACGTGGAACACGGATTTTAGACGCACTCTGAAAATAAATAAAGATGTTTCCACCACAACTTACTGTTGTTGACTCAATGAGCGGCCATGTTGAAAGTCAAAATCGGAGCAAGAAAAAAATCCCAGACTCTCCGAATGTGAATTTGCGGGTATTCCAGGGATTTTTCCCAAACGGAAGTCAGAATTTTAGAAAAATGCACCATAATTTTATAGCTAAATATTCAGCTAGCTTGTTTTGCTCTTCAGGTAAATATATTTAGTTTCAAACTAAACATTTAGTTTACTGACCAAGTATTTATTTCAAAGTACATTTTTAGTTTTGGAGCTAAACATTTAATTTCTGAACTAAGTATTTTGTTTGAAACAGTGATATTTATAAATAAATACGTAAAAACCAAGCAACAATAACTTTGTAAATTAAACCCCCATTTGTTTCTCTTATAACAGGTCAAATAACCCAGATTGTTGGTGTTAACTTCACAAACGGCACCTCAAACACTGGGGCTCCTTAGCACTTAGTCTTCTCCAATAACATTTCATACGGTTGAACCGTTTATCCTTGGACAGTATTACTAGAGGAGCTAGGGCCCCGGGGCCTCTCCTGTCCAATCTTCCGCCATGGAAGAAGGTTGCTCTTTGTGTCTGGTGAAGCATGTTGATGTCGCTCATTCAGACGTTTTGGATCATTGCTGAAAGCCCCGAAGTCGCCTTATCTTCCCTTTTTTTAAAGGTATCCGTTACCAAAGAGCTCGTGATGGCATCATTTAGGAGGAACAGGCCCACAGCAGCACAGATCCTCCACTGTACTTAACATGAGATGCTTTCCCCTCGAATTCATCCTTCACCTCCCAGCGGACCTAGCTGAAGGGTTTTGTTGGTTAGAGTCCAATTTCACCAGTATGGAGAACCAAAACTGACATAACTAAATTAAGCAGAAATGTATATAGATTGTTTTTGCTTTTCCTTATAGGTGCATTTTTGTGAAAAAATGTGTATATTATATTATTACACATGTATTTTTGGCAAAAAATGTTTTTCCTTATAGTCTACGTACATCTTTGTTGTAACAAAAATGTTTTTCTTTTTCCTTATGCATACATTCTTTGGTTTTAAATTCCCTCGTCTCCTCTTTTTACTTTACCTGATGCATTTCTGCCTCATTTTGCAAATGAGGAGGGCTGCCCTTCTTGGTCCAACTCCTCTACTATTGGTCAATAAACATGCAGGAGCAGGATCCATTCGAGGATTGATTGTGCATACGGTCACTGATGACTATTTATTATTTTGCTTAGACCTTTTGAGTGAGAAGCTACTCCTGTTAGCTGCAGACACGATTAATGAAGCTGACCTGTTATTTCTCCAGATTTTGGAGGAAGTGGCTTGTTGCTGGCATACACAATCGATCTGCTCATGGATCCTGCTCCTTCCTGTTTATTGACCAATAGTAGAAAAGGGCAGCCCTCCTCATTTGCATAATGAGGCAGAAATGCATAAGGTAAAATGAAAAGAGGAGACGAGGGAATGTAGGCTAAATACAACCGATATAGGTATAAGGCAAAGGAAAAACAATATAAATATTTTTATTTATGTCAGTTTTGGTCCTGCATACGCCAGAGCTCAGTTTGGTTAAAGCTACAGTAATTGCGAGCAAACTCTACATGTTTGTGTTTGTGATGGTAGGACAGAGAAAGTTTTCCCTCTGATGGCACCAACTAGCCTGCAGATGAAACCCAGCAGTTGTCAGGGACCCCCTGGTAACCTCAGGGCTGCAGCCACACACTCCACCCCCGATGGTTCTGGGGAAGGTCCATTTTTTTAGCCATTAGGTTATAATAATGCTGGTTATAATATTTATAAAGACTTTAGCCTTATAGCTCATTCTTTTTATTTTTTTTATTTTATTTTTATTTATGTTAAATGTTTAATGTGCACAATTGTACCGAAAAAAATTCCTAGTTTGTGAACTTGTTCTCAAACAATGGCAATAAAACCGATTCTGATTCTGTGAAAAGGTGTTACGGAAAAGAGACAGACAAAGTCTAATATTTCATAGAAAGCGTCAGCCAAATCCTCACGGACGTTCTAACAACTTTAGCTCCTCTGATGGACTCAGCCAATTAGCTGCCGTCTCCTTTTCTTTCCTCTATCCGGCTGCTTTCAGACATTACTTCTTCTTTAATAGGTTTACAAACTTCTTTGTTCCTATAATCAGACCAAAGAGTTTACTTTCAGCTCTTAGAAGCCGACTGAACGGAAGGGAAAGATGCTCCTCAGTGTTTCATCATTCAGTGATGATTAAAGATAAAGAAATGATGAGATGTATTTTAGTCAAAGTTTAAAACGTGAAAACATCAACCATCAGCTTGATGATGCTGTTTTTTGTTTCGCACAATGCTCTCTGGCTAATGGTTCATTATCTTGCTGTTTTTATTGATCCGGGTTTCTTTTCAAACCTCTTAAATATCAGCTTCTTGTCTTGACTCAGTCCATTTAAAGGAGCCTTTCAGATCTGTGGACCCCGTCAAGCGTAGCCCCACGTTCTGCTGGAGCTCAGAGCCAAAGCTGAGTGAAGTGAAGTCAGCTTATTGACGTAAGAACGACGCTTCACTTCTCTGAATATTTCCCTGCAGCTTTAGCCCACTTCCCCCAGGGAACGACCTGGCACCACCAGGAACCCTGTTCTGGACTCTGTTTGAAGCCGAGCAGGTACGCTGTGGTGAGCATCCACAGATTCTGATCTAAAATTAGCTGAAAATTGTTGGCTGAAGCTGCAGCGATCGTGCTAAAAGAGAAACCACAGAGCTGAACCGTATCCCGAGACTTTCTAACTCCACTAGGACTTTCAGGTGAAGATTGCAGCTCTCTGGAGCTTTTTTTCCTTTCCCCATTCTTGTTGTTTTATAGTAAATATTTACAGTAAAGATTGTAGATTGGATTTTAAAAAAAAGTAACCATCAACAAGTAAACAATCCAGATCTTTCCTTTATGATCTTGTCCAGATTTATGGTGCAAATAAAAACCTCAGTTTTGAAAATCTAATCCAGAATTTTCATCTTTATTTCCACAAATTTAACCTGCAGCATCGACTCCACATGTTTAACTAGAGCAGGATGGTAATTCAATAACAATACATTTGGATGATAGATGTATTTTGTGACAGCAGAAATAAGGGTAAAAAAAAGTTCAAAAAAGAAAAGTTTTCAAAACCTTTTACTTGATGGCCTATCCGGTAGCTTAATATTACAGTAACTCAGACAGAATACTGCAATAATAAACAAAATAAAACACAGAAAATATTACGGTCGGCCACATTGTCATCGCAGCACAGACCGCGCTGCTCACAACACCCGCTGTTTTAAAAATGTACATCCGGTTCTCTACAAAGCAAAACCATTTTCAGAGAAGACATGAGGGCTGTTTCAAAACGTCAGCTAAAAGAAATCTAATCTTATTTGATAAATCCTCGACTGAATTGACCTACCAGTTCACTCCAGGCTTATTGGGTTACAGGAACGAAGCTCGGCTGGATTTAATCTGTAATGTGTAATAATTTAAATTAGTTGATATTGCAACATGGACGGTGTAGAGTGTGACACAGTGAAGCGCTTCTAACTGTTAACTATCTGTAAACTTAGAAAGAATATAACACACGACCAGTGTCAATTTTCTTAAGAAAATGTTTGTTTTGTTGTTTTATTGGCGAAAACCAAACGAAAATTAAAAAAAACATACACTGCATAAAGACGAAGACGCTGACGGAATCGATCTAAATTTCCGTCAACGAATAAGAGACGGAACGAAAATCAACAAAGATGAAAATCCAATCAGATGACGGAAAAGATGCGAGGAGCCGACAGAAGAACCAATCAACACATACAAGATGCGGGACGAGAAGAGAACCAATCCATCGCCGTACTGAAGAAGCTTCTGGGAAGACGACAGCTGATTATCCCCTTATGATGAAAAAAAACAACGTTCAGGGCTCTGAGAAAAAGAAGTAAAGATTTATGGACCCATTTCACGTATGACAACAACAAAACGAAACCAAGAGCAAAAATACGGAGGAGCATTTCATGGAGAGAACACGACAGTCAGAAGACGCAGATAAACTTCAATATTCTCTCAAAGATAAATTCATTTAAATGTTTAGTTTTAAAGAGAGGAAGTAGAAAACTAGAATGCGCTAACATAGCTATCACAGTAACCAGAAAAGTGCTTACTAGGCAGATAAAATAACTTAATTACCTTCGTCACATTTCTTAATTAAGCTGTAGTTGGTTTCAGTTTTCTAGCTTCTCATTCTGGAAATGGCTAAAGAGCGATTATACATAATTTATTTCTAACCTGAGTGTCTCTAAACTGCTCTAGTTTAAAAACTACATAACTTAAGGCATTTCAAAGTGGGCCTAGATAATTCTGCATTAATGGCAGAATAGCTCAAACTAAGCATTTGATCTGTGAAACCTCTGCGTAATTTGTGAATTTTCAATGAAGGCATTTTTTTGTCTTCTAGATGAACAACAAAACACTGAAATTCGCTTTAGTATTGTTATTATTATATTTATTTGGGAGTGTGTTTGTCATAATTTAGAAATCATCAGTTGTGGTTGGCATAGTGGTTGGACTTGTGTATTAAATATACAGTTCCAAGTAGATATTTTTGCCAGAAGTATAAAATTATATATTATATGTAGGCTATTTTAGACGCCTAGAATTGCTTTCATTATAGTCGAGTAAAATAGCAAACAATTTAAGTCGGCTAAAATAAGACTAAAATTTTTGGTCCGAATTGACACTGCACATTACAGAAAATAGCTGGACTAGACTATTTTATTTTACATGTGTATTTTGTTACAACGTACGTTATGGCTATTTTAATACATTTAAACAGGACAGCATGTTGATTTTATGGCTCCATCTTAGACGAAAAGAAATTTAATTGTAATTATTAATAATGTTTGGTGTCCGGAGCGACATGGGTGGAGCAAACAGTTTCTGGCAGCAAGGAAAGATGAAATACGCTAAAATCTAATTAGGAATACATTTTTAAAAGATAAAACCTGCATTGCATTGCATAATTTATTCACAAAAAAAAAAAAAGAAAAGCTGCAGCGCGATGCAACCGCCGGGATGACTTTATGTTGGAGGGTGGATGTGGTGAAGGAGAAAACAGCAGCAGAATACCAGCCCCGCAGTGTGACATCACATAGATCATCCAATCATATTCATCGAGCTAAAATAAGCCTCACAGTTAGCCTGCCACAGAGCAGGCTTATCCAAGGGCATTTGTTGCCATGGTGAATGGGGGGGGGCTTGTTTGTGGAACCAAATCTGGGGAAATTGAGCCTGGATTTTCAAAGTAAGGCTAGCTTTGTGGAATATCTCTCAGATATCTTAACTTCAGTTGTGGTAAAATAGTTTTGAATAAAAGGTTGAATTTTATTCTTTATTAAATTTGTTTATTAAATAATAGAATAAAAATGACCTGAGCTGCATTTAAAATACTTTTTCTAAAAAAAATGTATATCAATTATTATTAATATAATTCAACAAGACCTTTCTTTTTATCAATATGCTATTTTTTCTTTGTCGTCCAGCCTTATGTTTGACTTTGCTGCTAAATAAGAAGTATTAGCAAATTAAAGAAATAAACATCAATTCTTAATGCAATTTTCTATTTCCATGATCATAAAACAATAACAGAAAAAGAAAAATGGATGTTATAATTTACTTGAATCCATCAGTGTCATGAAGAGCAAAGACAGGATCGCATGGAGGATCAAGAAGCTCAGTCTCTTTCTCTCGCTGTTACCTTTTAAAGTACCTGAGCCAAGTAAACAAATGATTCATTCCTACAGAATGAGTCATTTCTAATTTTCTGGGGTCAAACGTAAGAAGACGTAAGAAGCACTGAAGAGGATCATGGAGTGTTGTTCAGAGATGCGTCTGAAATGTTCAGTCCTACACTCACTACAATGTGAAGTAGAGGTTAGGCAGCAGTCAGAAGCAGACAGCTGTGGGGTTAATCTGGCTGCGGAGTGTAGAAAACAGTAAGGAACTTTATGTTTGGATCTCTGCAGGTTCTCCGGCCCTGGTGGTTAAAAGTTGAGATGTTCAAAGTCATTTCAGGCCGTAGTGCATCATGGGTTTACTTTAACCAGTCTGGTACACAGTTTCTGGAAACTTCTTTTACCGTCTCATCTGATTTAAGTCAGAAATCTGAAATGGAGGGATGTCTGGATGAGTGAGCGCTAGAAACCTCGTTAAAACGATGGAGTTTTGTTATGAAGGTCTTGGTCCAGTTTCTACTTTCCTCTGCCTGCGCGATTTTAGCAGCTTTTTTATTTTAACCTTCAAATGTGCAGCGACCCAACGGTTTGAGTCCAGAGATCAGGTCTTTGGTTCTCCTGCTCATCCCAAAGGTCCACGTGTGATGTAAGCTTAGTAAACCACCCCTTACTGTGGTAAAATCGTCTCCTGAACATGAGGGTCTGTCTGCTTTGGACACTGGTATTGGAGTTAAGACAGCTCTGTCCCTGTCCTGCGCTGGTCTCAGTGCCTAACCTCCGTTGTTTTCCGGTCCTGAAACAGACCTGATGCTAATAATTCTAATATTTGTCACCAAAACAAGCCCAGGCCTAGAACTTTCTTTCTGATTTGTGTCTGCTTTAAAACACATACATCAAATAATTGAGTCGTCAGCAGAATGTCTTAGAACTGGACGTCATGCTGATGAGGCTCTATAGCTATTTGATTCCTTTGGGTTGGACCAGGGACACATCTAAAAGCCCTGGAAGACTGTCCATATTATTTATTCATTCATAAATGTCACATTTTCAAACTAAATAATTAGTGTGGCAAGCTAAATATTTTGTTTACAAATGAGAAATGAGGTATTTAGCTCCAAACTAAACATTTAGCTTGTCAAATAAATAATCTACAAACTAAATATTTAACTTCAAACTAAATACGTAGCTAGCTAATATAATGACTAAGTTCATTTTGTCTTCTGTGGTAAGACGTTAGGTATTTTCTGAAGAGATGTAGCTACCTAGCAAGCTAAATATTTAGTTTGAAGCCAAATATTAAGCTAATAAGCTTAACAGGATAGCTAGTTTTTAGCTTTGAAATAAACATTTAGCACAGAGCTAAATATATAGCTAATATAGAAATTCACTTGTGATTGGTGGAAGTGGACTACCAAAATAAAAGTTGTGTCTTGAGAACCTCGATATAAATTGCTGGCACACAGAATGTTTCCTCGCTATCATTGCTCCTTCTCCTCCCGAAAGGTCCAACATTTCAGCTTAAAACGAAGACTCAGACGTTTAAAGGCAATCCAGACATTTACCGATGGGTTTACAGTGACCATGATGCAACAGCAGCAAGAGTTTATATAGATGTTCATGTTCTGCATATTAGCTCAATATGTAGCTAGCCTGTTTAGGTTGCTAGCTATCAGATAGCTTCAGAGTAAATATTTATCCTGAATAACAGGGTTACAAATATGGCTTTGAAAGACGAACCTTGCTTCTTTCTCAAATAAAAGAGAGCGCTCATTTCCCCCCTATCACCATGTTGGTTTTATAATTCTAACTTTCTGTACGTTTTAACTAAAATCTGTTAATGAGATGCATGGCTGTGGTCATGCTGTTGCTGTGCTCTTCCAGCAGAGAGAGGAGATTCATGTATGGGTGATTAATTTATTGTTCATATGATCCCACCGTAGCGGGGCTTCTGCTTTAGGGGAGCCACTTGTGAGTTCTCTGAGATGATAGCACTTGGGTGGACATGCACTTCATGTCGGATCAACCCCAATATTTCATAGTTCTTGCTCCCGTTTTGGACATTTCCTGAAAATTTCATCTAAATCCATCCAAAACGTTTCGACTTATGTTGCTGGCAGACAGACAGACACACACAATAACATTAGCTCCCTGGTGGAGGTGATAACCCAAATTATTAAAGTTAATTTTTGACTGTAAAACTTTACAAACAGCACCCCATAAACTCATGTAAACGACTGGTTGGTTGTGTCACAGTTCAGTGTTTGGGGACGCTACTCATGTCCAACACAGTCTTAACAATTTGCAGTATGAGTTTTTGAACTGAAGCCTCACTCATCTCCTAAAACACACACTGAAGGGCAAAGTTCTTTTCAAGAATGGTTTGCAAATAAAGAAGCTCTAAATGCCAGGGGAATAGTCATCTAAGGCTGTGATCAAAATCTGCTGATGGCGTTAAAAACCTGATAGGAAATGAGGACTTGGGAGTACGGTCTGGGCTAGAATCTGTCTCTCTCAGGATCTGTTTTAGAGCTGTGTATCAGGACGGCAACATTGGGTTTCTTTCTCCTGCTCAGGTTTTTCACAGAACTATAAAGGGAAGCTTCCAACACCTTCACTGTGAAAATCCTTTGGGAAGTGTTGAGTTCCTGCTGAGGTTGTGGAATGGATGAAGATGACGATTAACTAGAAACTAACCCATCATTAGACGCTGGATACGTTAGTCAAAGTCATTTTTACTACTTGTAGGTTACTACGTTTGTCTAATTTTTTTGGGTAGCACTGTCGCCTTGCAGAAAGAAGGTCTTGAGTTAGAATCCCGGGCTTGAGTGTTTACCCCGCCTCTAACCCGTTGAACACCCCCCCCACCCCCGTCCCACAAGTATAAGCTGTATAGATAATGGATCTGCAGTGTCGATACTGCCACAGAGGAAACATGTTTTACGTTTCTTAACTTTCTTGTGGATAAGGTCTCTAGCTTCAGCTATTTTTCATAATCTTCCATTTTTTACCCATTTGAGAGAATCTCTATTTCTGGTCTGTTTGATTATTTTCTTCCAGTTTCCTTATCTGACTTACAGAAAAGCGTGTCTCACGTTAAACCTTGTTAGCCGGTCTATATATCTTTAATTAGTACCTGTTTATTAACTTGGCAACATGCGGTGATTCGGCGGTGATATAGCCAACTTTTGGGTGATTTCTAACTGGCCTTTTTTTGAGTAAAATCCTTGAAAATATTTTGCACAATTAGCTGATGGGGCATCTGAATAATTTCCATAGCTTATATATTTTTTTCGATCTGGTTTTAAACTGTTTTGTAGCAGTGAGACATGAGCCATTTCATAGCATTGTTAAGGGTTATGAATGACTTTAACAATGTGCAGGAATCTCGTTCTGATGGCACTTTTTGTGTAAAACTCAGTTACAGTTCAGCCTCCCTGGCCCCTCTTCAAAAGGGTGTACCACAGGGTTTTATACTTGGACCACTCATTTTTCAATTTCTCTACCTGGTGCTATCCTTCAGAAACAGGCAATTTCTTTTCATTTATATGCTGATGATGGTCAGCTTTACTTTTCTCCAAAGCAATGTGAAGCTTCTGTGGTTAACCCTCCCTAGACTGTCTAGCAGATATCCAGTTCTGGATGGCTCTCAATCTTTTACAGAGACTGCGTATATAAAGACCTGCGTCACCAATTCTAAGAGTAAAACTAGATGACGCTCCTACTTTTGACAGTCATGTACTATAAATACAGTGGTAAATTCATCATTTTTATCATCACGATTGGCTGTCAGCAGTAAAGCCTTTCCTTTCTAGAGGCGATTTGGAAACATTTATCCATGCTTTTATAACTTTGTGATTAGATTATCGTAACTCACTTTCATTTGGGATTGGTGCTAGCTATCATTGGTGCTCGCTATCATCGGTGCTAGCTATCATTGGTGCTCGCTATCATCGGTGCTAGCTATCATTGGTGATCGCTATCATTGGTGCTAGCTATCATTGGTGATCGCTATCATTGGTGCTAGCTATCATTGGTGCTCGCTATCATTGGTGCTCGCTATCATCGGTGCTAGCTATCATTGGTGCTCGCCATCATTGGTGCTCGCTATCATCGGTGCTCGCTATCATCGGTGCTAGCTATCATCGGTGCTAGCTATCATTGGTGCTCGCTATCATTGGTGCTAGCTATCATTGGTGCTCGCTATCATCGGTGCTAGCTATCATTGGTGCTCGCTATCATTGGTGCTCGCTATCATTGGTGCTCGCTATCATTGGTGCTCGCTATATTGGTGCTCGCTATCATTGGTGCTCGTATCACGGTGCTCGCTATCATCGGTGCTAGCTATCATTGGTGCTCGCTATCATTGGTGCTCGCTATCATTGGTGCTCGCTATCATTGGTGCTCGCTATCATTGGTGCTCGCTATCATTGGTGCTCGCTATCATCGGTGCTAGCTATCATTGGTGCTAGCTATCATTGGTGCTCGCTATCATTGGTGCTCGCTATCATTGGTGCTCGCTATCATTGGTGCTCGCTATCATCGGTGCTAGCTATCATTGGTGCTCGCTATCATCGGTGCTAGCTATCATTGGTGCTCGCTATCATTGGTCCTCGCTATCATTGGTGCTAGCTATCATTGGTCCTCGCTATCATTGGTGCTAGCTATCATTGGCGCTTGCTATCATACTTGCAACTAGTTCAAAATGCAGCAGCGGGATTTTGAACAGGTATAAAAAAGTCATGAGCACATCACTCCGATCCTGACATGCTTGCACTGGCTTTCAATAAAAAATTAGAGTGAAATTTAAATCTGTAAATGGTCTTGCACCTTAAAATTTAACCAAACTTCTTCAGTTTTATGTTCCCTCTTGTCCTCTCTTGTTAGCTGACAAGCTGCTCATTACGGTTCCAAAATCCAGGTTGAGACTCAGGGGCGACCGTTCTTTTGCCTCCAAATATTAGACAGTTTGCATCTGTGGAGTTTTTTTTTTTTTGTCAGATTGTGCCTTTTAAATCAGTGAGTGGCTGACATTTGCTTGCAATCTGTCTTAGTTTTTATATTGGTGTATTCTCTTGTGCTTTATGTTTTAAATGGTTCTGTTGCTGTCGGGCTCTGTCCATGCGGTGCAGCACTTTGGGCAGCCATGTGTTGCTTTTTTAAAGCGCTATACAAATACAGTATCATGACCATAATCTGAGATTATGGCCATAAAGTAGTTTCCAACCCAATTCTGGTTCATCCAGCTCTCACTAGAGGAGTTTTGGCTCTCCTGGAAACACATTTGTGAGACAGGATTTTTGTTTTCTCCGGCTTATGTAAGAGCACAGGCTGCAGCGTGTGTGCTCACATGCTGAAAGGAAGATTCAGCAAACCCGACAGCTAAACTGAATTATTTTCAAGGGCTCAGCCACATTTCTTATCAGGCAGTCATACCAAAGGAACAGAGCTCGTACTGATTTATTTCTCACTCCTGATGGGCTTTGTCATCTTCCACAATTTGTTTTTGGGTTTTAGCTTAATTCATTTATAAAAAAAGCTGATAGAAGACCCACACCTGTATGCAGACGTTCTGGAGGGGAAAGCTTTTTAAATCCCACAGGAAGAATTAATCTGAAGTGCCGTTGGGGAAGGATTCTCCCTACTTGCTCATTGATATTCAGCTTTCATGTGCGGTCCTTCATATGTCTACTGTAGTTACGCTGGGGAAACATCTTCATTCAGAAGGCGATCAGCACCTCAGCAGCAGGAGGAGTCCTCCAAGAAAGCGTGACTCGATGGTCAGCACTGTCCCCTCCATAGTCCATTGTGGGTTTCCATGGTAACCAAGCAATGTACTGGACAATTGGTAGTATCAGCTCAGATACTAGGGGGTGTAACGGTACACAATAATCCTGGTGTGGTAGGTATTTGGTACACTTTAACCAAGAAAAAAAAAAAAATCAATACAAATATGCAAATGAAGAAAACCGTTCTAAACACAACATCCCAGTGTATTTTAAATCTGGAAACACCCACCGGCAAACACCGCTTCATCGCAACAGCAAAACGCCCAGACACAAGCTTAGTGGCGTGGTATACGCATCCCAGTGCAGCGAGGAATGTTCAGAGTAACTACACAAAGGGATGGATATACAGTGAAGAGCAAACTCATGAGGCCGAGACTCGGCAGTCCATTCACATCTAAAGGAGAAAGGTCACTCTTTTGAAGACAATTATGTACACATTTTAGAAGACGACAGGTGGTTTGAGAGAGGGGTGAAAGAAGCCATCTCTGTGAAACTTTGAACAGAGGAGGTCGCCTCAGGTTCCCCCTTTCCAAGACATTCAAAGCAGCCTTGAGTGCATTACAGCTGTAGTCTGCGCAGGTTGAAGAATGGGAGCCTATAAAAGCTGAGTCCAATTGGTCATTCGGTTAGTGCTGTTTGGAAACATCCTAACGTGAACCATGTTGTCTGCAGTACCCACTTCTGTCTTACCAACCCCCTAAAGTCCTGCTCAGACTACAACCAGAATGGAGCACAGCAGTGACATCATTGTCACCTCGCGATTGTGTAGTTGTATCATAGCCTATAAATCACCCTGGAACAGAACTAATAAGCACTTCCTAGATGTTCTGAACTCCGAGGGGAGTCGTGCTAACGATTAACGACAAAACATGGTTAAATGAAGGAGTTTTGGGGCAGATAATTCCTTGTTACAGGCGGCAAATCTCCTGCCCTGATTGACTCCCATTGTATGGATATATGCTGATCGCGATTATATATAAACTTCTCCTGAAGGACTCCAAGTGGCTCCAAACTTGTCTGGGAGAGTAAATTAACATAATATTTGCTAAAAAATAAGGTCTAGGTTGGAAAAAAACGAAATTCCCCTCAATGACCCTAACTTTAGGCAGGGCAATTTTATTTGTATAGCACGCTTTCAACACAAGGTAATTCAAGAGGCTTTACATGATTTGGTGATAAAGGAACCAAACATAGCATTTGATTAAAAACAACAATTTAGGAAAAGCCTAAAAAGAAAAATTATGTAAAAGTATGAGGTTTAAAAACTGATAAAAGACAATGAATAAAAGAAAACATTTAAGATTTTTGATTAGGAAAAGCATTAAAAGAAAATGTTTGTCTAAAATCAACACTAAAGAAGTGTTTTCCACTGTTGGTCCACAAGAAACCCTGCCCCTTTAATTCACCCAATTCAGACGATGGAAGCAGGTAGACACCTAAAACATGCAGGACAGTGTTGGCTGGAGGACCAGGCGCTGTCCTACAACATCGGGACAAAGGCTTTCAAAGCTAGATGGAAGGATGTCGTCCCGCTCCGACATCCAGCTGATAGGGCTGAACAATTTTGGAAAATAATCTAATTGCGATTTTTTTTTTCTTCAATATTGCGATTTTTTAATGTTCGTAAGGAGAGATTCTGTCAAACAACTCGGTCAGCGATCCCTGTCGGCTGGAAGTTTTTTTTTAGTGTAAATTCAAACACTGGTGGCGGTCAGTTTAGCCGTGCAACTGTCATATATGGTGGTGTGATGTTCTTAGTTGATAAAGCTTCATAGTGTACCTCGTGAGGCAGCAAGGCGGGTTCTGCATAATACCTGGTGTTGCGCAGCATTAACGTTTTCATAGCTGATATAATTTCCTCACAACTGATGTACTTTTCCTCTTTGGTACCAAATATTGTTCAGCGTTGGATTCTGTTAAGCTTTAGACTATTTTATAACAGGTTAAAGTGCAGCGTTTCCTTCTCTCCCTGCATTGTTTGAGCTGTTTGCAAGTCACGTGACTTCACCAGACATGTTTACGTCAAGTCAAATCGCAGCCTTTGCGATTAGGAAATCGCACTTTATCAAATTGCGATTTAATTGCAAAAGCAATTAATCGTTCAGGCTTACCAGCTGATGTTGCTATGGAATCGGTCAAAATCACAGCAGTGTTGTAGCTGTGGGTAGATGTGAGATCAGTGGATCAAACCTGTCTGCTCTGAGCCAACTAGCCTCCGTCATAAAGCACGCCGCATTGCGTGCCACCACATTCCACCAGGTGTTGTCATTTTATTTTGGACCTGTTTTTCCCTCCAGTTTAGTTCACTGATTTTCTCAAGCTTTATTTTTGGTCAAACTGGAAACCATCTGAACATATTTTAGTCTCATCCTGCAGAACTGCAGTGCCAGAACGAGTGAGAGAGATGAATTATCTTCTAAACATGTTCTCAGTCTACTGGATTCATGCGGTTAAACTTTCCCTCCTCCAAAGCTTCCTTCACCTCTGAGAAATTGAATCAGAAACGACATTCACTTTAAATTTTACCTTCTCCTTCATCTTCCCAGTGCTGCAGTGCCCCAGGGTGTGGACGTCTCTGGAGAACGGCAGAGTGACGGCGAGGCCCCCCGGGTCCCCCGTGGAAGGGACCGTTCTGCACTACACCTGCAACGCCGGCTTCATCCTGGAGGGAAGAAACATCAGCCATTGCACCAAGCTTGGCAAATGGGACGCTCCCAAACCTACTTGCCTATGTGAGTCTCAAACCTTGTCCACATGTAGAATGTGTATCTCACAAAACGGAGGTATTTTTCCACAGTTTGGCCTCTCATTCACACCTAAACGCAGATTTTCGGTACCAAAAACAAATCTTTTTAAAAGTCAGTCAGCAGCAGGACGTTTTCACACCTGCTGTTGACGGGGGTGGGAAGAGACGCTCATATGTTTGCATTTGAAAGTATGACAATTAGAAGTGATGGACCAGCTGAAGTCTGAAGACTATAATGGTTCCAACAGAAAAACACTCCAGCTCCTAAATAATTTGTATGTCTTCACTATAAAGAAAAAATGTTTGCCTTTTCTAATGAGTGTGAAGTCAAACAAACATTTAATGAGTTACTTATTGAAATTATTGAGCTGCAGTATTAAAGATACGTGTTTTGGCATGATAATGCAAAATAAATATGTTGTCTTATGTTATGGTTCACTGTTGTGGTGATCTTTTGATTTCTGTCACTTGTAGATCTCCAGTGACAGACCGAGAAAACACTACAAGCTGAAGTGGTGTAGGATCAATGAAATAATTGTAAAAAAATAAATGAAGAAAATAAATGTAGAAAATCTGGGACAAATAAAAAACCTAATATTTGCAAATGTATCAACTGTTATTTTAAATCGAAAAAATAAAATGCAATACATAATAAGATGAGAAAAAGGAAAACGAATTCTAAAAATGTTCAATGTAAAACAAATGTGCAGAAATGTTCTATTTTAATACATATTTAAAACTTAGATCAAAGATTTAAAAAGCAAGAATAAGATAAATATTTTGACTTAAAAAAATTATATACCACTGAACAAAGCAATCTTAATAAATATATATAAAACCTACTAAGACTATAAATAGGTCTTATTTTTATATTTTTGCTCATATTTATTTGATGAGATAAGTAGCAAATGGGAGGGAGAACAGGTTTGCCGTTTTGTACGTAAAAGTGATTTTATGTTTGATTTGACGTAATGGCAAACAAATACCAACAAAAATATATTTTTAAAGACTAGAAAAAGACAATAAACAGCTGCATATTCTGGGATTAAAATATGTCAATGTTTTAATTTTCATTTCTAGAGACTAAAAAAAAATTAACATTTTGTGGGTTTAATTATTTTCTTTAAATGTTTAATATGATAATCGTTATTACAGATACCTGTTCTAATATTACAGAGGGTCAAACCCATCTCCCTCTCATCTGCGCTACCTGCAGCTAGCTTATCATGAAGAGCGACACCAGGCCTTAAACACAACAGATAATTACAAACACCTGCTCTCCTGCTCGGTTGCTAGGCGATAAATGATCGGACCAATCAGAGTGTGATCGGCTGAGGGGTTTTGTGGTTGTTTGGCAGGTAGAGGAGGAGGAAGAGGAGAAGAAGAAGAAGTCCACTCATTGAATGAAGCCGCCATGATGAGAGGATGTTGGTGGCTTCATTCACAAACAGAAGCGTTCGCAGCAGCAACAGATGGCTGTCTGGGACGTTTTGTTCCTATTGGTGCAAATAAATGAGGATTTATGGGCAGAAAGAAAGGAAATGTTGGTATGGTAACCAGTGAAGTTGCTATGGGAATGATGGTATTAAAGGGATTATCAGGACAGTTGGAGTGATGAATCCTGAACTAGATCGTAATCAGCCTTTAAAGTTTAATTTTAGATTTAGGAGAAAAACTATGACGTTTTATTTCTCATCATTTCCGACTCTAGAAGTTGTTGTTTTTTATGCATTTCTGGATTATGTGAAGCAGTTATATAATAACTAGCCTCCTGGCTGGCAGTTCCTCTCCATATTAACCAACTCTACTGGTTTTAACAGGGGAGCTGTAGTGTTGCTTTGCTGCCATCTAGTGGAGCATATTAGACCTGCATATATTATTATATAGTATAAATGCTAAATCATCATTTACACACATTTATTTCTACTTTTCCCTCCCTGTTTGCCTACCGAAGATGACAGAAACTACACAGGTAAGATTTCTCTTATTTTAATGCACTTCCTTCTAATGTGTGTTGAACATAAATTATGTTAACGAGAGATTATAAAAAATATTAAAAGAGGTGGAAATTTCCGCTGTTTTCTTTTTTTATTCCATGACCAAAACTTTTTTTTTTCCCCCTCGAGATGAAACATTCTATTTTTCAGGAGCTCTTATAATATTTATCTGAGGGTAAAACTGTTTGTTTTTGCATCATTTAATAAAAGTATATGTTCCATTTGCACTACCAGATGTGTTTTAGAATATTTATCTGACACTAAAGACACTAAGAATTATTTGCGGGGGATTTAAAGACATATTAACCGCCGCTGTTGTTCTTCCGCATTAAAATAAGTCAGATGGTTCAGGCGCCTCCCCTTTGGAGGTCATCTTGGTACTTCCCACTGGTAAGATACCCCAGAACCTGTAGGAACAGGAGAGACTCATGTTTATCTCTTGAACTTGTTAACTTGGTGATCCGGTCTAGGATAAGTTCAAGAACATGGATTAAAACTCTGGGGGATGTTGTTTGGGACCAAAGGGTTCCAACAAATCAATGCAAAAAACAAAAAAAACAAACTCCTCTCCTTTCCTACTGAAGCTACTCAGGCTGTCCTCCTAAATCTGTTTCTTTGCACCAGAGGAAAAAAACCCCCACAGAACTGCAGTGCATCAAAACAAATGAAAGCTTGACAGATTTAAACAATGAAATGCAGTGACGTTGCAATATTGTATCATATAGATAAAATCATGGTTAAAAGAAAGTCCCCCCCCCCCTCTTTCAATGTGAGTGTTTTACTTTGGGTACATGATAAAAAGCATCCAGTGTTTAGGAGAAGTCTTTAAATTATTGAAATTTAACCAAATTTTTACCATGCAGATTATGGAGTCTGAGTCTATGGAGTCAGACTATACAGACCGATTTGGCAGGATGTAGCAACCAGGTGCTGCTGATGAATAACCATCGATGTGAAGCAAGCATAGAGTGGGGCAAAAAAGTATTTGGCTGCCATCGATTTTGCAAGTTGTCCCCCTTAAGAAGATTAGATCAATTTTCCTTAGTTTTCATCATAATTACACTTAACCGTGAGAGAAAGAAAGCAAAAGAAATCCAGGAAATCTTATCGTATTAATTTGTATCACGGTGCAGAAAATGAATATTTAGCACCTAGAGCCGAGAATTCTACCCCCCAAAGACCTGCTACTTCTTCTTTAAGAAGCTCTTTATTCTCCACCTGGTCCACATCTTCAGTCAGACTCCAACGTCCAACATGGCCAGGACCACAGAACTGTCCAAAGTAGCTGGGAACACTGCCTGGCCCAAGACCGAGAGAGGGCCTGGGGCTCAAACTGGCAACCTTCTGTTACAAGGAACTCCCAACCCCTGAGCCGAAGTCGCTTCGTAACAAAAAAGACCCCAATAGTAACACACTACATCATTCGGGATTAAAAATCCTGTAGCGCCTGAAACGTCCCCCTGCTTAAGCCAGCACGTGTCCAGGGCCCGTCCAAAGGTTGCCGGAGAACATCTGGATGATCCAGAAGAGGATTGGGGGAATGTCATGTTGTCAGATGAGACATAAAACAGAATTCTTTAGCATAAATGCCACTCGGCATGTTTGGAGGGGGGAAGAATGCTGAAGCCTAGTTTATGCTTCTCCGACCTCAAATTTGCACTCAGACCCAGACGTGTTGACGGAGACGTTTTCTGTTTATAGTACTCCGCTCTTCCCCTCCATTCTCTATTGTTTTTTCAGCCTTGCTCGACCAGGACAGCAGGGGGCGCTACGTTTTCATGGCGTCTCTGCCTAACAGCGCCGTTTCGGTTTGTTTCTAGGCTTGTGAACGCATTTCTTCCTCAAGGAGAAATTAACGACAGAAAGTAAGTTTTGATTAAGCTGTAAAGCTTTTTCTAGAAATGCGGATTATAGAATCCTCTAGAAACGCATGGAAACAAACACAGCAGCAGTTTTTGTGGTTTTCCTACACCTCCTTGTGTTCAAAATCACCAAAAGAACAGATTAGATAAATTATCCTTTCAATATAAAGCATGTAGTGGCTAGAGCTGTGTTGAAATAATCGAAAAATCGATTCTTATAGAAATCGAATCGATTCACAAGTTCAAAAATCGATTTTATTTTTTAGAATAGTTTGCCCTTTTTAAATTTGAAATGGGAAGGAAAAGTCCAGACGGCCATTTTAAGTTTTGTGTCCGACAGGGTTAATACAGTTTTCCATGGTGAACTGTTACCCAGTGTTAAGTCATTGAATTTCTGACATAATTAAGGTAACAGTAAAAAGAAAGCTTTTAATAGCACTGACTGATATCAATATTGAATTGGATCAGATTGAATTGAATCGATTCCAAATCTTGAGAATCAGAATCGAATCAATTCTTAAAATTTGAATCGATACCCAGCCCTAGTAGTGGCCAACGCTGCATTAACTAATGATTACAGCGACTATCGAGCCTCGTTCTGGTGAAACGATCTCTGGTTGTCACTGAAACTGACCAATCGGACGCAAATGCTCTCCATCGACGGAGACGGATAGTTAAAATTTGGGCCTCTACTCCGTGCGTCCTTGCGTAGGTGACGGAGAGCCGTTGCGTTAACGGATAATGGCGTTGCGTCAATCCGTCTCCGTCAAAACGCAGAAGCATAAACTAGGCTTGAGTTGCTTCCAAAGAAAACCACACTGATTGTGAAGCGGGGGGATGAAACTATGCTGCTTTTCTGCAAAAGGAAAAGGATTGGCCTGCATTAAAGAAAGGATGAATGGGGCCATGTATCACAAGTTATTGGGCAAAAAAACCTTCCATCAATGAGAGCACTGGAGAAGAAAAGTGGATGGATCTTCCAGCAAACTATGATCTCACACACCGCTGGGGCAATGAAGGATTGTTAGTGACCTTTTGTTCATTCCATGTTCTAATAATTTCTCCAACAGTTGATCTCTTCTTACCAAGCTGTTCGCCTATTGTAGATTGGCCCATCCCAATCTTCAGCAGATGTACAATCTTGTCCTGGGAAAAGCTCTTTGGTCTCAGCCATAGTTCAGGTTGGAGTCTGACTGTTTGTAGGTGTGAAAAGGCGTCTTTTATACAACGAAAAATGTTCAAAGGGACAGAATTCTTGCCTATTTATAGGTGCTAAATAGTTATTTTCTGCACGTTGTACAAATAAATTATTTAAAAATGGTACAGAGTGTTTCCCACATGTAGTTTTTACATTCTGTCTCCCACAGATGAAGTGTAACTACGATCAAATCTACAGACCTTTCTCTTTTTTTTTAAGTGGGGCAACTTACACAATCAGTCCAAACACTTTTTTGCCCCCTTGTACGCATGTTAACACGACCCCAAGGAAGAAAACCATCAGTAATGACCACAGAAGCAAACATTCGATTATATATGACCATCGGTTTGAACAAGACCCAAGCACTTTGCATGCTTTGCTTTGCTTTGTCATTCAATCATTTATGAACCACAGCTGAATGGGATCCCATCTGTCTGACAATCCTGTTCCAAACAGGGTAATCAGCAGACCCATGGTCCCAAACCCAACAGCTGAGCTACAGCAGAATAGCGGAGAAAAGTACTAAATCAAGGGGTTTCAATGGGCTATTCAAAGTCAGAACAGCCCGATTCCAAACCGTGGGCCCCAAAGGTCCCTAAAGGCTTTGATTGATCAGATAAAGTAGAATAAACATGAATGAAGATGGGATGAGTCCAATTACTGAGGTGGAAAGGGGTAAAATTACAACTCAGCAGTTGTTCCGTACTTTAAATGTCGTTAGCGTTGGTGAGTATATAGTCCAAATAATCTTTTTATGATTATTCACGATGTGAAAGAAGAAAGTTTAAGGAGCTGACGTGTTGATTCAGGCCCTTCCCAAACTGGGAAAAGGTCTGGCTGTCCTTTAAGGACTCCTGATTGGACAACACTGTTGAGCTCAGGCTGAGAAAATAAGAGAAAATATAAATGTATCTATATTAATAATCAACTTTAATGTTGAATTAAAAACCGCATTTATTTGCAAGAAATTTACATTTAAATCTATCTGAATTAAATCCAAATGAATTCAAATAATTATAGGGCAGTTTAAGTAGAAACAAAGAGTAACGTTATTGTCCTGCTAACACTGCTCCCTATCGCCGTCCTCCAGAAACTTTATAACTGTCACACTTTAAATCTGACCTAAATCAGATCTAACACCCATCCGTGTTGTCACCACAAGAGGGCAGAAGTGATCTTCTAGAGAAGAACCTAGGACTGGGTGACGCCTGGTATGGCAGCAGAATCCTGCAGCTCCGATAAGAGCTCTGCAAGTTGAGCTTTGAATCCTCTCACCGGCTGCAAGAAGAGACAAAAACTTCTTCTAACAGCTTTCCCAATTAAATCCTTTTCAGATTATAGCCGAAGCTCTGAAGTTCAGAAATAATTTCAGACAGCTCCGCGTTTCCTCTAAATCCCAAGCAGCCCATTACATGGGGGACATTATTGTTCCGCCCAACTACTCCACAAATCCTTCTGATATTACGGAGAAGATTCAAAGTAATTTGCTCATTAGTGGGCTGGAATATTTTCAGTTTAGCTCAATTAATTCCCTCACGTCTTTCCTTAATTGGAAGTTCAAAGTTTTAATGGAAATTGTATTCTTATTAGTTTGTTGCTGATCATTGAAGCGGCGCTACAGCCTTCTGTAAAGGAAGCAGATATTATACTTTTGTGGATTATAAACAGTGTTTGCTCACGGTGATTCATGACCACAGTTTGGCGCATCATAACCCCCCCCCCCTCAAAAAAAACCTGAGACTGGTTATAAACTGGGCTTCAACAGTCCCAGGTTCTATACCTTAAAAAAACCAACCAGCATCCTGTTAGGAGTGCAGGATATAATGCAATTACACAACCGTCATTGAAAAGCAGAAAATTATATTGTTTTAATTAAATAAGTAGATTAAGACACAGCGAGGCAATGGAGGCATGGCTGCTGATGTGTGGAGCTCAGAACCTGTTTTAAGAACATCTTGGTCTACTTTCTCCATGCCCAGAACGACCTGGAGTTTAAATCCGCCTTTGTGCCATTGAACCGAGTCATTTCAAAACCTCAGGCGGCCATTTTGTCCAACCTCCCTTCCATTTTATAGCCTTAAACAAACCAGAGTTATTAGTTTGATTCCATCTGTAGTTATGTGTTTTGTTTATAATTGGAGGTTTATCTTATATAATCCAATAGAATCTGTCATAATCTAAAGATAGTTATGCATAATGTTTTCATTAGACCAGTTGGCTGCTTTGGTAAAAAAATAATAAAATAAAATAACATCCTGCCTTTTTAAAATATTTCCTAACTATATTTCCCTCCAAAATTGGACGAATTTGTGGAAAAGAATCAATCATTAAAGCAACAACTAAAGCTCGTTTGGTGAACAGCTCCTATTCGGACCCCAGCGATCGAGTAAGAAGCTACCAACACTACAGAAGCGCTTAAAGGCATGAAGGGGAGAACTGACCAGGCCACCGAAGCCAAGACCAAACGGCACCAGCAGTGTTTTACCAGATGTCTGCCGTTTGAAACCAGAACAGGATCAGATTCGCTCAAACCAAAGTAAAACGACTAACTTCACCTACTCGTCCCTAACGATGAACCAGACGGCCTACTTTCATCTAAAGTGTCACACTTTCTCCAATTTTATTCAAACATCTTTCCATCATAAATCTTATCATAATAATGGGAGCCATAAACACCCGTTTGGATCTTTGAAGATATTAATGTGCCAGTGTCGTCAGATTAGTTTTCACACCTTCCTCTGACCGCTCGAGTCTATAGGATCAGGATTTCAGGTTAATAAATTCTATCCATTATTTATCCCGCTTCTCCCTGAAGGGTTGCGGGGGGTCTGCTGCATTTCTCCAGTGGTTATCGGCTGAGAGGCGCAGTGCACCTTGGGCACGTCGCCTTTCCATCCACCCCAGTGCGCCCGGGTAGACGTGCTCCACCCCGTTGCGCGCCACAGATGAGTGGCGCCTGCATGCAGCTTAACACCTCCTCCCGTCTGTGACTTATGGTCCCTACAATGGGACAAGTATTTCCTCATATTAAACTTTTTGTTCTGAAGTGAATAACGTAATTGCAACGTGCGGATTCTGCCTACAGGTCAACAGCTATGATTAAAAAAACTTCAAAAAAACTTAAGGCCAATAACTTCTGCAACAATCTGACTATTAGGTTACAAAAAAAAAGAAACAAAAGCGAGAACTTTCGTTCCACGCCATGAAGGAACCGCATCATGTAGGCTTATTCTATAGCGCGAGCCTTTATTTTTTTGTTTTGATTGATCACGACTTTACAGATACTATTAAATAGGTATAAATTCGTCAAATGATTGGTGGAGACGGCCCCAAAAATTCCCCCAAGATGAACAGTTTGCTTCGCAATCTCATTTCACTGTCTGTTACAAGTTGCTCTGTGGAGCGCCCTTTTTTCCAGTGGTGAACGGATTCGAACCAGCAGCAGAGCTACAATGCTCACTGAGAGACTTAACAGCTTCTAATGGCTCATGTTGGAAAAAGAGCTTCCAGACAAACTGGACTCTGACAAAATAACAAACCTGTTTAAGGCCAAGCCACATGCCTTGCCTTGTGAAGCTGCAAAAGTTCAGATGCTTGAATAAAATGTGCATTTGATAGTGTGAGTAAGAAATAAGTAGGGTGAGATAAACAGCTTTACTTATGAATATTACAGGAAATATACATGGAAATTGTGACCAACTCATATGAATGTTAAAAACTTGTGTTTAAAGGTTGAAAAAGTTATTATGATGTATTTCAGAAGTTGAGAATGTGTTTGATTATCCAAGTTAATGCCAGCCAGTGATTTTGAATGTTAGTCTGAAATTATCAGTTTTGCCTGAAGGCCGCTCCACTTAATGCAAATTATGAAACTGGCAACATTTTCCCCCTTCAGAGGGGCATTACATGCGCACAGTAATTAAAAAATATATATTTCTTGAGAATAAATTTGGCACACCCAATGTCTTTTTTTCTGGCTACGCCACTGCCTAAGATGTTTCTCTGGTGAAATAAATCTGTCCACTTAACTCCAGACTGGTGTTGCCACGTTAATAAAATCCTAACTCTAGTCGATTCTGAAATAAAAAGTTGATACAGGATTTTTGAGGTTATTAAAAAAACACTAATTTATTGAACAATAGATCCCTTTTGTCTAGTGACCTTAATTTATAGTGGAAAAATGAAATGTGTAAACGCTTTCACTTACATTTTTCATATACCAGCAGTATTTTTTAAAGCACACACTCAAAAAAAAAAAAAAAAGTATTAAGAGATAGCACCTCCAAAGTATCGACGCCACAGGAACGGAACATCTAATTTAGATACCAGTTTTAGTAACGATTAATATCTAAGTATCAATTATATTGACAACCCTACTCCAGACTGAAGACAAATCTCAGCATTACCCCCGTTAACGTCCCTTCTTTTTTTTGCTATGGCATTAATGAGCTGTGTGGTTATAACAGGTTATTATAGGGTTAAGCATTTTAATAATGCAGCAGAAATACAGAATATTTGCATAATCGTCCGTTTTTAGATTAGTAAAAAAAAATTTTTTTTGGCGATCCTCTGGAAATCCCAGCAGTAGTTTTGAACTTTTTCATGTTTTCAACAACTAAATTCACCAACAATATCAGATAAAAAAACAAGAGTCGATTGTTTAGCATAAATCATTGTCTCTGATGTATCATTAATGTGGACATTGTCGCCACCTGGTGGACTACTTTGGGTATGAAACGTTTTTGACATTCTAGTCTGGAAACAAACAAAGAAAAATATTTTTCCAGATTTATTTTAATAATAAATCTTTTCAGCAGCTACATATAAAAGCATTGAAACATATGGTTCTGTTTTACTGTTTCTGAGTCAAATATTAGACATTATAGAAATTATTCTAAATGTTTTTCCTGATCCCTCCGCAGAGTATCTCCCCCCCCCACTTCAGTCTCACAGGGCCTCAAACAGATTTGATTCAGTGGGGCCCCCTTTCTGTTAAAACCACTACCCATAATAACAATGTTTCCATCAAGATTTGGTCTAATCTGGGGAAGTAGGCGGAGCTTATTCGCTGAGACAATCTGGAGCTCAAACAAAAAAGAAAGGTTAAACTAAAGTATTAGATTGTAACAATGGTGACAATTAATATTATTAATTATTAATTTTAATTTAATTCAAATTTTTAAATATAACTGAATACAATTCTAAATTGAAAAGGTAAAATTTCATTCCTTTAACTGTTTTTTGTGATTTAAAAAAAAATTAAAATACAATTTTAATTAAAAAGTAATTAGTTACAAAGAAACTCGACTACTTACTACACGGCAAATTTAAACAATTGGACTTTTTAAAATAACCTACACTGAAACAAAACTAAATGAATTAAAGTGATATTCAGATTTTTATAAATTTTAACATCTGCAGTTCCATTTCAGGTTTGAACTACAAGCAACCGCTTAGTTCGCTTCTGCCGTGGGCCGGCTCTGCCCCCATTTATAATTAGATAATCCCAGAATCAGAGCCGGCCCAAGGCACCAACAAACTAAGCTGTTGTTAGGGGCGCCGAAACAATGAGGAGCCTCCAATAAATGCTTGAATTTTAACACAAACCTGAAATCTAAAATTGCTTTTACTTTCTGTATTAAGTTTCGCAGCGTTATGTTTTAGTAAAAATGCTTTATGAAATAATTTGAACAGCCTTTTTAAGAAATCGAATACTATTACATTTATGTAAAAATTTAAATTCATTTTATGTTTTGATCTGAATAAGTAATTTTTCCCAGAGGCTAGAAGTTTATTCCTTGTGTTTGAGCTTCTGTCTGTTGAGTCACACACGTCAGTAAATAACCAGTTATCTGTGATTACTCTTAAGATCCTCTAAACCTGGCTCCCTTCCACCAAATCTCCACTGAAACGAGAAAGAGAAGCCGATTTTTCTGGGCAGGAAGATCAAATCTAACTGGGCCTTGTTCGACCTTGAGCCTGCCCTGCCTGGTACCACATGTTATCCACATTCCCACCTCAATCTGAGCATCAAGATAAGCAGCGCTGGGCCTAAAATGTAAGTTCGTCTCTCGGCCTTCTGGTGGAAACTTTGAAAACGTCACAGACTGACTCGACAAACAGATCATTAACAAAGCAGAAGTGGACTGTGTTTCCACAAATAGAAATGTATCTGAGCTGACCTCCTTCTCGCTCGGTTCCGTCTCCACTCCATGTGCCATCGCCACCCACTTACTGCCTCCTCAGCGGGAGAAAGGTTAATTCCCTGCTCCTGTCGCTGTCTGCTCCACCCTGCTCTCTGGATCGGCGGCAGGAAGACATGTTTGCGCCTCCGTTTCGCTCCAAAAATACTAAAACTTTGCCGAGGTGGATGCAGACAAAGCAATGAGGTAAAATCGGCTTACATCCAATAAATCCGCCGCTAATGCATGAAACATGAACAACTTAAGCTGATTTATAAATATTAATCTATTAAATGTTCAGAGAGGGAGCCTACAACACTTTATCGTTGTGGCTTCATCTTTTAGAAACCAACACTCGTGTCACAAAAGTCACTTCTCATTGAGAGCAAATTTGCAAATGTCTTTATAGTTAATTTCAGGAAGCAATCCACGATACCTTGTTCCCTTGTTGCAGGGAAAAAAGAGTGATTATTAAAAGATGAAAACTTTGGTCATAGGTAACATTTTAAAATCAGTGGGGCGGGGGGGGGGGGGCGTTAGCACTAGCTATAGCACGTAAAACACTCACCTAGAGCTTGTAGAGCTTCTCCTCCATGCTGGCTCTCACTCTACCGACTGCTTTATCCCCGACATAGCTGCTACTTTCCACATGGTCACATTTATAGAGGTTTTCTCCGTGTTTAATGCTCCTTTCTTCGTCCTGGAGGTTACGGAAATCAGCTTTTTCTCTGCATCAAAATTGTTTTCTAAAATTCCCAGACATAATATGTTTGATCCACGGCGCATTTGAAACGGGATCAGAGTTTAAATTTTATCGCTTCATTGACTCTCATAAAAAAAAATTGTTTGGCAGCCATGGGTCGGAAGTAGAAGGGGCGGGGCTTAGGCTCAACATATCCATTCATTTTGTGGGCTTTTTCTAGCCACCCAAACACTCACGCATTCGCACAAAGATGACAACAAAGATCCTCCAAATAAAACTTGTTTTAATAAAAAATATCACATAGCTGTTGTAAAAGTTTTGCACCAACAAGGCTTCGTGATTTTTATTTGACAAAATTGGTGAATCTGACTAGAAGGCAGAGGGATAGCAAAGTCACTCAACCTGGTTTTGTGGCTAAAAGCTCTTGCTAACCTCCGTTAGCTTCAGTTAGCTCGTAGCTACATCCGCCCCCTCCCTAACAGCTCCACCTCTTGTTCCATTTTTTATTTCTTATTTTCCGGGCGCGATGAGACGTGACGAAGGCAAGATGGCGGTGGTGAGATCTCAACAGTATTCAGATTTAGCTGTAAAACTGGAAATAAACTAGTGAGGGCTGGAAAGGATTCAGATATTTAGTCTTTCTGCTGATGCAACAGATTCAAATAAGTTACCCCAAAACATTAAAACCATCTGTCCAGGTGTTGGGAGATGCTGCAAACTGTTCCCCAACGAAATAAGAACAAACCAGGTCTTTATCAGAGGCTGCGGTTTAAAACTGGCTACTGTTGCTGACACAACTCTGGTTCTTCCTTTGAGTTCAGAAGCTTTTTATGCCTCAATAATTAAATTCAGCGTTTAGTGGCTTAAAAAATGAGGATTTTTTTTATTCATATGAAATAAACTGGAAGGAAAATGAGTGAAAAAGCAGCAAAAACGTAAAAGAAAGCCTGGAGACGTGTTGATCAAGATTACCGTGAAACCAAAGCGACTGGCGGCTTGGAAGGAAAACGGCAGCGGTGAAGGGATGGAGCGGCCCTGTTCTGCATCTGAATGAGCCAGAAGTCAGATTGCTGAGGGTGAGGCTGAATCAAAGTTTTTCTGACAGGCAGATAATAGAGCAGAAAACATTCAGTTAAACACAGAAGCCGCTGCATCACAGATATATTATGTACTGATTGAAAAACGCGAGACTCCAACCGACGAATGTCCTCTGAGAAGAACAGCCTGTCTAGACGAGGACACGGGACGTCTCCAAACCAATTCCCTGAAGTGAAATGAGGACAAACACAAGAATTGGGCCGTGACGCGGCAGTACTTCAGGGGATGATTAAATAAAAAGCAGCGCAAACCGAGGAACCCTCAGATCTGCTGGGTGAAAGGACAGCAGCAGTGGATCCAACTGTCCTACGGAGACGGCAGAGCAACGAACCCAAACAGACCCGTAAAGCTTCAGTCAGACTGAAACATGAGCTGAGGTGTCAAAAAAGCCTCCTGAATGAGGAGAGGCTCTGATGAACGGCTGCAGAACGCCCTGATGGAGTCTGATTTAACAACAATATGCTTTCACACCCGTAACTCAGATACTATCCCTCAGAATGAAGCCTTTTCTGCCGAATGTATAGTCTGATATTCACATGTAACGTCTAAAAAACACAATCCAAATAATTGGATACGTTCCTTTAATAATGCCGAACTTTGTTCTTTCACCTAAAGAAAATTCTGGATTTTGGGAAAGCTTTCTGCAGGCAGTAAAAAGTCAGGGTTCAGGCCAGAGGTGGAGCTTTTTAAATGACAGGGTGATAAAAATCTGGTCAAAATATCTGTTTATCTGTCAAATGATTATAATTACAGCACATTCAACAGTATTTATGTTGTTTATTAATTTTAATTAATAATCAAGTCTGAACAAGCTGAACAGAGAACTACATATAAAAAAAATGGAATAAAAATGGCAGACTCATGGGTTCCTCCGGCTCCACACGGATGTGAAAAGATTACCTGCTTTTGCGTAATCAAATACTGATGTTTCGGATTTTATGGGGTATTAGATTTTCTTTTGGAGTCTGAATCCGCGTTCTGCTGCCACAGAATTAAGCTCCACTTCAGCCAAAGATTTGAAATCAGGGAACACTTCTCCACTTACAGTAATCAGTAGTCAGAAAAACTCTAACGAAGCTATTGCTTCAGCAGGAGGAAATCCCAGGAAATCCATCATTGCAGGAAAACAGGTTCCTGGGAGTGACGCACTCCAAAGCCTCAATAACTCTTCAAGGCGCTGTAAGCTCCTGGTTAGCGAGGTTCGTTGAATACGGTGCCCAGGTCTGAGATAATGCGCAGATGCTCTCATGGAAACGTTTTTTGATTGATTTTAGTTTCCTGTTGTCAGTGCATTAAGTTGCAGTTCACATTTTCCCCTCACTGTTTTAAAAAATAAGCTCAAATACAGAAATATTTGGTTATTGCGACCCGTGGTTCAGACTGAGGGGAAGGCGCCCGGCCGGCGCCTTGATAGGGATAGAAAACAGCTACAGTACTGGAAAAAATGTTTTTACCTCCATTTCAGATTTGCTTCATCCTACATCGATGTTTTGGATTCTAAAATGAACACTGAATTGTGTTTTTGTTTTAGGAGATTTCATCTTTTTTTTTTTTTTAAATCTAAAAACTGGTTGTTCTCCTCTCGTCAGCGTCTGATGATGACTCTTTTCCATCCATGTGGAGGAATTTAGACCCAACCTTCTTTGCAGAATTACTTGAATTCAACCACAGTGGATGGTTTTCCAGTATGAACTGTTGAAGGTCATAACATAGCATTTAATTGGGCTTTAACTCTGAACTTTAACTAGGCCACTCAAAAACCTAAATTTTTCTTTATTCTACCCATTCAGAGGTGAAGTTGCTGGTGGCTTTGGTTTATTGCCCTTCTGTAAAACATGTTGCCTCAGTTCCACTGAAAGTTTCGGTATGCTATTTTGTTTATTTCCAATATAAAATTCAGTTAACTTCAAAACTACTTTACTTTTTCCAAACAGAAAGAAAATGTCTGTCAAAAGTCATCATCAAGTAGCTTTAAATAGTCATTGTTGATGGTGATGCTGTGGGCAGGAAGAATCTCCGCTAGCAGTCAGTTTTGCAAAGAATCTGAATAACATCACCATTATGACATGTTAAAAAGATCAATTTCCAGGCAGCATAGATGATATTTCCCAGTAAAATGTGCTGGATGACCATACATTGATTCCCACCACTGCTAATCCACCTCATTTGCTTTAGTCACGCCACTTTAAATGTCTCTGGCCGTGTGGTCAGAAAGCCGGGCAGATAGACGATGAAAAGCGGCCCATCCAACCACAGGTCTGGGTGTGGCTTTTCAAATTGAACAAAAGAAAAACTTAAATCATTCATATATGATTTAACAATGGGAGAAGTTACTTTTCCATACAGGTTTTGGTTGGTTTCTTTTTTCTGCTTTAAACAATAAAACCATAATTTGAAAACAGTTTCAATTTTTTTTTACATATGGTATCTTTGATTAATTTTTTTTTAATTTAATAACCCAAAATGCTGACACGTCACACAAAAGCAAAAATAGAAGAAGAAAAAATCTGTTAGCGGGTGAATACTGTTTAAGAGAAATTAACTAGTTAACTTCTTCTCACCAGAATGGCCTCAAAGCAAAAATAAAATGTAATATTATTTACCTGCTGTTTGGTGAAGCAACACAATTATTCTGTTCGCCTCTCTGGTATCCATGGATTAATTTTCAATACTTTTAGATCAAATTGGACATTTTTAGCCTGTTAGCTTAAATGGTACGCCGTATAATTTTTCTTTTGGTTTATTTTGTGCTGCAGGTAAATTGTCTGCTGGTTTTTAAACAGTTTTAATGAGGGGGGGGAGATTGGGACTTTTCTTCCTTCACTAATGAAACCTAGCAGCAACAGGTGGGGGACGGAAAGCATCCCATTGGTTATTTCATTACAAGTAGTTTAGTGGTTTAGAAAAGCACAATATCCCAAACTTTTACTGTTTGTAAATTTGCCTCAATGTATGATTTTTAAAGAAATTTTTTTTTTTTTAAAGAGAATATTATTTTTTTTTACCAACAAGTGGGGGAGGGGCAGTCCTAGTCAAATAACTTTTATAACTCTACATAAAAAAATGAGTGTTATGTATTTTAGATTGCTTTAAATTGATTTTATTTAAACATAGAATTAATAAAGCAACCATGATCGAACCAGGAGGTTCTAAAAGGACAGAAAGCCAGACCATAATGGATGCAAAGAATGTACCTGCATGCTGCTGATTTACAAAACATGACCGTTCTAGATTATTCCAGCCGAACCGTTTCCCCCTCTGACTAAATAACCAAAATCTTTTCCTCCAATAAGTTGTTTCTAAATTTGTTCTCAGTAAGGTTTGAATTGGATTTCTAATCTGCCACCGGAGGGAAAGTCAGAAAAGAAGAAACAGATTTGATGTTAGACCAACGTCTGATATCTGCATAACTGAGCGTGTTTCTGCTGCAAGCTCGGCGCAGAACCCTTACATCTATAAATATCAGCATCTTGGGGAAGAGCAACATTGATTTTTACGCAACGTGATTTGTCAGAGGCTCTTCTCTCTGATTCGGATGACAGAAACAACACGTGGAGGAGAATATCTGCCGTCGTGTTTAAAAAAAAACAAAAACAAAAAAAACCCCGCATCCTTCAGGAGGAAAAGGGATGATTAATGTTGCGGGTGCGCACCGGCAGACGGGAACACATGTAGAGTCAAAAGAGCTCATTAAAGCGGCGCTGCAGCTCTGCAGCCAGACGCTGTCACTGCGTCCGCCACCATGAGGCCCGTTAACGCCTGCACTGTTGCTTCTCGCTGGTGGTGGCTGCAGCCTTACGGCGTTGGAGCAGCAGATAAAGTTCATAGCTGAATAATTGATGGGTCGCAGGGTGGCGGAGAGGAAGAGGAGGCGGAAGAGGAAGGCAAATGCCAGGGATGATCACGGCGCTGGCGTCAGCCTGTGAGGGCTTGTTAGCAGCTGGATCTGAACAGCTCTCTGTTACACACAGATATCCAGATAATGAGATCTGGGTAATGAACCAGGTTTATATAATAGCCCCATTCCACAGCTCAACTACGGAGAATTTTTAATTTAGACTGGAGTCATAATGTTTGACTCGATTGGCGCAATAAGTAATTTAAAAAAAAAGGGGAGCTTGGTCTTAATTGGAGCACTAAGAGAGGAGCTGCAGAAGGAGAGCATACAATGGAGCGGGGCAATCATCATCATTGATTCTGTAACTGTGTAGTCTATTTCAGTGTTTCAGTTTCAACAGAAAGAGGAAAGGAGGTCAGGAAACGTTTCCCTTCTTCTCCCTTGCAGAATGAGCTGTTTAGAGGCTCTGTCACTTTTATGCGAATAAGCTGTTGCAGACCAGGGCCACTCATCTTGTCACTAGGCTGCAGGTTTGACAGGTCAGATGCAAATTATGCCGTTATGTCTTTTCTGGTGCGAAGATTTGGAGGAAAAAATGGAGTCGACTTATTTAGCAATTTCTAGGCAACACAAAAGGATGAAAACTAACATTTTGATGTCTCCCCCTTTAATTCTGAGCCACAGAAATTACTCAAATTATTCATGTCTTCTATTTTAACCGTCAGACTTTCTTGTAAACTAATGCAGTGTCGGTCATGATTCTCCGGGTGTTTTAATTATTTCTAATATTGATTTTCTTTGGCACTAGTGTCAGCCTCTATAACTGGGGTGTCAAACTCACGGTCATTTTGGGCCACATCTACAGTAGATTACGAATGTCCTCACAGGGTCGGATGTGGCAGAACATATTACTAAAACAACCAACATTTTAAAACATCATCGCTTTCTCAGCATTCGATATGAACTTTTTAAAATAGAAATTATGTTTCACACATTTCCATACTTATGTAATTTGGCGCAATGCAAATACAATCTGAGTTGATCAAACATTGTTGAAACACACAACTATTATCTTTAAAGGCACAGTGTGTAATTTTCGGCCAGTAGGGGGCAGTGCATACCTAAATTATCACATGAATGCGGTATCTGTGTCTTGGAGTAAGAAACTCAACAACAGAGGTCCAACTAGTGCTGTTTTCAAACGCTCAATTCCCTGAGAATGATTTATTTGCAGCAACATGACGAGCACATCAGTCTCTCTTTCATCGCTTGGAACTAGCGAAGATGTAAAAATGTATTTATGGCAAAACTTTTTAGCATTTTGAGGGGAAATCAATGTTTTAATAGCGGGTGTGTTCCGTGCGTTTTGTCCGTCCGGGCTCTTGTAGAAGTAAAGACGTCATCTAATTTGGCTTTCCCCTGGAAAGAGGACCTGCGCCTATGTATTTTAAAACCAGTTTTTAAAGTCATATTTTACAATATCGCCAAAATTTTGCAATTAATGTGCTTTACGCAATTGTTATTACATAATATTTTAATAACTATTTTAAAAGATGCACTGAAAAAACTACACACTGTCACTTTAACTTCTAGTTTTGTGGCCCCCTAGAGTAGTGAGAGCCACACGGTGTTACGGTGGGCTGGATTTGGCCCCCGGGCCTTGAGTTTGACACCTGTGCTCTAGAATGTGTGCCAATGATATCTAGCTCTGAAGCCCCGCCCCCCAAAGCACCAAAACAGTGATGCAATTGAAACCGAATGTCAGCAAAAAAAAAGTCTAAATAAATGTTTTTTTTCGCTTTCAATTAATCTGTAAATATTCGTATTTTTTAGGGATAAAACGATGCCACTTTTTAAAACCGATATGATACCGATACTTAGATCTGAGTACTTGCCAATACAGCGTACCAACACCGATACTTCTACCACACACACAAAAATGTAACAAATTGGAAGAAAGGTTTCACTTTCTTCCCCACCTGTTACAACAAATGATAGTGAGTTACAAAAAAAATATATATTAATAAAAATAACCACAAAACTAAAATTTCACATGATTTCTGTTACATTATTGCAGAGTTTCCACATTTTAAGTCGGTTCATTGTATTGGTTAACTAACTGCCCTGATGCCCGATACCAGTATTGGTATCAGTTCATCTCTAATATTTTTAATTAAAAAGCATATTTTTTAATGTCAATATGTAAATCCAGTTTTATTTTAAGAATTTAAGAATTGCTTTAACAAAATATTTGTCAACCATAAGATAATGAACATAATTTTAGAGAAATGTTAGTTGAAGAACGTCTCGATATGTTTTGCGCTGATTTTCTACAATTTTTTGTTGTTGGTCATTTAGACTGAGGGGGTCAAAAAAATCTATTTTTAATCATCAATTAAAACAATTATAATGTAATCAATTAGTAATTGTATTCTATTAGCAATTAAATTCACTGTGTTTAATTTTTGTTCATTCCACTGAATATTAAATCTGAACAAACTGAACAGACGATGCCGTCACACCTCGAGCAGATTAATAGTTGAAACACATTAACTGAACATTTCTCCTGCTGTGGGCTGAATGTTCCGCATGGAGCTGAGCTTTTGCTTGTCTGTAATGGAGGCTGAATCTGCGTTCTGCCGCCACACTGGAGACTGGAATTAAGAGTGTCACTTCAGCAAAAGTTTGGAAATCAAGGAACATTTTTCCAACTGAAGCGATCAGAAGTTTGAAAGACTCTCTGAACGACGGGTTTCCCGATCGCTTCAGCGAGTGAACTTCGCAGCGGTTATTGGGTAGCAGCGATCTGATGCACTCACAGACACAGACGGCGACGCCCCAAAGCCTCAGTAACTTTTCAGCGAGCTCTTGCCTCCTGGTTAGTGAAATTCATCGGGAACAGGAATATTTTTTGGATCAATTTCCATCACCAGCCAAATAACAGAAAATATTCGGCTGTTGCAGTTTATTGCACGTCTCAATAAATTAGAATGTGATCAAAAAGTGGATATAATTTCTGCAATTCATTCCGGAAAGTAAATATTATAAAGATTTATTGCTGATATAATCGTGTATTTTAAATGTTTATTCTGTAATGACCCTCCTCCAAAGAATATTTTTAACAGAAATCAACAGAAAACCTAACTTCTGCTGTAATATTGGTAGAGTTAGTAGATGAGGTCATGCACGAGTCCCAATTTATTCTGATGTTTGCAGACGACATTGTAATCTTTAGTGAGATAAGAGTGCAGGCGATGGAGACGTGGAGGTAGGGAGCGGTGAGGGAGCAGTGAAGCTACTGAGGGAGGACATAGGGAGGAACATTCACAGCAATGAGGGGTGAAGGAAGAGAGTGTAGGCTGGGTGGAGGGGTTGGAGATGAGTGTCAGAGTGACAGAAGGATCGCTGCAGGGATGAAAGGTCTGCAGGATGGTGGGGAGAGCTGCTATGATGGGAGATTTGGTGGCACTGACACGACGACAGGAGGCGAGCAGAAGATGTTGACAGAAGAAGGCCAGAAGGTCATGAATGTAATGGAAGAGGATGTGGAGAGCGTGTGGGACACTAGACGATGATGGAGGTTTGTTTCCAGCTCCTCAGAAAGAGAAATAGCTATGGGCTGTCGTAGAAGTGGCTCCATGACAGAAACACCTGATCGGACAAAAAAAAAAAAAATCCGGAGTTGTATGCAGTTCTATTGGATGCTGTAGTGGAGTGTTTGAGATGGGGAGAACATTTGCTAGTGTGAACGCCGCTAGGAGGGACTCCTGGGACCGGGCCTCCTATGAGCACTTTAGAAAAAGTGATTGTGTCCGTGGAGGCCACTGCTGCTCATTTATGAGATTTAGAGCAAAGCGTGCCTTCATATCAAAGTCCAAAAAACTCCAGTAGGGCTAGAAATAAACTGCTGGGTTTGTCACTCGTTACGTTTCAAAGAAGAGAAGCTGGAGGCGTCTGAAAAATGTTGCTTATAATGCAACGCTGTGCTAGATGGGAACCCCTTAAGGCAGCAGAAATGGGGCTCTCTTTCGCTAACTGTAGGAATACAATCTAAACATAGAAACAGAGCCACTTTATGAAAGCTGAATATTTCCCAACACTGGTCTGTTTTCATTCCTCCTATTAAAATCGAAACCTGAAATCTCGGCTGTTTTCCAGATGCGTCGTTTTAAGACAAACTGGCTGCTAATTTTAGGAGCGGAGCAGGAACAAAAAGCAGCCGTGTGATCGTTCAGTTTTGAAGGCCTGGTTCCGAACGTGTTTATGGGTCGCGTTCCGAACATGAACGAGGGGGTTCGAGCAGCTTCAGACTCCAGCCTCCGTGCTGGCCTACATGAGCGCCGCTGCTCCTCTCAGGCAGAGATGAGGGCAAATAAACCCAGCTATGATTGATGCTGGGAACCTGATTTTTTCTTTTCTGATTTGTTAAAACGGCTTCTGTAGCATTTCATGGAGTCTGCTGTGGGGAGGAGGCAGGGATGAAATATGAATCAGTGGAGCTGCTAACAGATCAGAGGGGCTCGTTGCTTCGTATTGATTTACAGGCCAAAAACAGCAATGAGACCTGAGTTAACTCTGAATTCATCTGTATTTGAATGTAAAGCTGGGAGCAGCTTTAAACAGCCAAAAAAACGTGACAATATTTCTGTGATTTTCTGCAATAAACTAAATCAGCTGATTTCCACATTTAAAAGCTAAAACTGTTAAATTTGCTGCATTTCAACCCCAAAAAAATCTGTAATGAAACATGGCGGGAAGTCGAACCAACTCCTCCGTGAGCATTAAAACCTTCAGGAGAAATAATTTGTTGCAAGGCTGTTGCATTATAGCTCATGTCATGTGGCACTGCATCACTCTGTTTTTTGGTCAAACGCAGCCTGGAGGTGTGTTTTGGCTCATAGTGTTGCTGAAAAAATAATGAGGGTGCCATAAAGCTCCAAACAGGCAAGATGGTGTATCGCTGCGGGGCGTTGTGGATTCATCGGTCCAGATTTCCACTCGCCCTCTCCACTTCACTTCTCCTGCCTTCTTGGGTTTGACTTTCAGCAGCCACAGTACGCCTGTGCCACACAGTCTCCACCAGTTGTTCAGATTGACATTTACCTGCTGCCAAAAAGCTCTGAGAATCATCTCTACAACCTCCCTGCAACTCATTATCTCCTGAAGAAACCAACAGCTGCTAACATCGCTCAAAAATCTTCCAGTTATGGTTCTCTGGATCAGAACATTACGAGAATTATCTGCTCTTTAAAAGGTGAAAGGGTGCAGAAAAACCCCAACAGAGTCCAAGCGGTCATCATTTTTAAATTAACATTAACTTAAAAAGACGAATATTTCTAATTCTGCTGGATTTTGGAGGGACAATTCCCGTCAGTTGGAGGAAATCAGGTTTACAGTTGGGCAAAAAATTAGTCAACCACCAATTCTCCTACTTAAAACGATGAGAGAGGCTTCTTATTTTATATCATGTGTATAACTCGACTATGAGACAGAATGAGGAAAAAGAAAACTGAAATTCACTCCCTCTTATTGTTGAAGAATGTATTTGCAAAATTATTCTTGGAAATAAGTATTTGCTCCCCGACAAACATACAAGATTTCTGTCTCTCACAGACCTGCTCCTCTTTACCTGTATTAATGGCTCCTGTTTGAGCTTATCAGTATAAAAGACACCTGTCCACAACCTCAAATAGTCACAGTCCAAACTCCATCATGACCAGGACCAAAGAGCTGTCAAAGGAAAATGGAAGACATCCAAGACAGCTGATAATCTCCCTCCATCTGGGGCTCCACAAAGATCTCACCCTGTGAACGGTGAGCAACAATCCCAGAACCACACGTGGGGACCTAGAGAACGACCTGGAGAGACCAAAGTAACAAAGGCTACCATCAGTAACACATTACGCCGCCTGCAGCGCCAGACGTGTCCCCCTGCTTAAGCCGGTACATGTCCAGGCCCGTCTGAGGTTATCTAAAGAGCGTCAGGGTGGTCCAGAAGAGGACTGGGAGAACGTCATATGGTCGGATGAAACCAACATTGGACTGTGTGGTAGGAGCTCTACTTGTTGTGTCTGGAGGAGAAAGAATGCCGAGTTGTATTCAAAGATACCTACTGTGAAGCATGGGGGTGGAAGCATCATGCTTTGGGACCAGGACGACTGATCCGTGTAAAGGACACAGGGTAAAATTACCAGCAACAGTGTGTGGGGAACCGGCTGAAGAACTACAGGAAATGTTTGACCTCTGTCATCGCCAACAAAGTTTTTATAACAAAGGATCAAGACAAACTTTTATCATTGACCAAATAGTTATTTTCCACCGTAGTTTGCAAATAAATTCTTTAAGTCAGATGATGTGATTTTCTGGATATTTTCTAATTTTGTCTCTCATAATTGAGTTATATCTATGTTGAAAATTACTGCCCAATCTCATCTTTTTAAGTGTGCAAAACTTACACAATTAGTGGCCGATTAAATCCTTTTTTTGCCCCGCTTTATACCTGATCATAATCAGTGGGAAGACCCCTAGGAAGCCAAAGGTTTCTGTCGTAGAGCTTACAGGTGTGTTTGTAAACCCATAACCGAGTTACAAAGCCATCAGCAATGACTGTAGAAAAACATTATTGCTGTCGGAATTATGGAAAAGGATTTAAAATCGATTCCAAAGTAGTTCAAATCCATAAAATACTGAGTAGAAATGGAAGGAGAGAACATGTACAACGGCTGCCAGGAGAGGAGATCCCAAGGGAAGCGTGTTCACGGTTCAGAGAAGTCAGTCTTAGACTCTACAGATCTCTGTTAGCAGGTTAAAGGTTAAAGTTCATGACAGGTCAAATAAAAACAACAGAAAACATGGAAGTGTTATAGCTGTTTAAAAACAAGATGGCCGCAGGACTGAGGTGAGCAGAGCTAAATTTGGATGAAAGACAAAACTTCTAGGACAACACACTTAACATATCAGCAGGAACACCTGATGCCAACTGTCAAACACAGCGGGGGAGGGATGATGCTATGGGCATGCACACTGCAGTGGTTAATCCAACTAAAAGCACCTTAGTGTACCAAGGTTTTCTACTGAAGCTTTGCCTGAACCGGATCATCAACAGGACAATGATCTCAAACATTAGTGGGTAACGCTACACAACAATTACGATTTTAAAGTCACAGTTTGGAACCTTTTCGCTTCACTTAAATCAAGAAAAAATAAACTTTAAATATATATGTATAAATATTTACTTTGATCAGCATTAAACAATTTCTGAAATTAATTTTGTCTTGTTCTACAACTTGAAATATTGAACCCACCGGAATCGTTTAAATACATTTATAAAATAGTACAAGCAGACATAGCCAGAGTATAAAACAATATAATCACCTTAAAAACAGTGAGTGTTAATATTCAAAAATGCTAAAATAATATGTTTCCAATATTTGAGTATAAAACATGCTTAGCTCATGTTGGAGTTGTATTTCGACAGCCTGGTCTCCCACCTGTACTCGAATGCAGCATGGGCAGTTGTTGGGAAAATCCCTTTTCATCAACGGGAATTCTTCCGTTTTATCTAGAATACGTAGTTAGGTCTGATTGGATGCTACTGGTAGCCATGGTGACATCAGCTGGTTTTTCTCCAGTATAGGTGACGTTTCCATTCAGCTTGACATTGGTTCAGGTGAGACTTTCAGTTCAGTGCAGAGCGTGATGCAGTCAAAGTTCTGGTTCGGTCCATCTTTCTTTTTCTATTGTAGCTGAAGGAGAAACCACTGATGTTTCCAAATAGAGTTTAGAGATTGCTGGGCGTCCTGACTGTTTTGTTTTGGTTTCGCTTTTTAAAGTTGCTGGATTTGTTCGGTACAAGAGCGTACCGAACCGATAGAGCCGTACCGAAAAATACCAATAAAATATGAATATGAATAAAAACCTCTGGTACAAAAATTTCTTGTCCAGTGAGTTAGAGCTGCTAAAAGCAGCTGCTGGTTCTGGAAGCCGTTGGATCACAGGTTTTCATCCGGCTTTCAGATTCTGTTTTTATCCTGGTCTGATAAATAATGACCAAGTGTGTTTTTAGATATAAGGAACTACAGAGCGTGGCGAGGAACAGCTGCTGGTACCTAAAACCCTAAAACAAAAAGAGGCTGTGCTTCCTTTTTTACCATAGTCGGAGGTGTTGGTTAAATTCCCTGCTTTACAAGACCAAGATGCAAGTTGAGTTCAGACAGATTAAAATTCTGATAATTCATTCATCAGTGTTTCTCACTTTTTAAATAAAATTTATTTGATTGCATTGTTAGTCAGTTACCAGGTTAATTAGGTCACTGCTTTGATTGTATTGTGAATAATAGAGAAAAGATGAAACTCTGACTGAATCTTTCATTTTGGTCACTTTTAAAAACTTTGAGGTTGGTGTTCCACTTTCATGAAAGCAAAACTTTAATTCTGTAAATAAAGATCACCTCAGTCATTTTTCATATTTTAATGAACAATAGTCAGAGGAAAAGGTGTCATAAAAGACAAAATTATATAAGGGGAGAATAATTGATTAGCATAATCCTAATTTCCAACTAAAACCAGATGGACATACACAGTTAAGGAACATTATATATCTGCATACTTGAATTATTCTTGGTTAAAACTAGAGATCTAATATATATAAATATATATAAAGTCCATTAGGATTTCCCTTTTGGACTATAGTTCTGTTGCGTTCCGTTCACCTCAGAGCTGCGTTTGACGTCCAGTAAACGTTGTCGGGATTCCAATCTGTCAACAGTCCAGTCATTTTTTGCTGCACTTTCCATATGCAAACTCCACTTTTCTTTGGTCATGTTTAGAGTTGCAGGCTCTACGTCTGATATTTATTTAAGAAACAGTCTAATCTTATAAAATAAACATTTTACTACTATTGTTGATGCAAACCGCGGCCATATTGAAAGTGGAAGTCTGTGCAAGAAAAAGGGTGCGTTCCATTTGTAGTTGAACTTTTGACTTCCCATTAGAAAGTCCTAGATACTGGGTGTTTCTCGATGCCCAGGAACCTCGCCTTGATGCCTTGGTCCCGCCCCGGTTGCCTAGGAGATACGTCGTCAGGGACCGCCAAGGCGTGTTCCAATGTTCATGTTCTACCGAGGAATCTGTCCTCCGTTTGTTAGCCGTTTAGCTAACTAACCAAGGATACGTCAGACGTACCTTGATGGCTTCTCTCGGTCAAAAATTTCCCAGAATACACTGCGGTAGGAACTGGCAGAAGCTACTTTGGTGGTAAATTTCTATTTTAAATGTAAGTCAACTCATTTTAACCATCGGGCTTATATCTAAAATGTTTTTTATTTTTTTATTATAATTTCTTAGATCCAAATAAGTTATATATGGTTCGTTAGTTGCTTAGTAGTTGCAGCTTCGGTGGCTACCAGGTACTAACTCGTTTGCACATTTGATTTAACTGACATTTAAAAAAAGTAAAACTCTCGTTATACATTTCCAGTTCCATGGTTGAAGTAATATTAATACGCTACAATGCTACTACGATGGGCGCGACGTAAACGGAGCATGTAAGGCGGCAGCCGCGGTCACGTAAGACAAGTCTGTTCCAAACCGTTTTTTTGACCAAGGAAGGACAGTGTCCTCGTAAGCAAGGCGCCCTGGGTAGGCGAGGCACCTTGACACTGAGAAACACCCACTTTCTTGCTCCGGCTTAGACTTCCATTATGGCTGCTCATTGCATCAACACCAGTGGGTTGTTGTGCAAAACGAGTTTATTTTACAAGACATACTGTTAAGAGTGAATCTAAAATCAGTGTTACGTGTAGAGAAAATAAAAGTTGTCTGCATATGGAAAGTACAGCTTAAAACTATGCTTATGAGATGTACTGCCAACAATGGCTACCCAGGCGCCGCCATGTTGGAATCCTGATTTTTCCGACAATGTTAACTGGAATGCGTTTACTTGGGCGTGACGTCGAGCTCAGAGTTCTGACTTCCTAGTTAAGTAGAACACACCATTATAGCTGTAGTACCTCTTACACACATCATTTTAGGCTGTACTAAGATGATGGCGCATAACGAGGGCCTGGGCGGGATTCGATACTCCTAGGTGAGAGTCATGCACACTGACCAATCAGCCGAAGAGATTTCCCTGTTCCAAGCAGCCAAGGGTGCATGATCGATCATAGTCACACTGTCATATACTGTACTAATACCACTTTTATGTTCTTAACTCTTCACGTAAGGATTTATACACACATTCTCACTGAAATAGACATTTTTTAGAACGGCCATATTTAAAGTCAAAGTCGGACCGAAAAAAACCCATATCAGACTTTCTGAGTGCGAAATCTGACATCGGAGGGCATCAGATGTCGGAATATCTGAGTAGAAGTAGAACACACCATTATTTTTCAACCCCTTCCATCTTTGAAAGAAGAAAAAAAAAAGAATATGATTCGTTGACCTGGAGGGGAGAGGCGGAGCTAAAAACTTTTGTTATCTGCTTCTTATGGGGCCTTAAGCAGATTTGACTCAGGGGCGCCCCCTTTCTGTTAAAACCACGACACACAATAATAATGTTTCTATCAAGATTTGGATGTATCTGGGAAAGTAGGCAGAGTTTATTAAAAAATCAATCAGAGTTAATTGTTTGAGACGATCTGAAGCTCAAGCAAAATAGAAAGGTTAAACTAAAGCATCAGACTGTAACAATGATAACAAAAGAATCAAAGAATGACTATTAAAAAGTTATTTTAAATGTTATTTTAATTTACTTATAATTTTTAAATATAGTTAAATAAAATTCTACATTAAAAGGTAGAGTATATATATTTTATTCCTTAAAATGTATTTGATGTAAACATTTTAGTATTTTTTTTAAATAAATTTCAATTTTAATATATTTCTTAATACATTTGTTACAAATAAACTTGCCTAGTTACTACACAAAAATTAAAACAAGTGATTTAAAAAAAAATATCCTACAGCTAAACAAAACTAAATGAAATAGAGTAATATTCACATTTTCCTAAACTTTAACAACCCTAGTCTCTGTTCAATGTTAGAATTTATGGGGGGCTTGGATGGGTTTGTGGGGCCCTAAGCAACCGCTTAGTTCGCTTGTGCCTTGGGCCGGCTCTGATAGGAATGTCGCATAAAAGCAAATTGTCATAATTTTTTGAAACAAACAAATTTCTGAAGAAGTAATAATCTTGTAGGTAAGATATTTTAGACACAAAAACAAACAGTTTGCTGCTCACTCAGCTTTTGACCGATTCGTTTACATTCCGAGATAATTGACTTTAAATGCGGCACAAAAAAAAGTTGAGCTTTTAGAAAAGGAGAAAACTGAGGAGAGATAACTTTGTGTTCAGTGTTTCCCTCATACACTGAAAACAATCTAATTAGGGAAAAAAGAAGCATTGATGAGCTCCAGATGGCAACATAGCAGCCGAAAATAACAGAGCTCCGACGACACGGTGGGTGTGTAATTTGATGGGAATTTTTGAGAAATTTTCATTAAAAGCTCCGGAAATAATGCGATAATCTATCACCTTTAAACAACCTGAACAGAGTAATTCATCAGAAATAGAGCCCCCTCCCCACGGTCCTCCCTCCCTCCTCCCTCAGCGATCATTTCCAGCTCGCCTCCCTCTCTCCTCTCTCCTCTCTCCCCCTCTCTCTCGCACTCTGCCAGCCGGTGCTGCAGTGGATCAGTCGCAGAGCTCCACCGCGCCTCCTAACCCGTTTCATCTCCTGGAATACGGTGGCGTTAAAAAAAAAAAAAACCCGGGGAGGAGGGGGAAAAACGTGGCTCTCTCCGCCGCTTCGCACTCCATCTGTTTTCTCCATCTGCGGCTCTCGCTCCCCGCTCGTCTGACCCGACCTGACGTCCTCTAAGCGGACTCCAAACGCGCGTCCGAACCGCGCTTCGCATCATTTTCTTGTTTGGATTCTGCGTAGACAAAAAAGAGGGGATAAATAAAGTCAGGACGGAAAACGCGCTGCTGTATTTTCACGACAGACCCGGTTGTTTCGTAGAATCGGAGGATGCGCGGAACCGTCCAGAGATGAGAACCCGAATCTGGACTCGCTTTCAGCTCGATTCGTTCGGAGGCGAACAGGACGAACCGGGTTTGACTTTGTCTCGGAAACATCACAATGTCCAACTCAGCAAAAGCACAAGCTGATTAGATCATCCAGGCAAACCGACAGACGCGCATCACATCCAAACTCCGTCCCGCTCCGGCCGGACACGTGTTGACTTCCCCCCAGATTCAGGCTCAGAGAGCCGCTTAAACCTCCGCCTGGCTCGCCTCCGCTGCAGCACAGAACGGCTCTGCTCGGCTCACCTTGAACCATGCTGCTTGCGTGCCCATGCCCTCCCCGTGTGAGCCGCGCGTCCCGCGGACACGCCGCGCTCCTCCGGTCCTCTCTCATCCTCCTCCTTCTCCTCTGGCCTCTGCCGTCTGCAGGGAAGAAGAAGCTGTACATCGGAGCGCTGTTCCCGATGACGGGAGGCTGGCCGGGCGGCCAGGCTTGCCTGCCCTCCGCTCAGATGGCCCTGGACCTGGTGAACAACAGGAGCGACATCCTGCCGGACTACGAGCTGGAGCTCATCCACCACGACAGCCTGGTGAGTGGATGTGCAGGAGAGTCAGAGGAGGTGCGCTCCTCTTAAGTGATGTGTGGTGTCACTGAGGGACGCACCATCAGCCTCTCCTGTTTTACCCAACTCTCTCCTTCTGCTGTCAGCTTCTGTGTTGACATCTGCCATCACATTTAAATCACATTTGACCCTGTCTCTACGTCCTTTCCCCCCACAATTTTTGTCCCGTTTTGTTGGAAGTTGGAACGACAGAGGTTGGTCTCAGCAGGGTCCCTACACATTTAAAAACGCATCAAATCCTTCTAATATTTCATCAATTCTGAAGCTTGGTTCCACCTTCCAAAATAAAGGAATTAATGAAAGGAATTAACGGACAGTTTTGTCACCAGAGGTGGTTTTGAGCAGTTTTTATTAAAGGTGACAAGATGGGAGCCTGAAGAAGGTTAGAAATTTGGCAAATTTAGACTCATAAACACAAAAACAAGCTGGTTTAAAGGGTAAATGCTGTTTTTTTGCAACCTGTACCTCATTTATAGCAGGCATTACATTCATTTCCTCACCCAGACAAATTCGGTTGCACTTGAAGTCCTTCAGTAGAAGTTTAGATCCCTTGGTGATCAGCGTCTATATACATGTAATGGAAGTTAATGGGGCAGCCAAAGTGCAGCCACTAAATAAACCATTATCTGCCACAAAACTCCTGCATTTCAATAAGGTTTTCTTATGAATCACTAGCACTATTCCCCTGTGTGTTCGGAGGGGTTTTCACAGGCTTTTAATCCTAACGATTCCAACATACACTAATCAGTGATTTTAATGACGTCACAGCCGTAGTCTGAGCAGTTTGAGGAAAGGGAGCCTGTGGAAGCTGAACCTAATCCACTTGTTCATTTCGTTTGTGCAATTTGAAAAAAAAAAGACAGTTCTGTCTAAAGCCTAGTTTATACTTCCCCGTCTACATCGGAACAGATTGACGCAACACCATTATCTGTCGACGCAAGGAGAGCATATGCTTTTGATTGGTCAGCTTAACAGCATCCAGAGATCGTTTCACGAGATCGGGGCTCTATAGTCGCTGTAATCAGTAATTAATGCAGCGTTTGGCCACTATATGCTTTATATTGAAAGGACAGTTGATCTAATCTGGTGTTTTAGGTGATTTTGAACACAAGGAGGTGTAGAGAAACAACAAAACAGAAGGCAGTGTTTGTTTGCATGCATTTTTAGCGTATTCTTTGAGCTGCGCTTGTAGTAAAGAGGTTCCAGCTCAATCAGAACTTACTTTATGTCTAAGGGTGTGTATTGGCAACAATCTGGTGATACGATGCTTATCACAATGCAGTGGGTACGATGCGATATATTGTGATACATCGCGGTATGATGGTTAAGACTATATTTTATAACTGTAGAAAAACTGTCACTGCAATTTTAAACACATTAACCTGTTTTATACATAACACATCCAGTTTTATCAGGTGAAAACAACCACCAACTAGCGGTCATACTTTAAATAATACTACAAATATCACTATCATCCTCAGTGGTTCCATTCAAAATTCTAAAAAAATAAAAAATAAGTTATACATTGTTTTTTATTATCGATACGATATTGCGACAAAAAATAGAAGAATGAAAAATAGGTCCGTCAGTTCCGTAAATACGTCTGCGTCTGGGTTTCAAATTTGCTGACGGAGACGTATAAGTTTATGCTTCACAGACCGTCGAAGAGCAAAGAGTAAAAGTTTTGCAGAAGAAGAAACCTGGGATGCAGCAAGGCAGTGACGTAATTGAAATCGTGCATTAGTATAGTTGTAATAAAATCCTGTAAAAAAAACCTGGAAGACAACAACAAAACACAATGGAGACGCTCTGAACTCACAGGGGAATAGTGCTAGTGATTCATAACAAAACCTTGTTGAAATGAAGGAGTTTTGTGGCAGATAATGGTTTATTTAGAAGCTGCACTTTGGCTGCCCCAACAACTCCCATTACTCCCAGATATACACCAATCTGGAAAAAATATACACTTCAAGTCGCACCAAAGTTGTGTGGGTGAGTAAATGAACATGATGCATATTATATATAAGTTCCAGGTAAAAAAAAAAAAAAAAAGGAATTTCCCCTTTAACGTATCAGCATGTTTTTAGTCCATTTAATTTAGTGGAATCTTTGGATCAGATCTGAAAGAGAAAACAAAGAAAGAATATGTGTTTGAATCAACACACTTTGTAACGCTCTGAAATGTGTGTTAAATTCATAAACAGATGTCTGTCTGCTGTTTTATACTGCATAGATTTAAACAATGAGCACAGCCATCATTGTTGCCACCTGGGTGTGAGATCAAGATTCTTACTACTGATATTTGACCTTTTCATGTCTTCCCAACACGCCATCTCCCCCTTTTTGGTGCGGTTTTTGTTGTGACAGTGAATTACATAGCTCCGGTTAATGCGCATGCACAGCAGTAAAATTCATCCTTTTTCCCTTTGGTGTTTAAGAGCAGTCCAAATCAAGTTAATATATATATATATATATATATATATATATATATATATTAAGCTTAGGCATTAAAAATAATGTATTTCTGTCCTTCTGTGACCTTAGGGTTAGAACATAAAACTTGTGGGTTGGTTAAAATTGGTTGGATAACTCAACTTAAGGTATGCTATTCTGTCAAAGTATGCTAGATCGACAGAACACCGGTTCCTCACGGTCGTGTTGTTGAGTAGTTGTGAAGTAGAGGAAGAGGTGAGCACGCAGCGTTCACATGTTCTGATGTGATGTTAGGCTCACCTGCATATGCAGCTCCATGGAAACCGTCTGAGGCTTTTATTTCCAGTCTTGGGGAATTGCAAGACATTTATAAAACCCCAAAGATTGTGCAAACATTTAGAGGTAAATAACACTAAAATGTTGCTCTGATTCATTTAGGAATTTGAAACTTTCATCCAGGAAAAAAGAATATAATAGAATAAAGCCCTGAAGTGCTCTCTTAAAAAGGTCATATTGGCGACAAAAAACCCTGCTGCCTCGCCCCCTGCTGGGCCGGTTCGCTGTAATTGAGCAAACCCACCACCCGCTTGTTGCTCATCAATCATTAATGATGTTGGTATTTTAAAAAATGTCACCATTATCAACCCCTATAAACGACACATCCGCCTCCCAGATGGTGTAAGGCTCCCCGCCTGGCGCCTCCGTGCCTTCGGTGATTGTTTTTCACAGGCTTGGGCCCTCCTTGCTGCACTTCCTGTTTGTTGCTCTGAAAGTTTGAAGCGTTTTTTTTTCTCGACAGCAGGACGAGTGCAGATGCATTAAAAACCGAGTTCTGCTGAGGCTCGTTACCAATGGCGCTACAGGACAGATGCGTGGAGAGCCGGGAGGTGGGGGGGGACGAGGCACCAAGCAGTTAACAGCGCTAGGACTGGTTAGGACGCCGCTACGAGCTTCGCTCTGATTGGTGCACGCGGCTCTGCATTGGAATCCTGTTAAACAGAAGAGCAGGGAGGAAGACGAGTTTGTGTGTGTGTGAGAAGGGAGAGCGGGAAGGTTGGCATGGCAACACTCTCGAAGCGAACGGCGTTAACAAACAAGGCTCCGGCTCTGTGACAATATGTGTGCAAATTCATACAGGAGAGGCTAGGAGAACGGAGCATCCTGTTCCACCTTGTTCTGTCCAATCAAATGCTAAACAGATAAAATATGGTTGTGTGTGTGTGTGTGTGTGTGTGTGTGTGTCTGATTAAATGTGCAGCTTCAGATCGAGCTGCCATGAAAATAAAGACAAAGCACGGTGGAGATTTCAGGGGGATTGGAGAACATCGCTCCTGCTACAGGAGTCGCTGCTGCCTCCAGCTGAAGGAATAAATCCTCCGTACAGAGGAGGAAAAAGCTCTGGTGTAAAACCATCTGAGGGTTGCTGGTTTAATTCCACGAATGGAAGTCAAAGTGCGAGCGCTTCACCTTGAGGTGCGCTCTCACCTGCCGGGAGGAGATTAATCAGCCGCCATATTTACGCTCCTCATCCCGTCCGTGTTTGATCAGACGCTTCGGTCTGCAGCTCGTGTTTACCCGGAGTCGCTTTAACGGGAGAACCTTTATTATTGCGCCTCCCTCCCTCCCAAAGACTCATTAGAGTCTGGCTTGTTTTTAGCAAACAGGAGTGAAAGAAAACACACCCACGCAGAGTATTTGGTGACCATTAAAGGCCCGCGAGTGTGGAGCTGGTTCAACATCATCCAATATTCATGAAGCCCCACACTTAATCCCAGCCTGTCCTCTTAAATGGATGCAGATACCCTGTGGTAGCGGAGCGGCTGGTTTCTACGCTTATTCTGGTGACAGCGTCAGACTATTTACAGCCTTCTGTGATCCGAGCACACACACACACACACGCGGCATGTACGAGCTGCTCTCCACACAGGGCCGTTGCCATGGATATATCAAAGCGGAGACTGCAAACTTTGATCAATTATTAACAGTGATGATGAGTGAGACAGTGGAGATGCGGATAAACGGAGGAACAAGGTGCTTCCTTCACTTCCGTCTCTGCATTTAATCAACAGCCGTGACGGTGTGTGGCCACACATCATCTCAGGTCATTTAGCTTTCCTGGCTGTCCCCTTTTTGGTTTTAATCTCGTAATTAGAAAAAGTTACGTTTGGAGCTTAGGTTGCAGAACTGTGGAAAGGTTACAGGGTGAACCAAGAGTTGAGATATCCGTGCAGGATTTATATGCATGCTCGTCTAAATACGAGCACTGCTGCTAATGTTTGGTTAAATACTCAGGTTCAGTTCAATTCAGATTCACAACAATTACTTTACAAGTTTTCTATTTAGGGAATCCCAGGCAACTGCATTGAGTAATTGACTTGAAGTTGTGCCCACGCAGACGCCAACCTCAGTAATCCCTCATACTGAGTAAGCATGTAGCGACAGTGGAGGGGAAAAACTCCCCTTTAACAAGAATAAACCTCCACCAGAACCAGAACCTGGCTTAGTACAAGTGGTCACACACTTTTTTTGCTCTTGCTTTTATTTGATCTTAACCTTGATTTATATGTATCTTCCTGTTGTTGTTTTTTTATGTTGCTGTTTCTGTTGTTTTGTTGTTTGCAAATGTACAGCCCCTTGGGCAATCTTTGTATTGTAATTAAGTGTACTATATAAATAAACTTGACATTGACATTGGTCATCTGCCACGGCCGTCTGGGGGTTTGAGAAGACAGAGCAGAGACACAAAAAGAAATGAAATTAACCCGTATCAGTCCGAATCTGCGAAGTAGTCATCTTTATTTTTTACAATTATTATATCTGTTTTAAGTAGGGGTGTCCCTGACCAAGAATTTACAGTGTTACCGGAAAAATTCTTAAATAAATGATGAGAGAAGATTCCATTAAAGTTTGGAGGATTTAATGAGACTCAGGTTGATCAAGACAAGGAGGACAGACATTTACATCGGAACATGTAAAATACTGACCCGTCTCTGTCTAACTAACACGTCCTTTTTATTAAGTTAGTTAACCTTACAATTATCAGCTTCATATAGATTGACACTTCTTCAGGGTAACCCATGGAGACTCGGAGGCGCCTTCTGCTTGATTGGGAAGCCACAATCTTGTAGGATGTCAGGTCACTCACTCTGAGAGGGTCATCTCCACGGCAACGCACGCATTAGGAATTTTATCATCTATCCATTTGACCATGACTTAAGTCTACAGCGTCATTCAGTGAGACTGATCAACAGTGATAAAGAATCAGCACACAGTGACTATTGAGTTAACAATTTCTACCACAGTCTCCCCCCCCTTTTTATCATATCACAATGATAAATCAAAAAACCAAAATGAATTACTAGTAATGACACTCTAACAACTATCCTAATGAGACAGGCAGTATTTTAAAAGAAAGGCAATCATGAATCTGGATGAAATGATCTCAGGGAATAAAAGTCACAGTAAAGCATTTTTTGAACAAATTATCTAATCTATGCATCCTTCTAGATGACAATCGTCTGACCCATACAACACTCCATTCAAAAAACCCACGGGGCTTAAGATAAACACTCCTCCAACCTATGGTCGTGTTATTGCATCTCTCGACCTCGTGGGGAAAAAGAATGAAGCGAACCTTATGCCCCCATGAGTGGTCCTTCTGTACGGTTCCTCATCAGTCAGGATGCCTAAAAATAACTGCAAAACAGAGAGAGGGCACAATGTTAGGCAGCATCGATCAAGTAAACAATCAAAAATCAATCTGATTTTTTGGAATCGAATTAAAATTTTGAATTCGAATAAGAACTGTTGAATCTTTCTATAGTCGACTGTTCTATGTGTGCAGGCTGGGCGGGGTAGTTATAGTTATAGTTTATTGAAACAGGGACAGTGTACAAAACCATTAATCTTTACAAAAGAAATGATTTGTACCAGATTTAGCAAGGTAGCTATTTTCCATCTGCAGTCCCTGGACAGGTGAGTACAAAAAAACATTACATTTATAATCTATAAATCTAATATACAATAAAATCACTATATAAAATACATTAGTTTTCTGTACACTTGTAAAATAACTTATAAACAATACCGACAATTTACAATAAATTCATCAATATTGACACGATTGATGATCTAAAATATACGTTTTCAAATTTCGAGTAAAACTATTAAGATCTACAGACAGTTTCAGACAGTCTGGAAGCTCATTCCACTGTTTAATGGAGCGAAATGAGAAGGCACATTGTGCAAAAGCCGAGGATCTTTTTGGGATTACACAGTTTTTATTTGCAGTGGACCGAGTGGCTCTCTTATTTTGCTCATAACAAAGTCTGACAAAGTTCTTCAATGGTGAGTGATTTTGAATATAGTTCTTAGATTATTGTATAGAATTACATTGTCAAAGGTGAGCAGTTTGAACTTACTCAAGATATTGCATTGATGATAACGAAGTGGTTTTTTGTCAAGTGCCTTTAAAGCCTGATTATACACAGATCTTAGTGGTTTGAGCGCGGTCTCCTTTGCCTGCGACCAGCTAGATAGACAGTAAGTGAAGTGAGGAATTATCATGGCGTTGAAATAATTGAAAGCAGCCTCGACTGTCAGACTGTTCCTCATATGCTTTAGAGAGGAAATGCTATATTTAATTGTGTTGGTGACTTTTTTAATGTGATTTTGTGTGATCTGAAAATTCCCAACATCTGATAGGCGCTTTCATTCTAAACCACAGTGTAGGCCTCCTTAAGCCAATCGGTTATATGGTCTTGGGTTTTCAATCATTCAGACTCATGTAGCAGTCACTCCATGTGCGAATGCGTTTTAGGAGGATATTTGTTGACATCTTTGCGCGCATGCGCGAATGGTTGCATAAAGATAACATTTACGCCGTCTATAGAGATGCGAACATTTCCAAGAGAGTTAGAAGGTAAAATCCCTGATATATATGAGCACTTTAACATATGAAAACTGTGAAAACTTTAGAGAGAAACTTAAAATTGCAATTGACGGTGAAATAAAAGTTATTTAAAGTCCCTTTTTAGATATGTGAAAGACGTTAATCGCCGGTGTCCTGAATACAAATCCGCCGGGGAGACATCACTATTCCTAAAGCCGACCTTTCACTCATAAAAAGTTTACGGCTTTCAAAAGTCTGGAGACCTGAGATTATGTTGATTCAAGTGGAGTTGGGAAGATCTTTGCAAAACAGGAAGCCGTGTTTGTGCTAAAAGCAGAGGTCAGAGGAGCAGAAACAGCGTGATATTTAGCTTAAATGGGGACACTGGTGGTCCAGTAGTTTTTAGTTCCTTGGTGGTTCATGAGTTCGTCCTGAACATCCTAAATTTCCTTTCATATGATGTGGGGCAGGTTGGGTGTTCCTCTAATCCTTTGGGAAAGTCTGTTAAACTGGTTAGCTTAAGATGTCTGAATCAAGCTTTCTGGTTTCAAGGTATTTACAAACGGCCCTTGCAGACTTGAGTAAATCTACCGTTTGGCTTTTTAGATCTTTAGTGTGTTCCTTGTACTTTCATGTTGCTCTCAGCTCAAAAGCTCCTGCAAAAGAGAAACTAGCTGCTGTAACCAATCATGACCACTAAGCAAGAGTTAATAGACCTCGATCTGGTTAGGCTTAAAAAGCTGCTAGAGCCTTCCATAGCGTTTACTAAAACAGTTAGGTCTACCCATGGGCCTCCTCATAGATTTTTACACTTTTTGATTAGAAAAAGCTATAATATATTCTAAACACTGGGGGTCTAATTATTCCACCCTGGACAAAGAAGAGTATATGTAAATATAAAGTTGAAAAGGACACGGATGCTCTTGCTGTGTGGATGTAAACATTATCTGCTGAGGGAATTTCAGCAGCGAGGACAGCTCCTTTCATAGGCTACATCGTTCTGCGTCAACATGGACGGCATCAGGTGTTGTCGGCGGCTCGGGTCGATTTGAAGTGGAAACGATGAAGACCCCTGAGAGATGTGTGAGGACAGAACAGCAGGAATTCTTCAGGCTTCGGAGCGCCGTTGCCAACGCTCCTGTTCTGTCTGCGTTTTTCATCTCTCAGCTGCTGCTCCTTCCTCAGCCCAGCACCGTTACCTGAGCGACGCAATTGTCGCTACCCATGCTGTTAATGTTGGTTTCCTCCAAAGTTCTGGGTTCAGCTCACCCCACAGGGGTTCTTTTTCTGTGAATGCAACTGATTCTTTAGCTTTAATACGTTTTTCACATGTACAAAATAATGCAATTATTATGTCCGGTGGGAAAAGGAGAGAAAACATTTCTAGAGTGTTAAACTACTTGGTGGCGACTGTTGCAGAGGATGTAGGGTGATGGAGATGTGTTGGATATTTCTCTTGCTGAAAGCGCATCAAATATTTATAAAAAAATCTGCTGGTGTTTCAAAAGATGCCAGGTTGGTTTGTTGCTGAAAACCTCAATCTGAATCTCGTCTGACCAAAGTAGTCTTGGTGGAGTTTGGGAAGCACCACGTGTTCACATTTGTGATTTTAGGACAGAAAACGTTTTATCTGCCCCTTTTGCCTCCCAAAACAACCAGTTTCCATGTAGAGAATATCTAATGGTTCCTATTATGGCTGCCACACACCATAATTTTGTTAATCGACTAATCACCAATTATTTTTTCCAATTAGTCGACTAATCCGATCACGTGTAAATTGTATGTTATTGCAGCAGCACACAGCTGCTCTAATACAGGTGCTGGCCAGTAAATTAGAATATCATCAAAAAGTTGAATTATTTCAATAATTCCATTCAAAACGTGAAACTTGTACATTATATTCATGCAATTCACACAGACCAATGTATTTCCAATGTTTATTTCTTTTAATTTTGATATTTATAAGTGACAACTAATGAAAACTCCAAATTTGGTATCTCAAAAAATTTGAATATTTTAAAGGCCAATGAAAAAAAATGTTTTTTTTTAAATGTTGGCCAACTGAAAAGAATGAACATGAAAAGAATGTGCATGTATAGCACTCAATACTTAGTCGGGGCTCCTTTTGCCTCCATCACTGCAGTAATGCGGCGTGGCATGGACTCGATCAGTCTGTGGCACTGCTCAGGTGTTATGAGAGCCCAGGTTGCTCTGATAGTCGTCTTCAGCTCCTCTGCATTGTTGGGTCTAGCGTATTGCATCTTCCGCTTCACAATACCCCATAGATTTTCTATGGGGTTAAGGTCAGGCGAGTTTGCTGGCCAATCAAGGACAGGGATACCATGGTCCTTGAACCAGGTACTGGTGGTTTTGGCACTGTGTGCAGGTGCCAAGTCCTGTTGAAAAGTGAAGTCTGCATCCCCATAAAGTTGGTCAGCAGCAGGAAGCATGAAGTGCTCTAAAACTTCCTGGTAGACGGCTGCATTGACCTTGGACCTCAGGAAACAGAGTGGGCCAACACCGGCAGATGACATGGCACCCCACACCATCACTGACGGTGGAAACTTTACACTGGACCTCATGCAACGTGGATTCTGTGCTTCTCCGCTCTTCCTCCAGACTCTGGGTCCTTGATTTCCAAAGGAAATGCAAAAATTGCTTTCATCAGAAAACATAACTTTGGACCACTCAGCAGCAGTCCAGTCCTTTTTGTCCTTGGCCCAGGCGAGACGCTTCTTACGCTGTTTCTTGTTCAAGAGTGGCTTGACACACGGAATGCGACAGCTGAATCCCATGTCTTTCATGAGTCTCTTCGTGGTGGTTCTTGAAGCGCTGACTCCAGCTGCAGTCCACTCTTTGTGGATCTCCCCCACATTTTTGAATGGGTTTGTCGTCACAATTCTCTGCAGGGTGCGGTTATCCCTAGAGCTTGTACACTTTTTTCTACCACATTTTTTCCGTCCCTTCGCCTGTCTGTTAATGTGCTTGGACACAGAGCTCTGCGAACAGCCAGCTTCTTTAGCAATCACCTTTTGTGTCTTGCCCTCCTTGTACAAGGTGTCAATGGTCGTCTTTTGGACAGCTGTTAAGTCAGAAGTCTTCCCCATGATTGTGGAGCCTTCAGAACAAGACTGAGGGACCTTTTAAAGGCCTTTGCAGGTGTTTTGAGTTAATCAGCTGATTAGAGTGGCACCAGGTGTCTTCTATATTGAGCCTTTTCAGAATATTCTAATTTTCTGAGATACTGAATTTGGTGTTTTCATTAGCTGTCAGTTGTAATAATAAAAATGAAAATTAATAAACACTTGAAATATATCACTATGTGTGGAAGGAAAGTATACAGTATAGAAGTTTCACGTTTTGAATGGAATTACTGAAATAATTCAACTTTTTGATGATATTCTAATTTACTGGCCAGCACCTGTATAAACATAATACCTCTAACTGTTATGTAGTATCTAAAATACTGACTATTAAGATGATAGCTCATTTAACATTTATGAACTAATTATAAAACATTAGCTTTACAGTAGACACATAATGTGTGCTAAGGGTAATTAAATTATCATCACTACTGTTAATGTTGCAGCTATCAAATAATACAAAAGCATCTTCAGTCAGGAGCTTAATCAGAACAGCTTTGATACAGAAACATCCTTCCTGCCCACAGCCATTTTACATGTAAAGTCAGTTTAAAAATCAGAATCTGACAAAATAAGTGTTTTCTTTTTCATGATGTTCGTGAATTTAAAAAAATAATTTTGATGCAGAAAAAACACTGATTTTTGACCAGAGGTAAAAGTTACTTTAGGATTTGTGTAAAAACGTTTAGCAGACTACAACTGCAGAAGAAGGAGAGTGATGGCCGTAGCCTCCAGGACGAAGAAAGGAGCATTAAACACGGAGAAAACCTCTATAAAACTCACCATGTGGAAAGTAGCAGCTACATCGGGGATAAAGCAGTCGGTGGAGTGAGAGCCAGCATGCAGGAGAAGCTCTACAAGCTCTAGGTGAGTTTTTTACGTGCTATAGCTAGTGCTAGGGGAGGAGACTTAGGCTCGCCATAGAGGACCATAGAAGACGTTACATGAGAGAGTCCGGACATTTTCATCAATCTATGAATGTTCCTTGATGCCATGGAGAGAATGTGAACAGCCAACATGTTTGGGGAAAAGAGGATATCGTCCTACTGTTGATGCTAATCTTAGCAGCTAACGGGCTGATTATCTTACAGAGGCTACTGTCCCTCTTCGTCATTAGTCTTTTTTATGGTGCTCAGAACTCTGTGGTACTGACGTGGAAGGCAGCTTCTACCTTGGGAATTTTGCGTTACTGATTCTTCTCTTTATATTTATTAAAATTACGTTGTTGGTTCACTGTGATACTGTTGTTTGGGCTTTACCGGTGACTTTGAATGCCACAAGTGCGCATGTGCATCAGGGGCAGAAGGGCAGACAAAGTCGCGAAAGTTTACAGCGACAGTGTTAGGAGAAAAACAAAATGAAAAAATGAAATGATAACATTGATTAGTGAGTTTTTTGTCGACAGTTTTGCTCATTGAGGTCGTTGTGACAAATCAACTAACCGTGGCAGCTCTAGTTCCTGTTCAGACTTGCTGCCACTCTTCACTTCAGCTTTGGGGATGTCTTCACCTGTCTTAGCCTACCTGTTTTTCCTCCTCTCAGAATAAACCTGGATCCTTCCTTAGGGGTTAAATGAGACGGATGTCTGATGTTGGATGTCGCATTTTAACCCCAGAAAATGTTGTGCTTTTACACATTTCTATTAGTAAATGTGACTGTAGCTTTAAAATCTTGAACAACATAAAGGTGGAGATGGGAAGATATGAGCGACTCAGTCTGTTTCTGTTTGCTGTTGCATTGACTACAATGTTTATTTAAAGCTGAACCTCTGGACTGAAGCTGCATGGTAATATTAAATATTTAAGATTACAGCACCTTTATATTCCTGTTTAACTTCCGAAAGTCTGAGACCAGGTGGAACACGGTGGAAGGTCGAAGTAGGGAAGGGTTTTAGTTTTTCCTTTCTTAGTGATTGAGGTCGACGTCTACATAATTACATTACATGACGTTACAGTTTCTTTCAAAAAGTCATGAAGAAAATGAAGCTTTGATGAGACGAATTACAAGCCAAGAGGTTATAAATTTAGATTTCACATGAGACAATTGTGCATTTCAGTCAGTTTTTACATTTATCACCAACAATGTCAATAAATATAAAGTCAAGGGTGTCTTCAGCACCAAAAACCAGAAACTCAGTATCAGTAAAATCTGAAAACTAGGGGGTGCTAGTCATACAAGAAACATGTCTGACAATTGGCTGTACTGGGGGATCTGGACTGATGCTTCTCGCTCAGTTAGAATATTATAAACAAGTTTTTAATTTCAGGGAAACTCTGGTTTCCAGATATTAAAAACTGCAAAATTCTGCTTCACAGAACAATTTAGATATTACATCAGAGTAATTAAAAAAGAAGTAATTTTGATGCATAATTACGGGTCCATCTAAAGCAGGGATGTCAAGCTTATTTCCATTTTGGGCCACATCAAGTCCATGCATGTCCTTAAAGGGTCGGTTGTGACTAAACGTATTGATAAAACTATATTTAACAAAATGTTAAAATATTAATAAATATATTTCTGAACAAGTACTTCTTGAAATTCGACAAGTGCTTCTTAAATAATACTGAACGTCTTTTCACAACATGATTTAGCGCTAATCAAATAGACACTGGTTTGACAGAAAAATAGTATTTATGTGCACATAAATAGAACTTAAAGGTTTTATTTATAGGCAAGGTAATTTTAATTGTATAGCACACTTTCAACACAAGGAAATTGGAGGTGTTTTACATGATTTGGTGACAAAGAGACAACAACGCAGCGTTTAAAAGCTTGGAGTACTAACATTAAGAAAATAATAAAAGCAATAGCAGTTATTAAAAATAATTAAAAAGGAAAATCATGTCAGTTACTCATAGGCAACTCTAAATACATGAGTTTTAATTTTACATTTTGAAAGCTTTTGTGTCTCTACAGCTTTGCATTTTCCTGGTAGTTTGTCCATGGGGAGCATAGAAACTGAAAGCTGCTTCTCCATGTTTGGTTCTGGTTCTAGGCACGATCAGTAAACTAGAGCTGGAGGACCTGATTGGTCTGGATGGTTTGTACCATGATAGCAGATCTCTAATGTACTCTGGTGCTAAACCATTCAATGATTTATAAACTAATAAAAGCACTTTGAAATCTGTTCTCTGAGCTACAGGGAGCCAGAGGAAGGACTTTAGAACTGGGGTGATGTGTTCTACTTTCCTGGTTCTAGTGAGAACACGAGCATCAGCGTTCTGGATCAGCTGCAGCTGTCTGATTGATTTTTTAGGTAGACCTGTGAAGATACTGTTACAGTAATCATAAATGCATGGATTCATTTTTCTAGGTCTCCTTGTGTCATCAGTCCTTTAATCCTCGAAATGTTCCTCAGCTGATAGAAAGCTGACCTTGTTATTATCTTTATGTGACCCTGGAGGTTCAGGTCTGAGTCCATTATTACACCTAGATTTCTGGCCCGGTTGCTAGTTTCTAGTTGGACCAACTGAAGCTGTGCACTGATATTTAATCAATCTTTTTATGGATCCGAAGATAATTACTTCATTTTTGTTTTAGTTCATTTGGAGGAAATTATGGGAGATCCAGTTGTCAATTTGCTCAATGCATTTATTGAGGATTTGGACGGGTTCAACATCACCTGGTGACATTGAGATATAAAGCTGAGTGTCATCAGCGTAGTTGTGGTAGTTAATATTATTTGTTGTTCTAATCTGGCTTAATGGGAGCATGTAGATGCTAATTAGGAAGGGCCCTAGGATGGAGCCCTGGGGGACCCCGCATGTGATTTCTCTGTTTTGTGATGAGAATTGACACAAAGAAGTTCCTGTTCTTGTGTTAGGATTTTAACCAGTTGAGTGCCGTACCAGAGAGTCCAACCCAGTTCTCTAGACGTTCCTGGAATGTTTTATGATCAATGGTATCAAACGCCGCACTGAGGTCTAATAGTACCAGTACTGTGGTTTACCATATAGTGTTTGTATGGATGTCATTGAAAACCTTGACGAGGGTTGTCTCGGTGCTGTGGTGCTTACGGATACCAGACTAATAAATATCAAAGCGGTTGTTCATTGTTAGGAAGCTATTTAATTGTTGGAACACAGCTTTTTAAATAATTTTACCGATAAATGGGAGATTAGAGATTGGTCCGTAGTTTTGCATTAATGTGCTGTCTTCCAGAGTTTAGAGTTCAACATGGTGGACTGGCTTTGACCCCGTGAGCCTTGAGTTTGACGTGTGTTTTAATGTGTCCTCACTCATTACCGGGTCGGGGCTCCTTTTGCTTTGCAAAGACAAGATCGTGTGGTTCTGCTGGTGTGTTCAGAATGTCCAGGTTTTTTTCTCGTTGCTCCCATCTTCCTGTTGACAACAACCCACAGATTCGGAGCAGGGTTCGGGCCAGACCAGTTTGCTGGTGTTTCCACGGTGCTAGAAACAGGTTCTGGTACCTCTGGCAGTGTGGTTCGGTACCAAATCGTGCTGGAAGATGAAATCAGCGTCTTCATAAAGCTTCTTAGCTGAAGGAAGCATGAAGCGAACCACAATGTCCTGATAGACAGCTGCTCTGGTTCTGGGCATCTGCATCTTGTGGCTCCGACTCTGGCTGCCATCCACACCTTGTAATTAGCTGCACAGTAACTTATTTTTTTTTACAGTAAATGCAGCAGGATATGTTACAGGAAGGCTTTAAGACATCATCAGTTGTTCCTGTGCTGCTTTTTTCTGCCACACTTTTTCCTTTCACTTAACTTTCCGTTAATAGGCTTGGATACAGGCACTCTGGGGGGGGAAAAACAGCGTCTTCAGCAATGACCTCCTGGGTCTGAGCCTCCTGGTGAACATTAAACGTTCAGCTGGACTGCTGTCAGGTCAGCAGTCTTCCCAGTGGTTCCTCTGGTCCAAACACAACATTTTTATAGGTTTGGTCTTATATCCTGCTGAAACCAGACATATTTATTTGTTGTCCTTTATAATGGACATACTTGTTTTTCCCATGTATCTTCTCTTACTATTTTGATTTACCCTATTAAGTCCTACAGTACTTTTTAGAGGACTTGATGGGCGTTTTTAATTGATGTATCATTTGATGGGTTTCCATGCTGGAATTAAACAAAACCAAGAACCACATTTTATGGAAAGATGAGGGAGAAGTCAAATAATCTTTTGCCATTATAATTATACATATTCTCGTTAAATAACATGTCAATAACAATATTTTAACTACTGAAAACAGTTAATTGATTTATCTTTTCAAACAGTTCTTTAATAAATACCCCTTGTTGAGAACACCAGGACGGTTTTATTCTCAAAAAGAATTTTGTTTTTTGATCTAATTGAATGTATTTTTTTGGATTAATGGCATCAGATGCTGTTCATTTTTTGTTTTAATTTCAGTTGTATTTAGATGTGAATCGTCTTCAAGTATTTAAAAAAAATTAATGGTAAAGTTTTTTGTTTTTTTTCCTTAATAGAAAGGAAATCGCATGAAAAAATTAAAGTCTTACGATCTGAGAACGAGAATTTTTAGCAGCCTGAGGTCAGAATTAACAATATTGAAATATTTCGCTGTGTGTGAAATTAATAAATGCAATATCTGAACCTCACGTTTTGATTTTCCTTCTGGAAATTCTTTAAATTTGGATGATATCCCGACGTACTGAAGCACTTCTGGACTTTCTATGCTCAGCAGTGGGAACCTGAAGCCAGAAACCACAGGAACGGACATCTTTGGCGTGTCGAATCTACAAAGCCTCCTGCACAGTCCTGATTATCCCAGATTCGCCGTCGGAGCAGCTGGCAGGTTTTTTTTGTGGGCTCAGAACCCGGCCAGCTGACCGGTTGGAGGAGGAGCTCGCCAGATCCACCTTCACCGCCGACACTGGAACTTTTTCCTTTCTGCTTCTGGTTGTTTGATGTTTTATTCAAGCGTTTATTTCTGACATGATGACTGAGGCATTTAAAAGCCTTTTAAGGAGAAATCTGCTTGTTGGGTTCGCCACCCAGTAAAATGGTTCTTCTGACTAATGTGAGTCATTATATTTTCCCTGCGAACATTCAGCTGTAATGACCCCTTTTTTTTAAATCGGAGCTCTGCAGGCGAGCGTCTACAGTTAATGTGGTTTTTTTTTAACGCATGAAAATTGTCTTGACTAAACATGTAGAGGCCTAATGGCTGTTTGTCTTGGTTTGGATGTTTTAATAACCTCTACACGACCAGAAGGTGCACTTCTTGATTAAATCCTCCTTTCTACACGTTATAATCAGCGAGTCATTTGGAATGCTGATTAAAACAAGCTGCTATTAAAACCTGTAATCTGCTATGGTGGTGATGGATTGATGAAATAATTTGAAGATAATTGGCACGGGCGATGAAGTACTGCTCATCAGAGGGAAGTTAAGGCTCGGAAACAGCAGAAAACTAACAAGCTCCTCCTCAGCCGGTCCGCACAACACAAACAACCTTGGGGAACGAGAGTGTTTAGAAAGCTCTCCGTGTCGATCTGCAAACTCCTCCATGAAGATAATGCTTCCGAGGAAGCGAACTGTGTGTCGAGGACAGGCTGCAGGCTTGCATCCCGCTGGTTTCACTTAGAAAACTCGGAAGAGGAGAGGGTGAAAATCAGTGGAATCAGCTGGAGTGCTGATTGACTGAGAGAACCTCTCGGCTCCAACTTTACATAAACATTCTTATTAATATTAATGCTCTTATCCCAGTGATTAAAAGCAGCTCAGCCCGTGATTAAATATAGACTCACAAGTTTCACTCTGTTTCACAACTGAACTAATCAGCTAAAGGATTCAGTCGAGGACGAGACTCTGAGAATTAGTGAGGAGTGAAGCGGCTTTTTAAGTGTCTCTTCCAGCCATCTGTGGTGCTCGTCAAGAGGCAACTTTCTCTGCTAATTACAAAACTAAAAACAGAGGTGCCTTAACTCCCACCCAGACGTATTTATAGTCAGACCCTTGTACTCCGCTGGTTTCTGGGGCGGCTTTAACGCTCACACCGGCTGCTGAGGTGGCGGAAGTGCTGTTGGATCAGTTTGAACAGTTCCAATCTCTGCGCTGGAGCGTGAGATGTAGAGACGAGTTAGCAGTCCAACAAGTGTGTTAAGATTTCTCCAAAGAGAGAAATTCATCATTTTAACCATCAAACCAAACTAATCTTTGAGCAATTACACAACTGCATATACCAATACATATATTTAATCTATAGAAATGTAAAATAAGAATCAGAAAGCAGCAAGCAAAAGGAATCTGACTTTGGTTTCAAGCACTCACATTGCTCACATGTTAAGGGCGGCTGTGGCTCAGTGGTAGTGACCCAGAGATTGGGGGTTCAATTCCCAGTTCCTGGTGTTACTTTCCGTTGTGTCCTTGGACACTTCACCTACCTTTCCTACTGGTGTTGGCAGGGCAGCTCTGGCTACAAATGTGGCTTGCTTCCAGCAGTGTGTGAATGTGAGAGTAAATTAATAATGCGGCATTAAACATTTTTGTAAACATTGGAGGAAATAAAACTAAGATAACATACCCTGCACTTGTGGATGTAAAGCCAGTTTTTAAAGGTTGAATACGGGACATTTTCATAAAATCCTGCATCTTAAAATGTATGATACCTCCACTGGGCGTTTAGAGGGGTGCAGAATGAAAGTACATCTCCTTAAATATTTTTATTTCTAAACTATTATAAAATGTAGATTTTAACGGGCACAAACCGTTTTGTTTAGTAGCGGCCGCCATTGTAGGTCCAGATACAGTCTCTATGATCCAAGTAAATGTTCGGAGCAGCTTGGCTGGTACTGGGAAAAATGGCAGTCGGTAAGTCAAGCAGCTGCTTCAGAAAGCCGCAGATATTGTTATCCGTCTCATGAGAGAAGTGAGCAGAGAAGAAAAGAAACTAGAACAGTTTTAGGTGAAGCCTACAGTAGATGGACCCACGTAAAACATTACCACGGCATCAAACACACACTTCGGAGGAACGATATGAAGCTTATTAATGTCAAAACCATTTTACATCTTCACCTTCTTCAATTAGCTTTCTGTGCATCAAAATGCGTCTTTAAAATTCACAGACATCATCTGTCAAAGGTTGGATGTGGAGCACGAACACGATAGCGTCATCTTAGGCCTGGGTATCGATTCAAATTTCAAGAATCGATTCGATTCCGACTCTCAATTCGATTCAGTCTGACCCAATTCAATATTGATATGGGTCAGTTTGATTAAAACAGTTTTTCTGAACCGTTATCTCAATCATATGCCTGAAATTTAATGACTTACCACTGGGTGAGTAAACATCGGCATTGCAATCTTCTGATGGAAATTACAGAAGAACCAGGAATTTTATAGAAACGCACAGAGGTCGCATGTTTGCTGCTGGACAGGTAACAACTTTCACTATAATAATTTTTCAAACTAGCCCAAAAAGAGTCTTCCATTCCATGTCAAGTTAAAAATAAGAGAGCAGAGTGTAGGATAGAATGATGGCCACCGTACATGGTTGACTTTATCTTAACAAATGTGCTCAATGCTCCACCCGCTATCACCAAGCTAACACAATACCGTGTGCTAAATAATAAAACATATAAAAAAAAAAAGATTTATAGTTACCCCCGTACTGACTCAGGCTGTGGGAAGCTATGTCTAGTATTCTGAACCTGATACAACAAGCTAACCTTAGCATCGGCTACATGCTGATTCCAACAATACCAAAAGGTGACTCAAGCCTCAAGTACTCAGTATTATTTTTTCACTCATTTTCTACTTCCTTTCTTTGCTTTTATTCCATTTAAAAGTTTTTGAATGTGCTATATTACATATATTATTATTAAGTTTAACTTTGACTTATGTAAAGTAAATGATATTGTTAATAATGCAAAAAATAAGAGAAGTTTGGCTATGGGTGTCTGGAGAATTTGGAACCAACACGCTACGATCTGGTTTATTTTCTTCCAAAGGTAAAAATAAAAAAGAAAGAAATGCTTTTTTTCCCCTACTGATAACCACTGAACCTTTGCTGGTCTCTGGAGTTAAAAAGTGTCATCGAAACGCTTCAAACCACCTCCTTCAGTGTGATGTGTTATGATGAACTCCTCTTCCGTCCTCACAAGGTTTTTCATGCGGACGCAGTAATCACAGCCCCCCATTTACAGACATGAATTCAGGCTGATCACTGAAGCCTCTTGTGCTAAAAGCCAGATCGAGCAGATGTTTTGGCATCAGCGCCTCCGTCCTTACGTATGGTTGATGATCCAAACTATAATCAGATTCACGGTCACGATTCCACTTTCCCAATCAGCTCCTACTCTCTCTGCTCTCACATGAAGAAATAAGGATTTTCTGGACAGCTAAGCAGCTGCATCGATATGTTGATATATGAACTATTCTGTGTCAGATATAATCTCTTTATCTCTTCGACTTAGCTGCACGTATGGTATTCAGAGCGCTCGTTAAGTCATGCCATTCTGGTTGCTTTGGCTGTTGCCTAGTGATACTACAAAGGCATGAGAAAGTATTCACACCCCTTCATCTTTGGTTTTTCTTCAGGTTACAACCAACACCTGTGCTGGAAAGAAAATGACCCACTTTCAGGTTCTGCCACAGATTCTTGGTTGGATTCAGGTCTGGACTTTGACTAGGCCATTCTAACGACTCAAATCTGGTTTTAACCTAAGCCATATATCTGTATGTTTAGAATAGCATAAAGTAATAATTGAATTGTCCCACACGTGGGAAATTTGGTTGTAACAGCAGGAAAAAACAGACGTACAAAAAGAACAGAACACAAACAATTTTTACAGAAGAAAAATATTTACATCATGTACTACAGTTAGAAAAGCAGTTTAGAGCAGAGGTGACGCTACTTTTTTTTGTTGCTGTCAGTCATTTTGACTGACAAGAGAAAAAAACAAAACAAATCATAAACATTTGGGAGGATTTGTTGAATTAAAACAGGACTTGTTAAATTATCTTTGACCTGTATTACATTGAAAACAAAATAGAACAGCAGGTTATTTCATGTTTTTTTCACAATTTTTTTGTTTGTTATTTTCTAAATAAACTCTTATTCCAATTTTGCTTTTTGCAAGACATTTGAAAAAATGTGCAACAGTGAACCATTTACCACCTTGTGACATTGCTATTCCTTTTTCCAAAATCTAAAACACGTTTAGGAAAGGAAGACACCAATTGGTGAAGTGTTTTGGGTATCATTTTGTCCCATTCTGCATGCAAATAAGTCCTAAGGTGGCCAACAGTACGGACGGGAGGAGTTTGGAGAGACCATGGAGAACGACTTCCGTATGGCTTCGAAGCGATTCTGGTCCACCATCCGGCATCTCGGGGGGGGGAAGCGGTCTGCCACCAACACTGTTTACAGTGGGGGCGGTGAGCTGCTGACCTCAACGCGGGACGTTTTGGGTCGGTGGATGGAATACTTCGAAGACCTCCTCAATCCCACCGACACGCCTTCCTGTTTGGAAGCAGATTCTGAGGACTCTGGGACGGGCTCTCCAATCTCTGGTGCTGAAGTCACCGAGGTTGTTAAAAAGCTCCTTGGTGGCAAGGCACCGGGGGTGGATGAGATTCGGCCGGAGTTCCTCAAGGCTCTGGATGTTGTAGGGCTGTGTTGGTTGACGCGGCTCTGCAATATTGCGTGGACATCGGGGGCAGTTCCCTTGGATTGGCAGACCGGGGTGGTGGTCCCCCTCTTTAAAAAGGGGGACCACAGAGTGTGTTCCAACTATAGGGGGATCACACTTCTGAGCCTCCCTGGTAAGGTCTATTCGGGGGTTCTGGAGAGGAGGGTCCGACGGATAGTCGAACCTCGGATTCAGGAGGAACAATGCGGTTTTCGTCCTGGCCGTGGAACACTGGACCAGCTCTACACCCTCGGCAGGGTCCTGGAGGGTGCGTGGGAGTTCGCCCAACCGGTCTACATGTGCTTTGTGGACTTGGAGAAGGCGTTCGACCGTGTCCCTCGGGGTGTCCTGTGGGGGGTACTCCGGGAGTATGGGGTACCAGGCCCTTTGATACGGGCTGTTAGGTCCCTATATGAACGGTGTCAGAGTCTGGTTCGCATTGCCGGCAGTAAGTCGGACTCATTTCCGGTGAGAGCTGGACTCCGCCAAGGTTGCCCTTTGTCACCGGTCCTGTTCATAATGTTTATGGACAGGATTTCTAGGCGCAGCCAAGGTGTTGAGGCGATCCGTTTTGGTGACCTCAGGATCGGGTCTCTGCTTTTCGCAGATGATGTGGTCTTGTTGGCTTCATCTGAACGTGATCTACAGCTCTCGTTGGAGCGGTTCGCAGCCGAGTGTGAAGCGGCTGGGATGAGGATCAGCACCTCCAAATCCGAGACCATGGTCTTGAGCCGGAAAAGGGTAGAGTGCCTTCTCCGGGTCGGGGATGAGGTCCTTCCTCAAGTGGGGGAGTTTAGGTATCTGGGGGTCTTGTTCACGAATGAGGGAAAAATGGAGCGGGATATCGATGGACGGATTGGTAAGGCGTCTGCAGTTATGCGGGCGCTGTACCGGTCTGTCGTGGTGAAGAGAGAGCTGAGCCGAAAGGCAAAGCTCTCAATTTACCGGTCGATCTACGTTCCTACCCTCATCTATGGTCACGAACGCTGGGTGGTGACCGAAAGAACGAGATCGCGGATACAGGCGGCTGAAATGAGTTTCCTCCGTAGGGTGGCTGGGCTCTCCCTTAGAGATAGGGTGAGAAGCTCGGTCATCCGGAGGGGGCTCAGAGTAGAGCCGCTGCTCCTCCACATCGAGAGGAGCCAGTTGAGGTGGCTCGGGCATCTGGTCAGGATGCCTCCTGGACGCCTCCCTGGTGAGGTATTCTGGGCACGTCCCACCGGGAGGAGACCCAGGGGGAAGACCCAGGACCCGCTGGAGGGATTATGTCTCCCGGCTGGCCTGGGAACGCCTCGGGATTCCTCCCGAGGAGCTGGCCCAAGTAGCCGGGGAGAGGGAAGTCTGGGCCTCTTTGCTTAGGCTATTGCCCCTGCGACCCGACCCAGGATAAGCGGAAGATGATGGATGAATGGATGGATGGGTGGCCAACAGTACGGGGTCCTTATTGTCGCTTCAAAATGCGCCACACATTCTGCATTTGAGACAGGTGGGACTGCAGCCAGGCAAGTCAAGTACCCATCCCCTCCAATTCCACAGCCAGGATTTTGTAATGTGTGCAGAATGTAATTTTGCATTTTCTTGCTAAAATATGCATGGGCATCCCTGAGCTTATTGTGCTCCAAAATCTATGTACTTTTTGGCATTATTGGTTCCATCACAGTAGGTCCAGTTACATTTGCCAAGGGCACTGACACAACCCCTTACCATGACAGACCCTGGCTTTTGGACTCGCCACTAACAGTCTGGATGATCCTTTTCTTCTTTGGTCTGGAGCGAACAGCGTCAATTTGTCCCAAAAGATACCTGAAATACTGATTCATCTGACCGCAGTCCACCGTGTGATGGTACGTCCCAGACTCTTCCACCGTGTGATGGTACGTCCCAGACTCTTCCACCGTGTGATGGTACGTCCCAGACTCTTCCACCGTGTGATGGTACGTCCCAGACTCTTCCACCGTGTGATGGTACGTCCCAGACGTTTCCACCGTGTGATGGTACGTCCCAGACGTTTCCACCGTGTGATGGTACGTCCCAGACGTTTCCACCGTGTGATGGTACGTCCCAGACGTTTCCACCGTTCGATGGTATGTCCCAGACGTTTCCACCGTTCGATGGTACGTCCCAGACGTTTCTACCGTTTGATGGTACGTCCCAGACGTTTCCACCATGTGATGGTACGTCCCAGACGTTTCCACCGTGTGATGGTATGTCCCAGACGTTTCCACCGTGTGATGGTACGTCCCAGACGTTTCCACCGTGTGATGGTATGTCCCAGACGTTTCCACCGTGTGATGGTATGTCCCAGACGTTTCCACCGTGTGATGGTATGTCCCAGACGTTTCCACCGTGTGATGGTACGTCCAAGACGTTTCCACCGTGTGATGGTACGTCCCAGACGTTTCCACCGTTCGATGGTACGTCCCAGACGTTTCCACCGTGTGATGGTACGTCCGAGACGTTTCCACCGTGTGATGGTACGTCCCAGACGTTTCCACCGTGTGATGGTACATCTCAGACGTTTCCACCGTGTGATGGTACGTCCCAGATGTTTCCACCGTTTGATGGTACGTTCCAGACACTTCCACCTTTGTGATGGTACGTCCCAGATGATTCCACCGTGTGATGGTACGTCCCAGACGTTTCCACCGTGTGATGTTACGTCCCAGACGTTTCCACTGTGTGAAGGTACGTCCCAGACGTTTCCACCGTGTGATGGTACGTCCCAGACGTTGCCACTGTGTGATGGTACATCCCACACGTTTCCACCGTGTGATGGTACATCCCAGATGTTTCCAAGAAGTTCACGGCACTTCTGGACACTGGCTTCCTTGTGGCACAGTACAATTTTAACCGGCATGTATGTAACTACGTATTGTGGCACTTGACAAAGGTTTGCCACGGTAGTCCTGAGCCCATGTGGCGATATCAAATTCAAAAATACTTTATTGATCTCAGATGGGAAAAAAAGTAAGTAATTAAGTATTGCTTCTAGACGAATGATGATTCTTGAGGCAGCGCCGCCTGAGGGATCAGAGATCACGGTTGCTCAGTTTAGGCTGGTGCCCTTATCCTTTATGCACTGAAATTCCTCCAGTTTCCATGAATCTTTTAATCATGTTCTGAACAGTTGAAGGTGAAATATCCAAATCTTTTCCCATCTTTCTTTGAGGAACATTGTTAATAAACATTTTTGACTTATTTGTTGGCAAGCTGCCGATCCTCGGCCCATCTTTGCTCCTAAAGGACCAGAGCTTTCTTAGATGCTGGTTTTGTACCAAATCACCCGTTGAGATCACCTGTTTCAATCTCATTATTTAATCAATTGACCTGGTTACTAGCCCTACATTTCTCCTCTCCTGACCTATTTTAGAAGGTGTTGCTGGTCTGAATGACGGGAAAGGATTTATATTTACAAGTTAAATGACAAAAACATGAAATATTTTGTGTTCATGTTGTCTGCAGTGAAATATAAGTCAAAGTAAATATATTAATCAATGCTTTCTTATTCTTATTTGCGTTTTTCCATACTGTTCTAACCTTGGGGTTGTAATTTTACCCATCAATTTTTAAGATTATAATAATGACATTTCAGTAGTATTTATTTTTTAAAGTTTCATTCACTTGAATTAATATTCAATCTGAACAAATTGAACAAAGAGTCCAAATGATCCCGTTATGCATCGAGAAGTTTAACAGGCTACACTATCCGGCAGCTTCACTGGTTTTTCTTTGGGGTGTCAGATTATAGGAGGCCTGGTCAATCACTTCAGTCACTTTTCTTTTGGTGTTTGAAATTGGACAAAATATTAAAAATACCAAAGAGATATAGATTAAAACAGAGCATTTGGATCTGGTTTTTAACAACAGTTTTTACCTTATTGTCAGAGTTCTTTTTCTCATTGAATTTTATCTGAAAATAGGAGCAAAACTGAACAGAGATGGGCTTTAAATTTGGATCTGATTCACTTTAATGGAGCTCAGAACGATCTTAATTGCTTGTCAGCTCCCCGACTCTGTCTGCGATGACGGGAGTTAATGAAAAAGCCGTCGCTGAATACCAATCCCAGCAGCTCCACACATTCCTCCTCGCCCTCTCTGCTGCTAACTGTGGGGTAACGGGGCCTTCTCCGAACAAGTGCCCACCTTTGGGCCTTTTTCCGTCAGACGTCGTGTGACTGAATGTGACATCCATCAGAAGTGGATTTTCTGTAGTGTTGGAGCAGAGTCTCCTCTGCAGAGCTGAATCATGAGATGTGTCAGCCGTGTTTATCCGTGTCTCCGGCCCGTCAGCTGATACGTGCCGTAAATGACTTCGTCTGTGACGATCAGATCACCGCTCTGTGCCCTGATGCTGATCTGGAGACAGAAAGATGGGTTTTAATTTAAGATTATTGTTGTCAGGATGGAAATGTTTGGCTAATCTTTTTTACTTTTACATTTTATCACCTTGTCCTTCTTGTCCTTTTTTTCAGCTCTGTCCATTTTTTATCTCTTGTCATCATTTTAAACAATCAGTTCCTTCCCTTTTTGTATCTCCCCTTTTTATCAGTCCTTCCAAACTCTCTCCTTCAGTCTTCTCTCTTTTTCGTCCAAATCCGTTTCCTCCTTCAGTTGGTTAAGCGGTCTGCTCTGCTGTCCTTTCCTTCCAGTGTGACCCGGGAGAAGCCACCAAGCTGCTGTACGAGCTTCTCTACACCGAGCCAATCAAGATCGTCCTGATGCCCGGCTGCAGCGGCGTCTCCACGCTCGTGGCCGAAGCTGCTCGGATGTGGAACCTCATAGTGGTGGGTGGCTTTCCGGCTTACTTCATAAACAGAAGGGTTTAGGAGGTTTTGTGTTTTAAATGCTCATTTTGGGTTCAGCTACTCTGAAAGACACCCCTTTATCCCCCTACTGGGTAAAGAGTAAATTCATCTTTTAATGCCGATTGGAAAAATGAATTAGATTTGATTTATTTATAGGGGAAAAGATCCAACGTTAAGAAATATTTTTAATTATTGATTGGTCCTTAATTTGGATTTAAAAATCTACTAAAGACACACTGATGACCAGATTTATGTATGAAATATCAAAATATCTCATGAAAGAGAAACTTGTTGTTCAACCCATGTCGCTCTAGACACCAAGCATTATTAATAATTAAAAATAAAAAACTTTTTGTCCAAGATTGATGAATAAAACCAAATTGCTGTCCTGTTTAAATGTGTTTAAATATTCATAAAGTACTTTACATCTATTACCAAAATACATATGTAAAAGAAAATACTGTATTAATCTGACTTGTTAAACTGTTCTTATTTAGTTGTTAAATATTTTTTACATGTTCCAACACGTTTAACGTAATGTGTGATATTCTGGTTTTCATAATTCACAACCGACTCCAGATTATCTTGCCCTACCCAACGAGGTAATATGATTTTATTAAAACGAATTTAGAAGTTTATTTTTATTTATTTTTATCTTTGTGTTAAATGTCTCCACTCTGGAACAGTAAAGAGAATTCCTATTCTAGCATTGGATTGATTATTGTTCAGTAGAGGTCAGACGTGATTTTTACAGTACGTAAAACATGTTGCCTCATTTAAAATGGCACAATGAGAACGGTAATCTTAGTGCACTTAAATAATTTTTATGAAAATAGTCGAGTGCATGCATGCATGTATTCTCTTGGACGGGTTTGGTTGTACGACTGGTTACGATGCCAGATAAAGTAATTAATCTAAACTGGGACCCAACTCTCAACTCTGCATAAGCAATTAGTCTGATTACCGGAAAAAGCTCGATTTAGATGTGCGTGTAAACGTACCAAGTAAGTATGCTACTTAACTATAGCTACAGGGTATTATTTTTTTAGCTGGTTAGCATCTGCAAAGCTCAAATAATACCTGACCTATGACCCCAAATCCCAGAGGAGTTGAAAAGGAGGCTTCACAGATGCAGACAGGGAGGGACGAAGTTCAAACCCTCTCTTCCGTTAATCATAATAGAGCAGGATCATATTATAACTTGTAAGATGTTACTGTATAATATCGTCTCTGCTGCCCGGATGCTGAGCAGTTACTTTGGCATGATGCTCATAAGAGCTAGTATTCAGTCGGAGGCCTTCAAAGCCGCCAACAATGACTGAATTTAACTTGCTCTGGTTGGACCATTGAAGAACTTTTCTGCTTCTATTTCTGGACTCGTTTGTAAATTCCTTCAGACATGAAACTCTGCTTTCAAAGGCGCTTTTCTGTTTGTTTTCTACTAATTGCTCTTAAATCCACCCGTCGATGCCGTAGCTGTTTATTGATTTTAACATGTTCCTTACAGCGTCTTTAATTAGAGCAGAGATCCATTGTGCTCTGCAGACGGCTGCACGGAACTCATCGTTTAACCTCAAACGACAATGGAGTCGGTGATTCTTGTCCCATCATGTCCCAGATCTGTAGATCAGGAGGTTCTCTGGGGTTTTTTCTTCTTTCAGATGAGAGTTTGGTTTGTTTCTGTCCTCACTCACAGCGTTCGGCTCGTTATCTTTGTCCCATAATTGACGTTTCATCCAGAGATTAGTCACTGAGAACAATCAGCTCAAGTGCTTGGCTTCTGCCCTCTCTCTTGTCTCTGGTCTTTCTCTGTTTCCCCATCATTAAAAACTCGCTCCCTTTTTTTGACTTCTTCACTTTCCTCCTTTTCTTTGTCGGTTTGTCGCTGCCTGGAGCTGGTCTTCTCTTTGTCAGCCCCTCATCGTCTTTTCCTCCCCCCTCTTCCTTCCTCCTCCGTCATCTCTTTCTCACTCGCTCTTCATTTCCGGCTCGGCTCGAGCGATAGATTCTCCCCGCAGACAAAAGGGGTCTGTCTGTCTTTACTACGAGCCACCGCTGGCACAACCTCCCGACCGCCATACTCAATTATTTTATGCGTGCACTGCGCCCGAAGCGGCCCTCTCGCACGTCAAACGGCCTCATCAGAGTGGCGGCGAGGCGAGAAGCGCCCCTATCTCTGGATGCCGATCAAGGAGCCGGATCCCAGCCCGTCGCTAACTTGATCCTCCTAAAATCCGCGGAGGAATGCGGATCCACGAGGATCTGATGAGGCCTTGTTTTAATGGATGTGCAACTTTGCTCGTCTGTTGCAGAGCTGTTCTGTTCCTGCAGCTCTGTTTGTGCCTCCTTATTTTAATGTTGCCATTAGCAGGGCTTAGACTTGGTTATTTCACATTCTGATATACAGTCTATGGTCCTGACATAAATTGAATTGTTCAGCCCTAAATAAGCTGCTGAGTGACTTAAAAGCGACTCCAACATATTTCCTCTCCGACAGCTCCTCCGGTAGTTTGATATTCCTTTGATTTATTTGAAATGTGAACCCGTGCCGGCTCCCCGAGCTGGTTAGCAGTTTTAACACTCGCTGGAGTTCTGGAGCTCTCTAGATAATTCATCGTAATGACTTTAATGTTCTCCTGAGTCATCCTCTACTGCTGAAGTCGGAGTCGGTGGTGACAAATTTACTAGCAACTAAAAAACCGCCCCAGGATGAACTGAGATTCCTCTCTACGCCCTTAGAGCCTTTATCTCCTCAGGTAACGAGATAAAGATGGAAAAAATGATTCCTCATTGTTTGACTGCTGAGCGGACGCTGAACAGCTCTTAGATCTTTCCTCGTGTCTTTGTGAATTCGTACTTTTGACTCTAAAAAAGGCTTTCAGAGTGTAGGAGAGGTGCTCCATCGTCCTGGAGGAGATAGGAGAGGAGATTCTCCCATTTTGGACGTGAAGGATTCAGCTGAAGTTCATCAGAGCAGGATTCCTCCTGGATCTCTCCTGGGTACATCTCACACAGAGCATACCCAGAATGCCCAGAAGGAATTGTGCGCCCTTGCTTGTCTACATCTCGTGATCCAACAGCAGATCCTGGGATAGTTGCATAAAAGGTTCGGGTTTCCCCCACGGATCAGCTCCCGCAATGACTTCATCTTAGATATGAAGATAAAGTAGGGTTTTTAAAAAATATGTAGCTGTAAAACAAAAAGGGGCTGGTGCAGTGTTAGCAGTGTTGCCTAGCAACAGGAAGGTTGAATGTTGACCTAGGGTTTTATATGAAATAGTTTTACTTTACAAATAAATGGAAAAATACTATTAACCAGAGGAATCATAGTTAAATCCACCCATCCAGAGCTTTACCTTCTTAGCTCCGTCCTCACTGCTGCAGCTGAGACTCCAAACCCTTCCATCCACCTTCCGCTCCATCCTGCCACCACTCGTGGATCGGGCTCCGGTGTTGTAGGGTAAAACTGTTTTTGTTCTTCCTTACGCTGTTGAGGTCAGGCGGTGTCGTCCCACTGTGGAGCTTCAAGGTTTCAGACGGCTGCACCGCCGGAAGAAATCTAAGTTTGGGCATAAAACGAAACTATCTGGAGATGGACTGACGTTTATGGCCATAAATAGAATCAGAATCAGCTTTAATGGCCAAGTATGACCACATACCTCCGGCTTCTAGAGAAAGAAGAGCCGGGATCACACTAACAAAAAATCTTCCATATTTAATGTGTTTCTTGTTTCATTGGGTGATGAAAAAATCTAAAGGTCGTACCTTGTTTTGCCAGATTTATTATTCATACCTCTGATCCCTTGTTGCACAAATTTTCAACTTTACACACAGAGTTTGGGTAACTAAATTAATTCAGTTTTATTGAGTTTATTTATGTAGTACCATTTAAAAACAGATGTGATTTCAAGGCACTTTACAACAAAGGTAATATCACTACATTTGTACAAATATTCCAATCAGTTAAACGTTTGTATTTAAAGAATCCCCCCCCCCAAAAAAAAAAAGAATCCCAGCAGATTGCGTTGAGTTGAATTCACGTGAGGTTGTGCCACGCTAAGCTAATTAGCGTGTTAGCTGCTAACGTTAACACCAACAGTAGGCTGCCTGTACATCCTCTTTAACAAGTCGGCTTTGCGTGTTCTGTCTGGGGCATTCGTGGATCGATATAAATGTCGGCTTTTTATATTTTTCGCAGCTTTTCTCTCATGTCACCAGCGCCTGGATGGTTGCTGGTTCTGATCCGTTCAAAGCAGACAGCGTAGCGCTGCTGCTGTCAACAAGACATCAGAGCATAGGTGTGTGGTTACCTGGAAAAGTGCACATAGCCGGCTCATTTAAATTCTGTTTATGGCAGCAGCATTTCCATTAAATGGAAAATGTTGTATTGATATCTGTAGCATTAACAGTAGTGGTTGTGATTTTATTTGCTTTAGAACATCATGTGTCTGCTGTAAAATTATGTCTCTTTTTAAATGAGTTAATAAATGTTGAATAAGCTATAATTTTAACACCATATTTTAGAGAAAACACTTCCAGCTGGAAGCTAACTTATATATTTGAGCAACTTCTGCGATAAGATACAATTTATGGGTGATCCGATTTAGTCGACTAATCGGTAAAATAATAGACGATTAGTCGATTATCAAAATAATCGTTTGTGGCAGCACTAAAAAAAGTAGGGCTGCCACATGATATCTCATTTGGTACATGGTAAACCACATATGTAGCACACATGGACTTCACATGTTCAGTTTTACGTGGGTTTCACATATTTTTCAAAAGTGAATCACATAAACTTCACATGTAATTTCACATGGGCTTCAGACATCTTTTTTCACACCTAGGTTAAATTTGGAAAATAACGTGTTTCATATTTGGCTTACATGCCATCCCATGGGCTTCACATGTGCATATCCCATGGGTTTCATAGTTTATTACCATGGACATGTTCCAAATTCACACAGGAAATGTGAAATATGCTTTTTTTAGCTTGTTTTCACATGTGAATTTCACAGGGGTCAAAGATTATTCATATGCAATTACATGTGATTTTGCCCATGTAAAACCATGTGTTTTTTCTTGAGTTGATGTCTCCCTCCAACAGGATAATGTAGCTGAGCAGGATACCAGACCAGGTGTAGCTTCTACGGAGAATAAAACACAGAGAAAGAAAAACAAGGATAACAGCGAAAATAACATCCAATTATACAACTGGAGAGTAGTAGAAGAGAAAAGTAGCAGATTGAAGAAAAGTGGTCAGACTGTCCTATTAATTCTAATAAGCATAAAAAGATTCCCATGAGAGCATCTGAGAGCTGGACACCATAATCAATGCATGTCTCTAACCGGGAGCTGACAGCACCTTAAAGAGTTACTGAGGCTTCGGAAGGCGTCGCTCCTAACGACCCTGTTGTCGTGCCAACCACCGGTGCATGCTGGGGGATTTTCTCCCACTGTAGCGATAGCTCACAGGTCGGGAAACGGGTCGTTCAGAGAGTATTTCAGACTTCAGTTGGAGAATTGTTCCCTGGTTTCAAAACGTTGGCTGAAGTGGCGCTTGAATTGCCTTGTGTTGAAAGCGTGCTATACAAATAAAATTGCCTTGCCTTGCTTAATTCCAGTCTGTGTGGCGGCAGAGCCCGGATTTAGCTTCCAAAATAACATCTAAACCCCTGTCAGGAATGCGCGCAAGTGGGGGAGCATTTCAGTTCCATGCATATCCATGCAATCCTTTCATAAAATCTTTCATAGTTCAGTCTGCTTGGATTGAACTTTTATTAAAATATTTTTTAAAATACTATTGGATATGTTGACTGGGTAAAACTAGATTATGTGGAAAGCAAAAATCTCTAGTGTGATTTCTAGGGGAGAGGGTTACTTTATACATTTCTGTAATGATCAAAGAATCTCTGAGATGTTAGTAACATGGGAGCAAGAAACCCAGCTTCATAAATCCGATTTTTGTTTACTTTTCTTCATTTCGTCATACAGATATTTCTATTTTACTGATCTTACTGCAGCTTCAGCGGGTCAGCATTCACACGCTTTCATTTATTTTAGGTTTACTGATGAATTGTCAGAAATTAGCAGCACTTAGAAAAGCAGCAGAGCGATTTTATTTCTGATAAGAAGTAGTTTATAAATGTAAACCCTGATTAAAATCTCACTGGTGCCATGCTCCATTTCTTGGTGGGCGTTTTTTTTTTTTAAATATGTATTTTTCCTCCCAGCTTTCTGCTGGGAACCCTGACTATAGATTATTAAACCATGAGGAACATAAAACCGGCTTTTCTCTGTGCTAGGGAGGTTTTATAAATATGAATCTTCCATCGATTAAATGTTTAAGTGGGCAATAATCAGAGTTATTTGTTTGTGGAGGTGTAATTTAAGCAGCATTACATGGTGGATGATTTTGAGGGTTTTGTTTTTCCTCACGGCTGAAGCCGTTTCCTTCTCTTCCTCCTCATCCATTGTTTCTTTTAATTTGATCTTTCCTTCCATTCTTTGTATCGATTCTTTCATCTACCTGCCTCTGCCTTCGGGGATTTGTTACTATGGGGAGCCCACGTTGTACGAGACACCTGACATTCATCACAGAGCCCCCTCTCGCTCCCGGTGGTTAAGAACCAGTGGGTGTGTGGGTAATGGGGCCGAGCTGCGAGCCTCGGAGGCCGAAATCGTGTCGCTCCATAATGGTTCCCCGAACGGCAGGTTCCACGTTTTCAAGAAAGGCCTGTCAAGGATTTTATTCCCAGTCACTGCTGTGAAAGGGTTTGATAGAAGGGCCGTGGTCACGTCGCTTTTACTGACATCCTCCAGCGTCTCTCCTCACACCTGCTGCTGCTGCTGCTGCTGTGGACACACATCCTTAAAAATCTGCCTCTGCAGGGTCCAAACGACGGCGCCGGCTGCACGGAAAATAACTGGATCATTTTTTTAATTTGCTCCGTCTCTAATAAAAGGACGTGTCATCTCGGTTTCCTGGTGATATCAGCGTGAGAAATCCTGCAGGAGATGTTTCTTTTTTAATCACAGTTACAGACTTTATTGACACATTTATTAAAGAGGACTGATGAATAAAGGAGGAAGTGAGGATTAGGCGTGTCCTCGCTAATTAAAGAGGAAAATACAGCGGCGTGAATCCATTCCAGGTCAAAACGGTCATGATTTCGCTTCATTCCATTCTTTGAATATGATCACAATAAGATGGTTCTTCAAGAACTTATTAATCATTAGTGCTGATCACCAAATACCATAAAAATAGTTAAACAGATTATTGGGGCTTGAATAAATCATCATTACTAAATGAATTTATCTAACCTCCACCATGTCATCAGTTTTTGGTCAAGGAAGGAGGCAGAAATGAGAGAAAAGATACTCAATAAGCATTTAAATTATAATAAATGTTGCAATATATATCATTATCGCACATGCTTTAGATTATATTGTAATTCAGATTTCTGGCCATATCGGCCACCTCTTACAGGGGATCTTCCTAACTGTCCCCTGTCCTCCTGTCTGTCCTCAGCTGTCCTACGGCTCCAGCTCTCCAGCCCTGTCCAACCGTCAGCGCTTCCCCACCTTCTTCCGGACGCACCCGTCGGCCACCCTCCACAACCCCACCAGGGTGCGGCTCTTCAAGAAGTGGAACTGGTCACGCATCGCCACCATCCAGCAGACCACCGAAGTCTTCACCTCGGTCGGTGCCTCTCCCACCCTCCCCATCCACTTCTCTGTCTCTCTCTGGTTTCCTGACTGTCCTCCACGCTTCTCTCTCTGTTTGTTTATGAGTTCCTTTTGTGTTCTCCGGCTACGACACCCTCAGTCAATCCCTGCTGGTGACTGATGAGGGATTCTTTATTTATTTATTTGTTCTTTGCCGTATTGGTTGTGAGAAATATTGATCAGGCAACACGTCCTCCTCGGGAGCGACGGTCGATGCCGCGCCGCACCAGGGCTGTTTCCTTTAATGGAAGTTAATGATTCTGCCCCGTCCTCTCTCATCTCGCCTTATACTTTTCTCATTTCCAGCCGTTGGCCCCCCAAAAAAATCCACCCTGCCTCTGTTGTTTATCTCACATACACTCATCTCTCCGCTGTAAATTTCCAATATACACTCCAGGATGTGTTTTTAGTTTTGTTTTCCCTGTCGGACTGGCTTTTGTCTTTCAACCTGTCACCTCTCTGTGTGTCTCTGTTCTGCTGCGTCTCTAACCCACCCCCCCTCTCCGTCTGTCTCTCTCTGTCCTTACCTTTCATCTGCCAGACTCTGGATGATCTGGAGCAGAGGGTGAAGGAGGCAGGCATCGAGATCAGCGTTCGTCAGAGCTTCCTCACCGACCCGGCTGTCGCTGTCAAGAACCTGAAGGTGCTTTGATTAAAAATTCACCTTGGCTGCTGGCCGTCTCCTTCCTCCTCCTCGCAGCTGCACACGATGCCATTAGCACAGAGGCGATTTGATGGAGGAAATTAATGCGCCACGCTAATTATCAACTCCTGAACAGCAATATGTGCCATCCTGTCAAGCAGCGGGACTTTGGCACAAGTCAAATTCGTGCTGCTGATGTAACTAAGCAATGCTTTCTGCTAATTTCATGCAGCGCCAGGATGCCAGGATCATTGTGGGGCTCTTTTATGAAACCGAAGCCAGGAAGGTGTTCTGTGAGGTCAGTGTGTCCACCCGCTCCAGCCGGCTTCGCCTGAGACGTGGTGGTTCATCACATCTCCCCCCTCCCTGCCGCAGGTGTTCAAGGAGAAGCTCTACGGGAAGAAGCACGTGTGGTTCCTGATTGGCTGGTACGCAGACAACTGGTTCAAGATCAAAGACCCGGCCATCAACTGCACGGTGGAGAACATGACGGAGGCCGTGGAGGGACACGTGACCACCGAGATCGTCATGCTGAACCCCGAGACCGTCCGTGGGGTCTCCAACATGGTGAGAGCTCAGTCCGGATATCGCTACCCTCACTAAAAACCCGTAACCTTGGCAACTGATGACAGGAAGTCAGTGGAAAATATGTTGCTTCGGTAGGAGAGAGGGGAAAAAAATTACACCTGGTGCTAATAATCAAATACACCTGAAGCACAAAACAGCTGAACCTGTAAATGCAAGCAGCTTAACGAACGGAAACCTAGAAATACTGAAAAATACCTTCAATATAGGGCTGGGTGATATAACCCCAAATCTGTACTGCTAAATAATTTAAAGCATTTGTGGTAACTATATCTGTCAATATGACTGCTTATGAACATTCTCACTTTACAGATACATTGCATCTTTAAAAAAGGCTCAGAATACCATTAAAAGAACATTTATTGTGCAAATTTCAATTAAAAAATGTAATTATTTTTCTAAAATAACGCAACACAAACATTCTCACAACATAAATAAAGATGAAGATGTTTTAAATTAAATAAAAGCTAGGTGTTATAAAAAATAAAGTTCAAAGTTCTTATCTTTGCTCTTTATTTATTTATGAATTTAACCCTTAAGCCCACTAGCCCCATTTTCCTACAGTAACATTTAACTTTCAGCTTTTTTTTATTACAGACACCAACATTTGATAAGATTTAGTAATTACTATGAATGATGGTTATTTGCTTCTTTACATTGAAAACAAGCTGCTCAGCAATCTATAATATGTATCGGAATTCATATTTTCTGTCTTTCACCGTCAATTACTCATGCCCACTATGATTTTCTTGAGAATTTTCACATTCACAGTATCCCTATAGACCAGCGTTGTCAAACTAATTTCCATTTTGGGCCCCATCAAGCTGATGAATATCCTTAAAGAGCCGGTTGTGGCAAAAAGTATTGATAAAACTGTAACAAACTGTTGAAATCACCTTCCACATTCCAAAACTACATCTCAAAATTAAATAATCCTGAACAAGTTTACATAATGATGTGGTTAAAGACAAACCCTGATTTTATTTTTACTAGTAAAATTGTATGGGAGTGCCCAAAAATGGAACTTAAATGTTCTACCTGTAAGGTTCTCTAGAGTTAAGAGGGCCACATAAATGCCGATGGAGGGCTGGGTTTGGCCCCCGGGCCTTGAGTTTGACACGTGTGCCATAGACCATCCTATTATATGAGAGCAATTTGAACATTTTACACCTTTTACGAGCTGTAAAAAGCGTTCCAGAGTGTAGGGAGGCCAAATTCAGAAAACGCACCCTAAGTGCTTAAGAGGTTAAAATTGTACAGCAGGAAACCTGTGGATATATGAATTAAAAATGCTTTTTTTCCTTTAAATGAACAACAACACATTTTAAACTTGCAATATCTATATCATTTCTACCTTATACGTTTTATTTACCCCACTACTACCTCAAAATAATAAACCATGAAACCGAGGGGCTGATGCCTCAGAAAATTCCCTCTAAGATCAGTGCAACGCTCATAGAAAAGTCCAAAAGGCCAAGAGCTCAGATTCTTTTTCCGACCTCTGTTAGCAGGTTAGCGCTTAAACTTCCTGCAATTTTTACCCCAAACCAAAAGACCTTGATACACTTTCATCACATTAGTGAAACAACTTTGGACGTCACGAGGACCCCCATAAAAAACGATGTAGTATGGTCTCAATCTGTTGGGAAATGAAAAAGATTAACTGGATTAAAGAAGGAGAATAAGGCTATTAATGCACAGACGTAACCAGGTTCAGGAGTTCCCAACCAATCATCCAATCAAAAGGCATAAACAACCTTTACACGCCGTCTAGGCTGGATGTTTTGAAACAAACTCTGTGAAAACTCGAAGATACTGTGGAAAAATGAGGCTGCATTAAAAAGCAACAGGTTGGTTTTTGTCCTGCTGCCCCAATTTGTTCTGAAAGAGGGCTATAAAAAGCAGGGTGGTTGGAGGAAATCAGTGAGGGAGTTTTTCTGTGACGACTCAGGAGAGGATCTTTTATATTAGGGAACAGCTGTTTGATCTGGTGCTGGAGATAAGGCCTCTCCTCCCGACACTGATATGGCTTTAAAGAGACTAGAAATGATGAGTTCAGATTCTCTGTCCTGTTCAAAAGCTTGGCTGCACGGTTCACCAGAGTCTCAGCGCATCATCTGCAGTTTCTTTCCAGTTTATCTCGTTTGTTTTTACGCTCTGTATCTACTGTAGGATGCAGACGAGTGTTTTTACTACTGTAGATGTGTCTTGAAGCCAGGTCGCCCTTGAATCAGACGGTTTTTGGCTAAACAAGCCATTACGCTTCTTCTGAACGCCGCATGTTGTCTGAACTAATTCCATTTATCAGTTTTCCATCTTTAAATTAAAAAGTGAAAACCTTTTTTGCATCAGTTAGGCAATGGAAACCAAGTTTTTGTTTATTGAATTAAAATTCCAGTCTAATTCTTCTGTGCCTCTGTGCTGCTGCTTCACTGATCTGCAACGTCTTTTCTCTTGGATTTTCTTCTAAGATGTAGTTTCAGCTCCCTGTCTGCTCATTCGTGGTTCTGTAAACTTTTCATCCCTCGTATCCAATCCCTCGAGACACGAGTTGTTTCTGTAAACGCATGGGGAGCAATAATCACATGGCTTCAGTGAACTGTGTGTGACCTGGATCCATTTAATCCGTTGAGGATTCAGGATTATTCCTGTTAAAGTATCACCAACACGCTTGTCTTTTAACACCTTTCCTTTAACATTAGGAATGACTCTAGTTTAGCAGCTCACTTCTCCCCTGGAAGTGTCCTCTGAACTTCTTACATTGTCTCTTCCTCTCTGGATCCGTCCAGGGTCTTCCAGTCTATCAGTCCTAGTTTACTCCCTGCTGATGATGCCTCATTAGCTTCTGGTCGGGTACCAGCTTATTTGAAGAGAGCGGTCATCCATCCACTGCTAAACAAGGCAAATTTGGATTTTGGATGCTTTAGCAATCATAGAACTACCTCAAATCTTCATTTTCTAGCAAAGATTTGAGAGAAACTGGTGGTCAGACGGTTAACCTGTGCTTTAGACCTTCTTGATTGTTTTCAGTCAGGTTTCCATAAATCACATTAAACTGAAACTGCTCTTATTAGAGTTTCCCATGATATTTTGATCCAGTATGATGCCTTCAAATGCTCTGTGCTGTTGATGTCGGACTTGACTTTTGCGTTTGACGATGGGCACTACATTAAAATGTTGTCTTCCTCTTTATTGTGTAGATCTGCAACAATAGGGATGGGCGATATTTCTTCTTTTTGAAAAATGTTGACTTTTTTATATATGATGCAAGAACGAGCAAATGTAGTTTATATTGACATAAACAGACTAGTCCGTTTTCTGCCCTCCCGCCCCTCCGTCTGTCTCTCGCATTGCTTCGCTTTGCTACACCCCCCGCCACCCCCCCTCGTCCTTACTGAGCATGGATCTCACCGACACAACCCCACTGTTGCATTTATTCTGTAAGTGAACAGCAGCATGGAGACAGACGAAGGCAGAGGAGCAGCGGGCCGGTACGCATCGATACTCAGTACCGCTGCTCTTTAGAGATCCACCACTTCTCCAAGCTGATTCTGTTCTCACAGAGTCTCTTTACGCTCATTTGTGCGTCTACTGTAATCAGAACGGTGATTGCCCTTCACAACTGCACACAAAGTCAGAAGCTTGTCTGTATTACGCTGCGACTCAAACCTGTGGTGCATTCAAGAAACGTTCGGGATGTATGGTGTGTAACAGAAAACAGAAAAAATATTACAACACGTCATAAAGTTCTGTTTAATTGCAGTTGATAAATGACATACTAAACATGCCCACTTATGTTTACAGAGTAAGAAAAAAAACTCCCAGTTTATTCGATATTAATTTCATCTTCTTGGCCTCTCATGAGCTCCAGGGCTGAGTTTCAACACCAGCGCAGCCCTAACTCAAAACAGTACTTTTTTATAGCAAAGCTATAATTATTTTGGTTCAGAAGAATAAAACGTTATTTTATTCAAGAGAGTTATATTATTAATATATGCCGATGCTTTATTTTTGACACTATTTATATGTGTGCATGCTAAAAGTTGCTGTGCGACTTTTGAGACATTTAGCCTGAATTCTTAATTGCTTCTTTGTCAAAACTTTTTAGGAATAAAACATTTCTGGATGTATATCAAAAATCTGATTTTAACACATAATAAAGAACTTTTGGTCCATATTGTCTAATCTGCGTCCTGTCCTGTACTTCATTTTGTTTCCCAGTAGGGATGTGTTTTGGTAAGAGTCTGGCAATACGATATGCATCATGATACAAAGGTCACGATACGATATATTGCGATATATCACAATACTATGAGTAAAACTTTATATTTTTATTTTTACAAATTAATTTAACTATAGCAAATCTGTCACAATTTTTATTTTACTCTTTATTACTAGATTTAGTTGATCCGCTGGAACAAAGAAGGTGAAAACAGCCACTAACTACCAGTCATACTTTTAATTTTATGACAAAAATTACTGTAAATTTTAATGTTTTAATTAAAATTCTTAAAAAATAAAAATCTATTCTTTGCATTTGAATATCAATACAATATTAAGACATAAAATATCGCGATATATTGGCATATCGATATTTTCTTACATCCCTATTCCCCAGGGTTGTGTCTTGGGGCCCACACTGTTTATGCTTATCTGCTTCCACTCGGCTTCAAGGACATCTCCTATTATTGTTACACGGATGATATGCTGCGCTTTATGTATTTTCATCCTGATCAAATTTTCAAGCTCCGCATTCTGTTAAATTGCCCGAATGCTTTAAAAGCTTGGATGGCTGATAATTTTCTATAACCGAACGAATAGATAAAACAGAAGTAATCATCTTTGCATCCGGGATAAATTTAGGAAAGTTAAAGGAGTTTTTTGACAGTCCCTTGGAATAATATTTGACTGTGTTTGTGTTCGGTAATCATTTTAAATTGTTGACTAGATCGTGTATTTATCATCTAAGAAATATTGCTACACTCAGCTTTGGTCTTTCATTTTCTAATAATTGCTCCCCATTGTTGATTTCTTGACACCACGCTGCTTACCCATTGCAGATTCACTCTTCCCAGCCTGGTGCAGATCTACAATCTTGTTTCTGGTGTCCTTTGACAGCACTTTGGTCTATAGTGGAGTTTGGCGTGTGACTGTTTGAGGTTGTGGACAGGCGTCTTTTAATACAGAGGAGGACAGAGGAGCCTCTTACAGAGGAAGTTACAGGTCTGAGAGAGACAGAAATCTGGCTTGTTTGGAGATGACCAAATGCTTATTTTCCACTATAATAAAAAAAAAATCTTTAAAAACCCAACCATGTGATTTTCTAGATTTTTATTTCTCATTTTGTCTATATATACCTATGATATATACCTATGGTGAAAATTAAAGGCGTCTCATATTTTTAAGTGGGAGAACTTAAATAATTGGTGGCTGACTAAATACGTTTTGCCCCACTGTACTTGTTGCTGTGTCGCGGATCGTCTCCTCGTTTCTTCTCTCCTTCAGCGTTCCCCCGTACCACATCCTCCTCCTACCTTCCTCATGTCTGCTGCTCTTCATCAGCAGCTGCTGTTTTTATTCATGCAGCACCTGCCGCTACCTGCGGATTTAGCTGTCCATGCGCCGATTGGCAGTTGATGGCAATAACAGCGAGACCTCCTGCTTACATTCAAATCCTTTCAAATTCAATTTCTGATTTGAAATTGGCACATTGGCTTCAGATAATGCTCCATGCCGAGGCCGCGGGGTTCGTCCGTGTCAGATCGTCGACTGGTTTTCAGTGGGCAGAGGCAGGTTTAAACGGCAAAAGCCGGGATGGAATTTCAATTAGAGGAAATTGACATAACTGAATCGGAGGTGTGTAGGCCTAATTAGCCTGAAAGGATCCACAGAGACGCCTGTGATGAATGGGATCCCCTGCTGTCCCCGGCTGATTGGTGTTTTATCACAGAAGCAGGAAAAAAACTGCCTGCAAGAAAAGAAATAAGCAGCTTTCACATTTTAAAGAGTTGCTACGTGGCTGGTTCTATCGGCTGTCTCCCTGTGGATTCATCGGGTTACGGATGATTTCTGCACCTTCAGCCAACAATTAGAGTCAGATAGGGACAAATCAGCCACAATCGAAGAGTATTGGTTTAAAAAAAATAGCTTCTAAACCTTGTTTTCACATTTACTTCCCAGCAAAACATCACTAATAACTTCCTAAAATATCAATGGTCTTCATCAGTCCAATTTAGTTAGTTTTAAATCCTTTTCACAACTGATAGTGTGGTAGACTCAGGCCATGTACACAAGTAGCCTGGTTTAAACAAAAATTAAAATATATATATTCTCCCCACCTTTAAAAAAACCAAAAACCCTTCCAGATCTATAAGTTTGTCGTTAAGCACGTTCGTGCCAAAGCTGCAGAGGGCAGTAGTTCCCCCAGATACTATCCACTCATCATAACTTTACGTTAGCTGTAATAAAGCCCTTGGACAATCGATGATTCCAGCACAGCTCACAGGTCGCACAAGTGATGCTAGAGCATTTTTGTCACGGACAGTCACTTTGCAACACATAAAACTCTGGTTAATTCTGTCCACACATACAAACTTAAAACAGAGAAAATGCAAGTTTTCACTTTGGCTGCTGTTTTTAGAAAGTTTTAGTTTTTTTGTGTGGATGCCCGGGCAAATCGTAAAAAAAGTCTCTTGATTTTGTGAGATGCACGACTGTGTGTGGAGAAGCCGTTAGTTTGATTCAGGACCAAAATTGCAACATTATTGCTTTTTTTTAAGCTTTCCAATCGAAACTTTACCCTCAACCATTCCAAGACCTAACCCCAGTTTCGTCACGGCGGCGGAGCAGTCCGCTGAGCTTGACTCGCAAGATCCCAAAATCACAGGAGAATCGTAAGATCACGTTGTCTCGCCTACTTTTAAAACACTTTTTATCTCATGAGTTTTTTTTTAAACTTACCATCCACTACCATACCTGTAGAAATGTGTGGTGTCATTAATAATTTAGTGATTCTGTACTGCTAGGATAAATGCCTCGTTGTCCATGCTGGAAAAAAAGAACACAGACAATTTCAGATGCAAGGAGCAAAGGAGAAAATGACATCTTCAGCGGTGTGGTAAATTGCTCCTGGGATTTTTCTTTTAGCTCTGTATCAGAGTTTAATTGCACATCCCGAACTCGCCAAATGAACCTAGGATTAATGGGTAAAGAAAGTAGAGTTCAATTAAAGCGGACTAAAAAGGGCTGTTGTGAAAGTCCCCATACAGTGAAGATTTTGGACTGTTGGAGGAAGCCAGTATACCCGAAGAGAGCCCACGCATGCACAGGGAGAACATGCAAATTCCATGCAGGGAGGCCGGGATTTGAAGCCAGGACTTTCCTGCTGCAAGACAGCATCGCCACCTAACGTGCCACCGTGTAGCCGTATTTAAAATATATTTACATTCAAACATGCAAAAACTGAAAAAATATTGAAGTCTTGTTTGTAAATGATTTGTTGGGCCTAAACTCCGGAGTAATTCCACAACGATTGAGCCAGTTATTGGCTCCACCAGTGGCTTCATTTATATTTCAGCACTTCGGCTTCAGCTTTTTTCCATGTTGCTCCACTTTTACCGTCATCTTGTTTGATCCCTGCTGGCTTCAGATGAACAGTTTGCGCATCAATAGAGAAATAAAAAAACATCTTGGTTAACCTTTACATCTAAACCAAGAAGCTATAGGAGGCACGTTCGACCAGATTGTGACACTGCAGCAGTCAGCTCGGTGGGCAAAGCTCTGAATACTGATGAGCAATAATAACAACATTAATAAGAAAAGGGGAAAAAAACCTAACACGAGTGGTCTGACTGCCTCTCGGTCACCTTTACTGTCGCTCAGAGTCCCTCTGGCTCGCCTGCAGTTAGCTTAGCTGGCGCAGCTCTGAGTCCCAGCAGGCGTTTTTATTCAGGAATAAACCAAGACACTGAGGCTGTGAGGGGCTGAGTGCTGCTGTCCTTCACGCTTCCTCCAGGCCACCCCAGTCACTGCCAGGAAAGGACTTCTACTCTAATGTATTGGTGCCTCTAATAAATGTACAGCGCCTATCACAAATATTCCCCTTCCTGGGATGTTTGACCCTTTTTTCTTTCTTTCACAAATCGATCAGGATCAAGGTTCAACGTTCTTTATCTGCCATTTGTGCATGAACCATAAGTAAAGGCACTTAGAGAAAATATAAAAATACATAAATATGAAATATAAAGACATTAGAAAATTTACAACAATACAGCATAAGGGCAGGATAGGAGAAAATGTAAACAGATCACATATTGCACATCTAATTAAAGCGAGGTAGTGATTTTTTTACTTTAAACAACGCAGTGATTTTGGTTGGCCATCAGCCTGACTGTGGCTGGGAAGAAGCTGTTAAAACATCTATTTCTGAGGTTTTTTAACAACTAAATTAGGCTTTTCTGGACAAAAACCTTAAATATGAAAGTGAAAACAGATTTCTACCAAATAAACAGAATTAAAGATTGCATTAATATTCAGATAACTGCCAACCCTCACACCTCTCCAGATTCAGAGAGCTCACAAGCATCTCCCCTCGCACAGCTTCTCCAAATCTCTAGCCTTTAACTTTAAAGCTGCATCAGATTGCATTTATTTCTCTTGCCCCTTTAACAAGAAGACGAGCTTCTCTCTAATTAACTCTTCCTACCCAGTTCTTTCATCTGGTTTATGGATGACTGAAAAACTATAGGCACAAAAACAAACTTACGCCTTGGACAGATGACTTCTCATGTGGTTTAGGTGTTCTTCTGGAGTCCTAATCTGAGCTCTGCTGCTACGCTGGTGACTGGAATTAAGCGTCATTTCAGCAAAAGTTTTAAAATGAGGTAACATTTTCCAAAAGAAGTGATAAGAAAGAAAAATAATGTGCCGCTGTTTGGCACACATCAGGCACTATGTGGCACATCTAACCGGCCGCACTGGCCACAGTCACGCTCCAAAGCCTCAGTAAGTTTTTATTTTGCAACCCGGTCCCCCTCTAAGACAGTCTAAAACAAACTGCTTTTGTGATGTAGCAATTCCACAAGACGGGCCACAAGCTGCTGCTCCGCTCCACCCGCTCGCTCAGGCTTTAAGGAGTACTTATACATGTTTTATATAATTCAAAAGCTGAGTCTTGTGATTCTACCAGAAAAAAACAATCACGGATATAATTATAACTGTAAACATAGCGAACATAAACAGGACTAAACCGTTCCATCTCGAATAAAAAATGGCTTTTCACATCCATAAGCGTCTGATTGAAGTCCTCCAATAAAGTGGTTTGTCCAACACAATAGTAAAGCCTAAAAAAAAAGCTAATGAATGAGGAAAATAAGCCCCGTTGATGTAAGGGACTAGAAGCTAACGTTAGAGCTAGCATAAACAGAAAACTCACTGGGGGGGGGGTGTTCCGCGGCAACGACTCCACCAACAGCACCGTAGGGATGGGTATTGTTTAGGTTTTATCCGATACCGGTGCCAAACCGGTACTTTTGAAATGGTGCCAATACTTAAAGGTTGCTCCAAACGGTGCTTAAAGAATGGAAAACATACAAACTTTGTCAAAAAACTCTCTTATTTGTTTTATTTTTAGTAGGGCTTTTAAACTATCAAAAATTTTGATTTGATTAATCACAGGGTATCTGTGACCAAAAAAACTACAATTTTCATTGAACTCCACTCTCACATTCACAATATTTTTTAATACTATTCAGGTTTATAGTAATGTGAAAATGTTAGCTAGTATTAGCATGCTAGTTAGCATTAGCATGCTAGCTGCTGTTAGCATTTTAGCTAATTTCAGCTTTTTGACTTTATTTTGGTACTGAATGGGTTTATAGAAATGCCAACATGTTAGCTAGCATTAGCATGCTAGTTAGCATTAGCATGCCAGCTGTTGTTAGCATTTAAGCTAATTTTGGCTTTTTGACTATATTTTGTTTCTGATGAGGTTTATAGTAATGCCAACATGTTAGCTAGCATTAGCATGCTAGTTGTTAGCATTTTAGCTAATTTGAGCTTTTCAACTATATTTTGGTACTGATCACGATTATAGTAATGCCAACATGTTAGCTAGCATTAGCAGGCTAGTTAGCTGTACAGTTTGTTGTTTTTGTTTTGTATTACTGTTTCTCTGCCGTCCGGCAGAGGTGGAGGACTGGGATGTTTTCTTGTGTTCTTTGTTTGCCTCCCTGTCTTGTGTCGTCGGTTCGCGCCTCTGTTGGTCCGGTTTCTTTTCTTCACCTTCTTCCTTTCTCCCTTCTTGTCTCAGTTTAATGTCCATGACGTCAGGAAATTGAACCCACAGTAATCACTAATAAAGATTTTTCATACATATACATCAAGTGGCGTACTACAGCGAAGCTGTAATACTCTGCTTGGGAAAGTAAAACTGTTGGGCTTGTACTTGGTACTCAGACACCAATTCTGAGTAGCATACTGCTAGACAGGACACCTTAAAAAAAAAAAAAAAAAAAAAAAAAGCATGCTAGTTAGCATTAGCATGCTAGCTGTTGTTAGCATTTTAGCTAATTTTAGCGTTTCGACTATATTTTGGTCCTGATCAGGTTAATAGTAATGCCAACATGTTAGCTAGCATTAGCATGATAGTTAGCATTAGCATGCTAGCTGTTGTTAGCATTTAAGCTAATTTTAGCTTTTTGACTATATTTTGTTTCTGATGAGGTTTATAGTAATGCCAACATGTTAGCTAGCATTAGCATGCTAGTTAGCATTAGCATCCTAGCTGTTGTTAGCATTTTAGCTAATTTTAGCTTTTCGACTATATTTTGGTCCTGATCAAGTTAATTTGGGTTACGAATGTGCACGCACACCATGGCAGGCCCTTCTCTAAATTTCCTGAAATTTTCTAGCAAATTGAGGTAGAACTAACCAACATATATGAATAAACTTAACATTTGGATATCAGCAGACTGTGTTAAATATCAGATAAATCAAATGTAATATAAACTAATCTAATGTCAGAATTGACCATTTTCCCATAAGTAAACACTCAGCAGATTCTCCGGTTCATCACAACAGGAAATAAATGTTCTTATTGTGAAGATGTACACAGCTACTTCTGCTAATAGTTAGCACTAATTTAAGTCCAAAAACATCAATTTAACGGAATAATTTCATATTTTTAACACAGCGGTAACTCATTATGAAATGTACTGAAGCTATACAAAATGCAAAAATAAACATAAATATGGAGCATTTAAACTCCGAACTGCATACAGCGAGCTGACATCCGAAGCGGACTGAAAATTCCCCCAGACAACTTATTAACTTATCATATCAACACAAAGCCAATACGCCAATATTAATTTACTCACATGTCATTTCGGATCACAAACACATGCTGCTTCACAATAATCCGTAGTTTGGCTGGTTAGGAAGGAGAGCTGATGTGTTGCAGGCTGAATTATAAACAGGGCGCTGTTCTGTGCATGCATTAATTGCATAAAAAAAGAGGGTAAAAAAAGTTAATTCTAGGAATTAATCTACCCACATTGGTGCGTTCATTTTGACATGGCAGAGAAAAAAGAACCGAAATAAGGCACCGAAATGTGCACTACTTTTCGGTCTGGTTCCTACCGTTCATATCAGAACCGGTGCCGTAATGGCACGGGATATCGGTACCCATCCCTACAACACAGAGGTGAATTGCTAATGAGCTACTGCTGCTCACAGAATCTTGGTCCTAGAAAACAGCACAGGTTTTGTGACTTTGTCTTAAAACGGCATAATAATAACTTAAAGACCACTGAGAACATTTTAAAATAGCTCAAAATATGATTGTAGTGGGTCTTTAATTGATTTATTTACCTGGACATCATGAAGTTGAACATATCTTAACATTTGCACCAATTGGTCAGAGGTTCGAAAACTAATCTACAAAAATCACGAAGAGCAGTTAGATTTTTTTGTGATTGTTCTAAAAAAAAGTAGGTCAAATATGAAAATCATTCGGTTAACGCGATCCCTGGGCTAGATGCTCCTCAGATCGAACAGCGACCCAAAAGGCCCAGAGTCTTCCTCTGCCATTTCCTTCATTCTTTGCAGACCTATGTCTTCTTCCGTGATCTCGTTCTTTTGGTCTCTACCCAGAGCCGGTGGCCGTAAATGAGGGCAGGATTGTAAATCGACGAGTAAAATATGGAGTTTTGCCCTTTGGTTCATGACAGACGGGTAGAGCATCTCTGCAGACGCCACACAAATCCTCTCCTACTCCATTTCCCCCTCATTCATGAACAACACCTGGAAATACATAGACTTCTCCACTTGGGGAAGAACCTTATCCCTGGTGGATATTTGGAGGAAGGAAAAACAAAAAACTGGAAGTGATTGATCGGTGTGCTGAGGGGAGGATAACTGCCTCGGTGTCTCCTAGCGTCCTCTGGGATGGACCTGTTCTGTTTTAGCTCAGCTGAGTTATTTCCCCCAGATGTCATAAATCAGTTCAAGACAAAAGCCGTCAACCTTTAACCGAATCATCTGTGTTCCACTTAGAAAACCACTGGGTTTTGCTCATTGTTGTACTTAATGACGAGGCTAACAATAGGCAGCACAAGCTAAAGCTACGTTCAACCAGAAACAGCTTACCTAAAGCTGAACTGAATGAAATGCAGATAAAAAGTTTTTTCTGCAGTCATTTTATCTGTGTGTACACAAGACAGCCATGTTGGAGTTTGAAGTTGAGGAATCCAATTTCTGCGTTCAACTTGAACCAGTTATTACCTGCTTTCTGCTTAGTTAATGGGTTTTTCCCCTACAGAGTCCTGTAAAACAGCCTTTTAAGATCAGACCTGGTTTGACTTGTTTTTTTTTTTTTTTGCTGTTGCTTTTCTTCTCCTCTTGGATATCCTCTTTCCTCTCTCTGTCAGACTTCACAGGAGTTCCTTGGTGCCTTGATGTCTCGTCTTGGGGGGAAGAACCCCGAGGAGACAGGTGGATTTCAGGAGGCCCCCCTCGCCTTTGATGCAGTGTGGGCTCTGGCGCTGGCCCTTAACAAGACCGTGGCTCCCCTGAAGGCCAGGGGCCGACGGCTAGAGGACTTCAACTATAACAACCACGACATCACTGCGGAGATCTACAGAGCGCTCAACACAAGCTCCTTTGAAGGGGTTTCGGTAAGTGCAGAAGATCGCCAGAGGATGGGGAAATAAAGGGAAGATCAGTTATGTATGAGTTCTCCTGTGAGGGTTGTTTGAGCATCTTCTTACGGTTGGGGTTTTAACCTTCATCAAACTACCGTTTCCAAGCTGTCACCTCTGCAAACGAACTTGATCCCCAGACTTAAAGGGGAATTCTGTTTCTTACTCACCCTGAAAAGTTTGGAGCCAGTCTGAGCCGTTCAGCAGTATTAAATCCACTTCCTCCATCAGCGGACATCCGTAGAACGGGAGTGCTAGGAAAAGGACCAATTACGCTGGTAATAAGGTTTAATCTGCCCAGAAAACAATCATTTTGCCACGTTTATATTCCACTTGGACTTACAAACGTCTAAGAAGTACTTCTTGATTCTCTTCTGGACCAATTCGGATTTAATACACATTTATGACATGACAGATCTGTTAAAGGAAAAGTATTTTTTCCCCTATAGTCCTGATACGACCAGAAGAGAATCAAGAAGCACGTCTGAGGTGTTCGGAAGTCCAAGAGGAATAAAATTACTGCGTTTGGGGCAGATTAAACCTTATTACAAGCAGAATTTGTCCTACCCTGAGCACTCCTGTTCTAAGGATGTCCGCTGATGGAGGACGTGAATATAAATACTGCTGAACGGCTCAGACTGGCTCCAAAAATCTCAGAGATGAGTAAGAAAACATACAATTTGCTAAAAATAGGGTCCAGGTTGGAAAAAAAATGGAATTCCCCTTTAACATTTAAAACACACCATAGTTCTGTGTGGCAACCCTGTCGAACTGATCTAAGCAGAAAGGCGAGAATAATTCATGAAATGATTCATTAATTAATCTTTGCAGTGAATCAGCTTGCATGGAAATTTTGTCTGCAATTAGTAATGCATGAATTTTACTTAATTATTTAATTTTCTTGGAAGGACAGATTTTTTACGGAGTGATACTGGGAAGGAGTCCCTTTCACATTTTTTTCATCTTTCAGGGTGATTTCTAGGACAGTTTGTGCTTCCTAGTGGAGTATAAGATGCGTTGAGTTGTGAACAGAAGATCTTTCATCAACCTAAGCCTTGCACGGTTTGTTGAGTGGTTACAGTTTAAAGCAATGTTTTTCAACAGCAAAAACCCAGTTTTTTCTCATCACGATTTGAAGCAAAGTTTTGGAGTCTTCAGCTTGTGAAATGGATCTGATTGGACCGTCAACTCTCAAGCTGTTTCATTGACAGCTCAGTGGCACGGCAATGATATTTGTTCATCCTATGAAAGCTGCGTTATCGATCCCCAGAGTGGTATTTACATCTGGCAGCTCATGTTGTGAACTTGAAAGGAATCAATTGAACACAAGGATTTTAACAGCCCCTCCTGATGGCTGCAGCCTCCAACAAAACCACCAGAGATATCCGGACGTCCTCCCTACATAGTCTGCAAAAGCCGGGAATAGTATAGCTGTTTATCAGTGGAGGAACGTAGTGTCATGTTTTAGGACGCTAAGAGAAAGCTTAGAGGATGCTGAGAAAACCTCCAGCCATGCCAGATGGCCCCTTTTACTGAGCCTGGTTCTGGTTCTGCCTGAGGTTTCTTCCTTTTAATGGGGAGTTGTTCCTCTCCACTATCGCTACATGCTTGCTCAGTATGACGAATTGCTGTAAAGTCAACGACACAATGCAGGAGACTGTCTACTGTCTCTACATGCTGATACTTCTGAGATTCCAGGAATCCCAGAAGATGGTGTACCCCAGGGATCTATAATTAGTCCAAAACTGTTTTTGCTTTATAAATAATAATATTTGTCATATCACTAATCTGTTTAAGTTTATTGTTTTTGCCGATGATGCAAACATGTACTATTCAGGTAATAATTTACAGGAACTTTTTGTCTTCTTGTCTTAATAGAAAGAAAATTAGAAATCCTCAAAATCTAATTTAATATTAATAGATCATCACTCAATATAAAACAGACTAAATTTATTGACTTAACAGGGACATTAAATTAAAAATATGTAAAGCTGAAATTGAAAGGGTGACAGAGATTACATTTCTGGGGGTGGTCATTGACCATAAAATAACATGGAAGCCACATGTTTATTATATTAAAGGAATTTCTTTTAGCATTATTGTACAAATCTACGCATATATTAAACAATAAGGATTTACATGTTATTTATTGCTCACTTATACTTCCTTACATGTGATATTTTGTGGAAATTTGGGGATTGACAACTAAAACAACTGTTAATGCAATAGTTCGATTCAATATTTGTTATATTATAAATAATGCAAATAATTATTAATTATTAATGCAAATAATTATTAATTAAAGTTACTTCCATTTACAACAGAAATATTTCTTTCTTTTGTAGAGACAAATCATGATTTTAGAGATGTCTGCAAATGTAAAGTTCCAACGGCAAAAAAATAAATGAAGAGGAGATTTATTTCTGTTGTTGGGGTTTCGTTGTGGAATAATGTTAATATAAATCTAAGAACTTGTGGTACATTTTTTAGGGTTTTGAGAGTTTATAATTTGCGTTATTTATCTTATGGTTTTGCATGATTATTCTTTATCTGACTCAATTGTTGTACTTATGCTTTTCTGTTTTTCTTTATCTTTATTTGAAAAAATATATATGTTAAAGAGTAGCTTAATTTATTAAATTTGTTAAATAGGACTGACATAAATATGGCGACAGACCTCTGTAATTGTGCATTTATAGAGTATTTTATGAGCTGTACCTCTAGTAAAAAGCTTTCCAGCTTAATCAAAACTCACTTTCTGTCGGCTATTGTTCCTTGAGTTGATGTGCGTTTACAAGCTGAAGTAATTAAAGTGTCATCAACCAGACACGTCACTGCAATGGTAGGCAGACCCGCAAGAAAAGTTCAGCACCTCCTGCTGTCCTGTTTGAGAATTGCTTTGCAACGTTGACTCGCTAATAGGGATGGATATCGTTTAGGTTTTGAATTCCATAATCACATTCACAATGTACAGTATGTGTGGTCTCATATGAAAAATTATAGCAAATTGAGGTATAACTACCCAAAATATATGAATAAACTTAACATTTGGATATCAGCAGACTGTATTAAATATCAGATAATTAAATTTAATATAGACTAATTTAATGTCACAAATACCATTTTCCAAAAGTAAACACTCAGCAGATTCTCCAGTTCGTCACAACAGGAAATAAACGCTCTTATTGTGAAGACGTACACAGCTAGTTCCGCTAATAGTTAGCACTAATTTAAGTCCAAAAACATCAATTTAACTGAATCATTTCATATTCTTAACGCAGTGGTATCTCACTATGAAATGTACTGAAGCTGTATAGTGAACCAACATGCATAAATCAACATAAATACAGAGCATTTAAAGTCTGCGCCGCAAACACCGGAGCTGATATCCGAAGTGGACGGATAATTTTCACAGACAATTTATGAACTTATCGTATCACCACAAAACCAATACACCAATAATAATATACTCATGTATCATTTAGGATCACAAACCCATGCACAACAATTCGCAGTTTGGCTGGTTAGGAAGGAGAGCTGATGTGTTGTGGGCTGAATTATAAACAGGGCGCTGTTCTGGGAATGCGTTTTTTCAAAAAAAGGGGGAGGAAGAGTTAGTTCTAGGAATTAATCGATCCGCAATGGTTCGTTAATTTCGACAGTCCTTACTTTCAGCAATTTGTTGCACAAATATAGCCATGTTTACCTTTTCTAGTGATATAGGGAATCACTCTTGGCTGATGGCATACCCAGAATCCATAATGTTTGACATCTCTGGGAAAACGAAAACCGAAATAAGGCACCGAAATGTGCGCTGCTTTTCGGTCTGGTTACTACCGTTTGTGGACATGGGTACCCATCCCTACTCACTAAGGGAAAGCATAAAGTAAAACGTCTCGGTCAATATGTGTGCGTATGAGTGCAAACTTGCTGACAGAGAAGTATAAACCAGGCTTTACTCGTACTTATTGGAGCATTCTTTGGACTCATTAACTTCAAACTGATCACGTTTCCGAAGCATGAAGAGAGATCATACTTCCATGTTTACATATTGTTCCATGAGGACCTTTAGTTTCCTACTTCCCGTTTGGTTCATAGTTACCCTTACTTTTAGACCTCCTAATACTACCTCCTGGTACTTAGGTAAACTTTATGCTTCCTTCTGATTTCCAGAGGGAAACTCAAGCATTTCATACACATCCTTATGTACCTAAATCTGCAATTGGCTTTTTGACACAGTGAGGCCTTATTAACCTGGTGTTGGCCGTCCATGGGTGAGGTCTACAGAGGTAATAGCCGAAACACCCAGGAACCCCGAGGTTCACTGCTGATGATGTGCCCAAATTCCCAAAATACAAAATAACTTTTTTGATTTTTTGATATTGTGTTTTTTTCTGTGCCTACCTTTTGGGCTAAACAAAAGGACACTTCAACTCAATCTGCTGAGATTCCTTAAATAGAAAACTATAACTGATTGGAATGTTTGTAATGCAACGATTTTTCTTGTAAAGTGCCTCAAGATTACATCTGCTGTGAATTATTAATAATTAAAGCGACCCTAACCCTTGGATTGGATTTAAAAATGGGTGAATTGATGCCAACTACCACATCTATGTTTAGTTGTCTTTAAAGCAGCACAGAGTTTGTTTTTTAGATCTAACCTTGATTTGTCCTCTCCAGGGTCACGTGGTGTTTGACGCCCAGGGTTCCAGGATGGCAATGACTCTCATCGAACAACTGCAAGGTAAACCCTTCCCACTCACTGCAGAACCTGAAACCAGCAGCACATATAAAAAGGAACACTTACGTTTCTGCATAGATTGTAGATTTTAGCTACTTCCCGCAGCATTCCTGCAGTCTTGACGCCATCTCTCTACATGTCCTGCAACACCGCATTCAAGCAGACTTAATGTAGGAATGTGGTGACTCAAGGCTTCACTCTAATTGGGGAAAAGCCTCTCGGTTTTAAGCTGTTTCTGGAAATGGCATCCTATTTGTCACCAATGACTTAATGAGTTTCCCAGCACAAGATAAGGTGGGGGGATTATTTTCTACTTCTGTTCTCATTGGCATCCTAACGGATGAAAATTTATAATCCTGCCCCCTTTTTTCCCAAACGCGCTGTCTCCCATTTCCTGCCGTGGTGTCGAGGTAATTTGACATCCACAATGAGACGACCTGACTCGAATGCCTGAATCAACCTGGAGCTCATCAGTATTCTCGGTCAACGCTGCCACATACGCTTTTACCTCTCCCCCCTTTCTCCTTCCTCTCCCCTTGTTCATCCCCATGCACCTTTTCATCCATCATTTACTTTAGCTGTTTATCTCAGTTTTGCCACTCTCGTGGCTCGCACTGACAGAAATACCTGTGGTATAAATACATGTTTACTAGCCCTTTGACTGAAGAAATTACATATCCAAGCCATATAATTAGCTCTTATGGATTTTTCTTCTTGATGTTTCAGGAGGCAGTTATAAGAAAATTGGTTACTATGACAGCTCTCAGATGAACCTCTCCTGGTTCAACAACGACGTTTGGATTGGTAAGTTTGTTCCTTCCGTTTGTCTGTATATCCATCCATCCATCAAAGTAGCGGGCAATATAAGAGTTATAAGAGATAGAGATTATATGACTATAACTGCCGTATCGTGGTTACACATTTTGATGTCATAAACCTGTGCTTGCATATTTAAGGTATGCAAGGATGATAAATACTGGTATTCAGTGTTTGTCTTTATTCTAGATAGGGATGTAAGAAAATATCGATATGCCAATCAAATCGCAATATTTTATGTGATGATATTGCATCGATATTCAAAAGCAACGAATCGATTTTTATTTTTTAAGAATTTTAATTAAAAAATAAAAAATTACAGTTATTTTGGTCATAAAATTAAAAGTATGACTGGTAGTTAGTGGCTGTTTTCACCTTCCTTGTTCAAGCGGATCAACTACATGTAGTAATAAAAACAGGTTGGAGTGTTTAGAATGTTGTGACAGATTTTCTACAGTTCAAATCATTTGTAAAAAAAAAAATATAGTCTTACTCATGGTATTGTGATTAACTGCAATATATTGTATAGTCTCCTGTGTATCATGATACATATCGTATCGACAGATGCTTGCCAATACTCATCCCTAATTCTAGATATTGCAAATAAACTTGTTGCTTTTGATTTAACGGAAAAGGAACCTGTTAAACTTGAATAATTTTTTTATCAAATATGTGCAGCTTTAAATAATAATTTATAAATGAGGAACCAGAATTTAAAATTATCATAACAATTACATTTTATTTGATTTAAGATATCTTTATCTTTTTGTAATGAGAAGATTTGTGTTGTATATTTTTGGAAAAAGATGAAAATATATATTTTTAAATGCATTTTTCAAAACAACAAAAAAATCGATGGAATTCTAAACCTGTTAATGTTCATAATCAGTAATTTTGACATATAAAACCAATAATCACTATACATATCACTACCATAAATGCTTTAGATTATATCGCAATATATATTTGAGGCCATATCGCCCAGCCCTAATCCATCTTCTGAAATTCCTTTAAATATTTTGGAGTGTATATGTTAATGTATTAATGGGTCGGGTAGAGCAGGCCCAAATATTATGCTGTAATCTTGGCATCTCATGCTTGAAAAACATTTTAGTGTCAAATTACCCTAAGAAATTCTCCATCTGAACAGGAAATTACATTTGTGTATCAGATTTAATGCACGTTTTCTGGTAAAATTGCAGCAGCAAATATTCTTGTAAAATAATTTTTTCTAATCAATGGTTCCCTGGAATCTACAGGAGAATTTTTAGAATATTAGAACTGATCTTTCTTCTTCAAATATCTTTCAATTCTGGAGCAGTTTGTCTTAAACTCTCCACTGTGACTTGGCAAAAAAATAAAAATAAATGCCCATTCATTATAGTCATTGCATCATGTTTGAAAGTGGTTTTTGAGTCATATTGCAGCAGGCGCAAAATTTATCACACCAGGACAGGGGAGAGTTCCATCAGCAAATGTGTGTCAAATCTGATGCACATTAAGTGCAATTGGATGCAGTTAGGTTTTTGAGATGAAGGGCTATTATTGGCATCATTCACGGCTTGTCAGTCTTAAAGCTGGAGCTGCGTTCACGGTCTGAAACTTTCTGAATAGGTGATGCAGTATTTTATGAAAGGTTTGGAGTAAATGCATCCCTCTGGTCATGAAGTGGATGTTCAAGTGGTTGCGATTTTCTGTAATTCCTGCAGCTATCAAATGGAACTGAGAGAAAAAATTCAGGTTTGTGTTGAAATGCTGCAAAAAAAGAGGATTTTAAAGGAGTCTAATGACCAGCAGAGAGTGTGACTAACAGCCACTGAAGGCTCAAATGCTCCCTTTAATAAGTAGGAAACTTTTTAATGAACTAAAGCTACTCTAACTAAAGGTATTTGCCTGACATCTCCTGGGCTAACTCAACCTGCAGCTCTCCAACGCAGACCACACCAACCGTAGCATTCGCTGTAACGTCTGCAGACTGTGTTCTACTTCACAGTGAAAACCTGTCAATGTTGAGTCAAACACGACTGTCCGGCGCTCGGTCGATGTGATGTAACCTGTCAGAATATTATACCTGAAGTTTACATTTCTGTCAGTTCAGATTGAAAGAGCATACCAGTGTTTGTAACTGGGTATGCTGTTTGCATAGCCACCTGTTTAATAGAAAATCCAGCAGTAAATTAGGGTCTGCTGTTTTTATTTATGCAAGTCTGAACCCAGGAGAAGCCATTCCGATCCGAGAAAAGAGCCGCAAAACCCACAGATACTTTTGATATTGTCCAGATGCGTATCTTCAAATTTAACACTTAAGTCATATAGGAAAAACATTTTTTTTGTCAGACATAACTGACTTTTACATCTCAGCAAAGTATTTTTCTAAATCTTTTATCTGACGTCACAATATAAGAAAATATCTTTGTTTAAATATAAAATTTTTTTGGTTTTATTCATGATATTTCTTTGTTTCCTCTTGAAAATTCCTGATTTTTAGGCATCTGAGAATTTCCGATTTTTTTCTTAAAAAATATAAATGTTTTTGGAGAAATTTACTTCCGGTTTTTTTTCTTACTTTGTTCTCCAATTGCCATTATTCTCTAGATTTAGCGATTAAACACATGACGTTATTTTATGACTAAACTTGCTACTATGACACTTCCTAAAAAGAAAATGCGTAAAACTTCGGTTAACATATCTTGTCATTGTGTACAGTGTTATTTTTGACACATATCTTGTTTTAGTCTTAATCTTTTATCTAAAATTAATTTTTATTTTAATTAAGATTTAGTCGTTTTTATTATTTCAACTTTAATATAATTTTTGTCAACTAAAATTGCAAGCGATTTTAGGTGACTGAAATATGTATAATAATTAAAAAAATCCACTTCTGTATAGAAGATGGCAAAAACATCTACTTGCAACCGCAATTTAATACAGTGGATCCCAAACTTTTAAGTCTCTGATCCACAAAAAAAAAATTAAGACGCCAAGCCTGCAACTCGTTACTGAACGTACAGGCTTTTTTCTCTGAGTCACTTAAAAATGGTCTACAATGGCAACATAACCAACATCAACAGCCAATATATCGACTGCTATATGTTGCTTTTATTAATTTAACTCCTGTTTTTCATTTCATTTGATTCTTAAAGTTGAGATGGCTGCCATTTCTGACATTTACATTGTTTTCTCAGTAGAATCTCAGGACCGCACACTTACCTAACCCGACCCCAACTTTGGGAACTGCTGATTTAATACCCAGTGCCCAAACCATGCCGACCACCACTGATCAGACATAGCACACAGCTAAGAACAAATAATATATAAAAATACATATCTCACACATTAAATAAATGAATAGTGTGATTACAAAATAACAAAATGGACAGAACAAACACAATATATTTTTTTCCTATTAAAAAGTAAGAAAAACAAAATAAGGTGGATTTCAATGTTTTTGTGCATCTAGAAAAGAAAAAATGCCCTTTAGTGACGCTTCACAAATCAAACACAGGTTTAACAGACTTACAGACTTAATTACTCTGCTATCAATGAGGAATAATCCTATCCCAGTTTGAAATGTCTAGGTTATGTAATTTTTAAACTACAGATGAGGGATGCTCAGGGTAGAGAAAAACTGTGTGTGATTGGCCTTTAGCCATTTCCTGAATGGGAAGCTAGAAAACTGAAACCAACTTCAGCTTTGTTAAGTAACATGATGGAGACGTGGTAATTACTGTATATTCGCCTAGTAATTATTTTTACAGAACGCTGACATGAATTTACCTTTGAGAAAATGTTGGAGTTTTGAACGCCTCTTCAGATTGTCGTGTTCTCCTCATGAAAAGCTGCTCTGCATTCTTTATACTTGGTTTTGCTTTTGTCGTTGTCATGTGTGAAATGAAATGGTTCCATAAATCTTCTTTTTCTCTCAGCCGTGGACATTTCTTACTATTTATAATAATGTAATCAGCTGTTTTCTTCCCGGGAGTTTGCTCAAACAGCGTTTAGTTTCACCTCTCGGTAAGACGACTGATTAGTTCTCTTCTCAGCTAGTCCCGCCTGTTCCATTTGCCGATTGGTTATTCTGTCTGTTCCTCGCCTCTTTTCTATCATCTGATTCGATTTTAATCGTTTTTGATTTTCATCTTGATCAATCCAGTTATCATATTAGTTATTATCCAGTTCTTTTTTTTACATTTGGCTTTTGTCGGAAAAATGTATTTGTTCAACAAAATTAACCCTGATTGTGTAAGACATGCAATTAGGTAAATTGTATATCATATGCGATATAATGCACCAAAGCTTACCACATGTAGTCAGAGGTGTGCTGAAATGATGGCTTGATTTTAACGCATGTTCAGCTTGTCAAGTTTTACTGCTGCACCGGTACAGAACAGCGGCTTTGCCCTGTAGAGGTGGCCAACGAAAAGCTGCCTGTTTTAGGCTTTTAAGGAATCGGATGCTTGGCAAGGCTTAACTGAGTAGATGCGCAGATTCCGGGTCAGCGTCCGTGACGAGAGACGGTAACCTCTATACGCGTCCAGCTCTTTGCTTTGCCTTGTTGCAACCAGAATGGCTTAATGTGTCAGCAGCAGCTGAGTTTGCCTCCAAAGGGTCAGATGTGAGTTTTGTTTATGATACAAAACATATTTAATTGCCTCCGTTGAGGAATCCCCCTTATTTTCTGCAGCCTGATGTTGACTTTGACTGTTCACCAAATAAAGACGCCTCCGTGTCACGTCGTCCTGTTCGGAGGAAGTGAGTAATTTCCTCCTCTTTGGGGCTGACTCGGTTAAGCAAAGTTTTTCTTTGAGACCGGGGAAAGGGGAGGTGAGGGGTGAATTGCTCCACGCTGACAGGGTGGAGTAAACACAGCGGCTTCCGATTTAACCCCTCCAATCATTTCGCTGTGGGCTTACCACGCAACCCCCCCCCCACCACCACCACCAACGCCCTGCAACACTTTTTCACTCTCCGCGCGGTCGCCCTAACAACCGCTTCAGCTCAGCTTTTCTTCTAATCGCTGTGGCAACTGTTTCAGAGCAGGGTCTCCATGGCAACACCCTGTCCCGATTCTTTCATCAAGGACGGAGGAGGGTATCAGTGCTGCGAACACAATAGCTGAATGGACAGTTGACATGCACACACACTCAGGAATACTCCTGCTTCCTCTACATTCATTCTCTCACATTTTATAACCTTAACCTTTCTCTCATGTTTGCTGTAGTAGTATAACGGTGAAAAGGGCTGCTTTGTATAGCTATGCATCAGAATTGGACAGTTCTTAAGTGAGTTTATACATGAAAACCTTCAAATAAAGATGGGAAATGTAAGGTTTAAAAGAAAATGTTGTTAAAGCACACTTGGGTTATGTGGCAGAACCGCGAGCCAGTTTCTTCTTTAAATAAAAGAGAAGTTGGAGTGACCTAGTCAAAGTCTAAACCTAAATTTGACTGAGTTGCTTGGACCTACCCTTTTACCAGGCATCTTTAAAAGGGTAAAAAATCTTCTATTGTATAGAGCTCCATATGTCACATGACTCTCAGAGCGTAGGAATGAGTATTATTAATGGATGTCGCAGACTACGATTTCACTTTGTTTGAGTTCACTTCCCATTTGAAAACGGAAGACATTATTGTATATACCGGGAAATTGAAACGATCAAACATCTCCAACCCCAACCATGCCCCGGGATACTATTAAAATCTTGAGAAACCGTCAGAGCGGACCTTTTACCGGACCTGAGATTTATCCTGACATACAATTTCCAATCAATTTTCCCTCATCCTACTCTAGAACATAGCCTAAAGCATATAAAAACCTGGAGGGATATAAATGGACACATTCTGGGTTTGTTATTGAGATCCGGATCTGGAATCTTCCTATCAAGGACTGCGCTGTTTTCACCAGGAGGGTAGTGGAGCAATGAGCAGCTAGGTTATGTCTGTGTGCTTTTTATGTGTGTCAATATCTGACCGTTATAAACCATTGCTTCAAGGTCTTATGTGTCACTTACTAGTTGCTATTTCAGCAACAAGACAGAAAAATCCACACCAAAGAAATAGCTTACTAATGTAAAAGTTGACTTTAAATCATTTGTTTGGGTGAAGTTACCTGAAATTAAATGGTCACTACACAAGCGAAATCCATTGAGAGACAGGTTCCAACCATTTTTGCAAACCTGGAAAACAGCCGGATAGCTACAGGGGCTTGTTTACAGTTTTTTTTCTGCCGTTATGGTGTCCCGGATGTATTCTGGAATCATGGGACGTAATCTCCTGGAGCTAAGTATCGTTTTATCAAGTCCCAAGGACTCCAAAGCAAATGACACTAAATTCACCCCTCCACGGAAATTTACACTGCTTGCAAGGCTTCATTTTAGCTAGCAATCCCTCTGACCACCACCAGCAGTGGGTAAACCAGGTGAATTGTCTTGTCCAAGGACACAGCGACTGAAACAGTCAGAACAGGGGTTAGAACCAGCAACCCACTGGTTACTGGAACCCTCCTTTTCCCATCACACACTTAGGTCCAAATTGTGTTTATTGTAGAAGTTATTGTAGTTCAGCCATACAGTTTAAAAAGAAACATTGACGTTTTATAATAAAGTAGTTTGAAAGGGACGTCAGCAGCTGACAATGTGCTTTTTTATTTTCCTCAATTCAGCTTTATTAGCACTGAGAGTAGATAAGATAAATGAGAACAAAGCTGGAAATAATTGAGGCTCTGCCACCAAAACATTTATCTAAGGACAACTAATTATAGGAGACGAGCAGGAAATCATAAATGAGATTTTCAGATGGCAGCTCATCTGTGCTAACTCAGAAACGTTCTGGAATAGCCACTAGACTCGCCATGTCTTCACAAATGAAAGCAAAAGCTGAGGTGTTCCTTAATTCTGTAGTCAAATACCTAATTACAAGCAAGCCTGGGAACTGAGCAGCATAAACAAATATAACAGCAAGTTCTCCAAGTCCAACCTTAAAACCAACAGAGCTAACCATTAGTTCTGCTTAACATTAGCCTCCAGCGTTCGGAAACTCTGAGGAAGATATGAGAATATTACCAGGCAACCTTACTAACATAACCTTTTATGTAATTATACGTCAATTGTGTGAATCCTGATTGTTCATGTTAGAAGCATAGAAACTGAGTTAGCTGCTTGCTTGAAACTGAGCTAGCTGCTAGTTTGAAACTGAGCTAGCTGCTAGCTTTATATTGTTGGATGGTAACATCCCACTAGATGGGAATAAAAGCTTTAATTCAACAGTTTTCATCCAACTTCAGACAAGTGGCACTAACTTCAACATGGTAGCTCTTTTGCTAAACGTGAAACTCTCAAGCCTAGCTGCTAGACAAAATGGTAGCTTAGCTAAACACCTTAAAACAGGCACTAAATGGACTCAAAACCCCAAATGATGTTGATGGTTTCATTTATTATAAATTATGACAATGAAACTGTTTAGAATAAGATGGCAGCTCATTCTTTAAACAAAAGCTGTTAGCTCTGCTGGGTGTTAGCAATCCATGATTGGCAGGTCATTAAATATATGACCAAATTTAATCTTTAAATCCTGATAGATGAACCAGCTGAGCCTAAAATTAGGCATGCACCGGTTCTCTAACCTTTATACACAAGAAAATTATTCATTAGTCATTTTTTCTTTACATTCCAAGTATTTGCAAAATTGATCTTTTCATGAAGAGTGATAATAAATGCAATTTAACACGAGGAAATTACACATGTGAACATGACAAAACCATCATTTCTTGTACACAGTAGGCCTACGAGGAAAAAATAGTTTTTTTAAAGAAAGTATAGAATCTGTCTTTAGTTTGAAAACACAATGAAAAAGCTGTAATAATGTCTTACTGATATGAGTTGTGAAACTTGGCTGTTATACCAGCAGAGCGGCGAGCCCCAGCTGACTCTTCAGTGCATTCGTTGGTCTGTCAGCCTTAGTGTTCTGTTGACCAGATGAGCCAAGGGCTAATCCAGTGTTTTGCTGAGTTAGATTCGAGTTGGCACCGAGGTCGAATGAGTCTTGTCATTTCACATTTCTCGGCTGTCTGTTACCAGTACTGGCCGGATCTGTAACTGGCATAAATATAGCCACCACAGGCCTTTTAGTCGGCTTGATTCTGACACGTTTTCCACACTCCAAGGTTTTTAAAGAACTCTGGATTTGTATCCTGTTTGGCTATCTGGTGGGAAGTCGTCTCAGAGCTTGATCTCTCTAATGCATCCTCTTATTATTTGGTCTGGCGTCATATTTAGATGTCTGTTGTTTGTAAGCCTTGTAAAGGGGAAGAAGTTTGTTAAATTAAATCCATAGGAGTGCATGTTGGATTAAAATAAACAAAATTTTCATCTCTGACTTGGACATAAAATCCATACTTGAAGAATAAATTGTATAGATCAATTCAAGGTTGCGTACCTTTGCATGTTATAACTGTAGGCTGGGTTTGCTGCTAAAACGTTCTCTAAAGATGGACACAAACATGTCAGTGCTGCAAGCGAAAGATGATTTTGATGACAAGTCTTCAAAAGTCTTGGAAAGTTGTTCGGATCTCTAGGAGTTTAAAATCCTTTAATATTTCCCTCTTGCCTGTCACAAAGCCTGCTTATTTGAAATGGGTTTGTAGGAGCGTTCTGTAGAGAGCTGAGATCAAAAATGTTCCGGCACAGTAAACAAACTGATTGTCCTCTGCCAGATTTCTTTGAAAATTAAAGTGACGAGTAACAAGCCGGTGTAACTGAAAATAAACAAAAGTATAGATGCACTAAACCCCTTAGAAGATAATTTAGATCCAAATGGGAATGATATTCCATATATTAAAGATAGTTTGTCAGAGGTCTGCAACAATATCTTAATAATATCACTCTGTACAGAGAACTGACTCAGGATTTTGTGGACTGGTGCAAGCGGAGCTACCTCCATATCAGCACCGGAAAGACCAAAGAACTGGTGGTGGAATTTGCACAGGCACAAACATCCTCCACTGCCTCCACTGAACATCCAAGGTACAGAAATTGAGATCAAGGAGACCTATAAGTACCTTGGTGTTCATTTGAATAATAAACTGGACAGGAGTCATAATACAAAGGCACTTTACAATAAGGGGCAGAGCAGGTTGTACCTGCTGTGGAGATCCTTTGGCGTACAAGGTCCACTCCTAAGGATTTTCTATGACTCTGTAGTGGCTTCAGCTATTTTTTATGGTGTGGTCTGCTGGGGCAGCAGCATTTCCACTGGGGACAGAAAGAGGCTGAACAAACTGATCCCAGCTCTGTTCTGGGATCCCCTCTGGACCCAGTGAAGGTGGTGAGTGATGGGAGGATGGTGGCTAAACTGTCATCCCTGTTGGATAACACTTCTCACCCCTTGCAGAAAACTCTGATGGCACTGAGCAGCTAATTCAGTTGTAGGCTACTGCATCCACTATGTGTGGGTGAAAGATTTAGAAGGTCTTTCCTTCCAGCTGCCGTTAGACTTTATAACAATGCCCTTGCAGCTGGTCGCTAATGCGAATAACATGGACAGATCTTTTTTTCTTATGTGGTTTTAACTATTATTATCTATTTATTTGTAATAGCATTGTTTTTACAGTTGGGATTTTTAATCTTTGTTGTGTCTCTCTTTTTCTTTCTGTCTGTATACCTTATAGCTGCAACAATGCAAATTTCCCACTTGTGGGATTTAATAAGGACCATCTATCTGTCTGTCTGTCTGTCTGTCTGTCTGTCTGTCTGTCTGTCTGTCTGTCTACAAATTTATAATATTTACTGTTTGACAAAGCCATAACTTATTTATTTTATTTGACCCTAGATCTATGAGGTGCCGTTTGTAAAGTTACTCAGTCAAAAATTAACAGCAATAATTAAGCTGCCTGTCATAGGAGAAAAAGTGGGGACTCTTTAAAAAAAAAAATGTTTCCATGTTATTCATTTATTTATAAATCTCACAGTTTCAAAGTAATATTTTGTTAGCAAGCCAAATAAATAGCAACAAATGAAATCAACATTTACTTGCAAAACTCTATAAACTGCTGGCGAGACCGAATGTCATCTCTTTATTAATGTTTATATTTCCTCCGCACGTATCCAATATTTCAGCTTAATATTTATGAGGAGCCATTTTAACGGCAATATAGATATTTACAGATGGATTTACATCATCAATTATGGACCAGCAGCAGGGGTTTATGCAGAGTTTCATAATAATGTTGATAGTCCACTTCAACTTATCAACAAGTGAATTAGCATATTAGCTAAACATTTAGCTCTGAGTTAAGTATTTAGTTCGAAGCTAAAGTTTTAGCTAGCCAGTTTAGCTTTCTAGCTAAATAATTAGCTTCAAGCTTAATATTTTGTTTGGAGTTTGATATTTAGTGTGTAAAGTAAATATTTAGCTTGCTAATTAAATATGTAGTTAGTAAACTTAATCGTTTTTTTAAAACTGTGAGATTTGTAAATAAATAAATAAAATGGACGTAAATATTACTTTGAAAAATGAACCCCAATTCTTTTCTCTTATTACAGACTAAACTGTCTAAATCATTGCTGTTAATCTTTTTAAATTTACAAAAAACACCCTATACATTAGGATGTAACACGATCTTTCGACATTAAGACAATATTCCTTGTCATTTTACTACATCATCATCATTATTCCAGACAATAATAAATATTGACTGTTTTAAGATAAATTATTCTCATTGACCTGTGTTTGCACTTTCATTTAAGGATCAAATCACCCCACTACCGGAATCTAACTCCACCCATGTTTCTTGTTTGAAAAATGCGTCAAAGGGAGGCATTTCCTGGCAAACCGAGGGACAGCAGGGGGAGGGCTGGGCAGGGTCAAAACTTCAATGCTATTCCAACTCCAGCTCACCTCTGAGACATGGCTGACACAAGGCTTTTTTATACTAAAAAAGGTTGAGCCAGTGGCAACGCCTGATTAAAATTCAATCGTAGTGTTAGGTTTAAACTCAAGAGGGGACTCCAATGACAATTTTTATGTAGAAAAATGCAGTTTCTACTAAAATGTACTAAAATACCAAAACTAATAACCAGACTATAGACACCACTATTAGACACTCATTTATACAGTTTATCAGCAAAAAAAGTTGATTTGGGGGTGAGCTGCACTTTAAAGAAAATCGTAATGAATAAGACCAACACTGTGAAAATGTCCCAGCGTGCTTACCATTAGCCAATGAATCAATGGCAGAATTGACATATGCTTTGCAGCGGTAAAATACTGTTTAATGTTTTTGTAATGATTCTAGAATGCATTTAATCACCTCTAGTTCAAAATCTGAAATGCATGCACTGATAAAACTTGAACTACAAATTTAGCAGTGGAGAAACATCTTTTAGAACAGTGGTTCCTGAACTTTCCAGTCTCTGAGCCACAAAATAAACATTTAAGAGGCCTGTGACCCCAATTCTTGATAGAAAATACAAGCAAGCATTTTTTCAGAGCTGCTTAAAGAGTGGTTAAATGGCAAGATAACCAACATCAACAGTCAATATATATCGACCACCATATGCTACTTTTATTCATTCAAGTCCTGTTTTTCAAATTTCATTTGATTTATAAAATGGAGATACCTTCTCAAGATCCCACGCTTAGCTGTTTGTGACCCCAAGTGGGGTCCCAACCCCTACTTTGGGAACGCTGCTTTAGAATACAATCCAGACTTTTATGAAACATTTATTTGCTCTATATATATAAAAAAAAGTAGCATATCTGAAGCTTTTTAACATTTGAGTCATTCCTTCATGTTCCTTATTGTTAGAAAGGTGTTTCCTATGAGTCCAGTCCTGTTGAGTTTCTTAGATATCTCTGGTGTTCTGCTCTTTATACATTTGAATTTATTCTCCTGGGATATTATCCTGCCCTTTCTCTTCTGGATTGAAGATCCAGGACTCTCTGTTCAGCTTCCTCTGTGCTAATTAGTCTACCTCCCTTGGTTTCCCTTCTTTCTCCCTGCCACAGCTGTTCCACACTCCCTGGGATCGGTTCATCTGGTTCTTTTGTCACTTTTCCATACTGCCTCAGAATTCAATCTCCTGGTTTTTCATTTTTCAGTGTCAGATTATTCTGTTTCTGTGCCTGTTTGTACGTCCATGCTCCTTGTGACATTTACCTCATGCAAGATGTGCAAGTTTTTCTCTTTCTTGGCTGTCTTCGTCTTGGCCCCGTTTCAACGGAACAAAGCTGTCTTAAGAAATCTTAGGCTGATTGCTTTCCGTTCTCTTTATACAATATATCAAATTCATGTATCAGATATTTGGCAGCGTTTCAAGATGTCAATCAGCGTCAAAGCTGAGATATGCAACCCTAACGCAGATGTCTGTCAGAAGTGTACTGTACGCTCAATCGGTTTTGAAAGCAAGAGATGTTGAATTTATTCACCTCAGTATAGATGACTGATAAATACACGCTACAGAAAAAAGCATAGGAAGGGGTTTGATCATTTCAGTTCTTCAAAAAAGGCACAAAAAAAATAAAAGTACTCCTCAACTACACTAACCCACAAATTCATTTACGTCCCTGCCATGCTCCATCCCAGTTGTAGTCTGAGCAGGACTTTCACTCTGTGCTTGATGGTGGTTGGTTAGACAGAACTTGCTACTGAAGACATCCACATGGATTGCGTTTGTGTGTTTCCAAATTTCACAAACAGAACAACCAAATGGACCACCAGCTCACTTTCCGCCGCCCGCTCAGACTACAGCTGTAATGGCGGACAGCTACGACGTCACTGAAATCGCGTTTTTTTTTTTTTTTTTTTTTATTGAAATCGGTTGATTCTCTGAACTCACAGGGTAATTGGGCTAGCCTTTCATAACAAAACATTGGTGAAATTAAGGAGTTTTGCGGCAGATAATGACTTATTTAGAGGCTGCACTTTGGTTTCCCCAACAACTCCTATTATATGGATATACGCTGTACGCAAATGGATGCAAAAATCACCTGAAGGACTTCAAGTCGCACCAAACTGGTCTGGATGAGTAAATGAAGATAATGCATTCTATAAATAAGGTCCAGGTTGCAAAAAACAGTACTTCCCCTTTAATAACTAAAGCTACGATCTGAAGACGGTGTGGTGATGATAAGAAGGGGTGCAGTGAGTTCAGCGTCGCCACCTGTTGGATAGTTTGAAACTGGCTAACGGAAAATCTGTATGAATATTTCCTGTTGGTGCATGGACAGAGGAAACATTTTATTTGGGATTCTGTTGTTTGTTTTGCTTTTACGTTTAGGCTTTTAATCTTTAGCCAATGTGACAAGGTGCATGGTAACACTCTAGACGGCATTAAAAAAAATCTCTTCTCGCTCAGATGCCACCAGCTACGTACTTGCTGCGTGATGGAGGCGACAAGCATCTAAACAGAAAGTGATGGGCGTCTTGGCGCCCTGCAGGGATGACACTCTGACACTTTCCTCTGACATCTGACACATCAGCTTCACGCAGCGCTGACACTCCTGCTCTGCTTCGCCTCTGACATGCACATACTCCACTCTCTGCGCATGCAGAAAGGCTTCCCGCGGGCACGCTCTTGAGCATGTTCACTCATGCTTGAAGTCTAGATCCACATGCGTTTGGGATTTATTTAGTCCACATTTGCATATGCCGTGCTCAGATGAGCACACATGGATCTGTAGGCAGGCCCAGATCCATGCAGACAGATAGTCGGAGGGTGTTTGGAGTAAAAAGAGTCTCCCTGTCCATCTGCCCGTGTTTGAACCTGTCTCACTGAGGAATTCTTCTGGTGTAAAGCTACACAAGCATGAATAATTCTGCGGTTAATACACACTTTCCTCAACCTCTAAAGCCCCTGGCGTTTTATTTAGGTTTTCACTCTCACAGTCAGGGAGCGCTTTAACTCAGCTCCGAGGGCAAAACGAGCAACCTCTGACTGTGTGAATAAAACTAAACAAGCAAGAGAGAATCCTAAAATCAAAAATTCTGGAAAACGGCTCACCAGAGATTTAGATACCCAAACTGTGCTTCATCAAAACTCTGAAAAAATAATTATATCAGTCATAAACAGTCAGAGCCTTTGGAGCATCCAGAGAACACGCTGACAGTAAAATGTTTAATTTTTCAAAAAACTTTAAGAATATATTTCATGGGGATTCTTGTTTATAATTTTAATTGGAAATTTAGTAGGATTTTGCATCTCGTGTGCCTTGCATTCATCCATCCTTTATGGTCCCACCTGGTTCCTAGGGGAAGGAGAAGCTCAGGCAAGTTGTGCAGACATTGGGACGGTTTTATCAAAATTCCAAATAACCTTTATATGTTTAATCTGTAAGTGATTGCATGTTTCAATAAATGGATCCTGTTTTAGTCAGAAAAAAAAAATCCAAATAAAAAGATGTACCAGTGGTTTGTCCTTCATTTGTGGTTTAGCTACCATATTTTCCAGACTATAAGGCGCACCTGATTATAAGCCACAACATTTTACGGAAAAATTTAAATTTTTAATCTAATTAATTACAGGCTTTGTAATGAATTAATCGAGATTAATCACATTTTAATCGCACATAAATATTTGACCTGAGAAAAGTGAACATTTTCTTCACATGGATTTTTAGTATGAATAACGACTGAATACATAAGTTTAAGTTATCAGAAAAAATAAAAACCATCATTCTGTCAGAACACGGATAAGAGAATCATGGAGAAAGCGGAAATGTCTCTCAGATAGAAATAGATAAATTAACAGAGGATGTGCTGGGGAGGCGGAAATCTCTCGTGGAATGAGTTCTAAGATTCTCGGGAGGATCGAGTCCAGAGTACATATCTAGAAGAAGCGCCAGTGCAGCCGTGTGCGCCATGTAACACGAGAGCGCACGCAGTGACAGAGTTGGATGAGACCAGTCCGTCACCAAAACAGTCATGACAGGAAGAAATAGCTGCAGCATAAGTTTTAATTGTAGTGAAAGCTACATTTCTGTGCATCAAAAATGCGTTAAAATGTTTTAGCTCGTTATTTTTGTGTAATTAATTAATCTTAAGTAACGCGTCCAGCTCACCTCTATATATATTTATATATATAATCAGTCCTGGTGTAAAAAAGCCCAAAATGTCATGGCATAGCAGCGTTTTATAAAAATTGGACAGAAGCATCTGTAATCCAAAATCCACAAGGTAGAACCTGCTTACCGTGGCAGGACGGCGTTGATGCTCCCCCATCTTAACAGGAAGCCGGGTGTGGCAGACTACGAAGAGGAACAGTTGCCTCGCTAAGCTAATTAGCGCGTTAGCTGCTAACATTAACACCAACAATAGGCTGACTGAACATCCTCTTTAACAAGTCTGGGGCATTCATAGATCGATATAAATGTCGGGTTTTTATATTTATCGCAGCTTTTCTCTCATGTCACCAGCGCCTGGATGGTTGCTGGTTCTGATCCGTTCAAAGCAAACAGCGTAGCACTTCTGCTATCAGCAAGACATCAGAGCATAGGTGTGTGGTTGCGTGGAAAAGTGCACATAGCCGGCTCACTTATATTCTGTTTACGGCAGCAGCCCAATACCCTGTTGGTCTCATGGAGGCTAAAACTATGAAAAGGCTGAACAAAGTGCGAGTTTATTAAATGGAAAATGTTGTATTGATATCTGTAACATTAACAGTAGTGATTGTGATTTTATTTCCCTTAGCACATCATGTGTCTGCTGTAACATTATGTTTTTTTTATAATTAGTTCATAAATGTTGAATAAGTTATAAATGTTGATCATTGTAGTATTTTAGATAGCACAAAATACTTAGAGAAAACACTTCCAGCTGGAAGCTAAAGATGTATATATTTGAGCAGCTTCCGCAATAAGATACAATTAGTCGACTAATCTGTAAAGACGATTAGTCGACTAATCTGTAAAAATAATAAGACGATTAGTCGATTATTAAAAGAATCGTTTGTGGCAGCCCTAATCTCACTGTGCGCTCAGTGAGTTGTGATGCGTCTTTGGAGGGAAAAAGGGGAAATATCAGCTTTATGGCCATTAGAGTGTTAATAACTATCTGGCCAGAATGTGTGTGAATTATATTTTTAGTTTATAAGTAATAAGTTGAATAATATGTTGAATTTGGCACAAACGCTAACTTTATTATTATTTCAAATCTCCAGATTGTTTATGAAAAAATATAATCTATCTATGTGAAATACTTTAGCAACACAAGGAGCTAAAACCTTATTTATTTTACCAATTAGTGCTTAGATCCTAGAAAGTCTGCAAAAAGTATGGTAATACTAAACATTAGAATGCTCATCTTTAAATATACAATTAAGTCGGCAAATCTAAGGTTATTATTCAAGATTAATAATAATAAAGATTGATTGATTGTTTTTCAGTTAAAATAAAAAACTGTAATAAACCAATCTATATTTACCTTTAAAATAATCACAGAATGGGTTAAACTCTAAACTGAGCTAAAATTAATCAAAGATATTTAGCCTACGTATGAAACACTGTTAGCTTTTACAATAGAGGTTCTGAATGCAGATTTAGAAGCCGACTTATAGTGACGGAGGCAGTATCACAGTGGGCAAAACGAGTACCAAGATTAATGCTAACAGAGTTATCACAATGACACCTTGTGGTTCTGCTAAATAAAAGCACCCTGAGATTAGAATTGGATGCAGGAAATAAATGACTTTACTTTGTGAGAGCACTCGGTGGAATAAAAACACTAAAACACTGTTTGTTTGTTTGTTTCCCCAGGAAGCTTTGGGCTCGTAATTATAGATCATTTACTAAATAATTAGTTTGGTTTTCAAGTGTTGAATGAAGTTGTTTATTTTTGCCTGTGTTTGCTGCAGAGGCTTTGCTGCAGTGCTTTAGTTTGTCTCACTAAAGTGGCTGTGGGGGTTTGTAGAGGCAAGGCCCAGTTGTTGTAGGCATCCTCACCAGTGGTAAATACAGTCTCCTTACCGCAGGGAAGAAGTGTTAGGGGGTTGTAACACAGATCTGGGAATAACATAACGCTAAATTTAACTGTCAGCCACTCAGCAAGTAGAAAAAAACTGACATTTACTCTCCAGTCTGACTACTATTAGCTGTTCAAGCCAATATCAAAGGATTTCTTTGCATAACATAAATTCACACAATGAATGTGTTCAGATTCGGTAAGATATAAACTGAATGCAAATCAACTTTGTTTCCTGGCACATTTTCTGGGTTTTATATGCAGCTGCATCAGAAGAGGAGCTTCGTATGGCTCAGTATGTCCCTCCGTTTGTCCCACTTGTCCATGCACACACTCACGTCTCAGGTTTGATTTAGAGTGATCAGTTTGCCAAACAGTTGGACTGAGGGAGGAACCTCCAACATCCTCAGAGGGTATTGAAATGCATTTTCCCAACCAGGAACCAGGGGTCACACAGTCCCTCCAGGATTTTGCTGCACTTTTTCGGGATTGTTGAAACCTAAAATGCCTGATTTTGATGCAGCTTTTTTGAAAAGTTGCAACAAAAATTGCAATGTTTTTTTTTTTTTTTTCACCAATCACCTTAGCAAAAATAAAATGACTTTAAATGTAATTTTAACACATGAAAACTCTAAAATGTGACCAACTGAGATTGGATCCGCCCTCTGCTTTTGTTTTGGTGCTGCAGTCCCAAACACCCACCCTGGGCCCCTTTTATTAACCTCCTGTATACGCCCCTGCTCAGCAGCACTTAACATTTAGGAATAGTTGTTCGTTAATCATTCTAAAAACTCACATGTGTCTCTGTGTCGGGAGAGAAAAGTCTTTTTTCTTTCTTTGGTCAAAGCACAGCATTGAGTCTGTTGATTCTGACGCTGTAACTTTGGTTTCTGCTGGACCAAAAGCACGACCAGCTGCGCTCTTGGCTCCAAGGGGCTGGAAGAAAAGCCTTGATCCGCTGCCAAACTTGCCGTCGCGCATCCGAAATAAAAGGAAACTACACTTGAGGTCAGTCGAAACAGTTTTTACACCTAAGTAACTCAGCAGATGTAAAAAGTAATTGAAACTACATCTCGTGTCAGTTCTCCTGAAAACGTAACGCTCACTGCTCCTGTGTCTGGTTGCCACTGCTTACAGCTGATTCATCGGATATACACGAATCATGTTGGTGACTTATTTTTGATTCAAAACTGTGAATTTTGCCAAAAAGTTGAGGCATTTTCATGGCTGGAATGAGGAAACCGTAGGGAGAGTCACAATTGGTAAAAGGTACATTAATGTTGCAATAAGTGGATCAAATTGCAAGACGTGCAAAATTACTTTTAATAGTTAGGAAATCCTGAAAGGGACTGGGACCACTGCCTTTACCTGAATACTTTTTTTGTACTAGAACTTTTTTGTTTAGAAATAGTCTGAAGGTCATCTGTGACATATTACATTTCACACCCCTGACAGGTTGGTGCAAATGCTCAGACATTTTCAATTTTATGCATGGAGTAAAGATAACTAAATAGTTTGTTTTTTTAAAGCCTGTTGAGCTATTATGGAAGCTTTGGGGTGCAACTGTGAGCAGTGCAGCTTGTCAAAGACGTGTTCTCCCAGGAACCTGTTGTTGTGCTAACCACTGGTGGATGCTACAGGATTTGCTCCCACTGAAACGATAGCTTGGAGGTCAGGAAACGGCTCGTTCAGAGTCTTTCCAACTTCAGATTGCTTCAATTGGAGAAATATTTCCTAATTTCAAAACTTTGGATGTAGTGCCGCTTAATATCAGTCTCCAATGTGGCAGCAGAGTTCGGATTCAGCCTCCAGAATATCATTTTAACCCCCTATGAGAAGTTATCTGTCTAAGGCAAAAGTGCAAAACCTGCTGACAAGAACCTCTGCAGCGAACCCGCTATTTAATCACGCACAAGCTGCAACCATTTTATCCAGCTCCGTGAATACTCAAAGTAGCACCAACCCTGGTCTATTTAGCTCACCTGTATCTCTAAAAGACGTTCTCCTGCATAGTGACAGCATGTAACATTTGAGAAAGTGAGTGTTATGACCTGCATGTTTGAACTAGACATTGAATCTGTAGCGAATGTGGTTTAACTGCCAGGGCCAGACAGAGAGAGGAGAAACGTGACACGGCGTGCTGTTTCAGAGCACCTTTTAACCTTGGATATGTTGTAAAAAAAACTTTACTCATTCACCTGTAAACACACACACACACACACACACATTGACATTGTCATAAAGCCATGGCATCAGAGGTGCTGTGCATAGTGCTTGCCATCTGGAGCTACTTGGGGTTCAAACAAATTCTGCCCTTGTGAGTAAATGAACGTCAGGGTTCTGTTATTCCCAGCTGTTGCTTCTGCATTTTAAAATAGACTAAATTTGAAGGTTGCGTAAATGTTTCCATGAAGGTCATAGAGTGGGGAGACGAGGTGCTCACAAACGCTAGAGAAAACATCAGTACAGTACAATAGATGAATTATGTGATGGGCGGGAGTTTAGTTTTTTGAGTTACCTTCATATATTCACCCAGACAAGTTTGGAGCACCTTGGAAACTGAGTTCGGAGTGTCCCAGAGGTGCATTGTTGCTGTTTGGGGGGTTTTACAGGCTTTAATCCAACTACACGAACACACTGTTTCATTTACGTCACTGTCATGTGGCATTGCGGTTACAATCTGAGCAGGACTTTCACTGGGTGATTTCTACGACGGCACTCAGTGATACAGAACGTGCTGCTGCAAACATCAACATGGTTTGTGTTTCCAAAGTGCACAAAATGACCAAGTGGACTTAAGTTCAGCTTCCATCGGCTTACTTTCCACAACCTGCTTAGACTACAGCTATACTGGGGGATGGCTGTGACGTCACTGAAATCGCCGGCTAGTTTAAGCTGGAATCTACGGTGGCACTGAAGGTTCACAGCACGCAACTTAAGAAAACACATGCAAAAGACAAAACACTAGCAAATTTAGAAAAACGACACACACGTAAAAAAAAAAAAAAAAAAAAGCGCTGCAAATCAACCACAACACAACGGAAGTGTTTTTTCAGGGGACACTTAAATGTGATGCACACGGCCGGACACAAAGCTCAGGGGGGTGCCGGGGTTGTAAAGTAGGTTGGTGCCGTCCGGTGGATCGGTGGGGACCGTGCCCGGCGCCCACACCTCCTGCCGGTTCCATCAGTTCTACTGTCTGGTCGGTTCATCTGGGGGGGCTGTCCGGCATTGGCTGGACCCCTGATCTTGGCGCTCTGCGTGGGGCGGGATCTGGACCCGGGAGCTGGTAGATCTGGATGTCCAGGTGCTGGCTGGGCGAGGCCTGGGGAGGGCGTACATCCGCTGTGGCTTTTACTGTGGCTCCCTGGCGTGTGGGTGTGTGGGGGGGTCGGGTTGTTGGCGGTGGGTATTGGTCCGGGTGGCGGCGGCGCGTGTTGTCCATTGGTCGGCTGCAGGCGCCTCCTGCCTAGCGTCGGCGGCGGGGACCCCTGTCGGTGGGGCCCTGCTGGGGGGCAGGGTGCTCCTGATCCCCGTGGCCTCCGGGTCCTGATCCGGGCCCGCCCTGGCGTAGCCGGTTTCCGGCGGAGCCCGTGGGCTCGTCCCTGCGATCTCTCGGGCCCCAGCATTGCGGCTGCTTGGTGTTCCCCTGGGGCTTCCATCTGTTCCTCTCTTGGTGGGTGATCGGCCATGCGCTGGTCCGCCTGTGGCCTCTGTACTCTGTGGGACTCTGGACGCATGCGTGTCCTGTCTCCTCGACACAGACAGGAATGTCTGTGTCGATTCCTGTAGGACGGATTGACGGTTCCTTACACCAGCTATCAATCACTTGCATGGGGAAACCTTATTCAGACCTGCATGCTCGCACACACACATAGGTGTGGGGACATTGGTGTGGACGGACATATCTTAAGCTGAGGTTATCATCATTAGTTAGTTGTTCACAGGAGCTTACCAGAAACATTTGTATTATGTTCATTAATCCATGCTTGTGTGTAGTGAATGTATAATTCTTAGTTTTTATTACTGGATCAGCAACTATTGGTTTGGTTCTGTTCAGTTCGTTGTTTTTGTTTGTTTTGTTTTACCGCTTCTCTGCCGTCCGGCAGAGGTGGAGGACTGGGATGTTTTCTTTTGTTCTTTATTTGCCTCCCTGTCTTGTGTCGTCAGTTCGCGCCTCTGCTGGTCCGGTTTCTTTTCTTCACCTTCTTCCTTTCTTGCTTCTTGTCTCGGTTTCGTGTCCATGACTTCAGGAAATTGAACCCTCAGTAATCACTAATAAAGATTTTTTCCATACATATACATCAAGTGGAGAATTACAGCGAAGCGAAGCTGTAATGCTCTGCTTGGGAAAGTAAATCTGTTGGGCTTGTACTTGGTACTCAGACACCAATTCTGAGTAGCAAACTGCTAAACACGTTAGAAAAAAAAAAGTCACACAGCTCAGTCACCCTCATTTGCATTTTTTATGTGTTATTAGAATTGGCAGGCTAAAAGGCTAACGATAGTTTAGCATTAGATCACAGCAATAGGTTGAATCATGTGATCACAATGTTAAAATAAATTTAAAAAATTTTGTTTTTATCTCGTTTTCCAACACCGCTGATGGTCAGAGACGGTGACTGAGCTGTGTGACTTGAAATCCGTGTCAACAAGCATGTCCGGCCGTGTGCATCACATTTAAGTTTCCCCTGAAAAAACACTTCCGTTATGTTGTGGTTTATCTGCAGAATTGTTTTTTATGTGGGGTGTTTTTTTATTTGCAGCGCATTTTTGTGTGTTGTGGTTTATTTGCAGCGCATTTTTTTAACGTGTGTGTCGTTTTTCTATATTTGCTTTTTTTTTGTCTTTTTGCATGTGTTTTCTTAAGTGCCACCGTAGGAATCAGTTAGATTACAAGATTTAAAAACCCAGGATGACGAAAACCAAGCAACTCTGAGACTTTCTGAACTCACAGGGGAATAGTGCTAGTGATTTATAACAAAACATTTGTGTAATAAAGGAGTTTTGTGGCATTATTATTTTGGGGGTTTTACTTTGGCTGCCCCAAAAACTCCCATTAAAGGATATACGCTGATTGCGAATGGATCTAAACATCTCACGAAGGACTCCAAGTGTCTCCAAACTTGTCTGGGTGGGTAAATTAATGTAAACTTCTGCTTTAAATGTCTTTCGTTCCTGTCGGGGGGGTTACTCATGTTCTCTTTTGTTTTCTTGCAATGAATTGTCTTAGTTCAACAGAGTTAAGTTTAAAAAAATTCTGTTTTTTGGTTAAAATTTGTTGAGGCTCCAATTCTTGGAACAAGTTACGTAGCAAGTTCCCTGATTCATGAACAAGACCCAGAGATAATTAAACTCCTTATAAAGTTAAACAGGCCTGATCCAAACTGGGTCATCAGCACTCCAATGATCCAAAAACACAGCTGCAAGTCGGCAACAGAATGGTTGAGGAAGAAATGGAGCAAGATGTTGCCTTGGTCTAGTCAAAGGCCAAACCTCAAACTGATTGAAACTCCCTGGTAGGAAGTATAAAGAGCTATGCTGACATTCAATCAACCTTTGCAAAGAAGAGTGGACCAGAGCTCCTCCACTAGCGTCGGATCTGATACTTGAGATCATGTGGGGGGAAATTACTCAATTATGTTTCCTATTAATATGGTTAATATGTTCAAGTCATGCTGGAAACGCTTACAGCAGCAAATGTGCGATCCTCTGTTTTATTTGAATGAATGCGTTCTGTTTTTAAGGCAGGAATGAGTGAATCTAAAGGACTGTATTCTCAGTGCTGGAGCACCAAAATCCCATGGCAGCTTGCAGGGAGCTACCTCATTTATTTGTTGTATTTTATTCTATTTACATCAGCAATGAGAGCGTTAGATTTAATAGATTTATTTAAATGTCTCAAGGCACACTTACAGTGGGCCATAAAATCGTTTCTTTATGCAGTGTGAGTTTAAAATGAGCTGCAGATATGGCAGGATAGCTTTAATTGTTTTACCAACAACCCTGAAGTCAACTTGTAGCTAGCTTGTTTTGACAGAAGTCAGGCTGTTTTCACAGATATTAATGGTATTTATGGTTTTTCTTTTTCCTTTCTGGTTGGTAGCCATGTTTGTGGGTTCGAATCCCAGCCTGGGGTCTTTCTGGTTGGAGCATGCATGTTCTCCCTGTGCATGTGTGGGTACTGGTGCTGTTCTGAGGTTGTAAATGTGAAGTTTCAGTGTAACCCAAGTGTTACGCTAAAGGGTAAGGTTTAAATTAACAAAGTTTACAAACCTACATAAACACAGGAGGAAGGAGCCAGTAGGGAATAAGGTGAACCGGAGGACTTAAATATTCTGAGGAGGAGTGGAAGTGGCAGACAAAAACTAGAAACTGATTAGATGAAAGCAGATGTAGTAGAGCAGGTGGCGGTAATCAGAAGCTTGGGCTGGGAAGCAGAATGGCAGGGAGGGAACGGAAATAAACCAGGCAGCTCTAAGAACAATAAGAATAGAGGAACTTAATAGAAACTCAAATAAAAACCCTAATAATCAGGAAATAGACTAACTAAACAGAAGACAGATATTCAAAATTAGAAAACATTTCTCAAGAGAGGATTGGGGTAAAACAGAAAGATGGTAAAAAAGGAGAAATAATGAAAGGAAAAGAAGTATAAAAACCTAAGGATCCGACAGAGAGTGAAAATGTTATAGAACCTTGAATCATCAACCTATAATCCTAAAGTAAAACATAACATTAACCTTGAGAAAAGCTAAAATAAGATAAGCAGCAAAACATGAAAAGTCAGTAAACACCAACCCCTAACAAACCTAACACCACCTTTATGCTAGACGCAGGATTATTTAGTAGTAATGAGTTCTTTACAGGCCGAAAGCATCACGGACTAATCGGCTGTTCACCCTGAAAATAAATGTTTTTAAAAAGCAATCTCAAATTCCTCATCTTCTCATATCTGTGGACTCTGGTTCTGCTGTAAGCCAGCAGATGCCATGTTGACCTCTGTGCGCGGCTGCTTGGTGAAGGTTATTACCATTGCTGAGGGGGGGAAAAGAAACGGAAAACTGATTGTTCCCTTTCGTATTTTTCTGGTTCAGGTGGGAAGCCCCCGGCAGATCGAACGGTGGTTCTGGAGGAATACAGGCTGTTGTCTCAGAAGCTCTTTGCGGCCGTGTCGGTCTTCGCCGGTCTCGGCATCCTGCTCGGCATCGTCTGTCTGACCTTCAACATCTACAACGGCAACGTGCGGTGAGTTCCCAAAGACATGCGTCCTGATCGACATGAGGTATTAATTGGAGCTGAAACAGTATTCTTTCCCGCCTCTTATCATTTCTATTTAATGAAATTCTGTTTGTATCACCAAAGGGTTCACTGGAAGTCCAGATGACTTTTCCTTCTTACAGTAATGAGAAATTCAAACTGCATTCGAAAATAAAACAATGTATTTGTTTTCTCTGCAGTCTGATCTACATAAGACATGTTAAAGTTAGCACGTTTTTGAATTAATAACACATGGATACATTCTAAATTAAATGTTCTGGTTTATCGGTTAATAAAAACCTTCTGGACAAGCACATAGTTGATCTCTTTTCGGCAAGCTGTGTCCCTAAATTAGATTGGCTCATCCCAGTCTTTTGCAGGTGTACAATCTTGTCCCTGGTGTCCTTCCACAGCTCTCTGGTTCTGGCCGTGATGGAGCTTGGATTCAGACTGTTTGAAAGTGTAGACAGGTGTTTTTTTTATAAAGATAATGAGTTCAAAAAGATGTAATTAATTCAGGCAATGAGTGGTTGATAGAAGAGCTTCTTAAAGAAGAAGTAACAGGTCTATGAGGGCCAGAATTAGGGATGCACCGATCCGACTCTTTCAGTCCCGATACCGATGCCGATGGCTTGATTTTTGTGTTACTGTCGATACCCGATACCGATCCGATACTATTTGTGACAGTGTGGAGGTCCTGTCACTATGGCTCCGATAGATCATGTGCCGGGCTGACTGGTTAGCGCACATGACCTTCACCTGGGAGTCGTGAGATCGAATCCCGCCTGGGCCCCTCGTTGTGCACCTTGCCACATATTGTTGAATTAATAAACTGTAACTTCTGTTGCCTTTCTTGAAGAGACTAAAGGCACAAGACTTCACTAACTAAACATAACTGAGACAAAATAACAGATGTAAAATATAAAATTACCACAAAAATAAAATTTCAAGTGAAAAATTATTTCTTTTTTGGTGAATTTGTTGCAGCTTGTCCCCATTTTGAGTATCGGTTCATGGTATCGGTTGAGTTTAACCGATACCAGTACATTAGGCAGTATCGGGGCCGATCCCTAGCCAGAATTCTTGCTCATTTGTAGGTGCTAAACACTTCTTTTTTGCACCATTATACAAATAAATCATAGTGATTTCCTGGGATTTTGTTTTACATTCTTCTCTAACAGGAGACCTGGAACAATCTGTGCCAAATACTCTCCCCCCCCCCCCCCCTGTAGGCTGTGGTAAAACAGAAGCACATGTTTGTTACTAAAGTAAATGCAACTAGTTACTACCCACCTCACGTGAACCTTCCGTCCACATTACACCAGACGTCATGCTGCCGTATTTTCGTAAGCAAGAAGAAGTTTTCTCTCAGATGAGGCCTGTAGAGTCTGAGGTGGAACTCTAGGTTTTCTGATCTTTCCTCTGAGCTTCCCGCTCGGACCTTGGGCTGAATCTGCTGGAACATTCACTCAGCTCTCTGAGATGTTCTCCACTCTGGAGGACGATGGACTTCAGATGGTTTGGAAATGACCTAACACTCTTCTCAGATTGATCAGCAGCAACAGTAGTAGTTTTGGCTGATTTATTTCTATCCTTGCATTGTTCTACCACACACCTGAATTACTTTCTGTTGATGCATTGATGCTGCTCCATACTTGCTAGTCATGCATATCCTTCATAATATTATTTGGTTAGAATGAATTTTTCCACTTTTAAAGTCAGGGTGGTTGATTTTATTGTGTTGCTGGAGGTTGTATCGTCACAGTTTAAGCTCAGCCCAGAACCAAATGCTAATAAATATCTTTTGATCTGAGATTTACAAGTCTGTGAAGACAGCCGTGAATCTCTGATGCCTTTTTTAATGTGGTTTTTGTATGTTTAACTGAGGTCAAAGTGATTTTAAGTCCCCCAAGTCTGGGAGCTTATCAGTCTTTCGGAGAGCTGGCGAGGTTTGTTCCTTGGGGGAACTCCGGCTGGCTCCTGTGTGCTGTTCAGCCCCTCTTCCAGCTTTGATTACATCTCTAACGCAATTTCACCCAGCGCTGCTCTCATCTGCCAAAACACTATGAGTCAGATCAAACAAAATATATTCAATAAGCTGTTTTTACAGGCAACGCTGGCTCGTTAGAGGGCAGAAATACAGAATTGATCAGTTCTGGGAACAAGAAAAACCAGCCTGGAGAGACTGAAATGTCTGACCTTTAAAGCTCTGCGGCAGAGTTCAGAGAACGTTTCGACTTTCCAGTGATTTCACACCTGAAGTTCAGTTTATTCAGAAAAACAGATAAGCTGTTTTAGTTCTGCTCTGGATCATTTGTTCAGAAACCAAGTCAAACAGATGGACACCTGCTCAATATCAGGATTATTCTCAATCATCTCGTTATGATGGAGAAAACCATCATTATTTTGGTTTATTCTTATACGAAAAGATGACAGGAACTAAAATGTTTATTAAACCCAAGAATGAAACACGAAGAATGCAAAAAAATAAATAAATCGATAAACTGCATTTACAACCAACACTAATAGTTCTTCTTGTTCATCTCCTTGTATTTGCCCCACAGCTAAAATCAGTGAATACTTCAGATTCCCTCTAAAAACATTTATATCTATTCATTTTACTAGTTCAAACACCACATGTAGCAATTACAATGAATAATGCTTTCAGATTGGCTGCTTTTCAAAAACTAGCCAATAGCGTGTGAGGTAGCATTGTATATTCACATTTTATCTTCCCAGGCTGCATTTCTTTAAAATATTTTATACATACTTTAAGAAAAAAAATCTGTGAACTATTGAATTTTCCACAAATAATTGTTACAGTATTTATATTCCAAACAACAATCTCTGAATACTGAAATGCCAAATACTGAAACTTTCTCTATAAAAAAAGAGAATATTTAGGATGTGAAACCTTGTAAAAAATAGTGTGCTTGATAAAAAAAATAGGTTAAAATTACCATTTATGTCTTTCAGAAAATGTTAAGTTTAAAATCAGATAAATGTTTAAATGTTTTTCTACTTATACATTAAAAACATTATAAAATGTGTTCTGACATCCTTTAGCGGGTATTAAACACAGTTTTCAGTGAAACGTACAATCTTTTTTTACTTGGTCTGATGTTATATTCTAGTCTTCATGCAGCACGAGGAAGGAAACAGTTAAAGGTCCGTCTCTGTGTGTGCTGCTGCTTGATGGATCCTCCCAACGCTGTGGTTATCCATGTTTTTTGCTCTTTTTCAATCACATTTTTTCCTTCCACTCAACTTTCCACTGAAATCCTTGGATGAATCTTCTTTTGTGTTCTGCTCTCCTTATGGTAGAGGCTCAGTCTGCAGAGGAACATTTAACTATCCTTCCCCCTCTGTGTGGGTCAGAATATAACATTTCTTTACTATTCAGTTTTATTGCTCAGATTTTTGTTTAGATACTGAATTTGATGCTTTTATTATCTGTGAGCCATAATAATCAAAATTAACAGAAGCAAAAACGTAAAGTATATCAGTCTGTCTGTAATGTATATATCAGTTTCAGTTTTTGAATTCAGTTTCTGGTTGATGTTATCAGGGAGTTCCTGTATTTATGTTTAATTTTTTTCCGTTAGTGGTGCATTAATCTACCAAGGATAGGCAAGTTTATTTGTAGAGCACAATTCATACACAAGGCAATTCAAAGTGCTTCACACTTGCACAAATTAAGAAAGCAGAAAGAAATAACATCAACTTAAAAAATTATTAGTTACAATAAAAAGCAAGAGTGCAGATAAAATACTTTCAATTGTCATAAGCACGGGTAAAAAGAACTGTTTTCAGCCTGGATTTAAACATTGTTAGAGTTGAGGCTTGTCTCACATCCTCATGAAGACTGTTCCAGATTTTAGCTGCCTGAAACTGAAATGCAGCCTCACCGTGTTTATTGTTGACTCTGGGAACCACCAGGAGACCCCTCCCTGAAGTTCTCAGGGCCCGAGATGGTTCATATGTCTCTAACATGTCAGAGATGTACTTTGGTGCCAAACCATGAAAAGACTTGTACACAAGCAGAGCTGTTTTAAATTCTATTCTCTGAGCGACAGGAAGCCAGTGCAGAGACCGGAGCACTGGACTAATATGGTCGTATTTCCTGGTTCTTGTCAGGACTCGAGCAGCAGCGTTCTGGATGTACTGCAGCTGTCTAACAGCTGGTTTAGAGAGGCCAGTGAGCAGGCCGTTACAGTAGTCTAACCTGCTGGAGACAAATGCATGGATAAGTCTCTCTAAGTCTGGTTTCCACACTATTCCTCTGATCTTAGCAATGTTTTTCAGATGGTAAAAAGCTGTTGATGTTATTGCTTTGATGTGGCTGTTTAAGTTCAGGTCCGAGTCCATGATTACCCCTAGATTTCTAACCTGATTTTTTGGTTGAAGACAGAGAGACTCAAGATGACTGATAACACTTTCTCTTTGTGTCTGTGGGCCAAAAACAATGATCTCAGTTTTGTCTGAGTTTAACTGGAGAAAGTTGTTTTGCATCCACACACTGATCTGTTCAATACAGTGACAGAGTGTATCTATAGGCCCATGTTCACCTGCCGTCAGTGACACGTAGATCTGAGTGTCATCTGCGTAGTTATGGTAAGACACATTATTGCTGTTAATTAGCTGACCCAATGGAAGCATGTACAAGTTGAATAAAAGTGGTCCCAAGATTGACCCCTGGGGGACTCCACAGGTCATAGTAATTTTGTCTGAGACACAGTTGCCAATTCCGACAAAGTACGTCCTGTCCTCAAGGTAGGACTTGAACCAGTTTAGAGCAGTACCAGAGATTCCCACCCAGTTTTCTAACCTTTGAAGTAAGATCCCATGGTCCACTGTGTCAAAGGCAGCGCTCAGGTCCAGCAGAACTAAAACGGAGACTTTGCCGGCATTGGTGTATCATTTGTCACCTTGATCAGAGCTGTCTCAGTGCTGTGGTGAGGCCTAAAGCCTGACTGGAAAGTATCAAACACATTGTTAGATAGGAGAATGTAAGTGAGCTGTTGATATACTACTTTTTCTAGGACTTTTCCTAAGAATGGTAGGTTTGATATGGGATGATAGTTGCTCAGTACTGTGGCATCAAGGCTGCTCTTCTTGTTGCTCAAGGCTGTTCATTTTGCACAACAGAAGCATCATGTTTCTGTTACAGAATCAACCTTTTTGTTGCTGGAAATGAGCCTCTCAGCCTATTAACCTTATCGGGTAAGAGAAATGTTCATGTGTTTCAATTAAATAAGGATTTCCCACAAAAAAACAAAAACTAAACAACCTGTTTGTTGTTTTATAGATGATTAATAATAACCGGCCTTTATTTTATTCATTTTAAGCCATCTAAGCCCTCAGTTCTGTTGCTCTTCTGTAGAATTGAATGAAATTTCCACTTAAAAGAGAAATCCGATCCTTTTTTCCCCCCTGATAAATTCTGATTAAAGCTGCAGGACAGACTGTTATAAAAATACCAACCGCTGAGAAGAGGATTAGGCAATCAGAAAACGGACAGAATTTAAGGTTATTTCAGGGGTATTAAAAGGTTGTATTAAGCTCAGCGTTCATCAGCAAATGTGTTTATATGCTAATGTGTTTGCATACAGTAAATAAGCAGCGTAGCCTCAGGGCGACACGAGGGAAGGTCAGCGGAAGGAAAGATTAGAAGTCAGAGGACGGGCAGCCGTGGAGCTAAAACCTTGTGCAGGATGCATGCAGGGTTGGACACGTTTAAGTTCCTATTTCATATGACTTTAATTAGGCTGTGATTTGATAAATAGATGCAGATAGCTGTGGCAGACCTCTCCTTACATCTTCTTTCTGATATTAATTAATTTTTGTTTAATTATGCAGGAAGCTTGTCTCTAAGCCATCAGATGGAGTTCAGATTTGATGGAGAGTCAAAAGAGTCATCTGATTTTAGAGACTAAGGAAAAGAGGTGTGGATGATGAGGATGAAAATTTGCACAAACTGAGCTGAGAGCTCATCTTCAGTTTCACGCAACCGGTGGTTTCTGAGGATCAACCGTCCCAAAGGGAATATAAAGATGAGATAGAATCAAGCATTAATGCATCTAAAGCCTATTGAGATAGAGAAACTGCAAGAAAATATTAATTATGCAAATTTGTTGCTGAATTAACCAAAACAATCCATTTGTGGTTTAAAATTGGAACTCTTTATAGAGAAAACTGCATGTGGAGCGCTTAACCATGCTGGTTTGGTTTATCACTGCTACGTTTAGCGTTTTAGTGCGTCGAGGATGGGCTCAACGCGGGACGCTACCTTTACCTGAGCGGCTAACTTCCTCCGCTGCTCCCTCGCTGTGACGTCCGACCGACGTGAAGTTACGGCGACGGTTTGCTCAGGGACTATCAACAAATAATAATAATTCTGCAGGAGCTCAAATCTTATCATCCTTTTTGTGGTTTGAAAGGAGAGCGGGGCGGCTGATGGAGCTGCCTGCGTCAGCGTTAATGAATCGTTTGGAGTAAGTAATGATTGTTGTATTAGGCTGCCTGGTGTGCTATAATCGAAAAAATTATCGACCCCTTTTTGTATTGCACCACACGTCTATCAATAGATAGATATTGCTAGTTATCGTCCAGCCCTAGTATGAAGCGTCATCCCCAACCCCGACCCCTGACCTTTATTCACTAATCTGCAACAGCTCTTATATTATGCTTTGCTTTACTTTCCTTCTGACTGAGTCAAAGCCTGTTCATTTATATTCTTATCCTTCTTCTGTTTATGATTTTACTTCTATTTAAGAAGAAAGCTTTAGTTGTGAACAGTTCCTGTCTGTGATCAGCTGTTATGCAGTGAAGGCAGCACTTGTGCTCTAATTCAGAGTTAATTAGGAAAACTAATGTTTTCTGCTTCTCTGGGGTGTTAGCAGAAAAACATAATATGTTTTCCTTTTTTCTTTTTGGAGAAAAATAGTTGGTTTCACCTGAAACTGTCCCGTTGCACAGACGACAACATGTCGCCTCCTGTCAACACTAATTAGAGCCGTGCCTGGAAATCACACTTCAGAGGAGAAACCCTGGAGTGTTTCCATATTCGGCCCTTTTCCTCAGAGTGACGGAAGACAACCAGACAAAAACCAGAGACAGTCGACGGAAAAATCCGGATATTTTATTTACCTCTTAAATGCCTTCATTTGCCCTGATTCTGATCATCAATCAGAAACCTGTTTTCCTACGTGAGGCTGACTGTTTCTTACCTCTCTGTGTGAATCTGTTGCAGCTACATCCAGAACTCTCAGCCCTACCTGAACAACATGACAGCGGTGGGCTGCATGATGGCGCTGGCTGCAGTCTTCCCGCTGGGGATTGATCGGCATCACGTCAACAGACCACAGTTTCCTGTCGTCTGCCAGGTAACAGCAGGAGGAAGCAGCCAGAGTGAGAGGGAGGGGTTGGAGAAGAGGCAGAGGGCAGGATGTAGAGGAGAAGGCATATCTGTCTGTCTGTCCGTCTGTCTGTCCGTCCGTCCATCCGTCCGTCCATCCATCCATCCGGGTTGACACGGTGTGGAAATTTAACCTCATGGTTTTCGGTATTATCGCTGTATTTTGTTTTTTGCTTGATAGTCCTACACAAGCTGAAATGGTTTTCAAAAAGTGTAACATTTTTTATTATATTAAAAATAATACAGAAAGAGTCTTATCAAAAGTGCAGCTTTTCACATCAAAGTAAAGGAACAAGGGTAGAGCATGTAAATCATCATTATCATGATTCTACTTTTCATATCAATATACTGACTAGTTTGACAATATGTGTTTTTTTTTTCTTTGCTGCTAAATCAAAAGAAAACGTTTGGCTAGAAATTCATTATCTTACAGGGCTTATTATACGAAGGTTAACGGATAGTTGATGTTCATCAATGTTACTGATCGTTTTGAGGGTACTACATTTACTAATTGTAGCACCAGAAACGTGTTATAATATTTTCGCACACCTAAACAAACCCTCCTTATCAGGAAAATATTATCCTCAGTTTGTGTCCTTCCAGGGAGTTTTGCAGATTTGGGAAAATGTCATCAGGCAGTAATCATTGTGAAATTCATAATAATGCAGCAAGAGTCGATCTGATCTAATCCATTGGTGACCAACTCTCTGCCACCTGGGAGCCCCATAATGCATGGCGTCATTTGAATATGGAGGTATCCACGACACGGCTTATATGGCAGGGGGCGCTGCTGCTGCACTATAGGGCGACTCGGTGCGTTCTCCCTCAACCCAAAGTCCTCCCATCATGCATTTAGGCTAAAACGTTAGCGTGCCTCTCATTTACTGTAGAGTTGTGGCTGATATTTACGCAGATGTGTGATGAAGTTAAAAGCGTTGCTTCCTTTTGGAGACGCTTTTTTTCCTGCACGTTCTACAAACAGGACAGCTGTCTTCTATCAACTGTCCCTCGGTGTTCTTCAAATACCCAAAATACGTCCGACTTTGTCTTCTTTGAAGGCTGATAAATGTCCTGAGCGCTGCCGTCTCCTCCTCCTGCCATCATTTCAGCGTAGCGAAAGTGTTGTTGTTAACTACAAAGTGCGCCTGTGTGGCAACTTCAGCAGATGAGACGGTGGCTGGTAAGGATCACAGTGCCTACACCGCGGACGCTGTAATCCACCGAGATGATGGTGTTTTTTTTTAAAAACAAGACGGTAACTATTATTGTCAACATTTTTACCAGGTTTACTGCTGCATCGGTAACCATGATCTGAACCAGAGAGAAACAGACGAGTTCAGGTTTGTCATATTCTCACGCTGGCACATTCATATTGTAAAAAAATAACCTGACTTAACTATTTCCCAACTTCTACGACTTAGTTTTGATTCCCGGACTAAAATCCAAGCCGTTGTGTTCAGGAATCGATATATTCTTTCGTACATAGCAGAACAAAAAATGTATTTAGTGAGCCACCATTTGTGCAAATTCTCGTTCTTAGAACGATTAATTTTCTTCATAGGTATATACCTCAACTATTAGAGACAAAATGAGAGAGAAAAAATCCAGGTTTGTTAAATAAAGCTAGAAATCATGCTTTTTTTGTAGGGGACCAAATATTTATTTTTCACCACAATTTGCGAATAAATTCTTGAAAAAATCAGACCATGTGATATTCTGTCATAGTTGAGGTATACCTATGATGAAAATTACAGCGTGCATAGTTGGTGGCTGACAAAATACCTTCTCTGCCTCACTATCTATACATTTGAAATAAAATTGAAAAAATAGTTAGTTTAAAAGAAATCAAATGCTCTAACTTGTATCATCCAAGTATCTTCAAAGAGTTATTGTGGTTGGTGATGCTGTGGGTAGGAAGGCGTAGCAGTCAGTCATCTGTAGATGCCTCTAACTGAAGACTATTGCCATATGACAGCTTGATGTCCATCATGCCATGTTACCAGCTCTATATCAAGGCGGCAGAAACAATATTCCATGTCCTACATTGTTGGCTAGCTATGCTAATCCACCTTTTTTGCTTTTGTCGCCCCTCTGTAAATCTCTTTCTGGCTGTGCGGTTAGAAAGCTGAGCAGAGAGAAGTTAGAGTACGGGATACGATCCTCCTGTTTCTCTCATCTCCTGCTCTAAATCCAAACATCTGCTTCTCTTTCTGTCATCATGTTTAAAAGAAAAACAAAAAACCTCTTTGTTATGAAATATTATATTATAATATGAAGTCTAGCTTTACTGCTGTGGAAAACTCACACAACAGATCCACATACTCTTTGTACAGCAAGCGGTCCGTAACCAGTGGCTCTGGAGACGGCCGGCGAACGCCTCGCTGCTCTCACCACATTCCTCAGGAGGTAAACTAGACACTGGAGAAGCAGGAGCCAGCAGAATACTAATGCCCCGAGGGCTGGAGAGCAGACGGCTCCAAACAGCAACCGTCCATAAGACATCACAGAGGCAGACATCCGGGACGAAACGGACCTGAGCTGACGGACCCACGCGGTGTGGCTGACAGAAGATCAGACAGGGAGGACCGACTCCATCCCATACCGACCAGCAACATGCCCAACATGGACGACCATCCACGCCACTCGGCGCTACAGGATGAATCACCTGAGCAGGACGAAGGGAGCCTGGATGGGAGCGCAGAAAAACCTGTTGCTCCGGTAACCGTGATACAGCGTCTCAGCTTCAGGCTTCAATCCTTGTTTCTTTTCTTCTTCCCCGAGGGGAAAGGCAACCCCCCCCCCCCCCCTCCCAAAAAAAAACAAAAAAACACACACACTGAAAGAGGATGGGGTTACCATAGCAACCAGTCACTTGTCTTTTTCAATCTCTGATTCTTTCATTAGAGTCCAGGCTCCTATTTCTGACAAGAATCCATCTTCAGGTCTGTTCCAACACGCCACCTTAAATCCGTACTTAATGCGTTTCAGAACCGATATTAATTATTTAAATCTGCCAGAAACGTTCCTCGGTGATCTCTGTGTTTGTTTCCTGAACTTTCTCCAGTTTTCTTTTGTTTGTTTCACATCCATGACATGAATCCGTCGTTCGTCCACACCCTGAAGGTCTCCTGTCGGACTGAGACACGTTAACCTTAGCGATGTCCCGAACTCGAGATCGGATTGGGACGATATTTTATTCGAGATCGGCTATATTTGCCGATGAGTCGTACGGATTTATATCTCATAGTAATTGTGCAATAATTCAAACCTCTGTAGCAGTGCATACAAGGACTCTTATTACTAGAAAATCAGAAAAGCAGATAAAATACATTTATAATATGGGTGAACTTCAACAAATATGCTTAACCGTATATTAAACTGCAAACTAAAGGCATATAATTTACATGCAACAATAAACCAAATTAAACAGAGAGAAACGCTTTTAGCTCCTAATGCGAGGACGAGAAAAAAATGGCAGACACACCTGTGGTCCATTCAATTAGTGAAATCTATACTGAGATCAGGAGCATAGGATATTTTTGCTTATAGTAAAAACACCAATAATAATACTGCAACTTACGAACTCATATCTATTTGGGCTTTCTAACTCAGGTATTTAATCAAATATATAGAGTTAATGTGACCCCATGACAGTAGGGGGCAGCAATGCGCACGCCCGCAAACAGCCTGCCAGAAATACTTTTCTTTGCAATAATGTAAAGAAAGATATGTAGTAAGTGTTTTTTCTTTTTACTTTTCTCTAAAATATTTAACTGAATCTGATCTAATAATGCTGAAATAATAATGGTCATACTTATTAATGAAATTAGTTTTATAAATAGCTAAGTTTAGTTTTATAAATTTCAATACTTTAGGCAAAATGTTGGATTGGGACTCAAAATCAGATCGGATTTCAGGTTAAAGTAGCGGATCGGGATCGGAGGCCTAAAATGCCGACCAGCACATCCCTAATTAATAGTTCCAATAATTGGTTCTGAATGGGTTCTTATAATAATTCTAAGAAGCAAATCGATTCAGAAGTCTAATAATCGGTTTAATCGTTTAACATAGTTTGCCAATTTTTGCAGCTAAAATAGGAATTAATAGCCAAGACCGGCTTTGAAGGCTTAGTTCTTAAAAGAGTTAAGACAGTTTTTCCCTGGTAAACTGTTACTAAAAAGTGTTAAGTCACTGAATTACAGCCATATAATTAACATAACGGCTCAAAAAATGGGTTTAAATTACACTGACACATATCAATATCGAATTGGAACAGATTGGATCAAATTGGACGCTGAAAAGCGATTGTAACTCTAACCAGGAAATGTTTTTTCCCCATCCTGTTTTTGTCCGACTTTGTTGCGCCTCTGTGAGCTGTTGCCCCAGTTTTCTACTCTCAGCTGGCAGGAGTGGCACCAAGTGTGGTCTTCTATCTTTGTAGGCCATCGCTTCAAGGTTCCACACAATCAGGGATCGTAATCTGCAGCTGTGCTGGGATTAGTGCCTGTTAGAGGTGCCGTCGGCTTTTTGATCATCTGAACCCAGCCTGATCGTTCTCCTCTGACTCTTGAAATCAGCGAGCAGCTTTCATCAGCACTCACTGACGATTTTTAGCCGTTCTGTGAACCTGAGAGACGGTTCTGAGTGAAAACCCCAACAGATCAGCAGTGGTTTCTAAAATAGTCACACAATAGATGTAATAATCAAGTTTGTTACCTTTTTATGACACATATGATTTATTTACACACGTGAGACGCAGACGATGAGTAGATAACAGCATGAGGGAAAATTTTCCACCTCAAAGCAACACTGCATGTAAATGTGAAGGATCAGATTTACCAATGAGGTATAGGTACAACGCATTACTGTGGTTCTGCTCTGTTTGTCCTGGGTTGTTTAGCTCCCATCTCCAGCTGATTCAGACCATCTCTACTATAAACAGTGTTTTCTATTGTTTCTTAAAGAAAATGCAAATTACCCTGTGCTGGCCTGCGTCGTCCTAGCTGATTGGTCATTTTGGGAAGCAACTGGGCTAATCTGTATATTCACATTTTGCTGAAGCCTAAAAAGAAAATCACTCTGGTTTGATGCAGAAGATCAGGTGACCCAGATAAGAAGTCCTCTTCTTCCATCACCAAGGTTCCTCCATTAAAATATAGTGTCTGATTTAATTCTTGGCACCCCTGGTAAAGATATGTAGAAAGTAGGGTTGTCAAACGAGAATTTATTTTTATCCAATTAATCACAAGGTAGCCGTGAATTAATCACGATTGATTACAATGAATTAATACTCTCAAATATGACTGAAAAATGTCAATTTTCGATGTAAATAAAGGACAAAACCGGATCCCGTTGCTGTATTTTTAGAGACAATACAGGAGACCTCAATGGAATATTTGTTTCAACATCACATAACTCAAATATAATATCGACCTAGTAATCAAAATTCACAATCTACCATTTTCCCGTAATTAAACACTCAGCAGATAAAACTATCTGCTTTATTAAATTACCCACAATGTTAACATAATGAATGAACACTCTGAATGCTCTTATTGTGAAGGTCTGCACAGCTACTTCCGCTAACGAGTTAGCACTAATTTAGGTTAGAAAACATCACTTTAACTGAATAATGCACATTTTCACGCAGCGATAAAACACTATGAAATGTACTGAAACTATACAGTGAACCAACATGCATAAATCAATGTGATTATGTCGCTTTTTTTTCTGTTCTTTGCATTTGCAAGACCGAACAGACAGCTGGAGTAGATGGAATCAAATACGGAAAATTACCACCGACAGCTAATGAACTTAATCATATTAAAGATAACATGTCATTAATAATATACTTGTCATTTATGCACACGCACACCTTCTTTAATCTTTAATCTGACTTTCTTAATTTAGAAGGGGGAAAGCCCAAAGAAGTTGACACACTTATGGTAATCCTATACAAAGCCCTTAAAGCTGTTTTTCATTATCTTTGCTTTCATATAATTGTTTAAAAATGGTATAAAAAAAAATCAGGCATGCGTTTTTATAAATCCATATCATCGTGTTTTCTGAAGACTACTTCAGTCAGATTACCTATGAAATTGATTAATTGCTATGTGAAATGTACCAATTCAATACCGAATCAAAAGTGTTCAGAATCCATTATTTTTCATGATAATTTAATAAACAACGGGGGAAAAAAAAGTCTACACAACGCTCTGACATTTGTAGCGAATGGACCGGCGTAAACATTATGGCTGCAGCTGTTAGAGAAATTGTTCTCTATTGTTGAAAAACCCAAAACATTTTTCTCTTCATGCTGAACATTTATTCAAATTCCACTTTTCTAAGGTTTTCAGTGAAATTTTATATGGCTGTAATTAAATATGAAATCATTTTAGGCCTGCTTTAAAACATTTTTCATAAAAGTTTACCAATAACTCCCCCAATAATACAGTATCCTGCCTTGTTTCAGCTCTGATTGTTTTGTCAGTTTAACAACTTAATTATCCATTTTACTTTTACAGAACACGCGCAGAGGGACATTTTTCTGTTTTATTATTAACGTCAGAGAGAGTTTAAAGCAACGTTCCTATATTATGCTCATTCATATGTGGTATTGTCTTGGTTTCATTATGTCAGCGGTTTGAAAATATCACGGTTCTCCATAGTGACTGACGGTGCCACATGTATATTTTATTAACTTTAAGACTTTAATTTAAGCCCACTGTTTATTCTGATGTGAATATATAAATGCTAAATGTGTTTAGTACCATCTCCTCCTCAGTTCTCTTAAATCTAGCTCTGGTTTATTTTGTACCTTTTCAAATTTGAGGTCTCAGAGGGTTTTGTGTTCTGTTACTATAAAGCGTCTGTTAGCATTTCATTAAAAGGATTTAGCATTTTGAAGGAACAACTGTTATTTTGTTTCTTCTTTGCTGCAGCAAACAGAAAGCTTCCAGCCTGTGAGGAGCTTTCTTTGGGATTCTGAGCATGTACACATGAGACATCCTAAAAGTTTACCGCCTTATAGGAGTTTGTTCGCTTTTTGAAAGTATTTTGGTGCTGAGCGCAGAAGCCGTGACTTCCTGTCTGCCAGAATAGCTCAGACGCCGGGGTCCCAGCTCTAATGAGGAGTGGGTGTGCGTCTGTGTCACCCATGTTGAGCCTTTATGTTCTGGAGGCGAGAGGGGAAATTTCCATTTCTGTGGTTTCTCGGCTCTTTGTCCCTGTCCACTTACTCTCTCTCTTGCTTTGTTCTGCCTCTCACCTTCTACCCTGGATTATCTTTTCCTCTCGTCTCCTCAAAATCATCTCTTCTCCCTGCTGCTACCGATCAGCCCCTCTCTGTCTGTCTGTTTTGACCTTTACTGATTATAAAATATAATATGATATAATGTAAGCATGTGCACATCAAGTCTCCTGAATATATGTAACCAAGACAACTAAGACTTTCCAATAGTCTATTCCTCCATTAGAGCATAAACACCTTACTGAGCCCAGACGTTGCATAAAAAACACTGAAGTACTCGTTATGTGCCAGCAGGGGGCAAAGTCTTTAACATTAGCAACACATAACCTTGAAGGTTCTTACTGTTATACACAAATAAGTTGAGTTGGTTTTTACCTTTTTACATGGAGAGTTTTGGCAACAGCTGAAAAGAACACGGCAAAAATGATGAAACACAACTTTGGTTTGCATGTTTAATGTGGCCAGGATAAAAGGAGATTGGTCCATCCATCCATCCATCCATCCATCCATCCTGTGTTCAGACTTTTGTTTTCATGAAACCTTCAGCCTATCTCCCGCTGGTGTTTGGTTCCCAGATCACGTACTAGTGGTCATTGGGTGAAAGGCGAGGTCCACCCACATCTCACCATTCCATCACAGAGACGCACAGGACAGACAACAGTGCAATAACCTAAACCGGAGTATATGCAAACTCCATGTAATAAATCACCAAAACCTACCAACATTCTGTAACAGATCCGACAGATAAATCCATCTGATTCTGGTAAATCCCAAGGCTTTCCCAGCCTAGACTGGATACAGATAAAGTTGGGAATCTCCTCCCAGTGGGACATGCCCAGAAAATCTGTTCACTCTGCCTCTAGGGTTGAACCAACAGAGTAATAATAATAATAATAATAATAATACATTTAATTTGAGAGAACCTTTCTATTTTTAACCTTTCTATTTTTTTATAATTAAAATTTTTTTTATAATTAATTATTTTTTATAATTAAAAAAACAGAAAAATAATACGTAGACCATCAACAAAACAACTAATCAAATAGTAAATGAGATGGTACAACAACAAAAATCAGTGTCTTAAGTGAGCAAGCCTTTTTGATCAGATTACCTTTGTAATTTATAGACTCACTCCGCTAATGTGCTGATATTTGTCCTCTGTCGCCCTCTCAAGGCTTGCGGTGTAATGTCACTGTCATAAAAGAGGCCAACGCGTCACTTTACATCCCCAGTAATGATAACTGGAACGTCGTCATTAATTAGATTAATCTATTAGTAACGCTGTCATACTTAAACGTCGTTACTCCCAACACTGTCCATATCTCATTTTGATCTTCCCTTAAAGACAATGGTTTGAGACAATCTGGGCCAAGAAAAGCTCAGCATATGTAAGAAATCCTTCTGAAATGCCGGAAAAGGTCTAGATAATGCCATCAAGAAGTTTTTAGAAAAAGAAGAGCAAAAGGAAGAAACCAACATACAGTATCAGAAAAATGTGATATACAGCTTAAATTTAGTCTTTGTCATACATCTATTTCCTCCACTGCTTTCAGTATCTTTCTGCAACATTAACCTAATGTTTAATAAATAAAAATAAAGTAAAAATACATGATATTTTGAAATAAAAAGCACCTTCTTCTCCGCCTCCCCTGCAGTTTCGCCTGTGGCTCCTCGGCCTCGGCTTCAGCCTCGCTTACGGCAGCATGTTCACCAAGATCTGGTGGGTCCACACCCTCTTCACCAAGAAGGACGAGAAGAAGGAGAAAAAGAAGGTATGCACGAGTAGGACGGCTGCTGTGGAGCAGCAGTAATATCGAGCTCGATGCTGTGATTGTCCAAAGACTTTGGCTTCTCACCAAAAGACTCAACTCAAAAGTTGTATTGGGAAGTTGCTCAGCACGTAAGAGTGCAGAGTGACACCTTTGGTTCCGACATCAACATCCTCTTTTCACCCAACAATATGCAATATGAGCACCCAGCCTCAGGCAAATCCTCAAGCTGACCCATGAAATCAAAGGCACACTGTATATCTTCCATCAAACAATGGCTGAATCAAAGACTGAGCATTTGAAGGATTTTAAACTCGAAAAAGCAGAAAGGGTTGGAGCTCAATGGGCAGTTTTCAGTTTTACCATGTAAATTCACCATGACTGGGGGCAAAACAAATAACTGGACATTATCCGTGTCTCAAGCCTAGTTAATGCTGCTGCGTTTTAGAGGAGACGGATTGACGCAACGCCATTAGCCGTCAACGCAAGGGCTCTCCGTCACCTACGCAAGGACGCACGGAGTAGAGGCCGAAATTTTAACTATCTGTCGACGGAGAGCGTTTGCATCTGAGTTCAAATTTGCAGTCGGAGAAGCATAAACTAGGCTTTACTGTTCTGACTCCCTGTTGGATGCTCTTGTAACTGCCTGATAACCCTAGCGCTTAAGCCCTCTAGTGGCCGGTACAGGCACTCCTAGCACATGCATTAATTTCCATGCTTATCACTGCACTGTTTGGACTACTCCGCTGCAGCTCACCCCCAGATCACCTTTTTTTTGCTGATAAACTGTATAAATGAATGTCTTATATTGCTGTCTACATGTTTGGTCATTATTAGCTACTTTCAGGCAGAGACGTTCTACGAACTGAGTTCATAGAACCAGAATTTATTTCTTATAACTACCATTCCCATGGGAACCGTCTTCGATTCCATTTCCACAGGAGTCAGGGACCTTGATAGAGACCAATGTGACGAAACCGTCTGTTTCAAAAAAGTTTAGTTTAATTTTTTATAATCTTACTATCTTTTTACTAAACAGCGGAGCCTTAAGAAGCTAGTAAGGGGCATAGCTAATGAGTCCATCAAACAACTACATCACACGAGTTCCAGTGGGAGTATGAAAAGACCCTGCCTCGGAATAGGAGCTAAAATGTTCTAGGAACTGAGGATCGTGGTAGTTCTTATCTGTCCATTGTGTCCATTTTACCATTGTGCGTAAAAAAAGTCCTGGTTTCTGAAAAGATTATAAGAATGGCAAAAGGTTCCTACAGTCCAAAAACAACTGTTTTTGGTACTGTGGTAGATTTTAGTAAGAATTGTAATTTTCTACCAAAAACCATGTGTGGAGTGGTAAATGGACTGAACTTATATAGCTCTTTTCTAGTCTTACTGACCACTCAAAGCGCTTTACATTGAAGCCACATTCACCCAATCACACTCACATTCATACACCGACACCCAACATGGCTCGGTAGGACAATGTAGAATTTGGGGGTTAAGTGCCTTGCCCAGGGGCACATCGACATGTGACTGGAGGAAGCTGGAATCGAACCTACGACCCTCCGATTGCAAGCCAACTACTCTACCACTGAGCCACAGTCGCCCCTAGGAGTGCCCTCCTCAGGATAAAATGTAACACTGCATTTGAATTTGAATCAGGCGTTGCTACTGACATCAGCTTGGATTTCTAACGATGGCAACCTTCCGCTGTGGGGTGTAAAAGAAGCTCAGTCTTGGTCACACCCCCATAGCGAGCCGTCACAGCGCAGACCACACTGTGCCCTCCCCCTTACTGGTCCACCTGACAACGCCTCATTTTTAAACAGCAAACAGAATGTTTTTATCACTAATAAGATAATTATCTTAATATTGAAATAGTCTGTGCCTATCTTTAGCAAGGAGGAAGAATGTGACCCCCTCCGACCACCACAATCCCCTTCAAACCTTTACTGATATTTGCCATGTGACAAACTATGATGATGTTGCGCTGCTGTCACTTTGAGCGAAAGGTGTCAGACACATGATTTGAGTTAAATCACAGGAGCCGTTACCTCGTCTCAGGTCAGCCTCAGTCATGGTGGCTGATTGGCAGGGCGATAGCTTCGAGCTACAAGGAAATAGCCTCTGCCTGCTGCTCAGCTGGAACCATGGAGAGATTAGCCTCCCTGTAGATGCAAAGGCAGCGGAGGAGAGCTTGTGTAGTGATAGAAAAGCTTCAAGAACCTTTTTAACAGTGCATTTGTAATTGTAGATCATTGTGACACACAACTATAGACCTCCAGCTATAGACACTGAATTCACACATGTGAAAAGCAGATCTGTGTTTGCTTGTGGTCCGGTCTTCTTGACCAATGTGAGGGTGTGTGCGTGCCTCTATTCCAGGATGGAGTATCCTGGAGCTAGTGAGGATGACTCCGCCAGTCTGCAGTGTGTTGCGGGGATTTCTACGACCCAATCAGAAGAATAAGAGACTAAGCCATTTATGAGGTTTTTTATGAATATGGATGGGCATTATAGTTCTATGCAGAAATCCAACCTTCAGGGCTTTTTGATTGGCGCTGAGGCGCATCAAATCAGGTTGACTTTCAGCTCCCTTATGTCTGCAGAAGGGCAATTTGCCAGAGAGCTCAGTGTGCTTATTTAGGGAGAGTTTAAGTAACTGAGAGAAGAATGACTGAGTTCAGGTAATTCCTCCTGCAGGTCATGGATGGATGGATGAAACCTTTATAGATTCTCAACGGGGTTCAGGTGCGGCCAGTAGGCTAGCCGGTCTAGCACTGTGACTGCATGGGCATGAAACCAGGTTCTGGTGCTTCTGGGGAGGAGGTCAGCGTCCTGCTGGAAGATGGAATCTTCCTCTCCATGCAGTTCCTGAGCAGAACGAACTAGGAGGTCCTCTAAAAAATTCTGCTAGACTGTTGCTGTGACCGTGGATTTAAGAAAACTGAGTTTACCTGGACCGGACATCGCAAACGGATCAGGACTGACTGAGGATGTTTCACAATCGACCTCAAGCAGCTTGGCTTCTGTTTCCTCACCATCTTCCTCCTAACCCTTGGACCTTGATTACCAAATGAAAGTCACAGTTTCAGCTTGGACCGCTGACCAACAGTCCAGCTCTTCTTCTCCTTGGCCCAGTTTAGATGCTTCCTGCGAAGTCGTTTGACCCGAGGAACCCAACAGTTGTAGCCCGTCTCCCAGATGCGTCTGAATATGGTGGTTTTTTGAAGCTGAGACTCCCGCCTCATTCCACTCTTTCTGGATCTCTGCCACAGATAATCCGCTGAAGCCCACGGTCATCTCTTCTGCTGGTGCATCTCCTGCCACATTTTGCCCTTCCACTACACTTTCGAGTGATATCCTTGCACACATCACTCCGTGAATAGCCAGCCTCCTTAACTATGAAGCTTTATGACTCACAGTACACATCATATGAAATGTATGAATGATGATCACCTGGCCAGTTGTCAAATCTGCAGTATTCCTTATATTGAACCTAACCAAGATTGGCCGATATGGCGTACAATAAAATCTCAGATTTTATTTGTTTTCAATTTGATTTACATCACCGTTTTTCTTTCAGACCCCACCCCACTTATTAAGAAAAGCAATATGTACAAATAGCAGACAACTTGTGCAAAGGTTTTTCATCTGAGATTTGATGGTCACTGCGGATGTAAATGTAACAGCTTTGGGTCTCTTGCCCATACCATTTCCGCTATGGAAGCTCTGGGGAGCCAAAAATGTGCCATTATACAAAAACTCAATTTACTTTGTCTTTTATTCTCCGCAACAAATAATTCGAATTAATTCATTCAATCAATTTTTTTGCCTACGCCTAAACCTAACTGATACAATTGACCCAAAGTGAGGCAATTTAATGACAGGTGCAGGTGCTTTGAGTTTAGTAGATGAGTAGTGTGTGACTCTCAGTTTAAAACCTTCATGTAAAATTTGGTACACAGTATTCTAATATTTTGAAATCCTGTTTTCGTTTGTTTCATTGGCTGGAAGCTAAAATTATGTTCACATGAATAACTAAATACTTGAAATTGTTTAAGTTGTGCGTCCTGAATCTATAATCTTTGAAAGTTTAATGTTTTGAATTATGGAAAATAGAGTTTTCCATGAAACGTGATTTTTTTTGGAAAGGGTCTGTAAGGAGGGAGGGAAGGAGCTTGTTTTCAGTCATGCTTTTGCTGCTTCCGCTGCGGCTCAGTTGGACATCAACAGAGTCGACACGGCGGCCAGAGTCCCCACAAACACGGTGTCGTCTCTGTGTGTTTAGACAATGATTTCAGGTGGCAGCGCAGATACATCTGCTGCAGCTCTATGTGTGTCGCCTCCACACACACACACACACACACACACACAGACACTCGCTGCTTCCTGAATTACTCTGGGAGAATCACGTACGCCTGGACAAGACACACATCGAGAGAGACAATTTGTGCCCAGTCATGCTGAAATCCCAAGGTCGCCTGTCGTGTTATTTGTCCGGGTAGTTTGTCTTTGTTTGAGGAGAGGCTCGTGATGCCCTTGGATAGTGATGACTCTTGTGTTTGTGCTTGTGCGTGTCTTTGGCTCCTTCTCACACAGCCACCCTTGGAACCGTGGAAACTCTACGCAACAGTTGGAGTGCTTCTGGGCATCGACTTCCTGTCACTCATGATCTGGCAGATTGTGGATCCTCTGCACATCACGGTCGAGGTAGAGTACGACAGACAGATGAGATCATTTTATTTTTGGTGCCCATTTGGACAGACCAATCAGACGCTGAGTAATGAGACGGGGAGGCCTGACTGACAGAATTTTTTTTGGTTTGTTTTTTTTCCCCTCCAATTTTTTCTCCAAAGGCCTCAAAAAACAGAGAAAACATCAGCACCTTATTATTCCTTTTGGACTAAGGTCTTTAGTAGTGGGCAATAAAAAAGCTACAAAGTAGAAATTTAGCCAAAGGTAAAGATTTTGACTATGCCGCCACACTGCGATTATGCATTTTGATCATTTCATGAAGCTGAGCTAACGTATATCATCTACGCTAGAAGGATAAATACTGATGTTCAGTGTCTTTACTTTTGATGTTTCAAGTTTAAAATTTGCTGTTCTTCATTTAACTGTTAAACTTTAAGCATTTTTTTATTCAAATATGTGCAGGTTTCTTGTTTCGGGATATTAAATACATAAATAAGTAACCGGGAATGCAGAGAATTTCAAACTTTATTTCCATAACATTTAGCTTCTATTTGTGAGAATTTTTGTGCTGCATTATGTAGGAAAAAGATCCGAATATTTTTACATGCATGCATGTCATATCGCCCAGCCCTAAATGTGTTCATTCGTTCTAATGAAGCAAACATGTTTGGTTGAGCCAAGAGGAGTGTAACAGTTCAGTACGTACAGTAGCTTGGTTTCAATTTAATGGGTCCTTTTCTGTACTTTTAAAATCAAACTACAAGAAGTAAATTTTACAACAACATTGTATCAGATAGCATAAGAATGTATACAACGCAATATGAAATAAGCTAATAACACACAACAAGTTTAAAACTTTAACATCAATACTTTCTACCAAAATTAAGAAAATCTGGGATATGAAAGAAATTTTTTAGACTAGATTAAACTTTAAACAACTTAATCGAGGTTTAAGATGTTTCCTGAGCCAGCAGAGTAGCTTCATTAGCTGGAGTTTCTCTTGGTTTCATGTGTTTTTATTTGTATTTGGCCTTTTATGACGTTTTTATCTGAGTGTTAACTGAGAAAACAAAAGATGATATTTGATAAATCACTATAAGTTATTATTTATTTTGGAAGCTGTGGTGAGGGCGGAGCCCCTTCCATTTATCTTCCAGCCACGTCAGCAAAACATTGCAAATGTCACTGACTAATTCCTGGAAGAAATATTTTTTACACACATTATTACAGTCAGACGTCCAGTCATGTTCTGTAACATGGAAAGCTGAAGTGTCCCTAAATTAAAGGCTTTCAACACAGAAGCAGGCATTCAAGCTCCTGCTCTTCATTAGAGGAGTTGCTGCACATAACTTCATGTTTACAAAGTCGCGTCTGTTGCTGGTGTAACTCTTAATAAAAATTTTCAAAAGATTATTTGGGAGTATCAGAAATTGTCAATAAAATAGATCTTTATCATTTTTTTAAATATAATAAAATTTTCAAAACTGAGAAAGAAATAAAGTTATAATGGTGAAATGCGTCATGAATTTCGATCAAAGGCACAAAAGAAGGTTTTTAATCTCAGTGGGATCTTCCTGGATAAGTAAAGGTCAAATAAATAGATACATGCAAAAATTAAGAAACCCAGATTTACTTTTAATCTACAAAAATGATAATAATCTTAATGAAAATTCCTTCCAAAATGCATAAACCTGATCAAATGCAATGTAATTTGCATAATCATTCATTAAAATGTTTCAGTCAACTGTGCTATTAACGATAACATTAAGTTATCTTAATGTCAGGAAAATCCTACAACAGCTGAACTTTATTGAGGTTCATCATATTCTCTTTTTTGCTGTAAAGTGTGTTCCTAAGAAGACCGAGTGGTTAAAATTAGTCTATGGGTGTGAAAAAAAATGTAAACAGGTTATTGCAGCTTTTTAAATATTGTTTTGTCCGTGCAGATCTTGTTTTCAAATTGAATAGTACAGGATATTTGAGATTAAAATGAATTTCCCACAGAAACCAACCTTTCAGTCAGGGGTGTGTTCACTTCTGAGAGCAAACGGATAAACTGTAGCTGAGCAAATCAGCAACATGCTAAGTGTTATTGGAGTTAAATCTTACATGGACGTTTTTATTCTCATATTTCATATTTATGGGATTTCTCGTAGGACAGACGTACCCAGTTATCCGAGGGAATCGACCCTGCAGTCGTGAGCTTTAGGCTTACGTAGCATTTTTGTGCTGCTGTCTCATCATTTCTTATTATCTCTCCCTCTCTGTTTTCCTTCCTCCTCCGTCTTCTTTCTCCTTTCTCTGCACCTCCCTCCTCCCGTGTCCACCGTGCGAGCAGAAGTTCACTAAGGAGGCCCCTAAAGAAGATTTGGACGTCCTAATTCAGCCTCTGCTGGAGCACTGCAGCTCAGAGAAGATGAACACGTGGCTCGGTATCTGCCCTCTCTTCTTCACGCTTTCCCGGGGCTCTCTTTGCGTATCTTTGTCACACATGTGGACGCATGCAGGCACTCACATCACAACCTCTCACTTTGAATTAAACAGGTCTCATATCAAAGCCCCCCCATCGCCCCTTTACATTTAATTCCTCCTTTCACGTCAGCTTTTCACCCTCATTGCTTCTTCTATCTCCATCACTCGGTGTCTCTGCTGTATTTCCCGGCTCCTCTTATGAAAGTGTAACAGGGCGGAAGTTCAAACAATGTGGGTCACAAACTGGGCCAATGCCCCATAGCGTCCCCCTTCTCAGAAAAATAAGATGCTGCTGTAATTTCAGGCTGTGTCGGGAAGCGGTGGGCAGTCTGAGGAAGGCTCGATCCAAAACGTTTTACTGATTTTTCTCCCATCTGTGTTATATCTGCCTCTGGCCACAGTTTAAATGCGTCTTCTTTGTTGCTCGCCGCACACCTTCCTAAAAGACACATTTAATCATGTTTTGTTGCATTATATCTTGTAAAAAAAAAAAGCTTTAACTGATGAAATTATTTGAGAAATGTTCTTCAGGTTACAACCAAAAATGTAGTATAGTATTGGATTCCAAACTGAAATACCTAAATATGCATTGTTAAAAAAAAAGAAGAAAAACCAGTCTAATTTATTCCAGTAGTCTAATGTTGAAGTAAATGCTAATTTATGCTAACGGCAGGAAATGAGTTCGCTGTGTATCCTTAATGCCAGCGTTTACAGCTGTTATACCCCCTGGGTTTCTGAGGTTTTCTCAGGCGTGCCGCCTAGGAAACATAAGATCCTCTATTATGGATATGTTATATGACTCCCACCTTACAAACACATTAACAACCATGCTCTTTCTTCTGATGTCTGATTATTGCTTACACGAAAGAACAATATAATGAATTCCTATAAAAATAGCAGTACAATTTCTTCCTGCTGAAGGGTATTCATTTTCCTAGGTTTTGTTTTTCTAACCTTTTGTTTCCAGGTTAGTAACCACAGCATTATCCTTTACCCTTAACTTCTGCTGACAGTTTTCAATTCAATCTATTTATATGGTGATGATTAACAGTGGATTAAATGCAATTTATGAACCAAAATATACAAAATATCCCACTTATGTAGAGAACTATGCAATCAGTTCAATCCAGTCATATAAACAGATTCTAATCATTATAACTTTAATTTATATAGCAAGCTGTCAAGTTCAGTTTATTAAAAATGTATGAACAATTCCTCATACTGAGCAAGCATGTGGTAACAGTGGAAAAAACCTCCAACCAAGAAAAGCACTTTCAACAGATCCTGGCTCAGTGTACCAGCTGTTGGTTTTTAGAAAGAAGATGGACATTAAATAGAAAGGACAAGGAGCACATTCTATGTTAGAGAAAAACCCATTCCAATGAAAATCGGGTTTTTCTTGTTGTTAACCGGTTTTTCTAGCATTTTTTCTAATGCTAGAAGACATATCTTAAGAAAATTAAGCTAAAAAAAGACACTAAGGTGGTATCTAAAACCACTAGTTGGGCCACGAGCTACGAGCTACTGCTCCACTCCAACCACCCGCTCAGGCTTTGAGGAGTAGAGAAGACGATTGTGAATCAACACCTTTTTGCTGCAGCTAAGAGTCTTGTGATTCTAATATATAGGGTGACGTCAGGTAAATTTTGCCACATTTTGGCTCCCATAGACTGTTATGAATTGGAAATCTTTTGCGGACATTTTCTGTAAAAAATTAAAAGGCTTGTAGCCTCAAACCTTGATTGGCTAATCTTATGTTTTGGCCCAATTTAGCTGATGTCACCCTAGCAGTTACGGATACAATTATAAATGTAAAAATAGTGAGCACTTTGCCAACAAAGACACAAACACGCGTCCGCATGAGATAAAATGTGAAACTTACCCTGTGCTAGTCCAATAAACAGGACAAAACCGATCTATCTCGAGTACAAATTGTCTTTTACTTCCATAAGAGTCAGGTTGACGTCCTCCTATATAGTAGGTTTGTAAGGCACATAATGAAGCCACTAAAAAAAGCTGATGAACAGTGAAAGTAAGCCTGAAAGTTTTTGGTCCTCATATCCTTCCGCTACATTTCCTAAAACGTTCCGATAACTCCACTAGTACACGACTAGGTCTTTGTACATCTTCATGTTCCTTGTTCTAGCTGGCATCTGGCTGGATAGCTCCAATATTGCACCATTTATGTGAGGGGCTATCAGTATCATAAACAGAAAGCTCTCTGCAACGGGAGGGATTCCTCCATGCCAACGGCGGTGAATTGCTAATGAGGTAGTGCTCATTACGTCCTAGAAAACGGCATGGATTTTGTGGCTTTGTCTTGAAACGTCATAATAATTTAAAGACCACTGTGAACATTTTAACATAGCTCAAAAGATGATCGGCGTGGGTCTTTAAAGAAGCAGAAGCTCCTTTGGGGTTTCATGTAACAGAAAGACACTGCTAAACAGAGAAGCTCTTATCCAGAAGTAAAAGCTATGCTATGAAACACATTTTTTCACAGAAGCATCTTCTTCAGGGGTTTGAGTAGGAAACAGACAGGCATAACGTCACATGAAGGTATTGGCGCCGATACACTGGAAAAATGCTACTCCAGAAATAAGTTTTTTTTTGTAATCAATACAAGATAGTTTTTGCTTGTAATGATCTAAAAAATATGTCAATAGAACAAGTGAAAATTGTCCTGAAATGAGAGAATATATAAAAAAATAAGAAAAAGTCTCCATTAAAAGGGATTTTTTGCCTTCTTAAAGATCATTTTTTGCAGTGATAGGACACCTGATGTGTCACTGCTAAGCAGAACAGCAGGCCAGATGCAGCGTTTAAGCAGAGAATATGAAGATATTGCCAGCAATAGCTACACATAACTGGAAAGTAGTAGGAAAAGTGTGAGGGTGAGAAGATGTGGTTAGTTTGTTCTCCAGCAGTCTAAGCCTATAGCAGCATAACTACAACTATATTTTGGGATAACATGAGCCAGTCTAGCTACAATCTTTATCAAAAAGGAAAGTTTTAAAGGGACTATATCATGCTATATTACAGTTTTTAACCTCCGGGATAGACATATATATGCTAAAATGTTACCGTTGGTGTTATACAGTATTAATTTGTCCTAAAATTTAACTTGTATCTTGTAGTGAATGTTGGACCACGAAGTAAAACGGCTCATTTCTCTATAAAACCGCCTCCAGCACCACCACCCTCCCCCTGACCCCCCGCAGCAGCTCAGACTGAGAGAAACAGTGCTGAGCTTCATCTCAAACAGTATTCTGACTGTGAATTTGAAAAGCATGAAGTACCACAATGAAACTCTGTTATATTAACGGCTCAGGCGTTTGGTTTATTTATTTTTTGTGTCTGTAAAAAACAGAGTGTCTTTGTTCTTTGATCCAGCTGCTGTTCTTTAGGAGTGTAGAATAAAATTCTGTAATCCATGCAGCCAAATGGGTTGGGTTTTTTTTTTTACAGAGAAAGTAAAAAATCCAACAAAAAAACTGTTTTAAGCTGCCAAAAACCGAAGCAGCAATGAGCTTTGAGAAGGAGGAGGGTGTGTTTGGAACTCTAGCAGAGGTAAGCTGCTCTGCTTGCAGGGGGCGGTGTGTCCAATCAGTGATGTCACTAGTTGAACACTCAGTCGTTTTATAGGAGAGGGAGGGGCAGTTGCTCAGACAGCAGACTTCAGGAGGATTACTCAGACATTCGTGAATTAAGCCAACAACTACTCTGGTGGGGTTTTTTTATGAGAAAATTGCATTACCAGATGATTGAAAACTCCAAAAACTTTATTTTGCATGATAGCGGCCCTTTAAGCCTGGTCTTAAAAGTAGAAATGGTTTCTTCAGGGACTAAAACTACGAGCTGGTTCCACATTAGAGGAGCCTGGGAACTAAATAGTTTCATTGATGGACACTGAGTAACACACAAAACCTTTCTGCAAACATTCCAGGAGTCTTGCTAGACCTTGTTGATGCATCCATGTTCATTCTGAGTATACCAATGCTAACATTCATCCTTTTTCGTGCATTAAATGTTTACATCTAAAGCTAAATACACACAAGGTAGTGAAATTTAACCGTTGTAGTGATGCTATATAAATACCAAAAGTCATAAATCACCTTTTTAACGCGATAGGAAAATTTGCAGCTGTGTGGTACTTTTTTGTTTAGCGCTTAATTCAACGTCAACTGAAATTAGGTGTAGCTATTTGAACATTAACAGTTTGTTATACAAATTTATAATGTATATAAAAGCAATAACAACTGCTAGGTTTCTAACATTTAAGATTATATAAAAAAATATCAAAGCTGAAGGGGTTTTGTCACATAATGGAATTGCGTTACGTTTTGGGTATAAAATACAATTATTTTTTATTTTATTAGGGAAATTTAAGAAATTTCTTTGTTTTTTTAGCTTATTAGCATGCTATCATTAACACATAATTTATACTTAAAAGCTAGCCGAGACGTTAGGATAAAGTTGTGGTGAACTGTTGTGGTATTTCCAAATGAGTATTAATAAAATGAATTACTTCTAAAAAACAAAAATCTTAGGCTATAGAGGAAATTACTTTTTTTCATTTCATTTGTTGCTTCCATAATTGTAAGAGAAATTATTTGAATAATTTAGTTCAGTTGTGATGAAAATTTGTTCATTGTGTTGAAGTATGAATACTCATAGAATAACAAAAAAAATATAAAGAAAATTAACTTTGCATGCCAGCTTAGATGTACATGAAACAAACTGTTGTATATCTAAACCTAATTTTATAATTCTATAAGGAATTGATTAACTACAAATATTTGATTAAATAAGATTTTTAATTTTGGGGAAATGAATGACATTTAATGAAATTAAAAAAATGTTTTCTACATAGTTTTTCAGTGGCTTAATATACTGTGTTTTTTTTCAAGCAAAATTTCTATCAGCATCTGTTTTTATTATGAGTTTATCTCTTTAAGCACCATAAAGTAATCCAACAAAGCAGTCAGGATGCCTAAAACTAACTGAACAGAAATCTAAATTGAATGAAAAAGCGGGATGTGAAGAAACCTCTGCAGTAGCGCTACCTGCAATTACTTTTCCCTTCGCCCTGCTGACACTTTCGCTTATTAGATTAAAACTGGGAAGCAATTTCCTGCAGGAGCTGCTACTGATTAATAACGTTTAGCTAAAACAGCTGAAGTCACCTTGACCTGACCTTTCACGGACAAGTAGATAACGTGTAGAAAAACCTGGATTTTACCGCCTCAGACAGTGTTTCTAACATATTGACACATTTCAGCATTTTAATGTTTATCAGGATCACATCTAATATGCATTCATGCAGCTATCTCTGATAACTTCATTTTGAATCATTCTAACTTGTTGTAAGGAACAAATCGGTTTAAAATAACCACACAGTGAAATATTTGTGACTTTAACACGTTTTTCAAATGCATTTCAAAGTAACTGCTTCTGTCTTTTATTCGCTTCATTTTTTCATGCTCTAACCGTACTTCATCTTCTTTTAGGCGTAGTTTATGGCTACAAGGGTCTGCTGCTGCTCCTGGGTATTTTTCTGGCTTACGAGACCAAGTCTGTCTCCACGGAGAAGATCAATGACCATCGAGCTGTGGGGATGGCCATTTACAACGTAGCCGTGAGTCCAAACAGAAACTCTATCATGCCTAAAAGTCCTGACTCTGGCTGCTGCGATCTGCTTTCTCTGCTTCCTCGCTTTGCTGCAGTCTGTAGCTCGCTGAACAACAATAAAACAGCAATATGTGCCCCTTTTTTATTGCTTCATAGCACTGAATGGTCATAGTATATCTGTCGGTGGGTTCATCAACGCCTGCGTCTCCATGATTACTTTCCAAGGGCCACTTTACAGCCCATTCTGCTGGAAGACATTTTAACTTGACCTCCAGCAAAGACTTAAACTGAACACCATCAGAGGGGAGATAGTTAGTTAAAGATATCTAAAGCCTCCCTTATTGTTGCAGCAAAGACATGTTAGTTAAACAGCATATCAAAGCCCTGGACGGATTCCTGTCCAACTCATAAGCCAAACCACTGCATTGTGCTGTAATCACATGTTTATCTTACAAGACATTTGTTAATGAAAATCAATAAAATCCAGCTTTTATTGTGCTGCGGTCTCTTGCTGCTCACGCACACAGAGTGCAGCACTTAAGCTTTTATTCGTCAGCCTCAACAACGCGCCGGACTCTGCACAGTGTGAGCTCTGCAGCGTATGTATGCATGTCTATAGCTGTGGATGCGCTGTACCTTGTATAGATCCGGTTTGGCCTTTTTGCTGAAAAAGGCTCGAAAATGCAGCAATTTGGCTTCTGAAGTAGAGCGCTAAATGCAGCTAGCTGTCTATCGTAAACGTTTTTCAGGGGCGGCTGATACCAAGTGAATCACCTTAAATGGAGGCACCTAGTATGCACTCTCAGCTGAAATAGGTGCCATTATGTTCTCCATAGCCACTTTAGAGAAACACTCGATGCCATTTCCTGACACGGTTGACATGGAGCGACTTTTGAATGGATGTAAAATGTCTGGAAACAATAAGTAGTTTCTGTCACTTTTAACCCCAGAGGAGATTTGAACCACCTTGAAACTATTTTTTGTACGTTATTTCCGACATTTTTTCATTTGCTGGACTCTGAATAATAAATAAAAGAGGCCCTGTAAAGTGAGCCTGAGCTTGCATCATCTCCAACTGTGTTGATTTGTTAATTAAAAAGTAGATTTATGTTTCATTTCGAGTTATTTATAAGGAGAATAAACACAGCTGGTTTCATCACTCCGTCCCATAATGAGACGAACGTTAAAAGTGTGTGTTTAACGTTATGATGCACACATTTCAGTTTTATGAAGATGTCAATAGTTAATGGTGTCTGCAGGGAGAGCGTCTTCCTCTCTGCTCAGCTGTGAGCTTCAGGCTCCGATGAGACAACAACGAGGTGATCTTCAGAGCGCTGCTGCCTCCTCTGTCATGACTTTTTAATGCTGTTTTCACTCGGGAGCCCTCTCCGGAATGATAAACAGATGCCTAATGCCTTTATGGATGTGATTTTCCTCCTTTGTTTCCAACCTCTCCCGCCTCTCCTCCTGCAGGTGTTGTGCCTGATCACGGCTCCGGTGACTATGATCCTGTCTTCGCAGCAGGACGCCTCCTTCGCCTTCGCCTCTCTGGCGATCGTCTTCTCCGCCTACATCACTCTGGTGGTGCTCTTTGTGCCAAAGGTGACTGATACCCTGAAAGCATGAGGCAAAGCGTCTGTCGCTCACAGTTCAGAAAAAGTGAAGGTCAGACGTGTCAGAAAAAAGTTCAGACGGAACGCATGAAAATTCAGATTCGCTTCAAGTATTTTGAGTGGATCTTCACCTTTCTGTTTTTTAGAAATATTATACCAATATCAAGGTGAAGCTTCTACATTTATAGCTTCTGCACAAATGTTACTTATTGGAAAGAAAAATGTTTTTGTGCATTAAAAATAAGACTTTGAGGACAGAAGCAAATCAAACGTAACTTTACAGTGTTGGGATCAGATTTAGCCCAGAAATACCAGATAACCTTTAGGAAAGGATTTTGCAAAAACTGCAAGAAATATTTGGAAAAGCTCTCATCAGGCGTTTTATTTTTTTTGGCTCGTTTTGCTCGGTGTTGCAGATGCGTCGTCTCATCACCCGCGGCGAGTGGCAGTCGGAGCAACAAGACACTCTGAAGACCGGATCGTCCACCAACAACAACGACGAAGAGAAGTCCAGGCAGCTGGAGCGGGAGAACAGGGAGCTTCAGAAAATCATCCAGGAGGTGAAGACGCATCACACTCATCTGAATTTTCTGTTCCGAACTTCTTCCTGTTTCTCCATGTTTCTTACTGTTTACATGGTGTACACCCGTCTATTGGCAGCTTTTTCCGTGTGGTGTAACTGTGAGTGATTTGCTGGAAATCTGCCAATGGTTGTCCTAGAGCATATTTACAATAATTGAAATAAAATGCACATTGGGAGGCAAAAAATACCTTGGTACATCAGGATGTTTGCAAAGGAGACGATTCACGGTGCTGATTGGTTTTTCCCCAAGAACAGAAATAAGGAAGTTTGTAGACATTAGCTTTGGCAGTATTCCCAAGATGGTTTCCACTCAGGCCTGGCGGGTCTAAACCGGTTTATAACACCCATGTAATTTGAGTTGCAACCGTGCAATGTACTTTTTTTTTGTGGGTCTTTTTTATTCATATTTTAGTTTTTACGTAACTCATTATTATCTGTTGTAACAAGCAGAGAAGAAAATAAAACCTGCCTTCCAATTCATAGCACTTTTTTTGTGTGGTAGAAGTATCGGCATTGGTCCTCGATATCGGTAAGTACTCTGTTCCAAGTATCGGTTTTTGAAAAAGTGGTATCATTGCATCCCTAATATCTGTATCTAGGGTGTTGGTAGTAGGGGGCAATATAAAATGTATAAAGTAGAAATGATATAAATTCAGCCAAAGGTTGAGATTTTTACCATACCACAGTTGTGTATTTTTATGATGTCATCAAGCTGTGCATACCTGTATGTACCTGGTGCACACTTTGTACCAGGTATGCAAGGATAATGAAGATGAGCGTTTATCTTCACATTAGTTATTACAATTTTAAAGTTGGTTGGTTTCAATTGAAACGTACGCAGGTTTCTCTTTGCGTGATAATAAACGTCTAAATAACTAACCAGGAAAACAGACAATTTAAACTTTATTTTCAGAATATCCATCCTTTCATTTTATTTAAAATATCTAAATCTTTATATGGTTTGCATTATTTTAGAAAAATAATGTAATATTTTATATGCATTTTGGATAATAAATGTTCTTTAAATGGCTTTCTAAACCTTTATGAAATTGTTCTGCAAAGTGAGAATGTTAATAAGAAGTCATTTTGTTATATATAAAAAAAGAGAATATACTGAAATCCATAGTTATCGCACATACTTTGGATTAGATCACAATATGGATTTGAGGCCATATCGCCCAGCCTTAGGTGTTGGCGCCAGTTTGACATAAAAATCTATAAATGACTCAATCCTCAAGTACATGCAGACAATTGGGGTTCCCTGATCTCCACTGCACTGGTATATATTTTCTCCACCCTTGTATTTAAATATATCTTTCACACATTCAGTTTTAGGGTTAGATGACAGCATCTTAAAGTGGCTTAATATTCTGTGTTTTCTACCTTGATTAAAACTTTGTAACAAAGACTAAAACTCTCCTGTCGTCATGCTTTTTCTAGAAAGAAGAGAGAGTGTCGGCACTTCGCAACCAGCTGGCTGAGCGTCAGGCTATACGCAACCGCCGCCCGCCCGCCTCGGGGCAGAATCAGAACCACAACGCTCCGCCGCCTGCGTCCCAGACCGACCCCAAGTCCCTGCTTCCTCCTCCGGGATACCCCAACCTCTCTACGGACAATCACTCCTTCTCCAACTCGTCCAGCCTCTACCCGGCGGACAGCAAGATGAGCCGCAACCACTGTCACAACAGCCAGTTCCCGCTGCTCTACAAGTAGGCGGTGAGGCGGGAGGGGGCGGAGCCAGGGGGTCGGGGGGGCACAGGAGACACAAACGGGACACAACTGTGACGTTCACTTAGGTTGGGAGGAGAGCACCGCTGTGGCGAGTCCACAGGTTCCCCCCGTCCTCGTCGTTCTGCGTCCCAACCCGGAAACGAAGCGCACATGGCGACGAAGCACGTCTCTGACCCCGCCAGAGGTCAGCAGAACGTTCGCGCTCCACCGCCCTCGCTCCTTCGGCAGCCCCATCCTGTGTGGCGACGGGGATGTTTAAGGAAAAGCGTGCGTGTTTGTGTTTTTTCTGCGACTTCGTCTCTTTTCCGTCTGGTCGGGTTTGTTGACCTCATGCAGTAGGTGGTCGATATCGTTCTGTAATATTTGATCTGTTTCGTCATGGAGCTGTTGTTCGGTTCTTTGTTCACTTTTCAGGAGAAAACTGAAACTACAGACTGATGGGAGAAATGTTTGGATTTTATCCAGCATTCTCTGGGAAGTGATCATGTGATTTATTTAATAGCCATACCCTAAAGGTCAAAGGGTCAGCATGTATGGATATGTGTGGTCCAGACTGCATTTACCAAGTCTTCTTTTTATTTACTGGACGATAAATGGAGCGTATAATGAATGGTTTTGGACACTTCTCATGCTTTCACTAGTTTTCATGTGGTTTTTGGTATATTTTTAATTTCTTATAATGTGAGATTGTTCAGTACCCAGAAAGCAAATACAACATTGGTCCAGTTTCAGACATCCTCCAGAGCATCTGACCCCGTTTTGGCGTTTTCAAAACCAACAAATGAGAAACTTCTTTTTTCACTGAAGACTCATCAGGGTTACAAGCAGATCAATGTCCTGAGATCAGAGAAGAACATCTAGTTATATTAGCTTATGGTCCAGTTAGAATCCACTGATAAGTACGGGTGTAGCGGTACACAAAAGTAGCAATGACCGTTTCAATTTCGACTGCAGTGTAAAGTTTTGACCTGAAGATGGTTCTGCACTGACAGATTAAAGTAGGAAATTTATATTTGTATTAAAATGTACTAAAATTCCCAAAATAATGTAGAGACTCATGTATACAGTTTATCAGTAAAACCATGATTCTGGTGTGAGTTGTACTTCAAAAAGTTAAAGGTATAGAACTGACTGGAGATTTGATTGGAAAAGAACAAAAGATAAAATAGTAGAAGCAGACATAGTCAGAGAAATGTTTAAATAATACTTTGCTAATATCTAAGAGCAAAACATGGGAGTAAAACAAGCAACAACAAGTTACTTTGGACTTGTTTTGATATTTCGACATTCTAATCTCCCAGCTGTACTTTAATGCAGCATGGGAAGCTGTTGGGAAAATCCCTTCTAATCAACGGGGATTCCTCCGACTTGTGTTTGATCCAAAATCAGGAGTCTGGGCTGATTGGATGATACTGGTAGCCATTGTTACGTCAGCTGGTTTTTATCCAGTATAAGTGATGTTTCTATTCAGCTTGACATTGTTTCAGGTGAGACTTTCAGTTCAGTGCAGAGCGTGTTATCCATCTTACTGCGTTGACTGCCAAAGTTCTGGTTTGGTTCATCTTTCTTTTTCTATTGTAGCTGCATGAAAAACCGTTGATGTTCCCAGATAGCAGAGTTTATTGTTACCTGGGAGTCTTTACTGTTTTGTTCTGGTTTCATTTTTTAAAGTTATGAACCAGAACTGACATGACAGGATGAAAGAACATTGAATATGAATAAATGTACCGTTACACCCCTACTATTAAGTCATGGTAGAATCTGGACTTTCTTTAGTTCTAGCAGTTTTTGTGACATAAAGATCAATTCCTCGCTGTCTACCTTTGTCTTTCTGAAGTCTAACATGTGGTTGGAGAAATTTCCCTCACATGTGGAGGACATTTAAGACAGCTGCCTATATTCCCGTCCCAGTAAATTCAGCCTGAGCTCAGACAATAAATGTACCAAAGAAAAAATACAGAAAACCCATCTCCGATTGTCCAGGCCTCCGTTGATTAGAGAAAAACTGAACGTCTTGGTTGTTTAGAACACATGAAGGAGATAATTTTGGCAAAGTTGAATGTGATTTAATTATAGGAGCAAAGACGACGTTTCTCTTTAAATAAATATTTAACATGCACTCTTGTTCAGCTTTTCTGCCACATAAAGCCTGAAAAGCTGCAGCTGCACCTTTTGTCCAATCTACGCTGCCGTAGATTTGAAATTACATCGAGTGGTTCAGCTGCTACCTCATAACATCACGTCATATCACCTCGACAGCTCATATTAACATGTTTGAGACTCGCTGGTTGCCTTAGATATGGAGGCTGCACAAATGTTTCCCCTCATTAAAGCTCTGGGGAAGCTGAAGCACGATGACTAAAGTTGATTTGACCTATGAATGTTGGTGTTACAGTGTAGAGAGCCTCTGGGTTCATAAGGTCATCAACATATACTTTCTCTAAACAGAAAAGTTCTGATTCATTCATCAGCCACAGATGAAACACTTCCTGCTATAACTGAGACACAGAAAGCAGTGATGGACCAACAAATAAAAGCACAATCATCCCCAGGCAGGCAGAGAGAAAAGAAGAACATCTGAACCTCCACTAATGAACTCGGAGAACCGTGCTTGGCACATAACGCTAACATCCTCCAGTGCAACACCTACACCGGCCTAAATGTTTCCTGAGGCTGTTGAAAGAAGTTCACTCTTGCAGCTGAAGTTTCTCATTTATCTGCTCTTATGACCTCAGTTACCAACCAATACACAAAAACATCCCTCAGAGTTATTATTGAAGTCTTAATGTGAATTATTCCAGATTAATAACCAAACTGCTGTCGATCTCAGCTGGATTTTAGAAAGTAGAAACTAGCTAAACTAAACAAAAAAATCCTCCTGAAAGGTATTTTAAATAACCCAAAGGCGTTAGTTTGCAGCTGTACCTGGCATTGTTGTAAAAACATGTTTGTTCACTAATTTATTTGCATTTAGAAGCTCGAATATTCGGCTTCAGCTGAACTTCTCACCCCTTTTTAACCTTTTTTAACGTTCCAACCATAAATTTGCTTTTTTTGTTGGGATTTTATTTGATTGACCAAAAGTAAGTGATCTGCAAAGAACATTGCATCTGAAAAGTGTGGCATACCCATGTAATTAGCCACTGAGAGTGAATAATTTGAAGAATCCTTGTGTTTCTCAGTTTCTACAGACATTTTTCCGTATTCTTCTGAACCAAACAACTCAAACTTAGTCTGACTCGGAAGAGAACGTCTGTGTAAATCAGTTTAGTTAGTTAATTTATTCATTCATGTTTGGGGTTGTTTTTTTCCAGGATTTAGTTCCATCCATCTTCCCTGCTGAAGAAAAGCATCCACATTTTTTATGTAAGGTCTCAGGTGATCAGAGCACCTTTTTTTTATGTTTGCTGTGTCTCCTACATGGCGGATGGTTGCCATAACAACATATTCAGAAAACCATAGTTTCTTTCCACCTCACTATCCTGCACTGATTTATGTTGGTCTGTCATATAAAATCCCAAAACGTAGCCTGAGTTCAGGGGCTGCAACCAAAAAAAGAAGGAGTAAATAAGTCGATGGGGTGTGAGAACTTTCTGCAGAGCACTGTAAATAATCGCATGTTTTCTGTTACACTTCGATCTGTGACCTTTCTCTCATTTTTCTGAAGATGTTTATAATGTTTTCATGCAGAAAACCCCAACAAAACTTTTCACTTATCTGTTCTTTTTTGCCTTTTAAATGTCCTGGAAAGCGGGAGATGAATAGAAGAGAATCTGTGTTTACGCAGCAGCTATTCTGGAGGTTGTAGATCTAGACGCTAGAACGACCAACGGACGGCCATCAGCAGGTAAAATAAGAGTTTATCAGATATGACCCGGCGGCTGGGTGTGAATCTGGGCTGGCACCTTAACCTGAACAGTGATGGATGCTCAGTGAAGTCAGCCACGCTGCTGGCTCAGATAGTGTAACATACGAATGCAGATATAACTCAACAAATGTTCTATTATCTTGCACATATATGCTAATAAACATGGGTTTGGGGATATTTGTACTCACTATATATGACGATCTTAAATGTTAATATATTTCAGATTATGTGTATGCTACTATGTGGGTAACATGAATAAAATGTTTGTTTTTTCACTCGTGAAGCCGTCTCCTGTGGCTCCACTAGAGGTCACCAAACACCTCGTTTGTTTCTCTTGACTTCCTGAGATTTTTCAAGTAATTTATCTTGTGAGGTCAGTCGTGATTATCACCAAACATTTTCCTCCCAGATGCGAATGAAGCAAAAAATAGGGGACTGGTTGTTAGGAGAGTGTTTCACCCGGCGGCTGAAGCCTCGTTAACCGAGACAATGGAGGCCATCGCACACAAATCGCTCCCTAGGGCATCCACTGTTTGTGTTGGAGTGTGTTTTTAGATGATGAAAAACCAGCAAACCATGACCCCACAACATGCACACAAGCACAGACAGACAGACAGCTTTGTGTCGTGTCAGTTTCCAGCTGACTGAAGGCAAAGTGTGCGGTAACGGTGGCTGGGGAGGGGGAGGAAGATTGCAGGGTGTGTGTGTGTGTGTGTGTGTGTGTGTGTGTGGGTTGTGAGGGGGCGTCACCGGGGAAAACCCGATCTGGGCTGAGACTTCTGCGGGCCTCCACCTGACACAGCAGTCGCTGAAAACGAGCAGGAAATTCCCCTCCACTGGTGTGAGCTAACGAAGGAAGTATTCGCTGGGTGGGGAGGAATTTTAAACAACTTTTTGCCAAATAAGTGTGTGTGTGAAACAAAATGTGTGTGTGTGTTTGTGCAAACTGTAGCTGCCGACCCGGCTTCAAGCCTCTTTTCAGCATCAGAAACAAGTAGAGGTGGGTAGAGAACCCAAAAAGCTGTAGCACTACTTCAGCGTGTTTCTACTCAAATAAGTAAAAGTAAAGAGTAGCCGTCCAGGAAAACTCCTCAAGAGTAAACAAGCATTGAGTAACTCATCATAACATCTGATATATTATTTCAAAATGATGTGATCAGACATGCTGTGCAAATTCTGACTAAAATTTGAGAAATAATACAAATGATGTAGCAAAATACCAAATCTGTGCGTTGAATTATTAGATGCAATAGGCCGAATAGAAGGAAAATAAATCAACAAACAATTAATCTCACTTTAACATAATGGTTTTTTGTCTGTCTAGTTACTTTTTGGTTACTCAAGAATAGCCATACGTCATAATAATATTACTCTAGTAAAAGTATGGTTTGACAAAACTACTCAATAAAGTAGATTTCTTTCCCAAAAAGTCCAAATGTAACTAGTTACCACCCACGTCTGGAAATGAGCATCACTTTTTGTTGCTTTTTATGCATTTTTTATTCGTATAAAATATATTTAAACAAAACCCCACAGTTTTAAATACAAATAAATATAAATAAATACATGTGTTGCAAATAGTGAAGAAATACACCTCCTGCTACAGCAGAAGTCTTACAATCTCAGATCCGCATAAATAACATCAAAAAGTGCCTAAAACAGATAAAGTTGTAAACTGTTACAGTTTATAAAGTCTCAGCTGCTCTGGCTGTTCCATCTCAATGGAGATGTTAGAAATTTACGTCACCTTTTAGGCTGAATAAAAGTGTAAAAATGTGCATTTTAAAACAAAAAAAAACAGGAATTGTCCTTTAGTTTCACAGCAGCGACTCAAAGCGCGAAGACGCCGAAGAACGTCTTGCCGTCGTCGGTGTCCAGCTCCTTCAGGTGGCTGGTCTCCGTCTCCAGTTTGTCTCCTTTGTGGAGCTTAAAGACGGCGCCCAGGTAGATGGTGCTGTAGCAGCCCCGGCCCGATCTCCTGTCGTCCTCCTGCAGGTTCTGGCACGCCGACCTGACGGAGCTCAGCAGAGCCACCTTCGTTCCCACGGACTTGCTGGACCTGGACACCTGGTGGCTGAGGGTAACGGGGTGCTGCTCCCCCTCGTCCCTCCAGGACACCCTGAAGGACGCCTGGCTGTAGACAAAGTACAGGCCATTCTCTGGGACCTCGATTTTGTTGTTGAGGAGACGGAGACCACCCTGGGCGAAGGCGCTGTCCACGGTCCCTTTCCACTCTATGGTAGTCTTGTTGCTCTCTTCGTCGTAATCGCCTGAAAAGATTTTAGAAGTTAAGTCTCTGCCTGCAGGCGAAGAAGCTGAAGATCACACGTTGGGTTAAAGCCTGTGGATTAGACCAAGGTGGGCCCTGACTCACCTTTTAGATGAATGGCCGCCTTTGCTTTCTTGCTCATTTGTTTCAGCGTGGAGTGAGCACCTGAGAAGAAGGAGACAAATATGAGCTCAAATAATCTCAAAGTGAAGCTTCCTGTCCCCATTCTAATCCCACCGTGCTGCTATTCACCTTCTGTCTCCTCGGGGTTCAGCATGATTGGCGCCGCTGTCTGTCCTAAGCGCGTCTGGAGGGGAGAGACGATAAACGTTAAAGAGATGCACCCGAAATAAAACACATTTCAGATTAAATTCAGTAATGCAGAAGATTATCCTTACTGTTGGTTCTGATCTCTCCAGCTGGTACCAAATATACAGCCGGGCCCCTCCAATGCTGAGGGCCATGAGGAGCAGCAAACCGAGCACCTTCCACATCCATCCCGTAGAGGAGGACTTCTTCTCCACCAGAACCTCCATCCTCTCCTGAGGCCCGGCCTCTACGTCACCCTCTGTGATCCTGTATCCCTTCATCCTTTGGTATCCGAGCGAGTGAACCTGTCTGCAGTGTGCTAGAGCCAGCAGCCCTCTGCGTTCGCCTCTGTGTGTGAGTTAGAATGAACTTCTGCCAGGGCGGCTCGTAGTATTTATGCTCTGAGAGCCGCTCTCTTACAGAAGGGAAACTCCAGTTATGTCACTGTGTGAGCGGAGAGAGGCTGCCGCAGCTGCAGCAGCAGCGACAGCAGCAGAAGAGAGAGGGAGAGGAAAGAGAAGTCACAGAATTTCTCTTTGTGTGGAGCGTGGCACGGCGGCGGGAGCTGCGGTTCCAGGACAGGAAAGTGGATGGAGTTTTCAAAACGAACAGATTCATCCAGAAACGCGCAGAGACATGAGACAGAAAATCAGACTGAGATTAAACCCATAGCTCAGGGTCTCAGCAGACGTTTGTACAACACAGTGTAATGTATGGAGTGCTGTTTGTAAAGTCAAACATTAAAGGTTGAACATGGAACAATTTCATATAAAGACATTTAGAGGGGGGCAGAATGAAAGTACATTTTCTTTGAATTAAAATATAATAAAATGTTAATTTTGAAAGGCACGACGATGCCATTATGTTTCAGTCTACCAGCCAGTAGCGGACGCCTTTGCAGGCTGACAGATACGATCTGTATGATCCAATTATATGGTCGGCACGGCTGGGCTGGCACTGGGAAAAATGGTTGAGTCAGCAAGACCAGCAGCCGCTTCAGAGACCCGTAGATATCGTTATTCATCCGAGGAGAGGAGTAACCGCAGAAGAACAGAAACTAGAGTAGTTTAAGATGAAGCCGACACTAGAGGGACCCAAATAAAACATTAATACAGAATCAAACACACGGAAATGGCGACTTTCCATCTGAATCGGTAAGCTAACTCACTTACCAGCTTTGCTAATCTTAGCTGTCAATTAAACTCCTCTAAAATACATTCCTTACTGGACACGGTTCAGCGAACCTGGCAACCCAACAGCTGGAATACATTTTTTTTGTGTTGCAACTACAACCTAGACACACTAGATGTCGCTATCATGTTCATGTGCCATATCCAACCCTAAAAGGTTGGATATTGCATACCCTACCCTAACCCTTCGGCCAGCGGGCCTTGAGTTTGAACCCTGCGCTCGAAATCAATCGCTAAACGTTAAAACAGCTCATTCTATGTTTCATTCTATGTTTCATTCTATGTTGGATGAAAACAAACAAATGCTAACAAGGTGACATTCATGGGCAACAGTTCATACGGAGGTTCACGTGACTCAGCTTTTAGTTTGGTAGCCTCCTTTTGCTTATCTATATTTCAATTTGCATTTTAGTTAAATAATTAGTTCTGAGGTAAAGTTTTAGATTCAAACTGAGTATTTATTTTGGAACTGCAATATCTATAAATGAATAAATAACATGGATGTAAATATGACTTTTTAAAATAAACACCCATCTTTTTTTCATCTTATGACAGGTTAAATAACCCAATTATTGCTGTTAAACTTTGATTGTTTAACTTCATAATCCACTTATCACCTCCGACATGACCCCCCCCCCCCCATAATCTTTTTCAGCCTTTGTTAATGTGCACAGCTCAACCTCTGCAGCCATGATTAACCCTGAACTCTGTCTTATCACAGCTGAGCTTTTTCGGTTTTCACTTGCAGCAGTTTATCACTGATCTGATCTGTGATTAGTCTAATGCGGCAGGGTGAAAGGTCAAACTGTGAGTCCGGATTCCCTCTTTATCTTCAGTCCTCGAGCAGACGTTACAGCATGTACAACCAAAAGGATGGTGAATGATAAACTACAAGTGCTTAGGAAATGTAAAATATCTCTTAAAATGACATTTATATTAATAAGTACTCATGGTCTATAAAAAACGTTTTCAAATACAGCAAAGTGAATAATCTTTTGATGTAAGGAACTTTCTTTATTCTCGTGAGACAGTTATTTTGATTGAAAACTCCTCTGGAAGTTCTTGTCAGTCTGGAAAACAAAAGCTGGCAGCTCTCAGCTTTCTGTTTCACAACATGGAGATGATGCAACTCGACCCGAAGCGCTGGACCAACCGGTTCTTCATCCTCCCCTTCCCAGCGGCTGCTTCCTTTTCACTTTCTCACCTGACTATTTGCTTTAAGCTCAGACACTCAACTGAATCCCAGAGCTGAAATCAGTTTTGCTTTCAGGTCTCCTTTTTTTTAAAAATTGGTTTTGGTCCATATGAGTTTCAGTTCAACAAAGTTCTTTTTGCAAGTTGAAAATGAACCTGATTCCATTTATATTAAAAACAGTTGAATTCGATTAACAGTTTGGAAGAAATGATGTGTTTTCTTTATAGTAAACCAACCCTTGATGCATGTCAGCCTTATGCATCAATCATAAATCAAGAATTTTTGAAGAAATTTCGGAGTCTACCAAGGTAACTCCAGCAGAAATCCAAAATACTTTAACTTTGCTGTTTGGAGATTAAGGGCAAATGTTGAACAAATAAAAGGTCTGTGCTGCCAGGTCTGGTGTCGATCTGGTAAAACTGCCAAACTCATAAAACCCACAAAAATGAATAATAAACAAGAGTGAACAAAACGCCTCAGAGGATGGAACATCTTTGGGGAAACACAAAAATCCCTTCCGGCTCAGAATATCAGAGAAAATCTGACACACTATTCATTATTATGAGGGATTACACATATCAGTGTGAGGAAAAAAATAATTCACTTGGAGGGCGGCAAGCCTTTTTACCTATGGAAACAGAATAAAAAGAGTTGCTTCTCGCTCCAGTAGAGTCAGAGTTGTCTCAGAGCTCATCCGTAACATGACATAATTACTGTAAGTATAAATGGTCTGTGGTTGCATCATAGATGGAATAACCTAAGAAATACTCATTGCTGTAGTTATTCCCACCTGTTCTGGTGAGTGAAGGCCCACAGCAATAATATTTTGCCTTTTCATTTGATAGGGAAACATAATCAAACTTAAAGGAGACAAGAGGAGCCAAAGTACACTGATGTGGTATTTTCCAGCTGCAAGTTAAGGGCCTAATTTACTGCTGTTATTATCTATATTTTTTTGGGTGTGAAAAATGCTAACTGTGTGAGTATTTTAGCATATTACAGTTCAGCGCGGCAGTGGTCGGGGAAAATCAGCACGATTTGGGGGCTTGCTCATTAAAATTAATGAAACGCAAGTTTCTGTCCTCTGCTTTGCTAACTGCAACAAACTCTTACACCATATCTATTCACTAAAATCAGAGCAGTGTAATGCGAAAACAAAAATCGTCCTGGTATTTATCCTTAGATGAAGTTTACCACCCAGTTTAGGCTGTGCTCCCAAACAAGATCAAACCGACAGGCGATGCAACATTACCGGCCTCACATTGAGCCTCGAGCCAGAACTAGACCAGACAAGCTTCTCTATGCCACACACCTGACAGTCAGACAGGGATTGGATCACTGCACGCTTCCCTCCTTACTATGGAGGTAAACATTATTTGTTTATTTTCCTCCGCATAATAATAAATTCAACGCGTCATCACATCTAATCTGCAGTCCTTTGAATCAGGCTATGGCTGCCCCCGCTGACGATGAGCTCCGTAGACCAGGACATTTAGCTACTAGCCAGTATCGGCTGCTTAGCTGTGATATTTTACTTTGTGCTTTGAAGCTTAGGTTTGAAGACAGTTAAACAAGCTAAATGTCTGTGTTGACGTGGTCACAGATATAAGCTTGTTAGCCTAGGTAGAATATTTCATTGTCGTTCTAACACAATCATAGACTGTAAAAAAGAATAGACAGCGCCTCCTCACTCCTCCCCGTTTACCAGAATGACTTTCATGGGGGAATTCATGGCGGATTCACAGACTCCTCCTCCCCAGCTCTGATGAAGCACGGTCCTAATAAGGGCATAGGGGCGGGATCTTCACTGTAGACTCTGCCCTCGCAGGGCGTGTATGGGCGTGTAGTTCGGTCGTAATCGTGCCCATTCTGCTCCCGCATCTTAAGCTCTGATGCTAAACTTGGCTAGCTAAGCTAAAGGCTAATAGCCCCATGCCTGACTGCTGCCATATCTGCGCTCCTCCGACGGTTCTCCTATTTCTCAAACCTCAAAAAGTAAGAACTAGTAAATAATTATTAAAATGTAGTGTTACTATAATTAAAGTCCAACAAAACGGCCTGTCAATCAAAGTCCGGCTCCCTAATTAATTATGCAAGATTTCAAAAAATTATCTTACGAAAACCAGCCTGGTGCCTATTTTTTTTGACGAGCCCAGCGTTATCTCAGGAAGAATATGTAGCCATAGAAAGTTTTTAAAAAATGGGCACCAGGCATTAAAGTTGTTTATAACGTGTCTAAAGTCCAAAGCTTTTCAATGGGGGCCTAGCGGCCAAATGGAGGTACTACAGCAATGGAGGAGCAATGGCGGCCTCCATGGCATGCGGTCAAAAAGCAGAGCAGCCAGCGGCCATTGGACACAATCCTTAAAAAGTGAAATATTGGGTGGAGAATTTATTTTTTACTTACAGTAGCCTCGGAGCTGGTGTTCCACCTTTTGGTACAGATCCTGGGTTTAAATCCAGCTTCGAGGCAAAGCCAGGACTTTAAGGTCCATTGCTATGAAGTAACTCTGCTCAAAGTGACTGAACAAATGATTAACAGAGCGTCACATTTTTCCGGTCTTCCAAAAACAAATTCGTACATTTTTTAAATATATATATATATATATATATATATACTAATCATGTGTTATCTCCACAAATACCTAAACATTTTCTTCCGTGTTGTGGAGTTGCTAACTGTTAGCTTCTCGTAGCTACAGCTTCCTGGCCAAAACAATACATCCCCCCTTTGGGCGGTCCCATTTGTCATGAATTAACAACTTTTTCAGAGTCAGCCGTTTTATGATGTATTTTCTATCTTTAACTGATGCAGGGAATTGAGTTTGGAGAACATATTCACATGCAGCATGGTTGTACAACTCAGAATGACCGAATATTTTTTTCAGAATATTTTTTTTCATGATTTTCAGCGAATGAGACCTTTAAGGTGAAATTGTCAAAACTTTCATTTGATCATTATCGGTCATACATTTACTGGAAGAAAATCATGAAACGTATACATTGATGTGCTAAAAACAGTGAAAAGTGTTGGCATGACCAGTTTCTCATTTAATAAATCAATCAAACTTTATCTATAGATCGCTTTTAATACAAAAAGAAATGCAGTTCAAAGTGCTTAACAGAAAAAAATTACCCCACATATCTGTCCCATATAAACAACACACACATAAGTGTGTGTATATTTAATGATCAGTTGGAACTTAACTTTATATGGAGCTCCAGAGTTATTTTTTTTCTTTGTGATTGGGAAAGTATCATTCGTTTATCTAATCCTGTGGGAGGAGTAGCAAAGGAGAAATAGAAGTACAGACATGCTGGATATTAATTAATTGGAAAATGTTGTGTAAGAACTCAATTTTTATATAAATGTTTAACGATAAAATAATAATAATGCATTTAAAAACCGCAGTTAGCTACTGTCCTGTTAGCGTCGTTCGTAGACGAGGACTCACTGGTCTGTTGGTGTTTTTTTTAGGTAGATCTGCTAAGGTCGATCATTAACGTCCGTTTTGTGTGTAATGTCGTTGCTATGGCGCCAGATTTTTTTTTTTTATAATAAGAACAATAAGGTATGAGGTAACTTCTGCAACAACTGATAATATAATCTTCCCTCCCTGTGAATCATCAACATTAGTAAAACATGACGTGATTTTTTTTACCAATATGTAACTTTGAATGAAATTATTTCTTTTAGACTCCGCCCCCACGCATGAACAACCTTGCCATATTCCCTCTTGATGACCTTTGAAGGTCAACCCAGCTTTTTCTCTTTAGTTCTCCATCGGCCTTCTGGTGTCGCCTCCTACATCGACCGAGGTTGCTCAGATGTTCCTGCACATTGTTCTCCTTCAGCCTGGACTTCCTCCATCTTCCCTTCTGCTGTTATGAGCTAAACTGATTAAGGGACATCTTGGTTCCTGTATTATGTAGATGAACCTGGTTTCTCACACTGAGGACCTGTTTCTGTGTAACAATGGATTAGCAAGGCACAGATAACCAATAAGATCCACACTATTTTTTTAAATCCTTAAAGTGACAGTGTGTATTTTTTGCAGTACATCTTTGAAAATAGCCATTAAAATATTATGTAATAATAATTACGTAAAGCACATTAATTGCAAAATATTGCCGATATTGTAAAATATGACTTTAAAAATCAGTTTTGAAATACGTAGGCGCGGGTCTTCTTTTCAGGGGAAAGCCATGTTAGATGACGTCTTTACTTCTACAAGAGCCCAGACGGACAAAGCGCACGGAACACGCCCGCTATTAAAACATTGATTTTCCTTCAAAATGCTAAAAAGTTTTGCCATAAATACATTTTTACCTCTTCGCTAGTTCCAAGCGATGAAAGAGAGACTGATGTGCTCGTCATGTTGCTGCAAATAGATCATTCTCAGGGAATTGGCCGTTTGAAAACAGCACTAGTTGGACCTCCGTTGTTGAGTTTCTTACTCGAAGACACCGATACCGCATAGCTGTGATAATTTAGGTATGCACTGCCCCCTACTGGCCGAAAATTACACACTGTGCCTTTAACGGAGTTGCATAATTTGTAAGGCAGGAACAAGTTGTGAGAGAATGGAAAATTAGCGATCATTAAAAAAAAAGGCAGCATCTATAAGCAAATGCGAGAAAGATGAAAAGAAGACGTGTTTATTAACAATTGATTTTTTTCTAAATTTGATGGAAATGTCCACTCCCTGATTCTCTGTTCCTCCACCGCAGAAGGGTCTCTCTCTGCAATTTTTCGTCTTCAGCGCAGAGTAGTATTCAGAGTAGTATTCTGGTATGCCCTCTACATAAACACAATATATCAACATATTATCTTTGGGAGTCTTAAACGAGCAAAAATATTACTCAACATGTTTAAATATTAAGTGTGGAATTCCTCAAGGTTCAATTGTTGGACCTAAACTTTTTATTTCATATATAAATGACATGTGAAGTGTCACAATGGTTACAGTTTGCATTGTTTGCAGATGACACCAATCTTTTGGCTTCTGGAAATGATCTAAAAGAGTTGGCTGAAAACATTGGAAAAGAAGTGGAAAAACTGAAAACATGGTTTGATTACAACAAATTCTCTTTAAATTTAACAAAAAACAAAGTTTATGATATTTGGGGGGAAAAAGAAAAACTGAAGTCACTTTATCCATTAACAACACAATTATTGAAAGAGTCAATGAAATAAAGTTTTTAGGTATAGTTTGGATGACAACTTATCATGGAAATCACATTTAACGCATGTAAAAAATAAGATATCAAAGAGCTTATTTGTTTTAAATAAATCCAAATATATTTTACCTTGCCGCATACTGCGAATGTTATATTGTTCAATGATATTAGCTTATTTTACTTATTGTAAAGAAATGTGGGGAAACACCTATGAAAGTAATATAAAGCCGTTAATATTATTACAGAAAAGATTCCGAATAATACACAGAGCCGCATTTCGAGAGCACACAAATCCATTATTTATTAAGTCCAAATCGTTGAAAATCAAAAACATCATAGAGCTGCAGACATTATTGGACAGACTTTCACCGGGAGACGTACAAAAACTATTTAATTTTACATCAGAGAGTGAAAACCATAGGAGGAGGTTTGACTTTAAACATCAGTTTGCACGAACACCTTTGAAACAAATGTGTTTATCTGTTAAAGGTGTAGTACTGTGGAATTCCCAGGAAAATGAACGAAAATGTGTCAAAATATTTTTCAATTTAAAAAGTTGAATACAACAAAACATATTGATTCATATAAACTTAATGAGTGACTCGATGTGTATTGTATAAATGTATCCAAATGTTTTAAATTTAATTTGGTGAAAATTGTACGAGGGGATCAGGGTTTATCATCACATGTTTGTATGGTGTTGAAAAGGGGCAGAAAAACATAAAAATTGTATTCATATCTGCTCCTTTCCATTCATGTAAATGTTCAAAATCCTGTATTGTAACTTCTAATTAATCATTGTGTGAACAATGTAATGAAGAAGCATTTTCATGAAAGGAATAAATATAAAAATATAAAAATAGTGTCTAAGGGTGGAGCCGACGGCTAAGTGTCTGTGTGTGTAGGATGTTTAAAAGAACGATTCTTATTCTTTTTGTGCTTGGGTTCCAGCGACGTATTATCACAACGTCCAGAAATATCACCAGAAATATCTAAACCACCGCCCAACTTTTTGAAGCCGGCTTTCCGCTCTCAGCAAATCGCTTCGTCTTTCCACACCCTCAGCATGCATTTTTGTTTTTCAATCTGTTTATATGAAGCTCCCCGCAATTTCTCCCCCTCTGAGATCAATCTCTGCTCGACTTTCTCAATTTCTGCAATGTCAAGACTAGCCCCGATTGGGAAATTCCATTCAGAAATCCAAAAGTGAACAAATTCTAAACATTCTTTCCCGTAGGCCTACTTTTCTCGCATTGAACGACAGGCAGCGCTGTCGGGAGCCGAAAGACTGGATTTTGCAAAGAGAATGAAACCCAACAAAAACTCTTGTTAATTAAATCTTTTAGGGTGAAATGATATTGGAAAGGCAGCACAGCATTGTGTTTACAAAAACAATAACATTGCACAATTTTTACACTTCGCCAGATGAATGAAAATATAATTATAAAAGAGGAAATCTCTCTCACCGGGTCATGGGTCCCTCCAGACAGCGTGCGGAGGTCCAAGGAGGACCAAACCCCCGCTTCTCCGAAGATGGGAGGTCACGGGCCGGCCAGCTGTTCTCGGGTCGTCCAGACGACTTGGTTCTCCGTTAGAACACGATCCGCCGTTTGAAGCCGGAATAAAACGTTTGGGCGCCAAAAATGTTGTCGGATTTTAGACTCTTGATAAAATGAGAGAGATTCCTTTAAACGTTTTGGAGGTTTTAATGTGATTAGAATTGATCATACAAGAGGACAGTAACCATTACAGTAGAATGCAGAATACTGACCTGTCTCAATCTTACAACAACAAGCTTATATTATTTCTAGCAACCTTGGTCTGTTTATTCTACTCCATAAAGTACAACTCTCAAGGTGGAAATCAGAGACTGTGTGGCGCCTTTCTCTTAGATTAGGAAGCTATGAACTTTGTAGACCTTTAAGGATGCCCAGTCGAAGAGCCATCTCCATGGTAACGCAGGATGTGGACTATCATTATCAAAACTCTCTAACCATGACTTGGGTAAAAGCGTCACTCAATAAGACTAACCATTCAAACTAATACTATAACATTAAGTAAACGTGCGTCACAGTTGATTACAAAGTGCAGATAAATTATAAAACTAAATTTCTCCACCAGAGGAGGTAAAGTGGCCTCTTTGACCAATGAGCTGCTGTGATGTCACTTCCCAAGAGGAAAAAAAAAAAGTATATCCAGACTGGATCGAATGTTAGCTAATCACATGTAATATCCTTTGTTTTCGTTGCAAGGAACATTAGTGATCTAGAAATTCGCCTTATTTCTGTTAGGGTCGTTAACCATTATTTACAATGTTATTCAGTTACATAAGTCACTACAAAGATGGAAATAAACGATTTTTAATATTGGTCCAGATTTACTTATCGAGCAAATACTGATATGTTAGAAAATGACATACGTCGGCTGATACTGATGTTTTTGCCAATAAAAGTGCATTCCTACATGAACGCGGTGTTCTCATAGTTTTAGTCATAAGAAACAGGAAATGTTGATGGAGATAGAAGCCATGAAAGGAAGGAGAGACAGAGTTTTTAAGGGGCCCTAAAAAACCTTGTGTGCATAGGCGTCTGCTATTGTAATCCCAGTGTGAAGACTCTTCCTTCTGTACTGTTTCTTTATCCAGAACTTCTGTTCAATCATCCCTAAAAGAACCTCTAAACACTGCTTTAATCTGCTGAAGGTCCAAAACATCCAGTGATCGTTTCACTATGGGATGGACGCAGATATTTACTGAACTCTTTCTCCAGGATAGATAATTGATGGATGATTTGCTTCATATGTGTCATCTGGTTTATGGAATGAGAACATGAATAGTTTCTAGGAGTATTGTTTTATTTTAAGCTTATTAATTCTTTTTGTATGTTTTACTTTTTCTTTTCTTTTGTATTTTTTATTCATCTTCTCTTGGTTACAGTTAAGCTGTATCCTTTGTGTCTCACATGCCAGTTTTTATGTATTTTATTTACACATTTAGATTTCATTTTTTTATTTCATTTATGTAATTCCTTTTTTATTCTTGTTCGTTTTCATAAAAATAATAATAAAGTGATAAGGATAATAATAATATAATTATCATTAATTACTATAATTTTATTACTACTACTACTAATAATAATAAATGTTTAGTTTTAGATTATTCTATTTATTTTTCCGTGATTTTTCCTAATGTTTTAAAAGCTTTTTCTTCTATTACTAATAATAAGAAAAATAATTATAATAATCATAATTGTTATCATTATTATTTTTGCTTAGTGTTCATTTCTTTATTATTTTTGTTTTTTTTACGTTTTTCTCATATTTTAAAAGCTTTCCTCTCATATTAATCCTAATCATAATAATATTGTAATTGTATAATATATGGAATAATATGTCATTCAATATGGTCATATTATAATTCTGAGGTTTTTTTGACTCCGAATATTTTTCATGTCTGTTTCAGTGGTTTTGGGGTTTTTTGTGTATGAATCTTTCTCCATGAATCTCTCTTATGGTTTTAAGATGTTTTTTGTTGTTGTTGCTGATTTGCCCCTTTTTTCAGGTGTTTTTTAGGCAGAGAAGCTAAATGTCGACCTTTAGACTTTGTGTAACTGTGAAGTCTTTGTGGGACAATGTGTGGAGTATTGTAGTTTTAAACCAGGTTGAATCTGTAGGGAAACTGTACGCCTTTGTCTCACCTTGACTTATTCATTCCAGTGTTGCAAAGACGAACCAACCGCAGGATGTTGCCTGATGAGATCATCCTCACCATCATCATGCAGCACCCACATGACACAAACAAACATAATGCATCTTTACATTTCCTCCAGCTCACTCCCCCACACCTTTCGATTATTCAGATAGAGATTTACAGATTGAAGATCTTGGTTTTGGTATCCGGTGTGTTAGGTGACACAGGAAGCTCCTAAACAACATGTTCATTCCCTAAATGTCAAACAAACCCAACTTTCATTCTCTCATTTTGAACAGGTGTGAAGGACAAATTCTATGATGTACATGCAAATAATCCCAACACTTGGTCACAATAAAGTACTTTTAAATATAGTTGTGGTGACTCACTTTATCATATGATTCACCTTTCAGAGAAAGACTCAACTGAATGGCAGAATAAACCCGTCTTGGTTCAGGTCACTCAGGAGTTCTCTTTATTTCTTTATGCTAAGTGCCAGAAAAATTAGAAAAATATTTTGTTTTTGTGCTATCAATGTTAAAATGCGTTAAGATTATGATTTGGGAGCGCCAAGATGTTGATGATATAATGGCTTACCAACTTCCAGTTGGTAAACTCGCCAAAACTGAGCTAATTCAAGGTGCTCAGCTGGACATATTTGAAGGAAAAACCTCATAGACACGTCTTCCTTATATGAAATCATGAAAATATCGAAAGAAATCAGTCAAGACATCAATTAGACACTTATGCACCTCCTCAAATCTGGTTCTAGGCCCAACTAAAGTTGAAATGTTTGGCCATAATCACCATCACTAGAGTTTAAGGAAAAATGCGGACCTTTTTAAGCCTGAGAAGATCACCCCTATACTGTGAGGTACGGTAGTGGCAGCATAATGCTGTGGAGCTGTTTGCTAGTTGAGGGACTGGTGCTCCACATAAAATAGATGGCATCATGAGGAAAGAACTCAAAATCTTCTGACATTAGCCAGAAATTTTAAGCATGGATACAGATGGGTCTTATGCCGTAAAATGAGTTACAAAGAGGCTGAAGGAGCACTGAGAATTCACGGGAGGAGCTGAGGGGATGTGTTTTAGTGGTAGAGTTTGCAGTGTGACTGTTTGAGGTTGTAGACAGGTGTCTTTTATACTGATAATGAGTTCAAACAGGTGGCATTAACACAGGTAACGGAGGACCTGTAACTTCTTTTTACTGTCAGAGCCAGAAATCTGTCTTGTTTCAGGCGACTAAATACTTATTTTCCAACATAATTTGAAAATAAATTCTATAAAAATGAGAACATGTATGTTTTTTTTTAGGTATTTCACAGATTGCATACCTTATAGATGATGTACATCTATGATGAAAATTACAGGCCTCTCATCTTTTAAAATAAGATAATTTACACATTTGGTGGCTGATTAAATACTTTTTTTTTCTCCACTGTATAATTATAATAAATGAAATAATTATTTATGGTATCTTTGCAACTGTAGGAATAATTGTAGCTGTTGTGTTTTAAATAAAAGCAATTGGATCATGTTTTACTTTATTAGTTTTAGGGCTAGCGATACTGGTATCGGGGCCAAACCATTCTAATATATCTATCATATCGCTATCGGTTAGTTAAGGCAAAGCAGTTTTATTTGTATAGCAGACTTTTAACACAACGCAATTCAAGGTGCTTTACATGATTAAAATGGGAACACAGCATAAATCAGTTTGATGATTAAAATACAACAATGCAATTACAATAAGACAATAATCAAGACAATACAACAATGTGAGGACAAGCAGGTAAAAACACACTTTTTATTCCTTAACTGATTGGGCTTTTTGGGCCACAGCAGCCTCTATTTGACTGTGGAAAGAATTTTTGAAGGGAGAAAGAAGTGTGGGAAAACATGTGTTAAAGGTCGACCAGGATGGGACTCGAACAGGGGACAGCCACATCGAGGACTGAGGCCTCCGTACATGTGGTGCCCACACTAAGATGTCTACTTTTAGTTAGTTAGTTAGTTTTGAGGTCATTTTTATTATCACGTCATTTCTTTTTATTCACTATCATTTTTAGTAACAAGCAGAAAATAAAATTAAAAACCTGTCTTCCAATTCATTGCATCTTTTGTGTGTGGTAGAAGTATCCGCATTGGTACTGTGTATTGTTAAGTACTCAGATCCAAGTATCTGTATTGTACAGTTTGAAAAAAAGTGGTATGGTTGCATCCCCAATTATTTTACTTTTTTGGAACGGTCACTTTTCATCAAATCGTATGAATCTCATAAGGCAGACGAGGCGTGACAGAGAACGAGGTCGTGAAAAACTTTTTTCTACGATGCTCCCAAACAGCTGCTAGCTAACCTTGGAGGTTGAAAGCAGGGAAGGCCAAAACTCATTCGCTTTGTGTGGAAATCAAACCATCCATATCAATCTGGATGATCTGTAAATCCTGACAGAAAAGGTTTTTCCAGTCATGAGCAGAATGTGGTTTAGGCTCCCATGGGATTCCTTCCCGACACAATACCTCTTTTCATCAGCCTTGGGGAATACAGAGCAGGATACACACTCTCTTGTTTCCACCTGCCCTTTCCCTTTTGGTGACGTATTCCTGTCCTCTAACTCCGACTGTTGTTATCTGTAGGCCTAAAAAAAGGCTTTCTTTTGTTCTTTTCAGAGCTGTATCAAGTATTGCATCATTTTCATCCCAGAGAAGTGCGGTAATCATCCAGCTGAGCCCAAACACTCCGCTGCCTCACACTCCGCCAGGCCAGGAAGGAATGGAAAGGGCTGAAGCGTGACGCAGCGAGGGAAGTGGAAGCGTAGGCAGGAACTAGTTGTAGGCGAAATGGAGGCCCTGTTTGTGCAAAGAGTGTCAGTTTCAGATTCCCTCGGTGACACACTCACAGGTGTTGGCTTTTTAAGAAACAACTCCACATCACAGAGGTTCGGTTTTCCCTCCAATCGCTCCATCCGCAGCCTAGGTGTGTGTGTGTGTGTGTGTGTGTGTGCTCTGGTTGGTGAGCGGTGAAATCAGGTCAGAACGTGGTTCAAATGGCTTCGGTTTAATTAGAATAAAGAATATCACTTTAGAAACTGCACTGATTTACTTGGCTCATCTTTTTTTTGTTTTTTTGTTTGTACAACTGCGATTTTTGGTCCAATTGAGTTAGGCACCTGAATTCTACTGAATTACAATGTGTGACCTTGGGCAGACCCCACCCACTGACAAAAAAGGGGGAAAAAACTCAACCTTTCCTTTCAGAAACCCCACTTTGGATCTAATCAGTCACAATATTTAAATTTTTCAGGAAAAGATGGTTGAATTCAGTCCAAGATCTTTAAAAACAAACATTTAACTTAAAAAGTCTTCAAAAGTAGCTGCTTTTTAAACACCAACTTCAGCTTCAGCTAAAAAATAGTACAAAAAATATAGAGTAGCAAAAAATAACTTTCCATATATAGCATGGCAGCAAAATAATATCATTATAGCAGTTGTTTTGTTGATTAATGCAGAGTACCAAACCATAGCGTCGGTGTAAACATCTATGTTGGTCGGGAGCGGCTTTGATTGTACAGCCGGACTAAACTAGGTGGTAAACTCCATCTAAGGCTAAATACTTACATGACTTTTGTTTCAAATGACACTTCACTGATTTAATAAACTGAAATAGTGTGTGTTGCAGTTATCATGTCATTCATTTAATTTGAGCAAGCCCCCAAATGGTGCTGATTCTCCCCACCCACTGCCGCGCCGAAATAAAATACACTAAAAACATTGAGGGAATTTTTTTTTTTCACACAGTGAGACACAGACAGCATTCTTTCATACCAGAGAACACAGAAAACACCAAATAAATGAGTCCTTTAATGTTTAAAGCAGAAGCAGCTGTCAGGATGGGACTCACAATAAATACATCCGTGTGCAGACTGTACTCAGGTGCTCCAGACACCTGAATCAGAACGCAAAAACGACGTGACACAGTTAGGCTGGCTGATTATTCCCAATCAAACTGGCTACGGAGGCGTGGGCGACACTCTGCTGGTTTTATACCCCACTGCTGCCGTCAGCCACCACTGCAGAGCGAGTAGAGTTTCACACTGACACTGACTTATATTTTTATTAAAATACAAAAAAATAACGACCAGAATTGTAGGTGGCATGAATAAACACACATTTATAGAGTTTGAGTTGCTCTTTCACTGCAGCTGTCAAAAACAAAGAGAGCTTTTATTTTTCCTCAACAGAGAGTCAGAAACCTGACCTCCATCTATCGCAGAAAGTCCGACTCGCGTCCCACCACAGAAACTGTCATCATATGTCATCATTACACCTGGGCTGAACTGCAGAACCAGAAGAACCACAGAGGACCTTTTTCTCTACTGTACGTTGGATGTTTCCACGTTGACTGTGTGGGGCTTGTCTTTGGTTTCATGCTGTGACTAATACACACAGTACTGACATTACAGCGTGTTCTTTTTGACCTTTTCATGCTGCGTCTTTGTTGTCAACACAAAGTTACGTTTCACACTAAGCTTCTATCCCGTTAATGAAGAAAATAAGAGAAGGGAGCACTCTCCCTGTTTTTTACCATGTGACGAAACAGTGAAGTAACACTGATTCAACACGAGAACGTTCATGTGACGATCAAAAGAGTGATAGAAGCCACAATTTTCTTTTTATATATGTCTGCACACACGCTGTCTCTGAATATAGAAAGCAACACGTAAAAACATGAGCTGACCTCAGCTGACTGATATTCTCACAACGTGGACAGAGGAAGTGATGACAACCATTTCCCCCGTCTTTAAACCATTGCGTTGAACTAAAGTCTTATCATGCAAACAATAGTAATCCCCTAATGTGGCTTTGTGAGAGGCAGAAGTGTGAAAAACATGTTACAAACCCTGTTTGAGAAGTTAATACCATCAGTGTGCACACAGATTTATAAATGTTGATTAAAAATATTCCAATCAAATATGCTGGAGAGGAAATAAAAAATTGGAGAGGAGGGAATCTGATTAATGCTGGGTGAATTCTTCAGTCAGTTTCTAATTTGTAGCTAAAACTGCAGTTCACATAGAGAGTAAAACATGGTGTTTTTTTCTCTTTTCACATGTAACTTGTAGTTTTTTTTGTCCAGAGGGATGAAATCCAACAGTTTTGACTTCAAGTTTGAGGTGTCTGCTAAAAAAAATATGAAGACAAGTAGGGAATGTTATATCTTTTAGCCTCTCAATAAGTCTAAACATGGATTTTATTTCACCCAGAAGAACGTTCTGGTTTTGAAATGGCCTTGATAAAGTATAAATCAGGCAGAAAATCTATGAAGTCCCTGTCGACATCCAGAGACAACCTGAAAGATCTGCAGAAAGTTAAGGCTGGACACGCTAACAGGCTCCTTAAAAAACATTGAATGATGTAATGCAATGAAAAGGAGAATCAAAGCAGTTTTGGTTTGGGAGTGGGAACACTTCTAGAAGATGCTTCAGTTCACTCAGAGCTCCATGTTCTAGTTGGGAGAAGTAGAGCAGGAGTGTGAAGCAGTGACCAGAACGCAGCGTGGAAACCTCCGCTGGTTGTTTCCTGTTTCACAAGCTGCAGTCCGATGACGCAACACGTACTAGAGTGGATCATTAATCCTCTGTGTCACTTTTACAAAATTAGCTTTTCCTCTTCAGCGTGTCAGCTGTAAACTAGAGAGGATAGAGTCTGTCCTGAAAACTAGAACTTTAGGAACAACAGCCATGTTCTACTTCCTTCTTATGCATTGATTAACTATTAATCTGTTTATTGTTCCATTTTTAGAGCTCTTTCATGGCTTAAATTGGCAATTGCGTGAGATTAGAGTTTTTACAATGGTGGAATTATCAATGAATAACTAAGTCCCACTCATCTACCTCTTCTTTACAACTGGAGTAACGATATGATCATCTTTAGTCTGAGTTTTTGTGATAGAAGTTTCCTCTTTTGGGAATTAAATGACCAACAACATCTGTCTACTTTTAAAACTTGGTGTTTAACTTTCCATTTTGATCAAGCTTATAGTGGCTTGGTTTATCCTGAGCCTTCTTTACTACTTCCTCCAACTACTCTTCAGTTATGCGTTACCTGATTGGCTGCAGCCAGCTATGTGTGCTCTTTGCTTTTCTTTCTCATAGAAAAGCAAGGCAATTTTTTTTTGTACAGCACATTTTAGACAACAAGGTGATTCAAGGTGATTTACATGATTCAGTGGTAAAGAAACAAACACTTGCTTGGAAAGTAAAAACAACAATTAAGAATAACAAATACCATAATAATAATAATAATAATAATAATAATAATAAAGAATAACATTAGAGAAAGTAAAAAACAGCAATTAAGCGTCATAATAATTTAGTCAACGGCGGGTTTAAACAGATACGTTTTTAGCTTTGATTTAAAGAACTCAGTTTTTCAGCAGCTTTACAGTATTCTTTAAGTTTTCTCCAGGTAATAGATCACTGAAACTGAAAGCTGCTTCTCCACGTTTGGTTCTGATTCTACGGATGATTAGTAAACCAGAGTTGGAGGACCTGAGTGCTCTACTGGGTTGGTATAACGACAACAGTTCTTCGACGTATTTTGGCGCCAAACCATTTAGCGATTTATAAACTAGTAGGAGTATTTAGAAGTCTATTCTCTGATCTACAGGGAGCAAGTGGAAGGACTTTAGAACTGGGGTGATGTTTTCTACTTTCCTGGTTCTAGTGATAACACGAGCAGCAGCGTTCTGGATCAGCTGCAGCTATATTAATGACTTTTTAGGTAGACCTGTGAAGACATTGTTGCAGTAATCAATCCGACTAAAGATGAACGCATGGATGAGTTTTTGGAGTCCTTTAATCCTAGAAATGTTCCTTGGGTGATAGAAAGCTGACCTTGTTTTTTCCTTTATGTGACCCTGGAGTTTCAGGTCTGAGTCCATTATTACGCCTAGATTTCAGGCCTGATCAGTAGTTTCTAGCTGGATTAACTGAAGCTTTGTGCTGACGCTTGATCTCTCCTGTTTCAGTCCAAAAATAATTACTCAGTTTTGTTCCTATTCAGCTGAAGACAATTATGTGACATCTGTTATTGATTTGCTAAATGCATATTTTGGGTCTAGAGGGGATCAAAGTCACCTGGTGACATTGTAATGTAAAGCTGAGTGTCATCTGCATAGTTATGATAACTAATCCTATTTGTTGTTAACATCTGGGTTAGTGGGAGCATGTAGATACTGAACAGAAGAGGTCCCAGGATGGAGCCCAGGGGGACCCCCCTGTGTTTTCTGTTTGTTCTGATGAAAAATTGTCTACTGATACAAAGGAGTTCCTCTTGTGAAGATAAGACTCAAACCAGTCATGTACTGTACAAGAGAGCTCTCTAGTTGTTCCAGTAGTATTTTATGATCAGCAGTGTCAAACGCTGCACTAAGGTCCAACAGAACCAGCACTGTGGTTCTACCATAGTCTGTATTTAGGCAGATGTCACTGAACACTTTGACAAGGTTAGTCTCAGTGCTGTGGTGAGCACGTTAACCAAACTGAGCAATATCAAAGCGGTTGATGTTTCTTAGGAAGCTGTTTAACTGTTGAAACAGCTTTTTCAATAATCTTGCTGATGAATGTACTCCCTGTCCGTGTTTCTGTGTTTTTTTTGTGTGTTTTTTTACGCACGGTACGTTCAAACCCTGAGTCACTGACTTTCTAATATAAACCATTTTTTTTAACAATCTGGTTTTTACAATCAGCAGTTTGGTTTGAATTAAAATGAATGTAATTCAATCTGAACCGCCGGATCTGACTGGGCTGTGCAGAAATGAATTAGACTGAACTGGATTTCAACACTTCAGATGATTATTTTTGTGAATTGGTGTCATATAGATCAACTAAGCTCCTTTGTTTTTGTTCCTTTCTCTTTAGCCTCTTTAGTCCCGCCTGTTATTGACTTGCGTTGCCACACCTGCATCGATCCTGGCCATTTTGGCCCAGGTATGTTCGGGCTTGTCACATCTATTTTTCTCCTGTCCTGCCCCCAGTGTATTTTCCAGCCTGAGCTCAGACTCTCTGTTTGCTGAAAGTGGATAATCAGGCTTTGCACGCTGAGTCGCTCTTAAATGAAAACGCTGCAACCAGAATATACAGTATTGTCCAACTGTGTTCATGAAGCAATCATGTTGTAAAGTTATCAATGAATCAACCATGATTCAAATTTTGTGCAATTTCACCGTAAGGCTGAATTAGCTATAATTACGTATTACTGTTTGTCAGAATGTGTGTTTCATCCTTAAACTAGCTGTGCAGTTAAATGGAAGCTGCAAATGTTATTTGACGAGAAGAAATTTCATAGCAGATAGGCAGAGACCACAGGATGCTTTCTTAATAAGCATCACAACGTCTTTTGGTCTTTGCTACTTAAGTAAAAAGAAATACACAGTTTTTCCAGTTGTTAAAGAATTATAAAAAGATGTCATTTCAATTAAAATTATAGATATTTTGCTGTTTCACTCAACATTATTTAACCTGCAAGTATCAGTGCAGAACTACTGTAACTAAATAACTGTATTTAATCAAAAAATTGGTAATTCAACTTGGCAAAAAATGTGAAAACATGTTGGTGAAACAGTTAAACGAAATTTCATTGAAACTGGAAAGAGTTGAAAATTAAGGAAGAAGAAAGGTGGTCAACAAGGCTGGAAAAGGGAACAAGTCCCTGGTCATTGGGTTCAAAATGTAAATGTCAAAAAAAAAAAAGAAGTTCTACTATATTTTAGTTTCATCATTTGGGGATGTCCCAGGTTATTTATTGCATCCTTCTTTTCTAAGTCCCTTTGTCTTGGTTTTCCATGGATGTCAATTTGCCCTTTCCATCTGATTTTAATCAGATTATTAGTACAGGTATTTGTGGTGATGATACATGAGGCTTCATGTATGGCATTAATAACCAGTATTGGGCAGTAATTAGTAATAGTTACAAATTACTTTTTCAAAAAGGTTTTTCGAAAGAGTTAGTAACCGAGTTACCACACTATAAAAGTAATTAGATACTTAGCCAAGTGACTGTGACGTTATTTCTATCTTCTATAATGCAATTACGCTCTGTAATGTCTATAATGTCGGATATTTGTTATAACTGAAAGAGGAATAAAATACAACACAAAGTGTTTCAGAACATTTGGCATTTGAACTTGACTCAAAAAGATTGTTCGACAGCAGCAGCCGACGCTCGAAGGAAATGAAAAAAGGTTAAAATATACAATAAACAGGAACTAATATAAATAGGAAAACAAAAAGATAAAGCAATGAACAAATAAATAAAATAATTTTAATTAAAAAAATATGAAATGAGTATACAGTAAAGATAAAATAGTACGATAAAACGATAAATAGATAACATTAAAAATATGGTTAATATGTATTAAAACACTGGTAAAATATAGAGCATTTAAAAAGATTGTAATAAATAAGTCAGTTAACTAAGCTAAAAAGGTAAGTCTTGATCCTGCTCTTAAAAACATGAACGTTCTCCGCGGCCCTGAGGTCCTCTGGCAGCCTGTTCCAGATGTGAAGGCCATAATAATGGAAAGACGCCTCACCATGACTGCGTGTGCTGACTTTGGGGATGATAAGGAGACGGCTGCCAGAGGAGCGCAGAGACCACAAGGGTTCATATAGTAAAAGCATTTCTGACAGATAAAAAGGCCCAAGACCATTAAGACACTTAAAAATCAATAAAAGAACCTTAAAATGGATCCTAAAACATACGGGGAGCCAATGCAGTGATTCTAAGACTGGTGTAATGTACTCCTTCCTCCTGGTCTTCATCAGGAGACGTGCTGCTGAATTCTGTAGAAGCTGTAAACTAGATGCTCTTTTTGGGAAGACCAGAAATCAGGGCGTTACAGTAATCTATTCTACTGGTGAGGAAAGTGTTACCGGAGAAACTCTTAAATAAAATGATGAGAGAAGATTCTGTTAAAGTTTGGAGGATTAAATGAGACTCACGTTGATCAAGACAAGGAGGACAGACATTTACATCGGAACATGTAAAATATTGACCTGTCTCCGTCAAACTAACACAGCCTTTTATTAATTTAGTTAACCTTACAATTATCAGCTTCATATAGATTGACACTTCTTCATGGAGACTCGGAGACGCCTTCTGCTTGATTGGGATGAATTTTTCCACCACAAAAGCATGCATCAGTGTGTCTGTATTGGCCCAAAAGAGAATGGGGCGAACTCTGGCAATGTTCTTCAGGCGATAAAAACTTATTTTATTAATATATTTAGTATGAGGGATAAAATCACGACCAGTTGTTTCACTTGTTGAGAAGGATTAAAAGACAGTGATTGTAGTTTTTGGTAAAAGTTTCTCTCTCTGAGCCTCAGGACCGATAACTAAAACATCAGTTTTGTCCTGGTTGAGCTGCAGAAAGTTTTCTGCCATCCAGGATTTCATGTCTGAAATGCAGTTAAAAAGTGCATCCATTGGCCGTGTGTCATCAGGAGACACGGAGATGTACAACTGTGTATCATCAGCATAACTGTGAAAGTTAACTCCATGTCTTCTGATAACACTGCCAAGAGGGAGCATATACAGGTTAAAAAGCACTGGGCCTAAAACTGTACCCTGGGGAACACCACATGTGATCTTATGGACCTTAGAGGAACAGGTATCTAAACCTACCATAAAAATCCTGTCTGTGAGGTAGGATGTGAACCATAAGTGAACAGCACCAGAGAGGCCGATCTGTTTTAAACGGGTTAAAAGAATTGTGTGGTCTACTGTATCAAAGGCAGCGCTTAGATCCAGGAGAACCAACAATCTCACCCTCTGTGCATCATAGTTAATCTAAGATCATTTAGAATTGTCGGAAGGGCCGTCTCTGTGCTGTGGTTCACCCTAAAACTCAGACTAAAATTTCTCCAGGACATTGTGTACATTAACAAAGTCATTACGTTAAACAAAAACAAGCTTTTCTAAAATGTTGCTTAAAAATGGTAAGTTAGATACTGCTCGAAAGTTGTTAATATAATTAAACTCTAAATTGCTCTTCTGCAGCAGGGGCCTCAGCACTGAAGGTAAAGCCGACAGGGAAAACCTATGACTGAAGAGAGCAATTCATCATGGTTAGAATCTCGTCTCTAAAAAGATCCATAAAAGTGTTTAAAAAAGGAAGTGAGAATTGTGTCCAAAGAACATGTGGTGGGCCTCTTTGAGGAGAAAACTTTGTCAACAGTCCCGGCCTCTACCAGGACAAAACTGTCCAGTGTTTCCTTTGGTAGAGACACACTCAGAACGGTCTAAAACCATGTTACTATGAGAGGATAAAATCTTACATCTCATGGTGTCTAGCTTCTCTCTGAAGTGGTCCTCAGACTCCTCACAGAGAGTGTTTGAGGGGGGTTTCTGAAGTGTATAAAAATAGCATTTTAGGATTATTTTTATCATCTGAGATTATTTTGGAAAAGTAGGCATTTCTTGAATTTCTTAAGGCATTGTTAAATGATTTTAGTAGTTCTGTATATATCTAACGATGTATTGTGATCTTATTCTTCCTCCATTTCCTCTTTGCCACCCTGCAATTTCTCTTCAGTTGTTTTAGGTTTTCATTTCTCCTCTGAAGGTTTTTGGACAAGATGACCTGAGGTTAACGCTTAAAGCACAAGAAATGACCTGATTCCTTCCTAGAAGAGCTTAAAAGGACCAAATGCGGAAACAACATTTTCAGGGAGATCTCTCAACCTTTTCAAATTCAGGGGATTGTATGCCATCTACAACTTAAATGAACCTACACATCGGCTTTTATCTTCTGTACAAAAGTCAAGTGACTGTACATTTTAATCTGTAACACATTTAAATCTTTAATAAATAAATAAAGACAAACAGAAGCAACTGGTTTAATCATAAGCATTTCTATAATCTTTACCTATTTTATCAGTGATTCATCACCTTTGCCATTTAAAAGGGCATTGCAAACACTGCAAATTCATCAATAATATTCCTTGAACTCAGTTTTCTCTCCTGGAAAGTTACAGGTTGCAGAGCGGGCCATTTTGCATATGTTAAAAGCCGAAAAATCAGCAGTTATAAGCTTTTTATTTGACTTCTAGCTTGAACCACAGCCACTATCATGTTTTGGAATAACTTTACATGCCTAAGTGACCCAAACTGGACTATTTTAACTGAGTTTACATTGTGACTTTAAATGGTATGCCAAAAATCTTGGTTCAGTACGTACCCTTAGTTTAAATTTTACGGTTAGACTCATTTTCGATAGTCGGGGAACATAGAAAAAATAAATAAATAATTTTTTTTTAAATCAATGTGCACTTGCGGTAAATTTCCCCCCAAAGAATGTTCTCATGTAACATTATGAATATATAGAGTAAAAGAAAAATAAGAGTTTAAATATGTTATTTTTAGGAAACCATCTGGGATATGAAATATATTTTCCCTACTGTCTCTGTCAACACTGGTAACAAATTATTCCGGGGTTAAACTGTTACCTGAGCCAGATGGAGTATGAGTTATACAGGTGGGAGGGATCACAATTTTTCTTTGGCCTTCATGTGTGAAAACAAAGGATATTAGATGAAGACCTTTATTTTAGTATTTACTGTATGTGGGACACTGTGGCCCCGTCCACACTACTGCGTTTTCGTTTAAAAACTGAGACCTCTTGCTATGTTTGCACCTCCCATCCACACTAAAACGGCAAAAACGGAGACCCAAAATGGAGAAGTTTAGAAACGCTACCGACCCCGTTTTTCGTTTTGAAACTCCGGAGGGCGTTTTGTTGTGGACGTCTCGAAACGGAGGACTTTAGAAACGATGACGCAGCAGATCACACTCGGCTCTATGATTGGGTGTCATCGGTCATGGCGTATCCTTCCCTGATTCGTCAGCCACCCGTCCCCGGAAGATAACGTACAAAAACAGCCTGGAGTACATTACGTTAGAAACTGCAACATGGATAACGAATTACATCTCTGGCCTTCGACATGTTTAGCAGGTACGTTAGCTTGGCTACTTTCATTGAATCTGAGGAATGGTCAATCTGTTTCCTGTTTATACCGGCGCGCGCATGCCTAGTGTTTGAGAATGGTCACGTGATCCACGTTTTCAGTCGTTTTAATGTGGACGGAGATCAATTCTAATACGCAGGGAAAACGCTAGTGTGGACGGAGATAGTTTTTGTTTTAACTCTCCGTTTCTAAACGAAAACCCAGTAGTGTGGACGGGGCCTGTATTAGCGGCAATGCTCCACCGATGCAAACTAAGTCCTGGAAGAAACTTTTTTTTTGTGGCAACTTTTTATTTAAATTTTAACAAAACTAACAGAACACTGAGACAAGTACAAAAGTACAAGTTAAAAAAAAAGAACAACAAAACAAACAAACAAAAACCATCGAACATTTACATACATACACCCAATAAAGTATGACATACATATATAGTTACTCATAAGTAATTAGTATTCCTTCATTTAATCCAGTACCAGAAGTTGAATTTTTTCTCTTTCCCCTCCCTTCCTTCTCCTTTTTTCTCTTTCCTTTTCTCCTCTGCCCCCTCTTTTCCCTTCTTTCTGTCTTCTCCGCTTTCTCCTTCCTTCTCTTTTTCTCCCCATCCACTCTCTCTCCTACTGCCCATGTACTTTACACCTTTAAGTACTCTTTCACAATATTCCATCACTACTAAAAAAATGTCACTGTAATGATGCAGTCAGTTTTTTTCCATTATATTAACCTGTTGTAATCTATATTTCCATTCCATTATATTTGTAAATTTACCTCCTTCCAATTTGAATTGATGTTTTGTGTTTTTGCGATCAATAATAAAACGCATACAATATTCCTTTGGTCTGGATTGAAAATATCTGTTGGTGTGACACCCATCTCTTCTGTAATACTTTTCCAATATCCAAAAATAACAGGGCACTCCCAAAAAATGTGTGTATGATTACCTATTTTACCACATTGTCTCCAGCATGAGGCTTTGGAGAATTTTTTTTAAACAAAGTTTGAGAAAACCAAAGTGGTATAAAAGTAATGAGCTTTAAATTTCCAATCAAATTTTTTCCACTGCCTACTATTAATTACCTTATGACACTCATTGAAGTTTATCCCATAACTCATCCTCTATTACTGTATTACATTCCAATTCCCATTTTTCTTTAATATTATAAGTATTGTTAGCAATGTCCGAGGACAATATTTTATAGAGATGGGAAACATGTTTGCCTACGGAATGACTTTTTTCTCACACCCCAATGGGAACTTTGCTTAGTCTTTCCTTTTCCTTGTAGTTCATAATATAATACCTAATTTGCAGATATCTATAAAATTTCAATTCAATTCACTTTTATTTATATAGCACCAATTCACAACAAAAGTCATTTGAACACAATTATACAAACGTTCCAATCAGTTAAAAGTTTTCTATGTAATGAATCCCAGCAGATTGCGTTGAGTCATCAACGTGAGGTTGTGCCCGGATCATGCAGACTCCAACCACAGCAATCCCTCATACTGAGCAAGCATGTAGCGACAGTGGAGAGGAAAAACTCCCCTTTAACAGGAAGATACCTCAGGCAGAACCAGAACCTGGATCAGTACAAGCGGTCATCTGCCATGAGCGGGTCTGAGAAGACAGGGAAGAGACACAAAAAGAACAAAAAAAACCAACTGATTTAAGAGTACTTTATTCATTAAAGAAAAAAAAAATTGACGTGTGGACATGGAGGACGTTCGGTCACTGGGAGCATCGTCCAAGCTGATGCTCCCCATCCAGCAGGGCACCGCTGCTAAGCAGGGTACCAGACCATCTGGAGCTTCTATGGGGAGAAAATCACTGAGAGAAAACAAGGTTAATCATTAAAATCAATATTGGGCCCCAAACTCTTTATAATGTATTTAAATGATATATGTGAAGTCTCGAGTTTTTTTTAATGTGTTCTGTTTGCTGATGATACTAATATATACTGCTCAGGAAACAATTTGGACTCCCTGCTGGAAACTGAACAAATGGAACTGCAAGTTATTAAGAGATGGTTGGATGTCAACAAATTATCAATGAATTTAAGTAAAACAAAGTATATAGTTTTTGGAAATCATCACATTAAACATCAGGTTAAAATAATGATAGAAAATGTTGAAACAGAAAGAGTGTATGAAACTAAATTTCTGGGTGTAACTATTGACCATAAATTATCTTGAAAATCCACATATAAATAATATTAAAACAAAAATCTCTAAATCAATTTCAATACTTCATAAAACCAAAGACATATTGAATAGCAGTTCTCTATATCTACTGTATTGTTCATTTGTTGTTCCATACATGATCTACTGTGTGGAAGTATGGGGGAACACTTACAAAACCAAGAAAAATCCAATTTATAGGTTGCAAAAAAAAGCCATAAGGATGGTTAACCGATCTGATTATCATTCACCATCTCACCCAATATTTACTCACTTCAACACCCTCAAATTCCATGATTTGGTAGATTTATCACGGCATTTTTTTTTTTACTTTATTTGATTGGGACAGGCCCTGCAACAGACTGGCGTCCTGTTCAGGGTGTACCCTGCCTAACGCCTGATAATTGCTGGGATAGGCTCCAGCTGCCCCGTGACCCTGAATTGGATAAGCGGTTAAGAAGATGGATGGATGGATGGATGATTGGGACAGTGCATGTTAATGAACAAAACATGTATAACATGCTTTGTTCGTGTCGGATCATAGCCAAGGGCTAATTTCCATCCGTAGTCCCACGGGCTAGAATCACACAGCTCACAACAAAAGCTTACAAAAACATTGCAGAATAAAATTTACATCTACAGTCAGTTTATAAAATAGCTAAATCCTATATACAATATTCACACAAGACTATATTCAACTTTACAACACTCATCCATGTACTCATTACAAAATAAAACAATTTAAAAAGGATAAAACATACTAATGTGTGCAACTTTAATTCGCCAAAAGCCATTTCTTCAATTGGACTTTAAAACAGCTATATGTAGTACATTCTCTTAGTGTTAGATGAGGACTATTCCACAGGTTCCCACCCCGGACAGACAGGACCGCCTGACCGAAGGTGGTGCGCCTGTGAGATATTATCACGTCTCCTCTGGTGTATCTGGTATTTTAAGTTTAAAGCACAAAATAATCTACTTCCAAATTCTGTTCAGAGATTCTTTGAAGTGAGCCATCATACGGTTTCAGGGGATTCGGAAAGTTTAAAAAATCATGGGCCACGGAAAAACATAAAAAATAACTGCATATCTGTAAAAGGGGTAAAAATGTGGAATAATTGCTGACAAAATACAAGACTGGGGGGTGATCAGTGTGTCCGTAATGTAGATCGTTTTTAAAGGGAAGTCAGGTAAGCAATGTATGCGTTTGCGTCTATAGGTGTATGTATGTGTATATGTAATTGTATTTGTATTCAAATATGTATGTATAAATATGTTTTCTTAATGTACATAGCCAGAATTTGTTTTTCGGGGTTGTTTTTGTTGTTTTGTTGATGCTTATGTTTGTTGTCGTTATTCTTCTCTTTTTTTGTAAAGCCGTCACATGGACCGACCAAAAACACAAAATAAAAAATAACAGCAGAAAAAATACATCAGGAGAGTAGCAAAAGAGAAAAGTAGAAGAGTGAAGAAAAGTGGTCAGTCTGTCCTACAACAGTCAACAGTGAAACGGGATCTCTCTTTTTAATATTCATCAGAACTCTTGCTGCAGCATTTTGGATCAACTGAAGGCTTTTAATTGCATTTTGTGGACTTCCTGATACTTAGGAATTACAATAGTCCAGCCTTGAAGTAGCAAATGCGTGGACTAGTTTCTCTGCATCACTCCTGGACAGGATGTTTCTAATTTTAGCAATATTCCGAAGGTGGAGGAAATAAATCTCGGAAACCTGTTTAATATGGGATTTAAATGTCATGTCTTGATCAAAAATAAACCATGGTTCTTTACATAATTACCAGATGCCAATTTAATGCCATCAAGATGAAATGAAAGTAATTTAAGGGGTAGTCAAATTGCTCCTGAACTACCTTTAAGGTATGTTTTATCCATTCATTTCCTAATTTCATCTAATTTATATATTTTTTTATCGATAAAAGGTAGGGCATTTAACAGGACATTTTTTACCTCACCTTGTTCCATTTGAGTCCACTTTGCTTGCTCATCTCTAATGCATTTCACCATTACAGCTGATTGAGCTGCCCATTAATAACAGTTCAGGTTTGGAGAAGCCAAGCCTCACTTGTTTTTACTCAAACATAGCGTTTTAAGCCTAACCCTGGGTCTTTTGTGTTGCCATATATAAAATGAGAAATTAATGTGTTTAACATTTTAGAAATTGACACTGGAACTCTTATGAGCAGAGACTGGAATAAAAATAGAAGACGAGGAAGCACATTCATCCTTACAGTTTCAATTTTACCGAAAAAAGATAAAGGGAGAACTTCCCAACGTGTTAAATCACTCTGGATTTGTTTAATTAGTTTATCATAATGTGCACCAAAGAGTTTTGTAGATTCATGTGTTATTGTAATTCTAAGTACCTAAATCCTGGTTTAGACCAGGGGAATGACACATTTTTAACACGCATTTTTACAGTCAGATGTATGATCTACTTAGACTTTATTGCTACGCTAAGAGAACGGCACCAATGAGGGCAGCTAAGTGGGTCCTCAGTAACATCTGGGGTAGCTACCAGCAGCCAACGCTAACGGAGGTTGGTAACCAGTTAGCATGAAGTTGTGTTACTCGGTAACACCAGGAAGTTGAAGTGTGAAGAAGAGATTCAAGCTCCTGCTCTCAGTTAGGAGTCGCTGATCTTCACTTCTGCTAGCAGCAGGCTGGATTCAGAGTCAATGGGGTTTCTGGCTAAAGTGCAGCTTAGTTATGCCTCCCTGTGGAAACGAAAAATCCGAAAAAAGATACATGTACCGTTATTCTTGTAGTTTGTATTGATCAGCTGCTTTTGTGCAAGCCCTCCTTTCCTTTCCACTGAGAGGTGCTGCTTGAAGCAGCAAAGTTTCCCTTCTGCGTGAGCGTGGCCTAGAGAAACCACTCCTCCCTAAACCTGTAACTGAGGCTGAAAACCACCATGCCATCCACAAAGTGACTGAAAGCAACACGTGTTGGCATCAGCGAGACAGAGGTAGAGCGGGATTTGTGTCGAAGTGAGTGACGACACGTTTTTGATCAGATCTGAGAGATTTTTTAAACACTGAACTCACAACCCTTTCCTGATCTCCAATCCTTTCTCCTAGATTCAAAATGGAGATCTTTCTTTTGGGGTTTCAAGAATCTAATCCTGGTTAGAAGTGAATCCGTTAAATAGTAATAGTGTAATAATGAAAGCGTTTTTGGTTTGTTTTTAGAGTAGACATGTTTACGCGCCTAAACCCCGGGCGGAGCCATTAGTATACACATATGCATTTCATTTCCGCCGGAAGTGGTTTACCAGTGTCTACTGGTTTAAACACAGCGATTTTTTCGGGATAGCTTCCTGAGCATCCACTGATACGTAATATGATCATTGGGTATTTTTTCTGCAATTCGTCTGTGAGACTATACTTACGTTTGGGCATTTTAGTGGCACATTACAGCGCATGCAGTGCAGCACAGCTCCTCGTTTGTTTGGTTTTTACAAGGTCTTTCACATCATCAAGACGGGTATCTCAGAATAATGCCGGTCGGCAGTGGCTGTATTTAAAGTGTTGAATGACCGTCAGTGAAACAGTATGAGGTTAATCCGGACATTTTATGATATTTTACAAAATCCCCCCCGGACATAATTTTATGGCCAACAAGGAGAACATGTCCGGGCAAAAGAGGAAGTACGGCCACCCTAGTTAGTGTATGAAAACTTATTCATAATTAACAGTATTGTCAGCTTCATAGCTAAAGTTGCTGAACTTACCCTCAGATTCAAGTCTGCGTTTCTGTAACGGGTTGGAGGCAGTGGTCCACTGGATGAGTCGGCGCCTCTTGGGCTGGGGAGGGCGATTGTATCCCAGCCACATCTCAAGGAAAGGATTATCCTTGGTTGGTTTGCCGTCAATAAAGTGATACGAACAAACAAAAACGTTTCAATGCCCTCAGCCAGGCTCTCGATTCCGAGTCGGTATCAGGCTTGCGAAGAAATGTAAATATTGGCGTGCGTGGACATTGCCTCTTCGTAGCTGGTTTGTGGTCGTAGCACTCTCGATCTAACCACTCGAGTTATTGCAACCAACTACCGCACACGTTGTTCCTGAACCACTTTTCTTCATGTTGTAATTGTTATATTATATCCTCTTTGTCACCACGACATCAGTATTACAGTATCACACTACGGAGCTAGCTGGCAAAAACAAACCCAGCCCGCCAGAACGGAAGTGGATTGCATATAAGGGAGGAGTTTAGGGAGTAAAGCGGCTCGTAAACTTGTCTATAGAACAGCTAGGAAATCAGTAAATAGCACAAATATCTGAACTGTGTTTGAACAGTGACTCACCAGCCAGAACATTTAAAAAACTTTGAAACATAAAAATATTTGTTGAACCTCTCATAATTCTCCTTATATTTAAGGTTTTACCTTCTATTTTATTGGCGGAGACAGTTCATGATTTTTGGTTAACAGAACAGAGCGTTAGAGGAGGGATTGCTGAAAAACTCCATGCAATGATTTTGGCTTCTGTAGATACAAAACACATTTGGAATAACAAATTAGGCTGGACAATGATTGAACTGGAATGTGCGATATTTATACTGTGTATGAAAATACAGAAGTAAATACATTTTTCTGTCTGTAGGTCTATAAACTGAATTGAAAATAAAGTTGAACTTTTCTGTCCTGAAATAAAAGGACGTGTTTGTTTTGAGTACACAGCGTGGGGTGATATTTACGCGAGGACGGGAGCATTTCTGCTTTCCGTGTCCCTTTAAATGTCAACAGAGGTTTGACAAAAGAAGCAGAGGGCATCAACAAATGCTCGCACACAAAGGAGGATATATGAAAGATGATGAAAGCTTGCTCTAAATATTTACGGGGGTCAGCAGGTCGTTTTAGTGCCAAGGCGGCACCGTTTGTAAAGCTACTCCAAGACGAACATCCTGACTCAGAATTATTGTATTTTAGTTGAAACTGTTGCATCATTTTATCCATTTAATTGATTAGTTTTATGAGTAAGTCAATACTTTTCCTTTTTCTTATATTTCTTTTTTTACTTTGTATTGTGATTAGTGTATAGGTTCAATACGGGCAGCTAGAAGATGGTGCACATATTTACCACATCTAGAGTCGTATATATGTATATGAAGTTTTTTTTTCCGGTTTTTCATTTGTGCAGTTGTGTAATTAAGAACTTCTTCATTCTCTAAGATGCATTCTTGGTTTTGGTTTGATGTGGAGCTCTGTGGAGACGCTGACAGAGTCTTGGGAAATACCTGCATCAGAAACAGCTGTGCAACAAAATGTTTCAACTGACACAATTACTGCAGTCAATTCTGTTCATTTTTTTTTCTGTTCTCACATTCATATGATCCAAACAATAAATCTGAAACATGTTGGTGATCCCCTGGCTTTTCCTGCTCAAAGTCACCTGAGCGTCTCGATGACGGTGATAAAAAAAAAGCCTGGTGAACACCGAGGAAACCCTTTTAAATTTTGACAAAGGATTTAATGAACAAAAAAGATACTTTTAAATTGGCTTCTAAAAACCCGGATTCTTTTGTACAAAACCATTTTTAAATTCAAATGATCTCTTGTGCACTGATTTGGTGAGTGTGTAATTCACTTCAGTATGTGAAGGAAGCCTCTATAGCATAGGATTAGAATAAGTAAAGACTTTGCTCTCTGAAAGATAACGGGATTTCTATATGTGAATGGCAATGTTTTCTCATCTGAATAAAGAATAAAGAAAAATGTATTTTCTTAATACATTTCTAAAGGGAACAACAACAAAAAACCGATGCGTAGTTAAATGTTAACAGTAAAAGGATTGAGTGCTGGTACTTTTCCCCCAAACACCTTCAATGTTGGAAAAGTGTTGAGTGTTTGGAAAACGTTTATCCCACCAGAACAGACTCAATTTGAACCACTTTCCCGTTAAATTGTGAAATGTTTGTGATCTAGGCTTCGAGGAATGGAGCAAGTTAAAATTCAGGGACATGAACCCAACACAGCAGCCTGGATATCAGGCTATTGTTTGTGAGCATAAAGTGTCTGTAATGTGTCACCACAGTTTTTACATTTTACAAGTCCCCGACCTGTACAAAACATCTTCTAATATCTGCAGTGTTAAAATATATAAGCTAATAACTGCTTCCTCCAAACTTTCTGGAGGCTTTTACAAACAACAGACTAATTTCTTTGACAGTTTCTGAGCCAAATTAATAGAGAGTTGGACTGCAGATGCTCTCTGGCTTTTTTCCCAGCCCAATGTGTATCTGAAACTGGCTGTTTAAGGCCTAGCAATATGTTATTAGACAACTACCTGGTGACCGATTTAAAATAGGGATGTTCGATGTTGGTTTTTGTTCCATTGTCTGGTATGCAGTTGTACTCTAAATCCACAGGACATATTGCGAGTTTTGCCAAACAAACAAAAATATCTCAAAAACGATACTTTGTATTGGTCACATCTTGACATTTTGAGTGAGAGGAGCAGTAGCTGAAGAGTTTGATGTATATTATGTGCATAGTATAAAAGTAAGGATAAAGTTCTGCTATATAAAAATGTCAACGCCCGTATTGATTGTTTCAGATACATTTTATTGTCAACATTGGTTCATGAAACTGGAAACTCTTAATTTAAAAGAGTTTAATTAGTTTGAAATACAACACTCTTTAGGTGAGGTTCTAATGTGATTTTAAACTGCTTCTATTCACTGCTACTGTGTTCTACATGTCTGCTGCTTTATTTGGTGATTTAAAGTATTCTTTTCACGTAGATGTTTAGAGAAAAGGAATTGCTGAAGCTTCAACAATGGTCAGAACTGAAGCAGATATTAAATCCAACCTGAATGCTGCCAGGATTTCAGGATTTAGCCAAAAACGGGAAATCACCACCACTATGGAGAATCACAGTCAGACTGCGCTCACCACGGGGAGATTTTAATTTTCTACTTGGGTTGGTGTTCCATTAGGACTCCTTACCTTTGCATTGAGTTCCTTACTTTACGAATTGCCACATTGATCTTCACGTTATACACCTATATTCCTGCACTACTTTTGTCTTGGATGGTCCATGTGTTATGCTTTGATGCAGTTTGATTATCCGTATGTAAACCAAGACACTATTGAAAAAGAAAGCTGTAAAATGATTTTGAAGTGGTTGTTAGTCTTTTATCTCTGCTTTGAGATTATTTTTTCATTGCACATTTTAAGGTAAAAGCATTATAGCGGCAAAATGACTAAAAGAAGAAACACAAACACAAAAAAGAAAGTACAGATAAGTCATTTTGGGACAAGAATAACCAGAAAAAAAATATTAAAGAAGTGAAACAGTGAAGAAAGAGTTGGGCTTTTTGAACAGTGTGGTTTTGGCAGGTGACTAAAATCCATTTGTATTTTATTTAGGCTTTTTTAAACCAAGTGACTCCAAATGAGATAGAATTAGTCTTCCAAGAAGTCCTGATCAACATGACAAAAATTCAAAAAACAACCACAGAAAATAATACAACATTAAAAAGAGGCACATGGTACGAGGAAAGAGAAACATAATTCTTCATCAGACAAAAAAAAAAGCTGATCTTTCATCTGTTTGAGCTGAGTGATCCGTTTTGTCTACAGCAGCATTTAAATCGAATAAATTAAAGTTAAAAATGTAACCCTTTGCTATATCAGTGGGAGACTGCTGAAGCAGAGGCGAACCATGCAACACCAGGGTTATCCAGGAGAGGAGTCCACCAGGGACACGACTGAAGACAGAAATCTTTAACTCAGACCTGAGTCTTATTAAGGTTCTGCTGTCCTCTGAGATTTAAAACCAACAATGCATGAAAAAAAGTCATCAAATGTCACAGAGCTGAGAGGACGCTTCATAAACTGCTGTTTATGGAAGAATACATGTACATTCCTTCCAAGCAGCGAGACTTTTCTGTATTCTTTTAAGTAATCTTGATCAGACGTTGTACAGTCTTTCTGGGTTTTTTTTAGGTTTGTTTATTTTCATTCCTTGTACCTTCCAGATGAATGATAGATGAAGCATGAAAAGCCTCCTACAGTCATGAGATGAACCACTGTAGTATGAGCTCATAAACAGGACTGATGAGTAAACATTAGGTTTTTACGATCTGGATTAAGTTACTTTGGTTGTTCCCTGTTGCTATTGGTGTTCCAACAACTTCTGCACTCAGGTCCAAAATTTTTCTTAAATTTCATCATTCTATATTGGAAATTTGTTGAGAAACATTGATTAAATTTCGCACTAAATTATGGTCTTGATTTACACAAACTAAATGAACAAACATCTGCTTCTGTTCAAGGTATAAACATGCATCATGACCTTTTTTTGCCTTTGAATCATCCAACCATCTGACCGTCCATTTATCCGTCCATCCATCCATCCCATGCGGAGTTGCGGAGGGGTGTGTATCTCCATCAATCATTGGGCGAGAGGCGGGGTAAAACCTGGGCACGTCACCTGTCCATCAGGGAAACTGGGAGACCCAGGACAAACAAGTATACATGCACATCCTTAACAGTCATGTTATGGCGGAATAATCCAAGCAAAAGCAAAAGAAAAAGTTACAATTTTTGAACTTTATTACTTAATTAAGATTTGGAATTATCTTCAGAAGTAGTGATAAGTTACATTTCCATTGCTATGCAGATGATATACAAATCCACCTATCCATAAAACCAGATTCTGACATCACATTTACTATCCTATTGAATTGTCTTTGAAAACTTTAAGTTGTGGCTTGCCGAAACCGTTCTACTTTTAAACAATGTATCATTTTACCATTTGCTGCATCAAATCTCGACCCCTTAGCTCCCCAGTGTAAAGAACAGGTGAGAAACCTTGGCGCCATCTTCGACCGTGACTTATAATATGCCAAATAAATGAATGCAGTGGTCAACATGAGTTTCTTTGTGCAGTTTACAGACTGAAATTCCTTAACCGCACGGACTTGGGCAAACCCATTCACATATTTATCAGGTTTAGATTGGATACTGCAATGCTTTATATATTGGTTTATCCCAATCCTCTATTGCTCGCCTGCAACTGGTCCAGAACGCTGCCAGTCGCCTTCTTACCAGCAGGCGCTGCCGTATTACCCTCATTCTCTTATTGATTCATTGGCTTCCTGTAATTTTTAGAATTCTGCTAGAAATGTATGTTTTACAATCTTGGCTCAGGAGTTGGGAGTTAATCTTTTAACTGGAAGGATGCCAGTTCGAGCCCCAGCTCCAATGCTTTGGGGTCCATAGGGACTAAGTAAAGCGCTATACAAGTACAGGCCATTTACCACTTTAAGGTAATTCATGTCTTAGCCCTGTATTAAATCTGTGGTACACTGTGTTTACACAAACGGACTGGGACAACCAGGTTGCTGGGGAAGCTTTTTCTTGATATTCCCCGGTCGAGATTTAAACACTGGGTTCATCGTTCTTTTGCAGTGGCTCTGACTAAGGTCTGGAAGAGAAACTCCCCAGTGATCTGGGTCTAGCTCCAGATTTGACTCTATTAGAAAGTAAACTAAAAAACACATCTTTTTGGACAGGGTTTTAACTTAGTTATTTAGAGTGTATTCTATTTCATATCATCTATCCAAATCTTATTGTGGTGTGATACTTTGGTGTTATTAACATTGAAATTTTAAAACTTTTGGTGGTGTTTTATCCCGGTCTTTATTTCCTGTTTGTATTGTATCTTTTCTGTAAAACACTTTGGTCACCTTCAGGGGTCGTAAAAAGCACTTTATAAATAAACCTTTATTAATTGATTGATTGTGTAATTTGTGCTTTTCTGGAAACAGTGATAACCAGTTTTGTAATTTGTCTTTAAAAAGTGGACAAGTGAAGGGACGAAAGAAGAAGTGGCAAACGCTTCTCCAGCAGAGACCCGGCGCCAGGAGAATCTAGACGGGGGGGAATGTGGTTTATTCTGGGCGGGCCCAGTTTTTATTTAACCCCTTTAGTTATACGTTGGCAGTATGTTACATACATCCGGGTCACATCTGTCTGTTCTGTCACACCCTTTCTATGTACATGTTATACGTCATTTGAAAGCTGAGATTCTTGAAGGGCTGGTTTGTTTTTGTGCTCTAAGAGCAGCCGTCGTTGAGCCACTGTCATGATCATCCTGTGTGTCTGCGTGTGCTCATGAGTGAGGGATTTTCCTCATAGATGCATTTTGTACGCACTAACGGTGCTGCCACACATGCAGCTGATTTTTACCTCTCACACCTGCTCTCGACTCTGAAAGGTTTGGAAATATTCAGGCATGTTTGTTGGCTAGCTGCTACCAGATGCTGTCAACAGGAAGCCTGACCTAACCTCACAGGGCTTCCAAATATAGGTCGCGTCTGCACCTCAAAATTAAAAAATATTCTTAAAAACAATGTTTTTCCTCCACATCCAGCCTGAATTAATGACATGTCCTAGCTCCTGGGCTTAATTTCAACACTAGCCCACCTCTGCTTGTGATTCCAGTGATGTATTATTCCAGTCAGGATACAATCAGAACTGTAGACACAATAAAAGATTTTGTCAAAACCTATAATGTGCAATTCATTATTTGAATCAAAATCAAAGAATTGAACCATCCTGAACAAAAACTATGTTTTTGTATCAAGAAAGTTCTATTTAATGTCATTTATGAAAGTAGTTAGTCCACAACATTATATCTTATATCCAAAATCCAACACAATCTGCCGGTGAAAACCTTGATTATATGCTTAATTGTGTGTGTTAGCATGTAAGATAGCCTAACATTAACAATGCAAACCTTGGGGGTTGTAATTTGTCTTGTGCGGTCCAGATAATGGAATTAGCCGGACCTGCTACAGCAGATGAATAGTTTCTGAAAGCCCAGTGTTTGAGAAACTTTTAGAGATCCAAATTCACCAACTTTCAGCGGATCATCTGCGTTCTCAACAAAAAACTGAAAAGTAATCGCCTTGTTGGAACTGAAATCCCTCGTTTATGGACCATCAAACTGTGTTGTCTTTGTGATAAATGGCAACAAACTAAATTCTTTGAGAGAACTTCTAGGTCTGATATAGTAAATATGGTTCAGTTTAGTACCCTTTTCATACATGAATGAAAATCTTACAACCTGGAGAGTTGTTTACGCGTCTTAAAAAACCACAGCATCCAAAACTCTGCAATAAATTTCCATTTAACCTGATACATTAAATAAACAGGTGTGCTACTGATCTACTTATAAAATATGTTTCCTAAAGCAATCATTGCAGCTGTCACATTTCAGAAACACACATATCTAGTTATAAAAAAGTTAAACTAGTTGATGCATCTTATGGGTTTGAACTAATGGCTGGTTTTAGTTAGTCATGAGCACCTTTGTAGTCTGTTTAACATCATTGTTGTGGAGCTGTTTCTGACTGAATCTGGGAAAGTTTTTTTTTTTTGTCTCATTAGGAATTTTTCCAAAAATAGCCTCGGACTTCAGCAGTTAATGAGTGGCGAGGTTTGACGTAATGACAGCTGAAGAAAATTTACCAGAGTTTATGTCTCATCATTTACGCCACATCACATTTGAAAAATAAAATAAAAATAAAAGGAAAGGGAATAAAAATGGTTGATAGAAAAAGGAGACATAAGTAGCAGGTCTTAGTGTGACCAGAGTGAGTCTCCCACTGAGCTTAGTTACAGCTGGCTGTGGAGTCAGAGAGGGTTAACCAGCCACAGGATGCTGAAGGAAGCTGTCAGATGTTGCACCAAATATGTGACTTCCTGTTTTTCAGCTGCTGATCAACACAAATCTCTTGAATAAATAACCTTAGAGGTTTCAGTCGGTGTCTGTGTGCAGTATAATCCCCCTCAGGCCAAACACATGGATTACTGAAGAATTCACAAATAAAACACAATATTTATATAGATTTGTGTCTTTCGTGGCGTTTTTCATAACTTCTAAATGTCCCCCCCCAGCTAATAATTTTCATTACTGTTTCAACATGAAGACAAAATAAACATGTGGGCTTCTGTGTTTCAATGAATTTGGTGGAAATTGGCGCCACCATGTGGTCAAATAGTGCTTAATCACTGCATTGCTGGCATAAAAACATTATTAGATTCTAAAGTTTACTTATTCACCAAATGTAATCTTCATTGTACATATGTGGGGAAAAGAGCTACAGTCGTGGCCGAAAGTTTTGAGAATTACATAAATATTGGAAATAGGAAAAGTTGCTGCTTAAGTTTTTATAATAGTAATTTACATAAACTCCAGCATGTTATGAACAGTGATCAGATGAATTGGGGTTCGGTTCTTGTTAAAAAAGCTTCAGGGCGTCCAAGAAAGTCCAGCAAGCGCCAGGATCGTCTCCTAAAGAGGATTCAGCTGCAGGATCGGAGTGCCACCAGTGCAGAGCTTGCTCAGGAATGGCAGCTGGCAGGTGTGAGCGCATCTGCACGCACAGTGAGGCGAAGACTTTTGGAAGATGACCTGTGTCAAGAAGGGCAGCAAAGAAGCCACTTCTCTCCAAAAACCCATCAGGGACAGATTGATGTTCTGCAAAAAGTTTGGTGAATGGACTCCTGAGGACTGGGGCAAAGTCAGATTCTCCCATTATGCATCTTTCTGATTGTTTGGGGTATCTGGAGAAAGGCTTGTCTGTAGAAGAAAAGGTGAGCGCTACCATCAGTCCTGTGTCATGCCAGCAGTAAAACATCCTGAGACCATTCATGTTGGGGTTGCTTCTCATCCAAGGGACTCGGCTCACTTACAGTTTAGCCCAAAAACACAGCCATGAATAAAAAATGGTACCAAAACACCCTCCAACAGCAACTTCTTACAACAATCCAACAACAGTTTGGTGAAGAACAAAGCATTTTACAGCACGATGGAGCACCGTGCCATAAGGCAAAAGTGATAACTAAGTGGCTCGGGGACCAAAACATTGAAATTTTGGGTCCATGGCCTGGAAACTCCCCAGATCTTAAACCCATTGAGAACTTTTGGTCAATCCTCAACAAAAACCCACTAATTCTGACAAACTCCAAGAAGTGATCATGAAAGAATGGGTTGCTATCAGTCAGGATTTGGCCCAGAAGTTGATTGAGAGCATGCTCAGTCAAATTGCAGAGGTCCTGAAAAAGAACCTGGAAATACTGACTCTTTGCATAAATGTCATGTAATTGTCCATAAAAGCCTTTGAAACGTATGAAGTGCTTGTAATTATATTTCAGTGCATCACAGAAACAACTGAAACAAAGATCTGAAAGCAGTTTAGCATGAAACTTTGTGAAAACTAATATTTGTGTCATTCTCAAAACGTTTGGCCACGACTGTAACTCCATCTCAGGATGAGTAAATCATCAGAAGAGGTGAAACTGTGGGAAAATCCGACAAGAATCCAGATCAGAAAAGGAGTAGATAGGTTGAAATTATTGTCTTATTGTTAGCTACTCCAAAGAGAAAACGGAGGATCAGATGTTCTGGAAGAACTTCAGCTAAAGAGAAGGAGATCCAGGAGGTCCAACAGGGTCCAACGCACTGCCACCTGCGCAGAGCTTGATTGGTAACTGCAGCAGCTAGGAGGAAGTTTATCTGCACATAAAATTAGAGAAAAAGTTTTGGACGAGACGGACAACAAAGAGGCTGTTTCTGACCAAGAGACTTTGGTTCTACAGGATGGACAACTGAAGATCCATGCAAAGTTATTACCCCTGATGAATTCTTCACAATGTGAGGAAAGGCTAAGAGTTACCATGAGTCCTGTGTGGAGAAACATCTGGATCCAGTCTGTGCCTGAGGCTTTTCTCCTCCCAGGAATGCTGCCGTAAATAAAAACATCCACCAAGAGCAACTTCTTCAGACATTCCGGGAACAATCTAGTGGTGATCTGTGGATGTTCCAGTATGATGGAGCAAGTCTCAGGGCTTAAGTAATCACAAAAGGTCTGAACGTTAAAGTATTTTTCCTGCGGTCATAAAACTCCCCTGGTCTGAACCCAAATGAGAGCCTGTGGTCAGTTCTCAGAAAACAGGTGGGGAAACAGATGCCAACAAACTGGGACCAGCTTCAGGAGTTCAGGAGACAAAACTGGGTCACCAACATTTACAAACCGCTGCAGAGGTTGATATCCAGGATAGATAAGTGATGATGTTTAAAAGAATGTAAGGAATTTCTTGTAAAAAAAAAAGCTCGTTAGAACTTGTAACACAAAAATAACATCCATCCCTTCCTGTGGAGGGTCATAGAGGTTCTGGTGGGGGTGAGAAATTCATACCTGAGGACGGTGGCGGCTCCAGACAAATTTTATTGGGGGGACAATGGGGGGTCTTGGTAAATTCAAACAGGGTCTTTGAAGGTCAATCTGGAAAGATTTAACTACAGATTAAAGAAAGACGCTTTAAGTTTACGCACCGTCTTCAGTATAAATAAATGAAAATTAAAAAACAAAATGATGACAGATAAACTCTTCAGAATAAAAGTTTTGTACTGGCTACCAAACTGATTTACAGGTTAAACTTGAAAAAATGGAATATCTTAATAAAGTTATTTTGTTTCATTAATTCAACTTAAAAGGTGAAACCAAAATAAATGGTATGATGGCCTCGAGATACTAACTTGTGGCCTCAAGATAGTTTCTCGTGGCCTCAAGATACTAACTTGTGGCCTCAAGATAGTATCTCGTGGCCTCAAGATACTAACTTGTGGCCTCAAGATAGTAACTCGTGGCCTCAAGATAGTATCTCGTGGCCTCAAGATAGTTTCTCGTGGCCTCAAGATACTAACTTGTGGCCTCAAGATAGTATCTCGTGGCCTCAAGATACTAACTTGTGGCCTCAAGATAGTAACTCGTGGCCTCAAGATAGTATCTCATGGCCTCAAGATAGTTTCTCGTGGCCTCAAGATACTAACTCGTGGCCTCAAGATACTAACTCATGGCCTCAAGATAGTATCTTGTGGCCTCAAGATACTAACTCGTGGCCTCAAGATAGTATCTCGTGGCCTCAAGATAGTAGTTTACTATACGAAACACAGCCAGACGGACGGAGGCACCGTGATCTAAGCCTAGAACGCCCTCTGCTGACGTTTTTTCGTAGGCCTCAAGGACATATGCTTTTCTTACATTCAAAACGACTAAGATGTGAAACACTTCAATAATTAATGAACCCATCTGCACACTCCACTATAAGCTAACTTAAAATAAAAATCAGAAATACTTTGATCTGTGTTGATGGTATTGATAACCTGTGGGACAATTCTTGTATCACAGTTATGTGCGCATCAAGACATTTAAAGGAATATAAATAATAATCGAAGTTAGTAAATAAAATAATAAAGGACTATGCATATGCAGCATACAAGATTAAAATGCTAGTAAATAAATAAAACCAGAACTGCAACAAACTGTATTGTACACTGAACATAACTACGTAAATAACAATGTGTCAATGTGTCACACACTTTGCCATCTTGAAGACACGAGTTACTATCTTGAGGCCACAAGATACTATCTTGAGGCCACGAGATACTATCTTGAGGCCACGAGATACTATCTTGAGGCCACGAGTTAGTATCTTGAGGCCACGAGATACTATCTTGAGGCCACGAGATACTATCTTGAGGCCACAAGATACTATCTTGAGGTCACGAGTTACTATCTTGAGGCCACGAGTTAGTATCTTGAGGCCACGATAAACTATCTTGAGGCCATGAGTTAGTATCTTGAGGCCACGAGAAACTATCTTGAGGCCACGAGATACTATCTTGAGGCCACGAGATACTATCTTGAGGCCACAAGATAGTACAACTTAATTTTTTTTAACAACGTGGGACCAGGGGGGCTCCGTAAAAGCGAGATATTTCAAGCCTTTATTCGTTATAATTATGAGTATGGCTTACAGCTTATGAAAACCTCAATTTCAAAATCCCAGTAAAATTTGAATATTTTTAAATGGTTCAATATTTTAGGTTTAAAGTGTCATGCTCTAATCAGCTAATACCAGTAAACAGCATCATCCCGGTCTTCCATAACACCCCAGCAGAGCTACAGGCTGATAGCATTCATGCTACGCCTCACTAGGGCAGGAAGTGATGCAAAAGAGGCCCAAACCAACTACATACTGAGTATGTATGCTTGATGATACTGTTCAAAATTTCTCTATTTAAAGTCCTTGTGCTATTGATTTCATGTAATATTCTAATTTTATGAGAATTTGAATTTGGGATTTCCATACTCTGTAAGCCATAATCATCCAAATTATAACCAATACTGGCTTGATATATCTGACTTTGCTTCTAATGAGTCTACATATATTTGTTTCATCTTTTATTTTATTTCGGAGTGTGACTGACTGAGAATAATAACTCTGTGCTGATACCTGCCTGGTTTCTATCAGCAACTGATCTCTTTCTCTCCTTACCTGAAGACCCTGCATCATCCTCCCAGCTGCAGCTGCTGACCTCTGTCTTCTCTCTGAATCTGATCTTTCTATTAACAAGGGCAATAACGATTTCTCTCAAATATGTGGACAGCAATAATGAGCACAAAATCTACATAGAAATGAAAGAGGAGCAGGTTTACTCCAAGCATTGACTAGCATGTTATGTAAAAATTACTATTCTTAACGATCTTAAAACGATATAGTTGCATGTATTAACTTGCTATCATTTAGCTAAGATTACCTGCATCAATCAGCAAAATTCAAAATGCAGCTTGTTTGGAAAAATCTCTGCAGAGTTTGTAGCCTTTTGCTGTGTCTGGCTAGTTTGCTTTACAAGCTGTTTTGCCGCACCTGTATGTGATCCAGTGCATGCACTAAAGGTGCATTTAAGGACAGGTTGTAAAAATATATTACTGCACATTAAACGGCAGTAACAGCTGAAAAAGTGCCGGAGGACAGACGGCACTGAAACGGAAAGTGCGGTATGGAAAGCCAGCTAATACAATTCCAATGTGAAATTTAATGTGTCTTCCACACATATACAACGCGCATACAATGCGCATTCAACACATTCTTTTCGCTTGAAGATGTTCGACCCGAAAACAACACGTATCCAACGCTTTCAGCACATGCAAACAACGTGTTGGGTTATGTTGCTGCTGATTGGCTGACAAAACCTTGGCATGACCCATTACAACACTAAGGAAAGAGGGGAGCTCAGCAAATCACAGCAGGCTGTAGATTCAATTCAATTCAATTCACTTTTATTTATATAGCGCCAGTTCACAACAAATTTACTGTGTTCATATACAGTGGGGCAAAATTGTGGATGTTCTTCCACTTAACAAAATCAGAGGCCTCTAATTTTCATCAAAGGTACAATTAAATTCAATGAAGGTTATTTATATATTGTGAATTCGAAACAGATGTCATCTCAAGGCACTTTACAACAAAAATCATCTCAATACAATTATACAAACATTCCAATCAGTTAAGTTTTCTATGTAAGGAATCCCAGCAGATTGTGTTGAGTCATCGACGTGAGGTTGTGCCCGGATCATGCAGGCTCCAATCACAGCTATTCCTCAGCAATCCCTCACACTGAGCAAGCATGTAGCGACAGTGGAGAGGAAAAACTCCCCTTTAACAGGAAGAAACCTGTGGCAGAACCCTTGCTCAGTACAAGCGGTCATCTGCCACGACCGTCTGGGGGTGTGAGAAGACAGAGAAGAGACAGCATGGAGGATGCTCGGAGACTTTGAGCACCATCTGGACCAACGCTCCCCATCCAGCAGGAGGAATTATAGCTGAGCAGGGTACCAGACCAGGTGGAGCTTCTATGGGGAGAATAACACTGAGAGAAAACTGGGTTAACAATCGCATTGACATCAGAAAAAATATATCTGGAGAGTAGTAGAAAAGAACCCAAAATAACCCCATTGTTGTCATCGGCAAGATGACGGGGGGGTGGGGGCTTTCAGCTTGATACTAATCCCTGGTTGCTCTTGATGCACATGTTGCTGCTTTGGGACAGTAGTTAATATATAGGATTGGGGATCTGTTGACTAGAAGTTCAAAACCTGCCCATGGAGCAAGGATCATGCCAAGGTTTTGTCAGCCAATCAGCAGCAACATAACCCAACACGTTGTTTGCATGTCCTGTTGAGCTGCATCCGAAACCACTGAATGTTAGCCCCTAAGCACTAACACTAGCAACTAATCCTTAACCTTTCATGGGGTCAAAAGTGAGAACACTATGGCTAGTAGTCTAGGGAGCCGTTCGCGAATGTGCCCATTTCAAACAGCCTTTCTACCCGACGTCATTATGTGATGTAAACGCACATGAATGACGCATATCAAAATAAACCTCATAGGCGCGCGTCTTTTTCCTTTGGGCCATTTTTGTTATTTTACGTGAGGTGGGCCGGGCGACTTGTATTGATGGCGTCTTGTGGCGCAAGGGATTGTGGGATGGCAAATAGCTCGTAATCGCCAGTTAGTTAGCATCAGAGGTCCCTATGCTAAAGTGGCTATGATAGTTAGCATACAGGCCACTTTCCCTAACTCCTTCCTGACTGGAAGCCCAATTCGGATGCATCTTATCATGACGGACGCTGACGCACATTCAGTTTGGCGTAAGACCTCTTACCCTGGGTACGTGTTGTTTTCGGGTTGAATATCTTCATGCGAATAGTACGTGTTGAATGTGTGTTGTTTACGCATCGTATACGTGTTGTATTCGTGTGAAAGACACACGAAATTTCACGTGTAATTGTCCTAGCTGGCTTTCATTAGTGCAGGGGACAGGTAGCTGCAGCCTGAGGACAATTTAGAGAGACATAACAGTCATGTTTTTGCACTGAGAGGAAGCTGAGAATGTGTGCATACACATAGAGAACATGCAGACTTCATCAAGAAAGACCCCAAGCCTGGATCCGCAACCAGGACCTTCTCACTGCAAGGCAACAGTACTATCCCATTCTAAAGCGACACATAATAAAAACGAAATATTTTGTTTTTATTTGGTTTGAAGCTAAATATTTATTTCTCAAGCTAAACTGACTTGCTAAATAACTAACTATTTGTCTGAGAAACAAATTTGGCTGATATAGTCAAGTAATTTACATGCCCATAAGTGCAAGTGGGATACCAAAATAAAAGCTGGGTCTCTCTAAACCTCTACATAAATCATGTCGTAATTAGTCATGCTTATAAGATAAATAGGCCTAAATGGAAATGTATTTTTTATAAGTCATACTTGCTCCATGTTATTTTTTTAGATGTCACAGTTTCAAACCAAATATTTAATTTACAAATTACATTTTTTAACTTCAAACTAAATGGTTAATTTGTCAAGTAAATATTTAGTCTGCAAGCTAAATATTTACCTTCGAATTAAATACCTAGCAAGCAAGGTAAACTAGCAGGCTAAATTTAGCTTCAAGCTAAACATTTAGCTCAGAGCTGCTACTTTCCACATGGCCAGATTTATGGTGGTTTCCTCCGTGTTAAATACTCCTTCCTGCATCCTGGAGGCCAACTAACTATTAGCTAACTTATTAGCTAGCTAACTATTTTTACACAAAACTTAAAGTAACTTTTGCCTGGTCGAAAATCAGCATCTTCTCTGCATCAGAATATATCTTTAAAATTCATTGACTTATGTTCAATCCATGGTGCTTTTTAAACGATATCACAATAACTTTTATTACTCCATTGACTCTCATTAGTTTCCCCACTAACCGGAAGTAGAAGGGGCATGTAGTGATTGCCAAAATAAAAGCTGGGTCTTGAGAACCTCTATTTTATCTTATGCTTGTGAAGCAGAAATTACCTCTTTATCGTTTTTCATATTCTATATTGTCTTTTATAAATGTTTGTTTAAGATTTCTTTAGTGATTCTGTTTTAATTTTTCTCATTTTTCTACTCATGTAAAAAGCCTTGAATGGCCTTGTGTTGAAAGTGTGCTATACAAATAAAATTCCCTTGCCTTGCCTTCTTCCTGACACATCCAACATTTTATCTTAGCCTACCGATGGATTTACAGCAGAAGGTTATATATAGGTTTACATGACACAGCTTTTATTTTGATAGGTCTTTTCCACTTTCCAACAGATGAATTGCATATTAGCTAAATATAAGTTAAATATTTAATTTGAAGATACATATTTAGCTAGCCAGTTTAGCTTGCTAGCTAAAGTTTGACATTCACTTACATTTTATGACATAAATAAATAAATAAATAAACAGACATAAAACCGACTTAAGAAGACAAACCATTTTTTTTCTCTTATGACAGGCTAAATATCTCAAATAATTGCCATTAATTTCAGACTGTCTAATTTTATAAAAGGCACACACTACTTGACCACTGTGAACAATGTATATAACACAAATAAATGTTGAAAATGATCATAAAATATTATTTTCAATAAAATTTAAACAAATAATGATTAATCATAAAATTTGTATTTGAACACAATAACTCACAAAGAAGTTAAAAACTTAAATGTTAAACCCAGAAACACACTTCGCCTTTTGATAAGAATAAACTTTATTAGCCGTTTGCTTTGCTTCTAGCGAGCAAAATAAAATATTTTATCATAAATTACAAAATACAACGAGAAGTTACAAAATAGGAGTGATAAAGGACATTTTTTTTTACCGTCCATTCACAGTATACATTCATTTTAACGTTTTGCTAGCTTCAACACTCAGGATAAATTTAATAAAACCAAAAAGATTCGGAAACAAGGACTCTTATAGGAGTAAAATCTGCATGTCTGATGGAGTTAGTGTTCCATGATGGCCACAGAAAGGATGGAAATACTTCAAAACAATTATTTTCAGGAAGAATATTAAAACTAAACCAAGGAAGAGGTCCAACTTGTCCCAGTCCAAGCAGACATGGAGCATTAGCCTAGCTGGAAAGCTCCCCAGATTGTTTCATCTTTCTCATAGTTTCCGGTGATGTTTAGCCTCACGCTGTCTCCTCCGGTCAAAACGATGATCTTTCCCATCCAGACTGGTCCGCCCTCCTTTGTCGCAGCCACTGGGACCTGAGCCTCAATCCTCTCCTTTCTAAATTCAGAGGCTCCTCTTATCAACGCCACAGACCAGCCACGGCTCTCCTGCCTTCTGAAGACCACCTGGGCGTAGACGAAGAAGAAGGAGCTTTCAGAGCTGCTGCTGTTGACGTAGATGGCGTTGTTACGGAGGGAGAGGGCGCACGACTGACAGGCAACATTTTCCTGCCATCCATTACTGTCCAGGGCTGCAAAACATTAAAAAAATAATACATCAATAAATATCCTTCAAGGCCCTTAGCTGCACCCTCGCAAACTAATAATCAGAACTGGAGAAAACAGTTTCAGCTCATATCCCCAAGATTTCTTTCATTTAAATTTATTTTATTTTATTTTTTTACTTTTGGAAGGAATCAAATAATCAGAGTGTTCTAAACAGAAAGTATGCAAAGAGAACAGAACATCTCAGAATATCTTTCAAATCCATCTTTTCATCATCTTTTGTTTATCAGAGGTCGGTTCACGGAGAAGTTGACCCCTGAAGGTGTGTTGTGGCATCCTGTGGCCGATTCTTGCAAGATGTAAGGTGGGATTTTAAAAAATAAAAAAATTAAACCCACAGCAATCACTAATAAAGAATTTTCCTACATATTTCTCAGGTGAAGTACTATTGTAAAAGCTGTAATGCTCTGCTTGAGAAAGTAAATCTGTTGGGCTTATACTTGGTACTTAGATTCCAATTTTGACTACCACACTACCAGACAGGACACATAAAAAAAAAAAAAAAACGGAAGAAGTTCGCCATATAGGTTGCCTCATCGCTGTCTTTGATGAGGTCAATCACCGTGGTGTCATCTGCATACTTAATGATGGTGTTGGAACCATCAGCAGGTCTGCAGTCATGTGTGAGGACGGATTAGAGAAAAGGATGTGATGGTGTGATGGTGGATAAGCAGTGGTTATCTAGCCGGACATGTTGGGGCCGACTGGTCAGGAAGTCCAGTGGCCAGCTGCATAAGAGGGAACTGGTTCCTAAGTCTATGAGTTTGCTGATGAGTTGAGTGGGGATGATTTTGTTGAACTGAAGTCTTTAAATAGAATTCTGGCGTAGGTGTTTTTATTGTTCAGGTGTGAGAAGACAGCGTGCGCCGCAATGGGGACAGCACCCTCTGTGCTTCTTTTCTGATGGTATGCAAATTGGTGGGGGTCAAGTGTGGAGGGTAGACAGGATTTGAGGTGTGCTAGGACTAGCCGCTCTAAGCACTTTGTGATGATGGGGTTGAGGGGTACCGGGCGGGAGTCGTTGAGGCTTCATGGATTGGAGATTTTAGGTATTGGGATTCACAATAAATCTTGGTCTTTTGAGTAGAGGAACTTTTGTATGAAACGTCTGGTGCATACAAAAACCCGCGTGCAGTATACCGGAAGTAAGCAAGAATTAAGTGTGAGGAGGAAACCAATTTATTTCTTAGTGTGGTGAAAAACACGGATATAATATCTTTTGTTGACTATCCATCGAAGCAAGGGCTCTACGTCACCTACGCAACAACGGACGGAGTCAAGCTCCACTTTCTAACTATCCGTCTCTGTCAAAGGAGAGCATCTGCATATGATTGGTCAGTTTCAGTCACAACCAGAGATCCCTTCACCAGAATGGGGCTCTATAGTTGCTGTAATCAGCAGTTAATGCAGCTTTTGGCCACCATATGCTTTATATTAAAAGGATAACTTATATAATCTGTTCTTTTGATGGTTTTGAACACAAGGAGGTGTAGGAAAACAACAAGCAGGCCGCTGTGTTTGTTTCCATGTGTTTCTAGAGTATTCTATAATCCGCACTTCTATTAAAAAGCTTTGCAGCTTAATCAAAACGTACTTTCTGTCATTCATTGCTCCTTGAGGAAGAAATACGTTCACAAGCCTAGAAACAAACCGAAACGACGCTGTGATAGTTGGCAGAGACGCCATGAAAAGTTAGCGCCCCCTGCTGTCGTTGTTGAGCAATGCTGAAAAAAACAATAGAGAGTGCAGAGGAAAAAAAAGGAGAACCAAAAACGAAAACCGTCTCCATCAATACGTCTGCGTCTGAGCGCAAATTTGCGGTCCGAGGAGCCGGTTCGTCTGTACGTCCAGATGCTAAGCCTGTGTTACATCGGGATAATGCCAATTAATTACAAATTCCACGTATACAGGAGTAACTCTCTCTACTCACGCATGCAAGCGAGTTATTCCGAATATTTCAGAAACCTGAATAGTGACCGTAACCCAAGCACAATATTGACTTCTTGTAAATGTAGTCATTGAAAAGGCCCATGTATTTTTTTTAAAATTACATATAAAGTTGATCAAATAGATTTTTTAGTGCAGTGAAAAAAGCCGAACTTCTGGTGGTGTAGCTCCTGAATTCAGGACAGATTAAATCAACGGTTCCTCTGAAACGTCCCTGAAAGACCTTCGGAAACCCTGCAGACAAATCCAAATGACAGGTCAAAAGAATGAAGAAATGTGGAAAATGCCATAATTATGGCTGAAATTATGACAGTCTAGCCATTCACAAATGGATGAATAAGCAGAGAAACAGGATGTATGGAAATGATAGAGTAAATGAGTTTAAGCTGCTAACGTGTCTGCTTCACAGATCAGTACGTGGGAATGAAGGAACATCTGTAATGACAAAACGAGATTCCTGAGTTCACTTGACAAATAAGTCAGCTAACGGCTCCAGGTTGAATAAACAGATCTGTTTCATCATGAGCTGGAGGAAAGAAAACACCCTGAAGAGAGCTGATCCTACAATTAGGGTCTAATCTCCTCTCTGTCAGCAGAGCATTAAACATCAAACTCCTGTTTGCTGCTGCGGCTCACAATTATGCCTAAAGTGTTCGTGGCCCACATTACAGCTCCGCTCCGGGTTTGTTGTGGTTGTAGGAACCCACTTCACACAGGAAGGAGCCAGCATGGTGGGAGGAAGACAATACGAGCAACTGGCTGGATTCTCTGTCTTCGTCTGCGTCTTACACGCACACAGACTGTCTTGTTTGATTAAATGAAGTTAAGCAGTAAAGGTTTGGTTGTTTTTTTTTAGATTATTTTAGCAGTGGTGACTTAAAATAAACTTAAATAGTTATTTTCTGTTTAAATTTATCGTCTTAAATTTCTAGAAATATCCTTTGCCTTCTTCAGTCATTCCTAACAAGGACAATTTTGGGAGTAAAAAGTATAAGATTGTGCAGTTTTCAGTCACAAATCTGATACAGAGGTGATAGAGCACCAAATGCAGCTTTTATCAATCATAAGTAAATATTATTTCTAATGAATCAGATGAAGGTTTTTCTATCAGTTTCAGGATGACTAAGCTTCTCCCTCAACGTGTTTGAAGGTATTGCAAGAAGCACATGTAGGCGTCAGAGCAGCATCTCTTTTTTTCCTTCTTTTGCTAAAGATACGTCAGGGTAACAACACAGATCAGTGTTTAAGGTCAAAGGTCAAAGTCTGAAAAAAGCCTTTTAGAATCTTTTTCACAACATTAAAAAGATGACGGGGCGAAAAAGTTTTCAGTTAACTAGGGCTAATTACCTGATGACTAATATTTAATTAAGATGAAATTTGCCTCAACAGCTAAAAAAATATTTACGGTAATAAATATTTAACACTCACTTAAAAAGGAACTCAACTATTAAAGTTTATATTAATCCTTAATTATTAATAATTAATTAAACTCTGACTCAGAATGACTACATCCTACATTGTTTTTTTCCCTCCATAATCTCCTAATTAATGCTTATTAATTTTTGATCAAAGAGGTTTTTGCTTGTTGTTCAGCGTTGCAATTGTAATAGAAGTACTAGTAGAACTTTTTTGCTATAAGAATAAGCTCACTTGAAAGTATGAAATCATTTTGAGTTTGGAAGATCTAACCTGCAGTTATTTAGGGGCTTGTTACATAAGAGTAGGACCACTTTTATATGTATGAATGTAAAATATTCTCACATAACTTCTTCATAAATGTTACATTATTGTGGTGTACCTCAGGTTTCAGTTCTCCACCCCCCCATATATCATTCTCTCTTTTTTTCCGTTTTTGATGCATTTAGTTTAAATCCCGTTGCTCATTCTACGCAGATGACCCTCAGCAACACACACTTGATATGTGACTGTTTTAAACCTCAGCTCACACTAGTTGCCAGTTGAGTCATTATGAACACTCACTTTCTCTACATGCTACTGTTAGAACGAAAGATCATATTTTTGAATTATTCTCCCCAAATACCAGAGATTCGTGCCTAGCTGTTTTTTTGACCAGGAAATTATGTCTTAGACCATTTTTTCTTTCTAACTCGTGCTTAGTTAGCTCATCTGATCATCAGTCTTATCAGTTTTTCAACTATCCATAGATTTCCATGTTTTTTAGATGGAAAGCAATAGTAATCTTGATCAAGAGAATTTCTGCCATTGAAACCTAAAGATTCACCAGACTTATTTAATTAACATGTTCTGTTCCTATTATTAGGATCCAGGGACAGTTAGTAGCTCATTACTCATTTCTTGCATAGTAAGCATTTTCATAAAAATCTACATTTAAAAAAAGTATGACATTCATGGGGCTTTTAGAGGTGTGCAGAATGAAAGTAAAAATGTCCTTAAAAAGTTATATTTTGATAAAAAAATAAAATAAAATGTACATTTAAAACGGTACCACATTTGCTTTATGTTTACATCTACCAGCCAGTAGCGGTGCCAGGTTGACAGATACGGTCCCTATGATCCAACTACAGTATATGTTTGGGAAGGATGGGTGAGAACAGCTGCTTCAGAGTTCTGGAAAGATTGGAGAGGAGGGGCCGCAGAAGTAAAGAAACTAGAGTAGTCTTAGGTGAAGTCTGGATGGACCCACATAAAACATTTCCACGCCATCAAACACACGCAGAAATGGTGACTTTCCTCCTGGAATGGTAAGCTAACTCACTTCCTAACTTTGCTAACGTTAGCTGACAGTTAAAATCCTCTCGGATACATTCTTCACTGGCCAAGATTCAGGTTGGTCATTGGATGTATCGCTAACAAACCAGGCAACCCAACAGTTTTTATTGTAACTACAACAGAGATAAGCTGGATCTCGTTATAATGCTTATGTTCCATATCCAACCTTTAAGGACTTAGTTTAATAGACATTTGTGCTAAATTAATAAAACTAGAAGCTAGGTTTTTACTATTAATGAAAACTAACAAAATAATGCAAAGTAGAGGTGTTCATAAAACTAAAATGCATTGAATTTATTGTGAAAATTTGCTTAGTTTTAATTTCTGTCATTTCTGTGTCTCACGCAGTTTTACAAATTCGAGAAGGATTATTGGTCTAAGTCACTCCCTGTTGTCTAGAGAAATCGATGCAATCACGTATTGTTGTGGTGGTAGTTGCACAAAGTGCTTTGATTAAAAAACAGTACAAGTTCTATAGACTTCCATTGTCTTGTTCGCTTTCAAGGCGAACAAAAGATGTCTTTGAATTTCAAGTTATCAGAAGAAATGACTGGAACAATCATTAAATATGTAACAACCTACAGCGGACAAGTTCTTGTCAGGTAAGCCTTGACTAAAAAAACAAGCTAACATCGCTAACCAACACTGTAAGAAAACTGCAAATAATAATAATGGGAACCACAGCCGTGTGAAGGACTAGTGTAGGTTGTAGGTAATGCTCACATCTGCTGTGTTGATGGAAAAAACATCTCTCTCTATAGTTTATGGTCGTTGTCTTTAACACTGCACCACATTATACCAACATGGCGGATACATCAGTCAAGTTTGTGTTGCTGCGATCCTTCCACACTTAGCCTCAAGTCAGTCAATAAAATAAAAATGGAATTGAAAATCTTAGTTCAAAACCAAAACTAATAAACTTTAAAAATATTAAAAGCTTTACCAGGAGTTTATCATCAGATCATAACCTGATACAATCTGCTGGTTATTCCTCCGACAAATAAACTTTTACTTTTCGGTGTTGTATGATCGACCGACTTTTGTTATCCTGGCTTGATTTGGGGCCAGATATGCAGATATGAATTAAACCTGTTTTTCTTCTGAAGTGCCTTGAAATAACATTTGTTGTAACTTTGCCCCATATAAATAAAAACCCTCTGATATCTTTATTAGATCCCATGTCACTAAGCGAACTTCGTAGTGCTTCTTTTAAAGAGGTCACTGCTTTTCAGGAACAATCAGGGGAAGTTCAATGTTTGGGTCCATTGGAGGCCAACAAGAGACAGATAGTTTCTATGAAACATATATATATATATATATATATATATATATATATATATATATATATATATATATATATATATATATATATATATATATATATATATATAATAAGCACACACTTATAAACCTAGAAACTCATAAAGTGGATTTTTTTGCTGCTGAAAGCCCAATGGATGATTTGAATGTAAGGTGAACTTACTTGTTCCCAGTTGAATATATGACGGTGACATTCCTGAAAAGCAACACAGGTCAAAGAGTTATTTCTGCTCCCTGAATCAATTTGGTAAATTAGACACATATTAGCAACTAAATGATCCAACATACCGATAAATCCCTCTGGTGAAAACTGAGCGCTGGCTGAAAAGAAACACCAGATAAAGCACAGTTATTTCAGCTCCCCAGATTCACTGTGAGAGGCACAATTTGACTTTATAAAACGTACCTGCAGGAGAGCTTAGGTTTTTTGGCTTCACTGGAGCACCACTGGTCTTTAAAGCAAAAAAGAAAATTGTTTAAAATCAGTATTTATGGAGTCTCTCATTTTTCATTTTTCTCATGGTTTAAAGGACTTTCTTCTTTTAATGTGTTTGTTTGGGTTGTAGTTCCTGTTTTATTTTGATTGCCTGTTTTCTCCTGATTCAGCAGCAGCTCCTCAGCTACTCTGTTACTTTTGGCCTTGTGCAGGTTTTTATTACGATGTTTATTCATATTTTGTCTGATTAATAATTTAACTAATCCCTTTCTTCCACTCTCTCTATTCATTAAACATTCTGCCTATCTCCTGCTGGTTTTTGGGCCCCAAACTTAAACTGAGAGCAGCTGACACGCCTCATATTGAGATAAAAATGAAATGAAATGAAAAAAACAAAACAAAAAACTGAGCTGTGGTTGCAGTTTAGAGATAAGATTGATCTTTGTTTTACCGTTGGTTTTCTGCGTTTTTTCCGGTTTTGGGGGATTTCATGAAATTTCCACCTGATCTTCATATTTAGACTGTTTCACAAACTTTGAGATTAAATCCTTTCATATCAGTTATTTTTGTTTCCTTCCAATCAAGACCACAAAACAAAGATGGACGAAGATCTTTGGAGTCACACTGAGTGTGTGAAGTTTTTCCTAAACCCACACTAGGGTGAAGACGTTTGGAGAAACATACAGTAAGGACTGATTCGGTTCGACAATGCTGCCACCTAGAGGCAAAAACTAACTAACTGGATTGAACTTCTAATACAGGAACTTTAACTCTGATGCAAATAACGCAACTTTCTACAGCTTTCTTCATTCATTGACATTATTGTTAGAATTTGGGCCCTCCTGATTCAAAGGGATCACTAATTTGTTGCTTCTCTGCGGGATCATTATTCTTTTATTTTCATTTTTTATCATCATTAAGGGTTTACATTTTGAAGGACCAGTCCATCAGCATGAAAATAAATACCTAATAATACATATGTGACTGTTTAGATACACATAGGCTTAAAATGTACAATAATACAGATAAGAATCTAAAAGATTTTCTGAAAAGTAGCTTTTTATACAGAGATAATTGCAATTTTATCTTCTCATTGGAACAACAAGAACCACAGTAAACTGAAATGTGGTGCAAAAGAAGTCTTCTGGAAGATAATATATGGATTAATATTTGCCTTGTACACTAATTAAATACAAGTGCAGGAAAGGTAAGAGAGGAAATATTAATGTTTAAGTACAGAACAGGGTAGAAACTGGTGAATGGAACCAGCTATTTGTAAAATTATGATCTTTAATGTCACTGTTTAATATAAATAAATAAAAAAATCTTGATTTAATTGGCATTTAATGTGAGCAGTTGCATTGTTTATAAAAAAAAACACATCAAACTGTCGCTTGGAGATACAGGCTGGAGAATAAGTATTGAAATAATTAACATTTTTCTTGGTAAGTATATATTTCTAACAGCACTACAGGCATGGAATCTATACCAGATGTTAATAAAAACATGATCTAGTCACCGCACGCACAGAAAATCCTCCAAATCACCCCAGGAAGTCTGTTTAGGAGGGTGGAACGAGTCAGGGAATAAGAACTGATCCCAAAACCACCAGAGCCAAGATGAATGTTTTTCAGTTTTCAGAAAGCCATTCTCCTTCCTGTCAAATTAATAAATTAACATAAGAGCCCCTCCATAACCTTGTTTGCCAGATGAACTGATTTTATTGGATATAAGATGCGTTTCCAGACTTGTGTACATTCTAGAGAGCAGTGTTCTGGAGGTTCTGGAGAATCAGTTCAACGTAAACCAGACAGACCCAGGTGTTCCTCACATGAAGGGTTTTCTGAGAGCTGCAGAAAGACCTGGAATTAGTCAAGCAATAGACTTCAATGGCCTCCATGCAAGCTCACTGAGTAAGACTCCACTGCTGAAGAAAAGGAACGCATAAGTTCGTTTCAAGGCCGTGGGAGAGCATGTAGACAAGTAGAACCCCTGAAACACAGTCTGGTCAGATGAGGCCGAAACACGGTTCTTTGTTCCCTGTAAATGTGCGTTTCCGATGGCTAATCGGCAACATACTGATCAACTCATGAAACATCGACATGCCAGTGAAGACAGAAGCTTTTTCTTTTTGTTCTGCTCTGAGTAACATCTTGCTATAGAAATAATCCCTGTGTAACAGTGTTTGTTGTGACTTCCACTTCAGCTGTGGGAATAACGCGCACTCAGAGGGAATTTTTACGGAATCAGTCGCAGAGCCAAATACGGAACTCAAATGCCATTGGATGTTGGAGCGCTCCTTCAGTGACAGACAGCTGCATCATAGATGCATGGACGAGCGTTTTCGCATGTCCTTCCCTGCAGTTGTTTGGCTCTACAACCAGAACTGCTCCCAACAAACATAATAATGTTTACCTCCCTGCAGCTGTTTGGCTAACTCAATCATTAACATTTCCACTGCTGTTATTTGCATCTGTGTTGATTTGATTGATTGATTTCCTTTGCTAACTATTGGAAATGATATTTTTTAACACAACTACACATGCACTTTCAGTACATATTTTTTAATTATCTAATTATCTTTAAAGTATCCTGCTCTGCAATCTGCGTATGCCACTTTATCTTTAATTTTAATTACTGCACAATACTCTGTCTTTTGTAACTATATCCATAATGTACATATTATTAATTCTTAAATTCAGGTTTACAAAAAAACGTTTTACCATACTCCTGAGTCTTAAAGGAGATGTTCATGTTTTTCAACCTGGACCTTATTTTTAGCAAATATTACGTTCATTTACTCACCCAGAGAAGTTTTGAGCCATTTGGAGTCCTTCAGGGGAAGTTTATATCCAGTTACGATCAGCATGTATCCATATAATGGGAGTCAATCAGGGCAGGAGATTTGCCACCTGTAATAAGGCATATCTGCCCCAAACTCCTTAATTTAACCAGGTTTTGTTGTGAATAGTTAGTGATATTCCCTTCTGGGTTTTTTACAGACTTATTGCAGCCAATACTAACTTATGCTAAACCTCGCTGCCGTCCGCCATTACAGGTGTAGTCTGCGCAGTTTGTGGAAAAGGAGTCTGTGAGAGCTGAACTTAGTCAAATTGGTCATTTTGTTTGTGCAATTTGGAAACAGACAAACATGAAGCATGTTGATGTCTGCAGTAGTTCTGTCTTACCGACCGCCGTAGAGCACAGAGTGAATGTCCTGCTCAGACTACAACTGGGATGGAGCACGGCAGTGACATCATTGTAATCGTAAAAATAATAAGCACTTCTGAGACATTCTTAACTCAGAGGGGAGTCGTACTAATGTTTAATAACAAAACCTGGTTAAATGAAGGAGTTTTGGGGCAGATAATTCCTTATTACAGGCAGCAAACCTCCTGCCCTGATTGACTCCCATTATATGGATATACGCTGATCGTGACTCGATATAAACTTCTCCTGAAGGACTTCAACAGGCTCCAAGCATGTCTGGGTGAGTAAATGAAAGTAGTATTTCCTAAAAATAAGGTCCAGGTTGAAACAAACTTTTTGGTTTGTATTTCCTGCCGCTCTGGTGCCATTCCAAGCAAATTCTGAGACAATAAATTATTGCTCTTTTCTATTATTTCACTGAATCTGATGTTGCCTGATCAGGAGAAATAAATATCTTACAACCTGTGTCCAAAAAATATTAATTTTCACCACAGTTTAAATAATTTTAAGTTTTCTGTGCTGTTCTACAAATCTGTGATCAGATATTTTGGGGACACCAAAGCTTTGAGAATAAAGCGTGAAATGGTGTGGATCAGGGTTACTCACCTCCTCGGATTTGGATTTGATCGTAGCGACAAACGCGGCCATGACCACCATGGACATGGTGAGGAGTCCGCACCACACCTGGAGCAGCAGGTACTTCTGAGACGAGCGAGACTGACCCTCCATTCTGTCGAGCAGAAAGCAAAAAGCTGCATCAGATTCAGCCTGTCACGTCCACAGAGGCTATGCCGAAGTGAGTTCAGATGCATGTTTCCAGCAGAGATGACTCTCAGCTCAAATGTTCCACCTCTGAATGCTAAGCACTGTCACCGCATCGCTGTAGGCAGCGATGAGGAGGAGTGATGGCGAGGACGATTTTTCTTTCTGACTTACACAGAGGAACGTTTCTTGCACAAATTTAGAAGACAGAGCTTTTTGGGGAGTCATTGAATTACCATAACCACATATTTATATGCAAATTAAATAACTGCTGCAAACCTCCAACCCAGTATCAAATAATAGGGATGTTGGGTTTTTTTCTGATGCACTTGTTCAATTTGAGATCATTCATTCCTTTGGGTCTTCCTTTACCTCCTAATTAACTCTTTCATTGCTTTAATTGAGAGAGAAAGCCTGGAGGCCTAAATTCCTGCCAATTCTTTGCTAGATACCTTAAACTCAGTCTGACCTGATGGTGCACACCAAAAATTCTCAACTGGATTTAGGTGTGAGCTTTAACTAGGCCATACTAAGACATGAATCTGCTTTGATCTGAATCTCCCATTGTAGCTCTGGCTGGTTGTGTTATCTCTATCCATCCATCCTTACATCATCTCCGATGAGTTTGCAAATCAACGCTGAACGAAAGTACTGCACATTTGCTGCCACACATTTCACATAACATTGTTTTAGGCCTGTTAGAGTAAAGAAGCTGAATATACCTGTGAAATCCATATTTTCTTTTCTTTCTTCACATTTATGCACATGTCTTATTGGAAGTGTGTGCTTTGAGTTTTAGCAATTTATTTTCCTCATTCAGTTTATCTTATCATTTTAGTTTATTTCTTGGTGTTTTGTCGTATTTTACTTCAGGATTTTAGCATTTTGATTGTGTCTCTTTCTTGTTTCCATTTTTTACTTCCTGCCCTTAGAGGTTTTTAGTTTTTGTTTCATTGTTGTTGTGTTTTATATTTATTTGTGCTTCCTTATTTCATCAGTTTCCTTTGTTAGTTCTGCTTCCACTTTATCAGATGGTGTTCTCATCTACTTCTCTTTGTAGTATTTATTTCCATCTCTTTTGTTTCTCCTCTCTGTTCTCCCATGTTCCTTTGAGTTTCTTTTAGATTCCTCCCTCGATATCTGTAGTTATTTCTAAATTAGTCCTTATGATTAACTTTCTGTTCTTTTGTTTTCCTTTCCTTTACTCTCTTCTGTCTCCTCATCATTTTACTCCACAGCCCACCTACTAATTGTCTCTTCATTCCTCCTCAGTATACTTAAGCTTCCTGGTTCACATCATTTACTGTTAGGTCATTATTGATTCTGCGTTTTGACATCCTCCTGTTTTCATTGTAAGCCTCGTCATGTTCATAATCCATCCTGCTGCATTTGGGTCCTCAGTTATTCAATCATGACAAACTTCCCCTTGAACTACCCTTTGATCGGTTGTTTTTGATCGTTTGTGATTGGAACTTCACAAAATATGGAGAAGGTGTTCTTTTCAGTCCATCTTACCTTCTCTCGGTGTAAACTTTACTGTAATTCCTGACAACAATGAAAAGCTGCTTGCAAGAGGCTTTTCTGCAGAACACTTATCTCTGGTGCAGGAATTTCCAGTGCAGTGAGAGTCGGAGGCATCACCTTAATGACTTTTTAAACTAAATCCCAAATTAAAGATGTTTCACAGACCAAACATTTGGACATGGATTAGAGGGAAAGCTAATTTACCATTTGCATTTATCCAAAACTAGACGTGACTCAGAGGATTCAAATTTCAGAACAAAAAATGTAACATGAGCCAAAACACCCACACTGACCACCATGAGGAACATTTATACTGCATCCTTTAGTGCATTGTGGGTAAATGTACCTTAAGCCTACAACGACAATACCTGCTCTGCTTCTCTGGGGTTTTACCTCAGTGGGAGTTTTCTTTCGTCTATGGAGGGAGATAACGGTGGTGGTCTAGTTTTTCTACCTGCGGTGACATAAACTGAAACTCATCTGTGTTGGTTGAAATGTCCCCAACCATGAAGAGTGAGTGAAGTGGTTCTCTGTCGGACTCCAGACCTTTCAAAAGTGTGCTACCATAACTTGTGGGAAATTTACGGCCACAAAGTCGTTGCACGAGTGCACAGCACTGCTTTAAAATCTAGAGAGGATAATGTGCGCTTGCCTGGCTCCAGAACCGGTAGAGCAGCTCGGTAAGCTCATTTAGCTTTGCTTGGATCTGAGTTTACCCATTTAGTTTTTCATCCTTAAGGTGAACCCCGAAAACTATTTATAACGGAACACTATGAATACTCTTCTTGTATCCACTACATGTTTATTTGAAGGGAGTTTCCCCCAGTTAACTTCCAATCATGTCAAATTCTTTGGATTCTTAGCTTCCAAACCACTGAACACCTACAATAAATCCACTCTGTTTCAACAGACTGTTATTGCACTGGTCAAAGCAAATTTACTGTGTTCATATACAGTGGGGCTAAATTGTGGATGTTCTTCCACTTGACAAAATCAGCGGCCTCTAATTTTCATCATAGGTACAATTAAATTCAATGAAGGTTATTTATAAATTGTGAATTCGAAACAGATGTCATTTCAAGGCACTTTACAAGAAAAGTCATTTCAGTACAATTATACAAACATTCCAATCAGTTAAAAGGATTTCCTATTTAAGGAATCCCTGCAGATTACATAAAGTCATTGATTTGATGTTGTGCCCCAATGATGCAGACTTTCCAACCACATCAATCCTCTCAGTAATCCCTGATACTGAGCAAGCATGTAGCGACAGTGGAGAGGAAAAACTCCCCTTTAACAGGAAGAAACCTCCAGCAGAACCTCAGTACAAGCGGTCATCTGCCATGACCGTATGGAGGTAGGAGAAGACAGAGAAGAGACACAAAGAACAAAAGGAACTGACATAGGATTACTTTCTATATTAAAGAGAGTAAAAAGTTGATAACAGGGCATTGAAGACATTCAGTCACTAGGGGCATTATTTAACCAATGTTAAATGATATTGCAGCCAAGCAGGAATGAAGAAAAGTTGTCAGTCTGTCCTATATAGCAGTCTGCAGTGTGAGAGCAACATGCTCTGTTAGGAACATATGGAACAATCAGATCTCTGATGTATGATGGAAGGGATTATTAAGGGCTTTATACATAAGGAGGAGGATCTAAAAGTGAGAGTCTGGACTTTGTAAGAAAAAAGAGAGAGAGGGACATGATTTGAAAAAAATGACCCAAGCTCCCTCCCCCTCGCTTTCTGATTTGTCCTGAAGCCGCGCCTACTTTTCAACGGACCAAGACGTGCGGAGGAGAGAGAGAAAACAACCATAATAGGTAGGCAGCTTGATGTGAAGGCATCAACGGTGGGAGCAATTATTGGAAAATGGAAAACATCCAAGACTGCTGATAATCTCCCTCCATCTGGGGCTCCACCAAGATCTCACCGTGTGGGGTCAAAATGACCCCAAGAATCCCAGAACCACACGGGGGGACCTGGTGAATGACCTGCAGAGAGCTGGGACCAAAGTAACAAAGGTTACCATCAGTAACACACTACGCCGCCTGCAGCACCAGACGTGTCCCCCTTCTTAAGCCGGTACATGTCGAGGCCTGACTGAAGTTTGGTAGAGAGCACCTGGATGATCCGGGAGAGGATTGGGAGAACGTCATACGCTCAGATGGAACCAAAATAGAAGTTTTTGGTGAAAACTCTACTATGGGGCAATGTACGGTGACATTTTCAGTGAAATCCTTCTTCCATCAGCAAGAGCATAGAAGATGAAACATGTCTGGATCTTTCAGCATTACGATGATCCCGAACAAACCTCCCAGGTAATGAAGGAGTGGCCTAATAACAAGCATTTCAAAGTCCTGGAGTGGCCTAGTCAGTCTCCAGATCTCAACCACAAGGAAAAACTTTGGAGGAATACGAAAGGCAAGGTTGCCCAGCGACAGCCCCAAAACATCACAGCTCTACAGGAGATCTGCATGGAAGAATGGGTCAAAATACCAGCAAAAGTGTGTGGAAACCTGGTGAGGACTTCCAGAAAATGCTTGACAACTATCATTGCCAACAAAGAGTATATAAAAGAATATTGAGATGAACTTTAGTTATCAGCCAAACACTTATTTTCCACCATAATTTGCAAATAAATTCTTCAAAAATCAGACCATGTGATTTTCTTGACCCCCCCCCCCCCACCATCTTTTCTTTCATTCTTGAGGTGTAGCTATGATGAAAATTGCAGGCCTCCCTCATCTTGCACAATGGGAGAACTTGCACAATTGATAGCTGACTAAATACTTTTTTGCCTCACTGTAATGATGTCTTCATAAAATTCTGTTTTATTTAGATGATCTGCTACAGCATGCACATTTTAAACCATAAAGTAAATTCATCCTTCACTGCATTAGCAGAAATTCACCTTTTAATCTGTGTTCATTTCTCTTCAGAATGCTTTTTGATTTTTACACAATGACAGGTGCCTCATCTGTTGGAACTGTTACAAATTTCCATGAGATAAATTAGTTCAAGAGTTTCAAAAGCTGCTCTTTCCTTTAGAAGCTGATTAAAGTCATTTCCCTTTTCTTTGGAATATTAACATGATACCACAACTTTCCCAAAATTAGGAAAAACAAACGAACTATTCCCTCCAGAAAAGCAGATGAGTGCTTTGATATTTGGTCACCATTTCATCTGGGTGGGTCTGAAAAATTAAAGATCAGATATATGTGGAAAACGAAGCTTTTCTCACTGCGAAGCATGACAGAGGCTATGTGATGCTGTGGGCCCTGGGAAGCTTGTTATGAAACCTAATAAAAGTCTGGAAATAAAGTGAAAATGGGTCATAGTTGAGTCTTTAATGAGGGTAATGATCCAAAACCAGGAAATACTGCCTGGTTTATTGACTCAAGTATTAACTGTTAATGATTAGTTTTTTAGGTATGTACAGGAAACGTGGGATTTGTTTTTTTCCACCTCTGATGAATGTTCTCAAATTAGACGTAGGATTTTTTTTTAGGTTTATACTGCTGCCAGGAAATATAATTTTTTTTAAGTATGTTCTGCTTTATTACCCGTGGCGCTAATAAGTCTGGATGGCGCTTTCAATATAAATGAATTCAAAAGAAAAAGGCCTGTCGTTTCTGTGGGTTTTTCTCTTGGAAGCCGTTGTGCCAGAGGTTACGATACAATATAAAGTCATTTATTTATTCACAAAGAGATGAAAAAAGATGATTTCTTTTCTCCATGTTTGTTTGGTTTTTGCTGTCAAACCTAAATCTTTGCATCATAAACAGGAGATGACCTCATTAATCCATTGGTGAAACCAAACAGTCTCATTTTAAATTTGCATTACTATATTTCGGTGACAAATTCTCCGAAGCCTCGTCGTATAAGACGTGTATAGTGAAAATTCACAGAATGCCTCCTAAAGGTGCAAAAGTCTCAAAATGCGAGAAGCAAACGAATAAATCTGTAACCCAAGCAACGTCTTCCAGAAGAGGAACTAGATCAAATCTTCTGTTGCGTATGAGTAAATCCTGAAAGTACAGAATAATTACATCGAAATGACTTAGTTCAAGTACAGAGACGCTTTGTTCGTTGAGGAGTCTCAGCGTAGTAAGAGAAGCCCAGCCGTATCCATGGAGCAGCAAATGAATGCAGGAGGAAAGGTGAGCAAAGAGAGATAAATCCCAGGAATTCTGGTGGACTCACCTGGTGCGTGCTGCACTCTCAGTGTCCACACTCGTCTGCCTCTCCTCTCTCACAGACATGCCAGCCTTGCAGGTTTTTCCCTTTTACACGAGCATGTGCTGGAGATGAGATGGAAGTTTTTTTTTGTTTTTTGTTGTCACTGCAGGGAGAGTTGTGGTTAAAACAGAAAGAGTGGAGGGGAGGGGGGGATGTTGGTTGTGGTGTAGGTGGTTCCACTCAATGCAGTGAAACTCAGAAGCACCTCTGGTTTGACACGTTTATGAAATTGATGAAACCGAGGAGCCTCATCCAGGCGAGAGTGTGGAGCAGCTTCAGACACTTTCTTCTAAACCAAGGGCGGGATGAAGGGAAAGAAAGGGGATGTGGATGAGGAAGACAGGCTGATGAGAAGTGAAATAAGCTCTGGTGCGGTCCCCCACTGACACATTCATGCTTTCCGTGGGTGGATTTCCCACGTTTATAGGTCACCGTGCAACAAACATGACAGGGAAATTTTCTTTTCACTATGAGCATTTGTTGGTTGCTGATTTAATGCAAGATATGCAGCTGCTGGGCTTGAGGCCTTCCCATGGTGTCGCACATCTTCCACACATCTACATTAGATTCATGAATATCAACAAGAAACCTTTGAACTTGAATTAACCCGCATTAATATCTAATGAGTCATGTCTGAAGCTGACATCACCGAAGGGGCAACAGAAAGCCAGGTGAACCTCGTTAGAGAAAGTGTGTCCAGCAAAAATGACCCCCCCTGTTGGACGTCCGTATCTGAGCCCAACCTTTCTAGCCTAAAGCAGTTTGTAGAAAGTTCAGCTTTACACGAAGGAGCTGATATTCTGTTGCCTCTTCAAATCTTTACATTTACAGGGCTGACTTAGCCACAGTTTCATCATCTCAAGGAAAGGTTCTGCATTCAAACGCAGATGGAGGAAGGTAAAAATGTGTTCATGCTTAAACCTGTGTGTGTGTGTGTGGGGGGGGGGGGGGGGGTTATATAGGGAGATATATATATGTAGGGAAATTCTTATTCTGTACTGCACTTTCAATTGCATATTTTTTGAATGGAAAGTTCTTTGTAAATAAAGTTTGATTGATTGATTGATATTTGTCAACTTTCACCCATGGCTGCAGCGTGTGCAGTTTACAGTCAAATGGATGAGATTCCTTGTGTGTTTTTGATTGTGTTCATTTTCTTCCTGTTTTCAGTTCTATTCTCATTGTTTATTATTCCTCTTAAGGTGTTGCCATATCAGTATATTTCTTCATGTTTACTTTATTTGTTTATTTTAGGGCTGTCAAACGATTAAATATGTTAATCTTAGACCCTGTCCACTAGTAGCCGCCGGTATTTCACAAAAGTGACATGATTTTCTGCACCAAAAACGTTTTTTTGGGGGGAGGGGGTTTCCGGACAAAGTGAAGATGTGTATTTTCTCGTTTTCATTGTCTGCATGTGGACAATGAATGTTAAGTGACACAACGTCACTGTCTGCAACAAAAAATGCTCCAACATCATTTGTGCGACATATGTCCTCAGCACTGTGTTGGTATTATCGACTGTCCGAGCGCTTTTTGCTCGCTTGTTTTTACCAGCTCAATCACTGCTTTATGTAGAAGTTAAAGAGTAGAAAGTTACTCTGAGTGGATAGGATTTGGGCGAACTACTGCCCCCTACAAGTTTCCTATGTCTATGAATCAGGTTACGTGTGGAAGGGGATTTTATTTTATTTTTTAACGGGCTGAAGATTTTTTTTTTGTTTTTTTAAACAGCTATGTGTGTACATGGCCTAATTAAATACAGTGTAGCTTTGAAATAATCACAATTACATTAGATCCCTAAATATGACTAAGAACTACAAATTTTGATATAAATAAAGGACAAAACTGGATGGCGTTGCTCTTATTTTTAAAAAGAAATAGAGAAGTGATCCTCAGAACTATTGTTTTAACTCCACCATGACATTTACATCTGACACTTTTAACCTGTTAACTAACTGGTTAACCTTTTCTGAATGTAGCTGACCGTTTCTCTTGTAACAGTATCTTCACAGGTCTGCCTAAAAAAATAAATCAGACAGCAGCAGCTGATTCAGAACGCTGCTGCTCGTCTTCTCACTAGAACCAGGAAAGTAGAACACATCACCCCAGTTCTAAAGTCCTTCCACTGGCTCCCTGTAGCTCAGAGAATAGACTTCTAAATACTCCTACTGGTTTATAAATCACTGAATGGTTTACAGCACCAGAGTACATTAGAGATCTGCTATCATGGTACAAACCTTCCAGATCACTCAGGTCCTCCAGCTCTTGTCTACTAATCATCCCTAGAACCAGGACCAAACATGGAGAAGCCACTTTCAGTTTCTGTGCCCCCCCACGTCCCAAACAAATTGCCGGACGACTGCAAAGCTGCAGAGACACTGAACTCTTTTAAATCTAAAATAAAAACGTTTCTTTTTAGACTTGCTTATGATTAACTGATATGATTTTGCTTAAATTCTTGATTGATACTGGTGGTTTATCTGTTTTTAATTTTTCATAATTTTACATCAACTTTCTTTTATAGATTTTTCTTTTATGCTTCAATTAATAATTGTTTTCTTTTTGTGATTGTCTGTTTTAATTTTCACACTTTTGTCATTTATTTGGTTTCTTTACCACTGAATCATGAGAAGCACCTTGAATTGCCTTGTTGAAGAGTTGAAATTGTACTTTATAAATAAAATTGGCTTGCCTCTTATTAATATTGGACAACCAGCCAGAGGTGTCCACTGTTTCACAGCAACACAGACTGCTACAGGGGAACCTTCCTGCCCTCAGCCATCAGGATCAAGAATTGAATGTTATAGCTACAGCACTAAATTTCGTTTTGAATTGAATTGTATTCTTCTGAACAACACAGAGAATATTTGTATATATCAACATGAGAAAAATAGTGTGGAACCAAACTTTAACATAATTCTAGTTCCCATTGTTATTAATTGGGTCTAAAGAGTTGGTTAGCTACTGTATGTTAGCTTGTTTGTTAGCCAAGGCAGACACAGTCTTCAGTCTGAGGCGTCTAAAGATTCGTTGCATAACTGACTGCTACTGGAGATCCTTTCAGCCCACAGCATCACCATCAACAACGGCTCTTTGAAGATGCTTGGATGATTTGAGTTACAACAGCATTTCATTTCTCTTTGGGTTGAATGAACTTTTGAATCTGGGTTGAATTTAGTTTCAGTCCACTTGAAAAAGTGCTTTAGAAATGCAGACTATTCTACCATTTACAGGCGTTCCACATTTCCTGTGATTTGTTTGTTTGCTTCTCATTATCGCTTTACTGCTCTGACTCAGGACTTAGACTCCTTCAGCCCACGTCTCTTGGCCCGTCACAGTCATACTGAAAGCCTGAAAAAAGCATAATTTGAGTTCCTTTCTGCGCCTTGAGTCTACCTCAACCGCATTTCATGTCAAAATCAGCCCAGAGTGCAGAGGAAAATACCCTAACTCCTCTCCTCTCCTCTCCCAACAAATACCCGTTCTGTGCTTTTTCCTTCCAAATTTAAAGGCTCTTAAACCCATAATACTGTGTATTCTACATAAAACACGGCTTATTTTATCGTCATAAAAGCTGCCTCGAGTCATAATTGTTCTCACAGGAAATTCACGCTGCTTGTTTGTGACGATGGCAAAAGAAAATTGCAAGATTTTATCGCTGTAAATAAAAATAAACCTTTCCCAACAAAAAGAAAATCTCCAGAAGTCAGCTCTGCATCTTATTAAAAAACTCCTAATTATAAAAAAACTAACAATTTATTTAGTATTAAACATGTAGAAGAATTATATTTACATGTTGTAAACTAATACCTAGAAGAGTACATTCAGTATACAATGAAGTGTACTTTCATTTACTAAAAGTAGACTCAAAGTTCATTACTAGTAAAGTAAAAGCATACCTGGAACATGACTTTAAGGTTTAACTTTCATAAACTTAAAGTGGCCGAATTTAGTACAGTGAAGTATAATTGTTAGTAATCTGCTAGTATCTTCAAATAAGTACATTAAGAGTAAACTGAATGCATACTCTCTTATGTTTTGTTAAAATTAGTAGACTTAAAGCATACTTATGTATGCTACTTTTGGTAAGGTAGTTATTTGATTCAAGTGGGTTTATGCAGAGAAACACCTGAAAGCTGCAGGACGCCGTCCCAGGAGAACTCGAGCTCGACATCTGTGGCATAAATCCACTGATTAAAGTTTTATGAATTCCTATCCTTTACCTCTTAATTTTCATTTTTAATTAATGTTAAGATGTCTCTCTTCCACTATGATGTTGTGGCTCTTGCGCTGTCATCAGCTCATAGCAGAACTTCATGAACGTCTTCAAAATTTTGTGTTTAGTTAAATCAGGCCGAGGGAATTATGTCTGATTTGCTTTTTGTTGTTTGCGGAAGAAAACCTGAGTGGAATCTCTTGGACGGGAACCTGATTATCGGTCCATAAGGATGACATCATGCGCTAAATGTCCTTCACAGAGTTTGTTCTCTTTGTCCGTTTTCCATAAACAGACTGCTTTGGGGTGCAGCAACTTCTGTAAAATCAGTTTTTACTAAACATGCCTTTTTCGAACTACGAGTTGAGTTGAGAAGCTGTAAGAGGAACTGTGTTTTTCTCCAGTCTAAGTGTGAATCTGGAAATGAAGATGAGACTTATTGATTTAAAGAAAAGCCGAAGTGAAAGCAGAGAGCGCTTGTTTCCATTTCATTTTGGTTTCATGCTCCATGGGGCAATCCCCCCTCCCTCTGCAGCCAGAATAGGTTTCTCTGGAGTCTGAAAATGCCACACACTTTCTCCAGCCCTCTCACCTCTTTGTGCACGTTGTCTCGTACAAACAGACACACACCTACGCCGGCAACCTTGAGAAAACAAACTGGGCTGGATGTGGTCTGTCAGGTGCTGTCCCCACTCAAAACAAGGGAGGGACTCTGCACCGGTGCTTCCTGTGCATCCTACCTGTGATAGTAAAACAGTGATGAGTTTGCAGGTAGTTACCAAGAAGTGCCATTTGAAATTCATTGTCTGAAGATTCCACCACAGATTAGCCTCTGTTCCAGTTTAAGGACCCAGTTTATCTGTGTCATAGTTCAAGCCTGTAGAATGAGGACATTGTCACTTCCAGTGAGATGGAGCTGGCAGTTTGTTCTGAGCATACTTCTCCATTTGAGGTTGCATACGTCAAAGTAAAGAGGTCATGATTGTATATTTTTACATCGATATATGTCAGGTTCTCAACCTTTAAAGCAAATGAGGAACATAAACAGGCCAGTTCATGGAGATCTTTAAATATGACACTTTCAATAAATATGCCATGAAGACCGAGATAAGGATTACATCGGAACAACATATTTCCACACTTTCTACTGTTTACTGTATGTCAATCTGACCTCCATGTGACACATCAGGCTCAGATAACAGAAAATAAGATCAGAATAAGAAATAGAGTAAAAACAGGATGTCTCACTTTTACATAAACTGTTGCTTTGTGTCTACCTGGAGCAATTTGGGTTTGTTCTTTCTCAGATGGTGGCACTAGAGGGTGATGGAGATGGATAACTACTCTTAGAGGTGTGTAATTAACTAAATGTAACTAGTCACTACGCACCTCTGATGCTAACATAACAGATTTATTTCTGTTTCAACAACCATATGGTAAATTGACCTATTTCCGCAGCAGGATTATTGAAGTATAACCAATAAAACAAAAAGAAAAAGAAAAGCATCTACTTAAAATGAATAAGACATGTTTTTTCTTCTAATTGATCTTAATTATTTTAAACTGGAGTTAGTCCAAATAAATCTGAATGCGGAGCTCTCTGGTCTGTTTAACCAAGCATCAGTCAGATGAAAAAGTTGATTGTTTGTAAGGAGATAAACCTAATTAATAATAAGTCGCTACTGCCAGCAACAATTGATGGGGTTACTGGAGATAGGAAATTGCTTATTTGTGGAGGAAACATTACTGTAGACTTTTTAATTGTGTAAATTCTGAAAGGTTTAACCTTGGCAATATTGGGCACAATAATGGTATGATTGTTCGACCTGATGAGGTACGATTTGAGAAAATGCTATCAAATAAAGCTTGCCGTCCGCAAGCAAAGAGCTGATGTGTTACCTTGTGTTTCAAAGGTTTTCTAAAGCATAATTCTATGTTATCAGTTAGTTTAGTGCTGGCAGCAAAAGAAAAAATCTGGGAAGATATCTTATAATAACAATAAAAAAATAAAAAAAATTTTGGCCAGTGTTTTGTCATTCTATCGGAAAGACTCTAAGAGTATATAGTAAGCCAAAGACAACAACTTCTGTCTTGTCTGAATTTAAAGGGACTATATCATGCTATTTTACAGCTTTCAACTTCTGGGATAGACAAATATACGCTAAAATGTTACTATTGGTGTTATACAGTATTAGTTTGTCCTAACATTTAACTTGTATCCTGTAGGTAATGTTAGACCACAAAGTAAACGGCTCGTTTCTCTATAGCCCCGCCTCCTGTACCCCCACCCCCCACCCCCCGCTCCGCTCCTCTTATGCAGAGCCGCAGATGCTCGGATTGAGACAAACAGTACTGAGCTTCATCTCAAACAATGAAACTCTGTTATATTAAGGGCTCAGATGTTTGGTTTATTTTTATTTTTAGTAAAAAAACTGAGTCCATAAAGCCTATTTATAAAGCCTGTTGACCAGAAAAGATCTCACAGTCTGACATCTTTTTAGCAAACTTACACACCGAAGCAACACTAATTTTAGTGACCTACGATTCGTGTAACCGGGTGTGATTACCGCCAGCGTGAATAAAAATCTTACTGTATTTACGCTTATCCTTAGCCAGCAGTTTCAGGTGGGATTTTATGTCGCCTTTTCTGGCCCCTGGAAAACATTTGACTATGGTCGATGGTGTCTCTAATGCCACGTTTCGGAATATGGAGCTGCCAATTACCAGAGTCTGTTTCTCAGTGGGCGTGTCACTGAGTGGGGAAAATCCATTAGAAACGCGGACAGGTTGGTGGTTCCCTTTGGGCTGGGAACTATGCTTTCTACGTACCGTCACCCAGTCATCCTGAGATCCCAGCTGCATGGGTTCTGTTGGAGGACCGCAAGGTGGTTCTGTCCTTGTTGGCTCCGCGCTGGCTAATGGGCCTCGACTATTTACTGGATTCTCAACACCGCGGAGCCGGGCCTCTAACTCTGAAACCCTCGCGTCCAAGGCATAGAAAACTTTTAACTGATTGGAATGTTTGTATAATTGGATTGAGATGACATTTGTTGTGAATTGGCGCTATATAAATAAAAGTGAATTGAATTGAGAAAAGTAGCCATAGACGCTATGAAGCTAAGCTAACGAGCTATCGAGACCTTACCACTCCAAGAAAAACCGTGTGAAACTGAAAGGATTCCCAAAACATAAAGTACACCAACTGCAAATAAGTGTAGTAGTGTGCTTATGTGTTAAAATAACTTAGAATTACCTCAGAGAAAAAAAGATCAATTAAAGAGAGTCTGAGCACCAAACAGCTCCGCAGAGCTCACCAGTGACAACAGGAAAGTATGGAATCTTTGTTTATTCAGAGAAATGTGAAAGACATATCCGTTTTCCGTCTGATGATGCAGGTCATAGCTTCACATCAATGTTATTCTGATGAGTTCAGGAGAACAAAGTAAAATGTTCTTTTTTTTCCATCCTAGTCTGGTGATCATTTCTGCAGCTGTAGCCCTGGATCTGGACACTGAAAGTGAAAGCTATGGATGTGTTTGACTGCGACTGCTTTTCTTCTTTTGCTCAACATAATTATAGCAATATTGCTGTTTCACTTCACTGTTGTACGGCGCGGACAAAGTGATCCCAGTAGCTGCGCCTAAAGCTGGAGTATCACATCTAGGCGCAGAACTCTGAAAAAAAAAGAAGAAATTATTAGAATACATTTCAACTTTAGAAAGAAATGTAAAAAAAAATTGTGAAAAACCTTTCTCGTGAGGCAGTAAGACACTCTTTGCCGATGGCCAATGGCAATGTGCCTTTTTAACAAACTTTGTCAACATCTCAGAGTCGGCCTCCTTCTGCCGAGCTTCAAAGAAAAAAAAAAGTATTTATTTGTAACGCCAACCAAACTGGAAATAATCGGATCAGACAAAAATCTAATAAACCTGCAGATAAATTGGAGTGAACGGACCCTACAGACGAATATGTTACTGTGAAGTCAGAGGTGAAGGTTGGAGTTTGTGTTTTAAAGGTTTGACAAAAAGGTTGAATCTGACTGGATGTTAGGCGAGCTCCTTCCTACCATACAGCATGAATCTGTTGAGAGAATCCTCTGAGTCGGTCTCTTTCAGAGGCGGTTCTATTTCTTGGAAAACGATGCAGTCGCGGCAGTTGGCCCACAAGCCGCTCCAGACCAGGTTCCTGCGATGTGGCCGCCCTAGATAAAAAAAACAGCACACACCAGTAAAACACTGATAAGCCTCTGAGGCACATCGTCTCCTTTCACCATTTAAACCTCACCTCCTCAGGGTTTTTCCACCAGATACAAATAAATCAATGTATGCTTCGTTTAACCTGAATCTATTAATGGTTTTAGGCAGGAATGCACCAATACTGATATTGGTATTGGGGCTAATACTGTTCTAGTGTACTCGTGTTGGTATAAACTGGTTAGCCGATACCATGAACCAATACTTATAAATGTGGAAACTCTGCAATAATATCACAAAAACTGTGGATTTTATCTTGAAACTTAAATTTTTTATTAAAACTTATTTTAATCTAATTCAACATCATTTGTTGTAACAAGCAGAGAAGAAGAAAAACAGTTCCAGTCCGTTGCATTTTTTTGAGCAATAGAAGTATCAGCAGGTACTCAGATCCAAGTATCAGAATCGTATTGGTTTGGAAAAAGTGGTACTGTTGCATCACTTGTTTTGGGATATTTTAATAACTAATGAAGCAAATAATAAAGTTCTGACAAATTGTTGATGTATGTCCACTTATTAATTTCCTACATGAATGGTTCAAAGTGGTGATAAAATATGTTTTCTTTTTTATTATTATTTGAGGTGAAAAGAAATAACCGTTGTGACAATTTAACCAAATTTAACAAAGTAATTTTTTGTTCTCCAGATAAGTGTTTCCTTGGCTCAGAAAACAAAAACAATTCTTAAATGATATGAAGGACATTTTTGTTGACTTACATATTTTGGTAGAGATAGAAAGTAAAAGATCTTATTCCTGGGTTTGTCAACATTTTTCTTTGTTTTACTAAACCTACGTATATAGTAGTAATAAAAAGAATGAGAAAATTGTTTCTGACTCTGATTTCTGTCTGGTCACAAACCCCAAAAGGTTTCCAGAACTGTTACTCAATTTCTTTTCCAACACATCTATTCTAAGCAGGGTACTGTTGTCAGGTTAGCTTTAGGAAATATTTATTTATTTGATAACTCAAAGATAACTGGTGCAATATTACTTGATTGTAGTGCGGCATTTGATGTCATAGATCACAGTCTGCTCATTGGTAAATTAAAATGCTATGGATTTAGTCCTACTGCCATATTATTTATGAAGCGTTATCTCACAAAAAGGACACAACGGGTATATTACAGTGGCAGCTGGTCTGACTCTAAGTTATCGGACTGTGGGGTCCCCCAAGGGAGCTGCCTGGGTCCGCTCTTATATGCAATCTTCACGAATGATTTACCATTAGTTTTGAGTGAAGCAACTGTGCAAATGTATGCCAATGACTCCACATTGTATTATGCTGCAAAAACTGTCAGTGAATTAGAAAATGTTTTATCGTTTGAGTTAGATATGGTCTTTGATTGGATAAAACTAAATAAGTTGGTGCTGAACATTTCAAAAACCATATCTATTATCTTGCGATCAAATCATAAATTGTCATTCACACCAAAGATGAGTTTAAATTTGTCTGGAGAACCTATAGAACAGGTAGATAAAGTAAAACTATTGGGCTTAATAATCTATAGTCAGCTGTCATGGGCAGAACACATTCATATGACAGGGAAGAGAATGGGTTGTGGTATTTCAATGGTAAGAAAATGTCTTTGTAATGTCCCTTCTCACATTGTGGGACAGGTGGCTAAATCTTTCATTTTATGTCACCTGGATTATTGTGCACCTGTATGGTCCTCTGCATCTAAAGGTCAGCTAAAGAAATTGCAAACTGCCCAGAACGGAGCCGCCAGGTTAGTATTACGTTGTACCATGATAACTAACACTATTAGTATGCACCATCAGCTCTCATGGTTAACCGTAGAGAACAGGCTGGTTCTCAGTACAACTACATTTTTCAGGAACATTGTCTTTTCTTCTCAACCTGTTTTGTTACATAACCAAATTGTCAGATGAAATCAGGTTCACTTTCATTTTACTAGGTCAGCAGATGATGACCAGATGATGTTACCACGTCCAAAATCAAACGTTTAAAAGAAAACAATTATTTATCGTGCTATCAATCTTTGGAATAATTGCCCACTGTACATACGGAAATTGAATAACAAAGTATCTTTTAAGTACCATCTGAGGATGCACTATTTGTGAGAGTAAATGAGCACACTCACTATGTAATAAGGAATGTTATGCTCATGATGTAATAACTTTTTATGACTGATTTCTGTTTATAATTGCTGTCTGCAATGTTTCGTGGCTTTTAGATGACCATTGTAAGATTTCGACTTGTATTTTGTGTATTTTAAATTTGTCTTTTGTCTTGTTTTTGTATGGACCCCAGGAAGACTAGCTCGTCCCACTTTGGTGACAGCTAATGGGGATCCTTTTACCAATAAACCAATAAACCTGCTGCATGCTCTTTGTTTTGCTCATTTTTGGTCATGGTGGCCCACTATAATAATTTGCAAAATATGCAGAGCACACAGCATAAAATTAACTTTGCCTTTAGTAAGAGCATATTTCCATGCAGAATTATGAGCTCTAAAAGTGGTACTAAGGGAGACAGAAAGCCATATGATCAATCCCAAAATATTGTTATTGAATATTATATTCATTTTAAATATAAGAATGTGACCTATGAATAAGAGTTGATCTAATGAAGAAGATAGTTTAAAGTCAAAGCTGCATGTGTTTAAAATATGAGCAGACAAACAACTCCTCTATATGGGGACAGATGTGAAGTACTAAAAAGAGAGACAGCCAACTAAAAACAAAATATAACATTTCATTTTGACTAAGTTGTATAATGTAAAATCAGTTTTAAAAGTTTATACTTTCCATTAAAGTAATATGAAGTATTATTCTGCGTTATTTTGGCCTAACTTAGCAGTGATGGCGGTAACGCGTTACTTAGTATCGTTTTAATCTAAATATACCACTTTTTCAGTAATGACTAATCTCGCGCATACCACTGATCAAATTAAAGTTACTTTTCCAAGCCACTGGTAAATGGACTGGACTTATATAGCGCTTTTCTAGTCTTACTGACCACTCAAAGCGCTTTACATTGAAGCCACATTCACCCATTCACACTCGCATTCATACACCGACACCAACATGGCTCGGTAGGACAATGTGGAATTTGGGGGTTAAGTGCCTTGCCCAGGGGCACATCGACATGTGACTGGAGGAAGCTGGAATCAAACCTACAACCCTCCAATTGCAAGCCAACTACTCTACCACTGAGCCACAGTCGCCCCCTTAACTGGGCATTATTATTTTTGAAATTTTCTTAGGAAAAATATTAATTTGGTACACGGGGTCAACAGCGGCAAAAGCAGTAGGAAAACAGGCAATAATAGCGGGAAATATGGTCTTACATACCTTCTAAGACACTGCTTCCATCTTTTTCTGTCGTTATCTGAAAATTAAACAGCTAATTATCTCCTCTATGGTCGCCATGTTTGTTTTGTTTCTACTTTACAAATCCGGCACTCTATCTGGTCTGATTTCTGTATTCTGCCCCTAGTGGAACTCTCCAGTAGTACATGTAGTGCACAAAGTAAGTGGCCATAGATGCAGCCTGTTGCTGGTGTCAACGTGAGGTTGATAAAACGCACGTATATTTCTGCCTCACTGTGATCCAGGAAGCGCCGACAGTGACGTAGATTATACGCGTCAATCTGTGTTCTTTTTGTTTTTCCCCGCGCATGCCCAGTGCATGCATAGGTCGGCATTGGATTGCGCAATCATGGGACTTAAACGGACTTTAAACGGGGCGTAAATGCTCGTGTTGAGTAGATAACATTAGGCGTCTAACTCCCCGTATAACCTTATCCGGCTTAGTGTGGACGGCGCCTTAATGACTGTCTCTGGAACCACACTGCTCAGCACTGAACACAGAGAAGAGTAATGGTGAGATGAAGCCTTTAGAGGGATTTAATATTTAATCTCACTATGAATGTAAGGGACCTTTAAGAAATCTGTAGAGGCTGAAAGTAAATCCCCCATGAAGGAGAACCTTTCAATAGAAGACAGTACGCTGTTTTATAAGTGTAATATCTTTAATGTTTTTATAGATTGGACATTTTTGAAAGTTGTTCCTTAATTTTTTAAATAATTGTAAATAAATCTAAGTTTGAAAGTGAATTAAAAAAAAGGTGCAAAAAAAAGGGACCCTGAAATGAAACCATGGGGAACTCCATGTATAACTGAGGTTCTAAAATTGCTCTAATATTCGGTGCAACTACAAATTAATTCCATATATATCAAACTTAGAACCAAAACCAGTTGAGGCAATCCCCCAGCAGCTCACAATATAATTCTGTGGAGTGACATTTTTGCCAGGTTTTTTTGTACTTGTTTTTATTTAAACACAAAAATCCCACCCTTTCTAATCCCCAAAAAGTCCAATCACTGATCTGTTTTTCCTGTGTGTGAAACCAAACAGCTGATCTAAAAGCAGGTGGTACTATTTTACCTTCAAGCACCAGGTCGTCCCTCCCAGGCTGTATATGATAGGTCCAGTTCTGTTTTAGGCAGTCATCTCCCCTAAAAAAATTAATGAAAGAAAAATAAAACCAAAACTTGCTTAGTACAAGAGGGATATAATAGTTTCATTTATCAAACATGCCTCCAGAATTTTTAACTTGTTTCATGCAGCCTGCTTCCCTTTTCTAGTATCTATTTATAGACCATCAGGTTTCCACACGTTTTTTATTTGTCATGACCAGATCTGGTTACTGTGAAACTGTGAAATACAACAACACATACACAAAGGCTTTATTCATCTTTTTTAACTACTGCACAGCGTGAAATTCTCTGTCACTGATTTCTACATATGCAGTTACAGCATTTTCTAAATATATAGACTCGTCAACTCTCAGTAAAAAAGCTGCCAGATTGTGGGACGTTTTTTTTTTGTTTCTATTTTAGAATCAACGTTTAATGGAGGTATATTTGGGTTTAGTGAGTTTTAGTGTAGCTTTGATGAGGTCAAAGGGTCATATTCTACAACTGCCCATTAAGTAAGGTATACAGATGTTGCAATGGTCTGATGTTGGAGAAAACGGCTACAAGAAGGGACACACACACTGCAAAAACTGCAGTCATCCAAGGTAGAACACACTGTGTATGTGTACATAGTATACACACTTATGTCCAAATACGCACCTACTACCAAAAGTCACTGAATCATTGAATTCAGAGGTTTCTAATAACTTCCATGGCCACAAATGAATGAGATCCTGTACTGAAGTTGCTAAACTGCTTCTACAAACATTTCTGAAAGAATGGGTTGTTTTAAAGAGATCAGAGAACTCCTCCAATATGTTCATACATTAGTTTCTTCTTGACAAAAGCGCTCTACAGTTGCAGATTATTTAAACATGTCTAATCACAGAGCAAGGTCAGAGGTCAGAACATATGTCCTTCAGAGTCGGGCGTAGACAGCCTCTTAGGGTGGGTTTCCATAGCTGGGATGCTGCATTCGAACAGCCAGGTGAATCAACAACACAAAGAATCATTATCAGTGGTGATAGGCACACTGCAACTGGACTCTAGAGTAAGTGACGTTTTACTTTTCACAGTCTGGCAACTGACTTGTAGCTAATGGACACAATCCTGACCTCAACCTGACCAATGAGAGACTAGGGACGGGTATCGTTTAGGTTTGATACGATACCGGTGCCAAACCGGTACTTTTGAAACGGTGCCGGTGCTTGAACTGGTGCTTGAACCGCTGCTTCAAGAATGGAAAACGTACATACTTTGTCCAAAAACCCTCCTATTTAGTTATTTTCAGTAGGTCTGTCAAACAATAAAAAATTGTGATCTAATTAATCACAGGGTAGCTGTAAATTAATCACCATTCATAAATATAACCAAAAATAAATAAATAAATACAGTTTTCCATGTAAATAAAAGGACAAATCTAGATGCAGTTGCTCTTTAAAAAAATTTAATATAAGAGAAATCAATAAAATTTTTGTTTTGAACTCCATAATCACATTCACAATGTATGTGTGGTCTCATGTGAAAAATAATAGCAAATTGAGGTTGAACTAACCAAAATATATGAATAAACTTAACATTTGGATATCAGCGGACTGTATTAAATATCTGATATTATCTGATTAAATATCAGAAAAATCAAATTTAACATAAACTAATCTAATGTCACAATTGACCATTTTCAAAAAGTAAACAGCAGATTCTCCAGTTCATCACAACAGGAAATAAATGCTCTTATTGTGAAGATGTACACAGCTACTTCAGCTAATAGTTAGCAGTAAACATCACTTTAACTGAATAATTTTGTATTTTTAACGCAGTGCTATCTCACTATGAAATGTACTGAAGCTAAACGGTGAGCCAACATGCATTGATCAACATAAATACGGATTATTTAAAGTCTGCGCTGCACACCGGAAGTGATATCCAAAGTAGACGGATCATTTTCACAGACAACTTACAAACAAACCACAAAGCCAATCCACCAACAATAATATACTCACATATCATTTAGAATCACAAACACATTCTGCTGCACAACAATCCGCAGTTTGGCTGTTTAGGAAGGAGAGCTCATGTATTTTGGGCTGGATTATAAACAGGGCGCTGTTCTGGGAATGCGTTTTTCATTGCGGGGAAAAATAGAGTTAATTCTAGGAATTAATCGATCCGCGTTGGTGCGTTAATTTCCAACGCTCTTACTTTAAGCAGGTTTTTGCACAAATATAGCCATGTTTAACTTTTCTAGTGATATAGGGAATGGCTCTTGGTTGACGGCACTCGCAGAATCCATAATGTGTGACATGTCTGTGAAAACAAGAACCGAAATACGGCACCGAAATGTGCGCTGTTTTTCGGTCTGGTTACTAGCGTTTATTTCATCGGTACCCATCCCTATGAGACCTCTCATCCAACATCAGTGTCTGACCTCAAGAATGGGGAAAAACTCTCATTAACACAGAAGAGCTGAAGCTATTATAGCAGCAAAGGATGGCCTGGGATCATATCAGCATGCATTCTTTAGCCTTTCCTTGGACTTGATTTCGTTTGATCTATTTTATATTTTTATCATCATTTTTAAAGTAGTTTTACTCTTTATATCTATTGATTATTATCTTATTTTTTATACAGACGTGGACAAAATTGTTGGTACCCTTCATTAAATCAAAGAAAAACTCCTAATGGTCACAGAAATAACTTTAATCTGACAAAAGTAATAATAAATAAAAATTATATAAATGTTGACCAATGAAAGTCAGGCATTGCTTTTCATCCATGCTTCAACGGAATTATTTAAAAAATAAATGCATGAAACAGGCCTGGACAAAAATGATGGTACCCCTAGAAAAGAATGAAAATAATGTGACCAAAGGGACATTTTAATCCAAGGTATGTCCACTAATCAGCATCCTAGGTGTCTACAATCCTGTAATCACTAAGTGGGCCTATATATAGGACTCCAGGTAGTCACTGTGTTGTTTGGTGACGTGGTGTGTACCACACTCAATATAAACCAGAGGAAGCAAAGGAAAGAGTTGTCTCAGGAGATGAGAAAGAAAATCATAGACAAGCATGTTAACTGTAAAGGCTATAAGACCATCTCCAAGCAGCTAGATGTTTCTGTGACTACAGCTGCACATGTCATTCAGTAATGTACGATCCATGGGACTGTAGCCAACCTCCCTGGACGTGGCTGCAGGAGGAAAATTGATGACAGATCAAAGAGACGGATAATCCAAATGGTAACAAAAGAGCCTAGAAAGACTTCAAAATAGATCCAAGCTGAACTTTATGCTCAAGGAACATCAGTGTCAGATCGGAACATCCTTCGCTGTTTGAGCCAGAGGACAAATCATTAAAAAAAACAGACTGGAGTATGCCAAACTACATGCTGACGAGCCACAAAGCTTCTGGGAGAATGTCCTGTGGACAGATGAGACAAAAATTTAACTTTTTGCCAAGGCACATCAGCTCTATGTTCACAGACGGAAAAATGAAGCATATCTAGAAAAGAACACGGTCCCTACTGTGAAACATGGGGGAGGCTCGGTTATGTTCTGGGGCTGATTTGCTGCATCTGACACAGGGTGTCTTGAATCTGTGCAGGGTACAATGAAATCTCAAGACTATCAGGGGATTCTAGAGAGAAATGTGCTGGCCAGTGTCAGAAAGCATGGTCTCAGTCGCAGGTCACGGGTCTTACAACAGGAAAATGACCCAAAACACACAGCTAAAAACACCCAAGAAGGGCTAAGAGGAAAACACTGGCCTTCTATGAGCCCTGATCTCAATCCTATTGAGCATCTTTGGAAGGAGCTGAAACGTGCTGTCTGGAAAAGGCACCCTTCAAACCGGAAACAACTAGAACAGTTCGCTCATGAGGAGTGGGCCAAAATACCTGCTGAGAGGTGCAGAAGTCTCATTGACAGTTACAGGAATCATTTGATTGCAGTGATTACCTCAAAAGATTGTGTAACCAAATATTAAGTTGTAGGTACCATCATTTTTGTCCAGGTCTGTTTCATGCATTTATTTTTTAAATAATTCCGTTGAAGCATGGATGAAAAGCAATGTCTGACTTTCATTGGTCAAAATTTATATAATTTTTATTTATTATTACTTTTGTCAGATTAAAGTTATTTCTCTGACCATTATGAGTTTTTCTTTGATTTAAAGAAGGGTACCAACACTTTTGTCCATGTCTGTATATCAAATCAAATCAAATCAAACTTTATTTATAAAGCGCTTTTCAAACAAAGAAAGTTACTCAGAGTGCTTTACAGATTTAAAATAACCCCAAAACCCCCCCTTCAAAAAATAAAATCATCAGTGCAAATACAACCCCCTCCCAACCCAACCCATCAACCATACTCACTCACACACACACTTAGAAGCTACAAAAAGCGGGCTGAGTACAGATGAGCCAGGAAATGCCATCATGGAGCCATCTGCATCAGCAGCAGCAGATCAACAGCAGCAGCCAAGGCTCCCACCCAGGGCGCCCAGAGGAGGGAGGGCTGGTACCCCCACCTCCACCCAAGCGCTACCTGGGGGGCACCCAGGCAGCCACAGCCGACCACCGCCCCCGATGCAGGGGGCTCCCCAGAGAGGAAACACTGGCAAGAAAGATTAAAATACATTAAAATATAAAGTTAATAAAATATAAAGTATATTTTTGTTTTGAAATTTATAGGGCCTTGGTAAGCTCTCAAGCTGTCATAAAGTAAGCTTTATAAATAAACTTGGTGTGATATGGTACGTGAGAAGGCACACAAGAGAACATTTTTAGCATCAAAAATACTTACACCTCCTTTATTTAACACATATATACAAAAAATGTGTGCAGGGGCCTGTTGTCATTCAGAAACTGTTCACTGCTGCACGTCTCCGTGTGTCTGCATCTGTCCACGTATTCCTGCTATGTGTGTGAGTGTGTGTGTGTGTGTGTGTGTGTGTGGAAGTGGGGTTGACTTCTCACATCCTCATGTATCCAGTCAGGACCAGAGTCGTATCGGTCCTGTTCTCCATGGTGAAGACGATGTTGTCAAACAATCTGAACTTGCTGATGTCCGACTCCCTGGGCCCGACAGCCGCCTTGAAGAACCATTTCCCCAGATACTGAAACAGAAACACACACATAGAGAGAGGGAGAGCCGGTGTGGCAGCGTGGGGGGGACAGTAAATACGAGAACAGAAGATTATTAAAGATAGAAGCCCACGACTTGCAGCAAAGACCACTGACGGAAAAAACAGAGGGGGAGGTGGAAAGTTCCCTTTTGAGGCAACGTATCTTAGTGGGAAAAATCAGCAAACCACCTATAAGGTACAGTTAACCATCGAAACCGTCGGAAACATCATGAATGGGTCGGGTTGCTCCACCGAAAAACAAGCATTTTGATTCTCACCTGATGCTGGTTGATGGCGTTCACAGGCAGCTTCTCCTGATACATGCAGGGGGAAAAAATCTGATGAACTAGAGCAGAGAAATGCAGAAAATATAACCAAGCTTCGCTCAGCATGGCTGAAAATTAAATCGGTATGTTCTGGTGGTCCAAGTAGCCGTCAACCCAGAGGACACGTGTGACTTTCTGCAAAGTTGCAGCATGTAAATCAAACAAAGTGTTGGTGAATTATTAGCTAATGTCCTGTCGCGCTGCTTCCGTTAATGACAATCATTTGGGCTCAAAATGAGGTTTCAAACATCCTTTATTGCAAACAAGTGTGGTTTTTAGATATACACTTTTATAGTAGTGAATCACTTTTTCAAAAGAGAGATTAACTGTTGAAAACCCACTTAAAAAAAACCGGTTTCCTGTGAATCAGCTTTGTGTGGGAGGCTGAGGTTTTGTCGAAATCTTACAAAAAAAAACAAGAATTAGGTCTAGAGACGGTCTTGCATCAACCTCGACTTCCGTATCAGAGACAGTTTAAAGGAAAACAGCATCAGACGGATTCAGACTGTCAACAGGCAACCAATCATTAAATAACTTGTTTAACAAGACGGGCCTCGCTTCATCCTGGACCCTAGGGTGCAGTGTCACAACAGCACCCTCATTTCTAAGGTTATTTTAGGAAGAAAAGGGTTCACAAAGATATTATCAATATGCATGCATATGAATGCGGAAAAGCAGCTTTTCCACAATTGTATCACCGTAATAATTTTCCTCTACTTTTCTGCCTTTGTTTGTTCACCATAATCCAAAAAGGAAAGGGAAAAAAATAAGTTCATAAAAAGGAAACTTTAGAAGCTGTAATTGCTGAATTTCTATTGTATAAATAAATAAATAAATAAATAAGTAAATAACATTGAACAATGAATTCCAGTACAGCTTCAAAAAGATTTTGATTTTTATCATAACCATATAAAGAATAATAAAAAAGAATTAATAATAATAATAATAATAATAATAATAATAATAATAATAATAATAATAAAAATAGTAATAATAACATTGAACAATGAATTCCAGTACAGCTTCAGAGACATTTTAATCCTTATTGTTATTATAATAAATGAATAAATAAATAAATATGTTAATGGTTCTAAATCAGTAGGCTTGCTTAATTTATATCTGTTTATTGATTTATTTAGTACTGGATAAATCTTAGAATAGGTAAGTGAGTTTCCAGGCAGTAAGTGAGTCAGTCAGGACAGTGAGTGACTGTTGTCACATCAGACAATATTGACAGTGTGTGACGGAGACAGATGGAGGCCAGGTTGGAGGCCCAGCTTTTTAAAGAACCCATCCCCTCAGAAAATTGTTCAATTTATGTAGAACTTTTGTTTCATGTTGCCGATTTTTATTTTATTCAGGACTTAGATACCTTGTTTATTATATGAATAATAAAGCACAACCACTAAAAAGACCATTTTAACCTACATTATATGAACTAATCATAACTGTTCCATCATGTGTGTAGCAAAGTCATCTCGCCAGCTTCCTCCTCTCAGCTTTAGGAGTGAAGCGTGAAGCCGGAACGTTTGTGCTTCTGGTGGCCTTTTGGTTTTCAGGTTCGTTTTCTCATTTCCTTTTGGGGTCAAACTAACAATATTCCTCTTCTGATGTAGAAGCTTTATTTAAATACAGCTATTTTCTGCCTTTTTTGCTTCGGCTCTTTATTTCCTGTTATACCCTCTAGTCTCCTTGACAACAACACGCATCCTAATCGTTTCCCATTCATAAGTGATTTAGTAATAGCCTCAGTCATGCTATAGTAAATTCCACTTGTTGTTTGGTGTGATCTGATTTACATACATGTAAACCAATAAAGCCCCTCAGTGAAAATATTTCCATGTTAAAGGTCAGTCTGTACTCTGGAAAGTTAATGGCTGGGATTTTGTTAATTAATATCTGATGTACATATCTCCACATGGAATTTAATAGATATGACATATAATATCGCTGAGGTTTTATGACTGTATTAATTTTTTTTAAGGTAAATGCCAAAAATGTCTGGCTATAAATAATAATATCTTTACTGATTCGCCCTCTTGATCGTTTTGGGGTTAGGCTACTCTACCAGTGTAAAAAAAAATATTTTAAAATTTTTTGAATTTAATGAAGTGATTCACAGGGTTGTCGGTGTAGTTATTCCTACTTCCACAAGGTGGCGACAGCCACGTTTTTCAGCTACAATGTTTCAGCCAGCAGGACAACGACCCCAGTTACATCAGGGGCGTCCAAACGGTGACCCAGGGGCAATATTTGCCCCCGCCCCCGCATTGCTTTGCTATCATGTAAATATGGACCAAAATCTCAGAGGAATGTTTCCAGTACCTAGTTGAATCTATGCCATGAAGGATGAAGGCAAAATGGGGTCAAATCCGGTACTATCAGAGTGTACCTAGTGGCCAGTGTATGTGAATAATATTAAATGATTGACTCCTCCATAAAGTTTGATGTTAATACAGTTAGAGTTTTCAAGGGAAGTCTCCAAATGTGTTTTACCCTTTATTGTTCCTCAAATAAATGCAACACTGGGGATCCTCAGCACACACAAACAAAATAAATTCCAAGAGCTAAAAGTTGTATAAATATTAAATTAGACTTTACACAGATGCCATCCTTAACTTCAGTCCTTTCAAAAAATAACAAAGATATTTTTTGTGATTCTCAGAAACACAAATTTGACTCACTTTAATGAGGAAACTGAACTCTTCTGGAGTCTCAAAAATGATCCAATTTAATTTTTGTTATAACTTTATTGAGAACCTTTTAATGATTTAGATTATGGTTTGAAGAATGCAAGGTTCTGAACATCAAGATTTACTCGAAGATCACTGAAGTGAAACGACTTGAATTCTCCGTGGAAGAAACAGGCGATGCAGCAGAAACGGGTGATGCAGCAGAAACATGTGATGCAGCAGAAACGGGTGATGCAGCAGAAACATGTGATGCAGCAGAAACGGGTGATGCAGCAGAAACGGGTGATGCAGCAGAAACGGGTGATGCAGCAGAAACGGGTGATGCAGCAGAAACATGTGATGCAGCAGAAACGGGTGATGCAGCAGAAACGGGTGATGCAGCAGAAACAGGTGATGCAGCAGAAGATTCATCCAGCTTCAGACAATGGGATTGATATTCTTGCTGATAATTTTGTTATTTTTAATGCCCTCTGGTATTCAGACTTTTTTATCCCATCTGCTGTTAGACTGCTAAACATTCATTACCCCACTGATTTCTTTTCTTTCCCTGTTCAGAGAAACAGTAAGCTGAACCACAATGGAATGTGTGTACAGGATTGTGCGTGCTTTTCCTTTTTTTATGGTTGGGATTACAGAACTGAATTGCCCACTGTGGGATAAATTACGTTTTCTTACTCTGATTAATATTCAGACATTTACTTCAGGAATTTCTTACATTCAACAGATTTAACTCCTAGAGTTCAGATACTTCTTATAAAGTCCTGAGATCCTCCCATCACTACCAGCCAGGTTTGACTCCCCTGTAGATTGGTCTCCAAATGAGTTATGGTTAAATAGAACTGTTACATACAAATTAAAACACTAACTTGTTGAGTTTTCTTATAATTCTTTAGAGAAGTGTTATGGTATTTTAAAGTGTTTTGGATTCGCTGCTTATTTTGACCTGGAGATAAGTTTTATTCTTAATTATCACCATTAAAAAATCAAATGTAGGCTATATAACGTACAGTACTGTGCAAAGGTTTTAAGTAGGTGTGGAAAAAATGCTGTAAAACAAAGAATGCTTGTAGAAATGGACGGTTAATAATCTACTTCCCTCAATCCAAAGAATGGACAAATAAGAAATGTAAACTCAATATTTGATGTGACCACCCTTTGGCTTTAAAATAACACCAGTTCTTCTAGGTCCACTTGCAGACATGTTCTTGAAGGAACTCAGCTGGTAGGTTGTTCCAGACATCTTGGAGAACTAACCCCAGATCTTCTGTGGATGTAGTCTTCCTCACATCCTTCTGTCTCTTCGTGTAATCCCAAACACACTTCATGATGCTGAGATCAGGGCTCTGTGGGGGCCGTACCATCGCTTCCAGAACTTCTTGTTCTTCTTTACGCTGGGGATCATTCTTAATGACTCTGGATGTTTGGGGTCGTTGTCCTGCTGCAGAATAAATTTGATGGAAGTATGTCCCTGTACTCCTCCCCGTAATGAGAACACCATTAATCCTGACCAACACTCCGACTCAGTTTGCAGAAATGCAGCACCAAACATTCAAAGAAACTCCCCAATGCTTCACTGTTACCTGCAGACTCTCATTATCGTACCGCTCTCCAAACCTTCAACCAACAAACCGCCTTCAGCTATGGTCAAATATTTCACATTTTGACTCATAAGTCCAGAACACCTGCAGCCACCGTTCTGCACCCCAGTTCCGGTGTTTTCGTGCGCACATGAGTCGCTTGGCCTTTTTTCCATGTCGTAGGTATATCTTTCTGGCAACAGCTCTTCCATGAAGGGTCCCATTGGTTTCTGCCAGTTTAGAGCTGATGGCACTAATGGACATCCTCTGATTTTGAAGAATGATACGCTTGATGCGTTTCCTTGGCCAACCACTGCGTCTACGATCCTCAACGTTGGCGTTTCTTTGGGCTTCTTCTAGAGAGTTTGAACAGCCCTATCTTGAAAACCCCGTCTGCGTCTGGGAGAGACCTTGCTTCTGCAGTAGACCTATTGTGTCTGATCCAGAACGCTTCTGCCCATGTTCTCACTAGAACCAGGAAAGTAGAACACATCACCCCAGTTCCTAAGTCCTTCCACTGGCTCCCTGTATCTCAGAGAATAGACTTTAAAATACTCCTACTTGTTTATAAATCATTGAATGGTTTAGCACCAAAGTATATTGAAGATATGCTGTCACTATATCAACCCAGCAGACCACTCAGGTCCTCCAACTCTAGCCTACTAATCGTCCCTAGAATCAGAACTAAACAGGGAGAGGCAGCTTTCAGCTTCTATGCTCCACAAACGTGGAATAAACTTCCAGACGAATGCAAAAACGCTGAATCTTTGGGCTCTTTTGAATCAAAGATAAAAACTCTACTATTCAGAGCAGCATTTGAATTTTAAATTGCGCTTTTTTTTTACCCGATTGTGTTTTAATTGCATAATTTTGTTCCTTAGATTATTTTTATTGTTGTGGTTTAATTTCTATTCTTACTTTTTTTATTTCTTTTTTAAGTGATTGTGTATTAATTACACAAATGTGTTCCTTACATTATCTTTTCTTACTGATTGATTACTGTAAACTTATATTTTGTTTGTAATCATGTGGTTTCATTATCACTGAATCATGTAAAGCACCTTGAATTGCCTTGTGTTGAAAGTGTGCTATACAAATAAAATTGCCTTGCCTTATTGCTGTGCTCAATCTCACCACGACATGAACCCATCTTCTACAACCTCACCCTGGTAGCAGAGTTTGGCTGTGCCACACATAATTGGTTGATCATACATTGACTATATTGCTACAAACTCCCTGTGTGCAGGAATACCTATAAGAATGTATGCTAGTTTGAGAGAAAACGGTAATAACAGCAAATATTCGTTTGGATTTGTTTTTTAACTGACCAAAAATAAATATTTATATGCATGAAAATATTCTTTGTGTCCAGCATTTTTCACACCTGCCTAAAGTTTTTCTACAGTACTGTGTATGAAAGGGACGCCAGCACATCGTCTAACCTTGTATAAGTTTTGCTAATGTGACATCATTATGTATTCCCAGTGGTGGACATTAATAATTATAGTGAAACATGGTTTATGGTTGCAACCAAGGCACTTTTCCCCTTAATTCAATGGAGGAAAAAAGCAGATTCACTTAATTAATGTTTTTTTTTATCTGTAGACACAACAAAAGCAAACATCCTTTTATTCTTTTAAATCATTTAATCATTGTTTTCGTCCAGGAATGGATTTCCAGGAGTGTCATGTATTCAAAGGAACGAGTGAAAAGCTGTTTTTTAAAACGTTTCCCCAGGATCAAGATGTGAAAACATGAAAGAGGAACCATCTCCAGAAACCCAAACACCCCAAAACTCTAACTGCAGCCAGCTTTTTATCACAATCAGACACAAAGGGCCAAATTATAGGATTTCAAACTATTGTCCCACACATGCCTTTATCTAATAAACATTTTAAAGATGTTTTTTTAAGGAGTATCCAGTGTTTGCACGAGTTTCTTGAGATTCCCCCCCTCCAGAATAAACTGCTACAGTCTGAAAGTTGTTGTTGGGGCCCCCCTCTCCGGCCCCTGTGGAGCCCCTGTTTGGGGCCCTGGCTGTAGCTTCTTGTTCCCTGTCTAACGGACGGTGATGGAGGTCCACCTACGACTCCCCCTTCAGAACCGACACCAGCTCCCCGCTCTCCTTCAGCTCCTTCACTATGTCCAGGCCTCCAATCAGCTCCCCCTTGACGTACAGCTGCGGGTAAGTGGGCCAGTTGGAGAAGGTCTTCAGCCCCTGTCGGACCTCCTCGTCCAGCAGGATATCAAAGGTGTCATAATCCACCCCGGATCCGTTTAGGATCTCCAGTATCTGCCTGCTGAATCCGCACTTGGCGGCCTCCCTGTTGCCCTTCATGAACAGCATGACGGGACTCCGGTTGATGATGGTCTTCAGGCGCTGCTCCAGGCTCACGGCCTTCGGGAAGGTGTTCTCCAGCTCGCCGGACGCAGCCAGCTCCTTCAGGATGTCCAGCCCGCCAACAAGCTCCCCGTTCACGTACAGCTGCGGGTAGGTGGGCCAGTTGGAGAAGGTCTTCAGCCCCTGCCGGACCTCCTCGTCGGACAGGATGTCGAAGCTGCTGAACTGGATGCCGTGCTCTTTCAGCAGCCCCACGATCTGCCGGCTGAAGCCGCAGCGGGGCTCCTGCGGGGAGCCCTTCATGAACAGCATGCAGGGCGCCGCGTTGATCAGCTTCTTCAGCCGCTCGTTCAGGTCCGGCACCTCCGCGGCTCCAGACGGGCCCCCGCTCACCGCCAGCCGCTGGACCTTCTTGGTGAGCTCCGCGGCGTGAGCCCCGTCCAGCCGGTCCACCTTCTCGCCGGCCTTGAAGAATAGGACGGTGGGCACCGAGGAGATCTCATACTTCTCCGACACCTCCGGGACCGCCTCCGCCTCCAGCTTCACAAAGGTGGTGCCGGGGTGTCCCTTGGCCAGCTCCGCCATTACTTCGTTTATCTGGCCGCACTGGGGAGCCCACGCAGCGTGGAAATGCACCACGGTGAGGCATTTTCCAGCTTTGGTTAGAAGCTCCTCGAACTGCTTCTGGCTCGTCGCTTCCACCAAGTCCGCCATCTTTTCTTGTCTCCGTGAACACTTCCGTTGCCCCCTTTACGTCACTTCCTTGGTAGCCTCTTAGCTTGTAGCTAACACCGGAGCTGGGAGCCACCGGGAAGCGGTTCGTTCTCCGGTGATAAGAGCCAGCTAACACCGGATACAGTGACAGGATAGAGTGCTGGTTAAGCGGTAAGACGTTCCCATCCGGACATCTGTGAGAGTTAGCGTCTACTTTCTGTGCTAGCTGTGACGTTTAGGTACTTTAGCATTATCTTAGCCGTCCCTCCAGTTAGCCATCTAAAGCCAGCTAGATATTCTGCTTTATTACATTCAAAATCATTTTACAGCGCACAGTTAAATGCAAGTTTAGTTATTTTGCTTTGTGTTACATGTTAGAGTTAAAAGTTAACATCGAAGCTTGGTTTACTGACCTTTTTATTGTCAGCAGCAGGATGCCGGTGTTATAACCAACGTTAAACCGCTCCAACTGACCAGTTACGTCCTTGCAAATAAACATTAGTCATTTTACTAATTTACGACATATAAACCCAGAAGATTTTCCTTATTCAGCATTGATAAAATATTATTTGATGCACGTCAAATTGCATTAAGTGCGCACACATAAACTCCCAATTTAATTTGACAAAACTGAATGATTATGCAACTTTTTCCTTCAGTCCCTCAGCAGGACAGAGAAAATAACAGATGTTTTATTTATTTTTTGTCCCAGCTCACGGTACAGTCATTTTCAGTCATCACTGCAGCATTCATTAACCTCCTGAGAACCGAGGGAAAAAAAGTGTCTTGCAATTTCCTTTTTCTGTGTTTTCCTATCTACTTGGGCCTAATAAAACATCTTACAATTTTATTTTTTTCAAATTTATTTGTAGTTTAAATTTTACAGCATGTCCACTGTAGAGGACAACAGGACGATGTCCATGCTAAAATATGACATTTGGAACATGAAGAAAATAAACAGATTATGTCAGTAGGGGGATATTAACCCAAGAATACATTTAATTTGATCAAACAAAATAACTTTTGTTGTAACTCATCAGTTGCTCATACCTTCCAAGGACAAAACATGTATGAAATTCAAGAGTGAACTGTAAGATAGGCTATAGTGGCATGGCGATGGAGAACAGTGGCAGTTTTGTAGTTCTTCATTTTAACGGTGATAATCCTGGAAGCATGTTTTCTTTTTAGTTATGCAGAGGAACATCTTGCATTTGGTGCATCTCATGTAGGTCTTTCCATTGCAGCCCATGTTTCTGCATCTTTCTGCATGTTTTATGTCCATCATCTCTGGCATGTGCCTGGCTCCTAATCTACGTACAGAGGGTTCTGGTTGCGGGATCCTTGTTTTGGTTGGTGGCTCAAACTCTTCCTCATTGTCTTCACTGCTGTCAACAAATGATGGACTGTCCAGTAACTCTTCAGCCAGATGCAATTTGAAGTCCAGGTACTGCTGCGTGTTCTTAGGTTGTCGATTCAGAGCTGCACTGTCACACTTGTACTGGATCCAGGCATTTGTGATTGCTACATCAAAGAAATGTGTCATCACACGTGAAGTCCACTTCTTGGTCGGCCTGTGAAAGGGATGATTTGCTCATCGATGCACACCTTGTCACACCTTGGAAGGCTGAGGCAACCTTGCCTCACACGGTCAAGCAATGGTCTGACTCTCCAAAGAAAGTCTTTTCAGAAAGTCCATTAAATACACTAAAATTGTCCTGGTGTCCACTACAGTTGACATTGATTAAATGACAGTTATTCCGGAATAAAATAAATTAAACTTTTTTCAGATGTAAAAGTGTTGTTATTGACATGTTAATAAACAAGAATATATATAATTATAATGGTTGAAATAGCATTAAATTAGGAATATTTGACTTGCCTTTCCTCTTTCCATAAAATGTGGTTGTTGCTATGGCGGCCATCTTGACAGTGAGAAAAAGTAAAGTTCCCAGCATGCAAACCAATCACATGGCATATCACTGGAAAGCCCAGGATGTCCTCTACAGTATATAAGAGAGCTTGATAGGGTACTCCAAAAAATTCAATGGGAATACAGGTTAACAAAATGTCCACTACAGAGGACACAAATGAATGGGCCGGGTCTCAGGAGGATTTAATATACAATTCAAGAGTCCTTGAAAGCAATCATTTATTTCCGTGGCTCTTTGGACAGATCTACAATTGTAAAATGGAGTATAGAAAACACCCCCTCAAACTTTGAGAGTAATTTCCCATATTTTCCAGAAAAAAAATCTTAAATTCTCTGATTTTAGAAAAGTCGAAAATTTGCAAGATAATACTAAGAGATTTCCACGATTAGAGGCTTGAAGGGATTTTCGACATTTAAGCGAAGATGTTTTATTTTTAAAGCAAAACGTTTGAATGAAAAAATACTTAATTTATTGAGAAGCAGATATTTCCGATACAAAATGTCAGTTCAAATAATATCTAAGTGTTCAGTTAACAAGAAGTGCATCTGGATGTTTAAAACCGTGTAGACTGAGTGGTTCATGCGGCTATTTTCTTTGATAACATCAGCTCTTATTATACTTCAATAACCAAAGTTACACGATTTACTTGATGATGTCATGTTGCAGCTTCTTCCTCTCAGTCTCTCCTGTTCGAGATGTTCATGGAAGGTCTGAATCCGGGAGAAGTCGTTTGCCCTTTGAACCACGTAGGCTACACTTTTCAACACATCCAGATCCACATCTTGTAACCTGAAAACTTAAATATTACTGTTTTGTTTCTGATAAACGTATGATTTTTTTTTTTTTAACTAATGTCTGACTTTACAAAATCAGGAAACATCTTAGCTTAATTGTTGAAAATGCATGCCTTTAATTGTGGAAGTTTTTGAGTTTTCTCTTGCAAATGTTTTACTTAATCAGGGAATATCCACGTTTTCTTTTCCTTGAAAATATTAAATTATCTCTGATTTTTCTGAGGGTTTTCTTAGGCAGAAATGTACTCCAAAATATTTTTTCGTAGTTCACAATGGCCCTAATACTCTGTCATACAGATAAGCTGATTGTAGCGCTTAAGTTAATAAAACTGAGGCTGGTGGATAATTCATAAGGTAGAAAATAAAGAAACAAATAAAAAATGTGTCTCGGTATTCCCATCCAGTATCATGATTGTTGTATTTAGCAATGATGTTGTCCAGCTCAGTTAAAAGAAAATAGAATATGTAAAAATATTTTTTTTTATGTACTGTGTATAAGCATTGACTCAGACAAGCAGTATTATTTGATATATTTATAGGCAAACACACTACACAGAAGCCCAGAGCTTATTTTAAGGATATTCAGTGGCATTTTCCGCATGATGTATTACTGCTCATATAACGTATGTCTGTCCTGTTTTACCTTAAGTTCAAAACTCTTTAAACTGAAAAAAATAAAAATAAACTTTTGTGGATGTGAGTTTATCTGGAATATACTTTAGTTTAACCCAACTCGTACCGTGAAGTTTATGAAAGAGGACGGTTATAGTTCAAAGATAATTTTTGCATATGAATTTCCATGTAGAATAATTTGAATGTCTTATGAAAACAATGATAAGGACTGAGCGTCACACATCATCAACGCATCAGCGTCCAAAGGAGGCTTAAACTCCAGGTTCCTGTAGCTGGTTTATTAAAATCATTTTAGTAGATTTGAGGGCTATATACATTCCTGGAACCGTTAAACCTCTTTATAAATAAAGTATGTTTGTGTCTTTGCTGCTGCAGAAATTTGAGACCAGTTGATGTTCTGTTTCTATGTCTCATGCGATAACTCTGACTTGGAATCTCATAAATGGCCTTTATGTAGAAGTTTGTGCAGCGCAAAACCAAACTGTGGCATCTAATAGAATAAAACATAATGTTTTCGGTTTTGTGACTATTATACATCTAAAACATTTACTGGTTATCCTCCGTAAAAACTATTAACATTACTGGGAATCGGAATCGAATCGATTCTTGAAATTTTAATCCAAACCAGCTCTGTGATCAAAGTAACAAACAGCAATATCCACTCCTGTCTAAATTAAAAGCCACTGAATAAAACCTGGACTTAACAACTGTCCCTGAAGAAGACCAATCCAAAGCTTCATCATTGACACTGAAGATGCATGATTCTCTTTTAGAAGTCCGGGATGTAGTAGTAGTTAATGCAGCTTTTGGCCACTACATGCTTTATATCGAAACTATCTGTTCTTTTTGAGTTTTTGAACACAAGGAGGTGTAGAAAGACAAAAAAAGGCTGCATTGTTTGTTTCCATGTGTTTTTAGAGGATGCTATGAGCTGCATATATAGACTGTCTTAAAAAGACCTTCAAAGTCTTGAGTCGTAACTTGGAAGAAACCTGTAGGAAACCCTGTAAATAAATGAAAAGTGTTTCCTAAAAGAAGCTCAGGAACTTTAACAGGCGTTCTCTGACATGTCTGTAATATTATTGGCTGAGACGGTTCCGTGATGTCTGTCATACAGAACCATGTGTTTATTACAGGAACATGATGGAAGAACAAAGTTCGGACATAGAAGTGACGGTGAAAACACTAGACTCCCAGAGCAGAACCTACACTGTTGCTTCTCAGGTAGGAGCTCATTTCCTGCGCCTCGTTTTGGGAACACGTTTTTATTTCTTGCCGGCCTTCGCTCACTGCTTTCTGTCCGATTGTTTGTCAGCTGACAGTGAAGGAGTTCAAGGAGCACATCGCGCCCTCAGTGGGCATCCCTGTGGATAAACAGAGGCTCATCTACCAGGGCCGAGTGCTGCAGGATGAGCGGTCGCTGGCAGACTACAGTAAGTCCGGAAGGAATCCCTTACAGCTGACCTTTAACCCCGCTCCATGACCAGCAGGAAGTTTGTCTGCTCCTGCTCTTTTTTTATAAATCAATAATTCTGGATATTTAGTAGCTATTTAAATGTTTGATTAGAATTGAGTTTGTAACAGTTGCCCTTCTTCTGAGGTATTCTTGGTTTTTTTTGTGGTTTTTTTTCTTTAGATGTGGGTGGAAAGGTGATCCACCTTGTGGAACGGGCCCCGCCCCCACCCTCCCAAGGCGGTCCCGGCTCCGGAGGAACCTCAGCAGACAGCGGGCCGTCCTCGTCCTCTCAGGGAACGTCACAAGTGCCGCACGACCGCAATGCTAACAGCTATGTCATGCTGGGAACCTTCAACCTCCCTGTCAACATCATGGACCCCCAGCAGATACAGGTTGGTGAAGTAAAGAGGGGTTCCTCCGCAGATGAGTTGATTTTCAGATCTAGAATGGATTAAAGCTACCAGATCAATTAATTCTTCCACTTCAGAATCATGGCTCACTGTTTTTAGTCGCTACGCCTCCATTTGTCTTAAAGGGGAAGTTCTTTTTTTGCTTTTTTTTAACCTGGACCTTATTTCTTGCACGAATTATTTTCATTTACTCACCCAGACAAGTAGGGCTGGGTAAAAATATTGATTCATCAATGTATTGCAATTATTTTTTTCTCAATTGAATATCGATTCATGAAATCCTTTGAATCGATTCAGTCCACTCCATTCCGCAATGTACAACAGATGTGCAATATTGTACAGTGTATTCTGCTAAATAAACCATCACAGGGAATATGAAATGAAACATGCTAGGGTCAATTTGTTCTTAAACATTGGTACTACTACACACATTATTTAAAAATATACTCACGCACTTAATTACTTGTGTATTCATTTATTATTGAATCAATATCAAAGTTAATAAATCAATATCGAATAGAATTGAACCCCTAAGAATCGAAATTGAACCAAATTGTCAAATTCTTAACAATACCCAGCCCTACAGACAAGTTTGGAGCCACTTGGAGACCTTCAGCAGAAGTTTATATCTTATCCATTCCACTCACATGGGGAATAGTGCTAGTGATTCGTAACGAAACATTGATGAAATGAAGGCGTTTTGTGGCACATAATGCCTTATTTGGAGGTGACACTAACCCTGTCCGGACAAACCCCAATTATATGGATCTTCGCTGATCGCGACTGGATTTAAAGTTCTCCCAAAGGACTCCAAGTGGCTCCAAACTTGCTTTGATGAGTAGCATGCTATACATAAGGTAAACTTTAAGTTTTAGAAATACTATACCACTTTATTTATATAGCACTTTCCATATGACATGGCAGTCAACCAAATAGTTGTAAATAAGATATAAAAGGACAGAAAAAAAAGTTACAGATAATTGAACCATAGACAAGAAAGTATCAAGTCGATTTCAGAGCTAAACTGAAGTAATAAGTTGTCGGGCAGGATTTAAAAACTATTAAGGCTGCATCAAAGGCTCTTCCTCCATGAGCGTCGGAACGCTCTTTCTGGGCGTACAGGAGACAATCGGTGCATGATGTGGCTGGTAAGGATGGAGAAGAGGTTATGTCAGATTGAGGGGGGGCATTCAGTGAAAAACAAACATAACTGTTCATCCTGAAATTAACCGGTAATTTTATTAAATTCGAATTCAAAAATACTTAATTGATCCCAAAGGGAGGTAAAATGTTGTAAGTGTTGAAATGTTGTAGGTCATGCTGCCTGTGGGCCAAAGGATTTCCTGTAGCGGTCTGTGTTGCAGCATAAATTGAAGAAGCCTCTAACCAGTACAACAGGCTCAAAATTGGTGTTAATCTGTACATTTTCAATGTTGAATCCAACATGATTCCACGGTTGATGACACCAGGACTGATGGAGAATGAAAAATTGGACACATCGAAAAGAAGTGCCAGCCCTTTCCTAGAATGAGCGAACACAATAGCTTCTGTTTTGGAATCATTTAAATGTAGGTAGTTACCCAGCATTCATTTCTTAACCTGATTAAGGTAATTCAGAAATGACTGGAGGGAGTTTTTAGGTTTGAGTGGTACATAAAACTAACTCATCAGCATAAAGATGAAACCGAACCCCATGTTTCCTAAAACTTTCAGCCAATTAAAGGATCACTTGTTAGAACAAAAGTGGACCAAGAATAGAGCCCTGAGGAACACCCCAAGATATAAATATAAGATTAATGGTAGAATTTAGCCAACGGTAGAGATTTTGATTATGCCTGCTGACCGAGATTGCATATTTTGATGATGTCATCAAGCTGTGCCTATGTAATTTACCCCAGGTGCTCCTGATGTGTTCATACTTAAACTAGAAAATGTAAGTTGAAATTTGCATAACATTTAGCTTGTATTTTTATTTATATAAAAAACCAACGTATTTTTATTTTATGTTCGTATGTTTGTTTTTGTTTTGCATCTTTGGGAAAAATTTTTTTTTTTAATGCATTTTGCACGATAAATGTACTTTAGATTACATTTTTATACTATTTTGAAGTTGTAGTTCTGCTGGAATAAGAGATTATTCCAAAATAGTAAATTTGACACATACAGAAGAAAAAAAGTTTATTGCAATAAATATCGTTACTGCACATGCTTCAGATTATATTGCAGTCTAGATCTGAGGTCATGTCACTCAGTCTCTTTCTCTAATGTTGGAGTCCATTCTTTGTTCTACAGTCTGACAATAAATCTGCAAACTAACAAATCAGAAGGAAAAAAGAATCATGTATGGAGAGGAACTCAAATGCTATATATGCCATTATTACAAGTGTTGTGTAATGACTGAGTGAGTGGATCACACCTTTTAATGCTGCCTTCCTGAGCACAGATCGATAACTGGCTACCTTGCTGCACAATGCTGCTGATCACAGTGTGATGTGGGCGTTAATGTCGGGTTGTTTGTGGGAAAGCAGCAGATAGAAACTGATAAAAATGTTTTACATCAACTTGTAATCAGGTGGGTAGTGGGGACTTTCCATTTGGAGACCACAACCAGAGAAAAGAAAAGAAAAACTGAAGCAATCGTTGCCAGATCTTCAACCGGTAGCTAGAAGTCGGTTTAGGTAGATTTACAAGAGAAGGGAAACAGAACAGACCTGATGGTGGAGCAGATGTAGCAGCAGAGAGAGCTTCTGTGGGAGTGTGCAGTTCTGCAGGTAGAAACCTGGAGCTGGAGAACACAGAAGCCACCAGATCATCACAGAAGCAACTGTCAGATCTTTGTAGTCAGGAGTTTTCAATTTCACTACGAGAAATTGGCAGGAACACGATCTCGCTTCGTTTTTTTTAGCTTTAGCAGGTTTAAACATTTCTCTGCTTACAGATTAAATAAACCAGCGTAGAGGAAAAGCTTTCTAATGTTAGCCTCAGAGTATCTTCGCTTTGAGCTTCCTTTCAACAAATGTGTTAAAAATAACTCAGCAAAAACTGCAGATATATGATGAAGCTTTGTTTTATGGGGCGCCAATTGTAAGATTTTTGTTATTTAGTAGAAATGCACTTTTTTTGAACATTTAGCTTCATTTTTCCACATTTAGCACACTTTCATACATTTAGGAAGAAAATGTTTCTAAAATTCAACATTTACCAGCATATTTACATTTTAAAAATCTAAATTCTAAATATTATTTTAAATGTAACATGTTAAATCTAAATGTTAAATCTAAATCTAAATGTTTAATCTAAATCTAAATGTTAAATCTAAATCTAAATGTTAAACTTAAATGTTAAATCTAAATGTTAAATCCAATGTTCTAATGAACATGTCCAATGTTCCAAATGTTCCTAACATTTAGATTTAGATTTAACATTTAGATTGAACATTTAGATTTAACATTTAAATTTAACATTTAGATTTAACATTTAGATTTAGATTTAACATGTTACATTTCGAAATAATATTTAGAATTTAGATTTTTAAAATGTAAATATGCTGGTAAATGTTGAATTTCAGAAACATTTTCTTCCTCAATGTATGAAAGCGTGCTAAATGTTGAAAAATGAAGCTAAATGTTCAAAAAAGTGCATTTCTACTAAATAATGAAAATTTTATACTTGGCACCCCATACTGTTTGATGTAACATTCTAGCAAGAGATGTTTGCCTATTAAAAAAATCAATGATGTCGTCAAAAAAAGAATCTGGTCATACTCGTATTTTTTTAAAACCCTATGGGGTTATAAATATTCCACCCTAACTAGATAAACAGAAACATACACATATACAAGGAAATGAAAGGATTGCATTTAAAATAGGAATACCTGCTGTGGTTCCTGCTCCACATGGATCCATTTGTGTGTAATCAAATAGTGGGATTTCTGCAGAGGTTATTGTCATGAGGTTTTGGATTTTTGCCTCAGACAGATGACGTCTCATGGGGGTTTGGATGTCGTTCTGGACGCTGAATCTGCACTCTGCTGTCAAACTGGAGACTGGGATTAAGCCCCACGTGAGCCGGAGTTTTCAAATGAGGAGAAATGTCTAAATCTGAAGCGGCCAGAAGTCGAACAGACGCTCTGAACAAACCGTTTCTTGACCCTCTACACTATCGCTTGAGTGGGAGGAAAGCAGCAGCAGGCGCTGGTGCATGGCACACATCAGGCTCTCTGCAGCGTCTCTAACCAGCAGCACCGGCTACAGTCTCCACAGCCTCAGTAACGTTTCGGTGTGCAGTCAGCTCCCGGTCAGCAGGACACGTTGAATACAGTGTCTGGGAATCTTTTCCTTACCTGCCGTAAAGTTAAAAGTATCTGCGCTTTTACACCAAGTGGTCAGAGGTGTGAATATTTCTCAGTTAAAATTACAAACAGCCGTCATATTTTCCCGTCACCAGTCTAAAAAATCCGTCAAATATGGAAAATATTCGGTTTGTGCGACTCCTGCAACTACAAACTATTGAAGAAAAATTGAAAAGCTGCAAATGCTTAAAGAGTTTCTGGCTTTTAGTTTGAGAGGGTAGATTTCTAATCTGCAGCTCAATGATGGTGTTGCTTTATGTAACCATCTGGTGGAGAGATTTAACATGTCTACGGGCCAGATTTAGTCCTCTAGAGCTTCTATCCTGCAGCTTTTAGGATGCATCTCTCCTGAATCAAATGATTGATTTCATATTCAGTTATTCAGCTGTGCAGAGGGGGAGGGTGTTGTAGAGCAGGGATTCATCTGGAGGCTCTGGAGGCCTGCACTTGGACTCACCACAGGGCGAGAGGCATGCACTAATTACAATAAACTGCAATTTAAAGGGTTAATCCAAACTTATAAAACCTCTAAACCCCACAGTAGATATAATAATAATGTAGCAGAAGTCTGTAAGAAATATAAGAAGAAAAAAGCTTCCCTTTTATACAGGATTTGGCAAAATTCAGAAAATTAAATATTCAACTAAGGGGTGTTAAAGACTGCTGCAAAATTATTAAACAGAATTACTTGCCTTTAATTTAATCAAAAATATCCAAAAAGAGATTCAGTTAATATTTGTAGATTAAACTACATTGTTTTAAACGGAAGTATTTTATTGGCAGTAGAATGAATCATAACTAATCTTATATGGTAAAACACAAACAATAAATATTCCATCAGATTTGGGCTCCTTTTATTGGTTTTGTAGATAACGGGCGTCCTGCTGAGTTCTTCTTCTGATTATTTCTTCTTTTTTTTATCAAACCTTTTTACACCTGAATACTTCATCTTTGTAATTCCTAAAAACTATGCCTCTCTGCTTAATCTTTGAAAATATTCCCTCATAATAAAATTACAACTGGTTCTAAATGTGAAGGAATTAGCTTAGTTTGTAAATGTATCTGTTTTGGATGTTTTCTGTCTTTACAATCGTTTATCGTAGCTAATTTATTTACATATATGTAAAAAAACAACACAAATGTTACTCTGATCTTATTGTTGCAGTTTTATTAAGCGAAAACTGAAGAATCTACAGTTAAAGAATATATGTTCATATATGAACTCTGTAGATTAAACCTCAGTTTTCGTGTAATAATTCAGCAGCTGTAGGTTTGTTGTAGTGTTCCCAAAGGTCTCTGTGATTTTATGCCATTTTTTTCCCCCTTAAGCAGATGACGGTCCAGCAGATGGTGTCCGGAATGGGAGAGAACGCCCGGAACGCCAGAGTCACGACCAGCAGTGGGGTAAGATCCACCTCTCTACAGCCGCTCCTCCTCATGGTGCAGGTTTGGTTCTGAGAGAAGCAGCTGTTGTTGCAGAGCAACGGGTCGGTAAACGTGCACATCGATATGGACCAGCCGGTTCAGAGCGAGCCCAGGCTGAGGCTGGTGTTGGCCGAGAACCTGCTCCGAGATATCCAGGACGTCATCAACAGGATGGAGGTGAGAGGTGGAGTTCTCAGCTTCCTCTGGAAATGCTTCCTCTGCTGACTTCTGCTTTCTGTTCTCAGGGTCGAACGGCTGAGTCATCCTCCCAAACCGAAACCACCTCTGCTGCTGCTGCTGCTGCTGCTCCCCCGCCTCCCTCATCGTCATCCACCACCTCCACACCTTCTCCCTCGACCCAGCCCATGGACACCTCCCCACCTCCAACTACGCCCCCACCTCCACCTTCCTCCTCTGCACCGTCTGAGGGACCAACCCCACAACCAGGACCAAGGTTAGGACGGATAACTCCCCTCCTACATGGAGATTTACATCAGCTCAGCAGTCTTACAAACAGATCAGACAGGAGGGACGCTTTAGGTCCTTCACTCCTAACATCACTCCTAATATTCCTTCAGTTTTCTCTCTAAATCATTTTAACCCTCTAGGCGCCAAAGTCGCAATATTGCGACAAGCAACATTGCTAAGTTTAACGAGCCACAGCTGCAAATATGACCACTAAGTTAATTACTACTTTACATCAGGAGATGGTGAAAATCTGTACCTTCAATCTAGGACACATATTTAAGTGTGTTACCATGGAAACTTTTGGAGTAAATCACCTTTTTATGTACCTCCGCGAGTGAGAGAGACAGCGTGCAGCTGCTGCGGTCACAGCATAGAGAGAGCGAGTTTTAGAAAGATCAAACTTGTGATGCAGAGACGTCCGAGTTCCCCACTGGAAAGTATTGGCTTTTTCAGATTCTGAAGAGGAATATTTAGCCTATCCTCTGATCAAGATGTCCAGTCGTCCAAATGAGAAAGAAAGCGAAACTCAAGCAGCGCACAGCTGCAGCCGGCCGGCCGGTCCCGTTCGCCATTACGATCTACAGAAGCAACAAGTAGATGCTGTTCGTCACGTTCTCCCGAGTCCCGCTGGGAGAAAAGTATGTGATCGGGTAGCAGGGTTGTCATAACAACGCTAATCCAGAAGAAGCAGGAATGTAAAAATCCGTGGAAATAGTAACCGACGCTGTAGAAAAAAAACGAGAAAAATCAGACGGCTCATAAGCTGGTAAACAGCATTAAAGTTCACTTTCCCGCTGCAAATGATGATGATGATGATGATGATGATGATGATGATGATGGGGAGGTATGAGGAAGAGTTTGATGAAAGATCATCAATAGTGGATCAGACAATTTGATGAGCCTGTTGGTTATTTTGGAGATGGATCTGTAAAATTCTGAGCCCAATAATTTAGATTCTGACTAATTGAGGCTCATAACAAAGGAAATAAGCAGGTATGTCCACCTATTCTTGAAAAAAATGCCAATAAATACTAAAAATACATATGTAGAAAATACATAAGCCTATATAGAAAATTAAAATAATAATATTCAAAATAAAGTACATTTTAAACTATGTAAAAAAGATAAAGGCCCGTAAAATTATTGCAAACCAATTATATTTTTTCAAACGTTTTTAAACAACCAAAACAAATCATGCATAACGAAAATGTTGTGGCTGTAAAATAATCAAGCATTTGCCTTTTGTCTCTTAAATAAACAGAAAACTCCAACATTTGGCTCCAAAACTACGCCCGTTTACAGTATTATTTATTTGACAAAATAACAGTCAACTGCAATAATATAAGTTAATAAACTAAACAGTCTGTCGTCTTTTTTGTGAAACGTTGCAGTGTTTTAGTGATATTTATTTTTTGCCAATCACTTAAACTGTTTGAAAAGCAAGCAGAGTTTGAGACGACATTGTCACATAAACCTTAGCAAAACAAAATGACTTTTAATATCCTTTTAACAGTTTAGAACTCTAAAATGTGACCAGCTCAGATTGGGTCCCCAATAGAAGAAAAGCTCTGGTTTTATTTTGGTGCTACAGTCCCAGACCCACCCTGGGCCCCTTTTAGCCCCTCTTTATTCACCTCCTGGATTATTTAGGAATTATCACTTATTAATCATTATAAAAACTCACAGGAGTCTCTGTCAGGAGAGGGAGAAAGTTTTTTTTCTTCTTACTTTGGTCGCAACGCAGCTGGAGGAATATTAATGCTGAATTATTGTTGATAATCTTGGTCCCACATGAAGAGAACATCTTTTAAAAAAAAAAATCATAATCTGATTTGTTTTGGGTTTTTTGTCTCCTTCCTCAGTCACCCCAGCCCGGCCGAGCTGGCAGAGATGCTGTCTGAGCTGCGGAGGGTGGAGGAGCGGCTGCAGCCATTCATGCAGAGAGCCCACAGCATCCTGGAGACGGCAACCACCGCAGAATACAACAGTAACACCGTAGGAGTCCAGTTATTGTTGACGCAAAGTCGCAGCTAATATATTTGGTGCTATTACTAACGTGGTTAATAATGCTGGCTGGGACAGCAATGATTCAGAAATCTTTGATTTGGAGCATACTTTCACGTAAATGTGTCATGTTCTGTTTTCCCAGTTTAAACGGAGTTAGGTGCATCATCTGTAGCAGTAGAACATCAGGTTATTGGCAGCTAATGCTAGTTTTCATTCAGAAGACAAAACTTTGTTATTGCTTAGTTTAAACCAAACCTGAAGCAGGATCTGCTATACTTATCCTCGAGATGTTTAACTCAAACCATCACATTATGGAAATATATATATATATATATTACGGGTGTCACAATCTCGATTTTTGTATCGGAATCGATCAAAATTACGACCCGTACTTGCACAATCGAAATCCAAAAGAGAATCGCGATCACCTCCTCTTCCTGTTTTCTGTGTCCCACTCACACTCCGTAGCAACAGTTAGCAGACGACTGTCTCTTTACTCAGATTTCCTCATCACAAGGAACCACAAATGGCATTTTCCCTAACAAGTAACTCTCACCAGCGACACCTGGTAACGTTTTAACTGCCTGTATCACATCCCCCCGTGATCAGAGCACATTAACTGACGCTAGCAAGCAGCTAATAGCTAAGCCGAAGCTCGACCTCGGCTAGGATAGATGAAGCGGCAGGAGTGGAGCTAAAGCCGCTGCTTCTACTCTCAAATCCCCAGTGAGGAAATGTTGTGTTCCCGACGAGTTAAATCCACATTCCCATTGTAAACAAGAGGAATGCTGTTAGCTGCATTTTACTCGGCGGAATCAGCTATCTGGAGCATTGTTTCCAATCGTTCTGCAGTACCTGTGAAGACTCACTAGATGGCAGCCACCCTCTGTTAATCATTTATTTAAACAAAACTGTTACACTTTATTTCAAATAAATGATTTCAGTTTGACCATTAATGCCTATTGTGATACATTACACAAGAATAAGAAAGAAATGCATCAATGTTGTCCCTTTGAAATAAAATGTACTTGAATTAAACCAATGATCGTAGACTAGTCTACAAATGACATAGGCCTCTGTACTGTAAAATAAAAAAAGATAATCGAATCGTGACCCTAAAATCGAAAATCAAATCGAGGATTTGGAGAATCGTGCCACCAAAAATGTACCGATACCGGAATCTGTGACTGTTAAAGACGCCATTTGGGCCGTCCTGGTAAATTCGGAACATAAAAAAAAAAAATTAATATGTGTTTGAGTTAAGTGGTGCTCCTCCTCCTTTCTTCAGCGTTGCCTTGAGTGACGTGACTACACACACGTTTGTTATTGCATCCGTCCAGGTCCTGTTCAGGCAGAGCAGATATTAACGGTTCTAAACTGGACTCTAAGAAATACAGAAAGGAGTGTGAATCAAACACTGAAATAAAAAGCTGTTTGAAGCCGTTCAATAGCAAGGAACCCATCACATTTGACACATTTTTCCCATTTTTGCCCTAATATATATACATAACAAGAGGGACTAAAGAAGAGTACAGATACCTTCTATAAATCGTAAAAGCATCAAGTAAAAAAAGTCATCACCAATTTGGATGAATGTGGATCCCCTACGGCTGGCCGATTGATCAAATGATGTTTTAATGAGATTTATTTTTTGCAAAATCTACTTTGTTTTATTTTTGCCAATGCACTACTTGGACTTCCACATCTCAGATTTATGTCAATCCACCATCTTTTTTTACAAGGATACTTTACAGCTTGTTTTTAGTTGGACTAAAACTTCAGTTTAGCTCCTGGTAATAAACGGGGAAAAAAAACCATATTTTTTCACTTGCAATTTCTTTTTGAGAAAACCGAGGTAGAAAAAAAAAGGATTAAAATTGGATTTGTTATAAGAAATATAATTTTAAAGTGATAGTCTGGACTTTGTAAGAAAAAAGAGAGAGGGGGACATGATTTGAAAAAATAAAACGACCCAAGCTCCCTCACCCTCCCTTTCTGATTGGTCTTGAAGCCGCGCCTACTTTTCCGTACACGCGCCAGGTCAGTGCGCCAAGACGTGCGGAGGAGAGAGAAAAAAAAAAACCAGAGTGTCAATAATGGAGTTATCAGAAGCGAGGAAGCTTTTTTGGTTTGAAAATATTGGCGGAGGCTTGATTCGGAGGCTCTGTGAAAACAGAAAACTGAGCATGCGCGCAGTTACGAGCACACAGCGTTCGTGATCGACAGCCCTTCGACAGCATCACTGGATTGGATCAGGTGGACGGCATCGTGGCTTTTGAGCCATAGCTGAGATACGGGAAGGCGGGACTTAGCTGTAATGTTATAATTCATAAAATGACTTATTTTATATCAATATTAAGGCCAGGAGGTCAATTTAATACAATTCTTAAAACGTGTAATTCATTTAGAGATCCAGACTATCACTTTAAGCCTAGCCCTACCTACACCCACATTATGGAAGGAAATACCAAACGACATATACACTGTGGAGAATTGGCAGATTTGCTTCAGAAATTAGGGACTACTGGAAAATTATTAATGGGAGTTTTAGGAAGTTATTTGAAAAAAATTGAAAAATTTTGTTGATAATAATAAGCACCATTTAGATAGGGGAAAAAATGTAATCATGGATACAAGAAAATATTGATTTATCATTATAATGCAATATTTTATTTCAAATGCAATGTAACGGTTTTTAATTTTATTAAATTTTTTTAGAGTTTGAATGGAGACTTTAATGACGACAGTAATCTTTGTAGCAAAATTAAAAGTAATAAAGTAATCCAGTAATAAAACTGGATGTTTTAAGTATGAAACATGTTGGAGTCTTTAGAATGTTCAAGTAGTTTTTCTATAATTATGTTTTTTAAAAACCAACATATATGAAACTCTTTGTTTTGAGGTGACATATCTATGTTTCTGGTCAACTATATTTTTGGTCAGTTTTACTGTTTAAAAAAAAAATTAGATTGTAAAAATGCAAAATTCTGAAAATAAAGAATAAAAAACCCTAATAATTCGTAAAAGAGAATCTGGTTGGGTTTAAGTTGTCAATCTTTGGTTGTTGAGTGTGAAAAAAACGCTCCAGCTGCTGATTTCAGGTGTTAAAGCTGCTGAACGGTTGAAGAGTTTATCTTTTTTTAAAGCTGGTTTCTCGTGTTTTTCCTGCAGGAGAGGGAGGAGGACCAGAGAACTCTGGTTCAGATCTGCGAGTGTCTCCGTTTGCTGGGGAACGCCCTGGTCGCCCTCAGCGACCTGCGGCTGAACCTCATGAGCCCCGTGCCCCGCCACCTCCACGTCGTGCGGCCCTTCTCCCACTACAGCAGCCCCGTGAACCTTCCCGGCGCCATGCACCACCACATCCCAGTGCAGGTAGGCCCCGCCCACCCCGCTTCCCCGCCACAAGGTCTCCTTCCGCTCACTGCTGCCGTTTCCTCCCACAGATGAACATGGGCGCCACAGTGACTGTTGCTGCCAACAGCACTGAGGGACAAGCTCCGCCCACCCAGCCGAGCGGCCAGCCGGAGCAGCCAGGTCAGGGACAGACCTCTCCCTCACAGACTACCCCGTCCAATCAGCAGGCTGGACAGGGACAGGGACAGGGACAGGGACAGGGTGGCCCCCGGGTCATCAGGATCAGCCACCAGGCAGTCCCGGTGGTCATGATGCAGATGAACGCGGACGGTGTGTTGTCCCTTTACCCGCCACTGATTGAATGCTCCTCTAAATCTGGGATGTTTGTGTGTCGCTGGAGAGGAATCCCACCATGCTCTGCTGCCATGAGTGTGAATGGAAGAAAACGTGTTGAATGGTTTCTTTTGATATATATTCTCAGAGAAACTTGATATTCGGGGTTTGCACTCAGATTTGTTTTTTTTTGTTTCCCATGAAGCTCCAGGAGGAAACGGTGCAGCAGGCGGACAGCAGATGCCTGGCCAACCAGGTAAGGTAGCTGAAGGATACGGCTTACACCAGAAGATCCTTTTTTATTGCATTGGCATGTTGTTGTTTTTTATTTTTGAATTTATTATAAAAATTATTTTAATCTAATATTCTCCTTAAACTGAAAAACAGTAAACCAGATTCTTTTAATGTTTTAAGAAGTTTTTTATATATATATATATATATATATATATATAGCTTTTTTTACAAGCTTTTTTTTGTATTTTAATTAAAAATATTCCTACTTTATATTTTTTTCAATTTATTTATGCCATCTTTTTACATTTGTTTTACTGATTCTTTCCTTATTTATCCACACTTTTTAAAATTTATCATATTTACTTCCTTTTTAAACTTGTTTGTTTAGGTCATACGCTGATTTGAATCTTTTTAGATGTGAATTTTTGTTTTGTTTTATAATTTGATATTTTTAAAAAGCTAAATTTCTGTTTTATACTTCTATCCTGTTTACATTTACGTTTTTTCTGTTCTGTCGTTATTTTATATGTTTTTTCATTTTATCCTTTGCTGAATTATTCCTTAAATTGAAATGGCTGGACGATATAGAAAAAGAGCATATCAAGAAAGGGAATAGTCATATTGATCGACATCAATAATTATCGATAAATATCATAAAAATGTAGAAAATATATTTTAAGCACCTCCCTGATCTTATTTTTCAATGAACTAATTTTACTAAGAATTAAATAAAGTGATTTTTCAAACACTTTTCTTTCATAACTAAGTTTGTAAGACAGAAAAAAATCAAGACACCGGAGTAACTTAGTAAATTCAGAGAGCGTTCATGTTATTAACCATTATATTATATGTCCTTTAAATCATGTTTAAATGAAACTCTTACCTTGACGCTTTTTAATCTTTTAAACGTTTTATGACGGTTTCTAATACTAATGACTGAAACCTTTAGTTTGTCAATAAAGCTTATTCAAATTCAATTCAGCTGTTAAAGCCTACCTACTACTCACCCATAGCAGAGTGTAGATGGAGCCCAGTCCAGCCATTGAGAGCTGAAGCCAGCAGGTTTTTTTTCTTCTGAGGATCGGTGGGCATTTTAACAGCTGCATGAAGCGCAACCAGAGTTTCCCCATGTCTCTCATAACGGTGATTAGCAGCGAGCCGGATGAGGGAGTCCTGCTTAACACAGCTGATCCTATTCATTGATTTAGTTTATTTTTCCTCCGTTTTTGTCCGTCGAGGATCAGTTCTAAACAGGAAGCAGCATTTACCTGAGCTCCTAAAACATGTTTTTCTGGAACAATTTCCTCCTTGCTCCCTTGCTGTGACATCCTACCGCGATGAATTTTGTTTTACGGAGATGGTTCACTTGGGGACCATCGACAAATTCTGTCGCAGCTCATATCATTCGCTCTTTTTTGTGGTTTGAAAGGACAGAAGGATGGGTGACTGAGCTGCCTGGGTCAGTGTTAATGATTCATTTGGAGTAGATAGTGACTGTAATATTTAAAATCAAACAAAAAAATGAGGGGAAGCTTTTTTTTTTTTTTTTTTTTTTCAGTCGATCGTATTGCTACCGAATTATTGTCCAACCCTACTTACTGAAATATTTATTTACCAGAAATGTAATTCTGGTTTCATCAACAAACATTATTCTATTTGACCTCCGTCCTCCAGGGGGCCTCCCGCCTGACTTCATGCGGAACCTCATGCAGCAGATCAGCCAGTATGCAGCTGCTGTCGCCACCAGCGCTGCGACGGCCGCGGCCACCGGCCAGTCGGTCCCGACCCAGCCCACCCCTCCCAGCTCCACCCCCACCTCCTCTGCCACAACCACAGGCCCCAACACCCCCACCACCACCCCCACCGCCCCGCCTCCACCCTCCCAGGCTGGACCCCAACAGCCCCAGGCCCGGGTCGTGTTCTCTCGGCCCCCGTTTGCTGCCAACATGACCCCCCCGGCCTTTGGGACCCGAGGAACCACCATCAACGTGAGGGCGGCCATGCCGGGCCAGCAGCCAGGACAGGTGGGAATGGTTAGACTGGTATCTGCTGATTGGTTTAAAGTAGGGATGCACCAATACTCATACTGGTAGCAGGTATTGGCCCCGATACCATCTAATGTACGTGTATCAGCATTGGTTACACTTTACTGATACCATGACCCGTTGCTCCAAATGTGGACAATCTGCAATAAATTAACAAAAAAGATCAATTTTTCACTTCAAATTTTATTTTTGTGGTAATTTTACGTATTACATCTGTTATGTTGTCTTAGTTATGTTTAGTTGGTAAAGTCTAGTGCCTTTAGTCTCTTCAAGAAAGGTATAAAGTGGAAGTTACACAGATTATAAATTCAACAATAGTATCGTATCGGGTATCGACAGATCCACTAAATCCAGGTATCGGTATTTGATCTAAAAACATCGGATTGGTGCACGTCTAGTTTAAAGTTTATTGGAAGTAGGAGAAATTAATAAAACTGATTTCCTCCAGGCTTTTAACCCTGCTGCGCTCAACCAGATGATCAGCGGACTGGTTGGACAGCTTCTGATCCCGGGACAGATGGGTGAGCGTTTCCTCTCAGCTTCACGTTTTAGCCTGAGAAACTTTTCTTAACGTTGTTTTTTGTGCTTTGTCCACAGCCGGCCAAACCGTCACTTCGTCTTCCTCCTCCTCCTCTTCATCCGCTTCAACGGCTTCATCCTCTCAGACCTCCTCCTCCTTTTCCTTTTCCACCTCGAGTCCAAGTCCGCCGTCCGCAGCGTCCACCCAGAACCAAACGGAGAGCAGCGGTGGAGGCGGAGGCGAGCCCCAGGATCTGTCCCCAGATCTCCGCCAGCTCCTGGGGTCTCTCCTGGGTGTAGCCGGGGTACCCGGCGCCGGTCCAGCCGGGGCCCCTTCTATAACCGTCACCACCTCCGGCGTGCCGGCGTTCATCCAGGGAGTGACGGAGTTCATGCAGCAGGTCGCTGTCTACCTGTCAGGTCTGTTCTGATTGGCTGGAGACGTGGGATTCTGACCCTCCTTCCTTCTTCTCCATCCTGCAGGCCTCCCAGCCCATCTTCTCCCCTCCGCCTCCTCCCTCTGGTACCACTCAGGCGCCCCCTGCAGGAGCCAACCCGTCAGCGAACCCAGCTGCCGCAGCAGCAGCAGAGTCGCTGAACCCGGAGCTGTTCACTGGCATCGTTCGTGGCGTCCTGAGCACCATGATGGGCTCCCTGGGCCAAGCTCAGAACGACACGGAGAGCATCGCTCAGTTCATGCAGCGGCTGTCCCAGGCCACCAACATCTTCATCAGCCCTGAGGACCCCACAGGTTGCTCTATTGATCCGGTGCTCAGCAACGTTCTCCTCCTCCGGGTTTAAGGTGACTTCCTCTTTTATTTGGGTTTCCCAGGGTTCTTTGGAGAGCTGCTGATGTTGGTGTGCCAGACGTTCACCATGTCCGACCTGGTGATGCTGCTCCACGGCCAGCACCAACCGCTCAGCCGCATCCAGCCTCAGCTGTCCCAGTTCTTCACCCAGAACTACCTCAACGGCAGAGAGCCCACCGATGAGAACATCACGGTCCGTAGCGCTCACCTGGAATCCATTCCTCTAGGTCCAAACCTCTCCTGACTCCTATCTGTTCTTCTGTCTGCAGGGGGCCGCTGAAAGTCTGGTTAACGAGCTGGAGGAGTACATCACGGAGAGCTTTGTGAGTCTTCTGCTTGCTGTGCTTCAGAATCGGAGACAAGATATTTTCAAAATATAACTGTTCATTGGTTGGTTCATTTCTTTAGAGTTCATCCCTTCTTTCTTTGACCGTTTATCATCAGTTTAAAGGTCTCCTTCACTGAAAACCGTAAACAAAACTGCCTCTTTTTCAAATACAATCTGTCACTCTGAGTTGCATTACCACTGCTTTCCACTGGGTGCTTTGTAAGTGGCGTGCAACGTAAAAGACATGATTTGCTCCCTTCCCACCAGGCGAGTTTTAGACGTGTATCACCCAGCTGGTCCCAGGATATCACAAAATCACAGGAGAACTCAATAACTTAAAGGGTAGTATGCAGTTCATAAGTGGCATAAACTCACTATCCACTCCCAGAACTGCAAATATTTCTGTCCATATCTTCCCCTTTTTCATGTTGTTTTAAGTAGTCAAGCGACCCGAAATCTGCACGGCCTTTATTTTGAAACTTCTGGGAAATTTTACATTTCTGATTATTTTATTGCCTGATTTCCTGTCTTGTCTGATCAAAACTGCTAAGATTCACACGGTTTAGAAGCATAGAGCGTAAAATAATACAACTGCCACCACAACGCACTGAGAGGATTCAGATTCTTCTGCTGCTTCACGCCCAGTGGAAACCGTCCCATTGACTTTAATGGGGGCTATCAGCTGCGTATTACGTGTCGCAGACGTTACGCGCCGCTTATGCTTCTGTTGGACAGTAGGACTTAGCATGCTGCATGTAAACATTTTCTCCAAACCCCTTTTACTGCATTTGCCACAGAAAAAAATTACTAGTAAGTGATTAAAAACATTGTCCCTTCTATGTCACTGGGAAAATTAGCATTCATTGTCTTTCCTACCTTGTCTAGCGACCGCCCACGTCTACTACTACAAGCTAGGAACTGGAGCTAACTATTAGCAATGAAGCTAACCGTTAGCAGCTCATCGTTATGGCAGAATGCAGTCAGGCTTTTCTTTGTTTTAGGACATTTATTTTACCAAGGAAAGATTAGCAGAAGAAGAAACTTGGATTTTTACTTAGAAGACTGCCAGCGAGGGAAGTTAATTAAATTATTTTATCGAAGGCGGCGAAGAGTCGCGTTGCTGTTAGCCAATCAGAGACGAGGCATTTCCATTTGGTGAATAATCCTGAGTTAGACTCATGATCCTGAAATTTCACCCCACCCACTCCGAAAAAACTGCAACCTACTGAAACAGAACTGAAATAACTTTTTTCCCACGTAAAATGGCTCTGAGGGCGAGAGACTACTGGAAAGTCATTGGAGAAGCGAGTTAATTAGACGTTTAATGCAGCTGCAGTAAACCTATGTGCACTTCCTCTCCTCCTCCAACAGAGGGAGTCCTCAGTCACGGTGCTGGACGGTGTGGACGTCACTCAGACAAACATGTCTTTCTTCAGACAGCAGCTAACGCAGATCGCCACGCACATCCTGCGCTGCACAGGTAATCCTTATCCCACAGCGCCCCCTGCTGTTGGTGGTAGTTCCTCTGTTTGACCGCTTTAGCAGAAGCTGACGGTAGAACGATTTAACATCGTATTGTTGTTAATATTGAGATGCTTTTGGTGCAGACGAGACTTTTGGGCCCAGGCTGCTGCAGATGTGTAACCTGGCGCTTTTCGAGTGTCTCGCCCTCAACCTGCACTGCCTCAGAGGAGACCGGCGGGCGCTGACAGCTGTCATCAACCACAGGATAGTGAGTATAGCGTTTATAAAAGGAACCACACCTCTGAAACCGAAACTTTAGTGGTTTTTAATTTGACTTTACATGACAAATCTCAAATAAGTGCATTGATATGAAGTGGAAGGACAATTACCCAAATTTCTGAAATCTAAAGAACTGAAAAGTGTGGTGGGATTTAGCTTTCTCTGCAGCTTTTAGATTCTTCTTGACTAGCTTTTTACATTTAGACACTAGACATTTTCCCTGTTCAGTTTTGTAAAAAAATGCAGAGGTTCAGTGAGACTGAGCTTTGACTAGGCCATTCTAACACATCTTAAACCGCTATATTGTTAGCTTCAAGAGTGTTTCTCCCAGGATTCTGCTGAACTCTATTCCTTCAACTCTAGCCAGGTTTCTGTCACTGCTGGGGAGACGCACCCCACAGCATGATACCGCTGTTACTATGTTTCCCTTACAGAGCAGCTGTATCTACTCTGAGATTAAAATACACACACTGTTCACTGGTAGGGTAACAGTTGGTGGTACTGGGTTTTATTTAGGGGTATCAGAGTAAAGAAGTTTGAAAGAACTTTTAGATTTTATTTCGAAATACATTTTCCTTCCACTTCACTTTATTCTAGAATAGCTCTCCTCATTGTGGGAGCATGGTGGAGCAGCTTTGGTATGTTAAGGTCCCAGAACATCATCGATTGGATTATTCTTCCCCCTGGTTCTGGATGCTGTGCAGCTGGAAGGATTTTTGCTCTTTTTCTTGTATTTTGGTTTTATACCTGTTAGCAGCTAAATAGCATCTCAAAAGCTCAAAAAATATTTAAACTCTGACCCCAGAGCATTTTAAAAGGCGGCATCGTGGATGCAGAGAGGAGAGGGAGAAGATGGAATATTTAACCATCTCCTGCATCTCAATTCAATTCAGTTTATTTATATCACACTAATTCACAACAGATGTATCCTCGAGGCACTTTACAGGAAAAGTCGTTTCAGTACAATTAAACATTTAAATCTGTTAAAAGTTTTCTATGTAAGGAATCCCAGCAGATTGAGTCTTTGACATGAGGTTGTTCCACAAAGAAAGATGGGCAAGGATCATATCCCCTACTCCAATGTCTCTCTGTTCATACGGCCAGGCGGAGATTAAAGAGCAGCAGTAAAAGAGTGTCGTTCAGGTCAAATTATTGTGGATAATGATTTATGCATGTCATAATGGTAATAGAGCAACAATCTTCAGTCAGAGGCTTAATCAGATTCGTTGGAAGACTGACTGCTACTGGAGATCCCTCCAGGCCACAGCGTCACCATCTTGAGGATACTTGGATGATTTGAGTCAGTGGTTCCTTTGATTTATAAGGAAATGTGAGCATCAATGTCCAATCTGTGTGGTTTGAAACATAAAACACTAACAAAGGAAAGAAATAACTAATGTAAAGAGTTGTTTTGCAAAATTTCACTTTCACTTTATTAGACAGGTGTAGAAAGGGAATTTGGCTTCAGTAAAAAAATCTAGTTTCAGAAAAACTTAATCCTGTATGCAAGTGTTCTAAAATGGCTTGTAACAGTTGTCTATGCACGATGGCTGCCCTCTTCTTTCAAAAGATGTGGATATTATTTTGCAGTTCAAAGACCGAGCATCAGGACTCACTGTGACACAGAACAGCTGTCTGATCCGACATATGACCCATTTCCTCGCACAGTACCACAAAAACCCTTTGACGGGTCGTGGTTTATAGTAGTTGTATGTTGTTGCATTCTGCGCCCTACGAAGTCGCTACATGTTAAGGCGCATTTCATAAATGCTCCGTTGGAATTAGACAAGCATTTTTTCAGTATTTGAGGGGGTTTTTCAGAATGGTGACGGAAAAATCTGAAGGATGTTCGTCATATTGGCAGATTATGATTCAGCTTTGAATGGAGACATACAGGTGCAGCTTGGTAAAAACCGGTGGTTTACAGCAGAAATCACAGGTGGTTTCTGCTGCTTTCGGGTCAGAACACAGCTTCTTTAGAGAGTATTTCCGACTTCTGATCATTATCATAGAAATGGTCCCTGATTTCCAAACATTGGGTAAAGTGCCACTTAATTAATAATAAATTTTAAAAATTAACAATATTTTAGCGTTGTTTAATTTCGTTGTTTATCTGTGGTTCTCTGTTCAGGTTATTTGGGCTGAATATTATCTCATATTAAAAACAAAATATGTTATCATTTTGAAAATCAACTCGTAAGAATAAATAGATATTTTTTTTTTACCCCAGAAAAATATCTAGCAGCAGAGAGGAATAATGGTAATGTTCTGGCCGCTGCTTTCAGTCATTGTTGAAATCATGTCCAGAGCACAATATTAAATCTTATAGAACCGAGTGAAGCTTTTTACATGTGCCACTCGATTCGAAATGTTTTTTGAGCTTATTTGAAAATTTGAAAAAGCAAGATTGAACTCATCGTATTTTTCCACTCTTTGGAAACAGGTTTGGTACATTTTTTTTAATGCTTTGCTTTCATGAAGGAGCCTCGTCAAAAACCTATCCCCACTATGTGAGTGCAGCAGTGTCCTAGCCATGAACACACTTAGCCGGGTTTAAAAAAAAAAAAAAAATTATTCCCACCTCGATTATAAAAACATCCCCATCCACACATAAAGGGAGAAGTCCGTTTTGAAACACATTCATAGATATGCCAAAGCTGTAGGGGGCAGTAGTTCCTCCCCAACGTGTGAATGTGTGCGTGAATGACTGTGTAAAGCGTTTTGGGGTCTGTAGGGACCAAATAAAGCTCTATACAAATACAGGCCATTTACCAACTCCCATCCACTCAGAGTAACTTTCTACTCTCTAAAGCTTAGTTTATGCGTCTCTGTTTTGACGCAACGCCATTATCTGTCAGCGCAATGGTTCTCCGTCACCTACGTAAGGACGCACGGAGTAGAGGCCCAAATTTTAATCTGTCTCCTTCAACGGAGAGCGTCTGCATCTGATTGGTCAGTTTCAGTAACAGCCAGAGATGGTTTCACCAGAACGGGGCTCTATAGTTGCTGTAATCAGTAGTTAATGCAGCTTTTGGCCACTACATGCTTTATATTGAAAGGATAATTTATCTAATCTGTTCTTTTGGTGATTTTAAACACAAGATGGTGTAGGAAAACAACAAAAAAGGCTGCTGTGTTTGTTTTCATGTGTTTCTAGAGGATTCTATGAGCTGCCATTCAAATAAAAAGCTTTACAGCTTAATAAAAACATACGTTTTGTTGTTCATTGCTCCTTGAGGAAGAAATGCGTTCACAACCCTAGAAACAAAAAAATGAAACGACGCTGTGATAGTAGGCAGAGACGGCATGAAAAGTTAGCGCCCTCTGCTGCCCTGGTCCAGCAACGCTAAAAAAAAAAATAGAGTGGAGAGGAAAAGCGAAAGTGCTATAAACGAAAAACGTATGTCCATGCGTCCGAGTGCAAATTTGCGCTCGGAGAAGCGTAAATTGGGCTTAACTTCTACGTACAGCAATGAGCGAGGAAAAAGTGTTCGGACAGTCGATGATGCCAACACACCTCTGAGGACAGAAATGCTGTTTCTGAGTGGAAACACCAGTCATACAGTGACGATATGACACCTAAAACTCTGGTTACATCCGTCCACACGCAGACGGAGAAAACGGAGATCTTGGCCGGAGTTTTTAGAAAGAGTTGTTTTCAGTGCGTTTTCATTTGGATGACAGGCCAAAGGGGAGAAAAATCTCCCAGTTTTGTGACTGAACAAAAAAACTCCAACGAAACAAAAAGTTTGTTGTTGCAGCAAAAAATGTGCAAAAGTTGAAATGGTTGGAATAGTTTTTATTGGACTTCCTGTTAAAATGTTAATATAATGACCTCTGGTTCTGCTTTTGAGCGCTGCTTGTTTGTTACAAGTTAAAGTAACATCTACCTGATGCTCCGCCCTTTTAGAGGTGGTGATTACTCCCACTTAAATAAGGTCAGCAGGTGGGTGGACGTGTGTGTTTAGGGACGAGGCTGACCCCCCCGGCACGTTGCCATGGAAACCAGGAGCTGTTTCTGTGTTTAACCGAGGAACTTGTTGTTCTCCAGCGCCGCATGTCGAGCGACATCAGCCCCAGTTTGGTGAACTGGATGACCAGCATGATGACCATGAGGCTGCAGGTCATTCTGGAGCACATCCCCGTGTCGCAGGAGCAGATCCAGAACTACATAGTTTACACTCAGGTACCCCGACCTTTGACCTCTCCACCTGTCCCTTTTGTCTGCCGCTCGCTGCGTATCGCGTTACCTGAGCCGCTAGCTGTTAAATATTAGATGCTTCTTCTTTCACAGAGGGATCAAAGTGGTGGCAGCGCGGCGGCGGAGGCTCAGAGCGCCACGGTGAGTCTGACTCCGTTTCTGCCTTAGGAAGGAGACGCTTTGTTAAGCTCCGCTCATGTTTCTGTCCTCCCCCAAAGATCGGAGACACTCTCTCACCCGCCGCAGCCACCACAGCAGAGGAAGCCATGTCCGTGTCCCACGACACCCCCGCCGTGTCTTCACGGGAGACCAGAGCGTCGCCTGGAGATCTGGGAGCCTCAGGCGGAGCCGCGCCGTTGGGGGGCGACATGGCTGCAGCGGGAGCCGAGGGAGGCAGCGAGGAGTCGGAGACCTGGGCTGCAGCCGTCCCTCCTGTAGGATCAGCTCTGCTATTGGCTCCTCCTCTGCTCCAGCATCAAACCCTCAGTGGGCTGACTTCCTGTTTTATATCTGATGCAGGAGTGGGTTCCCATCATCAGGTGTGACATGATGACTCAGAGGAAGATGAAGGCCCAGCCGCCGCTGTCTGATGCCTACCTACACGGCATGCCGGCGAAGCGCAGGAAGGTACTGGGATCAGCGGGGGTGTGTTCAGCGTCGTCACTTCCTAAAAGGGACACAGTCTGCTTCTGTTTAAACCAGTTAGAACAGACCAAGTTTATTTCAGCAGGGACCATCTACAATATTAAACATAAATGTCGATGCATTGTGCTAGATTTGGCTTTGAGCTAATTTGCACACATAGCATAAAGAACATTACAGATGCATAAAAATAAGATAAAATCCAAAACACACGCATAACAATATGAACAATGTTTTAAAAAGACCCCAGCGCTTATAATTCTTGGAAACTTTTAGTAGATTTTTTTTTCTTGATTCTTGAAGCTGCTAATAGATCTGCAGGTCTTAATTGCATCAGGTCGAATATTCCACTGACCAGCCGCCTTCACAGAAATCTATCGAAATATTTTAATTAAGTTCTCTGCTAGAGGCCAGTCGATATATTCAATGTTTTCTATATCGGCCTAAATTTGTTTTAAAAAGCCGATACCAAAAAAAAAATAGATCAGGCACCTGTGTGGCTAGCTGCAGCCACTACTTGACTGAAGGAAGGACCCCCACACACGCTGAACCACAGTGATCCAGACCACTTATATTTTACTTCTAAGTTTGGTGTTTAATCTTTAACTGCACGATTTTTATATATATTTTAGATTTTATTATTTACCACCATGTGGTAGTGGGTTTTACTTTATGGTGAATTTTCTTTGATACTTTAGATCCAGATTCCAGCTCATTTCACAACAGATGTCATCTCAAGGCATTTTACAATAAAAGTTATTACAATACAATGTTTAATCTAGGAATTAGAGAACCACAGAAGATTGCGTCGTGACTTCTCAGAAATCCCTCACACAGAGCAAGCACGAAGCGACAGTGAGTGTTAAAGTTGTCTTTCAGAATTAATGTGCCTCTAAAAAGTGTATATATGTCTGCCTTGGATATCGGCCTTAATAATCGGCTTTAGATATTGGCCATCAGTGACCAATTTTTAAAAATAAAATTGGTATCGGCATCGGCCTTTAAAAGACCCCATATCGGTCGGCCTCTATTCTCTGCATGAAGCCATATCACCAGCTCAGTTCTTAACTTTCCGTCGTTCTCAGAATCAGCTGTTTAAGGCTGGTTCACACTGCCGGTGTGTGATCTCTCCACCTCGGGAGACCACACACGTGACGATAAAAGAATCATGGATATAACGGCTATTACGAGAAATCACAGACTAACAGATTTGACTCATTAACTCCCAGTTCCGGGCCTGATAGCGTTTCGGCGCTATGCCGGATTTCCGGCGTACTGAAGTGTTTGAGGAAAAAAAAAAATCTGGTTTGCGTGATCTGAAAAGTTCCCAGGATCTGAGAGGCGCTTTCACTCTAAAGCACACCACTGTAGGCCTACTTAAGCCTATCGGTTATAGGGTAGGTCTTGGGTTTTCAATAAATCAGATTGATGTAGCAGTTACTCCAACTGCTAAATTTGAGAAGGATCTTTGATGACATCTTTGTGCGCATGTGCGAGTGATTGGGTCGCAGAAAGCAAACAAAATGTACAGTGGCTACAGAGACTCAACGAACACTTCCAGCACGGTTAGCAGGCAAAATCTCTTGATATATACCCACTTTAACATTTGAAAACGGGGAGAACTTTAGAGAGAAAGTTAAAATCGCAATTGACGGTTAAATAGAATTTATTTAAAACGCCTTTTAGATATGTGAAAGACGTTAGTTTGACTCACCGGCGTCATGGCCACAAATCCGCCGGGGACATTTATCACTATTCCTAAACCTGACCTTTCACACAGACTGGAGGCCTGAGATTATGTGAATTAAAGGGGAGTTGGGCCGATCTCTGCGAAACAGAAAGCTATGTTTGTGCTTAAAGCTTGAGGTCAGACGAGCAGAAACAGCGTGATTCGTATCAGCTGTGAGGAATTGCAAAGGAGAATTGCATAATCCTCAACGCGATTGCAAAGCTGAGTAAGTCCTCATTGATCATTGTCCTTATAGCCATTTTATGTATTTATGGAAATATGTTAAATTGTCCTGTGACAACTTTAGTAATTCAGCGGCGTCTGGTCTCTGGTGAAAAACCAAATATCACCACTTACACGGTTCTTTTTTAAAATCTATTCTTGGAGAAAAATATGCCACCATGTAGCAGCTGATTAAATTAGAAGCAGGTAGAATAGGATTCCCAGCTGCTGCTACAACGTGAATAATCAGGTGCTGATTGCAGTTTGGGACATCTGTATCAGAACGCGAAAACAATATAACGCAGAGGATTTTAAAATACGCAAACCTCACGTTTTTTAAATGAACTTTCTCTAAATTACAAAAACGTGATAATTTAAAATAAATGCTGCATGTTTTTCAGAAAAATGAATTTCGTCTTGTTCATGCGCTTTAGTTTAATGGTTAGGCTAGTAATTAATTTCTAGTTACTTTTGAGTATTATAACTGCCTCCTACTGACCTGTCTTGGTATGGCTCTAGTATCTGTAGTCTCAGTTTGCTATACAAGCAACACCTGTGCAGGTAAGTGACTAGTTAAAAGCAGAGATCTATTGGTGAGCAGGCCTACCAGTCTCCGCTGCTCTACACATATATGCTTCTGTAATATAGGCTTGTATTGGGTTTGTTCATCTCACGTCTGAATAATGTCCATTTATATCCACTAAAGTCCTCAGAATCTTTTAATGCAATGGGTTATTTATCAAAATGTTCTCCTAGGGGCGCACAACCCTGGATCTAGCTTAACATTACGTTGATTGGGGCAAATATCTTGGCTTAGGGGCTTCCCAGGAAAAAAAACAAAGTTCAGGTTCAGGATTTTTTTTTTTACTATCACCCTTGCAGTTCAGGCAAGAAATCCTACAAAAGTTTATGAGATAAAACGTGAGTACTGGGGATGCGTATCTGTAACAATCTGGTGAAACGATATGTATCATAATACGGGGGGGCTATCAATATTTTACGATGAGTATGTTTATATAATGATTTTTTTTTTTTTTTTTCTGAATTTAACTCCCAGCATTCTAAACACTCCAACCAGTTTCATCCAGAACACATCCAGTTTTCTTACTAGATACATTATCATGACATAAACTATTACGATATATCAGCATATCTATATTTTTATTTCACCTGTAGTGACTACGGAGTAAATAAACGTGGCAGTCAAAGAGAAGGCCTTAGCAATAATTTGTGAACTATTTTTAATGGAGAAGAAAAAACCCAACCCAAAAAGAAAAGCTGTTAGATAATGTAGTTGAGAGAGCAGGAGCTCTGCTTGCCACATAAAGACATGAAAGTGGTTAAATTAAACAGAGCAGAGCGCTCTGAACACACCACACATGTTAGGAATATCTGTTAGGATTATGTTAAAGAGCCATCATGATAATCAGGGCAAAAATCGGCCTCGAAATCCTGCCTGTGAACCCTGGCTGCATGATAGTCCAATAGAAATATCTTGTGTGGTGTGATAGAAAAAACAGGGGGGGGCTCGGTAAAAAAGTTTTCTAAAAAACAAAAGCAAGGTTTGCCCTAAATTTTCATTATAACCTATCAAGTAGCTTTATACACCAGTTATTACTTGGTCCAAACCAATCATAAATGCAGACCCAGGCAGCTCCTTCACCCGTCTCTCTCTCCTTTTAAACTACAAAAAGGAGCAAACGACTGGAGCTTTAACAGAATTTGTTTATGGTCCCTAAGCGAACCATGGAATATCCAACGTAAAACTAACTTCACCTCGGTCAGATGTCACAGCGGGAAGTTGTCCTGAAAAAACATTTCAGCAGCTCCGGTTAATGTTGCGTCCTGTTTTGAACTAATCGTCTATGCGCTAAAACAATAAATGTAGCAATAGTAAACCAAATGAAGCACTACAGTCAGTTGTCTTCAGCATTTTGTGATTCTTATCAATAATTATTAGGCCTGTCACGATCTCTATATTAATTTTTTTATTTGAAGTTAAGTCACGACCTTGTGCATTAAATTTAAAAGCCGATTGCGATCACCTCCTACCATGTTTACACGCTGTAGCGTCACTAGCGTCCCACTCGGACCCCAAAGAAACCTATTCTATCTATTTACTCAGATTTCCTCATCAGAAGGAACCACACATTGCATTTTCCCTAACAAGTAACTCTCACCAGTTCTCATACATCTAACAACACCACCTAGTAATAATATTAACTGCTGTATCACAATAAGAGCATCCCAGTGAAGACTGCACACCTCGACAGAGCACATTAGCTGATGCTAGCTATTAGCTAAGCTACAGGTAAACCACGGCTAGGACAGATGCAGAAAGAAACAGCGCGACCGGAGCTAAAGCTGCTCCTTCTACTCTTAAACACCAGTGAGGAAATGTTGAGTTCCCCGTGAGTTAAGTCGACATTCTCGTTGTAAACAAGAGGACCGCTGTTAGCTCCACATTAGCTCGTTTTCCTGAGCCAGCCGGAGCCGAGCGCTGCAGTAACTAAAAATAGCCACTAGATGGCAGCCACCCTCTGTTACCAATCGTTTCTGTTATATATTTAAACAAGATTATTGCACTTATAAGTGTAACAAGTTATTGTATTTGCAATAACTTGTTACACTTATAAGTGCAATAATCTTGTTAAAATAAATAATAATGTAAATAAATTGACCATTAATGCCTAATGTGATAGATTACACAAGAATAATGGAAATTGCATCACTTATCTTTTGAAATAAGATTCACTGTACAAAATTGAATGAATAAGACCAATGATAGTAGACTAGACTAGTCTAAATATGCTATAGGGCTCTGTACTGTAAGAACAAAAATATCAAGAATCGAATCATAACCCTAAAATCGAAAATCAAATCGAATCATGACACCCCTAATAATTATCGATCAATACGACTATTGACTTTATTGATTTGCTCTTTTTCTATATATCGTCCAGCCCTACTGTGAACCAAACTTTAGTGGACTCTTGTCCCTGCGTCATTAGGCTGCAGCTTTGGAACTGGTGAGCTGGCTTTGACAGGTGAGGGGCGGAGGCTGGCATGTTTTACAGGTTAGGGTTCGTTATATGTAAGTTCAGCTCATTGTGACGTCACAATAAGACACTTTCCAAAAGGCTGGTAGAAGTCCCAGGTTTCTGGATAGTTTTTCTTCCTGTTTAGAGTATTTATAGAAGCAGCTGAGACTTACATGGTGACACAAAATGATGAAAAAATTGATATTTTTTCCCCTGTTAAGCACAGTGTGTGTTAATGTGTCCAGACGGGCCAAGGCAGCGGCAGCCTCCTCTCCCTCTCCGACGCCGTTAGTCAGGCGGCCAGGAACGCGGGGGTGAGGCCCATCACCTCCCCCGAGCAGCTCCAGTCGGACCTGGAGACGCAGGAAGTGAAGGAGGCGTACTCAGAGCAGGTAGGAGGAGGAAGGTTTACTGCTTTGTTCTCCTCAGGACCATGATGACCCTAACAGTCCGTCTCCCCCATCGCCAGGTTAAAGCTGACGTGAAGAAGCGGGTGAGGGAAGACCAGGACTTTAACTCGCAGCAGTTCCCCAACGCACACAGAGCTTTCTCCCCAGACTCCTAACCGCCTTCACGCCGAGCATCAAAGCCATTCGCTTGTCTTTGTTTTTCGTTTCAGTGGATGATTCAGCAGCCGTAGCTTTAAACGTCCACCGAGCTGCTGGACTCTCTGAGCCGCTGCCAGGAGGAGCCGATGTTCTCCCAAGGGTCAGCTTCCTCCTCCAGAAGCTTTTCAGTCAACAGAGGAGAATATCTGGGTCAGAAACCCCGAAATCATGAACGCAGCATGTTTATTCTCTGTTGATCCAAAAGCCTCTGGAGGAAGTTCTGCTCCAACTTATTTCTGAATAAATAAAACGGATTGGCCTTAGATTAATTTAATCTGGTTTAAAGGTTAGAAACTACTGATTATAACCACAGTTAAACATGAAGAGGAACAGCTGCTCTTTAGTCTCGAAAGTTTGCTCTTAGCGCCCTCCTGTGGTGACACAGTATATTCTATAATTTTACAAACAAACCTAAATGTTGAATAAACGGGTCGAGGACATTCCTGAGCCTGTACAGACTCATGGATGTCTGTCGTGTTCCTGGAGGTTTTTATTTAAACTCTGAGTTTCATGTCTAAAACCCAGTGAGATGAAAAAGGTTCAGTTTATCCAAAGGAATCAAACGAATAAAGGAGCCCAGGATGGAGTCTGTGCAGCACGGCGACTACAGAATGTAACTAACAGGGAGTGATCTTCCAATCCTTCACTAATCAACTAGAAACATCCTGTAGAATCAGCTTTTTTTCCTGGATAGCTAACACAACCTCTATTTATTGCTTCGGGCTTTAACTTTAGCAGAGAAAACAACCTACATTAAAAACATAACACATTTATTATTCCATTCAGTTTGGATTCTTGAGCTGCTCTGAGACTTCTAGAAACCCGAATCATCATCTTGTATCTGATTAGTTTTTCGTTCTTAGCGTGCTCCAACAGAGAAGAGTTTGATGTGATGCTGTTTGGTTCATGAATGTACAGGAAACCTAATAAAACCCTTCATTTAAATACATGACTGCGCTTCTTTTTTTATTGAGATTTCAGTTTATGACCGGCAGTAAAAGGGATGTACAGGAAATCCAAATGATGGGAGTGAAGAATCAACAGGTTTGAACTCGAAGGTTTTAAACCTTTCTCCTTTGTAAAGAACTTTAACCAATTAATATTACAGCAGCATATTGGCACAACTAAAACGTAGAACCTTCTGTTGACAGATGCTACTATTCCTTTAAGAGAGAGGAATCAAAAATCAAGCTTTTGGTTTTAATTAAAAATGCAGAAACAATTTTATTGCAAAATGCTTGTTTACCAATTCACTTTTTATAAAACAAATTGATCTGATTTTGTGGAAAAGATAAACACTTGATGTTTGTGGTTTTATTTGCTATTAAAATGAAAATCAAAGCATAAAATGTGGATAAAACATCAATAGTTTCTGCCTTCCGCTGTAAGAAGGTTTTAATGATCATTTTCTGCATCAGTGGCCTTTTTTTTTCAAGAGTATCTTTCTGCAGCTACAATGGCGCCGCCATATATCCAATCCTTACCAGAATTCTCAAGCGGAAGTAAATTAATCTCCGCTCCAAGTTAAGCAAGATTACATTTACACAGTTCTATGGAGTTTTAACGGTATAACCGATAAGTTCATTAACTTCCCAAGTTTATAGACTAATGTAAACTAGTATAAGCCTACACTAATCCCTCAGTTAACTTTTAATGGATAGAACTGCTCCTAAATGCTGAAATAACCAGATGAATCATATTAGGTTTAGGCACTGGTCCTCGACGTTTGGGGTTAGGAAAATAGTAATGCTCCAAAGTTTGTAATAAATGAACAAGGCTAGCCAATCAGAGATGAGAAAAGACGCAGTTTCCGCTTGGGACTTCCAGCATTGATTGGATATAAGGCGGCGCCGTTGTAACTGCAGTTGGGTCTGCAGAAAATTATCTTAAGGGCCTCAAATGGCCCCCGGGCCGCAGTTCTGACACTATGCTATGAGCTAAGGCAGTTTTGTCTTTCTTTCTGTAAATCTATTATTTATTTATTTTTACTAGAGTGGGGGGGGGGGGGGGGGGGGGGTTAGGGGGTAAGCCTATTCCTTCTTTTTCTGCCCAGACATATTTATTGTAATAAACACTCTAAAATGTTTTCAAGGACTTTTTCTCCTCTTATTAAGATCATGTTTCTCACAACAGGCTGCTGGATTATATATCAGGTGGGCAAGCTGAGTGTATTCAGTCTCTTTCTGCTGTTCATATGTTGTCTCTAAAAGAAAACTAGACACCGTTTTTACTCTTAACAGCTTCAAGGTGGATAATAATGTCCTGTAGATTATTAGACACAAAACTACGGGCACTGCCATGGCCAAGGTTAGATCCTGGAGAACAACGTTAGAGTATCTTCACCATAAAGGTGTGTGCACCACACTCCTGGTGACTTAAGTGAAACCCCAGGGCGTCAGTTTGTTTTTAGATATCTATAAACTTGGATGCGAGGATTGCTGGGGACAATTATTAACTATTAATAAAGCCTCTAAGATTTCATCTGTTTCATGTTTGATTACAATATGTGAAAATCGCATCTTTAATTGTTGTGTGTGGTTGGGCACGTTTTGTTGTTGCGCATTCTTCACCAGCAGAATGCGCAACAATAAAACCTGCTCCCTCTGCAACCCCAACACTGTTCTATGTGGAGAAACTTCAAATTGAACTTACAGCTGACAGTCCTGCAGCACAGCTGTGATAGGTTTATCTTCTATATAGGCTCTTTTAAATCAAACATAAAAACTCTACTATCCAGAGCTGCATTTGAATCTTAAATTGCGCTTTCTAATCACTTTTTGTTTTGTTTACCCGATTGTGTTTTATCTGTTTTAATTAAATAAATTTGTTCCTTACATTATCTTTTCTTACTGATTGATTACTGTTATATGTTTTGTTTGTAATCGTGTGGTTTCATTATCACTGAATCATGTAAAGCACCTTGAATTGCCTTGTGTTGAAAGTGTGCTATACAAAAACAAATTGCCTTGCCTTGCCTTGCCTTAAACTTGTGACCATGTGACCTGACCTCCGTGCTGCAGACTCTCTCCCGCTGTTCAAATCCAGACTCAAACCCCATCTGTTCCGTTTGTCTTACATCAGTCAGTCATGCACTTACCTTGTCATGCTGCACCTTGTTTTAACTGCTACCTGTTCTGATGTTTTATGTGTATTTTGGTTTTTGATGTGTTTTCTGATTTGTACGGTGTCCTGAAAGGCGCTTTCAAATAAAATGTATCATTATTATTAATGTTACAGTGAATGCCTGTAACTCTAGCTTTCAGACCTGAATAACCGGTCTGAAATAACTTCACCCACAGATGAGTTAAACATTTTAATTGCTGGATCCAGATATTTTTAGCTGTTGCTAATAATACACCTTTGCATAGTTAAATGAAACCTCTGTTGATGATCAAGGTCTTAAAAACATTAAACTAAGCTTCACATCCCATATTTTTCAATATAAAATGTTTGTCAGACTTCAGAAATATCAATGGCCACCAGATGGCACCAAGAAGACTAAATCCAATGGGAAGAAAATAAATATATTCATGAATTTAAACGAGGTTTAAAGTGTTTAGTTTATTTAAAAACAGTGTTGCTCTGTAGTAAACACAGGTCTGGTGGCCTGTTCAGGTTCTGCTGCTCCGTTCATCTGTTGCTGCATTAATATGGAGACGCAGAAACCAATTAGTGCAATAATCAGGATGGCTACAGGAGCGGGAAAGCTGGTTGGAGCTGATGGGAAGGTAAAAACAGGACACTCCTGGATGAGAACCTGTTGGAGGCCGGTATAGACCTAATCAAAGCTGAAAATTATCCAAACAAGCTGCTTTTCACATTAAACATAGTCAAACGCTCTCATGCTTTTTAATTGTCTTTTTTAAAGTATGGTATGTTTTTTTTAATGTAAATTCAACCTATTTAATGAAAACAATTCAAGAAGCTCATAAATGTTAAGCACTCAAATCTTACACCAAAAAAATTAACTCACTTACTTTTATGAACTTGTGAGTGAAGAAAAAAAAAATGTCCCAAATCATTTAAAACTAGAAAAGCAGTCAGAGAGCGGTGACCTCTGCCAGGGCCACTCATCCCCCCCCCCCCCCCCCCCCCGATCCCAATGTTGAATCTAATTCTTACCCTCAGTACTCGTCATAAAATGACTGTAAAGAGACATTTGTCTGTGTTTGTGCTGCTGCTGTGCTGTTCCAGCAGAGAGGGGAGATTCACATGTGCAATCATTTTCCTGCCTTTGGTCCAACTGTAGCGGGGCTGCTGCACGAGCTCAGCCGTCTGTGAGCTCTCTGATATGACCGCTTCGTTCATCAACCCCAAAATGTAATCAGTTGTTTGTGGTCTCCTTGCGGAAAGTTCCTGAAACTTCTTCCGAAATCTGTCCATAAATATGAGTTTTCTTTTTAATATCAAGACGGAACGAACTCCTCCTGGCAGAGGCCAATAAAGGAGTGGGAAATATTCCTGAAAATGACAGAACATTTCCTTTTAGATTACCAGCTAACAAATACAGCTGCAGACATGCAGTAGCTGTGTTGCCGAGGCTAAACTGAGCCGAGCAGATGATCTAATCTCTCTGACTCATTGCTGAACAGGTCGGGCAGCCTGATGATTGCAGCTCCTGGTCAACATCCTGGTCGTGCTGCAGGAATGTGAACCAGTCATGAGTCGACAAGAAGCTCACGTGTCAATAAAGCAGACACGAGCTTCTGTGTCACGCAGCGTGCTTCTGGATGCATGAACGAGAACAAACCCTAATCAGAAACGGTCAGATGTTTTATCGTCCTGCAGTCTGAGTCTGTAATCCATCCAGCCTGGTCAGTCGGCTCTGTTTGCTGAAGGAGTGGTTAAACACCAAACACACACACACAGTGGCCTGATGTTTATCCCCCCCCCATCAGGGACTACAGAGTAAAAGTTTAGTTTTTCTGTTCTGAGGCTGATCTCAGATCTGCTCTGTGAGAATAAAGATCAGAGTCATCTTATCTGATCCAGCTGCCCTCAGCCAGAGTTCAAGTAGGAACCCGATCCCCTGGAAACGGTGGCAGTCCATTTAGAGGCCCAGCTCGGCCTAATGGAGCAAACAGAACCGTCGCTTTGGGGGGCGGGGGATGGACTCCGTCTCCATGGTGATTCCTGAGAGGTGCAGCAGATGGAGGCGAAGCGGTTTCAGCCAGAACTGCTCAGTTTGAAGCTCTAAATGAGCTGCTTAACAGAAATATCCACACTGATATAAATCCAGTTTTAGCTAAACAAGGAACGCCTCGATTATAGAAAATGTTTCATCCATTTAATGTTGCTTTTCGCATCAAAACCTGGAAAGAAATGCCATAAAAACAGGTTTGGAGAAAAAAAAAAATGAGTTCATTTTCTTAGGAAATTGTTAAATCTGAAGATGAACTGAACCTCTCGTGCGGTTAGAGTCTCAATCAAAATATTCCAAAGTGATGACAGTTTTCTATAGAATGGCTGTTTCTTATCCTAGATTTAATTGGAGATAATGACAAACAAATGCGTAGCAAACAGACTTCATCTCTGGCTTCCCAAGATGACTGCCTATGGTTTATGGAAGCGGGGGAAACTAAGAACTTCTGTAAAGGAGCTTCTAGGTGAACAGAAAGAGGAAACAAAGATATTTTATTCAGGTCTTCGTTTATTCTTTCACAGTTTTAAACAACGAGTCAGTTAAAAACCTGCAGAGAAAAAAAAATACATTTTGCTGCTTCCAGATGGAGGACTTAGCTTTATTTTCAGTTTAGAGCGACGCTGTGCGCCGAACTGTTTCCAACTTAAACTCCAACAGAACAAAAACCTGATATGCATCATTAAATAAAGAGACTGATATGGATAAAGAACTAACAAGTAAACCATAATACATAGAGGTGCATGTCATAATACAGCACAGAGACGATGTTTTCCATCTGTACATTCTCACTGATTAAATGGATGCAACAGACCCAGCAGTTAATCAAATCAAACAGTTATTGCTGCACATATTAAACATGTAAAATAATTAATATTGAAGCTGATGAACGTTTTCACAAACAGAAATCACAGCAGTTCTTCAGCAGTGCAGTTGTTGGGTTGGTTTTAGTGCCAGTGGTTAGAGGAATGCTCCGGGGTTCGATCGAGGATCCTTCAGGTTTCTGTACTTATGGGTGAGCCAAACTCCAAGAATCTGAAAATTCACAGAACAGAGTTTTTAGACTTCGGACAGAGCTTCACAGAAGCATGAAATCTGCAGGTGTGAGAACGCAGACAGACCTCGGTGAAGCTGAAGAAGAGGCCGATGCCACCCACGAAGCGCAGCACCTCGCCGGTGTACTGCTGCATGATCTCTGAGCAGGTGTCGCAGGCCTGAGCGGTGAAGCATTGCTGCATGGATGGCAGGAGAGAGTTAGGAAAACCCCGGATCGATTTCCTCAGGAAACGATTTTACTCACAGCGGGACAGGAACTGTTGTAGTTCACGGAGGAGAAGCCGCAGCAGTTCAGAGTCTTCTCCACATCTTCACGAGTCACCTCGGACTTGTTCCACCCGACCTCCAGCAGCTTGTTCTGGACATTAAAAATTCAGTGTTTGCACACAGAAAGGGTTCACATTAAAATTAACAGCAGCTCTAAATTAGGAGACTTTATGAAAAATATTCTCCTTTTCCATGCATTTCTTTCCTCAGACACACAAAGCAACAGCTCAAGGTGTCCATCTTCCTCCAAGCAGGTCTTCAGGTGTCCAGAACAATACTACATAGTTTTTACTTGGAGGATATCCAACACTGATGGGGACAGCAGGCAGACCAGTACCATCCTCTTCCTCCATCAAGATGGAAAAATGATTGACTTAGAGGGGATGTGGCCTTGAAGGCAGCAGACGTTACTTTACAAACTGTTGCCATCCGAGAAAGGCAAATTAGCCAAGGCCATAGCGTGATACAGTGGGGCGAAACAAGAATTACGTCAGGCACCAATTATGCAAGTTCTCCCACTTAAAAAGATGAGAGGCCTGTAATTTACATCATAACTATGAGAGAAAAATAGCTTCTGGACCAGGGCAGGGTGGTCCGGGTACGGTTGGGGCGGTGACACTGGCGTCACACAGCTTAGTCATTTCATTGGCTGAAGTCATAATCACACCTCTGCGACAATAACTACAAAAACAACTAGTTCTCTGTTCCAGCCATTAACTTGAGTTAGTAGGTACAGTTAAAGATGGCAGCAAGAAGGTCAATGGAGGAGCTCCAGACACGCGCCGTTAAAAAAGACAACATTTCTTTACACTTCCTCGTCCCTGCCATACGACGCCACAACAGCGCCCCCACACGCTGTTTGCGGTGGGAATGCAGGCATCAAAAGTGAGCATTGCGCCGAACCCGGACTGCTCTGTGGAAACGAGGTATTAGAAAAGTTAATCTCAATACTTTGTTGTAAACCCTTTGTTGGCAGTGTAAGAGGTCAAACGTTTCCTTTAAGTCCTCACCAGGTTCCCACACACTGTTGCTGGTATTTTGGCCCATTCCTCCATGCAGAACTCCTCTAGAATTTGGATGTTTTGGGGCTTTCTACTCCCTCCGCAGATTTTCTATGAGGTTGAGATCTGGAGACTGGCTAGGCCACTTCAAGTCTTTAACATGATTCAGACGAAGCCACGCCTCTGTTTCCCAGGCGGTGTGTTTGGGGTCATTGTCATGCTGAAACACCCAGCAACATTTCATCTTCAATGCTGTTTGAAGGTTTTCACTCAAAATGTCACCACACATGGCTCCACCCGTTCTGTCATTTACAGAGATCAGTCGTCCTGCTCACTTTGCAGGAAAACACCCCCACAGCACGATGCTTCCACCTCCATGCTTAACAGTAGGTATGGTGTTATTTGGATGCAACTCAGCACTCTTTCTCCTCCAAACACGACAAGTAGATTTTTTTTACCAAAAACTTCTATTTTGGTTTCATCTGACCATATGATGTTCTCCCACTCCCGATATCTTGCGTGGAGACCTAGATCTACAATCTTGTTTCTGGTGTCCTTGGACAGCTCTTTGGTCTTTACCATAGTGGAGTTTGAAATGTGACTGTTTGAGGTTGTGGACAGGTGTCTTTTACGCTGATAATGAGTTCAAATAGGTGCCATTAATACAGGTAAAGAGTGGAGGAGAGAGGAGCCTCTTACAGAAGAAGCTACAGGTCTGTGATAGACAGAAATCTTCTTTGTAGGTGATCAAATACTCATTTTCCGCCATAATTTGCAAATACATTCTTCAACAATCAGAGCAAATGATTTTCTGGATTGTTTTCCTCTCATATTGTCTCACATAGTTGAGGTATAACTATGATGAAAACTAGATGCCTCTCTTGTTTTTCTAACTGGGAGAACTTTGACAATTTGTGGCTAACTAAATACTTTTTGCCCCACTTTATAACAGCCTGGCTGGATGCATCTCAAAACATCTAGAGTGCTTATCTGACTGAACAACAAATCTACTGTCTTCAACCCCAGAGAAGTGGACCTCTGGACAGGGTCACCATCAGGCTTCTTCATAGTGAAGATAATGACAAACTCATCATCATAGAGCTGGACCAAGGTTATCCACAGTAATCCCCGATATACGAGGTTCCATCAGCTGTTGGTGAAACAATCTTTGACCCAAGTTAAAGTCACATCTAAACACATGAGATTTGAAAACTAAGCTACCGCCTGTGTTCGAGCAAATTTTCACGGTAAATCGTGAAGCCAATGCGATAAAATGTAAACGTGTTTACGTGTGTAAATGATGCGCGATATGTTCTACACATGTGATTTACCAGGTATCATATGGGATAACATGTCCAACCCATGTGACTTCTTCTTAAGCGGAAACATCTTTATGAAATCACTTCAGTCCTTTTCTCACATTTTACCCAGCAGGAGAACATCTGAACAACTTTTTCCTCTCAGGGGCTTTTAGTATTTATGTATTCCTTTTCTCGAAATGCCCCCCATAATGTAGATTTCAAAGAAGTCAACTCAAACATGCAATATCTCGAGTTTATACCATCTAGAAAGTGGATGGACAGATGTTAAAATCCCCAACAGAATATTTGTGTTTAATGACCAAATAGCAGAAATGAGACTCACCTGTTGGTCCGTGTTGAGAGCCAGGCAGGCGCAGGAGATGGAAAACTGCAACACAAACACTATAAACAGGATCAGCATGTACTGAGTTCAGGTTGAGGAAAGGCAACATCCTGAAAGGCGTGGAGATGAAACGTGGAGCTAAAGACGGGACGGAAACGGTTAAAGTCAAAGGATACGAAGAAGAGCAGGACCTGCTGGTGCTTCAGGGCGCCGCAAAGCCCCACGAAGGCCACCAGCAGCAGGAAAACGCCCACGCCGATGACCCCCGCCACCACGCTGATGCTGGACACCAGGCCGAACCATTTCCCCCAGGCCGCCACGCCGATCAGCAGCAGACTCACCATCTGAGGAAAAAACACGGCTTTACTAGATCGTATATCAGGAGTATCAGGAGTCAGAGCTTTGTTTCCTGCATGAAGATTACTAACAGAAACCTAAAATAAAACTTAACTTTTGGTTTTCTGTCTGAACTCCACAGTTTCTATGAGGGAGGAGGATTTAGTTTTGTTCAATTACCTGCATCAAATTCTTACAGTGTGCCAAAACAAACATTTTAGATTATTTTGGTGTGAAAACTATATTTGTTAACTTAAAACTGTTAAAGCCAGATTAAAGAAAGTTTCTTTTACCAACACCATGACAAATGCCTTGAAGGTCCACAAAATGAAAAAAGGTTGTATAATATTTAAGAGTACATGCCGAAAGCTAATTTAAAATAATAATAAAAAACAAAACCTTTATCAGAAAGCCCAATTTTCCTTGCAGAAAATGAACTCAAGACAATCAACTCTTTAAACCTGCTTCTGTTTCCCTTTCAAAGATCTTCACCAAAAATCATGAAACTGTGTTTCTTTTTTAAATGCAATCCATCACACTGAGTCGCATATCCATGCTGCAATGTGAACATTTTCTGCAACCCCCATTTCCTGCATTAGCCACAAAAAAAATAAGGAAACAAGCACACCAGAAATGATCTAATCTAAGAAACAATCAAGAAGCTAAACACAATCTGCTGCAACTGTATTACATAAATATTTTCACGTAGATTTCTCTTCTTCCTTCTGGGATCTGTAAATAATACAGAAACTTTAGTCATTTTTTCCCCCAGCGGATGTTGAGCTGGATGTAACTTTACGCCCCTTTAACATGCAATAAACAGCTGGAAAATGGGAAAAATAAGGTGTTACTTTCTAAGTGGGCTGATCCCAGGACAATAGAGCAACTTTCTGTAGCTCTCCAGTCAGAAATGGATCCACCAACTGAAGATCAGATCATTCCTGAACCTCAGATGTTTCCTTTTAGCTGCTGACAAACATGTTGCTTCTGCTGAATTCAACCGCTTTCTTCAGGTTCGAAGCAGCAGCTTCCGAAAGGTGAACAAATTAAGTTTAACTTCATTCCTACTCGCTTCAGATGTTCTTTGTCTTGAAAACATCAGATTTAAATGAACGGCGAAGTTTCCAGTCAAGAACATGCAGGATCCTGGAGCTTAAAAGACCCGAAATGCCCTCAGATAAGCAACAACAGTAGCAGCAGACAGTTTGCTGCTCCTTTGCAATGTCTGGATTCGTTGACGAGGAGAGACATCAAAGGGCATGAAGGAAGAACAGTTTCTGCTTTTATTTCAGATAATTTCATCATTCTGTGTAGTCAAAGTTTCAGTAAACATCAAATCCTCTTAACAACAAAGAGGTTAGGAATGTTATAGTTTCTTTTTCTCAGTAATTACATTTTCCCAGCTGTTAAACTGTAGCTTATAAATCTACTATGTTTAATTCTTGTTGATGATTTATTCCATTTAATATTTAACTAGAGATAAAACCCTCGATAGATTGCAATTAACCAGGCATTTCCTTGACCTTTAGTGTTTCCCATGACAATTTCCTGCTCTGGTTCACTTACACAACATGTTCAGGAAAGCAACGGCTCATTTTGAAGATTACTGATAATGAAGCCATATTCTGGCTTTTAAGGTTAATTCAAGCTCAGTTTAGATAACTTTTCTTTTGTTTTCGTTTCAGTTTAGTTCAGAACCGTTTACCAGCTGAACCTGATAAAATGAGCCGATATGAGGAGGACTGCAGCAGGAACAACGCAGCCAGAACAGCCGCTACTGCCGCCTGTTTTTATGCCTTCTTGGAATAATAAAACCAGGAATAATGAGCCATTTAATCCCGCTCAGTTTGCCGTTTTCCAGCCCGCACCTTCACCTCCTCCCACAGATAAACCCAGGAATTTCACGGGTTCTACTCACAACATAAACGACGTTGAGCGCAGAAAGCGCATTCTTGGTGCAAACGAATCCTCCGCAAACCATCTCTGCTGTGCGGCGTGTTTCCACGTCAGAAGCCAAGAAAGTGTCTCAGGTGTAGCAGCTGTTTGTCCGACTTCAGGCTGCGCAGGTGGAGAGGCGGCCCTGCGTTTCCTGGAGCCGATCCTGCGCGCTGATTGGTCAGCTGGACTCTGCGCATGACTCACCTTTTGTCCCTGCTGCAGGTAATTACTGCGCTGCGGACAGCGTCAAATGAACTCTGATCACCGCGTCATGTACGATGCAACAATCGGAGATAATAATAATAATACAAAGTATTTCATTTTTATGAGTTTCATCTATTGTACAAACTTTGATCGACTTGTGACCCTGAGACTTTTTGCATTTATTTATAAGTTTATAAATGCTTTTTATATAGAAATTACAACACTTAACCAATCATGCAAAAGAGTCAAAGAAGCAAGAGGATCTAATTATACTCTATATTATAAAACGATTCATTCAAATATGCATAAGATGCATAATTAAATTTTTTTTGTTTTAGAAATATTATATATTATATACGAAAACAACAAAGGAAGGTTTTGACTTAGACAACCTAATATAATGATATTTCTTAACTTTGGTAAATATCCAAAATAAAAACATATCAGTCTTTTTCCGGAATTAAAACATGGATGAAAATATATAAAAACTTTATATGTAAAGTTCTTTAAAACAGCCACAGATGAAACCTTAGATGTTAGAATTATATATTAAACACATTGACGTATAATGTGACAGAAGATCAACTCCACAGATCTAAAATTCATATCCAGCTGAATTTGTCATTGTATTAAACGTGGATCTAAAAACGTTCGCAAAAAGAGCAGATGGTGTATGGCTCCCTCTTGTGGCTTCGTTAGCTGTCTGACTCCTTATTAGGCTCAGTTATACCTGGAAAAAAACAGATTTTTAAGGAAACACTTTAAGTTCCCAAGCAAATAAAGAATAAAAAATGGGATTTAGCTTCAACTTTACAAGTTTCTACATTCAATCAGGAACTTCAGTGAAACTTATTGCTTGATATTTCTGGTATTTACGAAAAGAGGAAGAATATCTGTAAGTATTACAACTTAAAACAGATCCGGATTGCATGTTTACTCCATCTTTGTGGTCGAATGAAAAACAACAAGTTATATTTCAGCATACCTCTTTGCTCCACATCAATCTTAAATGAGAAGCTTTTCTGCAATAAAACCAATTCACAATAAAAGACAAAGCAGGACTTTTATTACGTTATCATCACCTTCCCAAAAACGTTCTGTTTTGTCAAAGCTTCCAGTCTGAGTTGCCTCAGTTATCCTGAGTTATAAATGTAATTGTGCAGCTACATGAGTAGGTTGTTGCAGAATGCACTGAACATTATTCCTCTCACTGTGCTACTTTCTCCTACTACTCTCCTTTAATTCCATTGACCTTGCCCACACTGTTTCACCAGTGCTTCATAAGATCAGACACAGTTTTGTTTTCTTAAACACAAGGTGTGGTTCACTCTCTGAACACTTGTTGGCAAAAACATTTCTAATAGGATCCTTCCTGTAGGAGTGAAATGAATTAATCAGCATTTCTAGGACCCATACACAATCTGGCTAAAGACAGACCCGAACCAAATTAATGTTTAACTGCAACTCACATCCAAAATAGTCTAAAAACGCATGAAATAGCACAGATCTATGAGTAAGTAGCCTACAGTTGATAAATTGATGGTTTTTAGCCTTGTTTGAGAATAACTCAGTGTTTCAGTAGGTTTGCAGTCATCTTGAAGTTTTTTTACAGATTAGAGGACCAGAGAAACAGAAATCTGGTTCTGATTCTAGGGATGCCGAGTAGACTCGAATTAGAGTATGAATTATCTAAGATTCAAAATTTGAAAGTAATTTATTGTGATGATAAAGCTAAACACACAAGTCACTTTTGCTTAATGTTGCACATCAAAGGGTTAAAAAAAAATCCATTAACTGCACCTCTGTTGGACGACAGATAAGTGGGAAAAACAAAACAGACAAAACAAAAACACAATAGGACAGAACATTTAACAAAACAGATCCAGTAATATGAACTAAGAACCACACATTCACAACACACCAACATTTATTAATAAATACAACACCAATGTCGCTGGTTAGCTCCTGGTACCAACTACCTGTTAATGATAACCTCAGTCCAGGAATATGTCCCCACACCTATGTGTGTGTGTTTGTGTGTGAGCATGCAGGTGTAAATGAGGTTTCCCCATGCAAGTGATTGATAGCTGGTATAAGTAGCCATCCATCCATCCTACAGGACTCGACGTAGACATGAAGAAGGGCGGAGACGTATACGTCCAGAGCTGCCCAGAGTCCAGGAACCACAGGCGGAACAACAATGTGAATATCTACAGTATCAATATATGAAAATACAGAGAACATAGGAAAAAAATTTTTTTCTTATGTTTAAAAGTCATTTTTGCACCTTTAATAATTTTCTGTGTCCTTAACATTTAAAGTACACAAAGATTAATGCAGGATCACGATAAAAAAGATAACATGTTTATTCTTTAAGACTCCACATCTTGCATCTGTCAAAAATAGTAATATATTTTGCTTAATGATACACGGATTTAAGATAAACATTTAATTGTACTTCACTGTGCAAATACTCAGACTAGTTTTTAGGTACAGCAATAAAAAATAGTCTTGTACCTAATTGTACCACAAAATGATTTTTATTGTAAATATTTGTATTTTATGTGAGTGACAGTAAAAATTGACAATCTATATATATTTTTCATTTATAATAATGAATCATATTTACTACATAGTGTTGCTCTTTTATTAAACTTTCCTAGGGTGTTAGTTTTAAAAGAATCACCACAATTTTAACAGTAGTTCAAACATTGTCACCATTAAAATTACGGTATGTTTTGGGTGATATATGTTCGTTATTTAATTTTTAAATTATAATGTGAAATACATTAAACACATTGTACTTTACACAAAAACGGGGATTAATTGCAAACAATTTTGTGCTTTTTTCCCAGTTTTTTTTCTACAGAAAACATGAGAAAAAAATGTTTTTCCCGCATATTATTACTGTTAAAAGAAAGACGATTTACATTCCTCAATTTAAAGTAATTAAACATGTGTATTACAATCATTTTTCCCTTTTTTCAATTTAATAGTCATTAACCATAGCCATTATATAGTTGTTTTTAAATACATTTATTATAGTATAACCTTAATCATTAGCAAAGGTGTAAATATTTCAAAAATCTCTGTATTTGATATTGTTTTATCTGACCATCTCTGCTAAGCTATCTATCCACTGTGAAACCACTATAAAAGGCGTTTTTTGGGGGGCAGCTCTGCTGAAACCTTTAAACAAAATTATTCTTCCACCTCACCTTCACCCCTTCATCCTCCATCTCAAACTCAGTAAACAAGCTGGCAGATAACTTTCTCTCTAAAATGTCAGACATCATCGACACCTTTGCTCCAACTAAAGTTAAAGTAGTGTTGGACAGAAAGAAGTCTCCATTAACAAGCGACCCACTGGTACATAGTGAAAGAAGGGATTGTCTGCGAGCCAACAGAAAATGGTGGAAATTCACTATAAGATCTACAAACTATTTAATAAATATCATTTAACTCATTTATTTTAACTCATTTAAATCATTTATCAGTTTTTCCCATTTTTGTTTCGTAAACCAAAACCAAAATTCATATAAGGGTTTGTGATCTGTTTTTCGTCTGAAACAAAAAAATAAAAAAAACGAAAAACAAACTGCCTGAATGTAGAACGACCCGGGGCCTGTACCATGAAGCCGCATTAGGTGGCTAGCCAGCTATGTTTCAGTTTAGTTTCAGCCAACCATGGGTTTTAGGTACTATGAAAGTAGCTCAGCTTTAATCGGAGGTTATGTTCTGGATTCAAGATCTCAGACTGAAGTTTGACCAATCAGCTGTGAGCAAAGAAACATATAGGTGACGTAAATAATTCCCAGCATCTGTTCTCTGTTGCAATGGCTTCACCTTTTCTCCCAAATCCTGTGGAAATCTCCGCGCAAATTGTTAGACGAGCACTTCGTAGAGAAAGAGTTTTTAGGGACAGACAAAATCCATTTGACTTTCCTGATGCTTATTTGTATGAAAGATACAGATTTTCCGGGGAAGGAATGTCTTATCTTTGTGAACCTCTTGAGCCGTACATAACAAATGTGACTCGTCGAAGCCATGCTCTTACTGTACCGCAGCCATGATCGGCCGCCCCTTATTGTTGCTCAGAGCGAACTCCTCCGCCACAGTGTGATCTGGAGGAGGTGGCCCTCCCCCAGTTTTCCTCATTTCACATTTTTTTCTGGTTTCTGCAAACAAGTGTCTGTTATTAAATGTTCACAAAATAATAAAGGGTTATGGTAAATACTCATCACTTTGAATTATATTTTTATATTTTGTCTTGATCTGATGCCAAGAACGTTTGGAGTTGGGGTTGCATCTAAAAATCAATGAATATCAATCGTTAGGATTTAATGGCCTATACATTCACATTTTACATACATCTACACACATATACAATATATAATATATATATATATATATATATATATATCTTAACACGAATACATTTTCATTCTAGCATTTAATATAATTTTAATATGATTAGCCCACATAAATGTACATTAATTGTTTAACCCACGCATTTATGCAATCAGCAATCTTCCTCCACGATTGTTCTCTTGCTTTGGCAGCAGATACAGTGTTACTGCGTGCTTGAAAAATACTTCTATATTCTTCATATTTCTGAAGAATTATCTCTTGCTCCTCCGCTGAAAAGTATATAGCTCTCGCTCTATCCACATTGAACGCGATTGGTTGTTCAGTGTCGACGTCACTCTTTTATGTGCACGCGCGTGTGGATTAATCATAGCTTAAGGATCAAAGCCTGAGTTGATAGAGAAAGTTGATGAGGTTCATGGTACCAATAAAGCCTGATTGCATCGGTTTGGTTTTGTCGACTCAAAACCAATCCTATAACCCCGAGTTTGTTCAGCTACCTTCATGGTACAGGCCCCCGAGCTCCACAGCCCATAAACATGAGCCTATTTCCGAATTGTTAGTACTAAGCCCATCAGCTCCCCCTGCTGTATGGCATAGGCATTACCCACAAATCACAAAATATTGTTGACAGTTGTACAACTGTAGCCAAAGGAGGCGTGCAAAAAAAAGGTGTGGTTTTTTTAGTTTTTGTCTGGTTCAGTGGTTTTGTGAAGTTGCATTCACTGATTTGGGTCTGTGAGCAACAAAGGATTATGGACAGGTTCTTTTTTTTAACGCAGGTTTGTGGATGGCCTTTGCAACAAGTGTTTTGGATCAGTTGGGGACAAACTATAATTGTAAGATTGTTTTAAAGTGTGGCTCAAAAAAGCAAGTCGTGCATTGTATTTAATGAATGGAAAAGGTGCAACTGTTGTTTTGTTCCTGTGAATGACTGACAAATAATCCACAATTACAAGAATGCTACAAAAAATTATTTTGTCAATTCAGGTACCCAGTTACAATACAAATACTTTTGCACCAAAAGTTTTGGGTCATTTGGGGCAAAACTGTAAATAGTTTGTTTTATAGAATACAATCTGTGCTTTGTACTTAAGAAAGGGAAAAAAAGTCACTGTTTGTTTTGTTCTTGTAAAAGAGTGAGAGAAACATTTACATACACATAAACTGCTTCAAAATTTTCCTCTAATTTCAACTTCCCATCTGCACGTCACAAATAATTCTGCAACAAAAATTCCTCAAGGCAATATCCGTTCAAACATTTTGAAGTTAGAAACAGTGTTAAGTAGCTATAGATGCATGAAAATATAATGATCCATAAGGTTTTTAAAAATAAACATTTTTAAAGCACACTAAACAAAAAAGCTAAATGATGAGATGTTAACTTTTAACAGTTGATCCGTGTGAGTATACAGGAAATGGAGAAAGTTTAACAATCCCTTGAATTGTTTCAACAGCAATTCATAAGATTTTCCAAAAGTTAATGTCAAAGTTAATAATTCTTGCTTAAAAAGAGAGCAGTGTTACACTGACTAGAACAGAGCTTCACGTTCACAGATGAATTTGTTTTCAAACATATTTTTTGCACTGTACCAGCTCTCTGTCAGATTTCTGTCTGGGAAAAGCAGTGCATACGGTCCTGGTGTCCCAAAGCCGCGCGTTATCCAGAACCTTTAAAAGGAAAACACAAAAATTAGAACATGAAAGTTGTTGTGCGTACTTGGAAAACTATATCTTAAAGTTTGAAATCGTCTTTTTTTCACAATCTAGTCTAAAAATAGTATTTTTTTTATGTTTGCAGTAAATAAATGACACTATAACAGCTGAAACAATTAAATAAAACTAATGTAGCTAATATATTTTATTCACACAATCTGCAACATTTTACTGGATGTTAGTTTTTATATGTCATGGGAATTATCCATATTGTTCAGAGAAGCAATACCTTACACAAACTAGGAAAGAGATGCAAAATGTTAGCAAAAGCCTTGATTGTTCAAAGTTATGGTTTGAAGAGTAAAACTGCTGGTGTCCCGAACCAAAAAAGTAGAGCATACCATCCCAGTTCTACACTGGCTCCTTGTAGCTCAGATAATAGACTTTTAAATACTTCTACTAGTTTATAAATGGCCTGTATTTGTATAGCACTTTATTTAGTCTCTATGGACCACCCTCTGATTGCAAGACTGACTCCCAGTGCCTGAGCCACGGTTGCCCCATAAATCTGCAGAATAACCCAGCTGAGTTGAGCCAAAAGGTCTATGTTCAATGAAAGATCTACTTTCCCACCATCATTTATGGTCACAAACTCTGGGTGGTGACCAAAAGAATGAGATCACGGAAACAAGCGGGTGAAATGAGTTTCCTCTGCAGGGTGTCTGGTAGTGGTGTGCAAAGCAGTCTGTATTTGTATTTTAGACAAATTAAAAACAGGCATAAAAATCTTTTTTTTTTCATGTTACATTTTTAACTATTGCTATTATCCATTTCGATAGTTATGGATATGCAATACTGGTTGATCTTTTTCTATAAATCCAGCAATGAACATGTTTATGGGAAAATCATACAATATAGAGTAAAATAAAGGCCACTATGGCCACAAAACCTTAAATAATAATAATAATAATAAAAAAAACAGAACAGTTGGGGGCCGATCGTATGCCACAAAGACTTATGGGTAATATGTTCATGTTAACTGTAGAAGTTCTCTGTTGTACATTATAGTTTGTGTTCCAAATGTCCCCTGCTCTTTAGTTAATTGTCTGACTTTGGCGTTCTCCGTTTCACTGCTTCGGCCTGCTGGTGAGAGCCATCGGCTATGAACCACGATCAGCTCCGACTCCTCCTCGATAACCCTCTCACAGCGAGCAGCTCCATCCAGCTCACACTGAATCTTCTCTTCAGCCAACAAACTCAGAAATGCTGAAACTCCGTTTGGATCACAGCACTGGTTTTTAACGTTGTCATTGTTCTTCAGCAAACACTAAAACAGATCCACTCGCTGTAGTGAGGTTTCAAAATGGCGGTCGGTTTGTTGTTAAAAGACGCTGTCAAGTTACTCTCCAGTGACTCCGCCCTCCAGCCAATCAGTGACCGACAGCCGTCTGACGTCGCTTTTCAGTAACAGTTCAGCACGGATGGAACCACGGCTGAGGAGGTACGAAAAATAGTATCGGCTCGGAGCAGCTCAGCCAGACTTCTGCTGGTGGAGAGTAAAAGGTACTGCGGCCGAGCCGAGTCGAATCGTACCGGTGGAGAGATGCCTAAAATGTCCTGCTCTCTCTGAGGAAGCCTGACACGTTTCAGCATTATTGGATCAAACAGAACAATGATCCTGATCTTATCTCAGAGTTCACCAAGATTTGGTTTTAGAAGAAGTCCTGGACGATACTGTATACATCCTAACTCAATATATATAACTGTTATAAAAGGGGATGAAAAATATTTTCAACTTTACTTAAAATGTTTATTTTTCTTACCTGAGAGTGTCTTTATGTCCATCAACCCAGATCCACGTGTTGTTAGTTTCTCGCAACCCCAGCCAGTATCCATGGTATTCATCAAAGTAGTATTCAGTGTGATTGCTGACAAATTCCTGGGGAAATATTTTTTAGGTTTTCAAGAAAAGGAGGTGGAGTAGCAGTGCTTGTTAATAACAGATGGTGTCATCCAGGACATGTTACTGTGAAGTGTCATCTCTGCAGCCCAGATATTGAACTCTTGGCAGTAAGCTTACGTCCATATTATTTACCAAGAGTTCACCAATGTTATTTTGGCAGTTGTTTACATTCCACCTTCAGCTGTTGCCGACCATGCATGTGATGTCATCAGTTCTGTTGTTGCTAAGCTACAGACCCAGCACCCCAATGCATTTGTGGCAATTTCTGGTGATTTTAATCAGGCCTCGCTCTCTTATACACTTCCAACATTTCAAAAGTTTGTCAGCTGCTCCACAATGGAAAACAAGACCTTGGATTTGTTTTATGCAAATGTCAAAGATGCTTATATCTCCAAACCAAGACTTCCTCGGGGACAATCAGATCATAATCTTGTCTTTCTCTGCTCTGACTATAAACCCCTTGTTCAGAGGCAACATCCACCAAAGAGAACTGTTAGAAAATGGTTACATGAAGCTGAGGAAGCCCTGCAGGGTTGTTTTGAGTCCACCGACTGGACGACTCTTTGCCAGCCATATGGTCAATGCCATGACTGAGTGTGTGACTGACTACATAAACTTCTGTGTGGACAACATCATCCCCTCCAGAACAGTGAGATGCTTCGCTAATAACAAACCCTGGATCACCAGTGAGCTGAAGGAAATTCTGAACAAGAAAAAAAGAGCCTTCAAGGAGGGAGATAGGGAGTTATTAAGGAGTATACAGAAGCAACTAAAAGTCAAGATCAGAGACATCAAAGAGGCTTACAGGAAGAAGCTGGAGAACAAATTACAGAGGAACAATATCCGAGATGTCTGGTCTGGAATGAAAAAGATCACAGGCTTTAAGCACAGGAAGGACTGGACAGATGGAAGTCTTGATAGAGCCAATGAACTGAACACATTCTTCATTAGGTTCAGTTCAGGAACAAGCTCAGCAAGTCAAAGAGACATCCCACTCTCCTCAGACTAAGACCTGTCCTGTCACACCTCAAATGTTTTATCTTCCACCTCAGTCATTAACTCTTCGACTTCCACAACTTTGTCTTCAACCAAGTCAGGAGATGCTGCTACCCCCTTTATCTCACTCTTCCACCTGACTGTCTCTAGAAGTCAGGTGAAGAGGCAGTTGGAGAAACTGAACCGGAACAAGGCTGCAGGTCCAGATGGTGTCAGCCCCAGAGTCCTGGAGACCTGTGCAGAGCAGCTCTGTGGGATTCTGCTGTACCTCTTCAACCTTAGCCTGACCCAAGAGAAGACATCCTGCCTTGTTCTAGTTCCAAAGAAAACTGACCCATCAGTCATCAATGACTTTAGACCTGTTGTCCTGACATCCCACATCATGAAGGTCCTGGAGAGACTCCGGGTGCCCCACCTTAGTAAGCAAACTAAAACCTATCAGGACCCACTGCAGTTTGCTTATCGCCATGGAGTTGGCGTTGAAGATGCCATCATCAACCTGCTTCAACCAACTTACTGTCATCTGGACAAAGCAGGCAGCACTGTGAGAATTATGTTATTTGATTTCTCCAGTGCATTTATCACAATTCAGCCTGATTTGCTTTGTCAGAAACTCCTGAAGACACACCCCTCCTTTCCACCGCACGCGTCAGCAGCACGTTACAGCAGCAGCATGTCATATGCGGCTGTTAGCCACCGCTGTAACCAATATAATCCGTTCAACCGGAGGCGAAAGCAGCACGAGTTTGCCCCGTCACAGGAGCTTCATGTCGCAGCACTTTTCTAAATATATGCGGCAGTCCTATTTTCTACGAGCCATGCCTGTGAAACGTGTAAAATTCGACATTTTGGATAGGGGAAGACAGGAAGTCAGACTGCTCGGCATCCGGAAATTTTCAAAATAAAACAAAGGTGCTTCTTTCCGGTAGCTTTACTTTACTACCTGTGCGGCCCCATGAGAAGTCAGTTGGTCGCGGGAGGGTCTACACTACCTCGGATCGCCACTAACAATATTCTTTTGCACTTGGAGGGTTTTTTTTATATTCCCTGACATAACATAAACCTCTTGGCGAATGAAAATGGACAGAACATTAACCACAGACCTTTTGGAGCCATGTTGTGGTCTTTTTCCGGCTTGTTGTTGCGTTTACTGACGAAACCACGCATGATTTTGCTGATATTGCATGATTTTGGGCTCTCTCGGTGACAGCTGCTTCCATGCTGCTACGTGCTGCTGACGCCCCCTGTGGAAAGGACCAAGCAGCAGAATACGCGAGTAAAACATGCTGCTCCTGTAACGTGCTGCTGACACTTCCAGTGGAAAGCCCGAGACAGGTGGAGGCCTCATCAATGACTACCTGACAAACAGACTACAGTTTGTGAGACTGAATGATTGTATGTCAAACCAGCTGGTTAGCAGCACATGAGCACCACAAGGGAATGTATCTCACCATTCCTTTTCCCTCTGTACACCTCAGACTTCCAGTATAAGACGGAGACCTGTCATCTGCCATTGTCGGGTGTTTTAGAGATGGTGAAATAGCTGAATAAAGAGGGCTGGTGGAGCGCTTTGTGGCATGGTGTGGAAACAATAATCTTACCTTGAATGTGAACAAAACAAAGAAGATGATTATGGATTTCAGAAGAAACAGGGATAAGTCAAAGACTGTCTCTATAAAGGGAGAAGAAGTGGAGGTGGTTGAGGAGTACAGATACCTCACAGTTCACCTGGACAACAGACTGGACTGGAGAATCAACAGTGAAGCGTCTACAAAAAGGGACAGAGCAGACTGTACTTTTTAAGGAAGCCGAGGTCCTTCAAGGTTTGCAGCAAGACGCTCCAAATCTTCTACAAGTCTGTGGTGGAGAGTTTTATCTCTTTGTCCATCATTTGTTGGGGTAGCAGCATCAGAGCCAGGGACTGAAAACGTCTCAACAACCTGATAAAGAAGGCTGGTTCTGTTCTGGTTCTGTTCTAGGGACGACTGTGGAACAACTGGATATAATGATGCAAAGAAGGATTCTTCATAAAAATTTAAAAGATTATGGACAACCCTGAGCATTCTGTTCATCAGACTATTCTACAGCAACAGAGCATCTTCAGTCAGAGGCTTCTTCAGTTTCGCCGCAACACAGACCGCTACAGAAAATCCTTTCTCCCCACACCCATCATGGTCTACAACAACTCCTTGAAAAAGAATTAGTAATGAGCTACAACAATACTTAATTTCCATCTGGGATAAATCAAGTATTTTTTAAATTGGATTTTAATTCTTGGGTCAATCATCAATTTTACACTTCTCTAGAAACTTCTGCATTAGCTTTACATTTCTTATTTTAACACAGAGGTGGCTTTATGTTTTACCTGCTCCTGCAGACTCTCAATAACAACCAAATCTGCATTTTTTCCCTGACAGAACTCTCGACTTTCTTTCCAGGTCTTCCATGGAGGATCTTCATTGTAAAACAGGTAACATTTTTCCTGGAAGGTAATCCAGCCTTTTAGACATGGCTGACATTCTGGTTCCAATAAACATGGGGAAAGAGCAGAATAAAGTAACAGTTCTGTTAAATAATCGTTGCAAACATAAAATTTATAAAAGACATCAATTTGTATACTTTTAGAGTTTTAATAGTCAAACTTGTCCAAGCAAAAATTTCAGGGAAGAGCGCAGTTCAAGGTATAAGAAGAACAAATTAAACTACGAACCTAATAAAACTTGGCAAAAAATAGGGCTCTGTTCTTGGTCATCTCTAAATAACAACAATATTCTTTAAAATCAAGACTTGATTGTAAAGTTTTTGCTATTAAATCTATTTTACTCTGCCCCAGCTCATGTCTGGACCATTTTGTTGTCAAAGAACTGAGCAATAGCCCTGTAATAATAATAGTGAAGTATGTCTTTGAAAAATGTTTGTAATTGAAAATTTAATAAATGTAACTAAATTAATATTTTATAGATTAAAAGTTAATTTAGTAATCACTTTTGTCAGGGCAGAAGTCGTTTATTGTCAAATTGTGAAACTTCAGGATGAATCCCAGAGTCATGTTCAGGTCATCTCTCGCTTTCCCCAGCTCGATCAGTTGTGTCGTCAGGTTACCGATGTCTTCCAGCTGCTTGGTCATCTTCATACTCACTTTAAAGGTACACAAATTGGTCAGAAAGTCATTAAATCCATCTATTTACATTAGAGAAACATCAATATCTTCTGTTCCTCTCTAAGATCTTTTTAGACATCAGAAACAATTTTAAGAATCATAAAAATCTGCTTCATTGAACATGACAGAAGCACAAAAAACTCTGGTCCTCCAAAGCCAACAACATTAAAAGCAGACCAAAATTATAGACTTCCACGGTATAGGCTGGGGATGGATTATGTCTATTTGTATGATGCGCTGTCAACTTTTAGAAAGACGCACGAAGGTAGAATGGTTTTGTTGATTTATTGGAGTACTTTCCATTTACATAATATAACGACTGGATCCCAGTTTGGATCCGACTCTTTAAATCAACTCAATGTGCTTACATGCAGCGGTCAACAAAAACTACGGCTTCCCAGCCCTCCTCATTCTCTTTCAAAACCCATGTGAGTAACAGAATGACCCTACTTATTGACACCACATGCATCCATGTGACTCCCGTTACACATCACCATTAAAACTAAACAAAATGTGAACCCAGAATTACAATTAATTATGGCTCCTACAAAAAGTATATATATATATATATATATATATATATATATATATATATATATATACAGGTGCTGGCCAGTAAATTAGAATATCATCAAAAAGTGGAATTATTTCAGTAATTCCATTCAAAACGTGAAACTTGTATAGTGTATACTTTCCTTCCACACATAGTGATATATTTCAAGTGTTTATAAATTTTCATTTTTATTATTACAACTGACAGCTAATGAAAACACCAAATTCAGGATCTCAGAAAATTAGAATATTCTGAAAAGGCTCAATATAGAAGACACCTGGTGCCACTCTAATCAGCTGATTAACTCAAAACACCTGCAAAGACCTTTAAAAGGTCCCTCAGTCTTGTTCTGAAGGCTCCACAATCATGGGGAAGACTTCTGACTTAACAGCTGTCGAAAAGACGACCATTGACACCTTGTACAAGGAGGGCAAGACACAAAAGGTGATTGCTAAAGAAGCTGGCTGTTCGCAGAGCTCTGTGTCCAAGCACATTAACAGACAGGCGAAGGGACGGAAAAAATGTGGTAGAAAAAAGTGTACAAGCTCTAGGGATAACCGCACCCTGCAGAGAATTGTGACGACAAACCCATTCAAAAATGTGGGGGAGATCCACAAAGAGTGGACTGCAGCTGGAGTCAGCGCTTCAAGAACCACCACGAAGAGACTCATGAAAGACATGGGATTCAGCTGTCGCATTCCGTGTGTCAAGCCACTCTTGAACAAGAAACAGCGTAAGAAGCGTCTCGCCTGGGCCAAGGACAAAAAGGACTGGACTGCTGCTGAGTGGTCCAAAGTTATGTTTTCTGATGAAAGCAATTTTTGCATTTCCTTTGGAAATCAAGGACCCAGAGTCTGGAGGAAGAGCGGAGAAGCACAGAATCCACGTTGCATGAGGTCCAGTGTAAAGTTTCCACCGTCAGTGATGGTGTGGGGTGCCATGTCATCTGCCGGTGTTGGCCCACTCTGTTTCCTGAGGTCCAAGGTCAATGCAGCCGTCTACCAGGAAGTTTTAGAGCACTTCATGCTTCCTGCTGCTGACCAACTTTATGGGGATGCAGACTTCACTTTTCAACAGGACTTGGCACCTGCACACAGTGCCAAAACCACCAGTACCTGGTTCAAGGACCATGGTATCCCTGTCCTTGATTGGCCAGCAAACTCGCCTGACCTTAACCCCATAGAAAATCTATGGGGTATTGTGAAGCGGAAGATGCAATACGCTAGACCCAACAATGCAGAGGAGCTGAAGACGACTATCAGAGCAACCTGGGCTCTCATAACACCTGAGCAGTGCCACAGACTGATGGAGTCCATGCCACGCCGCGTTACTGCAGTGATGGAGGCAAAAGGAGCCCCGACTAAGTATTGAGTGCTATACATGCACATTCTTTTCATGTTCATTCTTTTCAGTTGGCCAACATTTAAAAAAAACAACATATTTTTTCATTGGCCTTTAAAATATTCTAATTTTTTGAGATACCAAATTTGGAGTTTTCATTAGTTGTCACTTATAAATATCAAAATTAAAAGAATCAGTTATTATAAAGTAATTATCAGTTACAGCCTCAAAAATTGTATATGTTTGCATTGCATATCAGTGTCTCAAAAATGGAACTGAGTAACACTACTTTATGTTACTTTTTGCAAAATATCTTCAATATGGAACACGATTTTTTTAAACACTGTAACTTATTAATTTAAATTTTACAGAAAATGTGACATCACAAATATCTTATCTTTCACACTATTTTATTAACACTAGATTTAATAAACCTGTGCAAATTGGCATAAAATCCAGGACTGTGCCCCTCTGCTGAATCCATTGTTCCCCTCCTTTTGGCTTGCCATAAACCTGTTGAGGTAGGGGTGGGCGGATTGATGTAAAATATCAATAGTATCAATCTAACGTTGGTATTGAGTATTGATCGATAGCTGCGTGATGAGATCGATCCTTAAGTTTCAGTTTTTCCTCAGTACAACTCCAAGCGGCTGCTCCAGCGCTCCTCTCTCCCTTCATGCTGCCTGCTGCTCAGATCTCACTCGGCTGCCGCTAAGCCCCTCCCCCTTCCACTGCAACACACAACTCTACTAAAGTGCGAGGCGAGCAGAGGCAAGCGAGCGAGCGAATGCAGAGCGAAAGAGGAGCACCGTTTGGAGCTATTTTACAGTCCTTGACCGAACCACTGCAACCTGTAATGTTTGCAGGAAACAAATACGGTACTGTAGCAACACCACAAACCTGTACAAGCATAATAAAACACCCCACACCAAAAGTCTGAGCTGCAGCAGAGCCAAAAGAAGGAAGAAGAGAGGGAAAGCAGCTCCCCAGCACCGATATAGCGGTCCCTTGCAGAGGCGTTTCAGCACGAGCAACAACAATATCCAGGTAGCTTATAGTGAATTACAAATAAGATTTAATGATGGGCTAATGGCATTTTCCAGTGTAGTTGGTTACAATAATTTAGTATATTATTACTACTACTATTCAGACAGTCACATAAGGAATATATACAGCCTGTCCAAATAAAAATATATTTTTCACTGTAATTGAAAAAAAAGGTATGCTGCTACCTACACGAAATTCATAGCTATGCCCAGGGGCGGATTTAGGATTGAAGATGATAAGGGGCTTAAGCCCAGATGACTGACGAGCAAAACATTTTTTTTTTCTTTAAATGATTAGGCAACTCAACTTTTGCATCCAGATAACCTTTAAGCAGATAAAAGACACTGAAACAAACTTAATATGCTTGAATCAAGAAAAACAAGACACAAACCATATTAACAATCAACAACTGTTACCTGCTGACTGAAGTAACTTCAAATCATTGGTCCAGGGAATACAGCTTACATCCATTACACATACAAGATATAAAGCAACAGGGCCAGTAAAATCTTATTGTCTTAGACATAAACCTGGCCTCTGTTGTTTTTCCTGCTGTTCTTCATGCTGACACTGATTTAATCCTGTTTTTCTTTTTCTTTCTGCTCAAATTTCATGACCTATTTCCAATTCTCTCAACTACAACTTTAATTAATTGCATTTACATCTGAGCTAACCCTAACCCATCTCAGATATGAACATCAAGCTCAATAATCTGGGAGCTTCCAGCAAGTTGAAGAGTTACTGAAGCTTTGAAGCACATATGTGGCCTCTGCACCCCAAGGAGCCATTAGGGCCAGAATCAGTGTTTTTTTTTTGTGTCATTTTGGGCAAAAAAGGGACATGTATTATGGATTATTCAGCTCAGACTCAGTATCAAAATTAATAAAAAATGGATAGCTAGCATGGGTAAAAATTTGTGGAGGGTAAAAACTGGTTATGATTTTCTAACCCCTTAGGCCATACTTATGAAAAGTCCAAAATATAGGCTGTTACATTATATTTTATACTCTCAATTTACCTGTATTTACTTAGTTACTGTAACACCATTTTACTGTTCTTCAGTTGTTTCTCAGTCATCTTCCTCTTTGATATTTAATTTTTTAACCAAGTATTTCTACATCCTATGTCACCATGTAGGTAACATTGTGTTGCCATTCATTTTCTCTACCAAAACTAATAGCAAACCAACATTCAGCCAGCCAACACTTTTAAAATAAGATTCACAGACCTCACTCATGATCCTTTTATCACATCTGCTTTTGTCTGCTGTAGTGTTTGTCTAAAAACGTTCCCTTTATCCATATCAGCAACATCCCTGCAGCAGAATCTCCAGCAGCCAGACTGCTGAGGCTGCCGAAGCATTTATTCTCTCTGCTGCCTCTCTGGTGAACTGCGGTACTGCAACTTATTTCAGAGAGGCTTTTTTCCCCTTTCAAAATTAAAATTGAGATTCGGGGCTTCTCAGAAAACATCCGGGGCTCAAGCCCAAGTAGCCAACCCGTAACTCCGCCCCTGGCTATGCCTCAATCCTGAAATATGAAAATGGCTGAATAAATCTTTTATATGAACTGTCAAAACAGCATTAGTATTCCCATGTTTATTATTATTATATCATATTATTATTATTATTAGTACTATTATTATCATCATCATCATGATCTATGAAAGGAAAACTTACAAAATAATCATGAATATTCAACTTTTTAGACAAATTTTCAAACTGATGATACATTCACTTAATAATTATACAAATCTTTATGATAGTACTAAAAGTATCGATATCAGCAATACTAGCACTGTATTTACTTGGTATTGGATCAATACAAAATTTTGCTAGCCTGGGTGCCACCCGAACTTAATCCCGCCCACAAATGGTCTGGACGTTCAGTCTGGCATTCCTAAATTGAGGAGCAGTTATGCCCAAACAAGATCTGTTTGGACCAATCAAATCGGGCTCACGATGATTGACAGGTGAACAACAGTAACGTAATCAACCACGTCGCCAAAGAGTGCCTCGGTTGAATTTGTTTACAACAACGATGGCTGCCGCTGGAGAACTGAGATGTGTAGAATCTGCCATCGAGTCTGTTCTAGAAGATATCGACAGCGCATTCATTTTAAAAGAAGAATTTTAAGAGAGGAACAGATAACGTCCGTTACTCTGCAGAGCAACATCACACACTTCCGTTGCTCTGATTGGTTATAGGTCTATCCAATTCAGTGCAGAGGCATTTTTTTTCCTTGTTCAGTTAAAACAGGCCCCATAATCACAGCCCAATGGAGCAGTATCAGACTCACATTCTGATTAGAATTGAGTATGGCTACGTCAGGCTAAAACTTTGCTGTATCGTACAGCACTACTGTGAGGGCTAGTACATTTGCATCTACAAGCCAGGTTAAACCAAGGGGGAAGGTTTGTTGCATGGCTGATCCGTGAGAGACAGTACCTTTACATGCAGATATAAATCGAGATTTATTTACTTATCGAGAAAGCAGGAAACGCACAATCACAACGCATTGCTTCTTCATCAGTCCAAACCTGCACTGATCAGCCACTTACTTTTGTCTAAGCCGCCTTATAATTATAATCTTATAATTTTAATGTGGTGGGGGCGGAGGAAGCTCCAGTTAGATTCGATTCTAGCCGGACTAAGGTGTAAACTTGCATTTCACAAGTCTGATTTCAGTCCAACTAAGGTAATAATTTGATTTTTCTCTTGCTGCATGTACACGTACTGTGAGTCATGAGTATCTCTTTGATAAGATATATGTTTCAAACTTTTGTACAACTGAGCCATTACATTAGCATTTGCAAGCAATGCTACTAGCAATGTGTGGGCATTTTTGAAACTTAGTTTTACTGTGTCCAGAAGAGATTCAAAAGCAAAACTTTTGTTACACATATTACACATATTATTTTACACGTATTTTACACATATACACATTTTATTTTCTCACACAACTATATACAAGTTCCAACACTGGGGTAAGGGCTATCTCTTTTATAAGATATAGGTTTCAAACTTTGTACAACTGAGCCATTACATTAGCGTTTGAAAGCCATGCTACAAACCAAGGTCTGACTATTGGTGCCGGCAGAAACAGGAAATACAAGACGATAACAGACTATAACCACATGAAGGTATGTGAATGTGTGTAAAGTTTTCCACCAGTGATACAATCTTTTCTGATATGTACTATACAAGCCTATTTAAAAAAAAAGCACAAATACTCATGACTCTCTCTCTTACTCTTTACTTTTAAAGTGTGGTTTTGACTTGTTGGACCAAATGGCGCATTGCATAAGAGCAGTAACCAGTGGCCAGTAGCCGTTTTTAACATTATGATAGACCTGGTGGCGGTGATGTCTTCCTTCTTTACAAGGTGTGTACAGGGTGGAAAGGCAAAAGAGGATTGTTTCTGAGTCTTCTAGCAAGTGAACTCCGTTGCCAATTCATGCAGCATAAGGCAATAGAGGCATAGAGGAAAGCTGCTGAGGTTGGTATACCAGGAAAGGTATGGACAACTCAGTGCCAGATGCAAGAGAGTTGCAACAGGAACTGCAGCAGGTTTACCTGTGCAACAGGTGAAAAAAATCACCTGAACCAAATGCAGGGACAATTGACACTGGATATGCAAAAACTGCAAAGTTTGAAATATATGTTTCTAGCGTTGGAACTTGTATATAGTTATGTGAGAAAATAACTTTTCTGTTTTTGAATCTCCTTTGGACAGTTGTTTGACTATTTTACAGGGGCCAGATGATTTCAGCATGGTAAAAACGCCACATATCTATTCATAACATTCATTACCATAGTCAGTACGTTTACATGCACTTCTAATTTTGGTTGGAGCGTGGAGACGTATCGCGTTGGTAAGACGTATCGCGTCATTTCCTGTTTTGTGACTAACTCGTTTGTAGCAAGTCGGTGTTTCTCTCCCTCTTGAACTGATCTAACTTTCTCTGTCAATAAGTTTTTTCTGAGTTGCTTAACACACAAACACATTAAAACGTTAATTTTCTTCACGGTTTAGGACTCTTTAAGCGTTTTACTGGGTTAATTACTTTGTTTTTAGGTAAGGTAAGGTACCGCTTGGTTAGCTTAGCTTTACGGCTAGCATGGCTTCGGCAGCTTTCTCTCTTGTCCCTCCATCTCTCTCTACACCTCCTCCTCTTTCCTGCTCTCTCTGTCAGATGTTTAGTTACTCCTCCGCCTCATTTAGTGAAGTTGGTAGGTGTAATAAGTGCAGCATTTTTGTAGCTTTGGAGGCGAGGGTTTCTGAGCTAGAGGCCCGGCTCCGCGCTGTAGAACAGCCAGGCCCAGCAGTAGCTAGCGCGGAGTCAACTAGGACAGGACCTAGCCGTCCTTCAACAGCTCCCGTGCAGCCGGGACCTCAGGCGAGCTGGGTGACTGTTCGTAGGAAGATTAGCGCCAGACCCCAGTCCGCGGCCAACCTCCAGCCCCTTTCTCTGAACAATAGGTTCGCCCCGCTCAGCGACGCACCCGCCGAGCAGGAGAGGCCGATTCTTGTAATTGGCAGCTCCATAGTTAGGAATGTGGCTCCAGAGACACGAAAGACCACCGTCAAATGCCTTCCAGGGGCCAGGGCTGCGGACATTAGGTCCCATCTGAAGCTTTTGGCCAAGGACAAACGGCGGTATAGCAGGATCGTTATCCATGCTGGTGGCAACGACACCCGGCGACGGCAGTCGGAGGTCACTAAAATTAGCGTAGCTTCGGTGTGTAGGGCTGCCAAAAAGATGTCTGACTCTGTAATTTTTTCTGGTCCCCTGCCTGATCGTACTAGCGATGACATGTACAGCCGTATGCTTTCGTTCCACCTTTGGTTGTCAAGGTGGTGTCCAGAAAACGATGTGGGCTACATTGATAACTGGGGGGCCTTCTGGGGAAAACCTGGACTGTTACGTAGAGACGGCATCCATCCCACCGAGGACGGAGCTTCGCTTCTTTCCAGGAACATTGATAGGGTTATCTCTAGTTCCCCAAAGCCGTGACAACCCAGAGTCCAGCTCAGGGAACCCAGAGTCCAGGTCAAGGAACAGGGACTGCCACCCACCCACTACCCTATAGAGATAGTTTCCCGTCCACTACCCAAAACTAATGAATTAAAAGTTAATGCTACTAGAGCAAAGTATAAAAATCTCATAAAGATAAATAAAACTCGGACTGAACATAAAAACAAATCAATTAAATGTGGTTTACTAAACATAAGATCTCTCCCCTCAAAAACACTCTTGGTAAATGACTTAATTTGTGAAAATAATATTGATTTGTTTTGTCTTGCAGAGACATGGTTGCAGGAAGAGGACCATGTCACAATAAATGAGTCAACTCCCCCTAGCTACTTAAACTTTAGTGTCCCTCGAAGTACTGGTCGAGGAGGTGGAGTAGCAACTATCTTTCATTCCGATTTACTAATTAATCTCCAAAAAAATAATAGTTACAGTTCCTTTGAGCATCTAGTTTTTAGCTTTCCTCATACACATAACAAAGCAGTAAAGCCACTTTTGTTTGTGGTCTTATATCGTCCACCAGGACCTTATTCTCAATTTTTAGATCAGATTTCAGATTTTCTATCTGACTTAGTTTTAAACACTGATAAAGTCATTATAGTCGGAGACTTCAATATTCATGTTGATAATGAAAGTGATAGTCTAAATACAGCTTTTCACACTATCCTAGACTCAATAGGCTTTACTCAAAATGTGCAGGGACCAACACATTCTTGTCACCACACTTTAGATCTTGTGCTGACTTATGGCATTGACTGTGAAGAAATAACAGTCTTTCCACATAACCCTATCCTGTCTGATCATTTCCTTATCACTTTTAAACTTACTCTAATGGATCATATCAAACCTGAAAGAAAACTTCATTATACCAGAACGTTATCAGACAACGCTGTAGCAAATTTTAAAGAAGCTCTTCCAACTTTAATTTCCTCAGTTTATAAATGCAGAACAGAAAACAGTGATTTAACTCGTGACCCCTCACAACTTGACATTTTAGTTCATAGCGTTAATTCCTCCCTGCGTCGGGCAATAGACAAAGTTGCCCCCTTGAAAAGGAAGGTGGCTAGCCATAGAAGATTAACTCCCTGGTTTAATTTAGAGCTACGTACCCTAAAGCAGAATGTTAGAAAACTAGAGAGAAAATGGCGCTCCACGCATTTACATGATTCCTTTTTAATATGGAAAAATAGTTTATTGCTATATAAAAAGAGCCTTCACACAGCTAGAACAGCATATTATTCATCTTTAATCGAGGAGAATAAAAATAATCCTAGGTTTCTTTTTAATACAGTTGCCAAACTCACACAGGATCATAGCTCTATCGAGCCAACCATTCCCCAAGCTCTAAGCAGTGACGACTTCATGCAATTCTTTATAAATAAAATAGACTCCATAAAGAATAAGATAATTGGGAACCTTCCCAATATGCTTGCTTCCTCCTTAGTTAATGAGGCAGCCTCAAAAATGGTGGAACCTAATATATGCTTAAACTGCTTTAATGCAGCCGAACTTTGTGATGTACTAAAATTATTAGCTTCATCTAAACCTTCAACTTGCGTTTTAGACCCAATCCCAACTAAACTCTTAAAAGAAGTTTTCCCTCTGATCGCTGCTCCAATTTTAAATATAATGAATCTATCCTTAGTCAATGGATATGTACCACAGGAGTTTAAGATTGCTGTAATTAAACCTCTACTTAAGAAACCCTCTCTTGATCAAAACGACTTAATTAACTATAGACCGATATCTAATCTTCCCTTCTTATCTAAAATTCTTGAGAAAATAGTTGCACACCAGATATGTGAGCATTTAAACAATAATGAGCTGTTTGAGAAGTTTCAGTCAGGCTTTAGAGCTCATCACAGCACTGAAACAGCTCTGGTGAAGGTTACTAATGATATTCTCATAGCCTCAGACAATGGACTGGTGACCATTCTGGTCCTGTTAGATCTCAGTGCTGCCTTTGACACTGTTGACCACAATATTCTCATAGAAAGGCTTCAAAGTGTCGGTATAATAGGAACAGCACTAGGTTGGTTTAAATCTTATTTGTCTAACAGATTTCAGTTTGTTCAGGTAAACAATAGATCTTCCTCAACCTCAATAGTTACTTGCGGAGTACCACAGGGTTCAGTGCTTGGGCCGATTCTCTTTACTATATATATGCTTCCTATTGGTAAAATAATTAGGCAGCATGGGATAAAATTCCATAGTTACGCAGATGATACACAGCTATATCTATCCATAAATCCTGATGAATCCAATCAGTTAGGTAGACTACAGGCATGTCTGGAAGACATAAAAACTTGGATGACTCTAAACTTCTTGCTTCTAAATTCTGATAAAACAGAAGTTGTCGTCTTTGGACCAGAAGCTCTGAAAAAGAAACTACTTAGTCAGCCCCTTCACCTGGACGGCATTAAATTAGCCTCCAGTAATAAAGCAAAAAACCTCGGTGTCATTTTTGACCAAGATATGTCATTTAGAACTCACATTAAAGAAGTCTGTAGGATTTCCTTTTTTCACCTTAGGAATATTGCAAAAATTAGAACCATCCTGTCCAGGAATGATGCTGAAAAACTAGTCCATGCCTTTGTTACTTCAAGGCTGGATTACTGTAACTGTCTATTATCAGGTAGTCCACAGAATACAATTAAAAGTCTTCAGTTAGTTCAAAATGCTGCTGCTAGGATTCTGATGAATATTAAAAGAAGAGATCACATTTCCCCTGTTTTAGCTTCTCTTCACTGGCTCCCAGTAAAATCTAGAATAGAATTCAAGATCCTCCTTCTGACATATAAAGCCCTTAATAATCTAGCTCCATCATACATAAGAGACCTGATTGTTCCATATGTTCCCAACAGAGACCTTCGCTCTCAGACTGCAGGTTTACTGGTAGTTCCTAGGATTTCTAAAAGTAGAATGGGTGGCAGATCTTTCAGCTATCAGGCTCCCCTCCTATGGAACCGGCTCCCAGGGTTGGTTCGTGAAGCAGACAATTTGTCTATCTTTAAAACTAGGCTAAAAACTTTCCTCTTTGACAAAGCTTACAGTTAGAGATATGTTTATAGGTAGTTAGAGTCAGGTCAGACAGGTAGATAGGAAGAGACAGGTTAATGTTAGTAGTCAGGCAGAGTGTCAAAAGTTAGGAAGAGATAGGAAGAGGTAGAGTAGCTAGGTAGAGATAGATTAATGTAAGCCAGGTAAAGATCCGGAGCCGGTCGCGGCTTACCGCCGCGGAAGAAATGTGCCCCACAGGGGCCAGCCAGCGCCGGAGAGAGGTCCCTCAAGGGGATCCTCCCGCACAGTGCGGCCGCCCATTACCTGCCGGGTTGAATCCCCCGGGCAGACTGTGCGGACCCCACCCGTTTATCTCTTAAACGTTTCTCGCCCTCTTCAACTCTGTCCTCTCAGTTCTGTCTATTTTTCCTTAAGATAGTTGTCGACTATCGGTCTCGTGCCGGTATTTAGCCTTAGATGGAGTTTACCACCCACTTTGGGCTGCATTCTCAAACAACCCGACTCCGAGAAGACCCCGGCATGACGGGGGCCGTTACCGGCCCTACACCGGAGGACTCAGACAGAGTGTTGGTAGCCAGGTCTCCTAGTAGCTAGGAGACAGGTTAATGTTAGTAGCTATGCTGCTTTAGGCTAGGCTGTTGGAGGACATTATTAGGGTCTGTTCCTACTTTCTCTCCTACTTCTCCCCAACTGCATGATGTGCTGTCAATTCAAGCACTAACCTGTTTTCTATTATAGTAGGTGCTCCGGATTAGCCCTGCTTGACGACCCTGACTAAGATGGCATTGCAGTGACGGAAAATTCTCCACGTCCTGCAACAAACTTCTGCATCAGTTCTATTGCTCTTTCTGTGTCTCTGTTATGTATTCTCCAAGCCACAGACGGTCGCGGCAGATAACCGCTTGTGCTGAGCCTGGTTCTGCCGGAGGTTTCTTCCTGTTAAAAGGGAGTTTTTCCTTCCCACTGTCGCTGCATGCTTGCTCAGTATGAGGGATTGCTGAGAATTCCACGACGCAATCTTCTGTGGTTCTGTAATTTCTACACTAAACATTGTATTGTAATAACTCTTTTTGTAAAGTGCCTTGAGATGACATCTGTTGTGAAATGGCGCTATATAAATAAACTGAATTGAATTGAATTGAATTAAATCAAGCTTCTTGGTCAAATCGGACTAAGGGCTTGCCCCCTGTTGAGAGCAGAGTCCCAGTTTACATGCCACTCAGAAAATCAATTTATTAATTGCACCAGGAATACATTTATCAGTAATTCTAGTGTTAAACTTCAAGTCTCAAGTGAGTTTGCATGCCTTCTAACTCAGGGTACACAAAAAAAAATATTTCTACCCAACTGAATTGGGTTGATTTAGCAATAATGAATTTTGTTGAGTGAACTAAATGTATACATTTTGGGTCAACCTCATACATTAAGGTTTGTTATAATGCACATCTTCATTTCCATTGTTAAGTAAACATGATTACAATGGTTTCAGTAATATAATTCCTTCACTTTTATTATGAAAAAAGGGAATTGGCAGGTATTTATAGTAAAAGAATTTTTAGTTAACACTCGAAATTAAGTCATATATATATATATATTATATACAACATTTCTGAGTTATTGTGAAGAAAAGTGGTTAGTGCAGGTGCTCAGAAAACAGAGTCCCTTTTCTGAGTTTGAGTCCATCTCCTGCTGTTTAATTTTTGTGCCTTATAGCAACATAAATGTATAAGGTTGACCATACATGTTTACATTTAGTTCACTCAACAATATTCATTATTGCTAAATCAACCCCAATCAGTTGTGTGGAATTTTTGTTTGTGAGTGCAACGTTTGTTGAAGTGCCTCAACATGAGGCGCTGAAAGCGCCCTTTACAACTATGGTTGCCTTTAGGTGTCAAAGGCTGGTTAGAGGGTTAGGGAAATAGTGCGAATTATCCCACCCTGTACATTTACAGTTTATTATTTTCTCAGCAATCCTGATTCTCAGATGTTTTTGTTTAGAGCAACAGGAAGTGCACCGTGGATCCTCTCCTGCCATATTCAACTTGATTCGGTCTGCTGCTTTCATTGGCCTGAAATACATTTAAAAATGCACTTGTAACTTGTGTTACTCAAATTGTAACGAGCAATATATCGCTTTACATTTCAAAACTAATGTGTTACATTACCCCATTACTGAAAAAGTAATACATTCCTGTAACTCGTTACTTTTGAATGTGTTACTCCCAACACTTCCACTAGGTATGAATGTGTGTACAAGTCTGTCCTTTGATTCTCTATATTGTTCTGTGCTGATTTTTTAAATTTTATTTTAATCTACGCATATTTACACTACATATAAGTTACTATATTAAATATATTGATGATATTGCATCTTAATTGCTTTTTTATTAATCATGTTTTTTTTAAACTTACGCTGGACTTCATGTCCAACTTGCCATATATTATTCACCTTAAGGCTGTCACAATGACAATTCCGTCATGTTACATAATTTGTTGTGAAACCTTAAATTGCTGAATGTTAACAGTAATCTGTATTTGTTGCCGTTAACATTGATATAAGTCATTAAATCAGGAAATCTCATTGTAATTCCTGCATTTTCTATTAGTAGTTATCAAGTATAAAATGCCGAACAAACTAGTACGTACGTAGACTGGCAGATTTAATCAGCGGCAGATTCAGCTGCTGATATTATAATTTAAAAAAAACAACATCTCTGGGTGGATGTTGTCACAGATATTGGCTGTTAGCCGAGGTAGTACATTTCATAGTCATGGCGTGTTTTAACACAATACTTGAAAAGTAAAACACTGGGTGAAAATTAAAACGCTACTTCCAGCCTTGCAGCTGGTGTTACACGGTGGTAATAGTACAGATCCTTCTTTTAAGTTCTACTTCGGGACAAAGCGTGTACTATAAGGTCCGTAGACTCTAGCAGCTGCAAAACGCTCAGCTTTTACGTCCAAAGCTAGGCTGGAAAGGCCATGACTGCTGAGTTGTGTGCATTGTGACGTGTGGTTGATGGGCTTTTTCAAACTCAGGTGTTTTCTGGTCTCTTTTCTTCATGTAACTGATTTAGGGATTGGAGTTTGTATAATATTTTCAAATTCGGCATACTTTTAGAACACAGTGTGACTGATTTTAATGAAAAAAACAACAACTCAGTTTTTCAAGATTTTCAGTGAAGGACACTGTTAAGCTGAATCGATATTTGGTGATAATTCAGTGTCCCTGAAATTTGTTAACCTTCATAACTCTTCTTCCTGCTGGAGAGATTGATCGTGAAGCGTCATAAAGGTTATTTTGTTGAAATGAAACTCACTGTGGATGGTGACACCTAGTCTTGCTGCCATCAGCACAAAAAAAGTCCCAGAACACACCAACAACAAACCAGAGTGACAGGGTGTTGCTTTTGGCTCCTCGGCTTGATCTGAGAGAAACAATGATGATCAATATGGTTATTGATATGGTTGTCCATCATAATTTGAGACCTTTACTTCATAACATATGACTGTTGTTTTAATCTTATCAATAGAACCATTTCAGATTTGAGTTTGTGTATTAAATGTTTCTTCACTGCTTAAACCATTTAACTCTGGTTTAGATCACAACCACAGTAAAGGTAGGGAAAGTATTTTGCTAGCTGATGCTTGGGGGCTTGATGACTACCAACTTCAGGAAAAACATGTATAGAATTAAAAAATAATCATATTTCACGTTGGCATGGGGAAAAACAAAATAAAAAAAACACAATAAATTATTTTTAAGGACCACTGGTTGGTGTCAGAATTTGGTTTTGCAATATATATATATATATATATATATATATATATATATATTGTAATAGTGTAAGGATCCCCAGCTCCAACTGTCTCAGTTGTTGTGTCTTTGGGCAAGACACTTCACCGGTTGCCTACTGGTGGTGGTAAGAGGGCCCGGTGGCGCCACTGTCCCACAGCCTGGCCTCTGTCAATGTGCCCCAGGGCAGCTGTGGCTATGACGTAGCTTGTCATCACCAGTGAGTGAATGTGTGTGTGAGTGGGTGAATGACTGAATGTAGTGTAAAACGCTATGGGGTCCATATGGACAAAGTAAAGAGCTATGCATTTACAGGCCATTTATATTTGATTTTATAAAGTCAAACTTTATCAGTTGAAAATATGGAAATGCTTTCAGAATTATTTTTGCTAATAGGCAAGGCAAGAGAAGGCAATTTTATTTATATAGCATGCTTTCAACACAAGGCAATTCCAGGCGCTTTATATGATTCAGTGGTAAAGAAACCAAACACATGATAAAAATATGATAATTAAAACAGATCATCACTAAAAGAAATGCATTTAGTAATTGAAGCATAAAATAAAATATATGTGAGAGTATGAAATTTAAAAACAAATAAAACACGAGAATCCACTAATAAAAAGAGCAAAGTGCAAAGAGCTGTTTAAGTAAGGTAAAAGAAACAAATGTATGCAAAACAATGTAAATCAAACGATGAGAATCAAAGAGTGATCAAAAAACGCAATTTAGGACTCAAAGGCAGCTCTGAATAGTAGTTTTAATCTTTGATTTAAAAGAGCCTAACGATTCAGCATTATGCATTCTTCTGGAAGTTTGTTCCAGATTTGTGGAGCATAGAAGCCAGTGCTTCTCAAATAGTGGGGCACAACCTCATCCCTCCCGGTAGCCGAGACTTTTATTCATACTTGAACGGTGATCTAGCTTCTAGTCACCACTTGACAGCAGTAGCCTACTTAATTATCAACAGGCTGCCTGTTCAGCCCTGCAGAAGAAGTCTATACAGATATTAAAGACGAAGCAGAATGGAATAGACAGTTAAACGCTAACCCTGTAGCGATCTGGCGCTTTGCACTGATATTCATGTATTTATTTCTTTGCATTATGGGAAGGAGTAGGAAATACAAATGAACAAAGGTCTTGATCAATATGGAATTAAGAAAGAATATTTACTGTTTCTAGGTCTCTTTATGATATTTGATGTGGTTGTAAAATATTTTCTTTTATAATATGGAAATGTTGAATTTCTTAATTTCCCACATGAGACGTTTTTTTCTTTAAAAATGAGTGGGAATGCTTGAACCACAGCACTGCTTCTTCCGTTTATTTTTATGACCCCAAATCAATATTTTGCATAAGTGATACTTTTGAAGCGCACCTTTTCGCCAGGCTTTAAATATCTCGAAGTGCTTACATTTATTTTGTTCTATTGTGATTTAGTTTCATGTGTTTTAATTTGCTTTGATTCCAGTCTTACTGTCGCTACAAGCCTATAATTGAAACTTTATATTTAATGTTCTTATTTGTTTAATCTCTTGTGCTGCTTCTTTTATTTTTATTTATTTTTATGTTTCGATTTTTTACTTTTGTCGTCTATCACATTTTTTTGTAACTACATTTTTGTCTTTTAATGTGAAGCCTTTGGCTGAGTAAACCTCTATATAGATCAACATTGATTGATTGATTGAAATAACACACTCTGCCTCCACATGACTGCAGCTGTGTCTTTCTCCGCCTCTTGGTTGCCGTGGTTAACCAGGAAATGCCCCATAATAGCCGTCTTAAAGTGAAAGTCTGGACTTTGTAAGAAAAAATAGAGAGAGGCGCATGATTTAAAAAAAAACAACCGAAGCTCCCTCCCCCTCCCTTTCTCATCGGTCTTGAAGCCGCACCTAGTTTTCCGTGCACGCGCCAGGTCAATGCTGAATTGCTGAGCTTAAGTACGGTTTTAGTAAGGATTCTATGCAAAGTTTTATCAATGAGACCATTGATCAGTAGTTTTTTTATTGTATTAACTGAAATTGTGTGCTGACTCTTGATCGTTCCTCCTTAGATCCAAAAATAATTACTTCCGTTTTGTTTCTCTTTAGCTGGAGAAAGTTATGGGACATCCAGTCATTGATTTGTTCAGTGCATTAATTTAAGGTCTGGATAGAATCAAAGTCACCTAATGACAATGAAATGTATAGAGTGTCATCTGCATAGTTATGGTAACTTATCTTATTGGCTGCTATACTCTGGGTTAGTGGGAGCATATAAATATTGAACAGGGTGGGTCCCAGGATGGAGCCCTGGGGGACCGCACATGCAATTTCTGTTTGTTCTGATGAGAAATTTCAGGGGACACAAAGAACTTCCTGTTCTTGAGGTAAGCCTGTTTTTGTAGATCTTATAGTTAACCAGAAGACGAGTTTTCCTCAATTTTCTCTCAGCCGAAACTCCCTTTTTCACTAGGTACCAGAGGATTCCTGGTCGATGGAGACTTTCTACCTGAGACTACTTAACCTTAGTTGGAGCAATAGTATCAATGATGTCAGAGACTTTAGAGAAAAAGTTATCTATCTACCAGCTTGTTAACGGAGTCTGTGTTGGGGAATGGGGGGGGGGGGGTGCATGCTTTCAAAGAAGATGCTGAAAGGGTATTTGCAATATCAACTACGGAGATGTTAAAGATTCGCAGTCCTTTGCTAATGATTAAGTCTAAAGTTTGTCCTTGTTTGTGTGTTGGTTGATTCACATTTTGGGTTAGACCAAAGTTATGGAGACCATCACATTTAGTGTTAGTGTTTTAGTCCATCTATCCTGGGGGTTGTCATGTTGAATGTTCAAATCTCTTACAATAAGTAGTTGGTCATGCTCAAAACATATTACAGATAGAATGTCATTGAGGTCATTAATGAAGTTTGAGCTAGCTTTGGGGTTTTTTGTACATATTTATGACTAAGACCTTATTTGGCTCTTTTATCTCTGTGGCATGGTATTTGAAAGAGTGAAATATGGCCAGAAATATATTTTTAAAGTTCAGAGGTTTTTTTTACATTGTGCCCAGTCCACCCCCTCTTCTTTGTTTCCTGTTTTCAGTTAAAAAGCTGTAGTTAGGAGGATTAGCTTCTAGCATTGAGGCTGTTTCATTAGTTACATATAACCAAGTTTCAGATAAAAACAGAGCCTGTAAATTGTGACTAGTAATAAAGTGATTGATTAGGAGAGGTTTTCCTTACAAGGATCTGATATTTAATTATGCCAGTTTAAGAGATTAATTTGTAGTCTTTAAATTCTTCTGAAAGGTGATATTTATGAGATTTCACTTAATGCAGGGGGATTTGAATTTGTAAATTCTTCTGTTTATAATCACAGGAATGCTATTTTCTCGGTAACCAGATACGTGCTGATGGGGGAGTTGTCTTGGAGTTATTTCTGGAACCTTACAAATCATACACTAGTCATTACCAGTGGTGGGAGGGGAGAATCGTGATTTCAAATAGACTTTTGGTGCAGTGACAATCTTGGAGTTTGTTGAGTACCTTTGATGATTTGTTCCTATAATTTCTGGGGTAATTCAATTTGTGAGCCTAGGGTTACTGAAACATCTGATACTGATTCATCCCTCCGCTTCAGGAGGGATGCGGGGGGTGCATGTTCCTTGGAGCATTCAGATGCAGTGCAGTCTCTACATTATCAGAGGATGGCGAGCAGCTGGAGGCGCCGTCTGATTGTACGTTATCTCCAGGGTGAGTTGAGTTAGAGGTGCCGACCTTTGCAGCCAGCAGTTTAATTCTAGCTCTGTTGAGATAGCGCTGATTTTCTTTGAAGAAATGGAAAATGGACTGAACTTCTATAGCGCTTTTCTAGTCATACTGACCACTCAAAGCACTTTACATTGAAGCCACATTCACCCATTCATACACTGATAGCCAACATGGCTTGGTGGGATGATGTAGAATTTGTGGGGTGAAGTGCCCAGGGGCACATCAACATGTGACTGGAGGAAGCTGGAATTGAACCTACGACCCTCCGATTGCAAGCCAACTACTCTACCACTGAGCCACAGTCGCCCATGAATTGATTGGTTCGGCGAACCACAAATCTTAAAGTTGCTTATGGGGCAAGGTACTCAACGAGGGCCCGGGCGGGATTCGATCCCAGGATTCCTGGGTGAGAGTCATGCGTGCTAACCATTCGGCATGCAGCCAGGGAAAATGATCTATCGGAGCCATAATGACAGGACCTCCACACTGTCACATCTCTCCCCACTTATCACTTATCCTGCGCAAATCCAGCAACCTGCCAGCAACACCAAATGTGGCCAGGCACACAACAAGGGCCTGGGCAGGATTCGACCCAAAACTCCCAGGTGAGAGTCATGCGCGATAACCATTCAGCCAAAGGGATATCCCAGTGGGATGGAGAAAACACAGATAGAGTCCCACTTGAAGATAGTTTGGGGAGGCCAAAAGATTTTTTGGACTATGAGTGTTAGAACCCACATGGCAGCTGCCAAGATTTGAGATCAAAATCTTCTTGCTGAAAGGCAATGTGCAAACTGTGCTGCCCTGCAGACTAAAAGGAGCCCCCCCCACACACACATCACACCAGCAACTATTCACCCCCACTCCCATGCAGATTGCTCAGGTAATGGGAATTTACACATGAATTGAGGCTAATGATAGCAAGAAGAGTAGACAGTTGGCAGTCTCTTGGCTGAAGGAGTGTTATAAAAGTGTGGGACTTCTAGTGCTAGATAGCACCTTGATGCAGTCTTTCAGCTTCTGGACTGCAGGGGTTCATGTTAAGGTCCTTCTTCAGTCAGGCAGGTTCTCTATCTGTTCCTGATCAAATATCTGCCATTGAATCGTTTCAGATCATAAGGATAGTTTGACTTTCTTTCAACATTTCCTTTCATGTTCTTCCTCTTCTTGTTCTCATTCTTCTCATATTTATCAATGTTAAGTTGTGATGTGGAAGACTTTTTTTGGTAATTTTGTCAATGATTTACTGCAAAACAACAGCCTTGTAATGATTTTGTTATGACATTATTCTTCAGACTGTAGACTTAGGCCACGTCCACACTAAGCCGGCTAATGCCTTAAACGTATAATTATTTAGTCTCCACCCCCCTATCGTCCACACTAACCCGCCGTCGTCTAAGGTCTCTGGCCGGATAACTATTAGCCGGGTAAGAGAGCCGTGTAAATATTAATTCAACGGCTAAAAAAGCAAGTGTGGACAGCTTCCCCGGATAATGAAAAGAAGTGGCGTCAATGAATTCTGCGTCAATAACAATACGACACTACAGACAAAGACAACAGCGAAGAGTAATAAATCGATCTCGCCGTCTGTCCACATCAAAAACTCTCTCTTCTTCTGAGCAGCTATTGTTCTCTTCGGTTAACGGGACAAGCAGATATGTACTGTGCCGTAGAGCTTCTTGTATATATTATGTAGGCGCTGGCGTCATGTAGATTATACGCGTGTTCAGTGCGTCTTTTCGCGCATGCCCAGTATTTGCACAGGTCGGTATGGGATTGCGCAAACATGGGAACTTAAACGGACCTTAAACTGGGCGTAAATGCTCGTGTTGAGTGGATAACATTAGGCGTCTAACTCCCCGTATAACCTTATCGGCTTAGTGTGGACGTAGCCTTAGTATAGCGAACGTCAAGGATGCCACTTGCAACTGAGAACTCTACCCCACCAAGATCAGTTAATGTATACGCGTCGGTGGAAAACTTCAAACAATTCAGTGGAGGATCTTCAGAACATGGAACATGTTTAGCAAAATACAAACGCACCCTAAAGCAGGCTACTACCATATTAGGAGAACTAACATTCTATTGGCTGGAACGGTTGCTAGTTGTTAACATTTCTCGATCTGCGAGTGAGCACACAGAATCCGCAAGCAGAGAAGAGAGGTTCATGAGCACAGTTTTGATCCGGCAGAGATACACTTTGCAAGCGAGAGGAAAATCTGTGAGCAAGAACTATAGAAATTGAGAGAGAATAGAGAATATCTGAGATAGAGCAAAAGTTTTGAGCACAAGCATTACAGTTTTTGAGGAAGAAGAGAGAATAATCCTCTCCTAAATTGTAATTGTATTCTCTTGATAAATGGCAGAAAAAATCCCGCACGTTCTCCTCCTTTATGTTTTTATCATAAAGCACTTTTAATTGTCTAGTTGCTGAAATGTGCCCTACAAATAAACCTGCCTTGCCAAGAGATTTCTCTGTAGATACAAAGAGATTGAGGCTCAAAGTTTAAATTTGATGTAATATGAATCCCGTTAAATATCATGCTAAGGAACTTAACACTTTTTTGAGAGGTCATAAAAAAAGCTCAAGTGAATCTGGTTGCTTCAATCCTCATGAAATATATCATCTTTATGGAGTCACTTACCTTCAGCAGCTTTCCCATTTTTGTTACTGACTGCAGAATTGTAGTTGGGATTCTTTTTGCCCTCCATCCTTCATAAAGAAAATAACATATACCATTTAAATATAAGATCAGCAGCTGCTTTACCAATTTCAGCTAGAGTTCATGGAAACGAGCGAAGTTCCTCTTCCTCTTCACTCCTTTAAAATATAACCGGTATGATGCAACATGTCTGTAGCTGCTCTGATATTTACGAGATTAGATCAAGAGAAGTCGGTTCTCATCTTAACGTCCAGATAAGTTAGTTCTCACACTCCGTCTCCTAAATATTTCTGAAGTTCTCCTGTCCCCATGTATAAAAGGTTTCCATATGGGTAAATCTCTAAAGATGTGTTCCAACAAACAAGTAAAGACAAGAGCTTTACTTGGTTTTTGGTTCTTTCTGTACACAAACCTTAGCTACTGCAATCTTTGTGAGTGGGCTCTGTGTCGCTAAGAGAACATATTCCATGTAAAGGAGGGAAAAAAAGGAAGAACAGTAATGGTGTTTATGTCTCGTACTTGTCACTAGTAGTGATGTTTTCTATTTCCACTATCAGGACGATTGACGTACAACTGAAGGGGGGCCATTAATAGATCATTTTTACAATGAAAACAGACAAAAACGTGGACTGGATCACAACAAGCCCGACCATTCACCTCAATGGAAAAAAGGCTTATGATGATCCACAGCTAAAAATGGAGTTAACAAAGTTAACTTAAGTTCAGGAGTAAGGAACAAGCCCTATACCCGTTTTGCACATCCTAATCAGCCCTAAAATCGCCTCACCTGGCACTTATGGCCCCTTGCACATTCCCAATCACACCGCGATACACATGTAAACCCTGTCTGGCTCTCATTTCTTGTCTGTCTTGTTCGTTTTTGCCCCTCCCTTCCCATCCCTCTGGGTTGCCCGGTCCGGGTCCCGCTGACCCGCTTTTCTCTCGGGGTCCCGTCAACCCGCTTTTCTCTCTGGGTCCCGTTGACCCGCTCTCTCTCGGGGTTCTGTCGACCCGCTTTTCTCTCGGGGTCCCCGTCGACCCGCTTTTCTCTCGGGGTCCCCGTCGACCCGCTTTCTCTCGGGGTCCCCGTCGACCCGCTTTTCTCTCGGGGTCCCGTCGACCCGCTTTTCTCTCGGGGTCCCGTCGACCCGCTTTTCTCTCGGGGTCCCCGTCGACCCGCTTTTCTCTCGGGGTCCCGTCGACTCGCTTTCTCTCGGGGTCCTGTCGACTCGCTTTCTCTCGGGGTCCCGTCGACTCGCTTTCTCTCGGGGTCCTGTCGACTCGCTTTCTCTCGGGGTCCCGTCGACTCGCTTTCTCTCGGGGTCCCGTCGACTCGCTTTCTCTCGGGGTCCCGTCGACCCGCTCTCTCTTGGGGTCCCGTCGACTCGCTTTCTCTCGGGGTCCCGTCGACTCGCTCTCTCTCGGGGTCCCGTTGACCCGCTTTCTCTTGGGGTCCCGTCGACCCGCTTTTCTCTCGGGGTCCCGTTGACCCGTTCTCTCTCGGGGTTCTGCCGACCCGCCCCTGTTAACCCTCTCCCTTTCTCTTACAGCATCTCCGTTCGCAGCATCCCCGTTACACGCTCTCGCTCACTCCAGTGCCACTTCTTCTAACATCTCTCTCTTCTAGGGGGTCCTGAGCAGGCTCGGAAAGATGAGTTTCCCGAAGACTGCGCCCCAACATTGAGTCTTCCTCCTGGGTCTCCGACGACACCTCTCCCAGACCGTCGTTCGTCCATGCCTTCAATAAAGTTTAGATTCTTAACTTGTAGCCTTATTCTTGCTTGCGAATCATTAACTTAATCTGTGGCGTGGTCCAGGCTAGTGAAAACTGACATAAATTTATGACACTCATCCAAAAGAGACTGAAAGCAAGATGGTGTAACAAAGGCTCTAAATATAGTATGTACGTTATGTGCGATTGCTATTTTTTAATACATTTGAATTTTTTTTTACAAGGAAACCTTTAAAAAATGTTATACAGTTATTTTTGGGACATTTTGGGAAGACTTTTATGTGCAGAGTGAATTTAATGCCATCTGAACAAGGCTGTAAAGTGACAATAAGTAGGAAAATAAAGCATGGTGAGTACTTTTGCTACTAGCACACATACATCTGAAAGTCTCTGCCTGTGGCTGACAGTAAATAAAACAAAAGCAAAGATTAAAGAAAAATCTCTAGTTTTTATTTACAGTATCTGATACCAGGGTTAATCACAGCAGACAGATGGACTCAAGATTCAGATTGAGCAAATATCCCTGAGACATTTCGCACCTAAAGAGATGGATGTGAGATTTTGGTGGCAAAGTGCGGACAGAATCTCATAATCAAGGGAATACATAACAGAAATATGTAAGCATAGTATGGGCTGGAAAACATGCACCATGCACAGAGATTTCTTTCAGTTTTAGGAATTATATATTAAATTAGAAATCAATTTGCAACAGTTTGAGTAAAATCAGTTCACTTTGGGTTTTTATGCATTTCATTTTGCATTTTCATCACATTTATTCATTTTAAATATATATATAATACTTTTACTTATTGTGTCAGGTATTATACATCAGGCTTTTGCTGTTGTACAATAGTATAATAGTTTAAAATGCTAGTAAAACACTGTTTGGACCTTTTCAGTTCTAAATTGTAACAACTTTACAGCATAATATTTACACGAAAACTGAACATAACCAGATTGTTTTAGGAGTATGGAGATGAAAAAAAGTGAAATCAAATTAGAGCCCAGATATTTGTATATATATATATTTCATTTATGTTTTTATTTGGACTTTTACTGAACATGTGCAGCTCCTGGTGCTGTATGAGTATTAACCCTTCAAACATTTGGGAAGAGTTATCAGTAAGTATAAGTGCCTAAAAATACGTAATCAAATGAGCCATAAGATCTTCAAATAATCAATACAGCACATAAACAAGAAGCCAAATAACGAGGTGTTATCTTTTAACAGCTTGTCCATATGTGAATACAGGAAATGGATAAGTTTAAAAAATCTTAACAATTGTTTTAACACCTGATAAAATATTAGATTGTTAAGTTAATCATGAGATTTATAAAAAAATAATGAAACAGTTGAGACTGCCTACATGAAAAGCCAACAGTGTTAGATTGACCACATCAGAGCTGCATGTTCACAGATAAATTTGAACTGAAACAAATTTTTTGCATATGGTCCTGGAATCCCTAAGTCTTCATTTATCCAAAACCTTTAAAAGGGAAACATGAAAATCAGAATATTTAAGCAAAATCATACAGCAGCTGGTACAAACTGATAACAAAATAAAAATGGAGGTGATATAGCCGTCTTTGCAAGCCTTGCTGTCATTGGCTGTTTTGAATAACATGCCTTATGAACTCTCCAGAGAACCTGAGGCTAACTGTGAGATTTCTTGTGTAGTCTACGATTGTAGATTTTAACCCTACAATTTATTGAGATTTTACAATCCTTAGTTAAAACGTAGCTATTTAGACTCGCTTATGGGTAACTGTTTTTACTTTTTTGTTTTTAATTGTCACACTCATTTGTCCCTACAATGTTGTATTTTCTTGATTATTTTCTTATTGTAACCGCTCATTTGTATTCTAATCATATGTAAAGCACCTTGAATTGCCCTGTGTTGAAAAGCTAAACAAATAAAATTGCCTTGCCTTGCCTTGCCTACTTCAATATTCTGGAATACTCCATTAAGGTACAGTTCCATGCATTAGAAAGAATTGAATGGCACAATAAATAATAAAAAAAAAAAAAAACATTGAGTTAAGGAAGTTTTCTTTGAAACATGTTGCTACTACATTTCCCATAGTCCCCTGGGAAAGGCTGACCAATCGCTGATCCCAGAGATGATCACACTCAATTCAACTTCCGGTTAGCAAAAATGACGTGGTGCGACAAAGTAATTAACATGCTCTAAATCTGTCGCTATATACAGGGTGAGCGGCCCTAATATTAGCCCTTAATTACATTTTTAAGCATTGGGTATCTGAGTGTTTATGTTTATACTTCGTAGAGATTTGTATTCAGCATTTGACTCCCTCTGATCTGATGCAACATAGGGAAACCAGCATATGTCTCAACAGTGAGTGAAGCTGAATTACCACAAATGACTGTTGTTTATGTCAGAGAGCTGACCTGAGAGACTTGTGTAAGGCTACAGCTTTAATATGTTTTATTTTGCCTGGATGCTTTGTTCTAAGCAGTTTCTAATGTTTAAATACACAAATATGTTTAAGCAACTGTGGAACAGTGGAAGTAACTAAATTTTAATAATAGTCGTTTGGCCCTCCCATTTTTTGCTGGTCCCACCTAAAAAGCCATTTCTGGCTACTTCTCTGTCAAACACCATCAACTTACTGCAAAACACCTGTAGCAAGACTTGATGGTATCAGCCACAGAGGTTTCAGCTTCTTCAGTAAGGACAGGTTAAAGACTGAAGGTCTTAAGGCCTGAACTGCATCACCTACACCTCTACTGGTCCACTGTACATGCTTCTGATCACTAAAACCATCAGACATCGTGGGATAAATTTCCACAGTTATGCAGATGATACTCAACTATATTTATCCATTAATCCTGATGAATCCAGTCAGTTAGGTCGATTACACCTGGATGAGTTTTCTGCTTTTAAATTCTGACAAGACAGAAGTTGGCATCTCTCGACTTAAAGCTCTGAAAAAGAAACTATTTAATTTCACCTGGATGGCATTAAATTGGCCTCCGCTAATAACACATATTTTTCACCAAAAGACGACATTCAAATCTCATAATAAACAGTTTTCTAGTATTTCCTTCTTTCACCTCCAGAATATTGCCAAAATTAGAAACATCCTCTCCAGGAGTGATACTGAGTTCTGATGAATAATAAATTGGGGTCACATTTTTCTTGTTTTAGCGTATCTTCATTGGCTTCCTGTTAAATCCAGAAAAGTTTAAGATCCTCCTCTTTACATATAAAGCCCTTAATAATCAAGCTCAATCATATATTGGAGATCAGATTGTTCCATATTTTCTTAACATAGCACTTTGCCCTCACCCCTCCTTTCCAACGGACGCGTCAGCAGCGTGTTACAGCGGCAGCACGTCATACTGTTAGCCACCGCTGTAATCAATATAAAACTTTCCACGGGAGGCAAAAGCAGCATGGGTTCGCCCCGTCACAGGAGCGTCATGTTGCAGTACTTTTATAAATATACGCAGCAGTCCCATTTTCTACGTGCTACGCCTGTGAAACGTGTAAATTTCGTCATTTTGGATAGGGGAACACAGGAATTCAGACGGCTTGGCATCCGGAAATTTGTAGCTTCTCCTCCTTTATGTTTTTATCATGTAAAGCTCGTTGAAATGTCTAGTTGCTGAAATGTGCTCTACAAATAAACCTCTTTCGCCAAGAGATTTCTCTGTCGATACAAAGAGATTGAGGCTCAAAGTTTACATTTGATGTAAAATAAATCCTGCCAAATGCCATGGTAAGGAACTAAAACTTTTTTGAGAGGTCAAAATAAAAGGTTAAGTGAATCTGGCAGCATTGTTATTATTTAATCCTCATGAAATATATCATCTTTATGGAGTCATTTACCTTCGGCAGGTTTCCCATTTTTGTTACTGACTACATAATAGCAGTTGGAGTTCCTTTTACCCATCATCCTTCAAAAAGAAAATAATTTATATAACATCCAACAACTGGTTTAACAATCTCAACTGGAGGTCATGGAAACAAGTCAGGTTCCTCTTCCTCTTCACTTCTTTAAAATACATCCTCTGGGTGTGATGCAGCATCTGTAGCTGCTCTGCAGTTTGTATGTTTTGCTCTAAATTTTTAAGAAACAAGCACTCTAAAAACAGATTGGTTATATTCAGCACATTTTGGGTTGATTTTAACCAATCTAGTTGGTAGTTATAGTGCCTCACCAATCTAATGATTAAAACAACCAATCTAGAATGATACTGTTGATTTTTTAAAGGGCCAACCAATACCAATAGGTAATTGTGGGAAGAAACCTATTTTTATTTTATTCTAATGGACTTTTTCTAAAGATGTTTTATTAAAACTTGTCTTTTCAATGCGTAAAATACACTCTATAAGTGTGCCTACCGCAGCTTTGCCTACGAATGCTGATGCCTGCTCATCTGCGATTTCTACATGCTGTCCATACTAGTAGTACGCTGGTCAGTGGGGGCTTTTCTTGAAGGTGGTTCATTCAGGTCATGATCCTCCTGGTTGTTTCCAGGCAACTTCAGCAGCTCAAGTTTAAGGATCTCTTTGGTATTTGCATCAGGTGTGGTGCAGGAGAAAAAAAACGATTTTTATATATAAAACAGAGAAAGAAAAACAAATTAGCTGACACTGGCTTTGCTTACCATTTTTTTGCAGTCACACACAGTTTGCACAGTCATATTCACACACAGCTGCAGTCAAGGTTCCCATGTTCCTCATCAGTCTCCCTGGTTAGTCATCTGTGGAGCACAGTGACTGCCGGAATGACGTCTGCAGCCATTGCAACTGAACAGCTGACTTTTCGAGTTAACTCCTCGAATGGACCCAGAACAGATATCACCTTCTCCAGCAGTGTCCACTGGTGAGCTGGTACTGTATCAGGGATTCCATATTCAGATACGAATATTCCTAGAGCCCGTTTCTGTTCGATTAATGACTCTATCATATAAAAGGTGCTGTTCCAGCGGGTCTGAAAATCTTGCTGGAGTCGCTTCGCAGGCTGGTTGATCTCCAATTGAATGTCCTCGAGACGGGAGCTTACTAGAGCAGAATGTTTAAAATGTCCAACTATTGTCCAACCGCATCAGCAACACTCCTCTGTGACAGAATATGATATATGGGTGGCAGGGAATCTCATATCGTGGCTCAAGTATGCTGACGCTACGTTTTCCACAATCGACAGCGGCTGGTCATCCAAAGCGATAAAATGAGTCAGAGCCCCTGTTATTTTAACTAACCGTGGATTTTCTCGACATTTTTTGTTGTTTTTCTAAAACCTGAGTTAAAGTTGGCTGTTCCGGTCTTGCGTTAGCCTTGGCAAACTCAGTGTACTCCACTGCATGATGTGTCCTCAGATGTTTAATTAAATCGCTTGTATTGAACGATGTACACTCATTCTCTCACAGTTTAACTCGGCCACACTGTTCACACTGCTGACATTTCATTTAGCGTAGCTACAGCCGCCTCCAGTTCTTTTTTTTTTTTTTTTATCTACTCATCTAACTCTGTTCCTGTTTAGTGCGACGTGTCCCCCCAGCGGCCAATCTAAAAAAAGATGATAGAAAGGACAAGCCGCCTTCTGACTCGTAAAATAAGCTGGCATCAGTTCATGGTATCGGTGAACTTTTATAAGTACAAGTAGGCACACATTTTACGGTATCGGCCCTTTACCCAATACCAGTATCAGTATTGGTGCATCCCTACTGAAAAGTAAAAAATTATCTACAGCCTGGGAGCAGGTGTTCCACCGTTTTGACCGTACAAATCCTTCTTTTAAGTTCAACCTCGAGGCACAGCCTGTACTTTAAGGTCTGTAGTCTCTAGCAGCTGGAAGAGGCTCGGCTTTCACCTTGCCAAAAAAAAAAACGTTCCCGTGGGCGGTCCAAAGATAGGTAGGCGAGGCCCTGATTGCTAAGTTAGCATTATGACGTGTGGTTGTTGGGCTTTTTCAAACTCAGGTGTTTACTGGTCTCTTTTCTTCATGTAACTGATTCAGGGATTGGAGTTTGTATACAATTTTTATATGCAGCATCATGCTTGTAAAACACAGAGTGACTGATTTTAATGAAATAAAACTCAGTTTTATGTGGGGACCTTTAAGAAGCAACAAAAAATACAACGATGTTAAAGAGGAATGCTCTATCAGCAAAGATTGAAAGAGATAGATAGATAGATAGATAGATAGATAGATAGATAGATAGATAGATAGATAGATAGATAGATAGATAGATAGATAGATAGATAGATAGATAGATAGATAGGGTCCTACATGACTTGGCAAAAAGAAGAAACGCCAATGCTGAAGTTCAGCTTTAGGTCATCTTTTATTGTGCTCATCTCCAGGTGAATCCCAACAAAAAGACAAAAAAAAAAACAAACAAAAAAACTGCAGTCTGTTTACAAAGGGCATTCACAGGCATGAAAAAAATGGCAGTACCTTTATAGCAGCTCAGAGAACAATCCCCCTTGTTTGGAACTTGCTAGACTTCACTCTAACAACAACAGCCCATCCCATAGGGCAGAGCTTCCTTTTAAGCCCCTGGCTCCGCCCGTTAAAAACCCCACATAACTTTTCCCTTTCCTGACAAACGTTTTTAAATCACAAATTACCCAAATAAATTCTATATATCATTAATAAAAATAAATAAATACAACCATAGTAAAAAATTACAAATAAATAAAAATAAATAAATTAACCCACAAATCACAAATACCACAAATATCTCCTGATGATGTCATCACTACATCATCACATGACTTTCAATCCAGGAACTACTTTAGATCTAAATATCTTCCACACTTCCCTTTAATCAGTTAACAACTCAATAACACAGAAAATAACCTGGAGAATTATAATTTCAGCAAACAAAACAGAAACCTTGTGTGTGCACCCACAATGAATCATTTCAGGTAGTACTGGAAAAAAAACCAAATCAGGCTTTTCTGTTAAAAAAGGGTGTGTTCTAGTAGCTATCCTGGCTGCATGCTCTTTAAAAAGTTATAAGACGGGCTGAGCTCGTGATGGCCCCTCCATCACAATAGATAGATAGATAGATAGATAGATAGATAGATAGAAAGTTAGAACGAGAGTTACATTTCAAAAGGAACAACACAATCAGGATTCGTCTGTTCAACTATCTGAATTGGCCAATGGAATCCCCTCCATGACTCCTCCTGTTCTAACCTGGCTCATCTGTACCCAGCCAAGTGTCCATTTTAGGAATGGAATCCCCTCAATGACAACATGCGATAAATCAACTTCTACAACAAAAAATCCCACCTTGGCTACAGTAAAATACTTTCCTCTTTTCAGTGAAAACGATTTCCACCATGGAAGAAGAGAATCAAATGGATCAAACTGAGGACTGGGTACCTTATGATCTCAACAGTGCTGTGAAAACTGCTCTAAACCGATTTGTGGCTCCTGCCTGCATATCTTTGCTGCAGAAACATTGTAACGGTTGTAAATTAGGAGGCATCCAGCAGGAGCACCAGTGTTTAGGCCAAGATGCGATAAACCAAAATGTGTTTTGTTCACAAATTAAGCTCTTCTTACAAACTGGTCCAAACCTCTTTTAGTACCTTATCCTGGGATTTTTTTTTAAATTACTGATGCTGTTTTACCTTCAAGTCTGAGCAAGAAATCTTAAGAATATCAATCTTACAGAGAAAAAGCAAATACAGCTTTGTTAACTTGTAGGAATAAATGCCTAAATTCTAATAAATACTTTAACTCTCAAGTATCTGTTGTGTATCACTCAGTCCGCCTCGCCTACATGAAGCTTGAAATATTTGGTGGTGAATGATTGTGAAAAACAACATCTTCATGACAAAATTTGTATCTACAACATGAGAGCTAAAATATGTCATTGATCCAAATTACATTTTGTAACCGTTGTGAAGCTAGAGTTGTATTTGAGAATGTGTTTAAAGATGTATGGTTTAGGTTATCTACTCACTTATTAAAAACATAAACATTTCTCAAATTTTTTGAAAGTTTATGCAAAATTTTAGAGAAACAGGAGTAGTAGGAAATAGTTTGTATTGAAACAAGCAGAAGTATTTGATGATAACTACATGTGATTCAGTTAACTCTTGCATTTTTCTCTCTTAACTTCTAAGTTACTTTTTTGAAATAACCCACATTGTCTTTCTAGTCTTTTTGGTGACATTTTTTCTTTTCAGTATTGATCAATTGAGCCACAAACGTCTTTTTTTGGTAGATAAAAGCTGTCCTCAAGCGGAAAAGTTCTCAACATTGGAGTTACGAGAATTGAGGTGAAGCAAACCTTTTCAGTTTACCATCTGTATATGGTAGACAATGGGGCGAAGGGGCTGTGTCTTTGTGAAAAACAATTGCAAGTGTAACACAAAGATCCTGATAACCTTCACTGTTGATTTAGTATTATACCAGTCGAGAAGAAAAGGGGGAAAACATGATCCTAACGTGTGCGTTCTTTTTTATAATATATATTATATAAGTTTTAAATTATTTAGGTTAAGTTTTTCAATTTAATGAAAGTAAGAATGTAGGTGGGATTCCTAAAACTGACTGAATGAAGGTGTTTTTTCCACTCCAAGTTTTGTTCATATAATATTTTGCTAGGGATCGCTAGGAAAGTAGATTAACTATATAAGTTTAATCAGGGGAAAAATCTGAATTGTTCAAAATAAGTAATATTTGTAATTTTGATGAAACAATAATTTTCCATTTTTTCAGGAAGGAGACTTTGTATTTCTGACCAAAATAATATAACTAGGGGACAATCCACACATAAATGTTCAATACTTTCACTATCATTTTGAAGAAAAAGAGCAGTAGTTACTTATATTTGAAAAAAAAACAACAACTTTGATCTTTTACTGGATAATATCTATGTAGAACTTTAAAAACCCTCTTTAATTCTATTTGTAAGTATATATTTATAAGGTAATAACAAAAATAGCATTCCATTGTTTTCTTTTTAAATAACCCCATCTATATTTACAATTGGGAGTAGTTAAGGGATCGTATTGAACTCTTAAGAAATTTGTGTGTAAAGTTCTTATACCTTATTTTAATTTCTTCAATTGAAATTTTGTATGCAAGTACAATTCATTGATATGTATGTTTTGTGATTTAGAACGTATATTGTGAGAAATATTTTTAATGACCATTTCATATTCTTTCTGGGATATATCAATGATGTTGATGTTTTTAAAACAGCTCATAATTGTACAATTCAGCATTAATGCCAAGTATCTGGTTTACGAGATTAATATTTTTTATCCACCCAATTTTGTAAATATAATGATTTGTTATTATGTAGTATGTAAACTTCGTTCCACAGAATGCAATTATGGGAAGAATAGTTGTGCTCATAGAGAAGAGACCAAGATAACAAAACCTGCTAGTGAAATTTTGCTAATTGGATTGGGATTTTTCCAACCGAGAAAGAACACCACAGCAAAAAATGTAGGCCCCCAAGTTTATTAAATAGATAAACTTGGGAAAATAAACCAGATAGAATTATGATTTTTTAGAAATCCTTTAATCCAATAGATTTTTAACGTCTGATTAAAGATAAAGGAAATGTCAGAACATCCAAACCTCCTGCTGCTAAATAATTTGAGAGAACATAGTTTTATTTTATTTTATGTGCCTTATTTTTTCATGGAAACTTGAAAAAGGTCTTATGAAGATCAGAACAAAATGCTTTGCTGACCTCTAGTGCTGAAAAAATATTTGAAGCTCTAGACATTCCTTCCGTTTTGCTTAGTAGCACTCTATCATAAATAGATAAATCCCTGCCTAACCAACTGTTACATTTCTTTTCAATGGTTTCACTAACTGCTGCAAGATTATTAATTATATCACTTTGTTCTTTTGAGATTTTAATACCAAGATAGGTTATGGTGTCTTTTACAGGGATACCACACATTTCGGTACCAGCTGTTGTATATATACAGTAATGGGAAGATTTCATATTTCTTATAAATTAAGTTTTAATCCTGAGATAGTTGTGAATTTTGATATAATAGAGAGAGCTATAGGATTTTCACTCGATTCTCTTTAAAAACGTGTTGTGTTGTCAACGAGTTGAGAGATTTTAAGTTCTTGATCAAAAATTTTGAATTACTTTAAATGAGCTTTAGTTTAGAACTCCCCTCCTATGGAACCGGCTCCCAGGGTTGGTTCGTGAAGCAGACAATTTGTCTATCTTTAAAACTAGGCTAAAAACTTTCCTCTTTGACAAAGCTTACAGTTAGAGATATGTTTATAGGTAGTTAGAGTCAGGTCAGACAGTAGATAGGAAGAGACAGGTTAATGTTAGTAGTCAGGCAGAGTGTCAAAAGTTAGGAAGAGAAGGGAAGAGGGTAGAGTAGCTTGGTAGAGATAGATTAATGTAAGCCAGGTAAAGATCCGGAGCCGGTCGCGGCTTATCGCCGCGGAAGAAATGCGCCCCACAGGGGCCAGCCAGCGCCGGAGAGAGGTCCCTCAAGGGGATCCTCCCGCACAGTGCGGCCGTCCATTACCTGCCGGGTTGAATCCCCCGGGCAGACTGTGCGGACCCCACCCGTTTATCTCTTAAACGTTTCTCGCCCTCTTCAACTCTGTCCTCTCAGTTCTGTCTATTTTTCCTTAAGATAGTTCTGTCTATTTTTCCTTAAGATAGTTTTTGACTATCGGTCTCGTGCCGGTATTTAGCCTTAGATGGAGTTTACCACCCACTTTGGGCTGCATTCTCAAACAACCCGACTCCGAGAAGACCCCGGCATGACGGGGGCCGTTACCGGCCCTACACCGTCCACGGGTCTGGAGGACTCAGACAGAGTGTTGGTAGCCAGGTCTCCTAGTAGCTAGGAGACAGGTTAATGTTAGTAGCTATGCTGCTTTAGGCTAGGCTGTTGGAGGACATTATTAGGGTCTGTTCCTAATTTCTCTCCTACTTCTCCCCAACTGCATGATGTGCTGTCAATTCAAGCACTAACCTGTTTCTATTATAGTAGGTGCTCCGGATTTGCCCTGCTTGACGACCCTGACTAAGATGGCATTGCAGTGAAGGAAAATTCTCCACGTCCTGCAACAAACTTCTGCATCAGTTCTATTGCTCTTTCTGTGTCTCTGTTATGTATTCTCCAAGCCACAGACGGTCGCGGCAGATAACCGCTTGTGCTGAGCCTGGTTCTGCCGGAGGTTTCTTCCTGTTAAAAGGGAGTTTTTCCTTCCCACTGTCGCTGCATGCTTGCTCAGTATGAGGGATTGCTGAGAATTCCACGACGCAATCTTCTGTGGTTCTGTAATTTCTACACTAAACATTGTATTGTAATAACTCTTTTTGTAAAGTGCCTTGAGATGACATCTGTTGTGAAATGGCACTATATAAATAAACTGAATTGAATTGAATTGAACTTGACCTACAAGGTCGAAATATGTAAGAGAAAGCAGGAAAACCCAGACACACCCCTTTATTGACATTAAATCATCTATTATTATGTCTATAGAGTGTCTTAAAGGCTTTAATAAATTAATTGTCAAAGTTAAAAAAGGACAGTGTATCAAAGATGAAATTATGAATGACAATATCAAACGCTTTCTTATAGTATAAGAAGAGAATAATAGGATCACCGGAAATAAGACCTTTATAATCTAGTAAATCTAATACTAATCTAAAATTAGTTATTAGTAGGTCAACTCTTTATGAGATATTTATCTGATAGAAATGACTGAATAGAAATGTCTGAGATAGATTAGATTGTTTCAATGTATCTTTTTTTATACATTACATTCTTTTACAAAATTGGATTAAGCATTTTATAAACTAATGTTTATAAAACTAAACATACTTTTATAAAACAAACTAAACTTTTCTACTTGAGTAGAAAAGTTCAGTTTGATACAAATAAAGCAGAAAATGAACTTGTTACTCCAGGTGTATTGTCTGTCTGTAGGATGACATCTCCAAATGTCCAATAAGTTCAGGCGGTTAGAGAAGTCCCATAAGATGGTTCTGTCCATGTCTAAATCTTCTGGGAAGTTTATCCATCTGTTTTGATGGAACCATATTAAAATCTCCCTCTAATATAACCTTGGCTGATGGAAATTTGGTACAAAGGATAGTCAAAGTGTCTTCTAACTCCCTGAAGAAAAGTACATTTAAAGAACCTAAATTATAACCATACGCGTTGTCTGGCAAAACAATGTAAGATTGAAATTCAACCAGTTAGAACAGCCAGTGACCATTTTAATCAGCTGTGATATCTAAAACTGTACGTTTGAAATTATCTTTGCAAATAACTACTCCTGCTGATTTGTTTAAAGCATGTGCTAGCCATCTTTCTTTGCCCCACTTTTGTTCCAAAAAATTCATTTTCTGAACAAGAATGGCATTTACGAAATCAGCTTTTGCCTCTCTAGAAAAAAGACTAAATGCTTTTCGTTTTATATTTTTGCACAGACCCTTTGTATTAACTGACAGAAGTCCTAACTCCAGAACAACCTCTCTTTATGTACACTAAAGAAGAGTGACTATGTAAAGTGTACCTTTTGAAATGACTCCTACACTAAGAAGAGAAGGAAATAAGTGGGTTTTTTTGCTTGTTTTTTGTTGTTTTCACATCTCTGTTTTTAACATACGACATATAAAGGTGCTTACCAGCCAAACCATTTATAACAAGTGGTAACTGCTGAGTGAAAAAAGTAATTGTCCAGTCGCACAACAAACTTCTTTTCCCTCCACATAAGCTTCGCGTCCCACGAAGAAAGCCCTCTTTCCATCCTTGTGAGTCTGTTCAATAACAGGCCACAGAACAGTCCTAGCATCCTTGTCACTCTTGCTTAGGTCTTCCCTTAAACAAAACGTGTTTTCTCACAGGTAGACTTTCTCCTTTCCTCACCTCCAGATGGTGTCTCTCACACTAAAGTATGCAAAGAGAATGAAGATAACTGTAGTCTTGTTGTCTTACCGTTACCCAATCTGGTGAACTACATCGATTCCATCAACTACTTTTGGTCCTAGATCCGGTTCAGTTTTAGAGCAGATGGCCACAACCTTTTATATCCTTGTTCTCTCTCAAGGCGGCTGCTGCTCGTTAATGTTAAACAGAGGATTCACATTAGGCTTAGGCACTGGTTTCCGAATAGTAGGATTAGCAAAGTAGTCAGGTTATGTTTAGGTAATGTTCCTCCAATGTTAAGATTAGAAAATGACTTAGGGTTAAGAAATTGTTCTCGAATGTTAGGATAACCTGTGATGGACTGGCGACCTGTCCAGGGTGTACCCCACCTCTCGAACGTTGACAGCTGGAGATAGGCACCAGCCCCCCCGCGACCACTTAAGGATTAAGCGGTTCAGAAAACGGATGGATGGATGTTAGGATTAGAAATAAATAAACCGGTCAGCCAATCAGAAATGACAACAGTGGGATTTTGCCCCACAACAGATAAAATTGTAGAACTGTAGGTGGAGCAGAATCATATCTCGATGGGGGAACTCATACCGACATAACACCAGTTAATCTATTAAGCAGATAGTTTTGATCAAAAAGAACACAATGAACGTATATCTCTGCAATCAGAAAGTCGTAGGTTATTGACCAACTTTTCAAATTAATGCTGTGCTTCACCAAATATATTTTCACCAAAGGACTAGTTTGTCATCTGCCTGTTACACAATTAGCATTAGCAATTTCAAATGATTAGTAGCTTTTATAGAAGACAGTGAAAAACAATAATACCACAAAATGGTGGTAATCAGTCTTAACAGATATTATTATTATTATTATTAATAATAATAATAATACTACTAATAATAATAATAATAATAATAATAATAATAATAATTCTGTGCTCGTAGGACAAAATAATTGTTTTACAGTTAGATTAAACAGCAGTCATTAACCCTGATGTGTGTTTGGCTACATGAAATGTGTGAACATGTTTTGAGGAAGGAAGGAACAATTTATTGCAAAACCAGACATGTTTCCCCAAACAGTTATCGCAAAAAAAAAGACCGACCACAGGGAAACTCTCGATACACTGTATAACACTCTAAAGTAGTAGTAGTAATATTTTCTTACCAAGATAATCTATATAATGTAGTGGCTGTGGTGGTGGTGAGGTTTTGTGACATAGTATTAAAAGACCTGTACAGGTTTAGACCATATGATTAAATAATACTTATTTTAGTTTCTAAAAGATTTAATTCAGGTTCTTTCTTTAACAGTTCAAATTCAAAAATACTTTATTGATGCCAGAGGGAATTTTTTGTAGACCATGATGGCTGTGGTGAAAAAGGATTTCCTGTAGCGGTCTGTGTTGCAGAGAAAACCGAAGAAACCTCCGACTGAAGATGCTCTGTTGCTGTAGGATAGCCTCATGAAGAGGATGCTCAGGGTTGTCCATAATCTTTTTAATTTTATGAAGAATCCCACTTCTGACACCAAAGTGGTGGTGCCAAAGTTAGAAGATAACGATGACATTGAGCAATATCTGACTACGTTTGAACGTCTGGCGACCGCATATCAGTGGCCCGAGGTTGAGCTTTCGTGGCTATGGCAGTTGGAGACACAAGTGACTACAAAAAAGTCAAAGAAGCAATAATGTCCAAATATGAAATAAATGAAGAAGTGTATCGTCAGTGGTTCAGAGAACCTGATATCCAGCCCAGTGAAAGCCCAAGAGAGTTCTACACTCGACTGAAGGACCTGTATATAAAATGGATCCAACCAGACAAACTGACCAAGGAACAAGTTGGAGAAATCGTAATCTTGGAGCAGTTCTATCGCTTCTTGACTCCAGAGCTCAGAGTGTGGGGGAAAGGAGTCCTACTGTGAGCTGGGCTGTTGTGTCACCTTGTCTGTGGGAAAAATAAAACTAAATCAGAGCTCTGAAGATGGCGGCCTCACAGCGGTTCTTTGGTCCAGCATGCTTTCTGCATTAACTCTGAGTCCGCCATCGGCCAACCTTCTACAGTCCCTGAGACATTTTTGCACCTAAAGAGATGGATGTGAGATGTTGGTGGCAAAGTGCGGACAGAATCAAGGGAATACGAAACAGAAATATGTAGGCAGAGTATGGGCTGGAAAACATACACCATGCACAGAGATAACAAACCAAACCTTTTGCAAAAATAAAGATTTCATTCAATTTTCGGAATAATACATTAAATTAGAAATCAATTTGCAACAGTTTGAGTAAAATTAGTTAACTTTGTATTTTAATGCATTTTATTTTTGGAACATTATAAATGCATTTATTCGTTTTAAATATATATAATACTTTCACTTCTTATATCATATATTATACACCAGGTTTTTGTAACATTTTAAACACAGAAAATATTCTAATATACTTTAAACAGTGTAACATTTGGAGCAGAGGGTGTTGTTGGTAATGCATGATATTTTAAGAGAAAGCAACTGATGGTTCAAGTTTATGTTAGACACTGTTTGGACCTTTTCAGTTCTAAACTGTAACAACTTTACAGCAGAATATTTACATGAAAACTGAACATAACCAGATTGTTTTAGGAGTATGAAGATAAAAAAAGAGATATCAAATGAGAGCCCAGATATATGTATATATATTTCATTTATGTTTTTATCTGGAATTTTACTGAACATGTGCAGCTGCTGTTGCTGTATGAGTATTAACCCTTCAAACATTTGGAAAGAGTCATCACTAACTATAAGTGCTTAAAAAATAAGTAATAAAATGATCCATAAGGTCTTCAAATATTAAATACAGCACACAAAACAAGAAGCTAAATAACGAGGTGTTATCCTTAAACAGTTTTTCCATATGAGAATGCAGGAAAAGTTTAAAATGTGTAACAACTGTTTCAACACCCGTTATGAGATTGTGATTTTATTCATGAGTTACCAAATATTAATGACACAGTTGAGAATTCAAGTGAAAAGAGAACAATGTTAGACTGACCATATCAGAGCTTCATGTTCACAGATGAATTTGTTCTGAAACACATTTTCTGCTTTGTTCCAGCTCTCTGCGAGATTTCTCCCTGGGATCAGCAGTCCATATGGTCCTGGAATCCCTAAGACCTCCTTTATCCAAAACCTTTAAAAAGGAAACAGGAAAATGAGAACATCTGAACAAAAGCGTACAGCTGCTGGTACAAACTGCTAATTGTCTTCATCTAATTGGTGTTTGTGTATATATATATATAGAATTCTGAGGCGTGTAATTAAAAGTAAAGAATAAATAGAACAAAACAAAAATGGAGGCGATATATATCCATCTTTGCAAGCCTTGCTCTCATTGGCTTTTTTGAATAAAATGCCTTATGGACTCTCCAAAGAACCTGAGGCTAACTGGGAGATCTCTTTGTGTAGTCTAAGATTGTAGATTTTAACCTTACACATTTATTGAAGATATTACAATCCTTAGTTGAATATTTTGGACTAATCCATTAAAGTACATTTCAATGATTTAAAAATAATTGAATGGCACAATAAATAAATACAATTTTTAAAGCAGTTAAGGGAGTTTTCACTGAAACACATTGTTACTACATTTCCCATAGTCCCTTGGGAAAAGCTGACCAATCGCTGGTCTCACAGAGCCCAGATGATCCCACCCCATTTAACTTCCAGTTAGAGGGTGACAATTTTTCGGGATTTCCACGGGTCACGAGATTCCTTTATGGATCCTTTATGAATGCTTTAAGTCGGGAATGAGGTCACGTTCTCGTGTACAGCAACTCGGACGCCCGAGTTTCCGAGACAAATGGAATGCAGCATAATCTACGGCATTCGGGTCGGGACGGGAGTCTTTCTCTCTGGATTATTTCGGGACAAGATTTTTTTGGGGGGGCTGTCACGTGATCGGGACGTGACGGGAGTATTTTTTTGGGATCGAGATGGGACGGGAGCGACAATTGATTCCAGTGTCACCCTCTACTTCCGGTTAGCAAAAACGGGGTGGTGCAACAACATAATTAACAGCTACTAAATCTATTGCTATAGAGAGGGTGAACGGACCTGATATTAGCCCCTAATGAAATTTTTTAAGAATTGGGTATCTGGTATTATGTACTTCATAGAGATTTTCATTCAGCATTTGACGACCTCTGATCTGATGCAACATAGGGAAATTCGCATATGTCTCAACAGTGAGTAAAGCACAGTGAAGCTGAACTACCTCAAATTACTATTGTTTATGTCAGAAAGCTGACATGAGCGACCTGTGTTAGCTTTATATATATATATATATATATATATATATATGAACAGGGCCAAATTGTTAAATGATGGAGGTCGTGATTGGGTAAGCCCAAGTGGGGCAGTAAGGGAGAGGTAGTAGCCTGACAGCCTAAGCTGGTTGTTGGTCAATGCAGTCCAGACGGACGGGTCTCCCTGGCCCTGCCTACTTCATGTCTCATTCTAATGGGCTGAGCTATCCTGTCCTACCTCTGTAGTAATGCTGCTATAGGCATAGACTGTTGGAGGACAGGCTATCCACTTTTCTTCACTCTGCTACTCTCTGCTCTTCTACTACTCTCCAAATACATTATTTGCTGTTATTCTTACTGTTAACATGTTTTTTTCTCTCAGTGTTTTTCTCTTCATAGAAGCTACATTTGGTCTACTTTCCTGCTGTGTGATGCCTTGTTAGAGGGAAGCTCCCAGTAACTTAATTTCCTTTGTGTCCTGTAATAAATTTTTTACTTTCTTTAACACAAAAAGTAGCTACTCTTACATCATTACCTTCATCATTACCATTACCCGTTTTTGGACTACGTCTGCCTTTGTCCGAAGCGTGCCGAAGCGACCCAACACACAGGGACTAATTGATCCAGTAATGTGATGTTCCACTGATTGGCCTGACCCTGTTTGTTTGAAGCGATGTCTCAGAATGTAATTACAGTAACAGCACCAAAATCGAAAATGTTCTCCATAAAATTGGAAATATTCAAGGTCTCAGAGAAGGTTGTGTTATTCTTTGTTTTAAGTAGCTCCATATAAAGACAAAACAAAAACGTAGTTCTTTTTAAGCACTACTTATAGCATTAGTGAGGGTTGCAGTTTTAATAAAGCTAAAGCCAAAAGGTGACAGGGGGAATCTACATTGATACGGGCTACAGCTTCGCCTGCAGTAGGGGAGAAAATGGCTTGATATGGGTCGCAGCTTCAGCATGTAGGACATCGGAAACTGTAGGTGCTGGCAGATTTTTGTCAGGTCACCAAGAGGAATGGAGCTGCGATTGGGGCTGTTATCTGTCCTGAGTGTTTTAGAAGTTTCCCTGCTTAAACACACCTGATTCAGATGACTGCAGCTCAGCAAAAGCCTGTTAATCAGCAACCCACTGAAATCAGCTGTGCTGAAGCAGGGACAAACCTAAAACATTTAGTTTTAGAGCACACGTGTCAAACTCAAGGCCCGGGGGCCAAATCTAAAATCTAGAGGACCCTATAGATAGAAAGATTATGTTCTATTTTTGTCCACCCCAATATAGTTTTATCAGTAAAACAAAATCAGTGTTTATTTGATTAATCATAAATTATATCATTATGTAAATATGTTCAGTATTATAAAATTTTTTGGACATTCCTTTGGAATGCGGAGGCTGATTTGAACAGTTTACTATAGTTTTATTAATACTTTCTGCCACAATCGGCCCTTTAAGGATATTCATCAGCTTGATGTGGCCCAAAATGAAAATGAGTTTGACACTGATGGTGTAGAAGCTGAAAGAGGAGAGGAGGACGCCGTGTTGTTGGGCGGAGAGAAACGAAGAAATTCAAGAGCGTGGAATTAAGAGTAGGGACTTTGAATGTTGGGACGATGACAGGTAAAGCTAGAGGGCTGGTGGACATGATGTGGAGAAGAAAAGTGGATATTCTATGTGTTCAGGAGACCAGGTGGAAAGGCAGCAAGGCTAGAAGCTTAGGAGAAGGGTTCAAGTTGTTCTACCATGGTTCTTCAACAAGACCTTGAAGACTGAGAAGATGGCTCAACTCCAGGGGATCTGCCCTGTGCACAGTTATTTTATTAGACAATGAGGTGGAGCAATAGTAAGATTATCATATTATCATATCAGATTAACATATCAGATCAACATTATCAGAGCAAGACTACCATATGTAGTAGAGTTTATACCAAGCACAGCCTCAACCATATTTGGTTGGGTTTATAGCAGGTTTAAAACAGGAACAGCGTCTGCCATATTTGGTAGAGTTTATCACTTCTTTAGTTAGATAAGTACAGCAGGTCTATAGTCTATAGAACACATTAAATTGTAACTAAGAACATAAAAAACCTTATCACTAGGCTTTGGGCAGAAGTGAACATTTGCAAGCAGCAGTATGGTTTCATGTCAATAAATAGTTCTACAGATGCAATTTTTGCTTCAAGGATGCTGATGGAGAATTACAGAGAGAGTCAGAGGGAGCTGCATTGTGTCTTTGTAGATAGAGAAAGCTTATGACAGGGTGACAAGAGAAGAGCTGTGGTTTTGCATGAGGCAGTCTGGAGTGGCAGAAAAGTATGTTAGAGTGGTGCAGGACATGTATGAAAGCTGCAAGACAACAGTGAGGTGTGCTGTAGGAGTGACAGTGGAGTTCAAGGGACTGTTAACCCCAGTGATGCTCTGGGGCTGCTTCGCTTTCTCTGGAACCTTGCAGAGTGTTAAAATGAAGTTGGATTCAGTCAAGTATCAGGATATCCTGACAGAAAAGCTCCTGCTGTCTGTGACGAAGCCTTATAAGTCTCAGCATCATTTAATCGAGCACAAATATGATCCGGATCATAGAGTATCTCAGAGTTCACCAAGATTTGGTTTTAGAAGAAGTCCTGGATGATAGTGGAGACATCTTAATTCAGTATACTTAACTGTTTACAAGCTTATTAAATATATTTTCAATTTTACTTTTTATTTTTCTACAATAGTTCTACAATCTTTCCTCCACCTAATGTTACACGGTCTTACCTGTAAAAGGAGCGCTTCATCTGGCTAGATCCCTCAGTCTACCTGTTCCAGTTCTGTTTATTGTTTGTTGCTGTTATTTGTTCTTGCAGGGGTTGTACTGTAAATTCAATTGCCCCTCCAGGGATCAATAAAGTATTAATTAATTCATTAATTCATTCATTGCTCTTACGATCTCTTACTCTTAAGAGTGTCTTCATGTCCATCAATCCAGATCCAGGTGTTGTTCATTTTTTGTAACCCAAGCCAGTATCCATGGTTTGTACTGTAGTAGTAATTGGTGTGATTGCTGACAAATTCCTGAGAAAATATTTTTTTTGATTTTATAATACTTCTTTCTTTAAGTCATCAATTTTACACTTCTCCAGACACTTCTATTTGCTTTAAATTTCTTATGTTAGCGTAGAGGTGGCTTTATTTTTTACCTGCTCTAGCAGATCATCAATAACCGCCAAATCTGCATGTTTTTTCTGACAGAACTCTCGACTTTGTATCCAGGTCTTCCAAGGAGGCATTTCATTGTAAAACAGGTAACATTTTTCCCGGAAGATAATCCAGCCTTTCTGACACGGCTGACACTCTGGTTCCATTAAATATGGGGAATGAGCAGAATAAAATTAAAGTTTGGTTAAATGAGCGTGAATACAAATATTAAATATATGAAAGAAATCAATTTCTACTCATTTCATGTTTAAATTGTAAAAATAGTAAAGATTTCAGGGGTAGAGTGCAATTTAAGGTAGAAGGTAAATAAAGTAAGCTACTACTAATTAAAACCCAAATACCAAAGGGGTCTATGTTTGTCTTAAATAAAAAACAATATTCTTTTAAATCAATATTGTGCTCTAAAGTTTCAAAATTACATGGCTCCAGGGCTGGGCAATATATATCCTAAATTTAAATCTTCTTTCATCTTAATTTTCTTTTCCAATCCCCCTCTACTTGTTAAGAGAAGTAATACGTACAAATGGCTCTCAACTTGTGCAAATGATTTTAAAACAATTAGCTATTTTCTAGCTAAGGTTTGTTGGTCACTGTGGTTTTATTCATCTCAGAGACACTGGCATTTTTCAAATTTGGCTGGATGTTTCTGTTTCAGGTGTTGGAATAGGTTTGTGATGCTGCTGCCTTTGACTGCAATGGGCATTAGGTAAATGTAAAAGTGTGGGGTCTCTTGCTCCATGTTAGTCACAGCAAACCCATACCAATTCCTTTATAGAAGCTCCGGGGAGCCAAGAATGTGCCATTACAAAAACAACCCCAACTCTATTTAATTTTTTTTCTTAAATCCCCCGCAACAAAAAAATTTGAATTGATCAATTCAAACAATTTATTGCGCAGGCCTACATGGTTAATATCCTGCCTAGGGTGTAACACTTGCTTTTTTCTCAGACAGATGATCCTCCGCAGTATACCTGTTATAACAGTTGATAGGTAAAGTTGAAACCACATATTAATATACACTTAACATAAAACATAAATAAAACCCTCCAACATTTTTTTCCTAATGCCAAACATCAAATAAGAGTAAACTTTATTTGTTGTACATCTATAAATGTTAATATTTTGTTATGTATTTGTGAAATATGAGAAAAGAGAGATTGTTATGTATTTTTCATCAGTTTGTATTACTTTGTAATGTGTGTCTGAAGTATCTGATTTCATCTGTATGTCTTAAAATCTTTAAAGATGAACAAAAACATCATCCAGAGATGCAAAGTTAGTTTAGTAATTACTTTTGTCAGGGCAGAAGTCTTTTACTGGAAAGTTGTCAAACTTCAGGATGAATCCCAGTGTTCTGTTCAGTTCATCTCTCTCTCTGCTCAGCTGCTTGCTATGGTTCTCCATCATCTTTCTTTCCTCAGTCAGTTGCTCATTTTCTTTGTTAAGGTTAATAATATTTTCCCGCTGATTGGTCATCTTCTGACTCACTATAAAAACACACATTAGAAAGCCATCAAATCTATCTATACCAGAGTAGCATCAACATGTTCACAAACAAGTTTTTCCAGCTCCCACAGCGTACTGACATAAACTCTATGGGCCTGATTTATCAGCGGTTGAGGTCGTTAAAACCAAAGCAAATATCGCAAAATTAGGCTGTAGCTGATTTACTAACATGGCTCAGAGAGCACTGCGCCTGTTAAACCCAGAGCAAGCTGCACGCCAGGGCAGGAGCGGGACTCATTTTCAGCCCTTGGGTTTTATATCACAGCATATTTTTATTAAAATTAGGGATGCACCAATACCAGTGGTATAGGGGCTGATACCTTTCTAATGTACTCGTATCAGATAAAGTTAACCAATACCATGAACGAATACTTAAAGTGTGGGAACTCTGCAATAATTTCACAGAAAGTGTTTTTTTCACTTGACATTTTAGTTTTGTGCTCATTTTAATTATTCTATTTTTATCTAATTCATCATTTTTTGTTGTAATAGGAAGTGAAGAAAATACAACCTGTCTTCCAATTCATTCCATTTTTTTTGTTTGGTAAAAGTGTCAAGTTTCCCTAAACCTGCTGCACCTACCACAATAAAAAAATAACATTCTGTAAAACCTTAACAAATTTATTATGAAAAACACACTTGACTTGACCGATTAAGATGTTTTTTTTAATGGCAAAACATACAGGCTTAATTTATATTAATTCATTCTGTTCTCTTTTAAATCTGGACTTTGTGTATTTCAGGAGTCTCCAGAAGCTCCAGAGCTACTGTCCGGCAGGTTTTAGGTGCATCCCTGCTCCAACACAGCTGAATAAAATGAATGCTCATTAGCAAGCCTTTGCCAAACTTGACAGCAGGCTGCAGAGGTAATTCACTTATTTTATTCAGCTATGTTAGAGCAGGGCTGCATCTAAAACCTTCTAGAGAGTAACTTTGTAATTTGGCCAAAGAAAGTGGTTTTATTAGAACTAATGGATGCATGTTAACAAACATGTTGCTTCTATCCTGAAAAGAGAAATCCCCAAATCACTACAATGAGACCGGCCCACCAGGAAATATCCAGGTGCTCCCTATTAGCCACTCTGGGCCTGACACACACAAACCATTTAGCACTTTTCCCGATGCTGAATATATATATTGGCATTTCTGTCAGAGGACGGAAAATATCAAAAGGAGAACAGGCAAATAAGTAGCCATTCAAGGTGCATGGGGGGATTACTAAATCAAAATGTTTGCGCACACTATTTTAGCACCTATTTTTACTGCTTCTGCAAGGGTTGTCTTAACTTTCAACATGTGTTTATTACCGACTCACAAAAATTGTAATTTACACACAATATATTTTAACAGTATTTTGTTTACTTAGTTAAGCTTATTGGTTTGTTTTGAACACTATAAAAATGAAACAATGTACATGCACACATAAAAAGTACACCTGCATTACTCACAACCACTTCCAATGCATAACACTATAACAAAAATACTCTAAAGGCCATAAACCTGACAGTTATGTACAAATTAAAAAAAGAATTCCCCCAAAGACGCATCATAACTCTCTGTGCGCTCAGCGTGTCTGCACCTTATAAAGACGCACTGAGCGCACAGAGAGTTATGATCCTCATAGATCCTCATTAGTTTCTCCCAGAGTGGTCATACTCTTCCGGAGTTCCAATTAATAAAATACATTAATCATGTTCAGTACCACAATGACAAAATAGATGATAGATAGATAGATGTATTTGCAGCTAATCCTTTGCTTTAGGAAAAGAGCAAAAATAAAGTTAAATTGATGTATTATTTCATTTAACTGTTTATTTTTGTGCTTGGCAGTTTGTCGGTCTGCTGTCTTGCAGCAAGAAGGTCTAGGGCAGGAATCCCCACCTCGAGGGGCCGGTATCCTGCAGGTTTTAGTTCTTTCCCGGGTTCAACACACCAGAATCAAATAATGGCTCGTTAGCAGGCCTCTGCAGAACTTTGCAATGCTGAGGAGGAAGTTAGATCATTTGAATCAGCTGTGTTGGAGCAGAGACACCTCTAAAACTGGTAGGACATCGGCCCTTGAGCCCTGGCCTGGGGTCCTTTAGGATGGAGTTTGCATGTTCTCAATGTGCCTGTGTGGATATTCTCCACCCACTCCTACTTCACCCAATTACCCGAAAACAGGCCTGTTGGTTTAATTAAATATTACAACTGTGTGCAACTCGAATGTGTGTGCAATGTTTGTTTGTCCTTTCAGTGTCTATATTCTATGATGATTTTGTACATTTTAATGTAACAAACAACTATTTTTTATCACTGTACTGTTTATCACAGTTTTACACATGGCAGATTATTGGTGGCCCTTCCTGACATTTGTTAACCTTCATAGCTCCTTTACTTGGTGAAACTTGCATTCCAATTATTTTAATTTCTGAATAATCTTTATATTAGAATATTATTCTTATTCTGTTGAAATAAAACTCACGGTGGATGATGACTCCGATGCTCACAACCAGCAGGGCACATGAATACCCAGACACACTAACAACTGACCAGAGTGACAGAGTGCTGCTGGTTCCTTTTCTGCTTGACCTGAGAGAAACAAAAATGATCAATATGATTATTAATATGGTTTTATTTACATTTATTTTTTGTATATATTTCAAATAGAAGTTTCTGCCTTAAAGGCACCATATCATGCAAAATCAAGTTTTTTGAGTTTTCAACCATCTGGTAATGCAATTTTCTCATGGCTTAATTCACGCATGTCTGAGTGTTCAAACCGTTCAACTAGTGAGGTCACTAAGTGAAAACATGGGAGTGCTAGAGGTGTCTGCACGCAGACCGGCTTACCTCTGCTAGAGTTCCAAACACACCCTCTTCCTTCTCAAAGCTCATTGCTGCTTCGGCTTTTTGCAGCTTAAAACACTTTTTTTGGTTGGATTTTTTTACTTTCTCTGTGAAAACGCCTGTTTGACTGCATGTATTACAGGATTTTATTCTAAATTCCTAAAGAACTGCAGCTGGGTCAAAGAACAAAGATCCCTGATGGACAGTGAAGTAAGTAGCTATATGCTAATGTTAATGTGTGTTAGCCATTTATCAAGCTGCTTATGTGATCTTATAACAGCAGTATGTGGTTAATTAATTGATCTGTAGCATCTCAGAATGTTCAGTAAACGGGTGCAAAAAACACCCCCGGCTTTTTTATATACTGGGCTGGAAAGATTTGCTTAGTGGACGCAGCTATGTTGTTTTCGGCTCTGTCTAAAGCCTGGAGAATTATGCAACTGAAATAGGCTTTGTTGACTCCCTTTTTACAATAAAAAATCAAATAAACCAAACGTCTGAGCACTTAATATAACATAGTTTTATTGTGGTACTTTTGCTTTTATTATTCACTGTCAGAATATTGTTTGAGACAAAGCTCAGCACTGTTTTTGTCAGTCTGAGCTGCTGTGGGTCTGCACGAGAGGAGTGGAGCAAAGATGGGGGGTGCAGGAGTTGGGTTTATAGAGCCGTTTTACTTTGTCGTCCAACATTAACTACAGGATACAAGTTAAATGTTAGGACAAATGAATACTGTATGACACCAACGTTAACATTTTATCATATACTGTAAATGTCTATCCCAGAAGTGAAAAGCTGTAAAATCACATGATATAGACCCTATAAAATCATGAAAGTAAAATGTAACCTCTCTGCTTCAACCTTTTTAATGCAAAGTCAGATCACAAGTAAATGTTTGAATGATATTAACTATATGTTTAATACAAATGTTCTGTCAATAAGAAAAGCATATATATTTTAATATTAGTTAATACATGATCGGTAATGTAAAAATGCTTTCTGAATGATTGTTTTGTTTACGGGCATCTTCATGGCATCATCATGGCTTCATGACGTAGGAAGTATTAAAGGAATATTAGAAAAATAAAGTAAAATTTATTACTCTCAGAAGCGTAACCATAATCTCAGAAGTGAGGGGGACACATTTTTCTAGGTCTATGGGGGGGCGTAGTAGTGATGGAAAATGATAAACAGATAATGAAAAGTTAAGCAACAAAATAAAATCCAAAATATATATTAAAAAAATAAAATAAAGTTAGTTACCAACCAAAAAGGAGAAGAGAAAAAAGCTGTGAGCCAGAGGGGGTGAGTTGATTCACGACGTCGTTCAGCTCGTTTGAGCTGTGTGCCAGGTGGGATGGAGCGATTTGTTCACGCTATGATTCTGCACCGGACATTGCAAGCTAGATCCGTTAGCTCTCAGAAAGGAAGGAGCGAGTAACTCATTGTGCTGTTAGCATGTTAGCGGAGCAATGCTGCTGTGAATATTGAGATATTCTCGTGACTTGAGCTTTGTACTCCAGGTTTTTTCTTCTAGCCCTGAGCAGTGATATTTTTTTTTTATCCCTGAAAAGTTTATTAAAAACTACATGTTGGGTCTGCCTCATGAATGTTGAAACTAAGACTGATTGTTAAGATCAGACAAATTTCTTTTCCCCATCAGCGACACGCCCCGTTTCCCTCGGCCACGCCATTCTAACCAATACCAAAACTATCCGCTTCTTCCCCGTTTCGAAACCGCTGAGTGCTGGATGATCTGCTGCGCCAGTTGGCTGGGATAGCAGTCTATCAAAGACCCCTGCCGCTGCCGCGGCCTGATTCATGGCCAATACAAGGAAAGGGGGGTGAAGCGCCCACAGGCGGCATAAAAAGAGATGAATGAGTATCCATCTCTCTCTTCAAAACTCGCTTTAGTGGGGTTTAGTTAGAGATCTTCCTTCGCAACACGCGTTCTTGCACCCGTGGAGCGTCTGTCAGGAACGTGCAGCACGCAAAGGACATTTTAAACCCTTTTCCTCTTGCTCAAGTTAAACAATAGGTCATAAAACTTCCCCCTGTTCTTTTCGATGAGCTGCACGTTCGCGTCATACACCGCCTCCACGCATCCACGCAGCGAGGGGCTGCGTATGACGTTAGTAGGAGGCGCCCCGTGACGTGCCTAAGTCACGTCATCGCTGGTCGCCATATTGCTCAGGTACCGGTAGTCTTGACAGAACCGCTTGATATGAGTAGTGTTTTTATTTTAGTTGTGTTTTCAGAAAAAATTGGTTAAATTGAATCAAATCTCTAGATTCTTTTATTCTGAGTGTGTGTGAAAATTACTGCAAGAATTCACTTCCTTCAGATAGGATCTTTCTGGTGTTATCGCTAATAATTAATCATTATAAGTGAGATTATTGGTTGATAAATTCCTATTAATAAGATATATGTTTTTGCCAAATTTTTCCTTAGATAAAAAAACCCTGAATGGTACCTCATTAATAATCTGAAGAGATAATTAAATTAATAATTGATGAATTATTGATTTTATATCTTAAGACTAACCAGATAGACCATTAACAATGATCGATTAATTAGTTAATCATTTTAATTGATAATTCCCCAACACACATATATTTCTACAAATGAAATGAGTTGCTAATATTAACTGGAATGAGTCAGTAAAAGAGTCACTTGTGGTAGTGAATCATGATTCATGAGTCAGTAAAGTGATTCTCGAGTTTTGAACGATTCATTTGTGACTCGCACATCACTAGAGCCACTAGTCCCAGCCTTCCACTTCTGGTCCTAGGGTCCCACTATCCCACTACTATCCAAAAAAATTAATGAGAGTGAATGGATCGATAAACTTATCATCTCATCCCTTTGAATTCTAACATGGATTTACCATTTGATGTCTGTGAATTTTAAAGATATACTTTTGATGCAGAGGAAGCGAACATTTTTGACTGGCAGCAAAAAGTTACTTTAGATTTTTTGTGAAAAGAAATAGACTATAACTGAAGAAGGAAAATGGCTGGGAGTTTAGTGAGGTCAACGTCCTTTCTCCAGGATGAAGAAAGGAGCATTAAATGTGGAAAAAACCTCTATAAATCTGGGCAAATGGAAAGTAGCAGCTATGCTGGAGGAGAAACAGTCGGTGGAGTGAGAGCCAGCATGGAGAAGCTCTACAAGGTTTCGCCGGATATTTCTAGTGCTAGGTAATGCTAGTTACATGACGTCATAAATGTGACTTCTGATATTAATTATAATGTTCTACAAGACAATAAATCTCCATTCTTATGAAAAACACAACAAAAACTCCCATTATGAGTTATCATTTAAATTGACGTACAGCCTATGGAATTTCAGGGCGTAAAGCTAAGCGGGACAGAAAAAACGTTTATTGCTCCATTGACTTACACTTTTCTTTCTGCCAGAGGAACAACTGGTCAACGGGAAGGGGAAGAAATTTAGGTTCCCTATTGAGTGATTTATCATCCACTCACATTCAATCGCACCTTTCCTCAATGACAAAAGAGCCTTTTAAATCACTGTTGCACAATTGGGGCTTAATTATCAGCAATATTAATAATGGTTCAAATACAATTATTAATTATCATTAAATTCTAACACCTATTAATAAATCAATGTGTTATCAAGTATGTTATAACATGCTTTATATGGGTATTGGCTGATAATTATCATTGTCGTTTTACTTTCCAGCTTTGTCTTTTATGATGGGTACTAACATAACCGCAAGAATTGAATCTGGCAGAATCCATCAAACTATCAACCCTGTGAAACAGATGGCAAACAGAGAACGTTGATGGGAATATTTCAAAGTTTGAATTAATTGATTGATTACATATTGGTAAAGCCATCTAGGGAATATGTCATGTAGGGATCATCAGTGTTTAAACAGACGTCAGTGAGGAGTAGATTGAGCAGGAGGCCCTTTGAACTCATTCCCCTTTACAGTGTGAACTGTTTTTAACCCTGTGGGACAAGTCATCAGGACTACATAGGAGAGACGTGGGATTATTTTATATTGGAAGGGTTGAGGAATAGGAGGGAATGGAAGAGTTCAAGCATGGCCCAGTTCTGGGTTCTGGTATGTCTTATGATTCTGGCAAATCTACTTATTAAATATTTAAAAAAAAGCCTAATGCACTGCAGCCTCATCCTTGTTAGCGGAAGAAGATATTTTTGATAATCGACAAGGAAGAGTTTCCTGCCTGCAAATTTCAAATGCTCAACAGTTATATTATCGAATCAACATGCCTCATTGCCTTTTAATGTTCAAATAGCATCATCATTTTTTTTATGGCATTGCAACACCTTCCTTATTTTCAACTTCATTCACAGCAAAAAGGTGAACCTTTGTCACAACTTTACCCTTTTATATCGTTGTCTTTAAATTTTTTTTAATTCTTCTTGAAGCTTATGTTCAACAATTTGGTCAGTTCTGGCTTTTTTGAAGAGTTTTATAAATTTATAAATAAGTTGTTGTTTTTTCTTTGTTTTTTTATTTAAATGTATAGGTTTTACAAATAATCAAAAGGCAAAATATTAATAAAATATCCAATCCCAAACTCCCATACATGTATATATATATTCTCTTCTTCAAACTCACAGCCATTGTTAAACAATCCTTTCTTTTTTCCATCCTTATTTAGTCACTTTTTATAACAAAAAATAAATAAAATAAACAACAAAAAAACCCAACAATTAATTGATAAAATCAAACAACAAATTGATAAAGTCAAAAGAAATATGGACACTTCCGTAGTCTCATGTCTTCCCAAAAGGGGAGTGGCCAGGCTACCAAAAGCTCGGTTACTCCCAACTGTCATTTACATGCAGAGAGAATTGGTTTTCCAATCACATTATCGGAGTGTCTTGGCTTGATTAAGAGAACTATAGTTCGGTTCGACTTCAGCTGGACCAAAGCAATAATTCGATTCTCTCTTACTGCGTCTAAACACAATGGATTACGCTTTCTTGTGCTTCTGAGACCTCGTGCAACCCTGACACCTCCAAACTAACTCAGATGCTCCACTCTACAGAGTAAGGTGGAGGCGTCCATTTTACCAAAACCAATAGAAGGGAAGTTGGTCAAAAACGTGCGACTGGAATGGTGGAATCTTTTTCCTCCACCCATTGAGCACTTTGATGCAATCCTCAACATTATTATTGTCATTTTGAGAACCTTTGTGCTTAATATAGAGTTGTTCACATTTCAAACAACAGTCACTTGGATTCTTCAGTCCAATCAAATGGAAAATCTTTGTGACAAATAAAACAGTTTGATCTTGTGACAGGGTTCTCATTTTGACTATAACTATAATAAAAATAAATAATACAAATAAATAGCACATTATTATTACTACTTTATAACTTACTTGTTTCAGCTGGAGCAGTTTTCTTTCGATTCACTTCAGAATAAACAGTCACATCCTCGTTCTCTAAACCACAGAAATAACAGAGGGTTGAGTTGCTGGATCTATTTCATCTTCACGATGTGACTGATGAAAATCTTAGAGCAAGAAACATTGTCTGAAATTTTAAGAGATTTTACTGATACAAAAAGATTAAAGCTCAAGAATTAAAAGTCATGTGAAAAGTTAAGTTAAGTCTGATGTTAAAGCAATATAGATTCCTAAAGAAGTAAAAAAAAAAAGTTGCATTTGGACAGCATTGTTTCTACATAATATCATGAAATATTTAATCTTATCTGCAGTCACTTACCTTTAGAAGGAGGTTTACCATTTTTGATATTGACTGTAGAATAGCAAACGTCGTCTCCGTTGTCCTCCATCTTTCACAGAGAAAATAAAAGAAGATCAGAAAATATTCCAACAGCTTCTCAATCAATGTCAGCTGTAGAAAACTGAACAGCTGAAACAGGGCAAGTTCCTCTTCCTCTTCTCTTATTTTAGATATAAAACTTTAAGGGGTTCTGCAACAGACTGGCGTCCTGTTCGGAGTGTACCCTGCCTAACGCCTGATAATTGCTGGGATAGGCTCCAGCTGCCCCGTGACCCTGAATTGGATAAGCGGTTAAGAAGATGGATGGATGGATGGACTTTAAGGGGTTATACAGTGTATCTAGAGCTTCTCTGTGGTTGTTTTTTTTTTTTTGCGATAACTGTTTGGGGAAACATGTCTGGTTTTGCAACAAAGTGTTCCTTCCTGCTTGCAAAACAACATGTTCACACATTTCAACATGTAGCCAAACAAACATCAGGGTTAGTGACTGCTGTTTAATCTAACTGTAAAACAATAACTTTGTCCTACCAGCACAGAATTAATATTATTAGTATAATAATAATAATAATAATAATAATAATAATAATAATAATAATAATAATAATAATAATAATAAATACATACATACATACAGAGGTTAATGCTGAAAAATGGAAATGAGACAACGCTGTCAATGACTTGTAAGGAACACGAGCCTAGCTGCCCCATGCTAGCTCAGTCCAGTCTCATTCAGAAGCTACAGAACAACACTATTCTGTCACCAAGAACACTGCAAAGCTCTAAAACACTCAGAAACAGTATCTACACCTGCTTCTAGGAAGAAAAAAATGCTCCAACCCAAATAAAGTGATATATCTCCCCCTGGAATCTCTCTAGAAAGTAGATTCAGTTTTTCCGGTTCTTCCTTCCACTAAACCAATTTAACTAGTTCTGTTTTGCTTTTTTTCCCTTCTCCCCTCTGAAATCCCAGACATAGGCCATAGAATGCAGGTGAGAGGTGACTCTTTCAGAGAATGTCTATAAACACTCTGCAGCTGCTGACTCCAGAAACCATGAGACAATGTGCATGGACCTTTGATGAGACAATGTAAATATGTATCAGTCATGCAAGCCAGTCTTCATTGCGTGTGCTGAGTGTTTTTAAAACAAATTATCTACACAATCCAACAGCCAATTGAGCATAACATTACTCCCCTTTAATAAACATATTAATGTCTTATATCATATGTCCAAATAGTGAGAATCCCGTGGTTCTTGGTTACCCGTGTTACTTACACATAACCCTCACATTAACAGTTCTCATCGCCGGATTAACTCATGGAGCGCCTTCTGTCACAAATCCTGTTTGAAATCCGCAATTCCGATCAAAAGGGAACCCAAGCCCACTCCCGAGTCCTGCCCTGACTTTTCTAACGTTCCCTCTGAATACCATGACTTAAGCCAAGTCTTTAGCAAGGATCTGTCTCTCTCTCTCTCTCCCTTCCCACAGACCATACGATTGCACCTTTGATCTTTTGCCTGGTGCTCCACTCCCTTCAGGTCGCCTGTACAACCTGTCCAGCAAAAAGAGAGAGGCTGTGGACAAATATATCCAGGATTCTCTGGACTCCGGTATCATCCGGCCCTCGTCTTCCCCTCTCGGAGCTGGATTCTTTTTTGTCTCCAAGAAAGATGGCTCACTCCATCCTTCCATAGACTATAGAGGTATAAATCAGATAACTGTCAAAAACAAATATTCACTTCCCGTACTCTCTTCTGCTCTAAAACCCGTCAGTCAAGCTTCCGTCTACTCCAAACTGGACCTCAGAAATGCCTTCCACCAAGTCCAAATCCGAGAGGGGGACGAGTTGAAGACTGCATTCAAAACACCTATCTGACATTTTGAGTACCTGGTCATGACCTTCAGATTATCCAGTGCACCCGGCGTCTTCCAAAACCTTGTGAACGATATCTTACATGACTTCCTTAACACATTTGTCTTCGTTTATCTGGACGACATCCTCATCTTTTCCCGTTCTCTCCAGGAACACAAGGCTCATGTCCATCAAGTCCTCCAGAGACTTCTACAAAATCGTCTATATGTAAAGACATAAAAATTTTAATTTCATGTTTCATCCATATCTTTCTTCGGTTTTATCCTGGGAGACGGGCAGGTAAGGACAGACCCAGCCAAGATCAAGACCATAGAAGACGGGCCCATTCCCGACACCCATAAACAGCCGCAACGTTTCCTTTGGTTTGCAAACTTTTACTGTCAGTTAATCAAAGACTACTGCAGACTCGCAGAACCCCTCAATGCACTCACCTCCTTCAAACAGGTTTTTTTCTTGGACTCAAGAGGTGAACCTCGCCTCCAGCGAGTCCTTCATTCATGCTCCTATCCTCACCCAACCAGACCCAACTCAACAGTTCATTCTGGAGGTCGATGCCTCAGATATCCTCTCCAAGAGGTCCCATTCTGATCATAAAATTCACTTGTGCTTTCTTTTCCAGGAAATACTCACCCGCGGAGAGAAATTATGATGCTGGGGACAAGGAACTCCTAGCCATTAAAATGGCCTTAGAGTAGTGTTGTCACTGGCTAGAGGGAACAGAGATCCACATCATTGACCGACCAACCATAAGAACTTAAGTCAGCCAAGAGACTGAAACCTAGACAGTTCCCACTGGTCCCTCTTCTTCTCCCGCTTCAATCTTAACATCTCCTACCATCCTGACAGAAAGAACAAGAAACCAGATGACTTGTTAAGAATTCACCAGTCTGACGAAGACCCCTCTGAAGAAATCACCATACTCTCACTCACCTGGGACATAGAAAACTCCATTAGGACTTCCCTCCAAAAAGCAGGGGCGTGGCTGATTGGCAGCAGGTGCAGCTCGTTGAGGCTCATTAACCCCAGCTTTAAAAGAGGGACGGGAACTGCAAGCTGATGCCAGATTGTCTTCGCTAAAAGCGTGGTAACACGGCCAACTTAGTTCTGAAGAACGTAATCCTGATCCAGTTTCCTTCGTCCTGCTGGATTTCCTCCTCCAATTCCTGCTCCGATGGACAGGATTCCTGGAAACCACTTACCTTTTAGCCTGGATATCCTCTTGGTCAGCCTCCACTCCATCGCCTCTGCTGGTCCGTCTGTCCTTTGTACACCTGCCCGTCTGACCGCTCCACCTACAAAACACACACAGCCGAGTTCTCCGTCGGTCAAGACCAACCTCTGGTATTGGGTCCTACTCATCTTCCTCCAAGACTCAAATTCCTCTTTATCTTCTGAGTACAAGCTATCAAACCTCTCAGCCGCCGCCCTGTCTTCACCTCCTAACAGTTCTGCTTCCTGCTGCAGTGTTCCACCTCCTCCTGGGCTCTGTTCCTGATGATCCATCAGAGACTGTTCATAATAAACATCCTATTAACTTATCCAAAACGTACGTGTGTCCTGATTTTGTTGCTGCTTTTGAGTCCATTAAACCCAGCAAACATGACACCTTAGTACTGCGGACTCCTTGTGTGTTTCCTGCAGGATTCCCTCTGATTGTTCCATGCCAATTCTTTGTGTTTCCCTGTGGATCTCCCTGAGTTCAGTGCCTAAGCTCCATTGTTGTTGCCAATAGCCAACCTGCTCTGGATCACATCAGCTTGCCTGCTCTCCAAGGCCACCGACTCACTCGGTAACCACTTCCTGGATCCATCTGCCTGCACAGTTGCTCAAGCCACATAACCTCGTCCTCGAGCCCAATAACATAAGGTAACAACGATGTTGTATTCAAGTACTCCAAAGAAAAATATGTAATTTTTAAACTTAAATATGCATATTTTTACATGATTGATCTTACACATGTAGTGGGAAATTATTTCAAGATTAGTTTTGTTTAGTGATTAGAAATAGTAATAGTAATAGAAATAGTAAAGGCAGCCGGAAAATATGGCATAATGCTGAAGACTAAGTTGAAGAATTATGGACATTTTGTTATGGACATATTTAAAAAGGATTACAACTAAACAAAAATAATATTTTCTAAAACTTTAGTACTCCCTCTTGTTGTCAGAAACAAGCTCAAAACATGGTCAAATTACAGCATTTTGGGTAGTTTAAACCTTGTTACAAGCGGCATTTGTCCTGCCCTGAGCACTCGCAATCTACAGATGTCCGCTGGTGGAGGAAGTGAATATAAATACTGCTGAAGGGCTCTGACTGTTTCCAAAATTCTCAGGGTGAGTAAGAACACATCAAATTTGCTAAAAACAAGATCCAGGGGCCTCATTTATCAACTCTACTTGCGCACAGATCCGTGCATATTTCGTGCGTAGGTACAATTCTACGCATTGTGTGGTATTTATCAATTTTTACTTGTACGTAGAAATGTTCCAAAATATAAGTAAAGCTCTAATCGTTTGTACGAACAGCATCCAGTGTTACAGAGGAACTGCAACACTGAAACAGTTTTACTTCGACAGAATATTTCTCTCAGCAGTTTATCGCCACTACCATGGAGCTCATGCTGTCGTCCCTCTGTCTTTCAGCATAAACTCAAAAAGTTATGCACGGAATACAAATAAACTTTCAGGAAAGTTTGAAGTTTGCCAATAAATACACAATTTAATGTTGGCGATGATCACACATGGAGATCCTGACACTCACAATCAGCACTCTCCGTGCGCAGACCCCCTCCCCCGTTTATTGGTTTATTTATTTTACCAAGTGCTTCAGCTTAATGGGATGCTGTTACAGCACCAAGACAACTAAATGGTTCTGCTTGTCAGTGAAGCAGATTGTCACTTTTTCTTGCGTACTGATGGCAGCACAACCTGTGTCTCCCATTACACATGGCCACAAAAGTGTCAAATATGATGATCGGAGTACCCTCTGTATTAGATCTGGTCCATCTCTGTGCTGAGAGACGTTTTATGTAGTTCAGTTTAATATCTATCCATTTTTTTCTTTTATTTCCAACAGGAAAATCTCCACTGTCCCGACCGCATTTACTGCCTGTCACCTTTCTCCCAGGCAGAGTTACTTTTGCTATTGGTTCCCCCTGAGCTAATAGAACCAACAGTATTAGTATTACACACGACATTTCAACAAAGAGGTCAGTCAAAAAGTCCCCCGAGCCAGTCGTATTTTTTTCTTTCCACCCCATCAGGTTTTCCTTTTACCAGATCTAATTAACCAATTCTGTTTTTTTTCTGATTTTATTTTCTGAAGCTTCAGGGGTAGGTCATGCCCAGGAACTAGGTCAAAGGTGACTCTTCGAGAGCATGTTCATAAACAGTCTGCAGCTGCAGGCTCCTGTCGCTAACCGCAGCCATAACAAGTCTTGCAAATACTTTGTTTTAGTCACAATTGTGCACAATGAAAAATCAAGTATCTCCAATTTCCAATATTTTAAGCCCATTAGATAGAAACTTATCTGTTGCAGTAATATACGATTGGCTGTCCTTGATCTAGGCATTCCCTTCCTGCTGCAAGGAGGAAAAAAAACAATACCAATGAAAAACAATGCCATTTTAATGCACAAAGCTGTCATCTCATCCGCATCACCCGCTTGGGAAGCAATAGCTCATCCTAATTCTAAGTGTGTGGACTCTGATGAGACCATTTAAATTGTGTATCTGTCAGCAAGCAATCTCTTCATTGCGTGAGCGTGCAGCATTTGCGTGAGCGGTTAGGGATAACATTACTCCCATTAAATTAAAGTATTGATGAATAATCAAAGCCCGTTTAACCCCCAAAAGATAAAAATATCTGTCTTACCTAACTATGGTGATGCCACACACCGTCTTTTTAAGTTCAGATCCAATCATCAAAACAGTGCTTTCCCCCTTCTATCTGTTATTCTCGTACTGTCCAGTCCTAGATGGAGGAGCTTTATCGTCTCCTTCCCTAACTTTCTCCATGATCAGACAATGATGGAAGGGGAAAAAACAACAGTGAAAATAAACAAAAACACCCCATGCTGTCAGCTCCATGTTGGGTCTTCCACTTCAGGCCCAGGTCCATGCAAAAATGGCTGCAGAGTTGATGAAGGACCCAAAAGCGGATGTGGGTTGAAGGTGAGAGGTAGGGTTTAATTGTGCAGCAACACACAATGCAATGATCCGGCAACTGAGTGAGGAGAAGTGATTGGTTATAAAGGGTAGAGGTAAGGAGGATCAAGGTGGTTGAAGGGGGCCCACGGAAGGTGGGCAAAAGTCCTTTTAGCTACGCCCCTGAAGTTCGGGGGGATGACCAGGGCAGTGACTTCTGAGGCCCAGGATCTCTGTTGGGCAAACCAGATTTCGACCCATGAGGAGGTGGAGGTCAGGGGTACGACCAGGTCAATGTCCCCTCATGGGAGGATGTTCTGGAGGACTACCAGGGTGATGTCCCCTCATGGGACAATTATCAGGAGGAATAACAGAACGATGTCCCCTCGTGGCTGGATGATTGTCAAGAGGACGACCAGGATGGCGTCCGTAGAATGGCGATGGTCAGGAGGATGACCAGGTCAATGACCCCTCATAGGACGACGATCGGGAGGATGAACAGAAGGATGTCCCCTCGTGGCTGGACGACCAGGACGGCATCCATAGAATGGACGAAGATGGGGAGGACAACCAGGACGGCGTTGCACAGAAGGACGACCAGGACGGGATCCACAGAATGGACGATGGTCGGGGGGATGAGCAGGATGGCCCAAGCGGCGTCCCCTTACAGGCTGAAGGTTATCCTCATCCGAACTCCTGGCAGCAATGAAGTAGGAGCCTTACCGGTTGAGGTCGGCGACGCAGGAGAGGTCTATCTGACTGGCGTCTGCAGTGCAGATGAGAACTGGATGGCAGGTGCTCATGCTTGAGGAGCAGAGTCAGCGAAAGTCCAGGCTGCAGAGACGGGTCAGCTTCGACCCACTCTGAGGATGCTGGGAGCGGCGGCAGATCCAGCGGCTCGGATGGTGGTGCAGGCAGATCCAGCAACAGCAGTTCGGATGGAGGTGCAGGCAGATCCGGTGGCAGAAGTTCCGATGGTGGTGGAGGCGGTGGAAGTTACGATGGCAGAAGATCCACCTCCAGGATTGGAGGGACAAGGAAATCTGGAGGCGGCAGAGGCTCCAACTCTGGGCTACCTAGCTCCAGGCTGATTGGCTGCGAACCCAACTCAAAGGACTTAGAAACTGAGCAGACTGGCTCAAAGACAAGGGCTGAGAAGACTGGGTTACACACAGGAACCCACCAAACTGGCTTACATACAGGAAGGGGGTAGTCCAGAACTGCAGCAGAACAGGCAGAGACAGGCTTCCGAGCTGAACAGACTAAAGCAGAGGCTGACTTTGGGGCCGAGCTGGGATAGGTCGACAGGCAGGATAAAACTGGAGCTGGTGGTTGGAAATGGCTGGGAGCAGTTGACAGTGCCTTATCAGCTGCTTCCTCCTCCCCGAAGGCAGCTTCTCTGCGGCGGTACTGCTGTGTTGTCAGATGAGGTGGAGGGGGATCGATAACTCTATGGATCAACGCCGGGAGAAGTGTGCACTACTTTCCACAAAACATAGATCCAGTTTTCCGGTAGCCAACCCCAGAGATCCCGGAGCAGGCTGGCAGTGGCTGGCTTCTGAGCAGAGCAGGCAAAGAACAACTCATCCTCCAGCAGTTCCGTAGACAGGGTGGCATATCCAGGAATACCTCCGGGACTTCAAGCGCTGAGAACCAGACTGGAGTGCACAGTGGGAAGGAACCCACAGGAAGGGAAAGTGCAGAAGTCGCCGGGAAAACAGCTCGACCTGTGGCCAAAGGTATACACTTAGATGTGGACCTGTAGACGGCCTGCGCTGCCTCCTCCAGGTCCTTCAGGTCGGCCAGAGGTAGGACACGGCAGAACCGTCGCAGGATCTCGCAGAGAATTTCCTCCGCACCATCAAGGCGAGCCGAGGGGAAAGCGAGGTCGGCGACCCGACGTAACCGGCTCCAGAGAACGCCGGAGAGAGTTGACGGGCTGTATCCATATTTAGGGCCGGATCATTCTGTCAGGGATTTGCTGCAGAGTTGATAAAGGACCCAGGCGCAGACATGGAGTTGAAGGTGAGAGGTAGGGTTTAATTGTGCAGCAACACACATGAGACAAGACAGTAGACAATGCACACACAATACAATGATCCGGCAACTGAGTGAGAACTGATTGATTATAAAAGGTAGAGGTAAGGAGGATCAGGTGTGAATAATGAACACTGGCAGAGCCCTGGAGGCTGACACAGAGGTGCTGTCCACTCGTTTCGACAAACTCCCGCAAGCTCTGTCTGCAGGCCCAGGAGTAATCTAGCCTTTTAGACAAGGCTGGAATTCTGGTTCCATTAGACATGGTTAAAGAGCAATCAAAGGCTGTCAAGTTATCCTGTCTGTTTAGCTTCTGCCCAAACTTGAAAATGGCTTGGTCACACATTAACAGGCATGGGAACAAGTATTTTCCTCTTCAAAGTTTACTTTGAGGCATATCAGGTTGAAAACCTTCAAATAGAAAACTGATGACGATTATACAATCATCAATCTGAAACAGAATTAAATTGTGTTTGAACTCATTTTTCAAAAATATTTTAATTGTTTAGCTTAAATTGTTTTCATTTTACAATTTTTGCTAATTCAACATTTTAAACTCTATCATTAAAAAGTGTAATCAACGTATCACTGTGGCACTTTAAACAGTACAATATTTTGAACAGAAACATCCGACAAAGATAAATCAAATATAAACAGGCTTTTTCATTCAATTAATTAATTAAAGACAGTAAACATGTTTTAAGTATCAATGCATGCCACTAGTCTCTCTGTGGTTTACCCCAGGTTGAATGGTTGTCTCTGTTGTCTGCTGCATCCACTCTGATGTGTAGACTGAATCTGTCATGCTCTTTTAAAAAAAAATATTTCAAATTAAGAATCCACTCCACTTGAATGTTGTATTATTTTTATGCATATTGTAGGGCAATTATTGTACTGAATTGATTTCCGTGCATTCTGAATTGTTTTATGTACGCTTATTTACTTTTATGTGATTTTCTTATGCTGTATTTTATGTAAATTTTAGTTGGACACCAGGACCCCTGACAACTGAATTGAACCAGATTATTTGAAGGATGTTAAAATAAACAAGAAAAATCAAACGAGAGCCCAGAAACATAAATATATTTTTTATTTCCGTTTTTTTCTGATCATGTGCAGCTACTGGTGTTTTACGACTAATGTCCCTTCAAACATTTGGAAAGAGTCATCAGTAACTATACTTGCCTAAAAAAATAGCAATAAAATGATCCATAAGGTCTTCAAATTTATAATACAGCACACAAAACAAATAAGCTAAATGATGAGATGTATATTTTAGCAGTTTGTCCATATGAATAAACAGGAAATGGATAGTGTTTAGAAATCATTAAAATAGTTTCAACAGCCATTATAAGTTGAGATTGTGATGTTATTCATAAGATTTACAAACACAATTATGACACAGTTGAGAATGTCTTCATGAAAAGAGAACAATGTTAGACTGACCATATCAGAGCTTCATGTTCACAGATGAATTTGTTCTGAAACACATTTTCTGCTTTGTTCCAGCTCTCTGTGAGATTTTTCCCTGGGATCAGCAGTGCATTTGGTCCTGGATTCCCAAAGACCTCCTTTATCCAAAACCTTTAAAAGGGAAACATGAACATCAGAACGTCTAAACAAATTCATACAGCAGCTGATACAGACTGATGACTGTCTTCATCTAAATGCAAGGTCTTCTCCACGCTAATGACCCCCTTGGCTAAAGTTTAATTTTATTTTATTTTTTCATAAATCTGCAAGTATATAAGAGCGATCTTTCTTTATAAGCTACACATAAACATCCAGCAGGGCTGCACACCTGTGGCGCTTTCAAGGAAGTCCGAAATAAATGGTGAGTTCAATAACGTTAGGACTTTTAAAATTTCTAACAAAAACAATGAAAATAATAACATAAGCCATAAATTTCTGTTTGATGATGGTTGATAAGCAACATTTGGTGCATACTAATATTTTCAATGTATTTTCTACTACGTACAAAAGAACAAACAAAACACATATTATTATCATTTTTTCCTTCTTAAAATATATCAGCATTTTTTTTCAAGCCTAGAAATTTTGTCTAAAAGGTCTTGGATGTCCAGTTGCAATGTCATGTGTTGTTACTTTTGAACCAGTTCCTTTCTCTCAACGTAGATCAAATCCATGTAAAATCCATTTTGTGGTGATGCTCTATTACATTCATAGCTCACTTCATCACAGACTCTTGTCAGATCAAGTTGTGTGTATTACAAACACAAATGATGAATGAAAGAGTATTGATTAAGAAAAAAAAATGATTTTAATCGAGAATCGCTTCTGAATCAAGAATCGTTTCTGAATCGAATCGTCACCCCAAGAATCGGAATCGAATTGAATCGTGAGATGTTGTAAGATTCCCATCCCTACATATAACAGATTAAATGAAAGTTATTGTCCATACTTGCAAAGTCATATTTTAATGAGTCCATCCATCCATCCATCTGGGATCAGGTGACATTTACATTTTAAAGATTTTAAATTTTTTTTTTTAAGTTGCATCTAAAAATATTCAATCCCAACAGCAAATTTTAGCAAACAGTCTTTTTAAAAATAAATAAATAATTGAGACGATAACAGAGGAAATAATTAAATAAAACTAATATAGAAAATCTAATTTATTCAAATTATCTATGACAGTCCACCAGATGTACGTTAAATGACTTAGTCCAGGGAATTGTCCATATTGTTCAGAGAAGCAATACCTTACACAAACCAGGAAAGAGATACAACATGTTAGCAAACGCTGTAATTGTTCAAAGTAAAGGTTTAAAGAGTATTACCCAACTTTAAAGACAGAGAGACAATGGCTACACCCTCTGTTGGCAGAAGCATAAAACAACCATATTCCCAACAAGGCAGGTGGTTAAAACCCCTAAACTACACAGAAGGACAGGCTAAAGACTGAAGGTCTCCAGGCCTGAACTGGACCACCTACACATTTAATAACCCTTTATATTTGCTTCCAGTCAGTAAAATCATCAGACAGCAAGCAATTTCCACAGTTATGCAGATTATGCTCAACTATATTTATTACTAAATCCTGATGTATGCAGTCAGTTAAGGTATATTATAGGCATGTCTTAAAAACTTTGACTTTAAACTTTTGGCTTTTAAATTAAGACAAGACAGAAGTTGTTGTCCTTGGACCAGAAGCTCTGAATTATTTTTTATTTTTTTGTCAATTACATCATCTGGATGGCATTAAATGGCCTCCAGTATTAACATGTTATTTTTGACCAAGACATGACAATTAAATCCAATATTAAACAGGTTACTAGTATATCCTTCTTACACCTCCAGAATATTGAGAAAAAACAAACAAAACATCCCATCCAGGGGTGATGCTGAGAAACTAGTCAATGCATTTGTTACTTCCAAGCTGGACTACTGTAATTCCTTATTATCAGGAAGTCCACAAAATACATTTAAAAGCCTTCAGTTGATCCAAAATGCTGGAGCCAGTGCTCTGGTTGATATTTAAAAAGAGAGATCACATTTCCCCTGTTTTAGCTTCTTTTCATTGGCTCCCTGTTAAATCCAGACTAGAGTTCAAGATCCTCCTCCTTACGTATAAAGCCCTTAATAATCAAGCTCCATCATACATCAGAGATCTGATTCTTCCATATGTTCCTAACAGAGTACTCCGTTCTCAGATGGCAGGTTGTAATCCTCAGAGCTGTAAGGGCACACTTTTAAATACGTTGTAGACAAATGTGAGCTGAACCACTGAGTGACCGTGCCCTTAAAACCAACGTCTCAAAATGAGAAAGCACAATATCATGGTTGACTTCATCAAGTGAAAAGTAAAAGTGGTGCAATATATCCAGAGTCAGTCATCAAAAACAAGTAATTAAAAAACTTTAAATAGAGTGTATTCAGCACTTTAGTGTGGCTTAAAGCATGACTGAAACTTCTCCGTGACACTGTTATCCTCAATATATTCTTGGAACCCTAAACACATCAACCTTTCTATCACCATTAAAATAAAGGTAGCTTTGAGACTGGTCTACAGTTGGATAAATCAGTTGAGTCTTGGCTAGGCTATTTTATTAAAGGTTAAATGTCAGACTGTTTAAGATAACCTTGGACACAACAAGAAGTGAGTGAAGAATTTATCATTCTCAGAAAGAATCGTCTTTTAGTGTTAAACATACTTTTAAAATGTCATGCTGAAAACACTTCATCTGGAAACCTGCAGAGTTTTGAGGTCATTATGGATTCAATCAATAATCAGGTTATTCTGGAAAAAAAATGGTCTGCTGTCTGTGCGGAAGCCCAATAAGCTGGGCTTCATTGGATCAAACAGAACAATGAACCCAATAATTTTTGAGAGTCCTAGAAGTTACCGGAGTTGACATTGGATTTAACTACAAAAACCCCCCCAAAAAACTGTGAAATATATGTAATTTCTTAAACTTAAATATGCAAATGTTTTACATAATAGTGCGTACCCAAGCGTGTCTTCATGTCCATCAACCCAGATCCAGGTGTTTTTAGTTTCTTCCAACCCCAGCCAGTATCCATGGTATTCATCAAAGTAGAATTTGCTGTTATTACTGAAAAATTCCTGAGAGCAGATTTTTTAGACTTTAATAAACTTGTTATAATTTTTGAGCCGAGAGCCAAGAACATTCATTTCAATACAATTATACAAACATTCCAATCAGTTAAAAAAAAAAAATCAGTTATAACTTCTAGATTTCTTTACATTTATTATGTTAGCATAGAGGTGGCTTTAGGTTTTACCTGCTCTTGCAGATCATCAACAACAACCAAATCTGCATGTTTTTTCTGACAGAACTCTCGACTTTCTTTCCAGGTCTTCCATGGAGAATCTTCATTGTAAAACAGGTAACATTTTCCCTGGAAGGTAATCCAGCCTTTTAGACATGGTTGACATTCTGGTTCCAATAAACATGGGGAAAGAGCAGAATAAAGTTATAATTTAGTAAAAGAATCTCAAATGAAAAAAACAATCTAATATATAAAATTATTCCCTGTGCATGTTGCAAATGAATCAATATTATAAGGTGCATATGTTGCCCAGGGCTTAGCTTTTTTTTTATAACTGAAGATTTAAAAAACAAACAAAATTAATAAATCCAGATATTTAAATTTAAATGTCTAAATTAATCACTTTTGTCAGGGCAGAAATCATTTACTGGAAAGTTGTCAAACTTAATGATGAATCTCAGTGTCCTCTTCAGTTCATCTCTCTTTCGGCTCAGCTCCTTAGTCTGGTTCTCCAACAACTCTTTTTCCTGAATCAGTCGTTCCATTTTTGAGGTGAGGTTACTGATATTTTTCTGTTGTTTGGTCATCTTCATACTCACTATAAAAACAAAAGAAAGAAAGTTATTTAAATATTTTATATATTATATATTTTATATATAATATTTTATATCAAAGAAGCATCAACATGTTCCTTTCTCAGATCTTTTCATTACTTCAGAAAGTATTCTTAGGATCGAAAAAGAAGACGAAGGTGAATCAGCTTCATTGACATTCACATCTGATATTCCAGTCGACTCGATTCGATTGGGGACCAAAATTGCATCATCAATCATTGTTGCTGTTTTTAGCTAGTGTAGTTTGCATTCACACTGCTCTTTTTGTCAAGACAATCCACAGCTTTTTTGCAACAAGTTCACCTGTCTGCTTGTGGATTGCTCTGTACTTCTTTGTAGAGTAGCGGAAACTCCCATTACAGTGAAATGTAAACAAACATGGAGGGGCAGCAGAATGTAGCAGTTTTAGGGTTGCTCTGTTGTGTTTGGCAAATGTGCCAGATCAATATCTCTGCAGCAACTCAGTATAAACATGGAATGAGGCGGAGGACTAGGGAGAATGTAGTTTTTTTTACACAAGACAGCTGAGACAGCTTCATATGAGGCAGTGGGTTATGAGGAGGGGCACACACAACTTCACAGTACAGAGGTCCTTATGCAGACATTGAGCAAGGTATAAGCACAGTTGTTTAAATTATATTTACCCAGGATGCCCTGCACAATAGTCCACTCCATGCTTTTGGTGCAGTCCTGGTCCACTTGCCATTCACATATGCAATGTGTGAATGATGTTTTATTGTACTGCTTGGTTGCAGAAATTGCTTTGTTTAAGACAATAAAATCAGCAAGTTCCATAGAATGACAACGATTCGCATTCTTTTCAAGGCAAACAAAAGACTTCTTTGGATTGCAACATATCATATCATAGGTAGCGTTTTGAACGATGATTAAACATGGAATAGTCTGCAGCAATAACAGAATAACAGGTTAGCCTTGGCTGACAAACAAGCTAACATCACTAACCAACACTGCAAATAATAATAATGGGAACCAGAGCTGTGTAAAGGTTTGGTTTAGGTTGTGTGTGGATCCGCTGCATTGATGAACAAATAATCCCTCTCTAGATTCTGGTTGTCTTTTCTTTTCTCTTTTTACTAGCATTACTGCCTTATGCCAACATGGCATATATGTCAGTCAAGACGTCCGTGTTGCCGAAGTCCTTCTAAACATGTCAGCAAAGTTTGAGAGAAAACGCAAGAGTCTAATTTGGGACCACTTTTTACTACAGTATGTGCAAAATGTACAGGTGCTGTTTTTATGTTTACAGAACTTTTGAACACTTGCCTGTAGGTGTGTCCCATTTTTCATTTATAAAAAAGAGGATAATCTTTGTCAGAGATTTGTTACACATTTCCTCTTTTTTAGTCTTTCTCCTAGTATGAGACTTGTTTTACAAAGAGACTAAACCTGAAACTAATAAAAGTTAAATGAATAGTAAACATTTTCAAAAAACAAACTAAGCTAACAAACAAATGGTCCAAATTAAAACTAAAATAGAATTGAAAATCCCAAATCAAAACTAAAGGAAAACTAAAACTAATTGAAATTTAAAAAATATAAAAACCTTAGATCTAATATTCTAGTTTAGGAATGTATGTGTGCATGGTTTGTTTCTGTGTTGCTTGTGTTCTGTGTTTTTTTTATAATTTTATAACCTGGATTTTTATTTATACATATTTACATTACATACTTTATTCCATGGAAGGTTGTTTTCAAATTTTATTTGACTTTATTTTAATCTGACATGTGTTTTGAACTTTTATGCTGTCAAAATAACAGTTTCTTGTGTTACATTACTTGATGCCAAAATCCAAATCAGTGAATGTAAAAGTAATCTATGTTTGCTGCTATTAGCAATGATCCAAGTCTATAAATTAGGAAATTTCAGTGTAATTTCTACATTTTTCATCAGCAGACAGTGAGTTGTTAAGTTTAAAAATTTCTGCATGTTTTTTTATGAACATTGATCCCACAACTACTTATCTTGCTTGCGTGCACGAAGTATCCCTTCACCCACAGGGTGAACAACAAATCAATCATGTTTTATACAGAGGATGACATTAAACAAAAGTTGAATGGTTGGTGATAGAAAAGGAAAACTGAAGTTCAGTTCTCAACTTTGCCCTTTGGCCAAACCTCAAATACTAAAAAAAAAGCATTATTTCCCTCCTAACATGGTCATTTGCATATCTATCTAGTTCAGATGAAGGCTATTACTTATTCCACACACTATATCCTGCACCACAAAGCTTCTGTTTATTTGTGACATGCCAAACAGGATATTCTTAGGAAAAAGCACACATTACTGACGTGATTCTAAGATGGCGCCGAGGATGGCAGCCGTGGTGCTTTCGTGCGCTCTGTTTTGTTTGTTATTGTGCGTTAACTGTTCATCTGCGTGCTCTTATACCTGCATGGAGCTTCTGGACATTAGAACTACCACCCCTACGGACTTATTACCAGTTTTTTTAGCATCAGCTGCGGACCTGGTCCATTTTTTGACCAAAAGAGGGAAACGGCGCTGTGGAAAGCGAGCGGGTTCACTCGTCCGCCTGCGCAGATGGGGCGCGCGCACGCCTTTACCTGGCATCTTTCTCTCAAACGTCCGCTCACTTCCCAACAAGATGGACGAACTAGCGCTGCTAATGAGAAGTAACAAGGACTTTTCCTCGTCTTGTGTTTTGTGCTTCACGGAGACGTGGCTAAGCGCGAGTGTCCCGGACAGCGCGCCTCACCTGGAAGGCTTCCATCTCCTCCGCGCGGATCGCAACGCGGAGCTCTCCAACAAAACAAAAGGCGGTGGCGTTTGCTTCTACATCAACAGCAGCTGGTGCACGGATGTGACTGTGATCTCCCAACACTGCGCTCCTTCTCTGGAATATCTTTTTATTCACTGTAGGCCTTTTTATTCACCGCGTGAGATCGCTTCATTCATTCTGGTGGCTGCCTACATTCTGCCGAGCGCGGACGTGCACGAGGCTCAGCGCACGCTTGCAGGCCAGATATTACATGCGGAGCGGTCTTTTCCGGACTCTCTTGTTATCGTGCTTGGTGACTTTAACAAGGGAAACCTGAGCCAGGAATTACCAAAGTATAGACAGTTCATTAAACGCCCGACCAGAGAGGAGAACACGTTGGATCACTGCTACACTACAGTCAGCAGAGCGTATCATGCTGTGCCGCGCGCTGCCCTCGGACTATCAGATCACGCGATGGTGCACCTAATTCCCTCATACCGACAGAGACTGAAATTGGCCAAGCCTGCGGTGATAACAACAAGGAAATACACCTCTGAAGCTGTGGAGGAGCTGCGCTCATGTTGGGAAACGACAGACTGGGGAGCGTTTGGAGCAGCCACGGACAATCTGGACGAGTATACGGACACTGTGACCTCATACATTCAGTTCAATGAGACGCGCATCATCCCAACGCGCACCAGGATTTGTTATAACAATGACAAGCCCTGGTTCACACCCAAGCTCCAGCGCCTACGTGAGGAGAAGGAAGTAGCGCGGCGGAGCGAGGACTGGAGTACATACAGACGAGCAAAGTACCACTTCAGCAGTGAAGTGAGAAGAGCAAAATCTGTGTACTCCAACCGTATACAGGAACACTTTAGCTCCAATGACTCTGCAGTCGTGTGGAGGGGGTTGAGGGCTCTCACAAACTACAAGCCCAAAGCCCCCAGGCCCTGAACGACCGGACTCTCGCCCAGGGCCTGAATACACACTACTGCCGCTTTGAACAGCCGTCTGCTCCTCACACCTCTGCTCCCCCCACCATCACCCCAACCATCAACGACCCCAGCACTTCATCAAAGGACTCCTCAGACCCCCCCTCCTCCCCCCTGCCCTCTCCATCCAGGAGGAGGATGTGCGCCGACAGTTCTTGAGGCTGAACAGGAGGAAGGCCCCCGGGCCGGACGGTGTCTCCCCCTCCACCCTGAGACACTGCGCGGATCAGCTGGCCCCCGTGTTCACGGACATTTTCATCACTTCCCTGGCGCTCTGTCGCGTGCCGTCTTGCTTCAAAACCTCCACCATCGTCCCTGTCCCCAAAAAGCCACGGATCACAGGACTTAATGACTACAGGCCGGTGGCGCTGACGTCTGTGGTCATGAAGTCATTTGAGCGCTTGGTTCTGCCCCACCTCAAGGACATCACCACCCCCCTCCTGGACCGACTGCAGTTCGCCTACAGAGCCAACAGGTCTGTGGATGATGCAGTGAACCTGGCCCTCCATTTCATCCTGGAGCATCTGGACTCCCCAGGAACCTACGCCAGGATCCTGTTTGTGGACTTCAGCTCTGCTTTCAACACCATCCTCCCTGGACTGCTACGAGACAAGCTCTACCAGCTCAGCGTGCCCGACTCCCTCTGCAGGTGGATCACTGACTTCCTGTCGGACCGGAGACAGCACGTGCGGTTAGGGAAGATTGTCTCGGACAATCGGACTACAAACACTGGGACTCCTCAGGGCTGTGTACTCTCCCCCTTGCTCTTCTCGCTGTATACAAACTGCTGCACCTCCAGTCACCAGTCCGTAAAGCTGATCAAGTTTGCGGACGACACCACCCTCATCGGACTTATCTCAGACGGTGATGAGTCCGCCTACAGGAGAGAGGTGGACTGGCTGGCTTCCTGGTGCAGTCACAACAACCTGGAGCTGAACGCCCAGAAGACAGTGGAGATGATCATGGACTTCAGGAAAGTCACAGCCCCACCGTATCCCCTCACCCTGATGGACTCTCCCACCCCCATCTCCATCGTGTACTCCTTTCGTTTCCTGGGCACCACCATCACCCAGGACCTCAAGTGGGAGCCAACCATCAGCTCCCTCATCAAGAAGGCCCAGCAGAGGATGTACTTCCTGCGGCAGCTGAGGAAACTCAAGGTGCCGACCGAGATGCTGGTGCAGTTCTACACGGCCATCATCGAGTCCATCCTCACCTCCTCCATCACCGTGTGGTTCCCCGGCGCCGCAGACCGGGACAAACACCGACTGCAGCGCATCGTGCGTGCTGCTGAGAAGGTGATTGGCTGCAGGCTCCCATCCCTCCGGGACCTGTTCTCCTCCAGGACCCGGAGGCGTGTGGGTCGGATCACAGCTGACTCTTCTCACCCTGGACACCGACTATTCTCCCTCCTCCCCTCAGGCAGGAGGCTACGGTCCATCCAGACCCACACCTCCCGCCACCTGAACAGTTTCTTCCCCTCCGCCATCAGACTCATGAACAATAACAAGACCCGATAGTTCAGTTAAAGACCCATGTAGGATAGAACCATCTGCACTACGTAACTTTATTTTACTGCACTGTGTGGTCTGATCACACTTAGATCTGCTGCTGTCATTCACCTGCACATCTGTGAATGGAACCCTGCTGCTGCTCTCATGTTAAAAAGGATGTTTATCTTCTCATAGTTCTTTTATATACATACAGATTATAATATTTATAAAGACTTTAGCCTTATGGCTCATTCTTTTTATTTTATTTTTCTATTTTATTTTATTTTTACTTATGTTAAATGTTTTATGTGCACAACTGTACCGGAAAAAATTCCTAGTTTGTGAACTTGTTCTCAAACAATGGCAATAAAACCGATTCTGATTCTGATTCTGAGTATTGGTAAATGACATTTGCTGTAAGGCTCCTATAAAGTCCTCTTCTGCTGCCTGGGGGCCTAACTGATTCTTGGTGGCACTTCCTGACCTTAACAGCTCCTCATCCTGATGGAAACTTCCATCCCAATGCTCTTAACCTCTAAAGACTCCTCATAAAGGAAGCTTCATAAACTTTATTTTGTTGAGATTAAACTCACTGTGGATGATGACACCAATGCTCACAACCAGCAGGACACAAAGAATCCCCAAAAATGCCAGCATCAGACGAGAATAGCAGAGTGTTGCTGTTTCCTTTTCTGTTTGACCTGGGCGAAACAATGATGATCAATATGGGTATTGATATGATTTTAATTACATTTCTTTTGTAACAATGAAACATTTATATATATATATATATATATATATTTTTTTTTCATTTGTATTTTTACTATTAAGATTAATGTCATGTTTGTTTAATTACTATAAGTGCTCTCTGTGGTCCTGTTTATACAGGGCAGGTCTTTCCCTGTGTGATCACCAGTTACAGGACTGGATACTGTTCCTTTTCATGATAGGCTTCTACCTGTTACTCAGACATGAATTCTGAGTTGCCCACTGCCAGAAAAAAAGAGAGGATCCTCGTCTGGCTTCTTTCTACATTAAGCTGCTGATTGGATCGATGCCTGAGAGAGTGTTAAACCTTTCTGACATGGGTCCATTAGTGCCAGTTATCTCATCCTGTTGATCTGATGTTATGATATCAGTTTTATGGCACAATTATATGATCCTTGAACAGATGAACTTACATTTGTCTATAGATAAAGATTCTAACTTTCCCTTTTTTTTAGCACTTCTTCCTCCTCTTTGTCTTCCTCTTTTTCTTATATTCGTTATTATTTATGGGTGACCAAGTTCACAGCAACAAAGTCCCGTATTGAAATCTGTGACTTTTGTATTTTTTCATTCCGTTTTGATGTTTTCTCTATGCATGAAATGATTTTATCTAGATACTCCAGTTTCTTCCAACAATCCAAAATAGAGAACTGTTAGGTTAATTATTCTCTCTGAATTTCCTCTAGATATGAGTGAGTGCTGCAGGAGATAGGTATGGATAGATTGATTATTACTATTACTACTTTATAACTTACTTGTTTCAACAGGAGCAGTTTTTATTTTTTTCACTTCAGAATAAACAGTCGCATCCTCCTCGCTCTCTAAACAACAGAAATAACAGATAATTGAGTTGAAGGATTTACTTCATCTTCACAATTTGACTTAGAGCAAGAAACAGTGGGACATTTTAATAGATTTCACTGATACAAAAAGATTGGGGTTTAACCATTAAAATTAAAGTAAAATGTTCAATTAAATCTGGTGTTAAAGCAATATAAATTCCTAAAGAAGTAACAGAAACTTTTGCATTTGGACAACATTGTTGCTACTTAAGGTTATGAAATACTTAATTTTATCTGGAGTCACTTACCTTTAGAAGGAGGTTTACCATTTTTGATAGTGACTGTAGAGTAGCAAACGTCATCTCCATTGTCCTCCATCTTTCACAGAGAAAATAACTGAAGATCACCAAGTATAATAACGATGCCAGCGGTAGTTCATAGAAACAGGGCAGGTTCCTCTTCCTCTTATTTTAATTTACATATAAAACCTCAGGGTGTTATACAGTGTATCTAGAGCTTCTGTGTGGTTGGTGTTGGGATATTTTCTCTTTATATCATGTATTTCAGGACAAACCTTGATGCCCAATGTGGAACTATTTTGCTAGTCTTAAAGGACCCCAACTGTCCTTAGCAAGATCTTTGAAGAGCCTTTACCCTGAACAGAGAGAAGACAACACACAACAGAATTCTGTTTGAGTGAACCCACCTGATCAGGCAGTGAGCCGTTGCTGTACAAATGCAGACAGACAACAACTACTGACTGTCCTGCAGGGAGCACCAGTTTTATTTTCAGCACGACACAGAATCATAGTTGAAAACACCCAGTATTTTTCATAGCACCACACATATACATTGTCAGCAGAAGAATCATAGTTTCCCACACCTTTTGCTTCCCCGAGACCTTGAACAATTCATTTGTGAGTTATGTTTCTCATTATCCCAGCACAGCATTCGTAACTCCCTTTCACTCCCCGTTCTGCTTTCCAACTCAGTTTAATAGACTCACCTTTGTTCTCCTCGATGACCACCTGCCATATCTCAGACCGACTACAAACACTGAGTTTCCCCCGATCACAGGTTCACACAATTCTACTTGAGTATATGACCCTAATGACTTACATATGTATATATTCTTACTACTTCACTACATATAAAATGTTTACACAGTAACAGTTCCACACTGCTGCAACACAGCATGTTAACACATTTCAACATGTAGCCAAACACACATCAGGGTCACTGACTGCTGTTTAATATAACTGTAAAACAATAACTTTGTCCTACCAGCACAGAATTAATCAAATAAATGATTGGACTTTTTGCAATAAATAAATAAAAGAGACCTGACAAAACCTAAACCTTGCAGGTTATAATTGTCAACTATCTCAGTTTCACATCCCTCAGTATGTGGACCACATAAGAAGTGTGTTTAATGTCATAATAAAAGCTGTATTATAGAAATATAGGTTAATGAAGTAAAATGCAGAACTTTTCAGATAAATTTTTATTTTTTATCATACAAAGTTTAAAATAATCAACCTGACCAAAATCTAACACACAAGAAATCGTTATTTTATCTGAAGGTCTTCATCAGGCAGAGATTTCACTGCAGGAAGAAAGGAAATGGTCTGATAAATAAGTACAAAGATTAGCCAACTTTAAGCATTGTAGATCCTGTTTGAGTTAGAAAGTGTGATGTAAAATACAGTATATCATCAGCGTCTGCAGTCAACAGTTACATATTGTGAAGGTTCCATGGAAGTTCTCAGAAATCCTGTGATTGGTTTAATATTTGTGTACAGATCTAAGCTGGTAAATGTAATGATTAAAACAAGAAAATCCTAATATCCTATCTGATTTGTTTTAATTAATCAGCTCACGTAAATAAGATCAGATCCATTTAAACTCACAGAGCTATGCATATTTTTAGCTGTGGTTGGATTTTATATTAAGAGCAATGTCGGGTGACCCACTACTGTACATTTTTGAATATAGCTCGTCCATCTTTAGGTCTAGATAGCTGCAAATAGTCTCATTTGAAAGGTCTCTTTCTCCTTTAGATGGCAATATTTATATGATCTCTGTCAGACTTAAACTTACAGAGCAATGCAGCTTTTTAGCTGTGGTTGGGGTTTTATTTTAAGAGCAACGTCGGGTGACCAGCTACTGTAGAATTTTTATCATAGCTCATCCATACGTAGGTCTAACAAAAGAGTCCTGCCAATGGCAGGTACTATGAATAGTGTCAAACTCCTATTGACAGGAAGGTCGACTCAATTACATTTTTTTTTGGAGGGGGGGCTGACAGTGGCAGGTGAAAAAGCAAGGCCAGCCACTGTTTCCCTGTTGCCGTACGATCTGAACTATGGCGTATCGTAACGAGAGAGTGGCTTGGCTTTATTTGCTAGGTAAAGCTAGAAATTGTCAACATTGGGTGCATCAGTGCCCATTGTTCAGATGCGTTCTGAGTTTATGGAGTTAAACTATTTGCTCCAGGAGCTTTCAGCGCTACATCCGTCTGTCCCGCGCCCAATTTTACGACCTCCTGGGCCGCATCGGAGCTTAAATCTCCTAGTAAGACACCAACTACAGGTTCTCTGTTCCTCCTTAGGGGCCCCTAGCCATCTGACTTCGGTAAGGGTTATTTCTGATATTTAAAATCTGTGTTTGTTGAAAATGTTTTCACTGGACCCGCGCTTCATTCAAGATACGTGTATAGTGACATAACTACAGTGAGATGCTCTGATTGGTTGCCGTACTGCGTTAGCTGCGTTGGGTCCGTCAAAAGTTAAACTAGCTGAACTTCTGCGTTACTGCATTACCGTATGTAACACAAGAGAAGTTGACGGAGCCAACGTACACAACGCACCGCAGAGACTTTGACGGACTTCTGACATACTCTACCATAGACTTTACATGTAATCTCGCAACTGACTCTGACGCATGGGGTCTGTGTGAATGCAGCATTAGAGCGTCATCTGGACCGATTTTCCCCATCCAACATGGACTTTAATGTTGAGCAGGGGACCAGACCATGTGGAGCTTCTATGTGAAGAAAAATACTCAGAGTAAACTGGGTTAACAATTGCAATACCAGCAGAAAAACTATATCTGGAGAGCCTGTGAATATTCTCATTCATCCAGGTCAGAGTTATCTCAAGGAAATTTCAATCGAACGCAACTGGACTTGGTAATTTGCACTTGGTAAATTACCAAGTCCAGTTGCGTTTGATTGAAATTTCCTTAAGATATATCTGGAGAGTGGTAGAAGAAAAAAGAATAAGAGAGAAGAAAATTGGTCATTTCTTGCCTCCAACAGTCTAAGCCTATAGCAGCATAAGTACAAAAATAGCTCAGGATAACCTAAGCCACTCTAACTATAAGCTTTATCAAAAAGGAAGGTTTTAAGCCTAGTCTTGAAAACAGAGTATCTGCCTCATGGACTAAAACTGGGAGCTGGTTCCACAGGAGAGGAGCCTCATAACTAAAAGATCTGACATTATTTACAAATCATACCTTTGTCCACACCACTTAAGAAATTTTTTAATCCAGAAAAATTTTCTTTTTGGCAAAGTGCAAAAAGCACTGACATACTCAGATGTTATGGACGCCATGTAGTGTTCTGTCTGCTTGATAAAGGACCCTGGCTACTAAGATATGTTGGATTTTCAGTAGTGTAGTAGTTAAAATTAAAGAAAGATTTTCCTGTTTAAAGAATTAATGTAGGATAAATGTCGCCGTTTTAAACAATGATTGTGTACATTTTTTAAAGAAATTGTGTGCATTTTTTGTAACAGATTGTGTTTGTGAAACAGATCGTGTGCATTTCTGAATCTCATTGTGTGAATTTGTGAATTTATATTACAAGTGTTTCTGAAAATTATATTTGTGAACCTGAGCGTGTGCATTTGTGAAACAGACCATGTGCTTTTCCAAATGAGCATATACATTTTTGAAAAACCCTGTGTTAGTTAATTTATTATGAAACTTTTTCGGCTCCATGAGCCTGCAGCTCTTCCATTTATTTTTATGACCCCAATCCAGACCCGGCGCCAGAGGGCATTACCTGGGGGGGCAGTGGGTTTTTCTGGGGGGGCTCAGTAAACTGTCTTTTAATTAACCCTTTTGCATGTTTATAAATATATCTGGTGGACATTACATACACATACTTCCGTGTCAAATCTACCGTTTTGTGTCACTAACTTGTTCTACATACCTTACTGGAAAGCTAAGAGTATTCATTGTTTGATTCAAATTATGTATACCAATTAAAGATGCAAACAAAAATTAAGACACAGTAGGCTAACCATTTTTACTGAGTCTCTAAGAAAAATATGTCCAACTCACCGTTCTTAGCTGCACCTGCACATCACCGAGTCATCTCAAACAAAAACAATCCTTATGTCCAGTTAATGGTCTTTAATAAAGTACTTAGTCCATAAGTCTTCCTCTGTATCCTGCCCTGCCGCTTAAAACTTTAGTAAATTCTTCTTTTTGCCGCATTTCTCGTAATTTTTACATCAAAAATACTAGTTAGCATGCTGCTGCATTAGCTGTGTGCTTCTTTTTCTTTATCACTGCGGGTAAAAAATGACTTCATGTATTCTCGCCACCTGCTGGAAAGAAGTATGCACCACCGTTTTTTCTAAACGGAAGATTGGGGGAAAAATCTAGCGTTTTCTTTTCAAAAAGATTATTGAAAAACAGTTTCAACTTTGATATGCTTTTTAAAACATTTTAATCAAAAACACAGCAGCCACACCTGTATTCAAAATGGTTCAAAAACATTTTTAATTTTAATAGGCTTTTTAAAAACATTTTAATCAAAAATTGTAGGACTTTTTAAAATCCGAGCAAATAAATAACTGTTTATATGGCCTTTGAAATGAAATATCCTGGTTGTTTAACAAAATAGTAATAACGACAAAAATCTTAGAAGCAAATCAACAGTGTTAAACTATAGTAGGACTATATGTAATATATAATATTGTGTTTAAAACAAATTTACTCTAGAAACTCGAGAGCAGCTTTACACAAATGTCTACTGAAAAAACAATGTTTTGGAAAGAATACTAAATATTTTAGCACATCAACACCTTTTTTGCTCAAACCTTAAAGATAAATGAAAACAAGCTCCGTGGAAAACTCTTTATAAAACATAATGGAACTCAAATATGGGATTTGGGAACAGTAATTTATGCTGGTGCTGCTGCCACCCGGTGGCAGAATTACTGTTGCTTCAGGTGCAGAAGCGCTCGTAGCAGAAGTGCTTGTTGAAGCAATTTCTGGCTGCACTTGCCCTCTTGATGTATTATCCCTACTTGTGCTGGGATTGCTTTTCTGTTTGCTAAACCAAGCTCTAATGTCCATTTTAGCAAGCTGCTGTGCCAAACTGCCAACGGATCTTCTTTTACCGAAACTAAAACTCCTAATTAGTAATCTAGAGCGCCATCTATTGTTCGTTTTGAGCCAATATATTCACATGAAGTGTAATCTTTCCTGGGCGGGCCCGTCCTCCAGATGGGCGGGCATGGATGATACTTTTTAAAAGTAGTTTTGAAGCACACCTTTTCGCTAGGCTTTAAATATCTAGGAGTGCTTAAACGTATGTTCTATTGTAATTTTGTTGTATTTGTTTTAATTTGCTTTGATTCCAGTGTTACTGTGATTACAAGAAAAAAATATAGCCTATAATTGAAACTTCATATTTAATATTCTTACTTGTTTAATCTCTTGTGCTGCTGTTTTGTTCTTTACTCTTGTCTTCTAACATATTTTTTGTAACTATATTTTGTCTATTTATGTAAAGACTTTGGCTCAGTAAAGCTCTATATAGATCAACATTGATTGATTGAAATAAAACAGTCTTCTCTACCGCCACATGCCTACAGCTGTGTCTTTCTCCGCCTCTCAGTTGCCATGGTTACCCATGAAACCCCCGTCTTAACTCGATGCAGAATATTCACTAGACACTTTGCATTGACCATTTATGGCAGAAAGTGGGAGTGTAGGAGGCGGGATATGATCAAAACACAGCTGAGCAAATTTCTACAAAGAGCCTGATTTATAAAGAAGAAATTGCTTCCAGCTGTGCGTACTCCAAGTTTGATAGATCAGAAACCTACTAGGTGTAAGTAAAAAAAAAGTTGCTGAGCTTAAGTACGGTTTTAGTAAGGATTTTATGCAAAGTTTTAAAAATGAGACCCCAGGCCATTTATCATTACTATATAAATTGCCGTCATCCTGAAATTGTTAGAATTATCCGTAGGGAAAAGGGTAAAATGAAGACTACTTACTCAAATCTACTTGGATGTGTGGAGTATCCATGATCATTCTTTTTTTTCAACATGTCCTGTCTTGCAGTGTGGTACTCAGAATTATTATCGGAGTACCAGGTACTGTATAAGCCCAACAGATTTACATTCTCAAGTCGAGCATTACAGCTTTTTCTATTATTCTTCCTGATACATATGTGTGAAAAATACTTATTATTGATTGCTGTGGGTTTAATTTCTTGAGGTTATGGATGAAGATGGAAAAACACGAGAATAAAGAAAGCTGAAGAATAAACAGACGGACCAACATAAACTGAACAAATAAGAACTTCACATCCACAACAAACAAAACTGGGTATATGAATACAACAACAATGTCCCTAAAAAGCCTTTGGCAACAATTATCTATGGATGATAACCTCCGCCCAAGAATGTGTCTGTGAACACTGATGTCCCCACACCCATGTGTGTGTGTGAGCAGGCAGGTGAATATAAGATTTCCCCATAGAAGTGTTTGTTTGATCAATCAATCAATCAATCAATCAATCAATCAATCAATCAATCAATCAATCAATCAATCAATCAAACTTTATAAAGTGCTTTTCCAAATACAAAACCTTCTCAAAGTGATTTACAGGTTAAAATTACACCACAAACCCCACCCTTCCCAAACCCAAGATAAAATCATCACCACAACTACAGAGTCACAGGGCTGACCACACCCCAGAAGGGAGGAACAGAGGTGTCAACCGGCTAAGCCAGGGTGGTAGGGATTAGAGGCCCGCTCCCCAGCACAGCCCCAACCAGTGATCAGCCAACAAGGGTTCCCCGCTCCAAAAACCAGGGGAAACCGCAGCCGGCCGATGGACGTTATTCAACGGGGACGGGGGCGTATGTTGAATCCAACATTAAATCATTGCTGGAGTTCAATGCTGATTCAATATCAGTTTGCACCCAAAATTAATACTGAAACAATGTTGACTTATTAACTATAGACTAATGGAATTACAATTGTATTTCAATTAACTTGAATATGGAAACAACATTGAAATTGCAACATAACTATAGATCAATGTGTTTTTCGATCAAAACGGACAAAATACTACGAAGCACCTAAGGGAACATGAGGAAGGTTAAACAGAAAAAAAGAAAGTTGGTGTCTTGTGAGCACCACTGAGTAACTTGTGCGCACAATATACTTTATACTGTATAAACAAGGGTGTCAGTTTGTTTTTAAAATTGCTAGGGACAAAAATCATAAACTTAAGAGTAGCTTGAAGAATGCCGCAGACATTTACTACTGTATGAGCCATAACTAAATATATTTATGTAAAGCACTTTGAGAAGCTGTGGTATGAAAAGCGCTTTATGAATGAAATTTGATTTGATTGTGTGTATCGATCTTTGTTTATCCCCCAGTTTAGGCAGCATTACCAAACAAGACCGGACTCAGACGCACGACTGGCTCCAGGACAATTCTGGCACCAGTGCTACAGTCTTCAGTATGACACACACCCATCAGCCAGACAGGTATTCAGCTTCAAGCTCTTCCCTCCTAGCTACTGAGATAATCCTTGATTATTTATTTTCTCCTCTGCTTAGCAATATGCATAAACTCGACAGGTTTTCTCATCTGATTTGAGCTAATAGTCTGTTCGGAAAGAGTGCTGCATTTGCCGCATTGGAGTTTGTATAAAATTTTCACATGGAGCATGCTTCTATAACACAGAGTGACTGATGAGACCTTTAAACAATCGTTAAAAGATGAGAATATGACTTTAACCAAGAAATGTACCAACAATTAATGATAGAGCTGACAAGGGCTGCATGAAAAAACCCCGACTGTGTTAGATTGACCATATCAGAGCTTCATGTTCACAGATGAATTTGATCCTAAACACATTATCTCCTTTGTTCCAGCTCTCTGTGAGATTCCTCCCTGGGATCAGCAGTGTGTTTGGTCCTGGAGTCCCGAAGACGCCCTTTATCCAAAACCTTTAAAAAGGAAACATGAACATCAGAACATCTAAACAAAACCATTCAGCAGCTGATACAGACTGATGACTGTCTTTAGTCTTTATCCAAATGTTTAGTTGTCTTTAAATGAATATAGATAGGTTGGAAGACAAACAAAAACAAAACCTTGTCTGAACAAATTTCACCTGTTTTAGCTTCTCTCCCTGTTAAATCCAGAACAGAGTTTAAGATCCTCCTCCTTATGTATAAAGCCCTTACTTTCTAACAGAGCACTTCGCTCTCAGACTGCAGGTTTACTGGTAATTCCTGGGAATTCTCAAAGCTTTCAGACTCAAAACTGAAACAGACGAAGTCTGGAAAATTACAGTTTTTCATGGCCTGTCTGAAAGGGGGTTTAGTTGTAGGGATGGGTATAGTTTAGATTTGGTCCGATACCAGTGCCAGACCGGTACTTTTGAAACGGTGCCGGTGCTTAAACAGAGCTTGAAACGGTGCTTCAAGAATGGAAAACATACATACTTCGTCCAAAAAACGTTTTATTTTTTTATTTTTAGTAGGGCTGTCAAGCGATAAAAAAATGTATCACAGGGTAACTTTAAATTAATTACTATTCCTAAATATGACCAAAAAAACTACAGTTTTCAGTGTAAATAAAAGGACAAATCAAGATGCCGTTGCTCTTTTAAAAAGTTAAATATAGGAGAAATCAATTAGGTTCTTGTTTTGAACTCCATCATCACATTCACAATGTGGCCTATGTGTAGTCTCATATGAAAAATTATAACAAATAGAGGTAGAACTAACCAAAATACAGTATATGAATAAGCTTACCATTTGGATACCAGCAGACTGGGTTAAATATCAGATAATTGAATGTAATATAAACTAATCTAATGTCACAATTGACCATTTTCCAAAAGTAAACACTCAGCAGATTCTCCAGTCCATCACAACAGGAAATAAATCATCTTATTCTGAAGAGGTACACAGCTTCTTCCGGTAATAGTTAGCACTAATTTAAATCCGAAAACATCACTTTAACTAAAAAATTTCATATTTTTGCAGCGGTATCTCACTATAAAATGTACTGAAGCTATACAGTGAGTATCTGATATCCAAAGCAGACGGATCATTCTCACTGACAACTTATGAACTTATTATCATATCAGCACAAAGCCAATATGCCAATAATAATGTACTCACATGTCATTTAGGATCAGAAATACATTCTGCTGCACAACAACCCACAGTTTGGCTGGTTAGGAAGCAGAGCTGATGTGTTGTGGGCTGAATTATAAACAGGGCGCTGTTCTTTTTCATTGCGTAAAAAAAAGGAAAGAAAAAAAGTTAATTCTAGGAATTAATCGATCCGCGTTGGTGGGTTTATTTCAACAGCCCTAACTTTTAGCAGGTTTTTGCACAAAGATAGCCATGTTTAGCTTTTATGTTGATATAGGGAATCGCTCCTGGCTGATGGCATACCCAGAATCCATAGTGCTTGACAACTCCGAGAAAACGAGAACCGATATAAGGTACTGGAATGTGCGCTGCTTTTCGGTCTGGTTACTAATGTTTATGCTGGTACTGTTGGCTCCTAGTTACCATGCGATCGGCACTCGCTTCCGGAGAGTGTAGGGGCGCCAACATTTAAACCCCGGCGGGAAGTTTTCCAAAATAAAGTCAGAGCTGAGAGACAGAGAGAAAATAATGCACAGACACAGAATTTCTGTTTCACACTCATACACATCTGCAGATGGGGAACAGTCAGAACTGAGTTGAACTGAACTGAACTGTCGTATACAGGAGTGTACCATTTTTATTAAAGAAGAACAAAGAACGTATTCACATGTCTATTCTCCTCCCCCTAGATTTTTATTACACCAAACGTTTATTCTCAAGGTTTCCTGAGTTATCGCTGTAACCGTCCGGTCTGTTTATGACTGTCTACTCCCTACTCTGTTTCTTATCTCCGCATCCTACTTTTACAACATGCAGTAAACTTAGCCTAGAGTTTTACGACTTAAAAGCTTACCCCCATAAACAATACTTGACAAAGCATCTCTTTTCCATCATGCAAGCTAATTAAAACAGACTTTTACTTTCTGAATACTAACTAAAGATTATATAAACATATTCAATACGAGACTGTTATATAAAGTAGCCCCAAAAAATATGAATCACGACAGTACCCATCCCTATTTAATTGTGTCTCTGTTCCAACAAAGCTGATTAAAATGTTCCAACCATCATATCAGCATGGCAAAGTTCTGCAGGAACCTGCCAACAAGCCATCATTTGATTCAGGTGTGATGAACCAGGGGAAAGAAGTACTTTGGGCACCCCTGGCTTAGACTGTTCTCAGTGTTTCTCATAGAAGCTCTGCCTTGTCTGCTATCCTGCTCCGCTGTGATACATTGTCTGTCTGAAGCCTTTTACCAGCTCTAAACTTTCTTTAACATTGAAAGTACTCCTAGATCAGCTCATTTGTTATTTTTGTGTCTGTTCTCTGTCTTCTCAAACCCCCAGATAGTCATGGCAGATGGTCGCCTAAACCGAGCCAGCTTCTGCTGGAGGTTTCTTCCTGTTAAAGGGGAGTTTTGTCTCTCCACTATTGCTACATGCTTCTCAGTATGAGGGATTGCTGTGAAGTCAACGACAACACACCTGACTGTCTAGTGTTGCTGCTTGCTCATTCAGGAGGATGAATACTGCAAGTCAGTGACTAATACAATCTGCAAGGATTCCTTGAATATAAAACTTTTAAACTGATTGTAACGATGAACTGAAATATTAATTGGAATGTATGGATGATTTAATTGAAATAACTTTTCTTTTAATGTGCCTTGAGATGATGCAATTTGAAGTGGTGCTATATAAATTAATTGAATTGAACATAAACTGAACTCAACTGAATTGAAAAGAGTTTGTTTTGTTCAAAAATCAAACTTCTTGAGCCTGATTAGATGTCTAAAGCGCAGGCAGAAAAGAAAACCGTGTTTATAGTGAAGCATGGCAAAGACCCAATGATGCTCTGGGGCCTCTTCACTTCCTCTGGAAACATACAGAAATCTGAGGTCAAGATGGCTGTTTTTGTAGCTTTTAAGTGTGTGTGTGTGTTGGGAGGGGGTTTATTTGCGTTGATGCTTTTATTTTTGGATGGGGGGTTGTGGGGTTATTTTAAATCTGTAAAGCACTTTGAGAAACTTTGGTTGAAAAGCGCTTTATAACTAAAGTTTAATTGATTTTGATTTGATTAAATCAAGCATCAGGATATCTTGAGATAAAATGTCCTTCTATCTGTTAGGAAGCATGATCAATTCTAGCATCATTCACTCAACAAGAACAATGATCCTTATCTTACCTGGAAGTTCACCAAGGTTTTAGAAGAAGTCCTGGATGACACTGGAGTCATCTTAACTCACTATGTTTAACTGTTATACAAGCTTGCGAATAATATTTTCATTTTTGCTTTAACTTGTATATTTTTCCAGAATACTTCTTACCCAAGAGTGTCTTCATGTCCATCAACCCAGATCCAGGTGTTGTCAGTTTCATGTAACCCCAGCCAGTATCCATGGTATTCACTAAAGTAGTATTTAGTGTGATTGCTGACAAATTCCTGGGAAAATATATTTTTTATTAAGGGACGGCCCAATGCAATGCATGGAGGCAGTGCAAATCCATTGCAAAGCAATGTATTGCACTGCCTCCATGCAATTGCATGGGCAGTCCCTTATTACTATTCACTTCTAAACGGACTCTTTATTCTTTCACCGTTAATGCGGGTCGTACCGTAGCGTGCACCCCCACAATATATACATCAAAACGACCGGCTCGATCGTGTGAGGTGTGCTATTACTTTTATTGGCGATTGGAGTTACCATGGCGACGTAATTAGCGAAGAACCACCCCCAAAAACACCCATTGGAAATGAATGGAAAAACGGCCCAAAATCATGAAAAATCCACTATTTTTGAAGATTTACTGTGTAGCCATACAATAACTTAGCAACACCATTCGAAATCCAGATTGTAGCCACGTCCGTGCTGTGTTCAGCATTGAAGACCGCATGTCGATAGCTGTTACGGTTTTGTCACAATTTGACTTTGTTCGACCCAAAGTTTGCCCCAAATCGACATTTTTAGAGTGGAGCAGCTCGTTAAGCAGAGTGTGGAGTGATGAACTTTTGGAAGGTCCTCATCAAAATTTAACTCGACGTCACGGCCACATATTTCGCACTAGTGACATGATTTTCGGTCATGAAATAGAGCCGCCCTTTGTGATTCTCAGGATCATTTCAAAATTTCCCTATGTCGCACGGTTTTCTCTCAGCGAGCTCTAGATCGCTCAAAGTGGAACCCAGTTTTAGGGCTTTTCTGCTATAGTTTATCATTGTGGCTGCTCAGGATGATCTTAGCCAGAGAGATGTTCTTAGTCATTTTTCTCTCGCTCCCTCTTGGACTGTGAATAAGGTAGAGACTTCTGCTTTGGCATGAACGAAGAGAAATGATACATCTCGCTCACACTTCAAGAATTTTTCCGATACCTTGTACGGTTTTCGAATGGGAACGATTTGTTCGGCGCACTTTTTGGAGTTTTTTCTTAAAATTGAAGCTCTTAATCATCTTAAGTGTTTGCACCTGCTGCAATTTTCACTCACACTTGTTGCTGGGGAAACGGAGCACCTTTGATCAGAGTTCACTAAAGTTCATTCCACAGTATATACACATTGAAGGCCTATTAAACCCCACTTAAACACAGGTTATGCTATGCAGTACTATAGAGAGAAGTACTACAAACAAGTCCATGTGTCAGTCCATCTGTCTGTCTTTCTGACCATGTCTCTGTCTTTCTCAGTCCCCCTGTCTGCCTTTACCATTTCATCTGGATAGGATAAATATCGCTAACACTCCAATAATTTTCCTGATAGCTGCTATAGTTTTCGAATGGGAAAGGTTCGTTCGCAGCTGTTTAACACTCTGAACACGGAGAGGAGACAACAGAACATATGGCCTAAAACTCAATGTTGTATGTATGTTTGGATGGTGTAGTGGTTAAGGAAGAGGGTTTGCATCCCAGAGGTACTGGGTTCAAATCCAGGAGCAAGCAGCAAATAATTTTTCTTTGCTGAAAGCTGAACTGGGAGACGAGACAACAGATCATATGGCCTAAAACTCAATGCTATATAACTGATGTTGTAGTGTAACTGATAAGGAACAGGAATACAATGCAAGAGGTAGTGGGTTTGAATCCCAGGGGGAGCAAATTTTTTGTTTTTTCTTGTTTGAAAGCTGGAACCAAAATCCCTATGTTATACACAGTACTACATTGCACTTGTATGCATTTTAGTTGATTTCAGCTTTTCCAGTATATTTTCATACTAATCCTACTAATACTAATGACAACATGTTAGCTAGCATTAGCATGCTAGTTAGCATTATCATGCTAGCTGTTGTTAGCATTTTAGCTAATTTTAGCTTTTTGACTATATTTTTTTACTGAATGGGTTTATAGTATTGCCAACATGTTAGCTAGCATTAGCATGCTAGTTAGCATTAGCATGCTAGCTGTTGTTAGCATTTTAGCTAATTTTAGCTTTTTGACTATATTTTGGTACTGAATGGGTTTATAGTAATGCCAACATGTTAGCTAACATTAGCATTAGCATGCTAGTTAGCATTAGCATGCACACCGTGGCCGTCCCTTCTCTAAATTTCCTGAAATTTTCTAGTTATACTTCTTCCTTTAAGTCATACTTCTCCTTACACTGCTAGGTTTGCTTTAAATGTCTTATGTTAGCATGGGGAGCCTGAGTCTCCCCATGCTAATAATGAATGGAAGTCAGTGGAGCGATGAAAGTTATTTTCTGGTCCGCTTTGTCTTATTTCCTGAATCACATATATTTTACCTCAGTTTAAATGATAACTAATGATGTGCATTTTGAATGTTTGCCAAGTCATTTGGAATTAATTTGATTAAAGAAATTCGCAATTAAAGCGCCTACAAATATGAGCTTGCATATGTGATGTCAGAGGCTACTGCTAGCTAGCACTTGAAATACTCACCAAGACCTTTTAGAGATTCTCCTTCATGCCGGGTCTCTCTCAACCAAATGTCCCCTGCATAGCTGATACTTTACACATGGTCAGATTTACAGAGTTTTTCTCTGCGTTTAATGCTTATTCCTTCATTCTCGAGGCTACGACCCTTTCTCTCTTCTTCTTGAGTTTCAGGCGGCTAAATGTTTTTACACAAAAAAATAAAGTAACTGTTGCAGCCGATTGAAAATCAGCGTTTTCTCTGCATTAAAATGTCTTTAAAATTTGCGGACATCATATGTTCGATCCACGGCGCATTTGAAATGGGATCAGATCATTACTTTTATTGCTCCACTGACTCTCATTCGTTTATTTTTTTGGCAGTAGGGGACCATTGGACCGGAAGTAGAAGGGCTTGACTTAGGCTCCCCATGGAGATGGCTTTAGTATTTACCTGTTCCTGCAGATCATCAATGACAACCAAATCTGCTTGTTTTCCCTGACAGAACTCTCGACTTTCTTTCCAGGTCTTCCAAGAAGAAGCTTCATTGTAAAACAGGTAACATTTTCTCTGGTAGTTAATCCAGCCTTTTAGACATGGCTGACATTCTGTTCCAGTAAACATGGGGAAAGAGCAGAATAAAGTTAAAATTTGGTTAAATAATGTTGAATACAAAATACTGAATATATAAAACAAAGAAATCCCATTGTGGTGATGTAGTGTTTAATTAGCCAAAATTGTCCAAGCAAAGGTTTCAGGGGTAGAGTGTAGTTGAAGGTAGAAGGTAAATTAATTAAGCTACTATTATTTAAATCTCAAATACCCAAGGGGTCTATGTTTGGTCTACTCGAAAATAATACTATATTATTTTGAATCCACATTGTGCTGTAAACTTTCAATATTACATATCAATATTCATATCCTGCCCAGGGTATAGCACTATTTCAATTCAATTTCAATTGAGTTTATTTATATAGCGCCGTTTCACAACAGATGTCATCTCAAGGCACTTTTCAAGAAGAGTTATTACAATACAATGTTTAATATAGAAATTAGAGAACCACAGAAGATTGCATCGTGTAATTCTCAGCAATCCCTCACACTGAGCAAGCATGAAGCGACAGTGGAAAGGAAAAACTCCCTTTTAACAGGAAGAAACCTCCGGCAGAACCAGGCTCAGCATAAGCGGTCATCTGCCGAGACCGTCTGGGGTTTGGACAATATAGAACAGAGTTACTTTGACAGGTGGGCGGGACTATGGAACGAGAGATATTTGGGTTTTTTAGACAGGTGGCTGTCAGCAGTATACCTGTGATAATAATAGTCAGGTTAAGTTGAAACCAGATATTAACATAAACTTCAGAACATAAAGAAATATTTTTTCCTCATTCATGTCAAACATTAATTTAGAGTTAAAAAAAATTTGTACATCTATAAATATTAATATTTTTGGTATTTGTGAAATGTTTGACAAAAAAACAGACAATTGTTATGTATTTGTTTTTGGTTTGCATTACTTTGTAATGCATGTATGTAAATATCTGGTTTCAGTGTCTTAAAAAACATAATACCTGAAGATTTAAAAAAATGACTAAATAAACTGTTGAGATATTCAACATTTTTTTAGTAATTACTTTTGTCAGAGCAGAAGTCTTTTACTGGAAAGTTGTCAAACTTCATAATGAATCCCAGTGTCCTGTTCAGATCATCTCTCCCTCTGCTCAGCTCCTTGTTCTGGCTCTGCATCATCCTTCTTTCTTCAGTCAGTCTCTTATTTTCTATTGCGAGGTTACTGATATTCTCCTGCTGCTTCTTCATCTTCATACTCACTTTAAAAACACGCAAATTAGTCAGAAAGTCATTTAATCTATTTGTATCAGAGAAGTGTCAACATGTTCAAAAGCAATTTTCGTTTTCCAGCTCCCACAGCACAAATATAAACTATAAATGTATAAATTAAGATAAAGGATGTATGAGGATAAAGGCACAATATGTAAAAGTATATGAAGCTAATTTATTCTGTTGAAATGAAACTCACGGTGGATGATGACTCCAATGCTCACAATCAGCAGGACACCCAGACACACTAACAACACAGAGTGACAGAGTGCTGCTGGTTCCTTTTCTGCTTGACCTGAGAGAAACAAAAATGATCAATATGATTACTGATATGGTTTTCAATCACATTTCTTTTTTGTCTGTATTTCATACATATGTTTCTCCCTTAAAAATTCCAGTAAAATGTAATCTATCTGCTTGAACCTTTTACACTAAGTCTGATCACAAGTAAATATTTCGATAGTTTTAGCAACATGTTTAATTTAAATGTTATTTTATAGGAAAAACATTTTATCATCTGTTGCATTACGGCTTGATTCATAATGCCATCAAAAACAGGTAGACAATAAAATATAAAAGAATCATAAATCCTGTTAGAATGGAAAGGTCAGGGTTAAGCAGTATAATAGATTAGTAATCAAAACATCCATTTGTTGTCGGATCAGTTTTTGCCATATTTTCATATCTGATAAAATATAACACACCTGAACAGTTAAAATATGAAAATGCTTTCTAACTGATGGTTTTGTTTATATGCATCTTCTTGGCTTCATGAGGTAGGAAGCCTTAAAGGGATATTCCACCCCTAAGTGAAATTTTGTCTGTTGCCATATTTCGTAGAGTTAGATGGGTGAGGAAAAACGTTTTGTAACCAGCCCAGTCATTTTCTTAAACAGGCAGTAGTCAGTTTGCTGTAGCTTAGAGTTAACAATGGATGTGAATAGTAACGACTAGGATTTCCTGTGCAAAAAGGATGAGAATTACTCAATAATTAAACTAATTATTCTGGTGACCTCAGTTATCATATATATACTTGGTTGCTATGCACCGGTCAACTGGCAGCAAGTCAGAGTAGCTCCTGAATTTTAGTAGTGTTTTTATAGTTTAAAGACTTTTTAAAATTGTTTTTTGTACCTGACAAACTTTTTAAATACTCTTACTTTACTATTTTGTTGGAAATAATATATTTGTATCAATATAATATGTACAGCACACAACTGATGTATGGAGGACCAACTCTGCCATAATTGACAATAAATAAATAAATGTGGACATAAATAAATAAGTGAAAAAATACATTTGTTTACATTTATTTACTTATATATGTTCACATTTATTTATTTTCAATTTTATTTATTGAATTGTTTATTTACACATTTATTCACTAATTTTCATTTTTATTCATTTATTTGCACATTTATTAATACAGGTGACGGGCCCTTCCTGTTCCGGTCCCACTCTTCCGGTTCCGGTTTAAGCAGGGGCATAGAGCGCCCCCTAGGATCCAAACTGTGCCACTGCATTCTGATGTATAAACAGCTTCCTCTAGTGGTACGTAATAAACATTACATCCAAATTGAATAAATGGCTCCCCCTAGTGTTCCAAATATTGATACTACACCTTAAAGTGTAAACAGCTCCCCCCGGTGGTTACAGAGACGGAATTACATCTTTATTTTATCAATAGCTCCCTCTGCAGGTACAATTAGTGGTATTACACTTTATATTATAACAGACACCCCTAGTGGTTTAAATATTGGTATTACACCTTAAAATGTAGATAGCTCCCCCTAGTGGTTCAGTGTTAACATTACATCCCAATCGCATAAATGGCTCCCTTAGTGGTTCAAATATTGGTATTATACCTTAAAATGTAGATAGCTCCCCTAGTGGTTCAAAAATAGCAATACGGCCTTATGTATAAACAGCACCCACTATGGTTTGAATGTATCCCCGTCATGTCAGCAGAATATGCCTGAACAGTTAAAAGGTGCTTTTTTAGCTTCAAGACTTTAAATAATTAACCACATTAGCTCCAGCAGGTTACAAATATTTCAATCAATTCAACAATGATAAATTAAACCTGTAAGAGCTGTAATAAAGAGCTCCCCCTAGTGTTCCAAATATTGATACTATACCTTAAAATGTAGATAGCTGCCCCCTAGTGGTTCAGTGTTAACATTACTTCCTAATCGAATAAATGGTTCCCCCTCGTGGATCAAATATTGGTAGTACACCAGAATGAAAAATAGCTCCCCTAGTGGTTCAAAATTAGCAATACTGCCTTATGTATAAATAGCACCCCCTATGGTTTGAATGTATCCCCGCCATGTGAAAATACATGCCTGAACAAGTCCCTTTAACAGTCTAGGTTTTGTCTGGGCCTGATCTATAACTGGGTTTGTCTCAGCAAGGCTCCTCTAACACGCTATTTTATTTTAAACAGTTAAAATATGCTTTTTTAAGCTTCAAGACTTTAAATTATTAACCACATTAGCTCCAACATGTTACAAATATTTCAATCAATTCAACCATGACAAACTAAACCTGTAAGAGCAGTAAAAAAGAGATTTAACTCAACTACAGCTAGGTTGAATCAGATGTTAGTCCTTTTAGTGTTAACCCTATGGACCTCCTACTTTGGTCATTCTTCTAAATTCCTGTGTAGAATGTGATCTCCATTCATCCGGGGCTTTTAATCCTGACATTGGTCTGAGAAGCTCATCCAATCTATACCTTATCTACAGGTAGGCTAAGCATAGCTTCTACATTTTAAGATCTGTGTGTTTAAAATCGATTATCAGCACAATCTGTTAATCTCTCCCTATTCCGGTCTCTAACCAATGCTTCCTGTCTTCAATGAAATTAGGTCAGCTAAACACTACTCTGAAATATTGAAGACTCTTTCTTTGTCAGGTTTCTCATCACATCGTCTGCACCATTCATTGGATCGTGTACCAACACCTTAAGTAGCAGCAAAATATAACCATGTTAAGGAGGAATTCTCTATCACCTGTGGATAGAAAGAGAGTTAAAATTCAAAAGGATGAACACGATCGGGATTTGTGCGTTCAATTTTCTGAATTGTCCATTGGAATCCCCTCCATGACAACATGTGATAAATCAACTTCTATAACTCTGGACAAAAATCCCACCTTGGCTACAGCAAAAGACTTTCCTCTTTTCAGGGAAACAACGATTTCCACCATGGAACAAGAGAATCAAACGGATTAAATTGAGGACTGGGTACCTTGTGCTTTCAACAATGCTGTGAAAACTGCTCCAGACAGTTTTTCGCTCACGCCTGCATAACTTTATTATGGAAACAATGTAACGTATGCAAATTGAGAGGTAATCAGCAGGAGCACCAGTGTTTAGGTGTAGATGCGATAAACCAAAATATGTTTTGTTCACATCAAGGGTTGTTCCAACGAACTGGTCCAACCCGCTTTTAATAGTTTATCCTTTTTAAAAGTATAGATGCTATCTTACCTCCGGGTCTGAGCAAGAAATATTACGAACATCAACATTACAGAGAAAAAGCTCATAGAGCTTCTTTAAATTTTAGGACTAAATGCCTAAAAAATACTTTAATTCTCAAGTATCTGTTGTCCACCTCGCCTACTTGGAAGCTTGAAGAATTTGTTGGTGAATGATTGTGAAATTGTAAAGTAAAAAACATTTCATTGTATGCTCTGGCTCGGGGCTCTTCACTTTAACCATGATGACTTTTTTAAACGGTGCAAGTTCTGATGGTGTAAAGTTAGCACAACCGGCTTTTTCTAACTGTTGGTCTGTTTTCATCTTCTGCTTAGGATTTGAATGACCAACAAAACAGTTTTTTTTTGTAGTCTCCTAAATACATCTATGCATAGATAGAAAAACAACATCTTTACAGAATTTATATCTATAATATAATAGCTAAAACATGTCATTGTTCCAAATTACATTTTGTAACCATTGTAAAGCTAGAGTTGTATTTTAGAATGTGTTTATGGATGTATAGTATAGATTATCTACTCAATTGGTAAGTTAGTGAAAAATAACAAAAACTTTTTTAAAGTTGATGCAAAAGTTTAGAGAACCAGAAGTAGGAGGGAATAGTTTATATTGAGACAACAAGCAGCTGGGTTTTGATTTTAAAGCATCACTTTTTGTCTGTTTGAGTGTTTGCTCTCTAGACGTGCTGGCCAGTGTGAACGCGGCTTTAGACTGCGGTGAAGTTAGTTTTTAGTTGCAAATTCAATGGACATTAGTTTCATTAAAGGAGACTCCTTCCAACATCTCAGAGAGAACTGTGCTGATAGATACAGTGCCTCAGAAGGCTCACTCCTGAAGGAGGTGGGTTAGGTTTTCAATAAATCTCCATATATCCCAGAAAATAAATGAATACTTGTGAGATCTACGAACAAAGTAACCCCAAAATATTGATAAATTCTTGCTCTGCAATCGCGGAACATGACAGACAGATTTATTAAAAACAATACAAAGAAATTAACATATTAACAATATTTCTTTACATGATACTGTAAAGATGTGATTTTTCTTCAATAGCTTCCAGTCATATGACACCAAATCAACCTTGAAATGTCTTACTACATCTAAAGAACAAGACACAACAATTTATTTGACATTTGAATACATATCACATTTTATATTCATATTTTACTGTAATATTTTAGGTTTTTCCTTCAATAGCTTCCAGGTCATGTGAACAGGTGACCCCAAATCAGTCGTAAAATGTCTGACTACAACCAGTTGGATGTGTACTGTGCAATATTACAGATACAGAGCTTTGTACAACTTAATGGACAGATTTTCCTTCCCCCCCCCCACATTTGTGTGTCTTAATGTTACATTTTAAATGAAAAGTGTGTGATTACGTATGTCCAGTATTGATTTTATTTTTAATATTTTTATATTTATGCATACACCTTAAATCTTACTGAGTCAAGTTCAAATCCCAAATGTTCTAAAATACTGTATTGTATTGTATATGGTGTTTTTTATTCGTCATTCAGTTATACGATTATTTGACATGATAGATATTATGGAATGTAACTTTGTTATAAGACATAGAAATAACATCAGAGGTACTATGCTGAGTGACTAATTCAGGGATCCCCAAATCCAGGCTTTGAGGTCCAGTATTCTGCAGGTTTTAGTTCTTTCCCTGCTTCAACACACCAGAATCAAATGATGGTTCATTAGCAGGCCTCTGCAGAACTTTGCCATGCTGATGAGGAAGTTGGATCATTTCAATCAGAAATGTTGGAGCAGAGACACTTATAAAACTGGAAGGGCACCGGCCCTTGAATCCAAGATTTGGGGACCCATGAACTAATGACTGTTACTAAATCAATTACTTTTTGGAAAAAGTAATCTGTATCTATGACTAATTACTTTTTCAATGTAAGATACCTAACACTGATTATTATTATTATTACTTTATAACTTACTTGTTTCAGCCGGACAAGTTTTCTTTCGTTTCACTTCAGAATAAACAGTCGCATCTTCCTCATTTTCTAAACCACAAAAACAACAGAGAATTTAGTTGATAGATCTACTTCATCTTCAGAAAGGGACTGATGAAAATCTTAGAGCAAGAAATACTGTCTAAAATGGAAAGAGATTTCACTGATACAACAGTATTAAAGATTAAAAGTAATGTAAAAAGTTAGGTTAGATCTAGTTTTAAAGCAATATAACTTCCTAAAGAGGTGACAAAACACATTTGGACAGCATTGTTGCTACGTAAGCTTATTAAATATTTAATCTTATCTGGAGTCACTTACTTTTAGGAGGTTTGCCATTTTTGATATTGACTGTGGAATAGCAGACATCATCCCCGTTGTCATCCATCCTTCCCAGAAAAAAAAATTAAAGATCAGAAAAAAATTCCTGCTCAAACAATGCTAGCTTTACCTCATTGAAACAGGGCAGGTTCCTCTTCCTCTACTCCTACATATAAAACCTTGATGCGATGCAGTGTGTGTGTAGCTGCTCTGTGGTTGGTCTTTCTTCAACTGACTGTTCTGGGAAACATCTCTGGTTTTGTAACAAACTGTTCCACCCTGCTGCAACACAGCATGTTCACACATTTCAACATGTAGCCAAACACATATCAGGGTTGATGACTGATGCTCAATCCAAATAATACAAAAATAAAATCATAATTTTGTCCTATCAGCCGAGAATTTATAAAAAATAATAATAATAATACATTTGATTTAAAGGTGTTTTTCAAAACAACCAAGGACAATTAACAATAGAATAAAAACAATAACACAAAAACAGAAAAAGAAAAGCAAAATAAGATTAGACCAACTGAAGTACAAATGCTCCGAGTTATTATGCAGACTTTAACAAATAGACTTTGAGTTGAAATTTAAACTGAGGAAGAGAATGGATGTTTCTTAAAATGACAATTGTTGTTTTTCTACCTAGACTTTATTTCTAACCTGCAGTACGTACATTTAGTCACCCAGACAATTTTGGTGTGACTTGAAGTCCTTCAGGAGCTGTTTAGATCAATTTGCGATCACTGTATGTGTTTTTAATGTGAGTTGTTGGGGCAACCAGAGTGCAGCCTCTAAATAAGACATTAACTGCAACCAAACTCCTTCAGTTCACCAATGTTTTCTTATTAATCACTACCCCTATCCCGTGTAAGTTCAGAGTGTTTGGAGGTGCTCTGTTGTTGTCTTCCAGGGTGTGTACAGGTATTTATTCCTCACACCAACCGATTCCATGATTTCAGTCTCTATCTTTAATGTGCGGACGTGCAGTGACGTCACTGAAATCGGCATTATTACATGGATATCATTTACATTATATGGATAATGGATCTAAACATCTCCTGAGGGACTTTCAGTCGCACCATAATGGTCTGGGTAAGTAAATGAATGTTGTGCATGCTACAAATAAGGTCCAGGTTGCAAAAAAAGCGTAATTCCCTGGGATATCCCTGGGTAATACCCTGGGGTACCAGGAATGAATGAGAGCAGAATGATTTCAGCTAAATGAAGTGGGAAAAATAAATCAGGTAAGATTGGATGCAGGATGCAAAGAGAGATAAAATCTGTTCAGCATGATTAAGTTGGAGTTGGCGTCAAATGTTGAACTTTGATCCAAAATGACAGGAATGCTGAGAAGACCTGAATCAGCTCCAAGTAGCAGATCGATAGTCATTCTAAGTAGAGCTGTTCTGAACTGTGGCATTAGCAAAAAACAGAATCAGGTGGGAATGAAGTTGAGCTCCACCTACTTTTGATCAAGTATTTTAGAAACAAATAGATTTGAAAGTGGACAGAGGTTGATGAAATTCAAGGTAGGTTTCATTAAGTATGAGAGTAACTGAAGCAATCGTGAACAAAGAAGTTATAGTTACAGTAGTTACAGAAGAGGGAAGAAAAGCAGAAATGAGTCGGAGTAGGGAAGAGAGGCAAGATTGTACAGTCCATGAGTCCTTTGAAATATGGATTATTTTAGCTGCAGCTCAGCTCAATAATGAGCTACAGGTAAATGAGATGCATCTTATTGCTGAAGAAAAGCATCAAGGAGTTACAGATTTCAGGTGTATAGAAGTAAGATCGCAAATGTCAGAGGGTCGAAAAAGCTCTTTGAGAAGTGAAATGAAGTAATAAGACTAATGAGACCTGACAAAAAAAAGCCATGTTTGGCATTACTAAATTATGTTGCAATAAAAGGACAATTGTGGCAGTAATGGACATTTTGCAATAAATGAATAAAAGAGACCGGAAAAAACTGTCAACTCTCTCAGGTTCAGATCCTTCACTATGTGGACCTAATAAGAAGTGTGTTTAATGCCATAATAAAGGCCGCTACGTATGATAGCACTATAGGTTAATAATGAAGTAAAGTCCAGAACTTTTCAGAGAACTTTATTTTTTTAATCATACAAAGTTTAAAATAATCAACCCGACCGAAATCTAACAAACAATTAAGCTTTATTTCATCTTAAGGTCTGCATCAGGCACAGATTTCATAGCGAAGGAAATGGTCTGATGAAGAAGTACAAAGATTAGCCAACTTTAAGCACCATAGCTCCTGTTTGAGTTAGAAAACATGATGTAAAATACAGTATACAATCAGCGTCTGAGTCAACAGTGACACATTGTAAAGGTTTCATAGAAGTTCATCATCTCAGAATGTCATCTCAGAAATCCTGTGATTGGTTTAATATGTATGTACAGAGATAAGCTGGTAAATTGAATGATTAAAACAAGAAAATCGTAATACCCTAACATGTTTGTTTTAGTCAATCAGCTCATGTAAATAAGATCAGATCCATATAGATAATTATGACCCACTAAGCAGATACAGGAAACACTAAAAGGTTCCATCTTTTTACACAGAACCACACTTTAACTTTTAAATAATTATAAATATTGTGATACAGTTTCTGGTTCCTAATCGGCTCTGATCAGTGCTGTGGTCTCACATATCCAGCGGTTCTTCATTGTGCAGCTCTCTTTGGCCCAGTTGGACAACTGATGTAAATTAGGGTTAGTTAAACCACAGGCGAGTATGTATCCAGGGTTTTCTGTCGACCAGTAGCTGATGAAAAAAAAAAAAAACATCATATGGTTTCACTCAGAACACAGCCGCCATAACAGCTTGATACCTTTTTTCTATACAAATTCATCAAGTAATATGAGGGTTTTAGTAAGTTGATGGCTGATCAGAACAGACACATTTCTATATCACAACATTTCTTATATAAAACATTTCAGTAATGCATTTTCCCATATAACAAGCATCATTTCAGATGAACAGCATCATTAATACAGCCAGAAACCAAAGAAGACAGTAACAGTAAAATATTAAGAATTATATATTAAGCAATGGAAACATTAGTTTTTTTTATGGTCACCTGTATTTACAGGTTCCTTGTGGTGGTTTGTTCACTCAGTTTGTGTTTTTTCATCTCCCTGTCTGTCTATCAGCCCCCGACTCCCATCCACATCCCCCAGCCACAGTGTGGCTCACAATCAGAAAGGTTTTATCGCCATATGACTGAACAGATTCAAAACTTCACAAAATTGCTGCAATACTGGTTGGAAATATAAGCAAACACTTATAAACATATAATGAATAAAATAAAAATAGAAAGGCAAACTATGATGAAAGACAAAATGACAAGAATATGACAACACCTTTGTTGCCCCCAGCCTGATCTATATGTTTCTGCTCTGCTCATGTTTGAACTTTAGATTGTGCTGTACTCTGGAGAGTTTTTGTCTGCTCTGTTTGTCAGATAACACCTACTGCTTTTAAGTTAAAGAGACAGGAATTTAAAGTTGTTGTTTTACTCATACATTTTATTTAAGACATCTCTTAGCCTTTATGTTTTTAGCACCTTTTTTTTCTTTTGAGGAACTTTTAGTTATTTAATTTCTTGTTAGTTCAATTTGACAGACCACTTCTGTTCTTTACATTCATTTTTGTCCCTCTTTTCTGATTAAAATCTTTAGTTCTTCCAACGTTAGCACCTGCCTACAGGTTTCTATGTCACTCCCCCCTTATAGCTCAGCTGGGTCAAAACAGTTTTTCATCGGTTTAACTTTTGAGATGTTTAATAATTGCATTTTGAGCATGTTTTTTTTTATTAGAGCTGCATTATATTCCGTTTTCCTTTTCTGTCTCTTGTCTGTCTTCTTGAATCAACAGACGGTCGTGGCAGATGACCGCTTGTACTGAGCCAGGTTCTGGTTCTACTGGAGGTTTCTTCTTGTTAGAGGGGAAATTTTCCTCTCCACTGTCACAAAACACTTGCTCAGTATGAGAGATTGCTGTGAATGCAACGACACATCGCAGTCCAATGTCTACTGTTGCTACATGAAAAAACTATTTTACAACTTATCATGAGCTATCAACTCAAAATATTCCCACTCAGGGGAAGGCTTCCCTTTTTTGTAGGCGCTTTCTGTGACAGGTAGTTGGATTGTTGGTGTATACACTTAGATTATGTGACTGCAGAATAAGGTGCCCACACTAAACAGGAGTGACTGTTAGCCAACTCCGAATTGTAAAAGAAAATATATCCTAGAGCTCATCTCATTAGGGCTACAAGTAAGTACTGACCAGCTCAAGGGCGCAATAACACACTAACTTACCACAAACACACACAACACCACAATATGCTGCGAGATTCAAAGCGCCGATGAGGAAGTGACACACTGAATTAACCAATGACATCAACCGCACAAACCGAGGCCTCGGTCACCTGATTTCTCCTTTCTTGACGCACGCCTTGAATCACGACCTTATCTGGCATGGCCACTTTAACTCGAGACACGCCTCAAAGCCTTGGTTCATCTGTCCCATCACTACTGTTGTATAAAGCTTTTTATTTTCTTCTGACTGAAAATGTGCTATACAAATGCAAGCTATATGATTTAGTGTTAAATAGGTCAATTTACAGTTCATGTAATTTATAGCATTTGAGTTAGTGAAGTGATTTATAACATTTTTGTATGCTACTTAGAATATGCAGAATATCCTAGTTTAGTGAAGTGACACTTTATAAGTTAGTTAACTACTAAGTTTTAAGATGGAGGTAGCTAACAAAAATTATTAGGTAATCAGTTTCACATAAATTCTGAGTTCATTGAACTTATTGGAGTTTACAATGTTGGATTATTTAATAGCTATGGTCAGTTGGAATGACTGTACGATTGGTCTGCATTTATGTTTTAATTTTTCTTTTACACAATATATATTTTAGTGACTTAAGTAACATATGTTGTAAATTGGCCAGTTATAAATTAATTTATTTAAAATTCAACAGCTGGTTAATTTTTACTGTGCACACTGGACTGGGGTTTGTTGATCAGAAAAGTGAAGATCAAAACGACAGACAGTAGGGAGGAAAATCTGATTTTATTATTTTGATTGATCTTATTTGAATATGAAATATTAACACAGAGAAGTCATGTTTTCCTAAAACTGTGAAGCACTTTTTGAAAAAAGAGAAAAAAAGCTTTTAGCAAGAATTTAAAGACTCCCTTAAAGCTTTTAATGAAAGGTTCGCTTATATAAATGTAATTTAACAGCTTTTTGAAAATCATGGTAATTAAACATGATTCAGCTTGTTTTAGGGTTAATTGTTTCCATGAATATGATTTCACTGATTTGTAGTATTTAAAGGCAAAGTTCTTTTTTTTCCAACATGTACCTTATTTTTAGCAAACATTAAATTCATTTACTCACCCAGAGAAGTTTGAAGCTACTTGGAGCCATTCGGCAGAAGTATTTTTGCTGTCGCGATTAGCATATATCCATATAATGAGAGTCAATCATTGCAGGAGATTATTAATAAGACATTATCTGCCCCAAAACTCGTTCATTTAACCATGTTTTGGCATGACTTCCCTGTGAGTTTGGAATGTCTCAAACGTATTAGCTTCTGTTTTTTTTTTAACGGGCTTTTAATGTAATTGATTTCAACTTACACTGACCTGGGATTTCAGTGACCTTGCAGCTGTCCGCCATTACACCTGTAGTCTACATAGGTTGACTGTAGAAGCTGAACGTAGTCTAATTAGTCATTCGGTTAGAGCAATTTGAAAACACGCAAATGCGAACCATGTTGATGTCTGCAATAGTTCTGTCTAACTGACCGCCGTAGAGTATAGAGTGAAAGTCCTGCTCAGACTACAACTGGGATGGAGATAGTAATCATGCAATTGTGTTGTTGTGTCATAGCCTCTGAATCACCCCAAAGAATAGGTAATAGGTATTCCTGAGACGTTCTGATCTCAGAGGGGAGTCCGACTGATAACAAAACACGGTGAAATGAAGCAGTTTTGGGGCAGATAATGCCTTATTACAGGCTGCGTAGATAAACGCTGATTGTGACTGGAAATAAACATATTTCGATAGACTCCAAGTGCTCCAAACTTGTCTGGGTGAGTAAATGAATGAAATGTTTGCTCAAAATAAGGTCCAGGTTGAAAAAAACCCAAACTTTTCCTTTAAGTCAGGCGGATACTGGATGATTGATGAGACCATATGGTGTCAGCACTGCTCTGCTTTGCTCTTGTTGCCCTTTTCATATGTTTTTGCTGCAGTAAAGCAGAAGGATGTGATGAAAATGATTTCTCCACTAGACTGTCATAGAAAACTGTTACCCCAGCCTTGTTGAAATTATTAAGGGTATTTCTGAGTTTTCAGTGACCCAGGGGGATGAAAAGGTCAGCAGGAATGAGGAAATGGTGAAACTTTTTTTTTGTGTAGGCATGTGTGTGTGTTGATGCTTACGTCATAGAGACGTTCCTTCCATCTACCCATGTCCACGTGTCCTTCGTGACTTTTTTCAACCCCAGCCAGTAGCCGTGCTTTTGATCATTGTATTTTTGCGTGTTGTTGTTTATAAATTCCTGCATTCGAAATAAAGTATTTTACCCATCATACAAAATCTGTTTTCATCCTCTGAAAATAAAGTAAAAAATTGGCTTCTCCTGAGTGGAACCAATCTGGAATTTTTTTTTTGTTAAAATGAAATATTCACCTGCTCCTCCTGGCTGTCGATTACTACAAGCTCAGACTTTTTTTCAATGCAAAACTCTCTGCTTTTCTCCCATGTTTTCCAATCATAGCTACGATCTGATTTAGTAAACAGGTAACACTTTGACTGAAACAACTCCCAGTCATCCAGGCAAGGCTTACACACTGGAAAACAATAAAATTGTAGTCTTCATTACAGATGCTTCAATGACTTTAAAATACTTAACAGAAATTGTTTAATATATTATTATACATTTAAAATCTGCATTTTAACCTTTCTGTGGGCAGTGTTTCGTTACAGGAAAGTCGTCATACTCAAGGATGGCGCCAAGGGTCCAGTTTAGTCGTTTCATGTCTCTGTACAGTTCTGCTGTTCGCCTCTCTAAAGCTGCATTCGCAGCCTCCAGCTTCAGGTTCTGTTTCGTCAAAATGCCAGATTGTGTCCTCTGCTGATATGTGACTGCAGTCAGGTAAATAAAAAGTGTTACCCACTCATGTACATGCTCAGATTAACAGATAAACAGATAGACTTACAATACACACTGAGGATGATTATGGCCAACATCAGGATGAAGCAGATCATTCCCAAAAATGGCAGAGGGTGAAACTGAACTCTCCTTTTCTTTTCTATAAAAACAAGATAAATAAAGGAAGTACATTTTTTCATTTTTTTGATAAAGAAATATGTATTAATCCTCTTTTCCAATTACAGTAGGTGACCTGTTATGATCAGATGTGTATTCAGTGTCTTCTCATGTGTCTTCACCTCATCATAAATAATTTCTGTGAGGATCGATTTTTCTAAAAAAGAAAAGAAAAGCTTTATATTTCATTTTCCATTTAAATACCTTTGATTCTATAGATTCTTAAAATACCTAAACTGTGTGTTTGCTTTAGGGATTAATAACAAATCAGCTCTGAGATGTCAATAATAGAGGATAACAATATAGACTCTGGCTAACCCTAATATCAGGGTATTAGGGGGCATAATATCAACTCGAGTAAGAACAGTGGGTAACAGCCACAGGAGCAGAAATGTGGTTTGCTTTTCTCATGTGACTAACACAGCGATTAAGTTGGAATATTAATATAAACACAGTTACAGCAGCTACACTGTTATATTTTGTGGAAACCAGGTAATTTGTTAATAGGACAATGAATTATGATTCTTTAGTCAGTAAAGTGAGTGACTCATTGGTTTTGAACGCTTCATTCAGGACTCTTTCATCACTGCAGAACTGGGCTAAAGGTTTCACTTCTGGAAATCTGTCTTTGGTACTATCCCAAAATAACATAATGAAGACAACATAATGAAGACAGAGTGAGACAGATATGGAGGAACCAAAAACCCAAACCAAGGACACCGTTATTTTTTCTTTTACCTTTCCAGATCTGAGGCCAAGTCCACACTAAGCCAATAAGGTTATACGGGGAGTTAGACGCCTAATGTTATCCACTCAACACGAGCATTTACGTCATGTTTAAGGTCCGTTTAAGGTCCCATGATGGCGCAATCCCATACCGACCTGCGCAAATACTGGGCATGCGCGAAAAGACGCACGGAAAACGCGTATAATCTACGTGACGCCAGCGCCTACATAATATTTACAAGAAGCTCTACAGCACAGAACATATCTGCTTGTCCCGTTAACCAAAGAGAACAATAGCTGCTCAGAAGAAGAGAGAGTTTTTGGTGTGGACAGACGACGAGATCGATTTATTACTCTTCGCTGTTGTCTTTGTCTGTAGTGTCGCATTGTTATTGACGCAGCATTCATTGCCAGTAATAGAGGATAATAGTTATCCGGCCACAGACCTTAAACGACGCCGGGTTAGTGTGGACGATAGGGGGGTGTAAACTAAATAATTATACGTTTAAGGCATTACCCGGCTTAGTGTGGACATGGCCTAAGTCCTAATACATGTTTGTATTTCCTGCTACTTTGCTGCTTTTACAACCCATTTTCCCATTGTGGAACAATGATGTATTGTTTTATTGTATTCTACTCATTTCTCCACATGGATTAACCAAATACCTTATTTTTAAAAATCTCTGGTTTTCCTCACCAAGCGGCATAAAATGTCTTTTTTCCAGTTATTTTATTTTGCGACTAAAAGATTAGAAGTTTCTCCTAGACTGATTTGTGGCTTGATTTTAAGCATCAAACTAATCTTGTCATAAAACATCTCCCTGGTGTGACCTGTAAGATCCCCTGTAAGATCTAAAGATGTACTATTGGAGACCCATGCATGCTTTCAAAGTTTAACACTTGAATTGTTGCTAACCATTAATTAATAATTATAGTAGACTATAGAATAACTTGTCTCCCAGGCTGTACAAATGATACAAAACGCAGAGAGACGTCTAGTATTTAGTCAGCCGACAGGAGTCACCCCACTGTTTTCTGAGCACCCGTTAACATCACACTCACTCATTTTAGCCAACAGAAATGTTCATGGGACAGTTTCTATCTACTTGAATTATCTTGCAAACACTGATGTCCCCACTCGTTTCATTCTAGTCAACTACTGGTAGAACACAGACTCTTTTCTACAAAGCGCTGCTAGAACAGGGGTGTCCCTGACTGTCTTTAAAGAACCAAAGAGCCAAATGCTTCAGAGACAGAAGGCAACCAGTCTAGTTATGTTCTACTGCTGATGAAGAGAGAAGATTCAGCCATCCCTAATTATCTGCATGAGATGTTGCCCCTAGACCCACACCTAAAGTAAATAATAATGTGCATTACTGCATTATGTAATAACTCTGCATTATGTAATAAATAGTCCTATATTTTGTTATAATTATTTTTCGTTTAGTATTTTAAACTTATTAGTAAAAAATATCCCTTACCCTGTAATATTCGTTGCCAGGCATGATGCTAGCTGGTCACCGCAATGAAACTGGCATCCCCAACGCTTAAAATTAACTTTTGGTCTTGCAACTACAACTGCTTTTTTCTTGTAATTTTGTTTACACAAGACTAAGAAATGCTTACACATAACTAAGAAATGCTAATCGATAACAGGGACTTCATTAACAGTCAAAGGAAGACGATTTGCTGCTGTGTTTGTGAAACACACATTTTGCTCAGGGCTGTTGGGAACAGACACTCTGCTTTCACAGTATGATATGCGCCGCATGGAGTGCACTGCTCCAGGTGGGATAATTGACCTGTCCTTTTCCTCTACGGTAGGATGGAGACACAAGCTGCACCTGTGTCTGCATGACCAATGTAGATTGGCATCTATACCCCTTGATGATATGAACATGCGCAACAGCTACGTGTATCCCCTTACTCTCGGCTTGTCATCGCTAAAGCACACCAAACTGTTTTTCGAACAGGTGTAGATCAGAATCAAGCTGCCGATCATTTGTTAAACGCATTTTAATCTGTAAAGCACTGTAAGTAGCTTTGTAGTTGGAAAAGTTTGATTTGATTTGAACTCCCCTCCAAAAACCAAGCCACCATCCTTCATGCATTCCCTTTTCTTGCTTCAACCAAACTCCACATCCTGTTTACAATGAAATATTCTCTTGCTCCACCCATGTTGTTTACTGTAAATCTGGACTTATTAGCTTATTTCTTAAAATCCATCTATCCATCCATCCATTTTCTAAAACGCCTAATCCTCCAGGAGTTGCAGTTGACAACAGGCAAGAGACGCGGTACACCCTGGTCAGGTCGCCAATCCATTGGTATTTCTTGATATTCCATCAAATAACCTAACTCCAACAAGTCCTCCCACAGGCTCCCTGTAGCTCAGAGAACAGACCTCAAAATACTCATAGTTGTTTATAAGTCACGGAAAGGTTTAGCACCTAAGTATGTTGAAGACCTGCTGTCATTACACCAACTCAGGTCCTCCAGCTATCGTCTACTAATCATCCCTAGAATCAGAACCAAACAGGGAGAAGCAGCTTTCCTTTTTTCTAATCTCCTCCAATGTGGAATAAACTTGTTGACAACTGCAAAGTTGCTGAATAGCTGAGCTGCTTTAAATCATAGCTAAAAACTCAGCTGTTTAGAGCTGTATTTGAAATCAAATCAAACTTTATTTATAAAGTTCTTTTCATACAAAAAAAGATGTAGCTCGAAGTGCTTTACAGATTAAAATGACACCACATAACCCACATTCCCATCACTTCCCCACAATTGTAAAAACTAAATGACAATTATTCCCCCTTCCCAAACCCATTTTCCAAGCAGACACAGACACACACTGGCACATATCCACACACAAACACACAGACACCTTCCCAATAAGACCATAGGTAGATACTGGGCTGAGCTCAAATAGTTAAGTTACATAAGGAAAACGTTTTGGGTTTATTGTTGCTTTTATTTTATACGCCAATGATGCAAATCAACTTGAATAGCCTTGTTCTTGAAAGTGTGCTATAAAAATAAAGTTGCCTTGATTAGGAAGTTCAGTGTCATGAATATGTGTCTGTTTGCTTCTGAAATCAACTGCTAAAACAAGAATTTCAAATCAAAATCAAATCAAATCAAACTTTATTTATAAAGCGCTTTTCAAACATGGTTTCTCACAGTGCTTTACAGATTTAAAATGACCCCACAAACCCCCAACCTCCCGTTCAAAAACCTAAAAAAAAAATCAGTCTTAGTTTCTTCAAAGTATCTTATGTAACTCTAAACACAGTCATGTTGTGTGAACTGATGAAACCAAGCTAACTGGTTAAATGAAAACCTCACCTGAGTGGAGGCGCGTAGAGACACCGTTGGTCTTAAATGTCACATTTGCATAGTTCAGCTCTTCCTCCATTATTAAAAATCTGCAACCAACAGAAAAAAATCTGTCTCACAGACTGAAGGACAAAGTTAAACCTCCACAAAGAAGCTTAAAAGTCAATGTGAGTGCTGCTGGGCTGTGAGAAGTAACAGGATGTTCACTTCTTCTTTTCAGATGAGTGTTGTAAATCTGAGGGAACATTTCTTCACTCAGATGTATTAAATAAGGATTGGTCGCTTTGGATTTTTTTAACATCCTTGATCGATGGGCAACAGCTTTTTCCTGTTGCTCAGAAACACACTGAGTGACACTTATGCAAAGAGAACGGAAAACAAATGTTTGAAGTTTGTCTGATTTAACGTTTAATATTCCTTATCGACTGATAAGGAACCAAAAGCGGAGCCGCCTGCGACCATGACTATGCTATGAATGCTAGCTTGGCTATGCTAACCAAGCGCAAAGAAGCTGAGTCCCCACCGACACCAGCAAAGCCTCCTGCCAGCAAAAGTAGCAAAAGAGAGACAGAGATCTCAAATCTGACCATCTTAGAAGCCATTTAGGGCGTGGGAAAAACTTTGATGAATTAAAAGAACAGGCTAAACAAGCTATAGTTGTCTAAAGTGGTGCAGCTTAACTCTGAAGAGACCAAGGATTGCAAAAGCGAAAATTCTTGAACTGGAGAAACCAAACCAATGGGAAAATGATGAGCTCAAAGAAAGAATCAAAGAAAAGGAAAGGTACAAGATGCTGTGGTTTGGAGGAAAAAGCTGATGAAAACATCTGCAGACACCACCCAGCACTTCAAAAAGATCGCTCCTGACTTGGATCTACGCCAGCAAGAAGACTCCGTGGATGTCGGTCACAGAGCTGGAAAAATTGAATTTGAATAAATGTGGAATATTTGCTCTTCACGATAAAACAGCACTTTTTATTGTAACATTTTGGTAAAAAATCAGGTGAAGCAATTGGGTATAGTTATTACCAAGAATGAAGAAATAGGAGAGAGAAAAAAATGTTTGCAAGAATGTAGAAAAATGTAAAACTATGCTGAATTTCTGGCTTAAGAGAGACATTACTATCTTTGGGAGGATGCTGTTTTGTAAAATAGAAAGTTTTTCAAGAGCAATTTATCCTGCCTTTTCTATTGGTATTTCTGACAAAATAATTAATCGTATTAATAGTTCAAATTAAAAATTTATATGGAAAAACAAATGCCAGTATATTAGAAGAGCCAATGTTTTAAAACGTATTGAAGAAGGCAGCCTGAGTGCCTTTGACTTCTATGCTATGAATGGTGCTTTAAAACTTAAGTAGCTCAGTTCTTTTATTTTAAACAAAGACTCCTTTCGCTTCACTATTTCAAATGCAGTTTTTCAAAAACTGGTTGGTATTTAATTGATTACAATGTTTACAAATTACCAGTGAAACTTTCGAATTATCACCAACAAGTTCTTCTTTATTGGAAGATGATTTATCATCACAACTTTCCTCCTCAAAATTCTCCTCTGTAAAACAATAGATATGTTTTGTCCCATCGAAAATCTTTGTTTTTAGAATCCTGGTTAAACAAAGGAATTTGGTCTTTTTCCCAGCTCCTGGGAATGCTCAACCAAACAGTACAATAAAGTTATAAAAACCGTTCCTTCTCCCTTCCAAACCCTAACAAAACAACTGATGTTACATTTAAAATGAGACCTCTTAGTGTTGAAGGTATTAACTTGGACAGCAAATCTTTCTCGAATAAATTCTTAAGAAATCTCTTAAGAAATCTTTTCTATCCCCGTCAATCAAAGAGAAAGTATCTTTTAAAAGAGTCTTTGGTTGTAGAGGCTAGAAAACTAAGAAAGCAATATCTTTCTTACCCTATCCCACATAAAGCCAAATAAATCACAGTATAACAGATATTTATCCATGCAATGACTTCCTGTTTAAACATTTTGATTTGGAAAATAACACGTTTGTACTTTGTGAAACAGACATTGAAACTGTTGAAGACATTTTCTTTGACTGTGATTTTGTTATTGACTTTTGGATCCTTTCGCAGATAGATGTTGACAAAACAAATTCCTTTACAGCAGTTGAATAAGCCATTTCGGTATTGCGTTGCACGCGATGCATTCTGGTGTAGTCCAGGCTGATTATACCAGCTTGTTGACATTCCATGGAGTAGAGCTGTAATCGGGCCTTAAAAGTTGGGCCCGACCTGAGCTTGAGAGAGTTCAGCCCGAGCCCGAAGAGTATATTTTGATTGACAGCTTATTAAAGCCTGAAGTTGATGACAGTCTGGCATCGGACAACGTGACCGGCAGGTTTCAATTTACTGGACAAATGTTTGAAACTCCGGTCAAATAGGCCTGTTATATGAAACCTAAAATGATAAATGAATACAAATAATTTCAAGGCATGTTGATTTATGATCCTTTTTTTTATGTGTAGAAGCTTTAACCGCTTGCTTCTGTTGTGTAAAAGTCTGTCTCGCCAGGGTGCGTTTCTGTGAGCGCTCTTGACCGCTTGCTGTAGATGTCAGGAGATTTTATCTGACTTGTGGGCATCAGGGAGCTGAAACGTGGGATAATAGTGTTTTTACACTTCAGAATTTTATGTGAGAGTGCAGCAGTTGGAGCATGTTTTCTGTTTTGGTCTGAGAGGAGTGGGTCTTTCACATCTTGACGCATATGGTGTGCCAGCAACATCTTGACAGGTAGATTCAGATTAATGTTAGTGGCCCACTGCAGCGCTTTATTATAAATTATCGCAGTGAAATGATCAGCTGACCGCTAAAGCCTGACCCGAGATCGCGGCAACGATAGCAATTAAGCCCCGAAAGGTGACGGGGAGAATCTGCATTGATACGCGCTACAGCTTTGCTTGTAGCAGGGGAGAAGATGTCTTGATGTGGGCTGCAGCTTCTGCATCTTGGACATCAGAACACTGTGTGATGGGAGACTTTTATCAGGTCTCTGAGAGGAATGGAGTTGCGATTGGGGCTGTTATGGCCTTCCAAATGCAGGTTGGAGCAGTGAAGTCTGTGTGTGAAAGAGGAGAAACCACTGTGAGCCTGCCGTGAGGAGAGGAAGCAGCAGAGAAGCAGGAGGTCTCCGCTGTGATCACAGAGCTGGAGCAACACCGAAACTGTTATTTGCTTCCACACACGGGCTGGAGCAGGCTTCCGTCAGGTAGCAATAGCATGCAAAGTTTGTGCCTGATAGGTCGGAGAAGACGGCAGCAAGCCTGCAGTGTCGGGGAGGGAGAAGCCGGCATAGGAGAGACAGGATGTTTTCTGCACTGATCAGAGAGCTAGATCAGTTGCAAAGCAGCAGATTTGGAGTCTCAACAGACTGGATGATCGCTGGTCAGTACTGGCATGAAGAACATGGATCAGGAGCTGGAGGCATGAACAGATCAATGTCTGTATGTAGTATGTGAGGTGAGTCAAAAGTCTTTTAACTTTTGAGAGGATCTGTGTTGTCATGATGACTTTGTGATTGCTTTTTACTGGAGTTTTTTTGTTAAGCTAAGCCTTCCAATGTCGTCACCCACTACAGTTCCTCTGATATGGTAATGGAAACACAACCTACCTGTTCTAGACCCTACCGTGCCGTACCGTTCAGGTCTAAGTGACCCTAGTAAAAAAAGGGGCAAATGAGTACCGGGCATTCTTGAAAGGCCAGCCAAAAACCGCCTTTAAGTTGCTTTAATAGGCTCTGTATGAACAAAAACACAGGCATGCATACACTGTTTACAGTCGAGCTGGGGCTTTGTCTGGGTTCCTCGAGCTTTGACCGGGGGTCCAGGCCGCATTCGTGTGCATGTTCACTTGCAATACCAATATGGCTTATTGGATGTCTATCAAAGTTGGAGTACAGCTGAAAGAAAAAAAAAAAACGTGGACTTCTTGGTTAACAATCTTATTACACTTGCTAAACACTACTTTCACAGATGCAAATTTATCAAAATCAAACTCCACATCAATGGATGGAAGAATGAACTGAACTTTTACAAAAAATGCTTGTTTTTGATGTCTAACAAAAATGCCCTGAGACTATATTCTTTATTAAATATTATTATATTTGATCTTCACGGGATTGCCGGATAAGACCCTCACTTTTATATTTTTATTTCATTTTATTTCTGTAGGTCCTCTATATCTTGACCTATATCTTGTCGTTCTACCCAATGAATGTCAATTTGTAACTCACTGCCATTCGGTACTGAGGTGAGATCCTCAGACATTTTGTGAGGCCATATGACGGTGCTGTTGGTCCTGGGTTCCTCCTAATGCAAGACAATGCTAGGCTTCATGTGGCTGGAGTGTGTCAGAAGTTCCTGCAAGACAAAGACATTCATGCTAAGGACCGGCCCATCCATTCCCTAGACCTGAATCCATCTGAGCACATCTGGGACATCATGTCTCGCTCCATCCACCAACGTTACGTTGCACCACAGACTGTCCAGGAGTTGGTCGATGCTTTCATCCTGGTCTGTGTGGACATCCTTCAGGAGAACATCTTCCACCTCATCAGCATGCCCAGGTGTTGTCGAGAGGTCCTACAGGCAGGTGGAGTTCACAACCACTACTTAGCCTCATTTTAACTAGTTTTAAGGACATTACATCAAAGCTGCATCAACCTGTAGGTTTTCCAATTGAATTTTCAGTGTGACTCCAAATCCAGCGACCACAGGTTGATAAATTTGATTTCCATTGATAATTTTTGTGTGATTTTGTTGTCAGCACATTCAACTATGTAAAGAACTAAAGAACTATTTAATAAGAATATTTCATTCTTTCAGATCTAGGATGTCATGTTTTAGTGTTTCCTTTATTTTTTGAGTATTGTATATATAAAATATTGATATCAAATTTTTTCTATTATTTTCCCTTATTGGTAATAATTTTTGAGTAGTTTTTTTTTGTCTGTGTTTTTTATTCTAATCAGAAGCTACTGTTACTGCAACATCTCATAGCCAACGGCTGCTGGTGTTTTTCGGGATGCTTTGCCTCCTCCTGGTGGTGATTATTGCTTTAATAATCTACAGTATCAAATATCTACAATGAGGAGGGTGGTGTAGTTATGGGGACAACTTGAGTCCCAAAATAAGGTGAAGAACTTGATAACAATTTGATTTACTTGGAATCCGAAGTTCCAGATGACACATGACCACCGTGGCTCACATTAGTGATTTCCTTTTTCTTCATTCCTGCTGAACATGGTACACAAAATGCATGAGGGTTGGTCAGAAATAATCTTGTGGCACCATCAACAGCACAAAGCCACAAGGGTCATGATCTTTGAGCCAGAGAGTCCAGCTGCTCATGCTTTTGGAAATAAAGTTATAGCATCAAAATCAACAGACGACCGAAGTGAGGAAAAAAACGTTCTCACTTTCTCCAGACACAGAGACTCCTATGAGGTTTTTAGAAATATTGATGAAGCACTATTCCCAAATGTTAATTTAAACAGTTTTTATTTAGTCGTGCTGAGCAGGGGCGTATCCAGGAAGGTTAATAAAGAGGGGCTAAAAAGGGCCCAGGCGGGGTATTGAACTGTGGCACTCCACTTAGTGGAGACCTAATCCACAAATTAGGTCTCCACTTATAGTGGAGACCTAATTTGAGCTGGTCACATTTTAGAGTTTTCATTTGTAAAAATTACACTTTTGCTAAGGTTTATGTAAGAATGTAGCCTCCAACTTTGCTAAACCAAAATAGTAAAAAGTAAATACCCCCCCCAAAAAAATAAAATAAAATTAAAAAAAAGCAGGCGTTGCCCCCTAAAATTGAATCGTAAGATATTAAAAGATAGATTTCTGACACATTTTCAAGAACAGAAGAACAGATATTGTTTGGGTTAATTTTTGTCGGAGTTTGTTTGGTCTGTTTTTCACAATATTGGAGAAAGGGGAACTTATTAGTTCCCCAAGAGGCAGTGTGATATTTTTAATCATGTCCTTTAAATTGAGGCTTGACTTGAATGTAGTTTCATTTTCTTCATTGATGCAGCAACGTTGCTGTACAACATCAGATTTTAGGATGGAGGAAGAAATCAGCTAGTCTACTCTGGTTTTCAAAAATAAGGCTCTAACTGAACAAGGTGAGCGACTCCTGGCTTTCTTCAGTTCAACCCCAGGCTTTCACGCTGGATAAAACATGATGGATAAAGCTACAAGGGTTTTTGTTGATTACTGACAAACAGAGTTGGTTTAAATATGTCAACCGCCTGTTGTGATATGGAAAAAAGGTGGACTTTAAATTCTTATTCATATTTAAATCACACAGTAATACAAAATAAATGTCAGGTAATGAAAGTTAACTTTTCTTAACCCATAAAAGTAAAAACAAATCTAACTGCCATTATAGTTGTTTGTTTTAGCTGGGCTGGTTTCCTGACATTTAACGGGCTTTTATGCACACTGTATAGATTTTCAATAGCTCAGAGGTCAAAAAACAAAAATCAACTTGTTGTACCTTTGGACTTGCTATAAATATTTAGGGGCTTGCTTTGTCCCAATCATTGTACCTCCAAAAGTGTTATTTTTAGATTTTCTCAAGGTTCTAAACTCATTTAAATAGCAGCTAAATACACTTTGCTTTAATGAGCTTTCCTTTAATCTATTTTAATTTCTTCATTACTGTTTCTTTGTGTATTGTTGTCTACTCTTTTTAGCTGTGTTTTAATTTCAAACGCTATATTTTTTTTTTTTATCTGTCATAGGTAACCTAAAATAAATTTAACTGAATAACTAATGTGATCCAACCTTAATAGGATTTCTGATTTGCTTTTTAGGATAATTATTTTACCCAAACACTACCACTGTCAGTAAAAAAAATTGTGAGCATGATGCTTGACAGCTGGTAATTTCTTAGGAAGTTTTGAAAGCTTCACCGTGACCAAGCATGTTTCTAGTAATTAATCTCAAATAGCCCAAACTTTGTCTTTTCTGATTAGGAAACTTTTCTCCAGAGCTACATGCAATTAGCTGCAGATTTAATGTTAACCATCTAATCTTTGTGACTTTGAAGTTGTTAATTTCGGGGAAGGAGCTTCATTCTTTGTTAGCACCCTCTCGCTCAAATGATAAGGTAAAATTGACTTCACTGTGGAAAGTGATGCTGGTTTTGGAGCAGGTTCCATTTAATGGCTGCAGTGGATCCAGACAGACTAAACGAAGTAAACAAATCGTAGCTTTTTTTAAATAAAAATCTAAATTTAAATTCAGTTTATTTATATAGCGCCATTTCACAACAGATGTCATCTCAAGGTACTTTACAAGAAGAGTTATTACAATACAATGTTTAATGTAGGAATTAGAGAACCACAGAAGATTGTGTCATGACTTCTCAGCAATCCCTCACACTGAGCAAGCATGAAGCGACAGTGGAGAGGAAAAACTCCCTTTTAACAGGAAGAAACCTCCGGCAGAACCAGGCTCAGTATAAGCGGTCATCTGCCGAGACCGTCTGGGGTTTGGAGAAGTCAGCAGAGACACAGAAAGAGCAACAGAACTGATGCAGAAGCAGAAGCTGGTAGCAGGACCTGGAGAACGTTCCTCTACTGGAATGCCATCTTAGTCAGGGTCGTCAAGCAGGGCGGGTCAGGAGCACCTACTGTAGGAGACTAAGAGAAAACAGGTTAGCGCTTGAAGTGACAGCACATCATGCAGTTGGGGAGAAGTAGGGGAGAAAGTAGGAACTGACTCTAATAATGTCCTCCAACAGCCTAGCCTAAAGCAGCATAGCTACTAACATTAACCTGTCTCCTAGCTACTAGGAGACCTAGCTACTAACACTCTCTACCTGGCTTACATTAATCTATCTCTACCTAGCTACTCTACCTCTTCCTATCTCATCCTAGCTTTTGAAAACTCTACCTGACAACTAACATTAACCTGTCTCTTCCTAGCTACCTGTCTAACCTGTCTCTAACTACCTGTTAACCTGTCTAACTGTAAGCTTTGTAAAAGAGGAAGGTTTTAAGCCTAGTTTTAAAGAGAGACAAATTGTCTGCTTCACGAACCAACCCTGGGAGCTGGTTCCATAGGAGGGGAGCCTGATAACTGAAAGATCTGCCACCCATTCTATTTTTAGAAATCATAGGAACTACCAGTAAATGAAGAACATGATGTGAATTGTGTAGAGGATTAAGGTCGACATACATTTGGAACTTCTGCATTCAAACGAAGTATGTGTTTTATGATACACGTTCAGTAATTACACTAGAAAACAAAAGAAACAAACCGTTAAAAGCATAAAAATAGTAATTTCTCCATATGATGTACATGTGCAATATTTTTAGGGATATTTATTATTTTACACAGATGGAAAAGCAAAAACAGCAACCAGTTCTGGAAAAAAACCAGAACAACATGGAACTACTGGAACAAGTAAGTTTTATAAATCAGGTAAATATGCAACATTCTGTACTAAGAGCGATAAAATTATGCACGGGTTCAATTTGCAACATGGATGCTGCACTATTAGCAACTATTTGTGCCCATCTATAATAAGAGTTGTTTTTTATATTATCTATAAGTTCACAATCTAGAGTTCCTGATTTTGATTTTCTGTTTTAGAGCTGAATGAAGAAGTCGCCATTTATTCTAGAATCAAGCAAAAAGACGCTGTGTCTGCAGGATCAGGTAGGTTGTAAAGATTGATTCAAATATTTCCGACCAGCAGCAGATTAAGCCCACAGTTCATGATATGAATGAACTATTTTGGTTCAAATGGGCCCATTTACAGTCTGACATGCAATGTGAATGGTAATCGTATTTTACTTAAAGGATCTGTATCATGGTATTTTACGCCTCTCAACGTCTGGGATAGACACATACAGAATATGATCAAATGTTACCTTTGACATTATGTAGTATCCATTTTTTCCTGAAATATAACTTATACTTTGGAGTTATTCTTCGACCCGGAAGTAAGACGTTCAGTTTCACTAAAATCAAGAAAGTTTGTGTGTCACAATGACTATCCCCTCTCACTTTCACACCAATTTGAAAAACAACAGTCAGGCAGGAAATTAGATACCCAGTGTGGAGGTGACAAATAACACTTCTGTGATAAATTAATCACACCAACCTAAATCGTTTTTCTTCAAACTGACGATGCAACATTAGCAGTTATAGAAATGTAATTACTATTGCAGTAGTAAGTCAATTAAATTACTTTACAATGTAGGTATAAGTTCACATAAGCAAGAAGGCTTCATAAATGACTTACACACATTATCATTAGCATGTGGCTAGCGTTTTGCTATTTCTTACTGCTCTGGCCACTCCATCAGGCATTTTATGGTTGAAAGTGTGCCGGTTACAGGAGTTAATCTCTTGAACAGTTCACTTCAATACAAAAGCAGGCATCGTTTCAGTAACAGTGACAGACAAACATCTTATGGCTGCTTAGTCGTGGGAAAGAAATTCCAGCCGTTTCTGGCGATTGGACTCTTCTGTAAGAATGTTTAGTAAAGTCCTGTACCTCTCACAGTCGAACATGCATTTTCATACAGAGGTAAAATCATACAAAATGGTGGTAGTTAGTGTGTTGCTTCAGCTGCTCGCACATCGGGGTGGACACATTTGGTCACTTCCTGGTTTGACACTGACGAAAAACACATCACATCGTCCTAAATCAGTCCTTTACCAGGAGAGGGCAGAGTAGTTCCTCAGAGAGCAGGATTTAGGGGGATTATTGACAAATACGCAACTTAAAGCAAATAAAACTCTGGGTTTACTTTTTTTTATAAGGAAATAACATTACAACATGGTTAAAAGCTCCAAAATGTTGATTTTACATGATATAGGACCTTTAGCACAACTCCAGCCGTCGAGGGCCTGTGTCCTCTCGTCTGAATCAGTAAACTGGGTCAATAACATGGATGCTGGTGAAAGTGTGATTTAGGTAATTGGTTCAGGTGTGTTTAACAAGGACACATCAAAGTTAAGGATAATGGCCTTAGAGAACAAGAGTTTGACACCGCTGGACTAGACTCTATATTGGAAAAGGTTACTTTAGATAGCAACCTTGACTTCACTAAAATATATAAACATTTTAGTCTTTTGTTTATTTGTGGTCAAATATATTATTTATCCATAACTGTTTTACAACTGTTCTGATATTTGAAATTCAGAGGGAAAAGATGAACTGGAAACCAAACCTGAGAAGAAAACTGAAGAGCCTGCAGCTGCCATACCAAGTAAGTAAAAGACGTGAAACAACCCATTTAAATCATGTAAAAGGAAAGTACACCTTCCACAGTTCCAGGGCTGTAGAAATCAGAAAAGACAGTAATAAAAATGACCAGATCCCTAACAAATCATTTAATTTAAACCTCAAGTGTCCAAAAAGCACAGAGAGCATTGAACACTGATTTATTTATGAATGGAATATAAAATAGAAATAGAGCTTTTCTATGTGAAAAACTAAGGTAATCCTGCAAGGTTCAGAGGTCAACCCTTCATTCTGGTCCAGCTGATGAAGAACCTGTCCATACCAGTCTTATAGGGAAGCAGGAAACATTCTGTAATCTGACAAATATTTCTAGTCCATCATTTTGTTCTCTTTAACGGGAGACTCAGTATTTAACAGGAGACTGTTCAGTTTCTTAATTCCTGTTAAACTGTTGTCATCTAATACAAGGAAGGCAGTTACTAATTCATTATTTTTAGGACGTATATTCCTTCTGGTGCTGAATGTACCGTGGTGAGATATTCGTCCAAAATTCAGCTAAAAACAGAAGCAGTGATGGTGAATGACGTGAGGTCCTGTTCTCCCTCTAAACAGAAGGTCGATCAGCTCTGGAATGTCGAATTATTCTGTCGCTGGTGTGTTTGGGGATACTTTTCCTTGTGATAGTGGTGGTGATCGTTGTCCTCTTGATCAACTGTAAGATTCCTTTTTATCATACTTCTCAATTAACAATTAATAAAGTGATTTGTGTTTGTCTTCAAATACAGATTTTAGTTAAAAACAACCTATTGCAAAAGGTAAAATGTAATGAAAACGTAATATTTGAGGCAAAGTTAATGAAAATACAGCATTTGAGGAATAGTATAGTTTATAGTTTTTCTTATAACACCAGCAGTGCACATTTATTAAATTGACTATTTATTTATTTATTTATTTCAAATAGTGAACATGAAGATGAACAGACAGGATGCAACCCTCATTGACTGGGCAGCCAAAAATCAGCATTTAATTCTGGTAAACAGAAACCTAACAAATCAGACGGAAGAACTTCTTCTGGAAAAGAGAGTCCTGGAGAATCAGAACAAGCAACTTCTTGTGGAAAACAAAAACCTAACAAATCAGACGGAAGAACTTATTGTGGAAAAGAAAGTCTTGGAGAATCAGAACAAGCAACTTCTTGTGGAAAACAAAAAACTAACAAATCAGACGGAAGAACTTATTGTGGAAAAGAGAGTCCTGGAGAATCAGAACAAGCAACTTCTTGTGGAAAACAAAAACCTAACAAATCAGGCAAACCAGCTTCTCCTGGAAAATAGAGCCTTAGAGAACGATAGCAAGAAGCTGATGGAAAATACTAGAATCTTGGAGAATCAAACTGCAGTACTGGGCAAAGAAAAAGACAACCTCAATTGGACTCTGGAAGTCATCCTCAAGTTTCAGAACTTCCCAGTTAATGTGTTTTGTCCCCAAAAAAGTAAGTTTTTTTACTATTATGACACAACTATATAGTGTATCCTATGATTGTACAACAGCGGAAGGTTTTATTATCAAAAAGTAACCCAGATTATAAACAAGGGAGTTGCAGTGCAATAAAGTATGACTTGTTAACCATCTCCAACCAACTGAAAGGTCATGGTTAGGTCGTTGGACTTGTTTTATTGGTTTGTACATCCTCCAAACATGCAAAACAATCCAATTATACGTAAAATACAGTCTTGCCAACCAATCCTGTGATGCAATGCAAGAAAACATAAACATCGATGTCACAAAATATTTCCCAATAGTTATTTAAATGAGGGGAATATCTTTCTTGATTTGGACAGGTTGGATATTTCTTTAACTTTACTACTGTTTGACTTAACATGCATGCAATTTTTCTTGTGTTTTTTTTTTACATCATGTTTCTAAAATCTGATAAAAATATTTGTATTTAATATTATAATTTCATATAAACAGAATGTCGGCCATGTCTAGATGGTTGGACTAGGGTGAATGGAACATGCTACCTGTTTTACTCTCAACCTTCTCCGTGGATGACTTGGAGAGACAGTCAAAAGTTTTGCCATGACCAAAAAGCAGATCTGGTTGTTATTGACAGCCTGGAGGAACAGGTGAGATCTCACACCGAACATCCTAACTTTACAAATAGCATTATAAACTTAATGTAAATGTGCCTTTTTTTATGATTTGCTTTTACTGATTTACAGAAATTTGTTAGCAACCACTCTGGGTATTACTATGATAGGTATCATGGATACTGGCTGGGGTTACGAAAAATTAATAGTGACTGGACCTGGGTTGATGGACGTGTTGATACTCTGAAGTAAGAGATATACTGCAATCTCCTGAATATGTGGTCTTATTTAATTTAATATTTTTAATTTGTTTTTCTTTTAAAAGGTACTGGATCCCTGGGAGTTTGGGAACATCAGATTCCTTTGCTCTATTGATTCCTGATAAGACTACGACTGAGAACTGGATCGCATCCACAGATGGGTTTCTGAACCGTTTTATCTGTGAGCGTCAAGCCCTGATAAGATCTGATTAGTTAACACTGTTTCTATCACTTCCCTTTGTGTGATACACATGTTTGTATTATCAATGTGTAAATATGAAGAACTTTGTCAAGAAAGATGATTTTCTTTTTTTTTCGGTTGTAAACATATTTCTAATAATCCCACCCTCTTGATGAAACCAGAACTTTACAATTTTCCCTGAGAAAATACACTAATATAGGCGATAACTGTTTTTATTTAAACAGGTGTAGAGGTGGCATCCCACCGTGAAATTACCCATGTACTAATAATTTTGAGGCAGTTGCTGCGAATCTAACAGTAACTTAAAACATTGAATGAAATTGATGACATGAAGAGCAGCATTGTCAGTGTTGATGTATTTAACTGGGGTCACACTGCCCTCAATAATCAGAAACCAAAGTGGATTTTGATACAAAACCGAAAAAAAGATTTTAGAAGCTCTTTTTATTTTAATAGCATGGTGGCTAAAAGCACTTAATATAACTTTTTATATGAAGTTTTGTCTAAGAACTGTCAACGGAATTTTTAGTTCTTACACAGTCCAGAAAAACAACTGAGTAAAACCTTCTATGCACTGTTTTCCGACGTTATAATCTAAATGTTTATGATTTTTACCAACAATCAGCTTTAAAACAAACAGATAAAGAAGTTAACCAACTATAACTCAATATAAGCATTCATGAAATCTCTGCTAAACATCATTTTGAACCATGTACAGCTAATAGCTGTCGACACAGCATGAATTTAAATCAAACAAGTTCATGCAGGCTCTGAGACCTGGGATTTTTGGCATTTTCTGCATTTATGTGCAGATCGCTAATCCCTAAACTGAAAATAGAAATAAAAACGACCATAGGCTCTTTTCTTCACTGCATCTCAGAGGTAACGGCCAAGCATGATCAGAAACTAAAAAAAAATTATTTTACTAGAGGTTTCATGTCACTTCAACTTCTTGATCTCGATACAGAAATGTCTCTTTTGTCAGTTATTTTTTTAACTGGATTGACATTTTTTTATTCAGTTTCCTGTGTCCCCTGTTTAGTGATTATGTTAATATTTTTCCTAGACATTGTTCACTCTATTAACAAATCTGTAATTTAATTGTATTCATCATTTTCAAAAATTTCACCAAAGACAGAGTCATTGACATAGCAAAGATTGGGGTTTCTCTTTACTTTCTGTTTAGAAGCAAATCAACAGCAGGTGCAACCCACACATTTATAAAGTCTGTTCCCAAATCTGTAAAAATGAATATTGTTCTTCCTCCTGGGAGAAAACTCTTCCTCTTTGACATTTTCCATTAAGAATTATGCTTATGAAATATACTTGTTTGGTGTTTGTTGACCTTATTTGTTCCTTTATATGTCATTAAGTATTCTAATGTATTCCTCTGCTGGTTCTCTGTAGGATTGTAGTTGTGTCTTTGACTTCCTTTTTGTTTAGGAGTTTCAGTCTCTACAGGACAGAAAATGGAGGAAATGTTTCAGGACACAAAACTGTTGATGCAGCTTAAAGCCATCAGTTGGTTTCTCCAATCCTTAAATTGGAGGCTCATGTCAATTGTGAGGTCCTACTTATTTCACTTGAGGCATCTTGCTAAAGTTAAGCCCATCCTCAGGAAAAGCCACCTCAAATCAGTGATCCATGCCTTTGTCACTTCTTGCCTATAGACTTTACAAATTGTGCACTCTATGGTATAAACTTGACCATCATCTCAAAGCTTCAGTTAGTGCAGAACGTAGCTGCATGATTTCTTACGGGTGCTCTGTGAAAGTAACACTTCACACCAGTTCTGGCAGGCCATCACTGGCTACCTATCTGGTTCACAATTGAATTTGAATATTTGTTTTCAAGTCACTTCATGGGCTGGCGCCTGCATACCTTTCAGAGTTGCTTCTACCATATTTACCCACTAGATCTCTCGGGTCAGCCCATCAGTTGCTACTATCGATAACGAATGCTCGCTATGAAAGTTCGGGACAATGAGCATTCTTGTTCTCCGGCCCCACCCTATGGAATCACGTTCCCCTCTCTGTGTGACAGTCTCCTTCACTTAATATTTTTAAATCTCCATTAAATACATTTTTATTTTTCCTCACTTTTACTTGATGCTTATTTTGTTTATTTAATTCTAGTAGTTTAAGATTTTATGCTTGTTTTGTATTGTTTTTATCTACTCTGTTCGGCACCTTGGTCAGCTCTCATGCTGTTAAGTGTTCTATACAAATAAAGTTGGTATGGTAAATAAAGTAAAGGTTTTATTAATAACCTTATATATTTTAGGACACCAATCCTGCAATTGCCACAACTGATATGAGAGGGAATAGTTAAAATAAGTTTTTCACACGATACTTCTACCACACAAAAAAATGTAATGAATTGGAAGGCAGGTTTTAGTTTAATCTCTGCATGTTATAACAAATGATGGTAAATTTGATTTAAAAAATAACCACTAAACTAAAACATTTTAAGTATTGATTCATGGTACCGGTTAACTGTAACTGATACGGTACATAAGAACAATATTGGCCCCTCATACCTAATATCGGTATTGGTGTATCTATTAGCGGTGTCAAATTATTGCATCAATTGCGATTCATTAATTACATCCATTTTTAGCACGCTATTTTTTTTTTATCGCATTAATCGTTTTTTTTATCTTTGATTTTAATATTCTAGAATGCTAGTTGCCTTTATGTGCTCGAGTTGTTAGTGGTTAACCACTCCCTGAAGTGGAGATCAAAGTCTGTAAACTGATCATAAACTGTTTTCTACTGTAGTGAGGAGGACGAGGTGGGGAGGAGCGGTGAGTGGCAGACAGTCTACTCAATTTAACTACATTTAGTGAGTTTTTAGATCATTCTAGCTATTCTCTTTCAAGAATAAAAGTGAATAGCGACAAATCTAGCAAACTTGTTAGCGGGCAATGGAGACTTTTGGGTGAAGCATGTAACGTTAATCTTCAGCAGCGGGGCGTTCTCCAATCTCAGACCAAAAAGCCAACCAGTCTGCACCGTACGCTTTCCAAGCTCAAACAGTTTGGCAAGCCATCGGCCTAGGGGTATGGCTTATATTACATGTTGTTTTGACCTGTAATACAACTGGACTCAGAGTAGATATATACCTCACTGATTCCAGAATTAGGCATGCCTAAAGCAGGAGGTTTCAGTAGCTATTTGGGACTAGTCACAAAAACAATAGAATTTAAATGCTGGGACTGCATCTCTTCAGGTCTGATAAGTACAATAGATGACTTCATGATACAACTTTTTTAATTACATATATATATATATATATCAAACCTTTGTTCAACCACACTGATGTAATGAATTTAAATTAAAATACCTCAAGATTAGTGTTTTTTCTAAGCAATTATTAGGTGAGATTAAAAAAGAGATGAATTAGTTTAATTAATTACAGATCATAATTCATTAATCACATTTTTTTTTCTAATCTCATGACAGTACTTTGTTTGGTTATCTCTTCACCAAATCATATAAAGCACTTTGAATTACCTTGTTGAAAGTGTGCTATACAAATAAAATTGCCTTGCCTTAACTGTTGTGGTGGCAGCATAATGCTGTGGGTCTGTTTTTATGGAAATGGTGCTGGAGAATCCCACAAAGTTTATTGAATAACAATTTAGGATGCCACAACCAAATTCTCCACATTATATTTAAATCAACAGCTAGAGAGTAAAATCTCAGGCACAACTGGAGGCTCCAGTGGGATAAAGATCCCAGACACACACATCACAGCTGGTTCTGTACAGACCCAAGCAGGTCAACATTAAACGCTGTTAACAGTCTGTTACTTAATGAATGTTTTTAACAGAGAACCAACCATTTAAATTAAATGTACCAAAACTGCCAAACAGAGGAATGAAATACTGACTTTAAGTCAGACCCAAAGCTACAAGGAAGTCTGGTTGAGGTGCAACCTACTCAGAGAACTTCACTGGATTCTGTTTAATCAGCTTCATTGAAAGAAATTAAGTAAATAAAAAAAGGTTTTTACCATAAAGAAAAAAGAGAATTACTCAATTTTGTTCATACTTTTGGCAATCAAATGGATGTGTGATGATTAGAAACTAAGTAAAACAGGAAATTAAGACATCTACCAGGAAAACCTCTGTGTGCCAACAGCTTGTAGTGCAACAGGGTGGATGTGTCTGTAAAGAGATCAGATGTACTGTTGAGAAATTACTAAATCTGATGTCTTTGGCAATTTCCGGAGACTGGCCTGGGCGAGCAGATGATAGCTGAATCTGGTTTTCATTCTGTACACCTCCTACGTTCTGTCTTACTTCATGTGGTATGGATCACCGAAACGTTCACAAACCTTCAAAAGGTACGTGAATTTCAGTCAGCATTTTACAGCATAACTGAAAAATCTAACATCCACACCACAGTTTAGAAACTTGTCATTCTTTTTTTGGAAACACATCAAAATAAAACAATACAAAATTAGTATCAACGTGAAATCTACAGCACAGCGACAGCATCTGACTTTCATACGGTCTACGTCTTTCCTCTAAAACCTAAGAGAGCCATCATCTTCAGATAATCATCAGCTGGAAGTCAAGTTTCTGCCATAAGCTCTTTTTTTATTACTTAAATCCTGCTTCCTTTTAACAAACTCAGCAGGCTACTGCGAACAATGTGTTTAACCTTCATGTCAGTTTTTGCATTAGAGACAATCCTCGCTTTTATAGTTGGATCATGATTTTTTTTTTATTAACAGGTGGTAAAGAAGAGCCAGCTTCTCGGTTGATGTTGTGTTTGGGGATTGTTTCTGCCCTCCTGGTAGCGAGCATCATCATCATCATCCGTTGTAAGATCTAGATTAAAAAAAAACAATAAACTTCTTTATCTTTACTTACATCAAGGCAAGGCCATTTTATTTAAATAGCACACTCTCAACACGAAGGTGATTCAAGGTGTTTTACATGATTCAGTGGTAGAGAAACCAAAAACATTGTAAAAATAAGAAAATTAAAACAGATCATTACTAAAAGAAATGAATTTAGTAAATGAAGCATAAAAAATAAAATTCATGTGAGTGTATGAAATTTAAAAACAAATAAAACATAAGAATAAAAAGAGAAGGTGTAAAGAACAAATTTATGCAAAATAATATAGATTAAAAACAGATAAAACAAAATCGGTTAAAAAACAACAATCACACCACAAGAATCAAAGAATGGTCAAAAACGCAATTTAGGGCTCAAAGGTAGCTCTGAATAGTAGAGTTTTAATCTTTGTGTGACCAGCCCTTATAAAGGCCTCTTAGTGCTCAGGTAAGATTGAGGTCAGTGAAGAACCAGGATAACATGGTGAAATGATGCACAGAAAGCAAATTATGGTTCCCTCAGGATTACAGTTTTATTAACATAAGTACACTAAAATCAGGGTTCCCTGTAAATAAATAAATAAAAACCAGCAATGAAGTAAGTTGGGGGCTTCACTGTGGCCCCGGTCCAAAAGAAAATATTAAGACACAAAATCTCTGAAACTCTGCAACCAAAGCAATATGCGTTAAATAAACAAGCCAAACTACAGGACCGCGACCACCAGTCAGCCTCCAACGGAAACACAATGGATTAAAACAAATGCGGCAGGGAACCTCCTGAGGGAACAGGAAAATAATTAGAACAAAAACAATCTAAACAAACTAAACAAAACAAAACACCAGTGATAAGTCTGGCTTCTAAAAAGAAACAAAACAAAACATTAATATAAGAAAACAAAACATAACCTTGCAGTAAAAGGGTAGACGCCATATCTCCAGCAGTGCTACCTAGGACCGATACAAGATGCTACTTTTTATGCTTGGCTGGAATCCGAACACAGATGCCACCCCACACATGCACACCAGACTAACAGAGTTAGACAAAGGGAGAACTGCTGTTTGGTTGCGCTTTTATGACGTCATCTAAATTGGCCAGAGGGAGGGGGAAGGGCTGTTCCAGCTATGGTATCCCTAAAGGGACATCCACCTGCCAGTTACATTTGATTTAAAAGAGCCTAACGTTTAACCTTTTTTTGCATTCTTCTGGAAGTTTGTTCCAGATTTGTGGAGCCTAGAAGCTGAAAGCTGCCTCTCCTTGTTTAGTTCTAATTCTAGGAACTTTTAGTAAGCTAGAGTTGGAGGACCTGATTGGTCTGCTGGGTTGGCATAGTGACAACAGATCTCCAACATACTTTGGTGCTAAACCGTTCAGTGATTTATAAACTAGTAGGAGTATTTAGAAGTCTATTCTCTGAGCTACAGGGAGCCAGTGGAAGGACTTAAGAACTGGGGTGATGTGTTCTACTTTCCTGGTTCTAGGGAAGAGACGAGCAGCAGCGTTCTGGATCAGCTGCAGCTGCCAGATTTACTTTTATAGGTAGACCTGTGAGGACACTGTTGCAGTAATCAATCCGACTAAAGATGAACGCATGGATCAGTTTTTCAAGGTCCTTCTCTGACATCAGTCCTTTAATCCTAGAAATCTTCTTCAGGTGATAGAAGGCTGACCTTGTTATTGCCTTTATGTGACCCTGGAGGTTCAGGTCTGAGTCCATTATTACACCTAGATTACGGGCCTGATGAGTCGTTTTTTGTTTTATTAGCTGAAGCTGTGTGCTGACTCTGGATCGTTTCTCCTTAGGTCCAAAAATAATTACTTTGGTTTTGTTTCTGTTTAGCTGGAGAAAGTTATGGGACATCCAGTCCTTGATTTGTTCAATGCATTAATTTAAGGTCTGGATAGAATCAAAGTCACCTGGTGACAATGTAACGTATAGCTGTGTGTTGTCTGCATAGTTATGGTAAGGCAAGGCAAGTTTATTTGTAGAGCACAATTCATACACAAGGCAATTCAAAGTGCTTCACAGTTGCATAAATTAAGAAAACAGATAAACAGAAAAAAAACAAAAAACATCAACTTAAAAAATAAGTGCAGATAAATTACTTTCAATTGTCATAAGCACGGGTAATAAGAACTGTTTTCAGCCTGGATTTAAACATTGTTAGAGTTGAGGCTTGTCTCACATCCTCATGAAGACTGTTCCAGATTTTAGCTGCCTGAAACTGAAATGCAGCCTCACCGTGTTTATTGTCGACTCTGGGAACCACCAGGAGATCCCTCCCTGAAGTTCTCTGGGCCCGAGATGGTTCATATGTCTCTAACATGTCAGAGATGTACTTTGGTGCCAGACCATGAAAAGACTTGTACACAGGCAGAGCTGTTTTAAATTCTATTCTCTGAGCAACAGGAAGCCAGTGCAGATACCGGAGCGCTGGACTAATATGGTCGTATTTCCTGGTTATTGTCAGGACTCGAGCAGCAGCGTTCTGGATGTACTGCAGCTGTCTAACAGCTGGTTTAGAGAGGCCAGTGAGCAGGCCGTTACAGTGGTCTAACCTGCTGGAGACAAATGCATGGATAAGTCTCTCTAAGTCTGGTTTCCACACTATTCCTCTGATCTTAGCAACGTTTTTCAGATGGTAAAAAGCTGTTGATGTTATTGCTTTGATGTGGCTGTTTAAGTTCAGGTCTATGAAAAGTTGCCAGAGTCAAATTCCTTGTATGTGTCATACTTGGCCATTAAAGCTGATTCTGATTCTGATTCTGATGAGTCCATGATTACCCCTAGATTTCTAACCTGATTTTTTGGTTGAAGACAGAGAGACTCAAGATGGCTGATATCACTTTATCTTTGTGTCTGTGGGCCAAAAACAATGATCTCAGTTTTATCTGAGTTTAACTGGAGAAAGTTGTTTTGCATCCACACACTGATCTGTTCAATACAGTGACAGAGTATATCTACAGTATAGGCCCATGGTGAACGTAGATCTGAGTATCATCTGCATAGTTATGGTAAGACACATTATTGCTGTTAACTAGCTGACCCAATGGAAGCATGTACAAGTTGAATAAAAGTGGTCCCAAGATTGACCCCTGGGGGACTCCACAGGTCATAGTAATTTTGTCTGAGACACAGTTGCCAATTTGGACAAAGTACGTCCTGTCCTCGAAACAGGACTTGAACCAGTTTAGAGGAGTACCAGAGATTCCCCCCCAGTTTTCTAACCTGTGAAGTAAGATCCCATGGTCCACTGTGTCAAAGGCAGCGCTCAGGTCCAGCAGAACTAAAACTGAGACTTTGCCGGTATTGGTGTTCATGCGGATATCATTTGTCACCTTAATCAGAGCTGTCTCAGTGCTGTGGTGTGGCCAAAAGTCTGAGTTGAAAGTATCAAACACATTGTTAGATAGGAGAAAGTAAGTGAGCTGTTGATATACTCCTTTTTCTAGGACTTTTCCTAAGAATGGTAGGTTTGATATGGGATGGTAGTTGTTCAGTACTGTGGCATCAAGGCTGTTCTTCTTTAGAAGAGGCTTAATGATCGCAGTTTTTGAGGCATTTGGGAATGTTCCAGCCTCAAGTGAGATGTTAACTAACTGACCAAGTTTTGGTAACAAGCTAGTCAGCACAGACTTTAGAAATCGAGTGGGTAAATCATCAAGGCAGCATGTACAAGAACTCAGGAACTCAGATGGTAACTAATCTTATTGGCTGCTATAATCTTGGTTAGTGGGAGCATATAAATATTGAACAGGAGGGGTCCCAGGATGGAGCCCTGGGGGACCCCACATGTAATTTCTGTTTTTTCTGATAAGAAATTTCTAAAGAACTCCCTATTTTGAGGTAAGACTCAGACTATTGAAGTGCTGTACCAGTGAGTCCGACCCAGCTCTCCACTCATTCCAGTAATATTTTATGATCAACAATGTCAAACGCTGCACTGAGGTCCAACAGAACCAGAACTGTGGTCCTGCCGCTGTCTGTATTTATGCGGATATCATTGAAAACTTTGACTAGGACCGTCTCCGTGCTGTGATGGGCACGGAAACCAGACTGAAAATTATCTAAGGAGTCGTTCATTGTCACGAATGTAGTTAACTGTTGAGATACAGCTTTTTCAATAATCTTACTGATGAATGGGAGATTAGAGATTGTCTCATAATTCTGCATCAATGTGTTTTCTAGGTTGTTTTTCTTTGATAGGGGTTTGATAACTGAGTTACCTATTTGCATCAGATCGGACGACAGGGGGAACTTTCTTTAAAAAAGGTGTCGGTAAAATATTGAGGCAGCAAGAGGAGGAGCCTAGCTGTTTAATAATTTCATCAAGATGTAATTGATTTAGTTTTTTGAAATCAAACATTTTGTCTGCTTTATTTTTACATGGGAGTGAAAATGTTGGTGGGTTGGGTGCTGCTTTAAAGATTGATCTTCTAATTTCCAGAATCTTTTTAGTGAAGAAGTTGGCAAATTCACTACAGGCCCTAGTGGAGTGTAGCTCAGGGGCTGATATGATACAGTGAAGATTTATGGTTATATTGTGCTAAGAAAATTAAAATTTTTAATCTGAAGATTCATTAAAACAAGAGGGAGACAATAAATAAACCAAAACATATTTTAAGAAAAATAAACCAAATATCATAAAATAAGCATTTAGTAATTCTGTTTTGCCAAATGAAAATCATTTAATTTTTTCAATCAATAAACAGAATCTCAGAATTGCTAGAAAAATAAGAATGAAAAATGTACTAAAATAAATATAGCTATACTTATTTCGTTTTCCGATTTAGCCAGATTATCAACATAAAGATTAATGTGTTTATCTTAATGATGTAATGTATATGCATGATGTTAAAATTGAATTACACCCGTTTCCTTTAGAAGTTATTACTGAATATTATGCATCTTAAAATTAACTCTAAAAATATCGTAACCTGAACTTGTCGAAGATCTAAATCTGTGAGGTTTTTTCTTTTTTTTTACTCCTAGTCAGTGTGGTTCTGTACAGACAGCACGTAAACCTCAGTGAGATGATGATTAAGATGCAGATCTTGGAGAGCCAGAGTGAGCTGCTCCACAGAGACAGAGACGACCTGAGCTGGACGCTGGGAGTCATCCTGATGTTTGACAGGTTTCCAGTCAGAGATTTTTGTCGTGACGGCAGTGAGTATATTTCAATGGATCTCAATGGTTCATTTACAAAGCCTGTGTTGCAATTATGGAAATATCTGCTTTAATTGACAAAACTGTAAAGTCCCCGGTCTTCTCCAACTGCAACGTTTTCAGTTTTTTTGGGTTGGTTCAGGTTGAAGGAAAATTTAGATTCAGTGAAACCCTCTAAAGTCTGAATCAAAGCTAAAGAGTTTTCAAGAACTTTAAGAAACATTTTCCGCTTTTCTAATGTTCACTCTTTTCATGGCATAGAAGAAGAGAACATGTTGCCTATTTTGCCAATGGGGCTCAGCACTGCCCCCTATCAATGTAGCATGGTATTTGCTGCAAATTCATGACACATGCAGAAATAACACACACAAATTCATTAAATACACACACACCTTACAATAGGAGTGTCCAAAGTATGGCATAGTGCAAAAATATCAACAAATGAAAATCTTCTTACAATAGCAAATGTTATGTACAACACAACTTTTTTTTATAACCATGACTTTGGATTCTGTTTTCAGAGAAAAATATATTCACAAATGTTCAGTGATTTAAAATCTTATTTTAATTAACTCATTAATCTAGGATAAATTCAGATCTAAGATCCGATGATTTTGGTCCTTGTGGGAACAACCTGCCTTATAGGAACATCAGGTGGGATCTTCAGTTTGAGATTACATTAGGTTCAAGTAAAGGTCAGAACCAGGAAAGGAGCCATTTTCCCTTTTGCCCTCTGGGAGGCACCACAGACAATGACAAAGACTCCTTTTTAGTTCTAAAGTCCTTACACTGGCTCCCTGTAGCTCAGAGAATAGACTTCAAAGTGCTTTTATTGGTATATAAATCATTTAATGGTTTAGCACCTGAGTACATTAGAGATCTGCTATCATGGTACAAACCATCCAGATCACTCAGGTCCTCCAGCTCTAATTTACTGATCGTCCCTAGAACCAGAACCAAACATGGGGAAGCAGCTTTCAGTTTCTATGCTCCTCATCTCTGGAACAAACTACCAGGAGAATGTAAAGCTGCAGAGACACTGAACTCTTTTAAGTCTAAAATTAAAACGTATCTATTTAAACTTGCTTATGAGTAACTGCTTTTTTTTTTTTTTATATGCTTTGTAATCATGTGGTTTCATTATCACTGAATCATGTAAAGCACCTTGAATTACCTTGTGTTGAAAGTGTGCTATAGAAATAAAATTGCCTTGCCTTGCCTTGCCTTTTGGCTACCCAATATAGAAAAATAATCCATCACTTGATATGCTGTAACATTTTTCAAGCACTTTACATATAAACTCATTTTTATTCTGAAGTTTGAGAAATGTCTACTGTATCACCTTTATTCAATATTCATCTATGATCAGTTTTATGTGGATTTACTGCACCTAGTTGTCTTTTTTATTCCTTTTTAAAGAAATTTTCATATCAGTCTTTCATTGATAATCTGTTGATATTAATTTACACCATCAACATCTATTCAAATGCAGTGATTCTTATAAATTTTACAACACATTCAACTGGGATTGTATGTAAGAATGAAAACATACAAGCTGTTTTCATCTTATTTTATGGAAATAATAAAAACAATAGATGCCATTTCGTCTCTTTTCTTTCTTTATTTCTTGAACACAGAGTGTCAGCCATGTAGGAGGGACTGGATTCTGTTCCAGCAGAGGTGCTACCTGTTTTATAAAGATGGTTGGTTTACGTGGGAGGAAGGTAGAGAGTTATGCCAAAACTACCATGCAGACCTGGTTGTTATCGATAATCTGCAAGAACAGGTTAGTTCACCCCCCAACACTTCAAAACACGAGAACGTTTAACATCCAAAAGAAACATGTCTGATCATTGAAACAGTTTTTATGTTTCTGATGATTGAAATTTAAAACTCTCAGGAATTCATCAGTAATCAAACAGAATACTACTTTGATAAATACCACGGATACTGGCTGGGTTTATATGAGAGCGGTGACAGCTGGGTCTGGGTTAATGGACGACATGATACTTTTGGGTAAGGAATCTGGTTTTAGTTCACTGTCATGTTTTATTCGGTTTGCACAATAAAAATTGCATTTGTAAGTTTTCATGTTTCCACAATTCAAATTTAGAACAATTCCAGAGATGAAAACAAGTAGTTTGGAATATTAAGAGCAACCACAAATCTCAAACAAGACCTTAATGATTAAACTAAACTACAACATGCCTTCATGCAACAACACTTACAGTTACATCTTATTGCCACACAGAGTCTAATGTTGCATAAAATGCTGTATGTCAGCTTTAATTTTTAAAGAGTTTCTGATTTTATTCTGCTTCTTTATCAATCAAGTACAAACACTGAGTAAACAATGTATATTTCATGCAAACAGGAACCTGAGTCTATCCAAATATCTAAATGTTTTAATATGTGGATGTTCTTCTGTCAAAGGTTCTGGATGCAGGAGCCATTTTCTTTTCCGGGAAAACATGCGCTGTTGCTTCCTCATGGGAATCGCACAAAGAGCTGGGCCAAAGCTGACGCTGCATTTAAGAACAAGTTCATCTGTGAGGGTCAAGTCCTCAAACGATCAAACTAGCTTGAAGGAAATCAATATTTTTCATCATTTTTTGTCAGTTAATTTCAATTTATAATTTCTGTCCTTTTCTCCTATGAATATGTATTGATGATAATTACTTGCTATTTAGACTGGTTAACTTGATGTCCTTAAAAGGGAATGCATGTAGACCTCTTCCCTCTGGTCTGGCCAGAACATGTTTTTATGTTAAATACTCAAACACCTTCGAGAAGATTGATTCATTTTCTTTGATTGCAAACAGAAGTGAAGAATAAAGAATAATATATACATTAAGGACAAAATTACAAAACCAGATCACTGTGTGATACTCATATTAGAATGTGTAATTTATTAAGATAATTTAATACAAAAACTAAACATGTGAGCTAATCCAATTACCTGTAAAATCAAGAATTCTTTTTTAATGAATCCTCTGGAGGTTCTGTGATGAGTCTCGTCATCTAGCCCCATCCACTCCCTCTCATCATCATCCTCACCTGATCCTCCTTACCTCCCGCTTTATAACCTGTCACCTCCCTTCAGTCAGCGCAAGATCACACTGATGTCTTCATTGTGGGTTGCCTTCACATCTTTATGTTCCCTTATATAAAACATCTCTTCGTCAATTTTCAATAAAATATCATGGTGTTATCTTGTGGAACAAATTCATTCATTTGAATCCATCCTCGGTGTCTTTGCCCGTATACAAAGTCAAAATAAGGCATTTTTTGATTACCTCAACATAAACAGGAGCAGTATCCACTTCCCTGTTAAATTGTCATTTATCTATCAATCCTAAGCTCCTAAACTAATGTTACTTTATTTTGTTTTTTTGTATGAAATTGTTGTACTTTATATCTGATGGTTAATTTTTTGTTTTAAATTCTTATTTTTTATTTTATTTTTTTTTTTTTTGGCAGTTAAGTGTTTTCTCTTCTCTTGGGTGTGGTTTATATAAGCCAATTGTAGGCTTCTTCCACTCCCTCACACATGCTTTCTTTTTTAAATGTGTAATTGTGCTTTTTTCCCTTTTTACTGTGAAATAAATGAAAAAAATAAATAATCTGCTGTCCTGTGTCTCCGTTCCTGCCATCAGTACCACCATTCATCATCATCATCATCATCATCATCATCATCATCATCATCATCATCATCATCATCATCATCATCATCATCGTCACCACCACTACCAGCAGCTGCACTTTAATAAATGTCTGTACATCTTACCTGCTTCTGTGATTTGGTCCATACATCACACCGCACACCTCCTGACAGGTTATTCGTTTTTCACCAGCCTGAAAGCAGCTCAACGGTATAACACTGTTCAAGTTTTATACTTTAACAGGTGTGTGCAAAGTGTGTGTGATGTACTGTGGGGTCCTCAAGACTAGATAAAGAGCTATACAAGTACAGGCCATTTACTATTTAACTCAATCCTTATGTGCTGTATAAAGATGGATGTAGTAACAGATTTAAAGGTGGAGCTCTTTCAAAACATTTTAAAATCTAATATTCTAATATTCACTCATTCTGTCTCAGTTTTCCGCGCATTCTTCCTGATAGCGATGGCTTCATTTTCCGTGTTGTTCCTTTAAAGACATTTGTTCATTGGTGGTAAACTCAATGAAATGACATAATGATTCCTAGGAAATGTTGCTCTTAAAGCTGTCATGACGTCCTCAGGTGACGTTTGTAGCTTCTCTGGTAAGTTTTTTTTATGTTCAAATAAGGATTATTCTGCATGTTTCTGTTATTGTGTATTTTTTACTCTCTCTTTCTTGCATTTTGAATGCGTCTACAGATCTGCGTCTCTGAGCCTCCTGCATGGTTTCAGTTTCATTTTATCCGCTTTTTCAGAGTTTTCTGCATTAATATAAACGATGCAAAACAATCTTAACTTTCAGTTTTGAACATGAAACTAAATGCTTGTGTAACCTGTCGTTGGATGGGTCCAGTTCTTTCACTTGGGACGCCAGGTTTGTTAAGTACTCCATCTTGATTTGCTGCTGGTAGGAGTTATAGATCATGGTAAATATTCCAAATTCATCCACATTAAATGAGATCCTAAATTTCTATCCCAGTGCCCAGAATGAGTAAATCAGATCTGACCAATCAGACTGATAAGTGATTCATTGGAGTTTTTAAACGTTTTACGTTCACCTCGAAGTGACGTTTATGGTCTGTGGGACTTTTTGGTATGTCTGATGCGTTCAGTTGCAAAAACCAAAACCAAACAGGAATTTACTGTTTAGAACTCGCATACTGAACTCTTTTTTTTTTTTTTTTTTTTTTTTTGCATTCATCTTTTTTATTTGTGTCAATCAAGAATTTTTGAGTACAGATTTTGCAGTCTGTTAACTATTACTAGATATAGATTCATTTATAGAGAAAATACTTAGCAGTATATATATGTGTACTGAAGTATGTATATGATATCAATACTCTTTCAAATGATAAGATAGAAAAGTTAAAAACAGATGCTTCAGCAACATATTTTCTGAAACTGAAACGTATCCAAGTTCATCATTTTATCACAATACTATCATCCCTTAGAAAACTAAATATATTGATTTTGGGTACTGCATTATCAGAGAAAAATCTTTTCTTTTTTTGTATTAAAATAATTACCATCCCAGGTACTATGCTTTCATTGTAAATTGATCTGTTAAAAAAATGTGCCCTACTTGTTACCATACAGTAGGGTAAAAGTGTTATTCATTAGCAACATTTAGTTTCACCATGGTCTCTCCAAGTTAACTGTCTTTCTTCGCCAAGTTGGAATATGAATCTACATTATAGCAATCAAAAGGAGCAGAAGAATGGTTCCTCCTGCTTTCACCATCCAGGAAGTGCAGAGTCTGCTTGCAGCATTCCTATTTTTGCAAGCAGCAGTGGGTGTTTCCATTACATCCCTGACAGTACCATTTTTGTAGACTGTGGAATTGCTATTGGCGTCAGAGATGTACTGAAGTTGTGGCAGGGTATTCATCATGCTCTGATACTCAGCTATTTGATAAGCTATGTTAGATAGCAGTGATGTATTTGGGCGGCTGGTGCATGAAGTAATATTGATTGCAGGGTAGTAGAACAGGAAAGCCAAACACATCTCTTCAGTGGAGGACAAACCCATCATGGAATACTTGGTTGATCTGGCTCTCCATATCCTCAGTGGCTGTAGAAACTTTACGCTGGACCTCAGGCAGTTTGGATTCTGTGCTTGTCAATTCTTCTTCCAGAGGCTTTGTGTTCCAGAGTTGACATGTCTTTGATGCATCTGTGTATGGTGAGTCTTGAAGCACAGATTGTACCCACAGCCCATGTCTTGGAAAGCCTCTCCAAGCTGTTATTATTACAGGTTCCTGTCTACCTTTGTCAACAGAAACATTTCCTTCTGACTAACTTTTAATTAAAATGGAAGAGCAGGATGTAGTCTTTAAAGGAGCATGGGGCAGGATTTCTTTAAAAAACTAAACATGCATGTTTAGTTTTTAATGTTATTGAGCGATGAATCGATATAAACCAAAAACGATGAGCCCAACCACATGTTCTATTTTCTCAAGCGGGCTGTATGCAGCAAATTGTACGATAATTCGGGCCCAAATTTCCCGCGCTGTCCTACGGGTGTGATTTAGGTCGATGCTGCCTGTTCATTCTCAGCAGCTCAGCTTCAAAATAGGAATGAGACAATACTAGCGGCTCATTCAGCTGTGGGAATGTAACCAGCAAACGACCGAACACCACTCAAAGCACACAAAAATTGACACTAAGAAGAAGGTTTTATCAGAGTCAAAAGAAAAATATGATAAAAGCCAGACTGGCTCCCGGATATTTCTTCATACTGAACTCTTATTAATTCCTTCTTCCATATTAAGTCTTTTATAGTGTTTTTTCCTATCTTCTAGAGGAAAAAGAACAACTGACACTTCATTCTTAAAAAAAGAAAAGAGAAAAAGTCTCTGACTGTTGTACAAAGTAAGTTTCAAAAAATGTATCTGCTTATACAAACCATGAGCTAAATGATATTTAGGTACAACACTTTGGTTGTTGTAATATTTAAGAGACATCCCATCTCTTAAATATTACAGCTAATGTCATTGATGGTATATGAGTATTTTGCAAAATTGTGTTTGTAGAATAAATATGGATTCCTGAAACACCTACATAGACGTTTGTAAAGGAATCTAATAATGAAAAGTCAGTTTAGTCTTCAGGAGAAGCTTAGGTGGGAAAACAAAGCTTCTGTTATTCAGTTAAAGGAGTATGACTGAATGACAATATGTTTTATTGTTTTATTGCTGCTTTTATTTTATTATTAAACGAAGCACCATAATTGCCTTGTTGCTGTAAATGTGCCATACAAATAAAATTTGCCTCACCTTACAGGTTGCATCATCTTTTATGGTTTTACAGCTGTTTCTGCAGAATATTCTAAACCATAAAACTGTTCATTATTTTAAACATGTTAGTCTCCGAATGCCATGAAAGATGAATTAGATCCAACATAATAAAATAATTGAGCTATAGTTCTTTATTTTGCGGGAAACCCTCCACAATAAGATATGTGCGAAAGTTTTCTAAAATATTTGATCAAGCTGCTGCTGAGTCCTCTGGGGTCGGTCTCTGTTCTTCGTCCAAACAGGAGTAGAAGTAAAAATCTCACTCTGGCCTGTTGATTGTGTGTTTGGGGACACTCTGTCTCCTCCTGGTGGTGATCTTCATCATTCTGATCTACAGTAGGTTTTCATTGCCACTCTGAACACCTGGAAACTGGAAACTAATGTGCTGTTTTGTTTGTTTGAATTAGTCCTTGTGGTAGAGAAAAGGCAGGAAGGAACCATCAGTGACTTGGCAGACAAAAACGAGCTTCTGATTGCAGAGAAGGCAATTCTGGAGAATCGAACTGAGCAGCTGATAAAACAGTTTAAAATCTTAGAAAGTCAAAATAAAGTGGTGAAAAAGGAGAGAGATGACTTCAATTGGACGCTGGATGTGATCCTGACATTCAACAGTTTCCCTCTGGACAAACTCTGCCCTAATAAACATAAGTCTTCTATGTTGGTAACCAGTATAAGCTACTTCATAATATTAGCGAGCTGTTCTCTGAAGGGTTATGGCTAGATGTTGAAAGGCATAAAATGAAATAATCTAAAATAAAAATCCTCACATTAATCTGGTAAAGTTTGACTGGTTTACAATAAAAAGATAAACATTAACAGTCATAAAATTGCTTTTTGTTAAAGTTGTCCCAATATTACAATAAAAAAAGAAATGAGACTGTGGCACAGGGGGTTCAGAGGTTGATCCATCTGTCTCAGTCGTTGTGTCCATGGGCAAGACACTTCACCTACCGCCTACTGGTGTTGGTCAGAGGGGCCGATGGCGCGATATGGCAGCCTCGCTTCTGTCAATCTGCCCCAGGGCAGCTTGGTTCCACCAGTGTGTGAATGTGAGAGTGAATGAATAATGGAATTTGTAAAGCGTCTTTGAGTGTCCAGATAAGCGCTATGTAAGTTTGATGCATTATTATTATTTAAACCATAACTGAAAAATAACAAAGGAAGTGAAATGTAACTCAGAATGGTTTCACTTTTTAAACTTAAAACTGTAAACTTTCATGTTTAATTTAGGTCTTAAAGGAACACATAGTGCTAAATGATGTTAAATAAAGAATTTCTTCATCAGTGTTTTCAAATAAGAGTCTGAAACAGGTGGTGCTCATTTCTATTCCTTATTTCTGAGTCCATATTCTCTCTTACCACTGCAGATGCAACTGAAAGCTCTGACATTTTGAGCTTTACTTCACAGTTACCGTCGTACATTTAGCTGAGAAAGTTTTACTTTGGTCTCAACAGAGCAGAGTGTCTTCTCTCACATGTTGGCTTTGTCCCCTACATCTGTGGTCCACAGGGATTACTATCCTGCATGTTCTAGATGTGTTTCTTCCCCAGCTCTCAGACCAGAAACAGATTATAGCAGTTGCCAGTAGGTGTTTTTAGTTACTTGGTTACTTCTGAAGTAACCATATATACTTGGTAATATATATGTAATATAATCTGATATATTACTTGGTTGCCTATCCAGATACCAAAAGGGCTGTAAAATATGCCAAAACTGCTTTTCTTTCAAAGACTGTTTTGAAAAATAGTCACAGACCTCAAATTCTGTTTAATGTTTTTAATTCTGTTGTTAATCCGTGTTTTACAAAGCATGTTTTTGCATCATCTGTTATCTGTGAATTTTTTTTTACAATTCTTTGTTGATAAGTGAACATAGTTTCATTATGGAGGATTACATGGCTCCTTTTTAATAATTGCTAAATATATTTTCACTGCTGCTATTTTGTCTATCAAACCATAATACTACCACCATTGGTGTCATGTGAGTTTGTTTAGCTTCTTCACTATCTAGATGGTTTACTCTATATATGGGAGATTTCTGAACCTCATCCATCATTTTCAGTGTTGATGTGAAGGATGCAGGAATTTCAACAATTTACAAGAAGCATAAAACGAGTGAAAATATTACGCTAATAGATTTCTGATCACATAAAGAAAAACACGTCACTTTAAGGTTTAAATATTAGCACGCATTTCTGTTAATCATTTATGTCAACATGATAGTATTTATAAAGTTTAAACACAAAGTTTTACATATTCTGATGTAAAATAGACATAAGAAAATATAGATTTAAAAAAAAGATTTAAACGAGGAGTCTAGAAAAGAAAAAAAGAAAGATTGGTTTCTTCTGACAGTCTAAAAACGTTTTTCACACAGTGGTGCTTGACTGTTCAGTATGGTGTGTTTCTTTAATGTTTTCTGTAAAATGGAGAAAGGACAAGAGCAAGTTAAAGTGATGATTTGGTTTTTCTAACAGCATCACAGCTCCAGTAGAAGCTCCAACCTTTCTTCATAAAATGAAGCAATAGCATCAACTGTAATATTAATATAATTTTTGTGTGAATTTTAGACAGCCCAGAGACATATGCTACATAGAAACTACATAAACAATACCAAAAAAATACATTGTTACTATATATTTATAGACAGATTTAGTTTTAAGTTTCCAGCATCTTTCATGAATACATTCTTAGCAAAACACACAATATATTAAATGTAGGTTTCACGTGACTTTATATGTTTACTACCGCAACAATTCTGTTAAAGCATGTTAAATCTTCCAATAAAATTATTTTTAATTATTACATTCTTTCTTGGTTTATCTTCACATTTAATTGATAAAATACAGAATATATTTGTGAATGTGTCTTACGGTGAAGGAAGAAAGCTGAAAGTTAATCCATTAGAAGGGCTCTTTGCTCACAGATAAATCCGTAAAGTGAGTACTTTCCTGTGTTCCATGTATCCGTAATATTTCCTTCTAAAGTCATCAATGCAGGAGAAACATGATCACCATCTTGTTGTTGAATCAAGAACCTTCAAATTTAGGAATACAATTAGTAATATTAACCTGTACCCTTCACTGATAACAATCAATTGCACAGCAGTAGTTGTTTATAATTTAATAATAATAAAACAGAAGTGTTTTTGTTTGGTTTTTTTACCTACTACCTTACCTTAAAACGTCAAAGCATCATTCAAATTTTATGTATTGAAATAATACAAGAGGTTCTTTAGAGAACATTATTAGAAAAGGTTAGCGAGGAGGTTTTGATTCAGTTTAAAGCGGATTATCCCAAGCCTTCAACATCTCCCAGACCTCTGTTCAATCCATCATCTGATGGACCAGCTGCAGACATACCAAGACATGGACATCCACCTGAATTGACAGGCAGGTCGGGGGTGGGGTGGGGTGGTGGGGGCGGGGGTGTTGCTGTAAATATGGTGGTGGGACCATCATGCTGTGGGTCAAAGCTAAAAACCATATTAATTGAGGAAGAAAACATGTTCTCCTCTGCAAGATTTTAGACAGAATGCTTCAGATAAAATTTTGCTACAACCAGTGGATTTTTTTTATAGATTGTTTTTTTGGTCAGTATTCATGTTTTAAAAGTGCTATGTACGATCAAGGCAAAAATTGTTCATACCCTTTGAAAATACAGGTTTAAAAATATAGAATACCGGGGCAAATATTTGACAAAGAAATTATTTGTGTTTTTTAAATTCAACTTCTAATATTAAATGTTATGTCAGCATTTTTGAGCATCTTAAAAAAGGGTGTTACAGTAATAACTAATTTCTTATACTTGCTGGCCAGCTTTTTGCGTATTCCCACTGGTGTTAAACTATTTGTGTTGGTTGATGACCTCCTTCTCTTCGAGATTGGATGGCCACCTTACCATCACCCTACTCTTGATCCGATTCAAGTCAGGACTCTGGCCAGGCCACTCCAAAAGGGTAATGTTACTTCCAGCCAGGGGAAAAACGGTGGTAAAATTAAAAGTTTTTGCTGTATCTGATTCCTTTGCGAAAGATCATCCAAAGGTTCAGTGATGTCTTGCTACATTTACTAATTATATTCAACTTTTCTGCTCGTTTAAGCCGCCTGAGATCCAGAAATTAAACTCTTTACTGTATTGTCTTGTGAAAATACAACAATGTCTTATAGAAAACTCTCTGCAGCTTAACACAGATAAAACTGAAACACTGGTTATTGCCCCTGAATGATTAAATCCTGAGGATTAAACAGTATCTGGGTGACCCAGGCCTGTCTGTGAAGCCAAGTGTTCTAGGGAGTTATCTGTGATAGAGACATGCCATTGGTGCAGTACTGTAAGCATCTGACGAGCAACTGTTTCTTTCAAGTTAGCAAAATTTCCAAATTTAGGAATATAGTAAATGACCTGTACTTGTACAGTGCTTTACTTAGTCATTAAGGACTCCAAAGCAATTCAAAATATATTGTGGTAATTCTGAATAAGGTTTAAACTTTTATCATTTAGAAAGTAAAAGTCTGTTTTAATTAGCTTGCATGATAGTAAAGAAATGTTTTGTCAAGTATTGTTTATGCAGGAAAGCTTTTAAGTCATAAAACTCTGGGGTGAGTGTTTATTGCAAGCTGTAAAAGCAAGAATGTTTAGATAAGAAACTGGGAGAAAAGTTTTTAGAGAAGCAGATAGCCATTTAACCATAAATTTTTATAATGAACCTTTGACCCAGAACAGAGACGATTCCTTTTCTGACTGCATAATTCTCTGACAGCAAATCATGGCTAAGAGACTGTTTGGAAATGATCTGATTGGAGTAAGATTGGAGAGATTATAAACGCCCAGAGGCCCGGTTGTCTATAAAGCTGTGAAATAAAGATCAGTTAATTGTTCAGATTTCTTTAAGTCTGGACCACAGAGGAACTGACGGGGGCAAAATTCCTCTGTAAAACTGCAATTTGTTAATCTGTTCAAAATAAATGTTAAACTGGAAATGGGCTCCATTTTGTCTCTGCTTGAACATGCATTGAATTACTTATGATAATTATTTAATTCAACAATATTCAGTCATTTTCACACACTGGTGATGGCAAGCTACGTTGTAGCCGCAGCAGCCCTAGGGCACACCGACAGAGGTGAGGCTGTGTCGGACACAGTAAGCACTACTGATGACACAACAACCAAGACAGCCAGAGCAGGAGCAGTTACAAGATTAACCCATAACCACTGAGCCATGGTTGCCCCATCTTATCATGCATGCTTCATTTTTTTTTCTTCGTTTAGACTATGGACTATTGTCATAGTTTGTTTTCATGTCTGAACAAGGAGGAGCTCTTTTGACTCAAATTAGTGCAAAACGCTGCTACAAGAATTTGATTTACACAAATAGGAGGACTCACATATGCCCTATTCTTAAATAACTTCATTGGATGCCAGTGTTCTATAGGTCCGAATGTAAAATTCTGGTTTTCAGCTTTCAGAGAGCTGCATGATCAGGCTCTTTCTTACATCGGTGATCTGATCCACCCTTGCACCCTGTGTGAGCTCTCAGGTCTGTGGCTCTGAATCTGCTGAAAATTCCTCACACTCATTTTCGTTCTAGAGGTAATGGATCCTTCCAGGCTGTTGCTCCTAGGCTATGAAATGATCTTCTGTCCTCTTTGCGCTCAATCGATGCTGTTGATACCTTAAAGAAGGAACTCAAGATGCACTAATTTGTTCAGGCTTTCTATTAGCTATTTTTGGGCTGCCATGATTTTTGTGTTCTCTTGGCCTTATATTTTGTGTATTATTTCTGATTTAGGCTGCACGGTGGCGCAGTGGTTAGCGCTGTTGCCTTGCAGCAAGAAGGTCGTGGGTTCATATCCCGGCCCAGGGTCTTTCTGCATGGAGTTTGCATGTTCTCCCCGTGTATGCGTGGGTTCTCTCTGGGTACTCCGGCTTCCTCCCACAGTCCAAAAACATGCATGATAGGTGAATTGATCACTCTAAATTGTCCCTAGGAATGAATGTGAGTGTGAATGGTTGTCTGTCTCTCTGTGTTGGCCCTGCAACAGACTGGCGTCCTGTTCAGAGTGTACCCTGCCTAACGCCTGATAATTGCTGGGATAGGCTCCAGCTGCCCCGTGACCCTGAATTGGATAAGCGGTTAAGAAGATGGATGGATGGATGGATTTGACATTATTAAGTTTAAAATGAGACTAATGCTAAGCAAAAGGTTTTCTTACCCATATATGTACCGGTGTGTCCTTAGAAAATAGTCATAGCATCTGGATCCTTTATAATACTTGGTTTGATTACTGATGAATTCCTGTAAATCATATTGTGGGATTTTACCTACAAATCAATTTATCCTCATTTTCCTTTAAAAAAGCTATAATGTTAAGGTTTCAACTCACCTGCTCTTGCAGATTATCAATAACAACCACCTCTGAATCTAAGTTTTGACATCTCCATGCACTGTTTCCCCATGTCTGACAGTAAGACGTAGAAATCCAGTAACACTTTCCCTGGAACAGAATCCAGTTGTTTCTGCATGGCTGACACTCTGGATTTACATAATAAGAAAATAAATTGAAGAAAATCAAAATGTATCCCCAAACTGTTTAATATTTTAAAGGGGCTATATGATGCAAATTCAAGTTTTTGGAGTTTTCAACCATCTGGTAATGCAATTTTCTCATAAAAAAACCCAGCCAGAGTAGTTTTTGGCCTTATTCACGCATGTCTGAATAATCCTCCTGAATCCTGCTCTCTGAGCTGCTGCCCCTCCCTCTCCTAGAAATCTACTGAGTGTTCAACTAGTGACATCACTGGTTGAAAGTTTAGTGCTAGAGGTGTCTGCACCGGCCCTGCAGGTAGAGCGGCTTACCTGTGATAGAGTTCAAACACACCCTCCTCCTTCTCACAGCTCATGGCTGCTTCGGTTTTTGGCAGCTTAAAACACTTTTTGGGGGGATTTTTTACTTACTCTGTGAAAACGCCAGTTGGTCTGCATGGATTACAGGATTTTATTCTACATTTCTAAAGAACATAGGCTGGATCAAGGAACAAAGACGCCTGATGGACAGAGAAGTGGCTACATGCTAATGCTAATTTGGGTTAGCCATTTATTAAGCTGTTTATCTGATCTTATAACAGCGTTGTGTGGTTAATTAATTGATCTGTAGCATCTCAGAATGTTCAGTGAAAGGGTGCAAACAACAACCACGGCTTTTTTGTATACTGGGCTGGAAAGATTTCCTTAGTGGATGCAGCTGTGTTGGCTTGGGCTCTGTCAAAAGCCTGGAGTTTTATCAATTGAGATAGGCTTTATTGACTCTGTTTTTTTACAAAAAAATAAAATTAACCAAATGTCTGAGCCCTTAATATAACAGAGTTTCATTGTGGTGCTTCGTGATTTTCAAATTCTTGTGAAAATGTGTGTGATGAAGCTTAGCTCTGTATGTCTCAGTGTGATCTGCTCCCAAGTCTGAGCGTAGCGGGGGGTGCAGGAGGCGGTTTATAGAGAAACGAGCAGTTTCACTTCGTGGTCTAACATTAACTAAAGGATACAAGTTAAATTCCTGGACAAATTAATACTGCATAACACCAACAGTAATATTTTATCATACAGTGGGGCAAAAAAGTATTTAGTCACCCACCGATTGTGCAAGTTCTCCCACTTAAAATGATGACAGAGGTCAGTAATTTTCATCATAGATACACTTCAACTGTGAGAGACAGAATGTGAAAAAAAATCCAGGAATTCACATTGTAGGATTTTTAAAGAATTTATTTGTAAATTATGGTAGAAAATAAGTATTTGGTCACTAACAAAAATTCAACTCAATACTTTGTAATTTAACCTTTGTTGGCAATAACAGAGGTCAAACGATTACTATAGGTCTTTACCAGGTTTGCACACACAGTAGCTGGTATTTTGGCCCATTCCTCCATGCAGATCTTCTCGAGAGCAGTGATGTTTTGGGGCTGTCGCCGAGCAACACGGACTTTCAACTCCCTCCACAGATTTTCTATGGGGTTGAAGTATGGAGACTGGCTAGGCCACCCCAGGACTTTCAAATGCTTCTGACGGAGCCACTACTTCGTCGCCCGGGCGGTGTGTTTGGGATCATTGTCATGTTGGAAGACCCAGCCACGTTTCATCTTCAAAGCTCTCACTGATGGAAGGAGGTTTCGGCTCAAAATCTCACGATACATGGCCCCATTCATTCTTTCCTTAACACGGATCAGTCGTCCTGTCCCCTTAGCAGAAAAACAGCCCCAAAGCATGATGTTTCCACCCCCATGCTTCACAGTAGGTATGGTGTTCTTGGGATGCAACTCAGTATTCTTCTTCCTCCAAACACGACAAGTTGAGTTTATACCAAAAAGTTCTAATTTGGTTTCATCTGAACACATGACATTCTCCCAATCCTCTGCTGTATCATCCATGTGCTCTCTGGCAAACTTCAGACGGGCCTGGACATGCACTGGCTTAAGCAGGGGGACACGTCTGGCACTGCAGGATTTGATTCCCTGTCGTTGTAGTGTGTTACTGATGGTAACCTTTGTTACTTTGGTCCCAGCTCTCTGCAGGTCATTCACCAGCTCCCCCCGTGTGGTTCTGGGATTTTTGCTCACCGTTCTCATGATTATTTTGAACCCACGGGATGAGATCTTGCGTGGAGCCCCAGATCGAGGGAGATTATCAGTGGTCTTGTATGTCTTCCATTTTCTGATAATTGCTCCCACAGTTGATTTTTTCACACCAAGCTACTTGCCTATTGTAGATTCACTCTTCCCAGTCAGGTGCAGGTCTACAATTCTTTTCCTGGTGTCCTTCGAAAGCTCTTTGGTCTTGGCCATAGTGGAGTTTGGAGTCTGACTGTTTGAGGCTGTGGACAGGTGTCTTTTATACAGATAACGAGTTCAAACAGGTGCCATTAATACAGGTAATGAGTGGAGGACAGAAGAGCTTCTTAAAGAAGAAGTTACAGGTCTGTGAGAGCCAGAGATCTTCCTTGTTTGAAGTGACCAAATACTTATTTTCCACTATAATTTACAAATAAATTCTTTAAAAATCCTACAATGTGAATTCCTGGATTTTTTTTTCAAATTCTGTCTCTCACAGTTGAAGTGTACCTATGATGAAAATTAATGACATCTATCATTATTTTAAGCAGGAGAACTTGCACAATCGGTTGCTGACTAAATACTTTTTTGCCCCACTGTATATACTGTATGTCTATACCAGAAGTTAAAAGATGTAAAATAGCATGATATAACTCCTTTAAAATATTTACAGCTAAATTTTAATTCTCTTAATTAGTGACTTCATTGGTTCACGTGCACATTCCAGAGAATAAACTGATTTTGATTCATGCTGTGTTTCTGTAGACTGGATTTTTTTAGAATACATTTTCCTCTTCATCTGCTTTCTTAATTTTTGGCGCTTTATCCCTCCTGTCCATGAATGTATAAATAAATGCCCATGTTTCGTCCTGACTTAATTTGGTCAGTTTAAAAGTTCTATGAACGTCCAATAGTCTTTAAATCGGTGCATTTATCACACTTCCTTTACTTTAGTTGGGTCTCCAACACTAAACAGTTAAAGCAGAGGTTAAAAACACTTGTGCCTTACCTGGGTGCAAGATCTGTGAAATATAATAAAGCTGTTCAAATTTGCCCTTTTGTGTGCAGTGCCGTTCCTATTCAAGATTAATGGAAACTAGTGTAAAATAGGCCTACACCATTGCACAATTCCCCTATGATTCCTTTCCAAATCTTTTCATTGTATTTAGAAATGTATAAAATAACGACTAAATATTCAAATTTAAAATACCCAAAAGCAAAAGATTATTGCCAAACATTGCTTTGCAACATTACTATTTAATATCTTTTTTTTCTCTGAGACTCTGAGTTTTGGTGATAGGAAGGATTTTTGTCTTGAAGTTTTACAGAATCAGATGTTAGACTGAAACACTGTTAGTCATATTTTTCCAATGGAAAATTAAGTTATAATGAACATATTTCATTAGATTTAAGAGTAAACTACTCTAAATGCAGACATTACCACGTCAGATGATGTGTACATATCAAAGGGATAATATCAAAATATATTGTGATTTTATTATTAAGTCTTCAAACTCACTTTTATTGGGGCAGAACTGATTCACTGGGAAGGAGCTGAATTCCATGATCCTTTCTAGTGTCCAGTTCAGGCTGTTTCTTTCTTGGGTCACCACCTCAGTCAGATTTTCCAGGTTTCTAATTTTTTCCATCTGATCTCTGAAGTTTCCTTTCTCTTTCTTCCATTCAGCATTTACTACAAACCCAGGAAGATCAAATCAATTAGTGTTACCTCACAGAGAATCATCCATTGCTTTTATTGAACCAAATACATTTTTAAATTAAATACATCTGAATTATAACTGCTGTGGTAAAGGGTTTGTGGTGGTTGTTTTTTTAGTCTTTTTTTTTACTTCTTGCTTTTGACAGCCACTTGCCTACTATAATGACAGGCAAAACTCTATCATGGAAAAAACCAATAAATTAGTGATCGTGAAGGCGAGGCTCATTAACAGGGTAGATGGTGACATTATACTGTAATAGAAGGGACAACAATATGCTGAATGGGTAACCGTGAAATTTTATCAGGTATGAGAAAGATCCTGTGAGGAAAACTTAATTCCTAATTATGTGTGGTAGTTAAGGAATATCAGAAAGAAAAAATATTGATGAAGGTTCAGCTTTTAAAGTTTTAAATAATCAAAATGTGTTGTGTTGAACCGACTCACTCCAGATGATGATGCCGATGCTGACCACGAGGAGGACACAAAGTATTCCAAAGCCCAGCAGGAAAAGACAGACATGGGAGGCTGCTGCTGCTTTACCATCTGATTATTCAGAGAAAGACAGTTTGTTCTTTCATTTTAAGTTTCTATACGTTTAAAATGTATCTTGTGAAATTGATATGTCAATATAAACATCCCAACCATGTCAATAATGATAGTTTATTATACTCCTAAAATAATTAGAGCATATAAAATATTTGGGTTTGATGACTTAATTTAAGGAGAGAAAATATTCCAAACAAACCCTCGAACTTTCCTCCCCCCTTTTAAAATTATGACTTAAGTAATTATTTGCATTTCTGGTTCAATTTCACTCGATGCACCCAGGCTGGTTTAATCCCAGATCTGCAGAATCTAGAAATAAATGAAATGGAGCCTGTTTGGCATGCCCTAAAAGCTTTATACGCCTTAGCATATTGTAAGGTGACATTTTACACATTTACAGGTTTTAGTTATAAATATATATATACATTTCTGGACAACCTTGCACACAAATGTATTGCTTATTAACCTGTATAGGTTACTAAACAGTACATTCATAGGATGGTTATAGGATAACAATCAGCATTCAGATGTACAAGTTTCTTATTTCAAATGTATTTCAGATAAAAAAAAATGCTATGGAAGAAAAGCTAATTAGCAGATTAGGATTAAATCAGGAGTTTAAAACTTACTTTCCACAGTAGTTGCTGATTTCTCAGGTGTTGTGTATGACTGTAAATGTGTTTTCTGCTGTTTCTCTGCATAAAAATAAAAAATATGAAGGACACTGCTAGTAAAAAAAGGAATAAATAAGTTACGATAAAGTCAAACCGGACTTGTTTTTAGTTTTCAAACTACACATGTAATAATATGACATAAAATAAATATCTGGGCCTCTTTATTGGCTCTATTATAATTCGTAGTGAGAAGTTTTGAGGAGACTTATCATTTAGTTTCAGAATCAGACTCTGATAACTACAAGAAACAAAAGTCCTCCTGATTATCCATCTCTCTTCTGTCTCTCTCTGGATGAAGCTGTTAGGTTTCTATGTTTAGGTTTAACATGGAATCATATATTTAGATGTTTCAGCTGGGGGGAAATGATTATGGAGCCTCAAAAAAACTGTTGTCAGTAAAGTTCATTCGAACTGCCCCTTACATTTTCGTAACTGAACTAAATCTTTTTCTTTATTAAAAAACCCCTTCAAAAACACATTTAAAAAAAACTTCCTCACTGGTTTTGACATGAGAGCACATCCTATTATTCTCAGCAAATTGGAACAAACAATTTTGTCTTTCTCCATTATCAGCTGTTTCATAAACAACTTAAAAGACTACACTAAAACAGTTTTTTTATATTGTTTCAGACTAAATGATTAATTTTTATTGATTGATTGATTTTATATATTTGTTTATTTACAAGAGCTTCAATAGCATTGTTGCAGGGAAGCATTATAACATTAACCCTGAAAATGAACAAAGTTATAAGACAAACTTTATTTTGTTTGAATTCACATTCATTATTTAGATTTATTTTTTAATTTTATCTCAATCCTGACTGAAAATCTCTATACAGTCTGAGAGTTTTGAATATTTTCCAAATGCCGAGGAATTTCAGAGGGATTAACAGAATCATTCAGCTAATGCATTATTTTCATTCTTAAGCAGTCTAAAATTGTGATGTTTAAAAGGTTCTCTTGTTTTATAACAAAATATTGTAAGTTTTGTAGAGTTTTGAAGTAATTTACAAATCAGCAAATTGCAGACAATCAATCCCTTCTACATCTTCATCAAGGTTATTCCTTTTTTATGAAAGTATATTTTCTTAAAGACTTTCTTACTTTTTCCATGTTGTTGGTAGTTTTCATAAATTGTATCTGGAGATACGTCCACACTTTTCTCTGAAAATGGATAGAAACAAAGAAAAACCCAACAATGAACGATTTCCATGTAAGCAGCATTTTTTACTGTTTAACTTCCTGGATCTTCACCAGGGAGGTAAAACAGTCACTTCTTCTGTTGGTGAAACAGTCAGTCTATATACATGCTATATAAATGTTTTGTTTTATTACTTCTATGTGTTCATCTACAGATATTAATCATACAGGAAGAAACCTAAATGTTAAAATTGATCATTTTTGCGATGCTTAAATATGAAAAAGAAGTGTCGTGTATATTATTCATTTATTAATATAGTTATTTTGTCATAATAATGGTAAAAACAAACTTTCTTCCAAAAATCTGCTTATTAAAAAAATCTATAGTTTTTGGATTAAAGTCAGCAACAGCTTTGAATGAAAGAAAAAAAGGAAACTAATAAGTGAGTTATATTAATATATCCAAGAAATAATGATCTACGTTAAAACTTGAATTTCACCACCAAAGCACAAAAGATATTTCTATTTTCAGAACCAGCAGGTGTATCAGAGATGCATTTTGTCATTTCTTTCCCCCTTTTTGTAGCTTATCTAGAGAAATGTTCTCAAGCAGTGTTTCTTACCTTTTCCAGTTTTCAGGACAGGATTTTCGTAAATAACAGCTGAACCCAGATTCACTGCCATCGCTGAATGTTGGAAAACAGAAGCTGCAGCAGATGTTTTTAAAGCAACAACTGAACAAATGGTCATGTTTGTACATCAAGAAAATAACCATAAGGTTCCTCTTCCTCACCACACTCACACATGCACGAAATTACATTATGAGTGGATCCACAGTGGAAAAAAGAGCAAGAGAAAATCACACATTTTTAGGCTTTTTTTGTTTGTTTTTAGGCAAAATCTTAATAATGAATGCATAGTCTTACAGGTGCACGTGTTTTCAAAATGTATTATTTGAGCTGATGTTACGACAGAGATGAGATGTTTCAGGTTAATGTTTCTTACTTTTAAACATTTCTTGAGCAAAAGGATTTCCACATTGTTTTTAGTTGCTCTTTACTCTAGACAGTTACAGTGCTGGTCACTAGATGATGTACAGTTATCGTGAACATTATTATCAGAGGACAGACAGTGGCCTCAGGACTTTGTAGACTGGTACCAGCAGAACTACTTCCTGATCAACACGGGGAAAACCAAGAAACTGGTGGTGGATTTCTGACCCACCACACTGACACCAGTGAACATCCAGGGAGTAGACATGGACTCCTATAAGTACCTGGGTCTTCATTTGAACAATGAACTGGCCTGGACTCAAGACACTGATGTTCTTCACGGGTGTCATGGAAATCTGGGTGTCTGAGAGGCCTTGGATGAGAGAATAAAACAAAAGTGTCAGCCATATTCGTACATAGTTTATTTTACGTGCACGGAGGGTCTCGTGATGAGAAACCCCACGCTGCAGATGCATGGGTTTTTATACTGTTTTAACCACACCTTACTACATCAAATGACTTCATCCATAATCAGGAAGAATAGGACAAACACTTCAGTAGTCAGCAATAAACAATCAGGAGATAGATAACAATATGGGACACTTAGTATAATGCTGAGAAAGACATTCACATGAGCTGTCATAAGTGTAACACCAGATAATAAGATTTGTCATAAGTCAAGATGAGATGTTTGCATACAATTGGTTCTTGTTTGTACCTTAGAATAAGAACAGCTGTCTAAGAGCTGAGTAAGAGAATTAAACCTTTCTTAATGTCCCAGTATAATAAAATGTTCTGTCACAACGGGAAGGGCCAGAGCAGACTGTATACCATGTCATGCTGCACAATCCACTCAGCTCCTCTCACTCCTTCATCATCTGCACCTGTGTCGTCCTGTCTGAACCTCCAGAGCTCTGCCCCTGATTACCCATTGTCTCCACTTGTTCCTCCTTGTCTCCCCTTATTTAAGATCCAGCGAGAGCTTCAGTCCTCACTGGATCATTGTGCACTTTGTGTATATTGTCTCTCCTTACATGTATGTTGCTGCACACTAATAAAGATCAGCTCACCTGGAACTCTGCTTCTGCGCCTGGGTCCTTCGTCCTTCCTGAGGCATAAAGCCTGACAACCTCATGAGGAGACTGAGGACATTTGGAGTACAGGGGGCGCTCCTGAAGCCGTTTTTTTTTTCTTTTCTTTTTTTTACTGTGCGGTGGGTTTACATAGTTTTATGCAGGTGAGAAGAAAAGGTTACATAAGATCTGGAGGAAGGCCAGGTCTGTGGATGTGCCCTCAACCCAGTGTGGTGGGAGATAGAAGGACTCTGACTGGAATTACCTCACTGTTGGACAGTTTCTCCCATCCTATGGATGAAGATGTTAGAACTGGAGAATTCCTTTAGTGACAGACTGCTGCATCCTTGGTGCATGAAGGACAGTTATCACAGATCCTTCCTCCCAACAGCTGTAGGACTATATAACCATCTCTACTTCGAAATTGCTCAATATTTATACATGCATACTTCCATTTTCCTTTAACATGTTTGCAGTTTACCGAAATGTTCACACTGTGGCACAATAAAGGAATTGTCTATTTTATTCTCTATTAACCATTATTTTTCCAGGAATATTTTATTACATATTATTGGAAATTAAAAAGAATTTATGGCCTTTTTTTACTGTAATAAGGATTTTCTTTCATCCACACCCTTTCAAGCTATTATTCATATTTAGTTTTTTTCTGTTCCAAGTTTTATAAATGACCCCAACCAAGTTGCAGAGAAAAGTGAAAGAGGAATTTGTGAGATAACCTTTTTTAACTAACCCTTTCTATCTGATGTTCTAATAATAACCATATATATTTGTTTTAAAATACATCTATTCTTGATAATAAAACAATAAAATCTAGAACTCTCAAGGGATAAGCCATGGTTTATAGAATATTTCTAATATTTCCATTTCCTGTTTTACTAAGTATTCATTTTAGCTTTTCTAAAAAAACACGATCCACAGCAAAAACTCTGATTAAAACACTTTTATTATGACAAAAATTGACTAAGTTGGAGAAAGATGTGTAAGCGTTATATTTCCAACTTTAGAATGATTTAATGTTTCCTCTATCTATCCTCATATGTGCAGGTTGAAATCATCAGGAACACAAAAACATCCTCTTGCTTATAATCTGTGTCACGTGTATTCATTGATTCATGAAAAAATATTCAGCAAAGCAGGTGACATTGCCAGAGGGAGCAGAAGTCACGGCATCAATGCAGAAGCAAAACCAGAAAAAAATGAAAAGACCTTTAAATATTCATAATGAACAAGGTTAAAGAGGAGGAACCTCCTACAAAGAGGAACAACAAGAACTTATTTTTTAAGAATAAACAATACGTTTTATTTATCATTTATCTCTGTCTCTTTGTTAAATTGAACCTAAAAAACTATAAAAGATGCCTAAACACAATACGAATATTTCCTGTACCTAAAACTTTAGAGTTAGATGCAGCAAACTAAGTTATGAAAGAATTTGAGCTTTTATTCAATTTCTGTATTTTTCTTGATAAAGAAGTTACCTCTTCTTTACATCACTGAGAACAATGGAAATTACTGATGTGGATATTTCTGTAATCATATTATAAATACAGATCTTTCAACTACTTTCAGAACAACCCATTTTAAACAAATTATATTTTATTAATCAGAAAATAAAATCATTTAATAGCTGATTGTGTCCTATAATATGTTCCTGACAGTTATCAATAATCGAGAAACTAAAAATGATTTAATTTCAGTGTTTATATATTGTTTCAATAGATGGATTTACTTGATTTAAATACAAAACTAAGAACTCCACCATGTAATTATATCATTGTCAAAACAGATTCTACAGAAGTCATCCACAGAGTAACTTTTGGACTTCATATACAGTGAGGAACATCGTTATTTGACCGCCCTGCAATTTTGCAAGTTCTCCAACTTAGAAATGATTGAGGGGTCTGAAATCCACATTGTGGGTGCATTTCCACTGTGAGACACAGCATTTAATAATAAAAAAAAATCAGGAAATCACAATGTAGGATTTTCAGTAATAATTTATGTGTATTTTATTGCTGCACATAAATATTTGAAAACATGGTAATCAGTCTGAGCTTGTTAAAGACACCTGTCCTCCCCATATTCAGTCAGTCTCAAAATAAATGACTCCAGAGACAAAATTGTAGACATCCAAAAGGCTGCAAAGGGCTATGGGCCAATTGGCAAGCAGGTTGGTGAACTAAGATCAACTGTTGGAGCAACTGTTAGAAAATGGAAGAGGGTAAAGCTGATCGTCAGTCTCCCTGGGACTGGTGCTCCATGCAAGCTCTCCGCTAGTGTGGGTATCACTGATAATAAAGGTGGAGAATCAGAACAGAGCTACTCAGGAGGAGCTGGTCAATGACTTGAAGAGAGTTTGGCAATAACCATCTGGATGATCCAGAGGAGGCATGGGAGAAAGTCATGTGGTCAGTTGAAGCCTAGCAAGTCTCCAGACCTAAATCCAATTGAAAATATTTAAAGGGAGCTGAAACTCTGCTTTGGTCAGCAACAGCGATGGAACCTGACAGATCTAGAGATTTGTGTGGAGTTGGTTAAAATCCCTGTCTCAGTGTGTGCAAACCTGGTCAAATACCTAAGGAAAGGTTTGACCTTTGTAATTGCAAACAAAGGCTTCTATACCAAATATTAACACTGATTTTCTCAGATGTTCAAATACTTATGTGCAGCAATAAAATAAAAAAGAAAATCTTTAAAAATCATAAAATGTGATTTCACAATTTTTTTATGCTGCCTCTGACATTAAGAATGCACCTGATGTGAATTTCTGACCCCTCCATAATTTTGCAGTGGGAGAACTTGTAAAATCACAGCTTTCAAATACGTTCCTCACTATAGGCAATAACACATTTAAACAAGGACATTTTACACACATTTACACTAAATGACATGGAGCAAAATTCTAATTATGGTTATAAAATGTGGTGATCTAACCTCCATTTTCCTTTGCCCTGTGTTTGTTAGCCAGAGAAGCTTTGAGGGTGAACCAAGCATCCCTCATTTTGGGTCAGGTGATTTGGTTACAGTGCAGCTGTGTTAATTCTCAAAAAGATAAAAACACCCTAACAAAACCCAACGTTGCCTAACCAAACCATATAAGAGCTTCAGTCTCACAGATCAGCCGGTTGTAGGTCGAATATCCCACAGTGTCCGAGCTATAAGCCGGATATCTTCTAGGAATCATCAGTCCGTTTGAAGTCAAGTTTCTGTTTGGAACTTTAATCTGGTACCTTTAACAAAACATATGGACAAAAAGTCACACAAAACATCAGGACTGTTAGAGGTCACCAAACTGAGTAAATCATGCTTTGTAACTGGTTCTTGCAACTCTTCAAGGTTTTTGATTTTTCCCTGTTTTAGATTCGCTGCAGAACATCATGTACTGAAGTGTGTTTGAGCTGAAATACAGAAAACATGAAGGATCTCCAGCCAGTATTGAGTGGACGGTCCACCAGGGACATAAAGTGTGAAGATATGTTTAGCGGTAAACCAACATTATCATTTACCAGAGCTCTAAATATTATTTCATTTTACTGGGAAATTCCTTATTTGTTTCATAGAACTAAGTGAGACCAACAAAAACATGCAAATACTTTCTTTTTAGAAGAAAATAAGACATAGAGATGACTTTATCAGGTACTCCACCAGTGTTTGTCTTGTTGTCCATGTGTCCAGAACCAGCTGTCGTGCTGATGCACTCCCAGCCAGTAGCCATGATATCTGTCATAGTAGTCCTCAGAATGACTGATGATGAACTCCTGTGGGTTATATTCCAACACGAGTCTCATTTGATCTATTTTTTGTCTTTGTCGTCATTAATCAAAATTAAAGTTGGAATACTGGTTATAGGACTCACCCATTCTTGGACATCATCCACAACAGCCAGGTCTGCAGCTCTGCTTTGGCAGAACTGTTGACTTTGTTCCAAAGTCTTAAGTTCCAAACCGTCATAAAAAAGGAAGCACTTCTTCTGGAACTGAATCCAGCCATTATCACACATCTGGCATTCTGTATTGACAAAAACAGAGCAGAGAGGTGGAAGTTTAAATTTTTAAATGACGCCACAGATAATTTGAGTCAAAGCCTATATATTATAAAATATGAGAAAAAAAACGTAGAAATTAAATTAATTTATTGTTGCCCTGTTTGTTAAAAAGTTGCATGTAAAGCAAAACGCTTTATTTCAAGATTTACTCTAGACCCACTACATTTTTTTTAAACTAAAAGCTAGATGAAATTCAATAAGTTCATATTTTGGTAGAAAACAAACATCTAAATACTAACAGTATCACTGCTGAACAATTATTTTTCACAAACTGATCTTCCGTTCTAGAGAAATTCTGTTAATCTGTTGACCCTTACTAAACTCTCAATCACTGGATCATTTTAATAATTGACTCACTTTTATTTGGGCAGAAGTCTTTAACTGAAAAGTTGTCAAATTTCAGGATGAACTCCAGTGTTCGTTTGAGGTTGTCTCTGTCTGTCCTCAGATGCTCTATCTTCACCTCCTGGTCTTTGAGGTTTGTTTCCTGTTTCTTCATTTTCACACCCACTATGAAAGGAGACAATGCAGACAAGCATTTAACCACTTGTAGCATGAAGAATCGTGTTGATTGACGTCATGTCTCCCCTGTTTCTGTGACATTTGCCTGTCTGCTGGAACAAAAGGCCTGCGGTGACGGTAACTGAAAGGAAATTACTGATGAGGACCACAAAGCTTGTTAAGTGGTGGAAGAATATCTGAAGCTCAGGAATGAAAACCTTGGAGATTTCTGATTCTACTTTTGATGCAGTGTTCAGGTTGAGAAACATCAGACCAAACTGTGGGAGCCACAGATGATGCCCCAAAAGACAAATGTAGAAGGTAGAGTTTAGTAAATAGATGTAATCTACACAGACATTTAAATCCACTGTATAAAAACACTAGAAACCTTTATCTCACAGTACCAGTATTAAAGGGGACATATTGTGACCCTTTTTAAACATAACAGTTCCATAGTTTGTACAAAACATGTTAATGGAGTTATTTGCACAGAATTACTCTCACATAAAGCAATATCACCTCCTATATTCTGGATAATTTTAGTCCAGATGAGAAGGAGCTGTCTAGATGCTCACTGTTATGCAAATTTGCTGTTGCAGACCACGCCCACCCATCCTGTTACTACAAGGCTTTGAGTTTCCCACACAGGGAAATTTCATAGAACTGGAATTGGTGGGTGGGGTTTCACACAGAAGGGGCAGTTTTATGCAAATTCAACTTATTGTGTCACAATAATGTCACAATAAGGTACTTTTTCAAACAGCTTGTAGAATTGATATCTAAAAAGTAAACGTGCAAAAAAAAAAAGGATAGATGGATGGTGTTAATTAATGTGCGCACTTTTTATAGTGGAACAAAGTATTACAAGCCTACAAAGCAATAGCATTATTAACTTAGACTTAAAAAATCCCTTTGAACAGGAAGTTGCCTTGCTTTCTGAGTGGTTTTACAAAAACATTTTACAGTGTCTACAGTTATAAATGTATTATTGATTAACATGCATCAGTAAAATATCAAAAATATCGGCTTTCCAATGAAATCCAATACGTATATGTAAATAGAAAGGATCTCGGCAAAAAAGGCAAATTTGACCTGGAAGTACACAACCCACCACCAGCAGAATGTAAAGAAGGACTTACTCCAGATGATGATGAAGAGGAGGCAGATGCTCAACAGAAACTGGTTGGTCCTACACGATTTCCCTTCTTTAATTTGTGCTTGTAAAGAATATTAAAAAACACTGATTAATTTAATTTTAGTTAGAAACATTAAAATTAAAATAATTACAAACAATTTATGACCAGTGTAAACCATGTTGTGTTTTAAAATCTCCTTTACTATTCATGTTACACAAACAGCTGTATCAGTTCTCATCCTTATGGGCACCTAATTAAGCCCTGGTCAGAGTTTTTCAGAATAATGAGCAGGAACATGAGCCAGACCTCCAGTTAAACAACTCTAGAACAAAGATGTTATTGATTTTAGATCAAATCAGTGTGAAAAGTACATTTCAGGCGTACTGCATAAGGAGCGGTAGCCTGACATGTGCCTGGGCAGAATTGCTCTGCTAAAATGAAATCTCGACAGATAAATCAAGACTGCATCCTTCATCTGAGAAGGGAAGCCCAACTGATGTAATAGTGTTTGAATTCATTTTTTAAAATTATTTTATTTTTTGGTTAGGAAGACATTTTAACTACAGTGAATTCAGGAAAACTAAAGCCTTTCGTAAAATCTGTTCACAAGGTGATAAACAAAGTGATAAAATGTTATAAAGTTGACTTACCTCGTATAGACGCAGCAATATCCGTAGCTTGAATCCCAGGCTGAGGTCTAGGAACCTGCTTCTCTGATTTAAAGTAAGAACACTTACAAGTAAATGAAATAAAGCTGCTCAATTATTCCAGTTCTTCTGGTGGTTATTGTTGAGAAAAGTGCAGTAAAATGAAACACAGGGCGTATATAATATAAACAGAAGCCTCTTGTTTAATAGCTTTTAAATGTGTAAGTAAAATTGTGTGTTGTCATATTTTCCAGTGCATGCTAGTAGTTCCCATTTACTTACACTGGTTTATGCTAAGCTAAAGCTAAAGCAAACGGACTGCAGCCAGACATGGGGAATTACTGGGCTGGTTATAAAATACTTTTTTCTCACTCATCAAACTCTGGGGAATCTGGCAATAGATGACAAGTTTCTACTCAGGGGTAGAATATCCTGGAAGGCATTACAGCAGGCCTTGACTGACTGTCAGGCGTAGCGGGAAATGCCCGGTTGGCCGAGGCACCTTTTTGGGCCATTCCAGGGCTTTTGTAGTTTAACCAGAATTATATTGTGCATCTTGTCACTATACAGTTGACAGGCATTCATCTGATCTGACAGAAACTTTTATTTATTTTCGTTTTTGCATTTTTTTTTAGCAAGTTCTGGTATCAAGACAGTGGCTGGATCAGCTCTGTATGTTCAGTGCTGAGCAGTTTGGTTCAGAGACAGTCAACAAATTAATGAAGAAAGGAGGAAAATATCATGAACTTTCACTTCATAACTCAGTCACACCAAACTAACAAGAAAATTAGACAGTACAGATAACTTTTCATATTTAATAGGATTATTTTAATGGATAATATGTATGTTTAAAATATATTTTATATTATGTGACTTAGTCAGACTAACATTTTTATATTTAATATTTTAGATGCTTCTCTCTCTTTCTGCTGTGAAAGCTATCAAAGATGTTGTAGCACTTCTTAAGGCTTCACATCTGTCCACACAGAGTGGAGTCGTTTGTCTGTTCATGAAGTACTCATGGAGTTTAAGCAGATGTAGCTCCGACTTTAAACTATCTTCTTTATAGTATCATCTCTTATGCCATCATAGGGTATATAAAGGTATATGAAGGCATACTTGTGTCGGCTCTTTTATAAACAGTATATTTAATTAAATATAAAAAAGACATATCTAACAGTGTTTCTTTGCTATCCAGTATCACTTTAAGATGGGAATTGTGACATTGTGCCCATTCACCAACAATTAACTTGGTGAGTAGAGTAGGTTTTTAAAAAAAATGTGATTTCTTAAAACAATAAAACAAGCTCAAATATCCTCTTGTATGTCTTTTTCTCTGCATATTTTGTATATGATTATAGCGGGCCACCATGATCAAATACGCCAGGGCTACTTTTTGGTCCCAGTCCAGCACTGCATTATGGGATGTTTTTAGTGCAATTTCCAGTTAATTACTGCTGCAAAACGGTTTTCTCTTCTGACTGACCTCAATATAAATCTCCTGGTTATTGTAACCAGACAGCTTTAAAGACCAACAGAACAGATTTACCTCCCAGTAAATAATTTACTGTATGTCTGTCTGAACTCTGTCCAAAGGAGGATCCGTGTAGGAAAAATCTCAGCGAAGTAAATACGTGAGAAACTGGTCGCATTTTAAATATTAGGAACTTATGTTAATTATGTTTTATGTCAAGGTCAAAGAACTTTGAAAACATCCTAATTTATACAAAATAGGAGCAAAAAGAGCTTCATCCTCACCGGATAATTCTAAATAAGAGCTTGGTGTTTTTTGTACAATGAGCTTAATTAAGTTATAACGCATTCTGATGCAGACCTAAATAACATCTGTTTTTAAAAAAAACCAACAACAGTTGTGTCAACCTTTAATAACATTAAAATATGATACAATTAACTATAAATGTATAAATACAATGAAACCTGTAATTAAAGAATGCATCCAAACATTTTTAGATCCATTTGGCTGAAATTGAACTGAAAAACATAACCTTAAAGGTTTAGAATTTTGTTTAAAAATGTATTTAAAAAAACAAAAACTGAAGTAAATCTAAACTATGATGAAACAGAACCTCTGATGGAGACTTTATAAAGTATTAATACATCCTTTCTAATCTATCTATCAGTGTTATTCACATTTTTTTAGTTTTATTAAATCACAAATAGACACGTTTTGTCTTACCGTTTTGACTTATGTGAAAGTTTTCATAAACCACAGCTAAAGAAAAATCTTGATCCATTTTCAAAGGTTTGAATATGTGACCAAAACCAAATTGTGTTTTTGCCTCTTTTAGAAAAACCAGAAGTTTTCTCTTCCTCCTAATACTTCCAAAGCCTCAGGCTGGACGTAGCTCACTGTTTTATTACCTTTGTCACAAACATAAGGTTTCAAAGGGGAAACTGAAGCTCATTGTTTATGATTTAATTTATTCAGGAATGATGATAGCATTTTTTTTTAAACTTTGAGTTCAAAGACAATAAAACAAAATTCTCGACAAAATGTTACAGGATGGAAAAAAACTGAAGCATTCAGAGATAATTTGGGGGAATCAAACATGTGAAGAACTTTAGTTTGTTGTTAAACTGCTTTTGGGACTTTACTACTCTACTCTATGTTACATTACAAGATGTAAGTGGTATTGTGGAAAATACAGTAAATAATTAAAGCCACTAAACAGACTGCTGTACAATCTATCAAACTCTTTATGGATGTAAAGTAGTGTGTCTATGTATTTTAGGTTTTTTATGGTAAATTGTTGAATTAAGATTAACTCTACCCTCCCAATAACAAACTACCACATTCACACGATTCTGATTGACGCACATGAGGCATAAGGAACAGGATTATTTTCTAAACTTCAATCTGTGCTTTTCTTTGTTTTTTTAATTTATTTTATTTGCATGTTTTTGAAATCCAATCCCCACTTCATTGGTGGGTTTCTGTATGGCTTCTTCGAAACGTTGATGTCGTTTGGATTTCAGGAAAATTCAGCATTAGATAAATGGTAAAATATGAAGAAATCTATAGCACATTTTTTGATTATTTTAATGTATAAAATATTTTTTTTTCACAAACTGATGATTCCACTGAAAATAATCACCAATCAGGCTCATAATGATGCCAGCCCTACCAGTAAGTTCCACTATAGACCTACAGTCCAACCTTCATCACTCTGCAAATCTGTGGAAATTTAGTTTTCACTTTGCTGCTGTGTGTTATCAAGGTAAAAATACAAATCTAAAGGGAATCTTTAATAAATGAAGAAGTCCAAATACTTTTTGTATTTATTTATCTTAGTTAACAAAATCCTTCAGGGTTCACAAATATAATAATCTGAGTCTTAAAGCACAGAACTGAAGCTTAATGTTGCAAAAAAGCTGAAGTGCTTTCTATGCTTTCAATATCAGATCAGTTCAAGCTAACATTACACAACTATTTTTTACTTCAGGTCCTGAAAGTGTAGGTGTCTTCTTCTAGATATAATTAAAACATTCTGAGCAGAAAAAGAACAGCTTGCATCAGATCAAAAACAGATGATGCCTTTAAATCAAAGAGTTTTACTGGAAGCAAAGTTTGCCATCATTTTGTTTCTGTCTGAAAGAAACAAACCCTGTTAACTTCCATCCATCTAACTAAACATCTCTACAAAAAAATCTAATGTAACCCTAGGACTGGGAAATATATTGATTATCTTGTTGACTACTCACATTTCAAATTTTCAAATATTCTTTTTACTTTGCATGACTGCATGATTGAGGGGGATACACATGTCTTTAATGGTATAGAAAAGTAGTTATGTCCCGGGAATGGTATGTCTGCATGGTGATCAATTTATGCAATTTTCTGTTTATGATGATTGGATTTTTGGAAAATAAAGACAATTGAAGAAAAAAAAATAAGCCAAGCGCAATTTGAGTTTCTATAGTTCAAAGTAATGCACAAGACCTTCCATCTTGTTTTACAGCATATTTTTATATGGATGTAGTGGAAGTCATTTGACCTGACCTAACATTATACAGTGTCACACAATCAGACTATCACTATGTCAAGAAGAAATGGCACACAGTTCTCTCAGTATGTAAGAATAAACAGAAAGATCATTTTTAAAATAAATGTCTCAATATAACTTCTCAATATAAAATTTTCCATAACAATAGACTTTGGATTCAGGTCAACTAATAGAAAAGGATGATTGAATTCAAAGCAAGTTTTAAATTGTAAAACATAAATTAATACTTATAATTAAAGCGTTGACTAGGTTTTAAAATAAGATTTTATTTTTAGTCCATATCGCCCAGCCCAATGTAGCCCAAACAAAGTAAAATATAATCCGTCTACATTTATATGTTTGAATATTCATCTTATCTGTGGGTGTCATGGAAATCTGGGTTTCTGAGAGGCCTTGGATGAGAGAATAAAACAAAAGAGTCAGCCATATTCGTACATAGTTTATTTTACATGCACGGAGGGACTCCTGCTGTAAACCCTGGAGCTTCAGACAGATGCATGGGTATATATAGTAGTCAGCAACACCCTATTGAATCATCTCTTGTCCGATCATTACATCATACAGATGATTTTATACATAATCAAACAGAAGAGGAAGTCTCACTTCAGTAGTCAGCAGTAAACAATCAGGAGATAGTTTCACTGGACAAGAATATACATAATAATAAGGGACACTTAGTATAATGCTGAGAAAGACATTCACAGGACCTGTCATAAATGTAACACCAGATAATAACAAGATTTGTCATAAATCAAGATGAGGTGTTTACATACAATTGGTTCTTTTTTGTATCTTAGAATCAGAACAGCTGTCTAAGGGCTGAGTAAGAGGATTTAACCTTTCTTAATGTCCCAGCAAAATAAAATGTTCTGTCACAATGGGTATGATAGGCAACACGAGTAAAAGAACTGGAGCAGAATGTGGATTATTTTGGCCACATCATGAGGTCCCCCTCACAGATAAATCTGTTGCTGAAATAACATCCTGCAGGATTGTGGTTGTGGATGAGACTCCCCTGAAACGTCATCAGACCACGTTCCGTCCAGTACCTGACAGATTAGGGAAAATTTTATGTAATCTAGTACTAGATTTTATGTAATCTATGGACTATCTTGTACTGGATCAGCTGGAGCCAAGCATTAATCGAGCAAGATTTAATGTTTGTTAATACCTCCTCCCAAGATTCATTGTCAATCTCAATACAGAGTTCATACTCCCAAGTCTGTTTTATCTTAATGGTGGATGAATCCAGAGTGTTTGAGAAGTAACTAACCAGCCCTGAGATCGTATGTTTAGCTTCGGGGAGCCCAGGAGGGATTCGAGCAGTGCATCTTTTTTAGGTGGCAACTCGAACGATTTGGTAGCCTGTCGAACATAGTGTCTGACTTGTATATATCGGAAATAGTCAGCTTTTGAAAGATAAAATTTGGACTGCCGCTGTTCAAAAGAGCCAAAGTTTCCATCAATATAAAGATCTTTTAGGCTAACAATACCTTTACCGCTCCACTCTCTGAAGGCTATGTCCGTAAGAGATGGTAGAAAGTCATGGTTCTGCCAGATTGGAGCGTTTACACAAGTGTTTGGCAGCACACAACATTTTCTGATTTGATTCCAGATCCTCTGAGCATTTGACAGTACAAAATGATCTTTCCTGTACACTGCGGGGGACCTTGGGGAGGGGAAGAGGAGAGCAGGAAGAGAAGTATTTCTAGTTAGGCTTTTTTCAATGGTTAACCAATGAGGAGGAATGAACCTGTCCCCCCGCTCAAAGCCATACTGCCAGTACACCATAACTCTAACATTGGCCGCCCAGTAGTAATGTAAAAAACAACTGTAAACCCAGGCCCCCAGATTCCCTTGGTTTTTGAAAGTGGCTTTTGGAAATCCTATGAGATTTATACCCCCAAACAAACGGCATGATGATGGAGTCGAGAAGCTTAAAAAAAGATTTGGGAATGAAAACAGGAATTTTCTGAAATAAAAACAAAAATCTCGGTAGCCAGACCATCTTGATGGCATTTACACGTCCAATCAAGGATAAAGGCAGAGTTCTCAATTTTTCTAGGTTCTCCTTGAGTTTGTTCAATTTTTCTGTGAAATTCAGTTTGAAAAGGGTGCTAAGCTTTTTGGATATTTTAATGCCCAGATATTTCACATAATCAGGGACTATTTTGAATTGTGTGGACGACCGGAATAGTTGGTCTAGGTCGTTAGCTAATTATATAAGCTCACTCTTCTGCCCGTTAATTGTATAACCGGAGACCTCTCCAATGGAATTAATAAGTTGGAGTAAATGTGATATTGATTGTTCTGGGTTGGAAACAAAAGGGTTATGTCATCCGCGTAAAGCGAAATCTTATGATCAACCCCCCTCAAGCGTTACAGGTTTGATGAGGACATGCTCCCTCACAGTAATTGCGAGGGGTTCAGTGACCAGTGTGAAGAGGAGTGGTGAGAGGGGGCACTCCTGCCGAGTCCCCCTCTGCAAAGGAAAGGAGGGTGACTTATCCAGATTAGTGAGAACAGATGCCATTGGTTAGGAGTATATCATGCACATTCAGGAAATAAAGGAGGAACCGAGATCGAACCTCTCTAGAACCCTTGTGAGGTACGGCCATTCCACCTGATCGAAAGCCTTCTCGGCGTCTAGACACAGGATGGCTTGCTTAGAAGATTTGTCAAAAGAGCAGTATATAATATCCATAACGCGTCTAACATTAAAGAAAGAATATCTATAAGGGATAAAACCCGTCTGATCAGTGTGGATAATGGATTCTATTCACTTATTTAACCTATTTCCAAGTATTTTAGTGAATATCTTAAAATCTAGGTTGAACATGGAAACTGGACGATATGATGAAGGCTCAGTTTCATCCCTGTCCTGTTTCAACATGTTAGCATCATACTAGTTGGAGGGAGTCTTTCGGATCGCATTGAGTGGGAAAACATTCTATGCAAAATTGGAGTTATCTGGTTTGCAAATTTTTTATAGAATTCAACACCGAAACTATCTGGTCCTGGGCTTTTCCCGTTTTGCATTGAACTAATAGAATCTACTATTTCTTCTAGGGATATTCCTGCATTAAGGGCTTCCCGTGAGCCGTCATCTATTTTTGGAATGCTAAGGTCTTTTAGCCAATTATCCACATCGCCTGTAGCTTTAGATCTATAAAGCTCCTCATAATATTCTTTGAAGCAAGAGTTTATCAGCTTAGGGTCTGTTAAGATTACTCCAGAGCGAGATTTTATTTTGTGGATAGCTCTACTGGCCTGCTGCCCTCTGAGCTGGTGAGCCAAAAGTGTGTGAGGTTTATCCCCAAGTTCAAAGTATTGCCTCTTAAGTCGCAGGAGCTGGTCGCAAATTTGTCGAGATAAGATCGTATTGTATTCATATTTGAGATTCAGAAGGTTATTCAGTGTATGAGAGTTTCCTGTGCTCCAATACAATGATTCCAATTGTGTGATCTCAGAGTCAATTTCATCCAGTCGTGTCTTATTTAATTTCTTCAAAGTTGCCTCATATGCAATAATATGGCCTCTCATGACAGCTTTAAATGTTTCCCACAAGGTGGAATCAGAGACGTCTAGAGTGTCATTATTGTCAAGGTATTCTGTAATTTAAACTGACATATTTTTACAAAACGTTTCGTCTGCTAACAAAGATGGGCAAAGACGCCATGAGGAGCGGTGTGCAGTTTTTTTTTTTAAATTAAGAGTAATGGAGGCTGGGGCATGGTCCGAAATCAAAATGTTATGGTATTCTGTGTTAATAACATTTCCTATAAGTTTTGCGTCCAGTAAAAAAAAATCAATACGGGAATACGATTTGTGTTTATTAGAGAAAAAAGAAGATTCTCTGTCTGTCGGATGTTGGAGCCGCCATATGTCAACCAAGTTAATGGAAATAATAAAATTATTCAGGACCGTGGAAGCATTAGAGGGGTTTCCTATTTATTTTAACTGACCTATCAAGATGGAGGTCAAGTATTACATTGTGGTCCCCAGCAACAATTAGATTTGTATTTGAAAGATCACGTAACTTATCAAAGGTTTTTCTGAAGAATGCTTCATCATCAATGTTTGGCCCATAGATGTTCAACAGTGTTACATGAATAGAGTAAAAATGGCCTGTTACTATGATGTATCGACCATCCGGGTCACATGATGTTGAAATATGTTTAAAACGTATATTTTTAAGAATAATAATTGCAACTCCGCGGGCTTTGCTGGAGAATGTAGATTGAAATATTTGGTCTGCCCAACTGCAACGCAGACGCTTCTGTTCAGATGGTCTAATATGAGTCTCTTGGAGGAATGCCACATCGGCGGCGAGAGTGTTAAGGTGTGCAAAAACCTTAGCACGTTTAATTGAATGACCAAGGCCATGGACATTCTAACTGACCAAATTGATACCCTCATCTTTACCTCTAGGAGTCATGACCGAATTAAATTATTTTATAAGTACAGTAACATGAAAAGTTGCCCCAAATAAAAAAAACCCATAAAAGACACAGAGAAAAACACATGAGTGAACTTACATTTACCTGTCCCAAGCTCCCACTTTCCCAAACAAAGCGAACGGGAATATCTTAACATGCCCTACAGGGGTCCTATACTAGTCAATACCTAACCGGTAATACCGTTAGTCACCTAACTTAAAAGCGGCATCCCCTCCGATACCAGGCAGCAAACACTAGAACACTTCTGTGACAAAAAAAATGAGCAAAAAACCCCAAAAACAAACCTGTGTTGAAGTAAAAAGATGCAAAGCAAATTAAATGCATTGGACAATCAAAACCTCAGCACATCTGGCACTTAATGTTTCTGTACATATATATATACACACATGCACACACACACACATATATATATATATATATGTCATCCCTCCTCAGAAGCCCGGTAGTCAAGCAGGAAGCGATCAGCATCTTTTGGGGTGTTGAAGATCATATCAATGTAAGTACCTTTGGTGACTTGGAGCCATGCAGGATAGAGGAATCCGGTGCGGATTCCAGCTTTGTGCATTTTTTTCCTCACCTCCTCGAATTGTTGGCGCCGCTTCATTATCTCCGCCGGATAATTGGGATATATGTGGATCCGTGTCCGGTTATAGTATTTTCTCCTTCACCCGAAAGATGTGGATCCTGGCTATCATAACATGGGGACGTGCCCCGGAGACAGGTGGCTCTCCGAGTCTGTGCGCTATGTCAACCTCTATTGGAGTGGAAAAATTAGCATCACCGAGCAAATTGCACAGAAAAGTGGCAAAAAAGTCCACAGAGTTTTTACCCTCCACTCTCTCTGGCAGGCCCACCACTTTTATGTTCTGGCGTCTGGAGCGCGCTTTGAGATCAATGATCTTGTCTTGGAGCAGTTTGTGACTGGTCTCTAGCTGCCGCCATTGTTGCTGTAACCTGGTCAGCCGGGTGTCATGGTCACTGCTAGCTTCCTCCACAGTGGAAATTCGAGCATCGTGTTCAGTCAAGGTGGTCTGAGTAGCTTGCAAAGATGCCTCCAAGTTGTTGAATCGGACCTCCATCCTTTTGCTCATGTTGTTTATAGCTGCGAGGATGGCAGATGCCTCGGTATTGCAGTAGCCACTAGCGGGACTAGCTCTGGGGCGTCTTCATTACACATGGTACTAGTCTTAGCATTAGCCTCTCGAGCTGAGGTGGCAGAGGATATTTCCATGGCGTTAGGCTGCTGTTTTTGTTTCTTCTTGACAGGCATAATTGCACCAACAAAAAATACACGTAATGCTTAATCTTCTAACAGGAATGAGCAGCTCAGAAATGTTATATTGCTTGAATCCCAATATATCGGACGGGAGCTCTGAGAAAATGCGTCTACACTATAGAGCGCATTTAAACAGCATTTCTCTACATTCCTTTGAAACTAGATTTATCATATGAAGGCAATAATATCAAGACACTACACAGGGTGGTGTAACTCACTTGTCTATGTAAATATAATGCCTAATCTATCTATATGATTCCTATTGGTAAAATCATTAGGCAGCATGGGATAAATTTTCATAGTTATGCAAATGATACACAGCTATATCTATCCATAAATCAAGATGAATCCAATCAGTTAGGTAGACTACAGGCATGTCTGGAAGACATAAAAATTTGGATGACTTTAAACTTCTTGCTTCTGATAAAATGGAAGTTGTCGTCTTTGGACCAGAAGCTCTGAAAAAAAAAACTACTTGGTCAACCCCTTCACCTGGACGCCATTAAATTAACCTCCATTAATAAAGCAAAGAACCTCTGTGTTATTTTTGACCAAGATATGTCATTTAGATCTCACATTAAAGAAGTCTCTAGGATTTCCTTTTTTCACCTTAGGAATATTGCAAAAATTAGAACCATCCTGTCCAGGAATGATGCTGAAAAACTAGTCCATGCCTTTATTACTTCAAGGCTGGATTACTGTTACTCTTTAGTATCAGGTAGTCCACAGAATACAATTAAAAGTCTTCAGTTAGTCCAAAATATTGCTTCAAGGGTTCTAATGACTAAAAGAAGAAGAGATCACATTTCTCCTGTTTTAGTTTCTCTTCACTGGCTCCCAGTAAAACCTAGAATAGAATTCAAGATCCTCCTTCTGACATACAAAGCTCTTAATAATCAAGCTCCATCATACATAAGATACCTGATTGTTCCATATGTTCCTAACAGAGCCCTTCACTCTCAGACTGCAGGTTTACTGGTAGTTCCTAGGATTTCTCAAAGTAGAATGGGTGGCAGATCTTTCAGTTATCAGGCTCTCCTCCTATAGAACCAGCTCCCAGGGTTGGTTTGTGAAGCAGACAACTTGTCTATCTTTAAAACTAGGCTTAAAACTTTCCTCTTTGACAAAGCTTACATTTAGACACAGGTTGATAGGTTGTTAGAGACAGGTTAGACAGGTAGCTAGGAAGAGACAGGGTAATGTTAGTAGTCAAGTAGAGTGTCAAAAGCTAGGAAGAGATAGGAAGAGGTATAGTTGCTAGGTAGAGATAGATTAATGTAAGCCAGGTAGAGAGTGTTAGTAGCTAGGTCTCCTAGTAGCTAGGAAACTTCACTACACACAAGCATGGATTAATGAACACAATACTAATGTTTCTGGTAAGCTCCTGGTAACAACCAACTAATGACGATAACCTCAGCTCAAGATATGTCCGTCCACACCAATGTCCCCACACCTATGTGTGTGTGCGAGCATGCAAGTCTGAATAAGGTTTCCCCATGCAAGTGATTGATAGCTGGTGTAAGGAACCGTCAATCCGTCCTACAGGAATCGACACAGACATGAAGGTGGCAGGAGACGCATGCGTCCAGAGTCCCACAGAGCGCAGGAGCCGCAGTTGGACCAGCGCAGGGCCGATCCCCACCAAGAGATCGCAGGGACGAGTCCACGGGCTCCGCCGGAAACCGGCTACGCCAGTGCGGGCCCGGAACAGGACCGAGAGGCCACGGGGATCAGGGGCACCCTCCCCCAGCAGGGCCCCGACCAGGGACCCGCCGAGAGGGGTCCCCCGCCGCCCCCGGCAGGCAGGCAGGAGGCGCCCGCAGCCGACCGATGGACAACACACACACCCGCCAACAACCCGGCCCCCCCACACACAACCACACGCCAGGGAGCCACAGTAAAAGCCACAGCGGATGTACGCCCTCCCCAGGCCGCGCCCAGCCAGCACCTGGACATCCAGATCTACCAGCTCCCGGGTCCAGATCCCGCCCCATGCAGAGCGCCAAGATCTGGGGCCCAGCCAATACCGGACAGCCCCCCCAGATGAACCGACCAGGCAGTAGAACTCATGGAACTGGCAGGAGCTTAGGCGCCGGGCACGGTCCCCACCGATCCACAGGACGGCACCAACCTACTTTACAACCCCGGCACCCCCATAAGAGGTGCCCCAGTCAATCTAAAGAGGACGTCGGCCCGACACACCGGCCCACCCAGGACCAGCCAGGCATTCACCAGGCCAGAGGGCACCCAAACACCCAACCTGACAAGTAGACATAGACAGACAGAGACACTCATACGTACCCTCCCTCTCATGCGTACACATTCTTACATTTACAGGACACACGAAAAAAGGACGCTTCTTTCATACACCCCATACATTCTCTATACTCCCAGGCCCAGGGACAGATGCCCGCCCACGTCTCAAGGCCTTGTGAATGGTAGAATGAAGGAGCAGGTGGACAGAGGCAAATGGGGATGGGGAGGAAATAACTGGGGTGACACTATGCCAACCCCAGGGAGCCAGCTCCCCTGTTGACCCCAATAGCCACCCCTGTTCAGCCGATCCACCAGGGGTGGGAGGCCCCAGCACATCAAGTCGGGACCCACGGCAGCTGCCCCTCAGAGCCACATGGGGGCCCATGCCATCCGATCGCCCCCACCCCAAGGGCAGACCTAAATCCATCCCAACATTCAGACTACTAACAAAACACAGGACACTAGACACCCAGGCTGAGTTTAGCCCACCCTCTCCCCGTACACCCTCCCCCCGGTCCCAAGCGCACCCCGTTCGAGGGAGCGCCTGTGCTAGATGGTAAAAGCCTCCCGGTCAACAAGAGAGGCCCCAAGCACCGCCAGCGTCCCGAGGGCCCCCGCGCTGAGGCCAGAACCCGGCGCAGCACCAACTCGGATACCCCGGACATGCCGCGCCTGGCCCGTGAGCAGACCGAAGCCCCAGGCGGCCAACCCCCCAGACCGACACCGTCCAGCCTGGCTACTACCGGCCGGGAGGCAACCGAACCCAGCATCCCCACCCACCAGCCCACACCCCACCACCCGGTCAGTCCACCGTGGAGGCCGACCAGCACCGGTCAAAGGGCCCCCACCCCAGCACCCCGCAGAGTGCTTGGACCAAGACCCAGGAGCCATATCCAGTGCCAATTTGACTGATCGGGCCCAGAGATGCCGGCCCCCCGCTGCAGCCACCCGCTGACACCCCGAGACAAAGACACGGCAAGGGGCCATCGGGGAGACAGCGACAAGAACCAGCCCAGGGAGTTGGAAAAGGCAGCAGCGCCCACCGGCCGACCACAGCCCCAGCCGGCACCGGCGGCAGCGGCCCCCCCACCGGCCAAGCCCTAAGGCGCCGCATGCAGCCACTAGGAGTCACCACACAAAGCCCCCAAAGTCCCACCCCAGGCGAGATTCACGGCACCTACCGCCCCAACCGCAAGGGGACCCAACCCCGAGGACCCCAAGCAGTCACCACCAACCCTTAAACTCCACATCGGTACCGTGTCTCACAGAACAAATTTTGTTGGGAGGAGCTGATCAAGGGAGACCAGAAAGATTGATGACCCGCCCTCCTTGACGACCCTGACTAAGATGGCATTCCAGTGGAGGAACGTTCTCCACATCCTGCTACCAACTTCTGCTTCTGCATCAGTTCTCTCTTCTCCAAACCCCAGACTGTCTCGGCAGATGACCGCTTATGCTGAGCCTGGTTCTGCCGGAGGTTTCTTCCTGTTAAAAGGGAGTTTTTCCTCTCCACTGTCGCTTCATGCTTGCTCAGGCGGAGGGATTGCTGAGAAGTCACGACGCAATCTTCTGTGGTTCTCTAATTCCTAAATTAAACATTGTATTGTAATAACTTTTCTTGTAAAGTACCTTGAGATGACATCTGTTGTGAAATGGCACTATATAAATAAACTGAATTGAATTAATGCAGCTCTGAGGGCTTCCATGCTGTTTAGGCATTTAAACACATGTGCTGTCAGAGCGTCTCACGCAGTGACGTGGCGGCTCTTAAAACTCAATTTTCAACCGTCCACACGCATACACTGAAAACAGAGAAAACACAAATCTCCACTTTGCCCGAAGTTTTTAAAAAGATTTGTTCTTGGTGTCGAAAATCTCTGGTTATGTGTGGATGACAGGCCAAACCATATAAAAATATCTAATTTTTGTAAAATACCCGGCTACGTGTGGACAGTGCCTTAATCTAATTATCTAGTGTTTATTTTATATTTTAACTTATTTTAATTTTCCTCCCGGTGTTTCCTCTGTGGGAGCCCTCTGCCTCGGGGGCGGTGGTCGGCTGTAGGTGCCTGGGAGCTCTCCAGGAACTGCTTGGGTGGGTACCAGCCCTCCCTTGTCTGGGTGCCCTGGGTCAGTGCATTGGCTGCTGCTGCTGATCTGCTGCTGATGATGCAGATGAGAAGAATATAGCCCCATATTATGTCACTCAGTAATGTGAGATTTGATTGATGGATTAAAGGTCAGCATGAGTAGATGATCAAAAATGGAGAGGGGGGGGCTTCCGGAGGAGGAAGGGGGGTCAAAGAGGGGGGGAGGGAGGGGTCAAAGGTCAGCATGGTCAAAGTGGGTGAGAGGGAGGGGGACCTCCAGAGGAGGAAGGGGGGGTTAGGGTTCACCCCCAGGGCAAAAAACTTTATGTCAAACACTCATCAAACTGGTATTGAGAGGGGGTTAACAGGTGGGAGAGGGAGGGGGGACCTCCAGAGGAGGAAGGGGGGTTAGGGTTCACCCCCCGGGCAAAAACTTTATGTCAAACGTTCGTCAAACTGGTATTGAGAGGGGGTTAACAGGTGGGAGAGGGAGGGGGGGACCTCCAGAGGGAAGGGGGGGTTTAGAGGTTCACCCCTCCGGTTTGAAAACTTTTTGCTCAAAAACAACCCGGACAAATGGTATTGTGGCGTAGGTTTTTGCATAGGAAAGGTGTGTCGATGATTCATGCTTTTAAATAGAGAAAAAAAGGCATAGGTTATCATGAGGAGAGCAGGGTCTAAACATAAAAAAACAACGCAGAGATGGATGCCTCTATACCAACAACACCGGTTTCTTCTAAAAGCGAGCCATTGGTTTTAAACAAGAAAAAGCAGACGGACGAATTTACTTTGGTTTTAAACCCTCCTGTTGGACTCATGCAGAACGAATGGGATTTAAAGCAATACCACACTGCTGGAAAATTGGGTTACATTTTTAAATATGATACCGGTCTGCTCTACCTCTATCAAAGGCATGGTGATGAAAACCCTGACTTCTCCACACTTACGCCTCTAACGCATGAAGATTGGACAAATCTGACCACTAGACCTTGTTCGGGTCGATATGATGATACAGATGCAGAGAAAGAAAACTGGCCTGTATCCCCTGATGAGCTCGATTGGAATGCATTGCAGGCTCAACGGGGATGTGTTGTCGGTTACACCGTTTTTCAATCCACAGTGAGTCCTTCTAACGACATCTTCTTCGTAAAAAGCCTGCATAGGGGTGAAGAAGACGATACTATGATAATGATCGAGTCGTTTTCTTTAAAAACAAAGCGTTTCATCACCATCTTCTCAGCACCCCTGCGGGCCATTTCGGATTTCGTTCTGGCGTTTGACCATACAATCACCTACCTATTTGTGTGTCATTGTCGCTTGAAACGGATCCAGAAAGTGAAAACAGCAATTTGTTTTTAAGCGACACCTCCTTCTTCGTCTAACCACACCTCCATTGAGCTCCGCCCAACATGCATATAACAGGTTCAGGATAAAACCTCATCTCACAACCATTTACAGGAACAGAATGCAGAACGCCGGTTTCCAAATGACCCTACCAGCATACTGGGGTTCTTTTGACCCATCTCAGGACCTATACGGACCACAACCGGTAGATGAGTTGGGTTTTCCCGGACCATACCAGCCACCCACCCCTCCGGACTCACCGTTGTCGCCAGAAGCATCACCAACACCGAGTCTACCTCCGTACGAGCGGTTTGGTGCCTGGCTAAGAGGCGCCGTCGCTGCTACTCCATCTACTGCCCCTGATGACGGCGTTCTAGCGGCAGCGGTTGATGACAATGCGCAGATGGAATCGACCCCTACGGATGACAAGCCATCGAGACCGCCTACTCCTATTCCTGAGAACGGTTGTTCTCAACCCAAGCCGATGCAGTCATCGTTGGACCCGGTACCGAAGCTGGGTGATGAGGTGGATGGATGGTTCTCTTCTCTGCTGGTGAAGACTATAAAAACAGCGTTGCTTCACTTATTCAATGTGAACTATATTAAATATGTTAGAGAGAACTGTTACGGGTGTCAAATCTCGCACCCGAGCCAGCGACAACACCAATGCTTAAGCGAGATGGATGAAGATTATCTACATTTGCATTTTGAAGGGATTAGCAAAAGAATGATCACCCCCAAATTCATACGGGCTATTCAGAACATGCTGCATAACAAAAATATACAAGCAACCGACGGCAAAGTCACAACGGTGGTAAAAACGTTGATGTATGAACTCAAATGTGGTTTTAAGATACATTCCTCCATCGTTGAATTATATGAAAACGCTTCTTCGGAGCAACAGATCACCGAACAGAATACCGTCTCAAAGTGTTCTGGATTTGAAGACTGATTGATTTTTGACATTTTTTACTGCATGCTAGAGAATTTTGATTTAGAAACAAAAAACATGTATCATTACTTTTGTAGAATTTAAAACATGTAACCTGTTTTTGTAGAATTAAAACATGTATCATTACTTTTGTAGAATTAAAACATGTATCATTACTTTTGTAGAATTTAAAACATGTAACCTGTTTTTGTAGAATTAAAACATGTATCATTACTTTTGTAGAATTAAAACATGTATCATTACTTTTGTAGAATTAAAACATGTATCATTACTTTTGTAGAATTAAAACATGTATCATTACTTTTGTAGAATTAAAACATGTATCATTACTTTTGTAGAATTAAAACATGTATCATTACTTTTGTAGAATTAAAACATGTATCATTACTTTTGTAGAATTAAAACATGTATCATTACTTTTGTGGAATTAAAACAAGAATAAAGCCTTTGACACAGAACAAATTGTCTCATTTCATTCACGGGTTTAAGAAGAACTAGAAAGATGGAGCGCAGGATGATGGAGAAAGCTTATTATACACCATCACATCCAGGGAGTTTTGGTGGTGTGGACAGACTCCGTCGATCTCTAACAAGCAAAGATGGTCAGAGATTTGAAGTTGAAAAAGTTAAAGACTTTCTCTCTGGTCAAGACGCGTACACACTCCACAAACCAGCAAGACTTCATTTTCCGCGTAATAGAGTGTTTGTCGCTAGACCTTTGAAACAGTCTCAGGCTGATCTATGTGATATGCAAGCACTGGCGGTGCACAACGATGGTTATAATTATTTATTAACAGTCATCGATGTGTTTTCAAAGCAGGCTTACGCCCGAGCAATAAAGAGAAAAACAGCACAAGAAGTGGTAGATGCCTTTGAATCCGTTTTCAGAGAAAGTCAAATACCGCAGAAGCTTCAGACCGATGCAGGGAAAGAATTCTTTAATAGAAAGTTCAATGCATTGATGAAAAAATATGGTATTGTGCATTTCAGCACAGCGAGCGATTTGAAGGCGTCGGTCATTGAAAGATTCAACAGAACTCTGAAAACTAGAATGTGGCGTTATTTTACTGCTAATAACACAATGAGGTACATGGATATTCTTCAAGACCTGCTTTCAAGCTACAACCACAGTTACCATTCGAGCATAAAAATGGCACCTAATGAAGTAACCCCTGAAAACACAGATCAAGTTTTTGATAATCTTTATGGATCTACACCTCGAATAAGATTTAAAATGAAATTCAAGAAAGGTGATCTGGTCAGGTTATCGAAACTAAGGGGTGTTTTGATAAAAAGTATGAGCAGAGTTATACGGATGAAGTTTTCACAGTGGTAGAGTGCATACCGCGTAATCCTACAGCGTATAAACTGACGGACATGGATGGTGAACCTATAGAAGGTTCCTTTTATGAGCCAGAATTACAGAAAGTGAAACTGGAAAATGATCGTTTTTATCAGGTGGCTGAGGTATTAAAACACCGTGTTGTTAAGGGTGAAAAACAGGCATTAGTCAGATGGAAGAACTGGCCCGAAAAATTCAACAGTTGGATAAAGGTTAACGATCTTAAAAATGTATAAAAGAACCGGTTGATGTGATGAGAGACCCCACAACCGTATCGACACAGAAGGTGAAAAGATGGATAACGGTTTTTACATAACTTTACCATCAAACGCCTGCCTGGATGTTTTTAAAGATAACCAATCCTCTGATTTCAGAGTGAACTTGGCACAGCATATAAACCTATCCGGTGACTGGGAAGTGGCTTTGACGGAAATCTCTTACCCCCATACCTGGCATAATGTGCCTGAAGATGCTGCATTTTTTGATTGGAAAAAAAAAGATGAAGAAAGGAAAGTTCGTCATAAAATTAGAGGCGGATATTACAACGGAATCATTGCTTTAAGGATGGAGATTAACGCAGCCTTGAGGAACATAGGGTCTGATGTACAATTAGACGTTCACCAATTCAAAAAAATTTTTGAATTTCAAGCAGGTGGTCAGTGGCAGCTCCGATTTTTTGCACCGTTGGCATACATGATCGGTGTGTTACCGGGGGAATGGCTTATATTTAACAAGAGAGCGGCACCATACCCAGCAGATATTAAAGCGGGGTTCTACAATCTGTATTGTTATAGTGATATAGTCAGTCATCAGATTGTGGGGGATGCATATGCACCGCTTTTACGCACACTACCCGTATTAGGGACTTTTGGTGACATCGTCACTCAGACTTTTAACCCGCTCAACTACGTGCCGGTTTCAAAAAAACATATAGAAAACATTCAAATACAGATCAAAACTGATCAGAATGTTCCTGTGAATTTTAGCTACGGAAAAACTATTCTGAGACTGCATTTTCGCCCTATACAAAGACATATAAACCGGGAGTAGGGCTCTTCAAACCTCACTCTTAACCAGACAGCGTCGATTAATCATCATTTCTGAGGAACTTTACCATGGCATCAGCCACACATCGACAAGACCCCCACCGTTTCGTCCATTATTATGTGAATCAGGCTGGTGGAAACCTGCCTGGGTTTTATGGAGCACCGACTCTGTATGGAAAAGGCATTGCGGGTTTATTTTCACGCCTTTTTAGGTTTGTTTCACCGTTTGTCAGAAAAGGTATAGCCATAGCAAAACCGCACTTGAAAAAAGCGGCTTCAAACATAGCCTCCGATGTCATCGGTCGAGCTGTGACAAAAATGACCTCTCGTCCTGATCAGAATGAGGATGGGGGTCAAGGTGGATCTGGAATTGTTGTTCTATCCAGTAGGGGGAGAAAGAGACCCCCGGGTGACCGTCTGTGGACTGGTAGAAAAGTAAGGGTAGTTAAAAGAAAACAATCAGTTAAAAAGCGATCGCGTCGGGGGAAGAAGCCTGCAACGAAGAACCGTGACATATTTTAAATAACATGGCGTTTTTACATAACAAATCGACAGAATGCACATTGGCAGAGTTGGATTTATTTTCAGCCCCATGACCCAGCTCTCTGTTGAAGATAAGATTTATACCGAAGTACAACCCGTCGCCGCAATTACAGACGGGGGGCCAATCGAATTCTTTATCCCAGGAGACGGTGAGAAATATTTAGACCTATCAGACACGTTGCTGTACCTGAGGGTGAAACTTACAAACGCTGATGGTTCAAATCTGGCTCGAGACGCTGCGGTTGGTTTAATAAACTACCCTTTGAATACCATTTTTAGTCAGTGTGATGTGACCTTGGGCGATCGTCTGATCTCACAGTCTTCCGCCACCCACCTCTACCGTGCCATAATTGAGACACTGTTAAATTATTCAGAACAATCTCTTCAAACCCAATTCGGGGCAGGGTTGTTCTATAAAGACACAGCTGGTGCTCTAAATTCCATCGTAACAGCCAACGGACCAAACCATGGATTGAATAAAAGAACCCAATTTACAGGAGAATCAAAAGAGGTGCATCTGCTCGGGGCTCTGCATGCGGACATCTTTTTCAGCGAAAGACTACTATTGAACGCTCTGGATCTCAGAGTAAAGCTAACGAGAACCAGTGACGCCTTCTGTCTGGTTGGGGCTGGGGACTCGACCTTCAAACTCAGCATTTCAGGAGCCGCTCTCTTCATTAAAAAAGTCACGGTGTCTCCAGCCGTCAGACTGGGACATGAAACGGCTTTATTAAAGGCAAACGCGTTGTACCCGCTTTCAAGAGTGAATATAAAAACATATTCGATACCTGAGAATTCACGCGTTTCTACACATGAAAATTTGTTCCTAGGGTTGTTACCTAAATATGTGGTGATAGGTCTGGTTAATCACCATGCATTCACAGGGGCCCGTGAACTGAACCCATTCAATTTTCATCATTATGACATTGAATATTTGGCGCTGTGTAAAGATGGTCGACAGATACCGGCTAAACCATATCAACCGAATTTTTTTCAGGGGAGTTCTGTGAGAGAGTTTTACAGTTTATTCACATCTACCGGTAGAAATTTAAAAGACCTACCTCTGAGCATAAACAGAGAGGAATTCAACTCGGGTTACTCTTTATTTGTCTTTAACCTGAATGCGTGCGAAGATTCCGATGCATTATCACCCGTCAACACAGGAAACATCAGATTGGAAGCCAGGTTCAGACAGGCCCTGCCCCACACAGTAACCCTACTAGTGTACGCGTGCTACGATTCTGTTTTGGAAATTGACTCAAAAAGAAGGGTCTTGGTGGATTATTATTAACGACTCGGTGAAAAAAATAAAAATAAAAATAAAAATAAAAAATGAACAACCATGAACTTGAATCGTTACTTCATAACCTGCTCGGTGAGAGATTCTGCGGCGTTTGGGCAGCAGATCAGCTAGCATTGCTCTCCCCCTCGTTCCAACGACCGGCATATTTCATCGTCAACACCCATCCATCTTACATGCCAGGAGAACACTGGTTGGCATTAACGTTAGATGCGGGTAATTGTGCAACTTTCTACGATTCATACGGATTACCTCCACATTTTACCCACTACCCCCCGAGTATACTGGAATTTTTGAAACAGAGATCTTCCAAAATATTATACCACGACCATCAATTTCAAGACATCGAATCGACCGTGTGCGGCCATCACTGTGTATTTTATCTGTGTAATCGCGCCGCTGGTTTCTCAATGCACGATGTAATTTCAAAATATTCTAAAGATGTTTACAAGAATGATTTGATGGTTTATGAGTTTGCTAATAAATACCAGATCTGTATTAGAAAATCAGCTCGTTTTACACAAAACACTTGTTCTCTACAAATGTTCAGAGACTGTCACATGTTTTAATTTTTCATTATTGCTTTATGTTTTTAATAAACACCATGTACAACAAGTTTGTAATAATAAATAAACTTTATTATTAAAATGAAAGAGTACACGTTCTGGTTTATTTCTAAGGTTATAATGTAACCCACCTGGGGGGTTTTGTTGTCTCACGCAGGCCGCCCTTAGCACCGCCCCTGCTCCATCGGGGTGAGAGCGATACCAGCTTTCTTTGTTTTTTTTTCTTCTCAGTTCTATCGTTCATGGACCAATGGGGAGAGACAAAATCAACATTTTCTTTTTTGGTCTGGGGGGTATCGTAGACCGATTTAATTTTTATATATTCCTCACGTGCAGCCGGGTTATTGATGGTTGATAGAGGGATGTTTAAATCCGACAGAGTATACAGAAATTCGCTCCAGCCTTTAGGAGACGGGTGGGGCCTTTTAAAAGGATGTACCAAATTCCTTAGCAGGTCCAGGATGTGAGATCCATTAATTAATTGTCCCCTGTAAACAAACTCCCCGTTCGGTGTCCAGCTAGTATTTTTCAGTTTACGCATGATATATTCGGTGCTTCTGCGCTCACGTTTAGGTATGCTTCTCAACACATCGGTTGTAATAACATCTGCTCCATCATCATCACCAGTTTCCATCGTCGATGTTTTATCGGATAAATCATCCGGGGTCTTGTGAAGAGTTAGGGTGACTCGCTGATCATCTCGCTCTCCTTGTTTGACCAAAGTTAGATATTTCTGTAAAAGCGTCTCATATTTTCTGATTTTTTCATAAGGGGTCAAACCTTCATGGTTTAATATGGCCCTCATGTCTGCGTCAATATCGTCCTGAGCTGTTTGTCTCATCGTTGTGGAGCCTTCAGGCTGACTCAGGCGTCTCAGCTGTTGCGGTGAGACCAAAAACATCTTCTGGGCTTCTCTTAGAGTCATCTCCGGCTAATGGCCCCTGCGATCAGCTCCCCCAAAAACGGTACGACGGCGGCAAGCAAAGGAAAGATCCCACCTGTCTGGGTTAATAATTGCTTTTGTTTGCGTTTCAATCCAACCTTTTTATCCGCCAATAATCTAAGGGTTTTCCGCTGTTTTTTCAGCTTATTATATTGAGAGGGTGAAAGTTTTATATGTCCTTTTAACACATTTAAGGCAATTTCACACAAAGCCTGCAGAAAGTCCGGTGAACAGTGTGTTAAGATCTCCCTTCGCTTGCTGGGGGTGGAGTTGTATAAAGCATTCGGTAACGGTACATTTCTTTTTAAACGTGCCGACATGGTGTCTCACTTGGTTTTAGGTAGATATACAGCCGACAGCTCGCTGGGGAGCAAACCTGTCCGTAGTCTGAACTGTTCTGGACATGTAGGAGTGAGATCGATGATTAAATATCCATATGGACTCTTTGTGGCTTCGGCAAAACACTCCATACTCCCCAACTCCGGTGCACACCACCCCACAACACCCAGCCACCTATCGCCCACTATCTCCCCGTCTCGTCCACCCAACCCCACTCCCCTCGTCCTACTGCAGCCACGCTTACACCCTCCACCCTTCCCCATCCACTCCACTCCCGCTACTTCCCCCCCCCACTCCATAAAGTATCTGGGTTGAGTAGGAAAAATCTGTCGTGCTAAAACGCTAACTTGTGACCTGTCCCTGGGGTTTTTAAACAAGATCATGTAATTACTGTTCAAGCTGATGGTTCTTGCGTGTTTACCTTGATGGAAGACGTTCTGGGACAGCATGAAAACACTCATGTTTTTGTGATGTCTATATTGAGTAAAAATCTTTACAATCTCTGGGCTTTCAGAAGCCTGAAACAACACATCATCCAGAATAACAAGGTGTGTCTGATGATCAGGGAAGAGGTCTTCGTCCTCGAAAGAATCAGGAAGTCCTTTTACAAATTTCACAGCTTTATTGATCTTTTGCAATTCACTGTACATAGGTTGAAACGATGTGTAAATCCAAACCACGTTTTCAGGTACAGAATCCAAAACTTGCTTGCAATTTTCCAAAACATTTTTCACAAACATTGATTTACCACACCCGCTTGGACCAGCTATTAGGCAGGAAAAGGGTGTTTTAAATCTGGTATCAAATTTAACTTCATCCATTTTTTTTCTTTTCTTTATTTAATATCCAAACGGTAACGTTTTACCGTCTGAAAAAAGACGTCGTTTATCGAATACAACTTTAATTTTTTTATCAAATGAGGCGTTTGTTAGGTGAAAACCGCTTTTATCACGTCTAATGGTGTTTTGACATGTACGTAATTCTTTTCGCTCGTTCTTTAAATAACCTACCACTAGATCTTTGATAGAATCAAAGTTTACAGCATCTGCCGTTTGGATGTTTTGCGTGATCCCTTTGACTTTCAAAACAGTTTTTTTACTGTGTCTTAGCTGGTAGCCGTAGCTTTTAGCCCCAGCTGCAGCAAATTCCTGTATGGTCTCAGCAGCAGGCAATTCGTCGGTTAAATCACCGAGATAGTTACCGGTTTCCAATGTGTCTTCGTTTTTTCCTACAGTGTAGATTACAGAGTCGGTGTCCATATAAAGAACTCGTTCTTGTAGTTTTTGGATGTACTTATAAAGCTCCAGGCGCGCATAGGCGGTTGTGAACGCCGCTATGAAGACGTTGCCAGTACGGTTTGGAGGGGGTCTGTATTTTTTATCATACTTCCATTGCAGCATAACAGAACCTGTGTCAAAAAAATGGAGATATGATATATCGTACATACCAGAAAACATGATTTGCAAAAACTCATCTGATTCTCTGATGATGGAAGTATGCGTCAAATCATTTCTCTGTCCAAATTTCCCCCATAAACTTTTCAGACATAGTTTGGCAACCTGCCTCTTTGCTGGATTTACACAGATCTTAGAGGGGTCTAAACGAATCCCTTGGTTCGTCTCAAAATCTCTGATGTATTTCTCCCGGCTTTCCTGGTCGACAACCCCTTCTGGGAAACCAGATGCTTCCTGTTTTCTTTTTAGAAACGCATGTATGTAGTCGGTGAAAATTTTGTCACTTTTTTTTTCAAAATGCCACACCTCTATAATCTTGTCTACGGTATAACCATGTTTTAATGCCTCATTGAATTCCACAGTGACCCATGTACCCTCTAACGCTCTGTCTGTCTTATCGTGGTTACAGGATTCCGTCTGATTATTTAGCGATGCACAGGTGCGACACAGAGTGAAAACCAATTTTCCATTTATTTTTGAAGGCAACACTGGGAAAAACAGACCCCTAGGGGGAGACACAACTGCTTTAATGAGACCAAAGTACTCTGTAGGTGCTGAAAAATTCTCTCTGATGATGACAGGATGACCTATGGGGTACGTTTTCGTTGCGTTTACAAATGGATAAAGCGAGGTCACGTCTACGTACAGAATTTTTTCATCGGGAGCCGCACTGTGTCTTAAACGCACAGCTGACGTCCTACCTCCATACAACGCGGCGCGGGGTTCTAGCGGTTCGGTTGTCTGGTAACTGGACAGAAATCGGATGACGGCTGGATCTGTTTTACACATTTCTACCCACTCGTGTTCCCATATGCTCACAACTTTAACGTTGTGTTGGTTTTCCAACGTTTGCAATCTCTCCATGGTTTCAGCATAAATTTCCCCATTTAGTTTTTTAAAGAAAGGGTGTTCTGCGTATGGATAGCAATGTTCGAGGCACCCATGGTAAAAACACCCCAAGAATTCGTAACATTGTTTATCCCCTTGTATTTCGGCATAACCGTCCACAAAAAACCCTCCTATTTTACGCTCGCCTCCATTAAGGGCATGTGATATTTTTATGTTGTGTTTAGCAGCCATGTACTCCAACCACATAATCGACGACGACGAAAAACGTTTACACTGATCATTGTAATTTGTCGGAGATGGTATGGCTAGTGTTTCAGGCTGCAGGTAATTGGCTTGAAAGACACGCATGCATGCAGACGAAATGGTTATTTGATTGAATGGATCAATATTCCCATCAACGAAGAACTCATCACGTAATCTTTTACAGGCCTCGTACAGGATACGCACATCTGTCAGACAATAGAAAACGGCCTGTTCTCTAAAGTCAAATACATTGTCCGACACAGAGCTGTACCATGCATTGAACGTCTCCTGTTCACGCGGTGACATTTGGTTGACATCGTAATATTCTGTAGGAGGGTGTACGCCTCTGTAATCTAGGTTTGCCTCTGATGAGAATCTGTGTGGGAAATAGCCCTTGGTCATTTCCGGGAACCCCATAGCAGCTGGGAGCTTGGACAACTTCGCAGCAACAAAAGATAAGCTGTCTATGAATTTCAAACGGTAATACTGTTCTGTGAAACACAAAATCTTGGCACCTTGCATAAGAATCTGTGGGGATAAACCGACCCTTGTCATTGTTTCTAATAACAGATATGAGTCAAAGGCTCTGGCGTTATGGGCGATGAAAGTGTAATTGTAAAAAGCAGGTCTCCTAATGTAATATAAAAAATCAAGCACTGAAGACAATCCGTAGAAAGACTTATCTCTGCCATCATCTGTCTTCATACATACCAGATAAGGTATGTGTTTTTTATCGTCCGATAAAAAAGTTTCCACATCATAGTAACAGCATTTTTTGTTTAGTTCTGTGTCCACAGATGCCGTTTGTATGTAGCATAAATGATCTTCTCTTACACCCTTCTCTAATTGCGTCTTACATATGCGACAAGTAGGTTTTGCACACTGGTGCACAGCATCAGAATTTCTATACGTGCAACCGCAATCGGGACATTTTTTGTTTAACTGACATAAGCTGGCGCCACCGACTGGGATCTTGTGTTTCTGAAAGCACACCGCATTAAAACACAACTGCTGACAATCTGTGCATTTTACAAATCGTCTTTGTAACCGTTTGCAATCAGTTCCCCGGCAAACGGGGCAAAAACCTTCACAAAAATGACGTTCTGGTTTTTCGAATGCAAGGAAGCAGTGTGAGCAGATGTTTTTTGCTCCAATGAATGCTTTTAAATTTTTGATTCCGAAATAATGGTTTTGATGTAAAAAAAGGAACACGGTGTTTGTTCTATCAGAAAAGTCTGTTTCAAACTTTTGTAACATTCTTTTTGGATTGTTTCTGTGGAATATCACAATTTTTCTGTTGATTAATCGCTCGAATCTCCTGACATCAGAAAATGCCACAGGTGTTTGCTTTGAGAGACCGGCTCTTTCCTGTAAAATCCCCCCCTGCATCACAGCATCCCGGTCTGTACAATCGGGGTTTAATACATGAGCAAGACAAATGGCTAAACAAATCTGGTCATGACGGTTATTTACGACATACAAATGTCTACGTTTTTTCTTAATTAACTCATCATCCAGCAACGACTGTATTCTCCTTTTCCCCAATGCCCCTCCACGTGGGTTGCTGATGATCTGAATGATAAATTGTAAACGCTCGTGGGCACAGATCTCCATGTTGGACTGAACAACCTCTTCCAGAAATGTTGCAAAATGGTCTAGAATATCCTGCGTGTCAACTGTAAACGTTCTATGATGACGCTGTTGATCTGTAACCAACTCGATCTGAACAAAGTCACTCATATTCACAACCCCGGTAATTCTGTCCGCCAAACCAGCTAATTGACCCATGACATTTCTATAGAATAATGCTAAATCTGGTTGCTGTAACACAGGCATGACCAAATCATGTCTAATTTCAACGTTGTTAAAAGCTGGCCGTTCAGTGATCTGGTCATTATGGTCTGTCTGTTGCGACGGATGTGTAACAGCACCCCCTGTCTGTGTTATAGTAGCTGCTACGTCCGGCTGCGTTGGGGATCCTGTAATTTGATCATCAGAAAAAATCACACAACCATTTTGAGTTTGTGTACCTGCGACTCCAATTCTAGCACTCTGTTCTTGTAAAATATTTATTTCATTTTGATCATTATCAGAAACGGATGTATTTATTTCTGCACAGAGCGGCGGTATATCAGAAACGAGCTCTCTCAAGCAACGCAGGCCTATCGGTTCCTCATGATGTAAATCTCTAAGACATTCGTTTATAAGCTGTAGACTCGACAAATGATCGTTTGTATTTTGTAAAACATCGTTGGAAACGAAAGTGAGCGTTTCTGATATATCATTATCAGAAACGGATGTATTTGTTTCTGCACAGAGCGGCGGTATATCAGAAACGCTCTCTCTCAGCAAACGCAGGCCTATCGGTTCCGCATGATGTAACTCTCTAAGACATTCGTTTATAAGTTGTAGACTCAACAAATGATCGTTTGTATTTTGTAAAACATCATCGGAAACGAAAGCGAGCGTTCCTGCATTTTGTGGGGTGGCTATTTGGACCGATGCATTTTGCGGTGATGGGATCCGAGCTGCGGCTTCGCGTAAGAAGACCAACCCAGCAGCAGGTGAGTTTAGGGCCGACTCGGTCGAAATCGACCCCGTGGTATCCTGAGAGGCCTCATGCGGACCGGCGGTTAATGGAGCGCTAGTTCCATGTTGATTTAGTAAAGCACATATATCATCTAAAAGGTCAGAACCCTGTGAAACGGACTCACGGTGTGCCATCTTGTTTTTATTACTTTAAAGCAGTGTCCGATCAACAACGTCTTTTTTTTTTTCTTTAAAAGAAAACACATTTACTCACAAATGGTTCATTATCCGCAAACACATTGCAGTCATCCGGTTCATACTGACAAATGCTCTTTCCAAAACACACTGTGACCATAAGATGTCTCTTCTTCTCCTTCTCCTTCTGTTCAGATTGTTCTGTCTCCACCTCTGCCTTCCTAATAAAAATAAAAATGAAAATAAGTGATCTGTATAAACACACACACACACACACACACACACACACACACACACACACACAGTCGTGATATTTAAAAAAATAAATAAAAAATAACGGTACCTCTACGCGTAGGGCCTGTTGCTGTTCCTGACTGCTCGTTCACCTCCGCTATCGATTAACAAATAAAACATTAATAACACAGACATTTATTAAATTAATTAGATAGCGTTATTTTGTATTAACACTAACCAGGGATCGTCTCCTCCTCACATGGTTCTGCCTCGTCTCTCACCGGTGATTCTGTGCGATGTGAAAAAAGATTGGGCATTAAATAATATTGTTATGCTTAAAAAATACCCCAAGCATTCATTAGACAATGTTATTTCTGTATTAACACTAACCAGGTTCTCCTGCGTTTGATTCTCTGTCGCTGTCGTTCCCCACCTGCGATTCTGTGTGATGTGAAAAAGGATTGGGTATTGTGTAATGTTGTTATGCTTAAAAAATAACCCTAGCATTCATTAGACAATGTTATTTCTGTATTAACACTAACCTTCCACCCCGATTGGAGTTCGATCTATGATCGGTTCTTCTTCTTCTTCTTCTTCTTCTTCTTCTTCTGCTTCTTCTTCTTCTTCTTCTTCTTCTTCTTCTTCTTCTGCTTCTTCTTCTTCTTCTTCTTCGTTTCTTAAAGGGCCTTTATTTTTATATGACACATAAAAACACAGAGATTAAATTATATATATATATATATATATATATATAAATTATAAATAA